>OX465274.1:103164344-104662344 GCA_949987645.1 Tachina grossa | reverse complement strand
AAATATCAAGCTAAGAACACCTAATGATAGTGAATGTAAAATTGGCAGTCTTAAAAAAATATTAAACAGGCTGCTGAACCTTCCATCCGCAGACTGGGTTAATTCGAATTTATGATACGGATATTGAACGTCTCGTATGTGGAAAAAGAAGAGCTAGAAAGGAATGGTAACAGCACAGATCACCCCAACATAAAATCAGATTTAAAGAGAGCACTAAACGGCTCCAAGAGTTGCTTGCATCTGAAAAAAGTGCATCTCTTAAAAACTATCTGGAAGGTCTCGATGTCACACCAGCACACAGTGGGGAATTTTTCAAAATAAATGGTAATAAATCTGGCAGTTCTAAACTACCCATTGGATTTATATGAAACTTCGAACATCCGTAGAGGAGGACTGGATGATCAAACAGAATAAGTCCGTAGGATCGTTGTCAAATTAACAAAGCATAAATAATAATAATAAAATCTACAGCAGTAACTTTAAATACTCTCTTATTTTTGTTTTATTTTCTTTTGTGATTATTTTCCTTTGCAGTTTTTAATTCAAAATGTATGAAATTTATTAAAGGTATGGTAGCATTTCTGAGAGAATATTTATTTATATGTGAGGGCATAAGAAAAAAAGGTGTCAAAATAGATTCTATCCCTCGACAACTTTCTGGTCTTGCTTTTTTGTATCAATTTGTATGGAAAATGTATTTATGCCGCAATTCTGTTTGATAATTTAGGCTTTATAACACATATCTTGGCAGTCTTCTGGCTAAAGCTTGACAGGAGTTACAATTGGCCTAAGTTGACCACATGGGACTCAATATTTTCAACAAATATTGAATTTTTTATAAAATCTGCTCGAATGTCCGCATTTATGAAAATGTTCTCTAAAATTTTAGTGAAACATGTTGAAAACTATCTACATTATTAAATTTTATAGTTAAAACTTTCAAAATTTACCGTCACAACTTTTTATAAGCGCTTAAACACAAGGAAGATTTTTAAAATTGGCGATTTTCGGACACTGCTGAATGTAGGGTGCATGCCCAAAATACAAAATAATTGTCTCTTAGCACATTCTGCTTATATTGTCTTTAGGGCTTTGTAGTTTTAAAGTGCATGTGTTAAACAAAGTTTTTAACAAAAATTAAAAATTTTCTTAAAAAAACATAACTTTTTCAGGAAAAGTTTTAAAATTTTGAATTCTTAGCCGTTTTCGATTTCACAAATGCAGATATAAGTTTTTTTACTTTTTTTTTATTTAAACTTTTGTGAAAAATTGCATGCTGTTTTTTAATTTAAATTCAACAATATACTAAAAAGTTATAGGTGAAACACTAAAAAAAAAGTCAAAAAAGTCATAATATGGTTTGGTCATGGCTCCATGGTACATCCAAAATTCTATTATACATCGTGATTTCAATATGCCACTAGTGACTGAAGAATTTGCAAAATACGCAGGCAAATATTTAACAAAACTCGAATCACATCCTAATCCGCTTGCTCGTATTATTTTGAACTTTACTGGACAAATCCGCCTAAAAAAGAGGGACACACGGGCTCTTATACTCAACACTCCAGATGGGACTACTTGAAAATACTTTTTTCCCCCTTTTTTGATTATTACTACTAATGTATTATTTATAACTATCACTATCTTTATGTCCGACACTGGTCGGGCCTAATAATTTTTTTTATAGATTTAAGATTTGAATACTTATTGTTAGTTCATATATTTATGAAGATACAATAAATAAATACATGCATTAAAAAAAGTCATTTGTTTAAAGTCGAATATCTTCTAAGTTATAAAAGATACGAAAACACATCAGAGGACATTATTTTTTTTTAAATTTTAAGCTTAGCTCAGCAGTTTAGAAGATTTATTACCGTTTATTTTGCTAAAGTCCCCACTGTGCAGCATTTAATTGTTATTTGTGGCGCGCTGCTAGAAAGCTCAAAACATCCGTTGGTTTAAACCACGTCTGCGCACATCTACCGGAGGTTGAGCAAGAAGCGATACTGAAAAAGGTTAAATTTTTGCTCAGCATTTAAAATTCGTATTTACTCCCGACCACATATACTGGTGTTGCTGATTTGCCGTGTGTAGTTGCTCTAACCTCTCGACCATTAAAGTTTAAGATGTATGATGCACAGAAACTAATTTCTGAGCTCAACCATAAGAAAGCTGCAGGTGTGGATGGAATTAATAATAAGATGCTGATGAATTTGCTTTGTATTGCAATTAGAGTCGTTCGATTTATTTTTAATGCCATATTACGACTAGAGTACTATCCACACCACTGGAAACTTGCCAAGATCAAAATGATTCCAAAGCCGGGCAAATATCTTAGCAAGGTTGTGTCACACAGGCCAATAAGCCTACTATCAACAATCTCAAAACTTTTCGAAAAACTTCTCATGGTTCAATTTATAAGAAAAACATTTGAAGAAAGAAGTATTGTTCTTCTGCCGTGTTTATTGACATTTCTCAGGCATTCGATAAATTCTAGCATGAAGGTCTAATATTAAAATTGAAAACATATCTACCAATAAACATTCTAAAGCTTTTGGAGAGTTACATTCTTGCCAGGAAATTTACTACTGTGGCAGGAAACTTTATGAGTATACCTGAAACTATCTCTTCCGGTGTGCCACAGGGGAGTAGACAGGGGCGAGTTTTGTATTTGATTTATACTTGTGATATGCCTGTGATCTGTAGTATCCACATTTCTACATTTTCCGACGATACATCCTGCCTTAGTATGCATGAAAACCCTTACGAGGTGTCTCGATATCTTCAGGAACACATTACCCAGCTGGAGCTATGGTTAAACGTATGGAGAATTAAGGTTAATGAACAAAAGTGTGTTCAAGTAACATTTACCCTACGAAGAGATACTTGTTCCCCCATTAGGATTAAAATCAAGTTGTTCCTCAACATTCACATGTGAAATATCTTGGTATACACCTTGATCGACAGCTTACATGGAAACACTACATTGACTCTAAGCTAACACAAATGAAACTAAAATGAACTCAGGTACAAAAATTCAACACTAAGCCTAGACTGCAAACTTTTAATATACAAGTCGCTTTTAAAGCCAATATGGTTCTACTCTACTCTAGATGAAGCTGCTTGAAAATACTTATTTTGCCTATCACTACATAGATACTTATGTATTATTAATAACATATTATGCATTAAACACATTCACCACAGCAAGCTACCGACTACCAAATATCAAGGATAGAATACATGTGTTTATATGAGAATAATTCTTTTGAAGACAGAAAGGCAACATGGCGACAGGTTGTTGTCTATGTTGATTTTGTCGTTGTAGTCCAATTAAACTAATACCTATTTCTTTGGCTACAATGAGAAAATTCAGTGCTGCCAGTATAATACTAAATGTTGAATGAATGATTTTGTACAATTATTTCATATTATTTAACAGAAACAAAATCCAAAAATTGAAGTAAAGCATAAATTGATTAATTTTTATACTTTTACATTATATAAGTACGTTTCCAAAGAGTAATTAATTTTTATAAATGCAAAATATATAAAAGTAGCAATACTGAACTACATATGTATTTGTACTTGAATATCAGCTGCAGATGATGCTGCTGCCGACTCCAAAATAATTAAGTAGCCGGCTACGAGGCGACAAATGCTGCTTGCGGCATTTGAAGTCGTGTGTTCGTGTAGCCTGCTGTGGTGAATGTGTTTAATGCATTACCCAGCTGGAAATGTGGTTGAACTTATGGAGAATTAAAGTTAATGAACAAAGTGTCCATATAACGTCTAAGAAGAGATACTTGTTCCCCCATTCGAATCAACAATCAAAACTTCAACATTCTCAAGTGAAAAACCTTGGTATACACCTTGATCAAAGGCTTACATGGCGAAATCATATTGACTTTAAGCTAACTCAGATGAAACTTAAGTTAACTCAAATACATTGGTTGATTGGCAGAAATTCAACACTCAGCGTAGACAGCAAACTTTTACTATACAAGTCGCTTTTGAAGCCAATATGGTGCTACGGAATCCAGTTATGGGGCACTGCTTCACATTCCAATGTAGAAACTGCTTCAGCTTCCAATGTAGAGAGAATCCAACAGAGGCAAAACAAAATTTTACGGTTAATAACATCGGCTCCATGGTGCATAACAAAGTCAAATTTACATCGTGATTTAAGTATTCCACAACTGGCTGAAGAAATTGCAAAATACGTAGGTAAGGGGATAAGGATGAGACTCGAATTTGGTTAAGTATTTGCCTGCGTATTTTGTAATTTATTCAGTCACTAGTGGCATATTTAAATAACGATGTAAATTTTAATTTTTAATGTACCATGAAGCAGATGTTATTGATCGTAAAATTTTGTTTTGCCTTCGTTGGATTCTCTCTAAATTGGAAGCTGAAGCGGTGCACCATAACTGAGTTCCTTAGCACCATATTGGCTTCGACAGCGACTTGTATAGTAAAATATTGCAGGTGTATACCAAAGTATTTCACTTGAGAATGTTGAGGAATATTTTGATTGTTGATACGAATGGGGGAACAAGTATCTCTTCTTATGGTAAGCATTACATGGACATACGTTTGTTCATTTACTTGAATTCTACATAAGTTTAACCATATTTCCAGCTGGGTAATAATTTTCTACAGATTACGGGATGTATAAGTGTGGATATTATTGATCACAAGTTTAGCTGTGGCAATAAGGAAAAAGTGCTTGTCATATTTTACTGTTTTCCAGGAGAGCACTTTTAAGCATTCAAGTCGATTTTCACAAAATTATTTCTTTAACAGTTAAGTTGGGAAATTCTCTGTTAAATTTAATTTTTTAAGCAAACATTGTTCTACACACTATAAGTAATTCATTTAATTTAAAATATAACAAAGTGTAACCTAAACTATTATTCCACATGATATTAGACATCTAATTGCTATAACTTCTTGAAAAATAACACAAAATAAATGAAATTTTGTCCAGGGGTACTTTCGAATATGCAAATAACGGAGGTACCATTAACTCAAAATCAGCTTATCTTGACTTACGCACGTTTTCCTTTTTAACACAGATACATTAAATACAAGATTGGTCCCAGAATGCTACCCTGTGGCACACAATGAAGTTCCTATCAATAATATAACATTCCAAAAGCTTTTGTATGTTTATTGGCAGATGTCTTTAATTTTAAAACTGGGATTTAATGCCATACTTTATCAAATGCCTGAGAAACATCAATAAAGAGAGCAGAACAATACTTCTTTTCTTCAAATGTTCTTCTTGCAACTTGGACCAATCTATGCGTTTGTACAATGGTGCTTTGCAGACATCTAAAACCAAATTGATGGTCCAGGATGGACAATTTAGTCATGAGCAGCTTTTCGAAAAGCTTTGAGATTAATGAGATTAAAATGACATTAAATATAAACAGCAGGATTCTTATTGCAATAACAAAAATTAAAAATTTTAAAAAACCCCCGACTTTCTTCAGAAAAGATGTTACATCTTCTAAACAGCTAGACCGATTTTCTTCAAACATACCTAAGAACCCTCTCGATCAAATCATCTTTCAAACAGAAAAAACTAAATGAAAATCGGTCCAACCGTTTGGCCTGTACGTGGACACGGACAGACACACAGATACACAGACACACACTACAAACTTATAACACCCCTTTTTTTAGTCGGGGGTTAAAAAGAGGCAAGTTCATCAGCATCTTGTTACTAATGCTATCAATACCTGGAGCTTTCTTCGGGTTGAGGTCAGCAATTATCTTTTGTACTTCACGCGTCTTAAAACTGAAGGACGTACATGTATTGGGAGTGAATACAGAAAATATAGAAAAAGAAGTGTCACATGAAAAAGGGAATTGATATTTGCTCTCCATGAATAATTGTCTAAAATTCCATATGAAATAGCCCAAATTTGGGGCCATTTCATTCAGAGAGGACTGCATTGATAATAAAGATCAAGGAATCACATGCTAATTACAAAATTGCAGTTCAAGAGATTTTTCAAAAATTTTGCTAAAAACTTTTTGCACTACAAAAATTGAGTTAAGTTAAAAATTGTATTTTATTTATTGGTATATGAAATATTTCCATTTTTGTTGTGTGTAATTTTAAAGTTTACTTAAAGTGAAGTAGAAATACAGTTTTAAGTTTTATGGATTTACACATTACAGCAAGCTAATATTTGATGTTTGCTTTCTTATGTTTCCCCAATGTGACCGCACCTTAAGACAAACACCCAACGGTTGCACAACAGCTACGTTCCACCTGATGTTAACCAGCAGCAATGTATATAACACAACGTGCCTTTCAAAAAAAAAAAAAAAAAAAAAAAAAAAAATCAAGAACCAACGTTTCAACATGTATATACGAACTCATTTGCTTTTGTATTAGTAATTTTTATCAACATCCAACAATGAAAACTAGTGTTTTCAAACCAAACATGTCATCTAACGCGCCTAAACGTATTTTAATGTGGATACATAGTTATATCCCTCAACATTTCACGTACAATAATGCGATGACAATAAACAATAAGTGCGTTTGAGTACTTTTCCAGTAAAATCTAGTAACTGAGTAAATACTGAGTAATTTAAAGAAATTACTCTCAATAAAAAAGTTTGCATGCAAAAGTACACAAACGGAAAATTTGTAAAATCCAGTAAAATATAGACAACAGCTGATTGACAATTTTGGTGATAAAAAAATTGTACATATGAACGTATATGCAAAAAAAACCTTCATATATTGGACTACGTGGTCCAATCTAGATGAAACAGACTAGTTACATCATGGTGCCATGTAATAATGCAGTCATGGATCATGTCGTTTTCACACAAGCATTCAATGAAGCACGATAAGTATTCCTGTTTAAACGATTATGATCGCAGTCTATAACTATTCTATGGAGTAGTTTTGGGGTTAGTCCGATGTAATGCAAAGTTGGACCATTTAGTTCAACCCTAGGACAACAACCTTCTTTTTCATATATTTGGAGTATTCCCACTCCTCTTTGGAGTATTTACATGCATGTAGGGACTAGTCGGATTATCGGCAGGGAATATACAAAACTGTACATATATATGAACATATGTATGTATATAAAATACATACATGCATTACATATCGTCGGGTATCCAGCTAAAATAACTGTTTCCCAGAAGCGTTTTCGTAAGGTAGACAATGTTAGAGAATCACTTGCTGTTGCGCATGAATAAGGAAATTTTTTTGTGCGAGATGAGCCAGCTAGAAGCAATACATTCAGCCTCCAAAAAGCCATAATTTTTTGCCCTACCAAAGTGCTTCACAGAAGCAATAATATATGTATAAGCCCAATTCACAATCTTGTGCAAATGGTCTTGCATCGTTTCATGTGCAAAGTGGTATAGTATATTGATACTCACCACTAAGAATTCTTAAGAGGTGAGTATCAACGTACTATACTATTTTGCACATGCAACGATGCAAGACCATTTGCACAAGATTGTGAATTGGGCTTATACATATATTATTGCTTCTGTGAAGCACTTTGGTAGGGCAAAAAATTATGGCTTTTTGGAGGCTGAATGTATTGCTTCTAGCTGGCTCATCTCGCACTTTTTACTTTTTTTCTATTTTGTTAGAGAGCCTGCCTTATGTTATTGCTTTTCAGAAGCAGTTTTCGAAGCTTTTGTAATCAAGTAACAATACATTACTTGCCTCAGTTTTTAGTGCTTCCAAATCAGATTTAGTGCTGGGTAGTTACTGGCCAGCCGCATGGAAAAATCATGTGTTTTTGAAAAAATCGATGAAGAATGTTTTTTCATTTGTTTTATAAAAACAAACCATATGTTAGAGCCGCTCACATAAAAAAACATCGATAGTTTTGCTCATTCAATTCATTATTAATTTACATCGATGTTATTCGATGTATCGATTTAAAAAAACATCGATGTTTACGATGAATCGTATTGATTAATTGGAACCAAGAAAATTTATTAAATAAATAAAAGTAGATTTTAAAATTTCAAAAGTTAAGAAAAGCATGTACGCAAAGCACGGTATGTGCTTCTTTTTTCAAAGGCCAGTTCTACAGCTTAGCAACTCGGGCCAAATGTCAGTTGTCAAAGTAATATTTTCCATTGTGTGTAATTTAGTTTTCAATGTTCCTGACAAAGCGTCATATTTTTTTTATCAACTCAACGAGTCACAGTAGCTCTACTTGGAACTTTAAAATGCGGTGATATAACTTTCACTAGGTGTCTAAAACCTTCTGTAACAGGAATTTTAAGCCAAATATATTATTGATTTTAACATCAAATATGGAAAAAGAACTTACATCGCTGATTATTACCATACAATAGCAAGAAAATGTTGAAAATTTTTTCACAATAAAAATATATATTTGGATGCTGTAAAATAACGCTGTTGCTTCGATGACGCTTTGTGAATTGGCAAAAAATACCTTTAGTATTGTGTTGTTACATCAAGCGATTTTAAATCAATTTTAAAATTTAAAAAAACGTTTTAAGTCATTCTTGGAGTTGAGTTGCAATCATCAATATATTCAAAGTCGTCTTTTCGATACATCGAATAAAAACATGGATGTATCGATTTACATCGTATGATTCGATACATCGGCATTTATTCGATGTATCACAACCAAAACATCCATGTTTGCGATGCATCGATTAACATCGAGCGGCTCTACCATATGTTAACTAATTTCTTCGACCTTAAAATTCGTAAACATTTACCATTTTCTGTGTGTGTATATTCATTGTGTTTTTGATAAAAAATATACATATGTATATTGTTTGTAAATAAAACTAAATTATTATGAGTAGGTACGAACATTAATAAGACGAGAAAGTGAAGATTTGATTGAGGTGCTACTAAAAGCACACACATTCCTGGAAATTAAAGAGGTATATGCTTCGTCTTTCCCATGAAGTTGCTCAAAATTTGTTATGGTAATGTACAATGACCAATATTACTGTTGAGCGTTACAGTTGCTATTAAAATTCTTATAATTGAGTTTAGTTAAATAAAATAATAATAATTTTCAAAACCTCTAGGCGCATTTTCGTTCTAAAAGGTGTGTTATTTCAAAAACTCCATTAGTTTTTTCCAACAGGCTAAAACTTGCCATCAACAGAAAGTAAATTAGAATAGTTTCAGCGAAATTATTAAAAAAATCTTGGACTAATTAAAACATTACTATTTTATATATTATTTACTTATGTACATTTTTATTTATTCTTGAGTAAAATCGATTTTCTTGGATATATGGAATTAAAATTAGGGCACAAACGACAAAAAAATTAGTGACTAAATGAGTGCTTTACACAATCAAATACCACCAGCCAAATATTTAAAAATTAATATTTTGCATAAATTTTGTAATTTGTTAAAGTAAATTCCCATAATAAATAACGTGTGCCCTTACTTTTGCGGCTCGAGCTTACGATGTTTCTCTAAAGTTTTTTTTTATTTTTCTACATTTACGAAATTAAGGTCACAATTTTTCGAGTTAATTTATTACTTATGCTTTGCTCCTGTGTGTTTAGTCGTTTTTTATTGCTTAGTTTTTGAAATAAAATGAAAAATCTAAGAAACTTTAAATATATGGCGGTGTGTCAGTTTTTTTTTCTACTGTATATGAACTTTCGCGTTTGACTTCAAATAACTCGCAATTTAAAATCAAAAATGCGTTTGGTGGGCACAAAGCAATTAGCGTGAATGTATGTGTGCACAAAGAAGTTTTTTTGTTTGTGTCGAAAACGCATGACACGTTTTTAAACATTCTATTAAGGCTCAATATGCCGACTGTTATGTAATGTAACTGCAACAGTAAGAAACAGCTGATCGATTTTGTTATGTGAAAAGTAATGAAAATGGTTATAGAGATGTAATGTGACGTAACCTAGCTTTCATATAAAAATATCAATCAGCTGTTTTCTACGTTACATTTACATTACATTACAGTCGGCTAACTGAGCCTTAAGTGCTCAAACGTTTACATTTGCATTACATTTACCTTACATCTGCGATTTTTGTAATTCCCTTCTGTTGCCCATAAAATAGTAATATTCACCCTCCCATTTGCAGCCAGAAGTGAACTTATTATCCATCACTAAGCCACCGAATTCACTTAATAAAGCCCCTGATGTCCTCTACTTTACACTTCCCGACTTCAGTAATGCTTTCATGGAAACGTCTGCTCAGCCATCTAAGCCTATGACGTTGTAGCTTCGGGCAATGACAGATAATATGTGCAATGGTTTCTGGTTCCTCTTCATCCCCGCACATCCTAAAAAAATCTGGAGTGCCAGTCTCCCAAATGCTGGTTCTTGCTCTGACCGAGCAGTGACCAGTCAGCAGGCCTATCATGATTCGCATCGCCTTCCTATTCATGTCCAGTAGTAGTTTAGATCTTCCTGAGTCTAGTTTTGGCCAAAAACCCCTCGAGACTTTACAATCCTCCCTACTTCGCCATGAATTGTTGGACCCGCTTTCTACCAGATCACTGAGTTCCTTATAGTAATGACCTATCGGTAATTTTACCAATCTGTCCGACAATCCCTCATCCAACGCCAACCGTATTCTTGCCAGCTCATCGGCAATTTCATTTCCCTCAACACTGCTGTGGCCTGGAACCCAACATAGTCTGACACTATACTCTTCCATAAGCAAGTTGATGGCCTTCCTACAGTCACTAAAAAGTTTCAATTTTTTTAATACATGTATTTATTTATTGTATCTTCAAATATGAACTAACAATAAGTATTCAAACCTTAAATCTTAAATATAATTATTAGGCCCGACCACTGTCGGACACAAACTTAGTGATAGTTATAAATAATACATAAGTAGTGATAATCAAAAAGGAAAAAAAAGTATTTTCAAGTAGTCCCATCTGGAGTGCTGATTATAAGAGCCCTTGTGTCCCTCTTTTCTAGGCGAATGTGTCCAGTAAAGTTCAAAATATTACGAGCAAGCGGATTAGGATGTGATTCGAGTTTTGTTAAATATTTGCCTGCGTATTTTGCAATTTCTTCCATCACTAGTGGCATATTCAAATCACGATGTATATTTAAATTTTTTATGTACCATGGAGCCGTAGTTATCATACGTAAAATTTTGTTTTGCCTTCGTTGGATTCTCTCGACATTGGAAGCTGAAGCAGTGCCCCATAGTTGAATTCCGTAGCACTATATAGGTTTCAAAAGTGACTTGTATATCAAAAGTTTGCAATTTAGACTGAGAGTTGAATTTCTACCAATCAGCCTATGTACCTGAGCTAATTTTAGTTTCATTTGTGTTAGCTTGGAATCAATGTGTTGTTTCCATGTAAGCCGTCGATCAAGGTGTATACCAAGGAATTTTACATGTGTATGTTGAGGAACACTTTGATTATTGATTCTAATGGGGGAACAAGTATCTTTTCGTAGAGCAAATGTTACCTGCGCACACTTCTGCTCATTTACTTTAATTCTCCATAACTTTAACCGTTCCAGCTGGGTAATATGTTCCAGAAGATATCGCGATGCCTCGTGACGGTTTTCGTGAATACTAAAGAAGGCTGTATCATCGGCAAAAGAAGATATATGGATTTTAGTGCTAACAGGCATATCACAAGTATAAATCAAATACAAAACTGGTCCCAGTATACTGCCATGTGGCACACCGGCAGAGATAGATTCGGGAACACTCATGAAGTATCCTTCCGCAACAATGAATTCCCGAGATAGAATATAACTTTCCAATAGCTTTAGAAAATGTATTGGTAGATATGATTTAAATTTTAAAATAAGGCCTTCATGCCACACTTTATCAAATGCTTGCGAAACGTCAAGAACAGTACTTCGTTTCCTCAAATGTTTTTATTATAAATTGAACCAATCTATGCGTTTGCTCAATGATGCTATGCTGGCTTCTAAAACCAAATTGATTGACCGGGATGCACCCATTATCAGTTAAAATTGAAGACAATTTTGTCATGAGTAGCTTTTCAAAGAGCTTTGACATTGTTGACAGTAAACTTATTGGCCTATATGACTCAGCTTTGGTAAGATCTTTGTCCGGCTTTGGAATCATTTTGACCAGCTGTGTGGATAATACTCTAGTCGTAATGTGGCATTAAAAATAAATACTAAGATTCTAGTTGCAGTGCGAGGCAGATTCATCAGCATCTTGTTACTAATTCCATCAATACCTGGAGCTTTTTTCGGGTTGAGTTCGGCAATTAGTTTTTGTACATCACACATCTTAAATTTTAAGGGTCGAGGGGGTAGAGCAACTACACTCGGCAAATCAGCAACACCGGTACATGTATTTGGGGTAAATATGGATTTTAAATGCTCAGCAAATATTTTACCTTTTTCAGTATCGCTTCTTGCCGAATCACCACTCGAAGTGCGCAGAGGTGGTTTAAACTCAACGGGTCTTTTAAGCTTTTTAGTAGCGCGCCACAAGGAGTAATTAGATGCTGGTGTGACATCGAGACTTTCAAGATAATTTGTAAGAGATGCAGTTTTCTCAGATGCAAGCAACTCTTGGAGTCTTTTAGTGCACTCTTTAAATCTGATTTTGTGTTGAGGTGATCAGTGCTGTTGCCATTCTCTTTTAGCTCTTCTTTTTTTTCACGTACGAGACGTTCAGCGTCTGTAGAATAAATTCTATTAAAACCAGTATGCGGATGGGAGGTAGTGGCATGTTCAGCAGCTTGTTTAATATTCTCGTTAAGATCGGCAATGTTAGATTCAATATCATCGGGTGTTCTAAGCGTAATATTTTCCGTGCAATGACTACTAAGATATTTCTTGAATCCCAGCCAATTAACACGATTTATCATCTTGACATATGGGTGAGGTAAAGCGCTTCTCAGTGGGCTACAGATTGTAAAGATCATGGGAGAGTGATCGGACGAGAGATCAAGAGATGCTTGAACCTGAATTAAATCCCTAGAGATATTTTTTATGACGCAGAAATCTATAACATCTGGAATTTTTCTTACGTCAGTAAGCCAGTAAGTAGCCCCCCACTCGAAATAACAACCAAGCCCATTTATGAAATTGTGTTGAAGAACGCCCTACCTCTAGGCGTAATAAGATGCGATCCTCAGAACGTATGCTTAGGATTATAGTCACCAGCTGCTAAGAAACAAGGTCCAAGAGATTTGAAGAATTTCTTTTATTGATCCTCAGTGATTGAAAATCTAGGAGGGGAGTAAATTGAAGATATCACGAAATTTGTACAAACACTTTCAATGCAGATATTTGTTGCTTGTAGATGTTCTTCACAAATGTTGTCAAGAATATAGTGCTTGAGTCTTGACTTTATTAGAATTGCTGATCCACCGCATGCTCTCCTTCTAGGGTCCTTTGTATCATATAAGGTGTACCCATTCATTGTAAACAGGCTTCTAGAAGTCAAATGAGTCTCGGAGACCAACATTATATCAATATTTTTTTCCGTAAGGAAGTGCTCAAGTTATTTTTTATGTTGGCGAATGCCGTTTGCGTTCCAGAAACTTATTTTTAACGTGTTCATGACTTGTAAGTTAATTCTTGAAGCAGTGTATTCTGCATTCGTAGCATTTCTTGCATCATGCTTGTCATATTTGTTGTAAAGTTGTTGATAGTTTGCACAAGATTTTCAATAGTGGCTTCAAGGCGACTGAAATTAAAGCTTGTGTTAGCATTTGTTAAATTACTTGGTGGGGACACTTTCTGCGCGGGAACAGAATTTGTCTTGGCAACATCGGCATACGATACAGGGGAAGTAACTGGTTGGCTCATTTGCGCAAAAGTGGCTGAGGAAGCGTTTGTTGTTAGAGCTGGAGCTAGTTTAGGTTTTTGCACCATAGCCTGCTTGACGAAAGAGTACACAGGACAACTTCTGTAGTTAGCGGTGTGATTCCCTCCACAATTACTGCATTTTTTCCCCTTGATCTTTTGGTTTAGTACAACTAGCAGTGCCGTGTAATTAGCCGCACACAACACAAACATGGCCATATAAAAACAAATTTTTTGTATGGCCATATTCTTGGCAATTATGGCACTGTACAGGACCTGAACGCTTATGTGGCTCTTCAACTGTGATTTTTCTGTATAAAAGGAATTTTAGGCTATAGATAGGATATCTCGTTTTTTTTCAACTGTATGTCATTCGGCTCCAGTTCAACACGAAATAGGGGATGGGGTATCTTTTCTCTGTTTATTATGTTAGATACATATTTTACCTTAAATCCCTGGAGGACGAGTGCATCTTTTATTTCTTCAGGAACAACGTAAGAACCTATGCCCTTCAATACGATCTGCAGGCCTTTAGCGCTCGTAAGCTGGTATGTGTAGAAGCTTGTTTTATTTTTTTCAAATTCAGAAACCATTTTGCGGAAATCTTTTTCGTCATAAATTTGAATTTTCGTTTCATCGATGTTGCCACGTTTTATTGGGACAATGTGAAATTTATTCTCACCAATGACCGAAATTAATTTTTTAATAAGGGCATTTGAATTTTTCTCTCTCAAATAGATTAGTGGCGGCTTGGATGTTTTATTCGAGGATACATCGGGTTTGTCGTTCTCATCTTGCAAAATTTTAAAGCGGTTTTGGCAATTAGTGGAGGCTGCGCTGTTATCCCTAGATATTTTTGGAGATGAAATTTTTGAAGAATTCGGGCTTCGCCCACGCTTTACCACGGTTATATATCTGTCCATTCCGACTTGTACCTTGAGTTTCGAGCCGCTATTATATATAGTGATAACTTTGTTATGTGATGAACATGAGCCTGAAGGGGATGATATTACTGACTGATGTATATGAAGAAGTATAGGGTGTTTTTTTCAGAGGTATATAACTTCGAATTGAAATAAAACACAAGAAAATCGTTTTAATGTCCATCAATTTGGCTTTATTGGAAGGATAATTTTATGCCATTAATGTTTAAATATGATTTTGGGCATGTGGCCGCCGCGGCTGGCTCGAATAAAGCCAATTCTACAGGTCCAATTTTCAACCACTTTTTCGAGCATATGGGGCCGTATGTTGGCAATAACGCCACGAATGATGGCTTCCAAGTCCCCTAACGTTTCTGGTTTGTTGGCGTAGACGAGCGACTTCACATATCCCCAAAGAAAATAATCCAATGGTGTCAAATCACACGATCTTGGTGGCCAATTGACAGGTCCATTCCGCGAAATTATGCGCTCATCGAATGTTTCCTTCAATAAATCGATTGTGACGTGCGCTGTGTGGCATGTAGCGCCGTCTTGTTGGAACCACAACTCATCCACATTCATGTCATCCAATTCGGGAACAAAATAGTCGGTTAGTCCGCTCCAATTGCTGTGCACGGTGGCGAATCGATTCATTCGGGTCCTCTTCAACAGTTTGCTCTACAGCGGCAATTGTTTCTTCGGTGCGCACTGTTCGACGTCTCTGCGGATGCGTATTATCACATAGAGTAAACGTAGTGCGAAAACGATCCATGGTTAACCGAATTAATTGCTCTGATGGACGATTATGTCGACCATAAAATGGACGGAGCTTGCGGTAAACTTCGCGAACTGAACCATTATTTTCGAAATAAATTTGCACGATTTGCAAGCGTTGTTCTTTTGTCAACCTGTTCATGATGAAATGGCAAACCAAACTAAATATTATCACTTGACAGCTGACAAAATGGCCGCCAGTTAAAAAAGTGATGCCAACTTAAAGTTCTATACCTCAATAAAAAACACCCTTTACTAGGCAACTGTAATGTTAGTGAATCACTACTATTTGACATTGGACAAAGCGAAGTTGATCGCTGACGAAAAATTGGCTCTGCCGTTAAAAAAAGACTTTCATCAGGTTTATTAATTATATTGTTTTCATTAAGAGTTTCAGAACTCACAGTAAAATAAGCATTTCTGCCGTTAGAACTTACTTCAAAATTTTTTGTATTTGAGGCACTCATACATAGAATTCCTCAAGGGTACTTTGTGTTTTTTTTTTTGTTTGCGGTCTTTTTTTATTTTTGTTATTTATGATTGTTTGTTTGTTTTTGAGGTACTCATATAGAGTATTCCTCAATGTCACTTTGTTTATGTTTTTTTGTTTGCGGTTTTTTTCCTGTTATTTCTACTATGTAAAAAATATAAGCAAATCATAAAGCTTATTTATTAAAGTCAGTATGTACTTACTACGAATATTTTTTGGTATAATTTTTTGTTTGTTTGGTAAGTATGTAAGCAAAATTCCGCTAATCGACTGTTAGCTATGAAGGTACCACGAGAACTGAAGTTTCGATTTGACATTGTGTCCCTTCCAAGCTTTAAGCGCTGCCTGGCTGTCGACGTAGAAGGTTACCTTCGCACCTTCAGCTACATTCCTGGCCACCAGCTCCGTGGCTCTAACGATCACCGAGATCTCAGCCTGAAAAACACTACATTCATTCGGCAGTCTGAAAGAACTACGAGTGTTAATTCCCAAGATATAGACACCAGCCCCTTGCTGTCTGTAAAGACTGCATTACCCTCATACAGCCTATCGGATTTGACCCAATAGTCCCTATACGGAATTACCATTAAGGGTGTTCTACTAAAATCGATCCCACCGACCTTATAGTCCGTAGATCCAGGGGTTGCGGATTCCTTGTCACCAAAACCGATCTTATTTAAGATGGATGTGTGACCTGATATTCCTGTCCTCACCAAAGGCTTAAGAATTGCCTTGTGAACCCTAAGAGTCTCCAGCGACTCCCTAATAGCCTCTATACTTATGTTGTTAAAGGCTACCTCAATGTCTAAGAATGCAGCCAGTGTGTAATTCTTGTGATGCAGTCCTCTTTCTATAACACCAGCGCATGGCGCTTAAATGCAGATCAATCAGTCGTTCTAATGTTTTCAAAAGAAACGACGAAAGACTGATTGGCCTGAAATCCTTCGGCTTTGAGTGGCTTTCCTTACCCACTTTAGGTATGAAGATGACCCTAACGTCTCTCCAGCCTTTCGGCATAAACCTCCTGCTTAAGCATATTTTAAAGATATACACCAGAGACAGTATTACGCGCTCTGTGACATTCTGCAACATGGCCAGAAAAATACCATTTGGACCCGGTGATTTATACGGTTCAAATGTATTTATTGCCCATGTTGCTTTTTCCAACGTCACTAGCTAAAATTAACCTCCGTTGTTGCCTCTTCCCCTACTTCCCTACAGCCAGGAAAGTGAGTGTCCATCAGAACAGAAAGTGTCTCAGAGCTGGGGCCTAATTCCTGTACTCGTGATCGGAATTGCATTCGAATAGAAATTAATTTCGATGGCTAGAAATTTTCGGATGATGTCACTCGTTACCAAGCGATTCGAGTTTTTGTTTCAGTGTTGGAAAAAGGCAAATATATTTATAAATTCATTTCACAACACTGAATGAATTGTAAGCAAAAGCATATGTTTGTATATATGTCTGTGTGTAAAAACATATGAATGTAGGTACATACACACGTATATGCAGAAAAAAGAAACGAATATACATAAATGTTATTTTCATTTTAATTTGATTAATAACTTAATAATAATAAATAAGTGTAAAGTTAGAGAATAGAGCACTAGCTACATTTTAGATTCTTTTATTGGTTGACCAGAAGCAGTTAATTTGTTGTTATTTAGATGCTCCCAGAGTTTGATGATATTTTTTATATTTTATTTTATTATTTTCCAAGTCAGTGTGATTTGTTATATTTGAAGTCAACTAGAAATTTTTTAATTTGTATTTTTATACGTACATTTGTGCATTCATTCATTTATAAATAAATAAGTCAAATATTGAACATACATTTTCCTTTTCTTCGCTTTGTCTATGTTAAACATGATTTCGAATGCCTTTTTGCTTGCGAGTAAAAACACGAACGGTTGCGTTCGAATGTATACTCGCTATCGAATGCTGTCATTAGAAATTTCGATATGTGTTATTCGAAACCGAATGCGAAAATCCCAAAAGTTAAAAAACTCGAATATTCGAGTAATAACTCGCTCGCAATCGAATGCGGGAATTAGGCCCCTAGATTCCGTCCATGCACCATACAATCGTTGAATATTCCCAGGAGCCCTAGGGTCTTTTGACAATACTCGCCGAAACCTCGATAACTCATTAACGGAATCAATCTCCTCACAGTATTTCATCCATGAGGCTCTTTTCGCCCTTTTGAGATCACCCTTGTACTTATTACTGTTTCATTTTGGCAAACATTTTTACAGTAAAAACTTGCATTTACTTAGTAAATTAACTAATGGTATTCACGTCAACTCTTACAACTGTGCAGAAATGCATAATAGCACTTTCTGACGTGAGGAACCCATTTTGTTTTGTTTTCTATAAAGCAACACAGAATGTGCATAGATATATTGTACTCGTGTTTCTTAATTGTTAAAAGAAACGAAGAAAATGAAGTGTTTAGATTCGCTGATTAATTCTGTAATTAATTCACTAATAAAAATATCAATATTAATAATATTGGTGTTATTTAACAAAATTCTAATAACAATTTGACCCATAGGTCTTTTGAAAACAACAAAATTATGTATTTGTTACATTAAAATCAAATTTGAAGATGTCATTCTAAGATTCTAGCTAAGACTTTTTTAAAATATTTAAATTTTATAGTTTTTTAATTAATTTATTTGTATGGAAAATATCTTGAACCACTTGTTTTTTCATTTAAAAGAAAAACATTAAGGTATTTCTGCGTTGTAATTTGGTGTATGGTTGATTTTATAAGTACTTTTTGCCAATTTTTTTGGATTGGCAATGCCATAAAAAGTTTCACAACTGTACAAAATTTACTCTGATAATCTTTCACATACTCAGACTTTGCATCATTTGTGCAAAATAATTTTCTATGTGGTTGTTGTTATACTTCTTGATAATTTTACAATTTTGCTTTTCTACAACAGTGCAACTTTTGACGTGAATACCTGTACTGTCATTTTTCGCTCTCAATTCGCCCTCTGATTTACTGGATTTTGTGTACTCGAACGCAATCCAGTAAAAAATATTAAATTTTTTTTAAAAATTTGTGAGTTCTCGAACGCTCTTAATGTATATGGCAACTTAGAGCAACAATATACAAATCCCTTTCAACGAGACATGAATCAACAAAATGATTATGATTAAGGTTGTAAATTCGGGAAATATGCCACAAGGCAAAGTAATTTTTATGAGACCTACAGACGACAGAAATCATTTTGCAGAAATTACAACGTCAAACACCAATGTAGGTGGGCTTGTGGGTTATCCACCGCCACAGCCAAATAATTTCTCAAATTTAAGGGACGTGGTGTCCTTGCTGCCAGATTTTAATCCATCATCGAAGGACTCCCTAGGTGCCAACAGTTTATACAAATGCAGGTAGATACGCTTCAAAAAGTTTTTATTTCGTGGGAAGCTTTTGCTGGAAAATTTTTGAATAATTTTCCGTGCATTGTAAACGAAGAAGACACACACGTGAGTATGTCGCAAATGCAACGTGCCGGTGGCGAAAACCCTCAAGAGTATTTCTACAAGATGCTCGCTTTTGGAAAAAGGGGATGTTTGTCGGAAAAGGCCATATGCAGACACGTAATTCGCGGAATTAATGACAATGATCTCAGGAAAACAAATATCAAACGATTATGCAATGAACTTTTGCTATGTCATGCAACATTTTATCTACATAACGATTTGGGAAGTTAACATTGGCAGAAGCAAGCATTGCAAACATCTCATCAGCAATAACAGGTAAGAATGATTTGAAATGTTTTAATTGCCAACAAATGTCCTGAGCCACATTTGTGGCTCATCACTCATCAAGCAGATAGCTGTCCATAAAGAAAAACAGAAGCTCGTAAAGCGGTTCCCAACAAGATCGATGAACACGTACAGTGTCCATCGATCGGTTTAACCAAAACCGCGGATTTTAACCCATAAAAACCGAAACCGACAAAAAAGCGTCGGTTTTTAAGTTTTACTTTAGCATTATTATCTTGTTTAAAAATACAGCAAATGTACTTTACATTGAAGACTTTTATACATTACTAATCATTCTGCAACAATGAAAGATAAAAAAAATTTAAAATTTTAAGAAAATCATAACAATTCTTTGCAGGAATAATTGTAATCTGTTATCAAAAAATCTCTAGCAGATGTAAAGCAAAAACACGATAATTTTAGGGTCCGCCAGATAACTTTTTTTTTTGAAGATGCTATAAAAAACTACTGAATATTTTCTCAAATTTCTTTTTTCATTTGAAAGTACAATCCTTCCGGTTAATAATGAAAAATAATTCTATTCAAATTGCTGCCTCGGCTGGCCATGCAGTAGCCTACACGATCGGTCCAATTTTTAAGCACATTATCGATTGTGTGCAGCTGTATTTCACCAATGGCTTCACGAATATTGTCCTTTAAAGCGTCAATTGTCTCTGGCTTGTCGGCGTAACACTTATCTTTGACCGCACCCAACAAATAATAGTCCAACGGTGTCAAATCGCAGCTCCGAAGTGTTCAAACGATATCAGCTCTGCGGCTGATAATGCGATCTTCAAAAACAGGGCGCAAAACATCGAGTGTAGCTTCGGCTGTGTGGCACGTAGCACCGTCCTGTTGAAACCAAATATTGCCAATATCCTCCTCTTCAATTTTTGTGAAAAAAAATTCGTTCAACATGGCCCGATAACGATCGCCATTGACTGTAACGGCTACTCCTTGCTCAATGGCCCAATTATGCCTCTGGACCAAAATCCGCACCAAACAGTGACTCATTTTGGGTGCGTCGGCTTTTCAATGTATGCGTGCGGGTTTTCTGTGCCCCAAATGCGA
Organism: Tachina grossa; assembly: GCA_949987645.1. Taxonomy (NCBI): domain Eukaryota; kingdom Metazoa; phylum Arthropoda; class Insecta; order Diptera; family Tachinidae; genus Tachina; species Tachina grossa. Next base: position 104,641,499 of record OX465274.1, on the reverse strand, counting down.
CAATTTTGCTTGTTTACATACCCGCCAAGATCAAAATGAGCTTCATCTGAAAAGATGATTTTTTTTTTGACAAAATCGGCATATTCTGTAAGTCGATATTTCCCAGCGTTGTTCAAGCGTATACACAACCATATTCGTTCAGCGGAAGGATAAAACTAATTATCTGTCAAATCAGACATGAGATAAGTGTTACCATTCACGAAATAAGCACTAGTTGAAAAAAAAATGTTAGATGGCAGACCCTTTATAAGTACCTGAATTGAATACAAACCAGAGAAACTCTATCACCCCTATGTAACTATTTTTTCCCTCGAAAAATTTTTCCCAGAAATATTTTCCCTTTTTTGGTTCCCCTTATCATGAATAATCTGCCTTATCGTGATTGGCGTATTTCAAATACGACTACGACTGTTTGGCAATAGATAAAGAAAAACTGTCTTCTTTAATCAATTACCAAACAGTCGTATTCGTATTTGAAATACACCAACCAAGATAAGGCAGAATATTTTTCAGGTGAATTTTTTCACTTTTCCCTTGGTTTTGTTCACTTTATTTTTGCAGACGAACTGAATTATTACATCGAATAATTTCGATATTTTTCTTCGAATTATATATTATGTTATAATTATTTATTTTTAGGACAATAATTCCCTACAACACATTTTTTCATAGAGTATGAATCTCTTTGGTTCACAGACAGTAAATTTCATGGTGGTGCACCATGGTGGTATGAAAAATAGCTAAATCAACAGAAGCACCTTAATGAGTACAACTTTAAAGTTAAATAAGTTTCATTTATAACCTAAAATGTGTGTGATTTTTTATTAAACTTAAATTTGTCAAATTTTCAATTAATTTTAAAACTTTACAAAAATTCTTCCTTTTTTACATTCACGTGGACTGATATCGGGGAAAAAATTTCATGGGATATTCAAGATAACATTTTTCTCTTTGAGGGGAATGCAAATTTCACATGAAGAAACATTCCATTTGTTTTTCACGATAGGGATGATTATTTGTAAATCATCGTTTATCTTTCCAGCATACATACATATTTATATACATGCCATATTTTTAAAACCGAAACCGAACCGAAAGCGAGTGGTTTTAGTAGCTTAAACCCGGAAGCCGCGGTTTTCTAATTTCCACGGTTTTTGGCAAACCCTAATCCGATCTCATTAAAACTGTCAAGATTAACGCGTTGTTTGCAAATTGTTTCGTGGATCCAGGTAGTGGTCGTTCATTCATAAAAAAATCATTTGCTAAAGATCTTATAGAACCAAGAAAATGTTTGGTTAAGCTTAACGGGTTTGCAGGTGGAAAATGTCAGTGTGACGAGAAATTGTCACAACATACGTAGGTAGAGTAATATAACTTCGTGCTAACCTAAATTGAAAAATTAAAAAATGGAAAAACAGGGGAAATAAATAGTGATACTTACATATGTATTTACCAAAGGTAAATCAATAATTGTACACAACAATCTTTTCTCACATTCCGTTTCATTATAATTTACGTTAAATAGCTGATGTTAATAACAATCTCTACCCAAGTAGATAGACTAGGGTGCTGATGAAGTGCGTTGCTGCACAGAAAAATATCGGTATTTCCCCGAGCTTAAAAAAGTCTAATTTAATTTTTCTTCTCTTCTTTAGAAACTCACATTAATTAATAAAATATTTCATTCAATAAAAAGAATTGAAATTGCTGAACTTAAGCCTGACTAAAAATTCACTATAGTTCAATTAAAAATCTAAAAATATAATTAATTTTAAAATTAACATTGAAATTTTGTAACTTTATTTTTAATTTGCAATAAAAAATGTTTCTCGGCAATAATTTATTTAACATATTTTGCTGTTTTTAGTTTGTAGCCATAAACAATTAAAATTAGTTTATTTAATTATTATTTCTCGAACTTCATTTGTTTCTATATTTATGATTTGAACAGGCTAAAGTTCGTATCGCTTTTAAAGCCAAATTACATGTGATAATTATTAATGAACAAATAACACCAAAGTTAGTTGTAAATATCCTGACAACACATAGTTGAACGGAACAGCTAGCCGTTTACGAAGGCCACTAAACCTTCATTATCAGCGTTCTTCTGTGTTAAGTCCACTGTGTGTGGTGTCAGTTGATGTAGATGTCTGCTTTATATACGAAACTTTTTTGCAAATGGAATATGTGAATTGTTTTGATTCATCGTATTTCAATTTGCTGAAAGATGTTTCATAATGAAAGCTTACCTTACCATCTCTAAATTTACAACAGTCTTACCATTGTCGTTTGTTCTTTACTAATTATACAAATGTTAGTTAATTTGCTTATTTTTGTTCTACTTAAGATAACTCTTTTGTTTTGTTACTATTAAGTATATTTATGTGTAGCTTGCTGTGGTAAATGTGTTTAATGCATGCATGAGCAATTTGCGCAATTATCAGGAAACAAATATTTCACCTCTTTGGACCTCAAAATGGGCTATCAACAAATCGAAATGTCCGAAAATTAAAAAAAAAAAACACCGCTTTCGTGATAACGGATGGGCATTATGAATACAATCGAATGCCATTTGGCCTTGTTAATGCTCCAGCAATTATCCAAAAAGTTATGAATCGCCTAGTAGCATAGATGAAACTGGGAGAGGTTTTGGCATACCTAGATGATGTTACCATCCCAAGCAAAACGTTCGAGCTAGAGACGTTAGCTGTGGTATTACCAAGGATCGTATAATGAAGGTAACATTACATCACGATGACTGGTTATTGACAATGTAGCTGCAAGATACAACGTTAAAAGAAATTGTGTCTGTTCTAAAGAATGCGACGCTCTCAGCACAATCAAAACAAATGAAAGTCGATTACAAATTAATAAATGAACGCCTATATCAGAATTGCGTAGAGGGACCCCGGTTTGTCGTGCCGAAATGTGTTAGATGACGCATAGTAAAGCTATGCCATGACGACATAGGCCATTTTGCTCATGAGAAGACTATACAGCGAATAAAACAAAACTTTGGCTCCCGAAAATGCGGAAATATGTTAGACTACCTAGCAGCGTGCATAGAATATTGCGTCAAAAAAAACCAAAGATTCTGGCGGATACACATTGACCATTTGGATCCGTTTATTAAAAGCAATAGAGGGAACTGATATGTTTTTTTTTGGCAATATCGGATGCCTTTAGCAAATACGTTATATTGAAGGCGGTGAAAACGACAAAGTCACAACCAGTTGTAAACATATTAAATAAAATAACGAGTTATTTCGGATTGCCGAAGCAGATCATTAGTGATGGAGGTACAGCGTTTTCTTCGAAGATGTTCCAAGAGTATTCCCAACAAAACAACATTCACCATGTAGGTACAGCAGTGCGAACGTCTCGCGCCTACGGCCAGCTAGAACGGGCTAATAAGACAATTCTTAACTACCTACGAACGTCAAGGGAAAATAATAAAGATTGGGACCTTAAGCTGCGAGATCTCCAATGGGACGTCAACTCTCAGAAGAACGAAGCTGCTGGTTTTACTCCTAACCAGCTGGTTTTCGATTTTAAATTAATTGATGTTGTACAAAATCGAATAGTTGCGCTATAAACGCTGATATCCCTAGTAACCATAATTGCCCTAGCATGGAGGAAAACCGACTTCTTGCTGTGTCCTATATGGCTAAGGAGAAGAAGAAATGGAAGTTACGTTTTGATGAACGACATGCCACACCAACTGAATACAATAAGGGTGACCTAGTTCTGTTGGAGTACGAATCATCTGCCTACGGTGAATCACGCAAGCTTGAATCAAGGTACAGAGGACCCTTTGTAGTGAACAAATCGCTGGGTAAAAACAGATTTCTTGTTGAAGAAATACCAGGTATGCAGATTTCTTCGCGAAAGTTTAGTTCTGTATATACGTCTGACAAAATGCGACCGTGGTGCAGAAATTCCCCTTTTTTGGATGACGATGAATGATCTGAGGACGAACCAAAATCATTAGAGGCCGAGCTGTCACATACACATACAACACAATGAGAAAAAGATTACAAAACAGAATACCTCTGCAATTAGTTGCGAGAGATGAGTAATGTGTATTGAAACGTCATGTTGAGCAGTCGTGTTGCGGACAAATGAAAACAAATTAAAATTATAAATTATATTAAATAAAAACTCATTGACATTATAATGAAATCTTAAATAATATGTATTTTTTATTTTGAACCCTTACGGCTATCCTCTATTTGGTAGCTTGTTCAAATTTAGACAGGAGTCAACGAACAATTACCTCTTGACAGGAGTAGTGTTGCCATTTCAATCAAGAGACGAATTCAAAAAGACACTAAGTTAATGATCTACCCTCGAAATAAAACTTACCTTTTTTTTTATTTAAATCTGTCGGTTCTTCGCAACTTGAATTGGGAGACGGAGCTCCAGTATCAAAATGATCAGATACATCATCAGCTGACTCTTCAACCACTTCAGGAATCGGTTGCATTATTTCCTGATTTACGGTTTCTAACGTAGGAGGTTCTCCAAACAACTCATCTCCAAAGAGTTCAGGTTCTGTAAAAAAAAGGTCTAGTAATTTTATAATGGCAAAAATAAATTTAACATACGACCGAATTCATCTCCAAATCCGTCACCATCTAAACGTGGTTCAGAAACATCCGTTTCATGAAGCCTTATATTTGTTTCGTTGCTTTCTCTTACATTTGAAATTATTTCATCCTCAAATAACTGATCCTGTGGGAGATATGTTAGCTGAAAAATTAAAAAATAAGAATAAAATAGCTCACATTGACAGCGGAGTCCAAATGACCTCGGATCATATCCGGCGTTTCATTATCAAAGCCCCCATCACCAAACCCATCGTCATGTAAGGAAAGAGATAAGCTGCCATAATCTTCACGCATAGTAATTTCATCGGCTCTGGATTGATTTATAGAAAATTGTGCTTCAATATCAATATCATTTAACTCAGGTAATGCTGTATCAAAATCGTGAAAAACTTCAGGCAGCGTTATAGCGTTAACATTTGCTTCTCTGTGTCCTTCGGGCAAATCAACCATTCCTGGCCGAAATGCCATCTGAAAAACAGAATTTATAAATCAATAATTTAATACATGCGGACTAAATAGTACCCTGTCGGGATTTGAGCTAACTTAACAGTAAGTAATGGTTAATCAGAGACGAGTGACAACTGACTCAAAAGCTAACTCATCTTACATGTTAAACGCTATTCAGTTTTTCAACGTAGTATCCTCAGAACGAGTAAGTACTCACTCACGCTGCATAAGTTTCAAATAATCACAAGTTACCTCATTTCGAGTGAGTTTTTGTCTGATAAAATACAAGTACACTATTAGTTAGGTACGAACTGACTAACTAATCGTTGGCCCATTATGACTGTTTGCGTAAAATTAAAAAAAATAAAACAATTTTTGTAATAAAAACCAATGTAATCCTTTATTTGATTTACCTTTTTTATTTAAATATAATTTTTGAAGATACAAATTTAGCACAATATATGTAGGCACTCTAAGCGTTCAAAACAGCGAGTGTAAAAATATGTATTTTTATATGCATAGAGCGGCACAAATACTATGTTCAAGAAAAATACTGTTAGCGGTTCACTCGTTACTCCCATACAAGGTTGTGAAGAAGAGGAGTAATATAGATCCCAGCAAGGTTGTAATAAATAAGCAAAGTGTAAAGAATTCATAACGTAATAAATCTAACTTAAACAATGACTTAGTTTGTGGCGCATCAAAATAGAAGAAAAAAATTTATTTCTTTATCTAGCCATTATTTATAACTTACAACTTAAATTTGAAACAATTTTATATAATTTTTTTTAGAGACGGGAATGGGTATCGAATCGTGATTTTGTTTGTCAGCCATCATACTTAACACTTTGCTATTGCGCCATATAAAGTAAAGACGGCACATAATTAAGATAAACATGAATTTTATGCTGACATCTTCTCGATAAACTTTGAGTCATCTCTGCATCAGCCTTGATTTAGCTAAAAGTTAGTTCAAAACTTATCGAGAAGATGTTAGTTGTACAAAAACAACTCACTAATCTCAGCCTCAGTTTTGAGCTAGCTTAAAGTTAATTCAATACTTATCGGGAAGAAGACAGTTGTACAAAAAGCAACAGATTCACATCTGTATTATTTACGAGTTAGTCCAAAAGCTAGTTGTAAATGAGTTAGCAAAACGTCACCTATATTTTGAACTAGCTAATAAAACTCGGACAGAGTAACTTAAAAATGAGTCAACGGATTGAAAATGCAATGAGGCAATCATTTGCAAGATGTTGAGCTCACTTAGACATCGCAGGATAGTGAATCGATTCGGTGCAATAGATTTCGAAAGTTATCGAAAATTAAATTTTCACGAAACGGATTTTTCAATGTTAAACTATTAAGCCGATCAAGTTTATACATACATACATACATAATCATCCCTATAGAATGTAAAAAACGGGAAGAAGATTTAAAAATTAACTGAAAATCAAACGAATTTCAATTTAAATCTACACGAGGATTTAAAAATATTGTTTTATTTTAAATTCTCTTTAAAAATTTGTTTCCACACAAAAAAATATTAACTAAGTTTGCAGAGGTATCTTTTTTTATATGAAAGTAAAAAACTTGGGTTTTATTAACTATGCAGTTAGGTAATTTGTACATTACAATTTACATCAAATCCACGTTAATATAACTATTATAATAAAGTATCTTCTTGGAAATCATATTTTTTGAATGATTAAGTAAAAATTCTTGATGTTTCGGTTAATAATTTTCTCTCAGTGCTGAAAACAAGTTTAAAGTACTTTTCTTTCAACCTTGTTGGAAACCTTTTCCAAATTTCCCTAGTTTATACTTGTGTTTATCTATAAATTATTATTCGTCGTTTAGAATTCAACGAACCACTCCGTGCAATTACAAATCTTTTTACTAGCTAAAGTTTAAGAAAATAAAGAGATTTCGTTTCAATATTTTTACAAAATATTAATCCTTATTTGTTTTATTTTTATATTTATTCATCTTATATGTGCCGAAACATTGCTCCTTCGAACCGGATAAAACAGCAAGAATTCCATCCTTCTACCTTTACAAGGAAATCTACGCAAAATATTTGAAAACTCATCAAGGTATTCACATAAGTTTTTTTCTTGTTGGAAAAATGGAAAAATGCAATTTTTTACAACAGACAGGAAAAAAATTCACCAAAAGTTGAAATTAAAAATTCAACTTTTGTCTATATGCATTTCATTGTTGCTGTAACAAATCATCAGTAGACTTCAACCACACATTTTGAACAGTCACAAACCTCTTATCTTATGCACAGATAATTGGGGCATTCATACCAGTGTCTTAAGTGTCCTAAGTGTCCTAAGTGTCATAATGTCTTAACATTTTAACAAAGTTTAAACAATTTTTGTTGTGGCTCAAACAAAATGGTCGTAAAGTAATGACTTTCTCAGCTATGTTTAATGTTTGTCATAACTACATGTAGAAATACGTGAGAGTTTACCAAAGGAATTGAGAGAAAGAGTAAGAAATGTTGAAAGGTGCTACAACAAAAATAGAAATTGGTACAATATTTATGATTGTATATTATTAGGGGTTGCTCACAGCAGTAATATTTTTTCGTGTTATTACTTTAAAACGTGTTAATTTACGAGTACCATTTGAATACCTCAAATATGTCGAATAATACATTCCTTGAATGTTAAATTTGATTTTATTTTTGATTTTGCCTTATAATTACTTTTATTTTATGATTTGAACACGCTAAAGTTCGTATCGCTTTCTAAGCCAAATTACATGTGATAAGTATTAATGAACTAATAACATCAAAGTTAATTGTAAATATTCTGACAATACATAGTTGAACGGAACAGCTCAATTTTGGAAGGCCACTAAAACCTTCATCATCAGCGTTCTTCCGTGTTTGGTCCACTGCGTGTGGTGTCAGTTGATGTAGATTTCTGCTTTATATACGCAAATGGAATACGTGAATTGTTTAGATTCCTCGTTTTTCAATTTGCTGAAAGATTTTTTGTAGGTTGGGGATGGCAGTCAGAAAACCGGACTCACTCAGACCGTTTTGATTTCACGTTATTCCAATAAAACGTGGTGACATTGACGAAACTAAAATTCAAATATACGAAGAAAAAGATTTCCGCAAAATAGTAACAGAATTCGAAAAAAATAAAACAAGTTTTTATACGTACCAGCTCAAGAGTGCTAAAGGTATGCAAATCGTATTGAAGGGCATTGATTCTTATGTTAACCCCGATGAAGTAAAAGATGCACTCATCATACAAGGATTTAAGGTAAAAAATGTTACTAATATATTCAATCGGGAGAAAATACCCCAGACTCTATTTCGTGTTGAACTGGAGCCGAATGATGTAGTTTAAAAAAACGGGACACATCCAATTTATAACCTAAAATACCTCTTATATCGAAAAATCACAGTTGAGGAGCCACATAAGCGATCAGATCCCGTACAGTGCAGTACGAACACTAGATATATAATTAAATACAGACTTCATCCTATATAATATATAGTTTTGGCATTTTTTTTGGGTCTTTTCGGTTTTTTTTTGTTTTGGGGTTTTTTGCGTTTTTTAGATTTTGGCAATTTCTTTAAGTTTTGGCTCTTTTTTTAGTTTTGCCACTTTATTTTCTTATTTTGGCGACTTTTTCCGGTTTTTGGCGTTTTATCGTTTTGGCGATTTTTTCATTTTTGGCGATTTTTTTCATTTTTGCGATTTTTTGTATATAAAATTTTTTTTAGTTTTGGCGACATTTTCGCGTTTTAGCGATTTTTTTTCGATTTTTGGCGTTTTTTTTTTCATTTTGGCGTTGTTTTCATTTTGGCGATTTTTTCGAATTTGGCGATTTATTTTAGTGTTAGAATTTTTTTAGTTTTGGCGATTTTTTTCGTTTCGGCGATTTTTTTTTTGGTTTGGCGATTTTATAATTTTCGGTTTTTTTAGTTTTACCGTTTTCGAAAATTTCAAGTGTTTGCCTCTTACGGTTTCCAAATTGTCAAAATTACATAGTCAAAATTGCATTAACTTATAGACCACCCTTTAATTTAATTTTTTTTAATTTTAGTGTTAATTGTTGTAGTCTGTATAAAAATACACTAATTTTAAAAATTTCAATTTTCAATATACATATGTTCTTACAATTGTATGTATATTACACGTGTGACGGACAGACGGACAGCGTAGCGAAAACAATAGGGTTCCTTTTCACCTTTGGTGTACGAAACCCTAAAAATTCAAGAGCTTTCAAAGCTTTTTGCCTCAAATACAAATGTCGGAGCATGGGTGCTTGGACGTAAGACACAACTGGAACCAACGACGAATATTCTTCGTAAAATATAAAAACACTTTTGTGTATATGAAAATACACGCAATTGTACGTTCGACGAAAGTTTCCCTGTGTAACTAACTGGCGATAGTTTATTTCTTAGGTCGTCGAGCGATGACCAACTGTTTGAATGTTTATGTCCATTGTAGTTTCATTACGACATCAAAATGATACAAAAAAGTTTACTAGACAGTGCAATTTCTGCGATGTTAGGAATTTTTTGCGATTTATCTGATTTTTTGGGATTTTGTTATTCTTTGCAGTGTAAGTTATTTCTTCAATGCATTTAGAAATTTTTCCGAACTTGCGATTTTTTCGCGTTATTTCCGAGTTAATTTTCTTTTTAACAGTTTTAGCGATTTCTAATAAATTTTAAGGCTTTTTTTCCGATTTTGCAACTTCTCGAGTATTTTTGCAATGTAAGTAGTGTTTTTCAAACGGGATTTCCCCGAATCCCGCACAACACATAGTTGAACGGAACAGCCAGCCGTTTTCGAAGGCCACTAAACCTTCATCATCAGCGTTCTTTTGTGTTTGGTCCACTGTGTGTGGTGTCAGTTGATGTAGATTTCTGCTTTATATACTTAGCATTTTATTGCAAATGGAATATGTGAATTGTTTTGATTCATCGTATTTCAATTTGCTGAAAGCTTTTTTGTATTGTAAGCTCAATTTTACCATCACTATATTTACAATAGTCTTACCATTGTCGTTTTGTTCTTTTTACTAATTATACACATGTTACTTAATTTGCTTATTTTTTGTTCTACTTAAGACAAACATTTCTTTTGATTTTAACCTTTTCAAAGCCAATACTGAAAGCACGAACGCTGTAGACATTTTAATCTACAATTTATTTGTTTACCTTTTTTATCACAAAACATAGTTTTCATTGTTCGAACCCAACTTCGAAAAATATCAAATCGCAGCGATTTTGCGATTTTCAAACTGTAAGCGATTTGAAAACGCTGCGTTTTCCAGAACATGGGCGATCATCCTCTCCAGACAATAACAAACAATACGAAAAAAAAAAAAAATGGGGTGCATTGGTCGAGCCATTCACGCGTGATGCCGTGCCGTGATTTTATACATTTACACAATTTTTTGCAAACATAGGTAACATTTATATAGAAGTGCTACCAAGTTTTTATACATTTACAATTCCGTATAAATAGTGAGTTAATTTATTTGCAAATATTGCGCGCATAAACGTAGTATGAGATTACAAATTGTTCAATTGATGAACAAATGATTCATTCCATTTAATGGGAGGTGTACTGCACGACAAGTTATTAGGTAAAAGCTATGACCAGTTAGATTGTAAATCTAGTATGCGCAACTTTTGATAGTATCGTAGTTTCTTTCTTAACATATATTTATTTATTGTATCTTCAAATATGAACTAACAATAAGTGTTCAAATCTTAAATCTAAATATAGTTATTAGGCCCGACCAGTGTCGGACATAAACTTAGTGATAGTAAATTAATAATACATAACAGTCGTGCTAACGAAAAAATAAAAGTATTTTCAAGAAGATACATCTGGAGTCTTGAGTATTAGATCCGCAGTGTCCCTCTTTTTTAAGCGGATGTGTCCAGTAAAATTCAAGATGTTACGAGCAATTGGATTAGATGGGACTCTAGTTTTATTAAGTACTTGCCTGCGTGTTTTACAATTTCTTCAGTCACTAGTGGCATATCTAAATCACGATGTAAATTTGAATTTTTAATGTAGCATGGAGTCGATGTTATCAAACGTTAAGTTTTGTTTTGTCTGCTATCGTAGTTGACTTTGGAGTTTTTCAGGGAGGTGGAACATTTAAAAATTGTGTATCAAAAGACAGGCATCAATACATCTTTTACAGTAATTCCACTAGTTACACCATATGGGTTATATAGAAATCAGGGTTACCGTTCATCCGACTAATGTCGCAATTTGACCCTTTTCTTAGCGGTCTGCGACTTTTTTTATTTTCTTGGGACTTTTTATCCTTTTTTCTAAAGATTCTCACAAAAAACATTTAAAAACATTCGCAAAAAGAAGTTTCAAAGAATAGTGTTAGCGAAAAGCTTTTTAAAATAAAAATTGCGGTTTTGCAGTGCTTATTTTACAAAATTATGTTAAGCTGTTGAGTCAATGAAAAAAAAAAGTTTTCGTAAAACATGCAAGTGTGTATTAACATATGAACATTTTGAAATAAGCTTTGCTTAAAAATAAATTGAAAGTAAAGACATGCAACTCAATTCTGTCAGCTTTAAGATTAAGAGACAAAGATATAGAAGAGTGGATTCCAAAAAAGTTATATTTATGTAATTTGAATTATAAATACATTCACCCAAAAAATAGGATATATTTATGGCGCCAAGATCAATCGAATAGAATTGAAGTAAAAAGCTAACGGGGTTTCGGTTCGAAATGTTAGAATTTAGTAAAAAGTATCTCATCTTTAACTTATTTTATCTTGTTTTTTAAGTCCTACTCCTACTTAAGTAGATTTCTTCAGTATACATACAAGAAAATCCATATGTATTGAAGCACATACAATAATGCAACTATATATTTTATGAGATATGCAATAAGCTTTTTATTTTGATTCAGTAATCTTTTTTAATGAAATAACGTTTAAAAAGATGTGCAACTTTTATTTTCTCATGCGACTTTTTTGTGCGACTTTTCAAAAATTCTCAGCGGTAGGTAACCCTGGTAGCAATAGCCAAAATCATGGCCAACAAAAAGAGTTAAATTTTATTTAGACAAAGATATGGATATGATATGAACACTTAGTTGTTGATAACGGGAAGGACGCAAAAATGTCAATACTTTCCGCAAATATGTATGTCTGGCAAAGATCCTGTTGGTAAAATCGAAAGATGGCACAAAAATCTTAAGCACCGTTGCCTGGTCCAAGTATCAGCAGTTATTAAAAATTAAAACGCTTTTAAGAGTAGGGTTGATTTGTGCGAACAAATGCTGGAGTCTTACAGGATCAAAATAGAAACTAAGAAATGTATTGTCAAAGTATTTTTTTCTTTTTCCTGATCTAGCGATATATAACTAACCCTTGAATGGAATACAGAAAAGAATGCAAGCTTCTTGGATAACGTAGTCGTAAAGTATAGTATTTTTTACTTTCAAAATGAGGATAGGTATAGTGTTAGAATCTTCTTTGAGGTTTCTGGGAATGTTGAAAAATTTCCAAGCATTTTTATGGTACGAAATATCGCCCACATAATGAAACTGACGACATTAGATTTGATCGCTACAATCACCATTTGATCTGACGATCCACCAAGAGTGTGTCGCAATAGTTGTGGCTGTCAGTCCAGAGGACGATGCCAAATTTTTCTACTTGATGTTAAGTAGAAAAATACTCATCGGAAGAGCATTTAAAATAAAGCAATTTGGCATTGAAAACTCAAAATAATTCTTTAACAATATATATACTTATATACAAATATTTTTATTGATATCTACTGATTTTAATTCATGCTTCATGGATTTAATTCTAAAAGCTGACAACACTAATTGGAACATCTGTTATTTCCTACAGTTTGTTTTTACAAAAAGTTTACAAGATCAAATAATTATTAGCCCAAAAAAGAGAAAAATATTTTGCGCTGAGTGATCACACTTTGTTCACATTAGAAACATTTTTGTTTGGTGGAAAATAATTGTGTTTGGCTGACATCAGCTGTTTTGGTGTTTGCCCATAAAAAATATTTTATGGTCACACTAGAGCAAAGAAATATTTGTCATTTTTTGTCAAATGTTTCCTCAATGTGAGCGTACCTTAAGAAGCAAAATACTTGCAACAACTTGCTTTCATCGTGAGCATTGCAAAAATTCGCTAGAAGTTTCAAAATCGAAAACAAGCCTAGAAATTCATTAGAAATAGCCAAAACTATTAACAATAAAATACACTCGGAAAAAACGTGAAAAAATCGCAAGCTCACCGAAAATTTCTAAACGCATTGAAGAAATCACTTACAGAACCCTTTACTAATCATGAATTTTTATGCATTTATTTTAGCAACGCCTCGTCTTATTTAAGGTTTTTGTGTTAAAACGCAATTAAAATCGTTAAAAAAACATTTTATGTAAGTGTTATTTATTTGCTTACATTTTCGTATTTTTCCAACTATGTATTAAAAAAAATTGTATGTTTACTAAAAAGCATGATACAATAATATAAACGTAAAACCGTGCTCTCTTTTTGTCGCCATATTAACCTTCTGACGTTTTCTCGATTATTTTTTACTCTCAAAATTAATGCTACCTTATTAGTTTGTGAAATCCGAGTTTTTAATTAATTGTTTGATTTTGTTGTTTATTTAGTTAAAAATATTGAAAAATATTTAAAGTTTTTCATTATTTGATAAGAAACAGCAATTAAAAATACAGCAGCACCAACAACGGCAGCAGCGAAGATAGAACCCTTTTTGCCCCTTTTTTTAGAAATACCATTACTTGATTTAATTTTTTCGCAGCAACATGCTTGTGTATTAGTATTATTTCTTATGACAGACAGCGTTGTCAACTCGGTGCTGTTCGCACCGTTTTTAGTACTTTTTGAAATTTTCGACGCGAAAAATGTTGAAGTTAGTGCTCCGTGCTTTTTTAAACTAAATTTTGGTGCTTTTTATTTCTTGGCGGTGGCACTAAACCCAAAATTCAAAAAGAATTTTCCTTGTATAATATTTTTTTTAGTACATGTATTTATTTATTGTATCTTCAAATATGAACTAACAATAAGTATTCAAATCGTAAATCTAAAAAAGTGGCCCGACCACTGTCGGACATAAAATTAGTGATAGTTGTAAATAATACCTATTAAGTAGTGATAATCAAAAAGGAAAAAAAGTATTTTCAAGTAGTCCCATCTGGAGTGTTGAGTATAAGAGCCCTTCTGTCCCTCTTTTTTAGACGGATTTGTCCAGTAAAGTTCAAAATATTACGAGCAAGTGGATTAGGATGTGATTCTAGTTAAATATTTGCCTGCGTATTTTGCAATTTCTTCAGTCACTAGTGGCATATTCAAATCACGATGTATATTTGAATTTTTGATGTACCATGGAGCCGAAGTTATCATACGTAAAAGTTTGTTTTGCCTTCGTTGGATTCTCTCGACATTGGAAGTTGAAGCAGTGCCCCATAGTTGAATTCCGTAGCACCATATAGGTTTCAAAAGTGACTTGTATATCAAAAGTTTGCAATCTAGACTGAGAGTTGAATTTCTACCAATCAGCCAATGTACCTGAGCTAATTTTAGTTTCATTTGTGTTAGCTTGGAATCAATGTGTTGTTTTCATGTAAGCCGTCGATCAAGGTGTATACCAAGGAATTTTACATGTGTATGTTGAGGAACACTTTGATTATTGATTCTAATGGGGGAACAAGTATCTTTTCGTAGAGCAAATGTTACCTGCGCACACTTCTGCTCATTTACTTTAATTCTCCATAACTTTAACCGTTCCAGCTGGGTAATATGTTCCTGAAGATATCGGGATGCCTCGTGACGGTTTTCGTGAATACTAAAGAAGGCTGTATCATCGGCAAAAGTAGATATATGGATTTTAGTGCTAACAGGCATATCACAAGCATAAATCAAATACAAAACTGGTCCCAGTATACTGCCATGTGGCACACCGGCAGAGATAGATTCGGGACCACTCATGAAGTATCCTTCCGCAACAATGAATTCCCGGGATAGAATATAACTTTCCAATATCTTTAGAAAATGTATTGGTAGATATGTCTTCAATTTTAAAATTAGGCCTTCATGCCATACTTTAACAAATGTCTGAGAAACATCAATAAAGAGAGTAGAACAATACTTCTTTCCTTCAAATGTTCTTCTTATAACTTGAACCAATCTATGCGTTTGTTCAATGGTACTATGCTGACTTCTGAAACCAAATTTGTGGTCCGGTATGCACCCACTATCAGTTAGAATTGGGGACAATTTTGTCATGAGCAGCTTTTCGAATAGCTTTGATATTGTTGATAGTAAACTTATTGGCCTGTAAGACTCAGATTTTTTAAGATCTTTGCCCGGCTTTGGAATCATTTCCCTTCTAGCTCTTCTTTTTTCTCGTACGAGACGTTCAATGTCTGTATAATAAATTTTATTAAACCCAGTCTGTCGATGGGAGGTATTGGCATGTTCACAAGCCTGTTTAATATTCTCGTTGGGATTGGCAATGCTAGATTCAATATTATCTTGTGTTCTTAGCTTCATATTTTCCGTACAATCACTACTACGGTATTTTTTGAATCCCAGCCAATTAACACTATTTATCATCTTCATATATGGATAAGGTAAGTCACTTCTTAGTGGGTTACAACTTGTCACGATAGTGGGAGAGTGATCGAACGAGAGATCTAGAGAAGCTTCAACTTGGACTAAATCCGTAGAGATATTTTTCATGACGCCAAAATCTATGACATCCGGAACTTTTTTTATGTCAGTAGGCCAATAAGTGGGCTCCCCACTCGAAATGACGTCGAAGTCCATTTTTGCAATTGTGTTGAACAACGCCCTACCTCTAGGCGTAATAAGACGCGAACCCCAGAACGTATGCTTAGCATTGTAGTCGCCAGCTGCTACGAAACAAGGTCCAAGAGATTTGTAGAATTTCTCGTATTGATCCTCAGTGATTGAAAATCTGGGAGGGGAGTAAATTGAAGATATCACGAAATTTGTACAAAAATTTTCAATGCAGATATTTCTTGCTTGTAGATGTTCTTCACAAATGTTGTCAAGAATATAGTGCTTGAGTCTTGACTTTATTAGAATAGCTGATCCAACGCAAGCTCTTCCTCTAGGGTCCTTTGTATTATATATAGTGTAGCCATAAATTTTAAAAAGGTTTCTCGAAGTCAAGTGAGTCTCAGAGACCAACATTATATCAATTTTTTTTCCATGAGGAAGTGCTCAAGTTCATTTTTATGTTGGCGAATGCCGTTTGCGTTCCAGAAACATATTTTTAACATGTTCATGGGTTGTTAACTAATGCTTGAAGCAGTGTATTCTGCTTTCGAAGTATTTCCTGCATCATGCTGTCATTTTTGTTGTAAAGTTGTTTATAGTTTGCACCAGATTATCAATAGTGGTTTCAAGGCGACTGAAATTAAAGCTTGAGTTTGCATTTGTTGAATTATTTGGTGGTGAAACATTTTGTGATGGAATAGAATTTGTCTTAGCAGCATCAGCATACGACACACGGGAAGTGACTGGCTGGCTGATTTGCGCAAAAGTGGCGGAGTAAGCGTTTGCTGATTGAGCTGGAGCTAATTTAGGTTTTTGCACCATAGTCTGTTTGACGAAAGAGTACACAGGACATCCTCTGTAGTTAGCGGTGTGATTACCTCCACAATTACTGCATTTTTTATCACTGAACATTTGGCTTATTGCAACTAGCAGTGCCGTGTAATTGGCCGTATTCTTGGCAATTATGGCACTGTACAGGACCTGAACGCTTATGTGGCTCTTCAACTGTGATTTTTCGGTACAAGAGGTATTTGAAATTATAAATTGGATGCGTCTCATATTTTCTTAATTTTATATCATTTGGCTCAAGTTCAACTCGAAATAGAGGTTGGGGGATCTTCTCCCTATTTATTATGTTAGATACATTTTTTTCCTTAAATCCCTGGAGGACGAGTGCATCTTTTATTTCTTCAGGAACAACGTAAGAATCCGATTTCTATATTTTTTACATAAATTTTTTTTTGAATAACACAAAAAAAATTTAATTTAGTGCGTCTTATTTAATTGCGCGTTTTTTCCTGGTTTCAGTGCTTTTTGAAATTTAAAATTTGACAACACTGATGACAGACTATTTTTTATATCAACCTATACGAAAGCTGGCATTTTTGTAACAATCTATGATTAAATTTGTTGGAAGTTGATTTGGAAGATTAGAGCCCAACAGAAGATCTTGTCAAGAAATATATAGCCACATTTCCAAAAAATTTAAACCTCAGAACATTTCGCGTATATTATTTATTTAAAGTACAACAATTTCTGATTATATTATACATACATTTCTTTACCTTTATATAGAAACACCCTAACTCAATTTTTTTAAATCGAGATTGTTGTATATTTCGATAGAACAATTATGTTCGAAAAAATGCAGAAATTTCCATTTGAAAAAAATGAGTTAGGGCCTTTCTATATCAAGGTAACGATATGTATGTACTACATGCTTATTGATTCGATTAAGCAACGTCTATATTTATTTCTTTCCTGCTTAAGAAAATCATCAGTAGATTTCAACCCGAACATTTTTGAAATAAGCTAAAAAACTTCATATGGCACACAAAATAATAAACAGTAAAATAAATATGAGTGATGCTTTTTCTTCTGACGGAATTTTCTTTAATTTGGAAAGATTTTCGTCATCCTACGTCAAATAAATATACTTCGGTATTTCTTATACATATAAAATATTCATGAATTGTTAACTAGTTTTTTTATCTATAGATTGCTATTGTTTTTATTATGTTTTTAAATTATTACTTGCAAATAAAATATAATCTATGAAAAAATTAACAAAACTAACTCAAAATTGTGTTTTTACTTCGAATTTTTGTTTCTAAAATAGTTGCCCCTTTTTTCAAAAAAATCTCCTTTTTTGTGCCACTTTTATTTCATAAATCCCTTTTTGTGCTACTTTTCGAAAATTCTCAACGGTCCCACTGATCAAAACAGCCAATAAGATCTCAACGAAAACAATGCTTGCTCTTAGTTTGCAAAGAAAAAAGAAATAAATTCAGTAAAGTGCGACTCTGACTCGCGCACGAAGGGTTCCGTACGAACACTAGATATATAATTAAATACAAACTTCATCCTATATAATATATAGTTTTGGCATTTTTTTTGGGTCTTTTCGGTTTTTTTGTTTTGGCGTTTTTTAGGTTTTGGCAATTTCTTTAAGTTTTGGCTTTTTTTTAGTTTTGACACTTTATTTTCTTATTTTGGCGACTTTTTTCGGTTTTTGGCGTTTTATCGATTTGGCGATTTTTTAATTTTTGCGATTTTTTTTATATAAAAAATTTTTTAGTTTTGGCGACATTTTCGCGTTTTAGCGATTTTTTTTTGATTTTTGGCGTTTTTTTTCATTTTGGCGATTTTTTCGAATTTGGCGATTTATTTTAGTGTTAGAATTTTTTTTAATTTTGGCGATTTTTTTCGTTTCGGCGATTTTTTTTTGGTTTGGCGATTTTATAATTTTCGGTTTTTTTAGTTTTACCGTTTTCGAAAATTTCAAGTGTTTGCCTCTTACGGTTTCCAAGATATAGCAAATTGTCAAAATTACATAGTCAAAATTGCATTAACTGATGGACCACCCTTTAATTTAATTTTTTTTAAATTTTAGTGTTAATTGTTGTAGTCTGTATAAAAATAAACTAATTTTAAAAATTTCAAGTTTCAATATACATATGTTCTTACAATTGTATGTATATTACACGTGTGACGGACAGACGGACAGCGTAGCGAAAACAATAGGGTTCCTTTTCACCTTTGGTGTACGAAACCCTAAAAATTCAAGAGCTTTCAAAGCTTTTTGCCTCAAATACAAATGTCGGAGCATGGGTGCTTGGACGTAACACACAACTGGAACCAACGACGAATATTCTTCGTAAAATATAAAAACACTTTTGTGTATATGAAAATACACGCAATTGTACGTTCGACGAAAGTTTCCCTGTGTAACTAACTGGCATTTCATTACGACATCAAAATTATACAAAAAAGTTTACTAGACAGTGCAATTTCTGCGATGTTAGGAATTTTTTCGCGATTTATCTGATTTTTTGGGATTTTGTTATTCTTTGCAGTGTAAGTTATTTCTTCAATGCATTTAGAAATTTTTCCGAACTTGCGATTTTTTCGCGTTATTTCCGAGTTAATTTTCTTTTTAACAGTTTTAGCGATTTCTAATAAATTTTAAGGCTTTTTTTTCCGATTTTGCAACTTCTCGAGTATTTTTGCAATGTAAGTAGTGTTTTTCAAACAGGATTTCCCCGAATCCCGCACATTTTCCGGAAAAGCAATCCCGGGAAATTTGTGCGGGAATTCCCGGGATTTTTTTGAAAGTATTATGGCAACTTGCACAATAATGGCACTAGCACAATAGCTAAAAGTTTACAACAGTTAAGGCCGAGTTAACATCTGGCACACATGTGCTCTGAGACTAAGAGGCCTTTATTTGTCAAAAGCTAAACGTGACGTTCAAAATTTAATTCTACATACCTTTCATACCTTTTTTGTTCAAGACGTTTTTTATTTATTGTATCTTCAAATATGAACTAACAACAATAAGTATTCAAATCTTAATCTAAAGTATAATTATTAGGCCCAACCAATGTCGGACATAAACTAAGTGATAGTTATTAATAATACATAAGTAGTGATAAGCACAAAAAAAAATATTTTTAAGCAGTTGCATCTGGAGTGTTGTTTATTAGAGCCCTTATATCTCTCTTCTTTAAGCCGATGTGTCCAGTAAAGTTCAATATATTACGAGCAAGCGGATTAGGATGTGACTCGAGTTTTGTTAGGTATTTGCCTGCGTATTTTTCAATTTCTTCAGTCACTAGTGTCTTATTTAAAGCACGATGTATATTTGAATTTTTGATGTACCATGGAGCTGACGTTATCAAGCGTATAATTTTGTTTTGCCTTCGTTGGATTTTCTCAAAATTTGAAGCTGAAGCAGTGCCCCATAGCTGAATTACGTAACACCATATTGGCTTTAAAAGCGACTTGTATATTAAAAGTTTGCAGTCTAGGCTGAGTGTTTAGTTTCTACCAATCAGCCAATGTACCTGAGTTAATTTAAGTTTCATTTGTGATAGCTTAGAATCAATGTGGTGTTTCCATGTAAGTCGTCGATCAAGGTGTATACCAAGATATTTCACATGTGAATGTTGAGGAACAACTTGATTGTTAATCCGAATGGGGAAACAAGTAGCTCTTCGTAAGGTAAATGTTACTTGAACACACTTTTGTTCATTTACCTTAATTCTCCATAAGTTTAACCAAAGCTCCATCTGGAGAATGTGTTCCAGGAGTTTGCGGGATGTCTCATCAGGGTTTTCGTGCATACTAAGGCAGGCTGTATCGTCGGCAAATGTGGAAGTATGGATACTACTGCTCACAGCCATATCGTACGTATAAATCAAATATAAAACTGGCCCCAGTATACTCCCCTGTGGCACACCGGATGAGATAGTTTCAGGCATACTCGTAAAGTCTCCTTCCACAACAGTGAACTTACGGGAATTAATGTAATTTTCCAAAAGATTTAAAATGTTTATTGGTAAGTCTTCAATTTTAAAATTAGCCCTTCATGCCACACTATCAAATGTCTGGGAAATGTCAATAAACAGCGCAGAACAATACTTTTTTTCTTCAAAAGTTCTTCTTATAAATTGAACCAATCTATGAGTTTGTTCAATGGTGCTATGCTGACTTCTAAAACCAAATTGATTATCTGGTATGCACCCACTATCAATTAGAATTGGGGACAATTTTTTTTTGAGCAGTTTTTCGAAAAGCTTTGACATTGTTGATAGTAGACTTATTGTCCTATATGACTCAGCCTTGGTTAGATCTTTGCCCGGCTTTGGAATCATTTTAACCTTGGCAAGCTTCCAGCTGTGTGGATAATACTCCAGTCGTAAAATGGCATTAAAAATGAATAACAGGATTCTCACTGTAATACGAGGCAACTTCATCAGCATCTGGTTAATAATTCCATCAATACCTGGAGCTTTCTTCGCGTTGAGTTCGGCAATTAATTTTTGTAAATCACGGGTCTTAAACTTAATGTGTTGAGGGGGTAGAGCGACTACACTCGGCAAATCAGCAACACCAGTACATATGTTTGGCGTAAAAAAGGATTTTATGTGCTCAGCAAATATGTTACCTTTTTCGGTATCGCTTCTTGCCCAACCTCCGGTAGATGTGCGTAGAGGTGGCTTAAACTCAACGGGTGTTTTAAGCTTTCTAACAGCGAGCCACAAGGAGTATTTAGATGCTGGTGTGACATCAAGACCTTCAGATAATTTTTAAGACATGCTGTTTTTTCAGATGCAAGCAACTCTTGGAGTCGTTTAGTGCACTCTTTAAATCTGATTTTATTTTGGGGTGATCTGTGCTGTTGCCATTCCCTTCTAGATGATGTAGAATAAATTCTATTAAAACCAGTCTGCGGATGGGAGGTAGTGGCAGCTGTAATTCAGCAGCCTGTTTAATATTTTTGTTAAGATTGGCAATGCTAGATTCAATATCATTGAGTGTTCTAAGCGTAATATTTTCCGTGCAATGACTACTGAGATATTTTTTGAACCCCAGCCAATTAACACGATTGATCATCTTCACATATGGGCCAAGTAAGTTACTTCTTAATGGGCTACAAATTGTAATGATCGTTGGGGAATGATCGGGCGAGAGATCAAGAGATGCTTGAACCTGAATTAAATCCCTAGAGATATTTTTTATGACGCCAAAATCTATAACATCCGGAATTTTTTGTATGTCAGTAGGCCAGTAAGTGGGTTCCCCATTCGAAATGACGTCCAAGCCCATTTTTGAAATTGTGTTGAACAATGCCCGACCTCTAGGTGTAATAAGAACGTATTTTTTGCATTGTAGACGCCCGCTGCTACGAAACAAAGGCCAAGAGATTTGTAGAAATCCTTGTATTGATCCTCAGTAATTGCGAATCACGATATCACGAAATTTGTAAAAAAAATTCGACACAAATATTTGTTGCTTGTAGATGTTCTTCACAAATGGTCTCCAGAATATAGTCTTGAGTCTTGATTGTATCAAAATTGCTGATAATATATTGTGAATAAATTATTTATTGCAATACTTTATGCTAGTAAGACAACTGGGACGAACGACAAATTTTTCGGTGCGAACTTTGGTCATAAAAAATAAAACACATTTTTTCATATGAAAATGAACACAACACCGCCGTAGAGCGAAATTCGTGCCTGACGAACTCTCGAGATTTTGTATTTTGTACTCCGACGAATGATGAAAAAACAATTCTCTATCTCTCTCTTTACATACACAATAAGCAGTGTGGCCAGATTTTAAAACAACATTAAACTAATTCACGTTTGAAAAAAAGCTAAAATAAGCTAAAAAGTTATATTTTAAGCCAGGAAATAAAGCTAATTTTTTTGTGTATGTTTATGTATGTATGTACATTAGAGTGGCCGTTATTTATTATTTTTTGATTTCTTTTATTCTCACCCCCCAAATCAGTTCAGTTTTATGCAAAAAAAAAAAAATACAAAAAAATTCATAGTGATAAGTTGTGTTTTAGAGGGTGCGTCCGCCCCTCAAAGTTGGCCATCAAGCCCATTTTTCAATTTAATTTTACATAAAATTTAACCGATTTGGGGGGTGAGAATAAAATAAATCAAAAACAAAATTATCCATACAACTAACCACTCTAATATATATACATACACAAAAATATTTTTTATTATATGAAATAAAAAATATTTGCAGGTAGCCCAGCAAAAAATTACACATTACCATTAGTACTTGCCATATAATGACTTACTTTTCTGATTGCCAATTTTCATTACTCGCTTACAAATCACATTACCTAAAATTTAAAAAAATGACGTGCAAGTTGCTAAATGAACAGAATGATTTTTTTAGACGAAATAGATTACGTGAAATGTTGACAAATAAAAAAATGTAAGTACTTCTCAAGAATCGATTATTTTAGTCTCACGCCTTGTTAAAATCATTAAGTTGGTAATCCAGTAGGGAAGTGCTTCCACCAAAAATGCTTAATTCCAAAGTCGATTACCTTTTTGAAATTTTTTGGTGGGTGTTTCTTTAGTAGAATTATTTATTAATTATTATATGTATATTAGATTTAAAGAGAAAAAAAAAACAAAATTCCCAAAATAAGTTTAAGATTTTTTAAAAATGTAAAAATATTTATACTAAAATACGAAAGCTTTTTTTAAAAAGTGAATTAATGCTATTTAAAGTAAAACTAATTTTTGTTTTAAGAAAATTAATGCCGCTGAATGCACGTTCAACTGAACTCAAAAAACTGTATACTCAAAAAACGAGAGTCTTCTGGCCACTAATACGAATTTCACTCTAACTATTCTGTCATTGTAATCTATTTTTACATTTTCCATTTTTGTTCTAAAATTGTCATACAATTTACATAAATCCAGAAGAAATGAACTAAATTTAGCCCAAAATAATCTAATATGGTCACACTGGCAATAACCAACTTTATGTTTTATAAGCAGTGTTGCCAAAAGATGTAAGAGGAAAAGTGCTAGATTGCAGAAATAAAAGTGCCTAAATGTTCTACAGCACACACAGCAAAGTGCTAAAATCAGTTATTTTTAGTTTCTCTTATTTCTTAAGCGGCCCATACACTTGCAATAAAATTGAGATTTTTTGTATTCTGTATCATCACTAACGTGTATATCATAGGTGGCACAATACATTTTTTTAAAACACAGAAAATGGAATTATATTGTGTAATATTTTGGCAAAATTATATAGCATTATGTTAAGTTATCTACCGTGAGAAAAATTTCGCCATGTTTTTTGAAATTTTTGTATCAATCCTTCCATAGTATGTCATACCCACAATAATATCGCGTGTTTCGTAAATTGTGCAAGGTTTGGCCTTTTTACGTTACCCTAACGATGTGAACAATAAAATTTTCAGTAATATTCCGCTTGAAATATTTAATTTATGAATTTTGCGAATGGAATACCAAGAATAAATCTTTAAGATTATTATAATAATTTATTCGACCATTTTATTAATTATATATAAATTTTATTTATGCTTTAGATCTTTTGTAATCAATTTACAATTTCATTTATTTTTTATCGATACACTAAGTTGAAGCGAAAACTTTGTGTAGCTTCGTCAGGAATTTTATTTCCTTTAAGAGTGTTAAACAGATTAGTTAAGTAAAAATATATATATTTTCTACATAGATTAATTAACCGATTTAATTAACAGATACATATACCAATTGCACATGTTGTATAGTTTTACTCAAGCATAATCGTATAACCGACAACTAAAGTATTGAGGTCGTTTTAGCTTTGACTATGCTTTTTGTTAAGAGTATAAGCTCTCAAAAGAAATAAAACTCAAAACAAGTTTTGTTAATTTAGGGTCATTATTACAACTTAAAAATAGTTAAAAGTAGGATTTTATCGGAAGTATAAAAACTTTATCATTTGCAAAATTTTACTTTAGCCTAAAGTGAGCGACAAACTACAGGAGAGTTTATCCTACTTGGTAAGTTAAATCCATTTTGCAATAATGGAAAGCATTTTATACATCCGATAAAATCCTACTTTTAACTATATTTAAGTTGTAATAATGGCTCTTAGTGTTTCAAATGGTGTACTTTAATGTATATTCAGTTATATGTCTCCTGTCATACTAAACACTTAATGAAGATAAATAAACTTGATAAACATACATATAGTATTAATTGGATCGCAATTTGTCTTAAAGAATTATCTACGGAAAATTTATAAATTTAATGAAATAAAAAGTGCAAAAAATGCCAAATAGTTTTAAGAAAGTGCTAAACTAGCACTTAGCATTATTTTCAAAATCATTAGTGCTAAACGAAGAAAAAAAGTGCTAAATCTAGCACTAAAAGTGCAAAAATGGCAAGCCTGCCCATCAAAAAATTACTCATTACCATTAGAACTACTTGCCGTATAATGACTTACTTTTCTGATTGCAAAATTTCATTACTCGCTTACAAATCACATTACCTAAAATTTAAAAAATGTTGTACAAGTTTCTAAATGAAGAGAATAATTCTTTTAGGTTAAATCGATTACGTGAACAAGTTGCTATTTAAAAAAAGGAAGTACTTCTCAAGAATCGATTATTTTAGTATCACGCCTTGTTAAAATCATTAAGTTGGTAATCCAGTAGGGAAGAGCTTCCACCAAAAATGCTTAATTATAAGAGCTGAATTTGCTGAGTAAAGGCTCAATCAGACATGACATAACCATAGCCATAGAGAGCAGCCGTTCGAACCAAACTAATTTGCAACACTGTATTCGATTATACGTGACTCGCCATAACGCCATAACTCTCACCATAGAAATCAATTGGATTTTGGTTTAGTTATGGTTATGGTCTTATGGCTAATTACTAAAATATTAATAGACAATAGTTTTCCTCCATATTTATTTAAAAACCTTATTAATTCCCACAAACATCCACAAAACAATAGAAATGGCAACCATAATGATAATAAACACTACTACAGCGTCAAATATATACCAGGCTTAACGGACAATAGAAACATACAATATGCAATAAACAATAACAATACTGCCTTAGCATATAAAGCTAATAAAACATTGAGTACTATCTTCACCAACACAAAAACACCAATTGACAAACTACAACAAAATAATGCCGTGTATGAATTACCATGTAAAGGAGATACCGCAAACAGCTGCGATCTTGTCTATATTAGCACAACAAAACGAAATTTAACAAGAAGAATGAAAGAACATAAAGCAGACATAAATAAAAATAAAGAAAGTACTGCTTTATCAAAACATATAATAGAAACTAATCATGCACTTGATTTTGACAATATTAAAGTTATAAATGTAGAAAACAATACAAAAAAACGTTTATACAACTGAAAGTTTATGAATACAACAGAAAATAATGAAAACAATGAACAAAAAGGAAGACACTGACAACCTAAGCGCCATTTACAGTGTGATAACTAAAAACAGCAAAAGCCATAATTTTTAACATTGTAATTTTTAGTTAAAGAAAACTTTTATATTTTTCATTTTAATGTTTTAATAATAATACATCTCGATTGCTAGTAAGTTTTTCTAACATTGTTGTTATGTATGTATATTTTTTTCTAAGCACTTTTGATGTTCATTTTTTAAATTTTAATAAAATAGACACATTCCCTGAAGAAGTGAACATAAAATTCACGAAACGTCGGGAAAAATATGTTTTATTGACATAAAACAAGATAGGCCTCACCAGCTAAATAATAAGAGATCAATTCACAACAAATTTGACTTGGCCAAAAATAATAAATAAACAACACCGATTATGTATTTATGTCTTGTCAGAACTGTCAAAATGTAACAACTGCTCATTAGCTGTTGTAGTTATTAACGTTACAAGTTGAAAAATTAAAATGGAGAACAATTTGTTAGTATGCACATAAAATTAATCTGCAAAACATAAAAAATTACTAATTGTTAATATTTTTTTAAAGTATAATTAAAAAAAACAAAAAAAAAATGCTGGTTCAGCTAATGAAAGTGAATCCAGAAATTGGCCGAGTCAAGTTACCATTTGCAACAAAACGCAGCTCAAGGAGAAATAGGATCAATTTGCAGAGTAATTAAACAGTTTGGGACCGCCAATTAAAAATACCAACGAATGACAGAGTTAGTAGCAAATCGATAATTTATATTATTTTACCTTAAAAATATTTTTATTTTATCATAGGTATGGACTCACTATAAAGCCAATTTTAAAAGAAAAATGGGTGCAATCAAAAGAAACTATCAAGCTACTGGTGATGGTCCTTTCACAGAAGTAAGCTTGAACCCATTGGAACAGACCACTGTGGAAATTGTGTCAATGCAATAACATTGTTAAATCAAGAAGATTCCGATGGAGCAAAATCAACATTTAGACCTGAGGAGTCTTCAACGAATGTTGAATCCAAACAACCACAATTCCTTTCCGGATACGTGCCATTATTGTTATTGCTCTCGCTATCATCCTCATCAATATACTGTTACGTTTTTATCTCTTTAAAAACGCTTTTCCGTGGACCCGAAGATTTGCAAATGAATACAAGACCCAGTGTAGTGATTATGGTTAAGAATGATACAAGTTTTATTTACAAATACACTTAAACTAAATTAATCAAGATCTTAAATACAATAATACAGCTTAAACTACTGAATTACATACAAATATTCACAACTGGTTATCACTACGCCTTCCTCGCTGTAGTTTACGCACGTCTCTTAGCTGGCTGCGCAAGTACTCACGTGACACCTCTTTGTCTGCTGCTCGTCACTTACGATACTCACTCTGCCGACACTCACCATTGATACACCAATAAAGACACACTGGCTTTACTTACACCCTTACTCACGTCTATTCGCTGCGATGTTCCCTTTACTCCAGTCGACACGCTAGACTCCACAACCCAATAAGCACTCAAAAAATTAAAATTCAAGCACTTGAAATTGAACTGGAAACAAAGTTGAATTCAAGCATTTTTTTTTCAAGTAATTTTCAAGTTTGAAAATATTTTTAAATAGAAAATCAAACAACATACATATATGCCCAAACCTTGTCAAAGACGTAATTTATTTATTATTAAAACTGAAATTGTGGTGAATATATCAAAAACAAATAAATAAAAGTGAAATTTGAAAACAAAGGTGAGTAAAACGTGAGAACAATAGCGAAGGCAGATGTGCAGAAAATAATTATTAGAAAACAAAGGAATTGCATTTTGCTTTCCATTTTAAAAGCCTTGTTTTTGCAGCTTGAAATATACTTGAATTCAATTGTAATACAAGGTTGAATTACAGTATAATGCAAGGCGTGAATTAAACTGTACTACAACTGAATTGTTCGCATTGAGTTCAAGTTCCCTTTTCACTGGAGAATGCTATTGAACTAAAGTGTGAATCAAGTATAATTCAACCCTTGACAATTGATTGTGTGGCTTGAATAACACTTGTTTTACACTTGATTTCAAGCAAAATTGCTTATTGGGAATAATCTCAATTCCACGACAGACTTTACTGTCACTATAGACTGTCCTATAGTTTCTCCTTTTCCCAACTCACGTGTTGTAAAGCACAGACTGCTCTTAACTATCAACTCACTACTGTATCGCAGACTATTATTAACTCACAACTTAATTATCAACTGACTTGTTTACTCGCAACTGACTGACTTGTTCACAACTTGTTCGCAACTGACGCACAACTGCAACTCGTTCATAAGACAACTGACTCGCCATTGGATGCGTCACCCCTTTTTATACTTCGCACAAACACCACTATAATTTTCAGGCAATGTCTAGACGATCATTATCATCTTAAATGTTGTTTACAAAGTGCCCAATTAAGTTCATGTGGTAACTATGTACATACATGTGTATATGCATACGTGTGTACATCATTAACTAAGCAATGCGTGGTGGTTGTTTATTTATTTATTTATTTATTTAGGTCTATAGAACAATGTTCCTTACAGACTATAATAACTTAATTAATATGTTATATTAATTAAATTATGCGTTAATAAAACTAACTTAATCTATTAATAAGGTATAAAATCGAGTTTTTAAAGTTTTGTTTGAATGCATTAAATTCAACCATTTGAATACTATTCAATTTATTAAAATCAGCAAAAGCTCTTATTAGAGGACTATTTAAAGTAAAGGGTCCGCCAGATAACTTTTTTTTTTTGAAAATGCTATAAAAAAAAATACTGAAGCTTCGGCTGTGTGGCACGTAGCGCCGTCCTGCTGATACCAAATGTTGCCAATATCCTCCTCTCCAATTTTTGTAAACAAAAATTCGTTCAACATGGCCCGATAACGATCGCCATTGACTGTAACGGCCACTACTTGCTCTTTTTGGAAAAAAAATGGCCCAATTATGCCTCCACAAAATCCGCACCAAACAGTGACTCGTTTTGGGTGCGTCGGCTTTTCAATATATGCGTGCGGGTTTTCTGTGCCCCAAATGCGACAATTTTGCTTGTTTACATACCCGGCAAGATCAAAATGAGCTTCATCTGAAAAGATGATTTTTTTTGTGGCAAAATCAGCATCTTCTGTAAGTCGATCGCAGGCCCACTTAGCGAAGCGAAAACGCATTGGATGGTCAGTTAGCTCATTCAGCGGAAGGATAAAACTAATTATCTGTCAAATCAGACATGAGCTAAGTGCTACCATAATTCTCCATAAGTTCAACCATATTTCCAGGTAATATGTTCCTGGAGATTGCGGGATGCCTCATAAGGGTTTTCGTGCACACTCATACAGGCTGTATCATCGGCAAAAGTAGATATATGGATATTATTGCTCACAGGCATATCACAAGTATATATTAAATACAAGACAGGACCCAGAATACTACCCTGTGGCACACCAGAAGATATAGATTCGGGCACACTCGTGAACTCTCCTTCCACAACAGTGAACTTCCTATCAATAATATAACTTTCCAAAATATATGACTTCAATTTTAAAACTAGGCCTTCGTGCCATATTTTATCA
This sequence comes from Tachina grossa, assembly GCA_949987645.1. Taxonomy (NCBI): domain Eukaryota; kingdom Metazoa; phylum Arthropoda; class Insecta; order Diptera; family Tachinidae; genus Tachina; species Tachina grossa. The sequence continues at coordinate 104,611,744 of OX465274.1, read as the reverse complement.
AACGCCCGAGAAACACCAATAAAGAGAGCAGAACAATACTTCTTTTCTTCAAATGTTCTTCTTACAACTTGGACCAGCCTATCGTGCTGTGCTGACTTCTAAAGCCAAATTGATGGTCCGGGATGCACCCATTATCAGTTAAAATTTTGGACAATTTAGTCATGAGCAGCTTTTCGAAAAGCTTTGAGATTGTAGATAGTAAGCTTATAGGCCTATATGACTCAGTCTTGGTAAGATCTTTGCCCGCCTTTGGAATCATTTTGATCTTGGCCAGTTTCCAGTTATGTGGAAAATACTGCATTCTTAAAATAGCATTAAAAATAAATAGCAGGATTCTTATTGCAATATGAGGCAAGTTCATGAGCATTTTGTTACTAATGCCATCAATACCTGGAGCTTTCTTCGCGTTGAGTTCAGCAATTACTTTTTGTACTTCACGCATCTTAAACCTTAAGGGACGAGGGGGTAGAGAAACTACACTCGGTAAATCAGCAGCACCCGTACATGAATTGGGACTGAATACAGATTTTAAATGCTCAGAAAATAAGTTACCTTTCTCACTATCACTTCAACTTCACTATCACAGATCTAGAGAGGCCTCTACATGAATTAAGTCCCTATGAATATTTTTAGTGACGGCAAAATCTATAACATCTGGAATTTTTCTTACGTCAGTAGGCCAGTAAGTAGGCTCCCCACTCGAAATGACATCTAAGCCCATTTTTGAAATTGTATTGAACAATGCTCGACCTCTAGGTGTAACAAGACGCGATCTCCAGTACGTATGTTTTGCATTGTAGTCACCAGCTGCCACGAAACAAGATCCAAGCGATTTGTAGAACTTCTCATACTGATCTTCGGTAACTGAAAATCTGGGAGGTGAGTAAATTGATGATATCACGAAATTCGCACAAAAATTTTCTACGAAAATATTCGTTGCTTGCAAATATTCTTCACTAACGTTGTCAAGGACATAGTGCTTGAGTCTTGACTTAATCAGAATTGCTGATCCACCACATGCTCTCTCTTTCGGGTCCTTTGTATCATATAAAGTGTAACCATTTATTTTAAATAAGCTTCTTGAGGTCAAATGAGTCTCAGAAACCAACATTATATCAATATTTTTTTCCATGAGGAAGTGCTCAAGTTCATTTTTATGTTGGCGAATGCCGTTTGCGTTCCAGAAACATATTTTTAACGTGTTCATGGTTTATTAACTAATGCTTGAAGCAGTGTATTCTGCATTCGCAGCATTTCTTGCATCATACTTGTCATATTTGTAGTAAAGTTGTTTATAGTTAGCACCAGATTCTCAATAGTAGCTTCAAGGCGACTAAAGTTAAGGCTTGAGTTTGAATTCGTTGAATTATTTGGCGGTGGAACATTTTGCGTGGGAATTGAACTAGTCTTAGCAGCATCAGCATACGATACACGTGAAGTAATTGGTTGGCTGATTTGAGCAAAAGTGTCGGAGTTCGCGTTTACTTGTTGAGCTGGAGTTAACTTGGGTTTTTGACCCATAGCCTGTTTAACTAAAGAATATACAGGGCACCCTCTATAGTAAGCTGTGTGATTACCTCCACAATTACTACATTTTTTTTCTGCTTGATCTTTTGGCTTAGTGCAGCTAGCAGTACCATGCAATTCACCGCAGATAACACACACTGTAGGTAACTTGCAGTAAGTTTTCGTATGGCCATATTCTTGGCAATTATGGCACTGTACGGGACCTGGACGCTTACGTGGCTCTTCAACTGTGATTTTTCGATGTAAGAGATACTTTACGTTATAAACTGGATGGGTTTCATTTTTTTTCAATTGTATGTCATTCGGCTCCAGTTCAACGCGAAATAGGGGTTGGGGGACCTTTTCTCTATTAAATATGTTGGTAACATTTTTTACCTTGAATCCTTGGTCGACAAGTGCACATTTTACTTCTTCGGGTTCAACATATGAATCTATGCCCTTTAATACTATCTGTAGGGCTTTAGCACTCTTAAATTGGTATGTGTAAAAATTTGTTTTATTTTTTTCGAATTCACTAACAATTTTTCGGAAATCTTTTTCATTATATATTTGGATTTTAGTTTCATCAATATTACCTCGTTTAATTGGAACGATGGAAAGTATTTTCACCAATGGTCGACAGTAGTTTTTTATAAGCGCGTTAGAATTTTTTTCTCTCAGATAAATAGGTGGTGGCTTAAAAGACTTTTGCGATGATGTAGAGGGCTTGTCGTCGGTGTCTTGCAATAATGAAAAACGATTTTGACGATTGGTAGATGATGCGCTGTTATCCCTAGACATCTTTGGGGCAGATGAAATTTTTGAAGAATTTGGGCTTCGCCCACGCTTTACCACTGTTATATATCTGTCCATTCCCACTTGTACCTGGGGTTTTGAGCTACTGTTATCTGTAGTGATAACTTGGTTTAGTGATGAACACGAGCCTGATGCGGATGATATCGCAGACTTAAATGAAGAAGTACTAGGCAATGGTAATGTTAACGATTCACTAGTTGGCATTGGACAAAGCGAAGTTGATCGTTGACGAAAAATTGGCTTTGCCGTTAAAAAAAGATTTTCATCAGATTTATTATTTAAATTTTTTTCATTAAGAGTTTCAGAACTCACAGTAAAATAAGCATTTCTGCCGTTAGAACTCACTTCAAAATTTTTTTCCTTTGAGGTACTCATACAGAGTATTATTCCTCAAGGGAACTTTGTGTTTACAGTTTTTTTTTTGTTTTTGCTATTTCTTGCTATGTAAAAAATATTAGTAAAGCCAATAAGCTTATTTATCAAGGTGAATATGTATTACGAATATTTTTTGTATGATTTTTGATTTTGTTGTTTTTTATATTTGTTTCGTATGTAAGTATGTAAAAAAAAATCCGCTTTAATGTCTCTTCACTATGAAGGTTCAACGAGGTTCTATTTCTACTGAAGGTTCTACTTAAGACAAACTTTTTTGGTTTGTTACTATTAAGTATATTTATTTAATTTTTGCCACAACCCAATGACTATTAATTTAGTTAATTTAATTATTATTTTTCGAACTTCATTTGTTTCTATATTTATGATTTGAATAGGCTAAAGTTCGTATCGCTTTTTAATGAAGTTCGAAAAATAATAATTAAATTAACAATGCCCTGCCTGTAAACCTAACATCACCAAATCAGTTGGAAGCATAGGATGTGGAACATGTGGCTCTTATTACCATCCTAAATGCTCAGGCATTTCACCAGAAGATTTTGAAGCCGTAAGTAAAAAGCAATCGACTTTCGTCTGCAGATCCTTCTCTACCCATAATGAACTGCCGAGCGGCAGTAACAATGAAATTTTTAAGCGCATGGATTTGATACAAAATTTGATTGCAGATAAACTAGAACAAAATAAAGCGGACATTGAGCAGCAAATGAAGCAAGGATTCTCCAGATTAGAAAAAAAAGTTGATGGTCTCATTGATGACCTAAGGGGTGAAATGAATAGAGAACTAAATAAAATGAAATCTGATATAGGCCAGTGTCATGCGATGGTCAAAGAAACAGACAAAGTAACTACTGAAAAAAATCAAGGCATTGTCTGTAAAAAACAATGCCTTGGAAGACGCCTCCATAGAGCTGACATAAAAATAAGTGGACTGCCAAATAAAATGGATGAAGTACGTGACGCCGTAATTAGAATTGGTCAGCTTGTAGGAGTAGAAGTGTCATCACTTGACATAAATCACTGCTGTTTTATGAAAAGGGACAGCAGTTCCAATTCCAATCTTGTATATATATATATATATATATATATATATATATATATATATATATATATATATATATATATATATGTATATATGTATGTATATATATACTCACCACTAAGAATTGTTAAGTGGTGAGTATCAATAAACTATACCATTTTGCACATGCAACGATGCAAGACCATTTGCACAAGATTATGAACTGGGCTTATAAGAATCAACCGCTGATGCTCAGGGATATAGTTTGTAAAGCTGGTAGCAGTTCTGATGGTAAGGATGCAGTGGAAACTAGGGTGTATTTGAGCGATAATTTGTCTCCTCAATCTAAGCAATTAAAATACATTTGTCAAAAGTTATTGTTAAAGAAGCAAGTTAAAATTTTTTACCTAATTAACATGGACAACCCTAAAGCTAAAATAGTTACAAATGATGGATCTTCAGCATACATGAATATTCAGTGTGAAGAATTGCTTAATTACGAGCAAAAAAGTTAAGTTATCATTTCTTTAGTTAATAATAACATTTAATATTGTTCTTATGGTACGTACAGATTTAGCAACGTGTTTATACAACGAGGCCGGTAGCAAAGTCTGTAGTCTTGTAAAGGGTGTTTTTTATTGAGGTATAGAACTTTAAGTTGGCATCACTTTTTTAACTGGCGGCCATTTTGTCAGCTGTCAAGTGATTAATATTTAGTTTGGTTTGCCATTTCATCATGAACAGGTTGACAAAAGAACAACGCTTGCAAATCGTGCAAATTTATTTCGAAAATAATGGTTCAGTTCGCGAAGTTTACCGCAAGCTCCGTCCATTTTATGGTCGACATAATCGTCCATCAGAGCAATTAATTCGGTTAACCATGGATCGTTTTCGCACTACGTTTACTCTATGTGATAATACGCATCCGCAGAGACGTCGAACAGTGCGCACCGAAGAAACAATTGCCGCTGTAGAGCAAAGTGTTGAAGAGGACCCGAATGAATCGATTCGCCACCGTGCACAGCAATTGGAGCCGACTGACCGACTATTTTGTTCCCGAATTGGATGGCATGAATGTGAATGAGTTGTGGTTCCAACAAGACGGCGCTACATGCACAACAGCGCACGTCACAATCGATTTATTGAAGGAAACATTCGATGAGCGCATAATTTCGCGGAATGGACCTGTCAATTGGCCACCAAGATCGTGTGATTTGACACCATTGGATTATTTTCTTTGGGGATATGTGAAGTCGCTCGTCTACGCCAACAAACCAGAAACGTTAGGGGACTTGGAAGCCAACATTCGTGGCGTTATTGCCAACATACGGCCCCATATGCTCGAAAAAGTGGTTGAAAATTGGACCTGTAGAATTGGCTTTATTCGAGCCAGCCGCGGCGGCCACATGCCCGAAATCATATTTAAACATTAATGGCATAAAATTATCCTTCCAATAAAGCCAAATTGATGGACATTAAAACGATTTTCTTGTGTTTTATTTCAATTCGAAGTTATATACCCCTGAAAAAAACACCCTATATATGGTGGCGTTTGAAGTGTATTCGAAATTTCGAAAATATTAAAATGTTTTGATGTTATAGGTTTCATTTGATGGTTGCATTGTGGGTTGCAGTGTCTGTCGAAAAAAAAACGTGTTGCGTAAGCAAGTTGCAAAGTTTGTGCCTGCCAATTATATACATATTTCAAGGTATAGTCCGCCTGGTGCTAACTAGTTAGCTTTACCTGATAAATATATTGTATTTAAAGAGCCTTTCTACTTTAATTTACAATTTCATGAAGATTTTAAATGTTAATTTTGTTTTCTATCTGATTATATCAGATGAAAAATACAAGACTTATAGTACAAAGCAAATTTTTTTTACTATACGATGTTTATAATATAAATGCAATACAATTATGATTATTTAGGGGTTATATTGTTATTATTATTATTTACACAAACATTATACTTCTGTTAATTTATCAAGATGATTGATAATGTAGGGGATGTTGTTTCTAATAGCGACATGATAAACATGGTAATATGGCAAAATGAATTTAATGTGCTACATTTCAATGCACAAAGTCTTGTGCCTCGTGCTAATGTTACTAAACAGAAACATGGTTTAGTGATTACTTTACTGATGCTGCAATTTAAATTCCTAGTTTTAAACTGTACCGAAATGATCTCACATACGCCAGAGGAGGAGGAGTCTGTTTGTATGTTCGGAAAGACCTTAAGGTTAATGTTATCTATAATGGGGCCAATATACGTCCGAACAGGAATAACATAGATTTAAATACTAACTATGATTGTATAATAGAAACTATTTTCTTAGAAGTGTTTTTGAGTCCTAATGTTATTTTGTTACTAGGAGTGGTATACCTTCCCACTGGTGATTTTATTGGGTGCGAGAATATTTTAATTGATATTTCGTCGAGATATCAAAACATTATTATAATGGGTGATTTCAATACCAACATTTTTCAAGATGGACAATTGATAAGAGAATTTTGTTTGCAATCATCTCTTTCGGTTGTGCACAACTCATTGCCCACACACTTTTATCCACAGGGTGGATCCACTTCACTCATAGACTATTTTTTTATATGAGATATTTATCGAGTTACAAGCTCAAACCAATTTCAGCTTCCAGCACTGAATTCTTATCATGCTATGATTCATTTGTCTTATAATATTCTAAGCTCAAGGTTATCTAGCGACTTTTTCTATAGAGATTATAAATTATTTGATCCTGTACAATGCCTAGCACAATATAACGCAATTGACTTCTCCTGAATGTATAACAGAACATCAGTGGACTCTATTGTAGAATGTTTTAACTCTGCTATCACACAACTAGTTAATGATAATATTCCTCTACGTAGGTTAGTAAGGCGAAACGATATGATTTTATGAATGATATACGGATAACGAGGGCTAAACGGATTAAAAATAATTCGTATCGTACATATAGGTTAAATGGTTCGGATGAGAACTTTCGATATTACTGCACTTGTAGAAATAGGCTAAAGTCCGTTACGTAAGGTTAGAAAGGAAGAGAGTATAAGGTTTTTTCAAATTGCGATCAAAAACAACTATGGAACAAACTGAAATCTATTGGTGTAATTGGTGGAGATAGTTTACAATTCAATTTAAATATTGAGCTTTTTAATGAAAATAGTAGAATGCCACGTCTAATATCCGAAGATCTAAATTTTAACTTGTTCAGAGATTCTATTGTTGGAAGATTTTCTTTTCGAAATGTTACCAACGATGCAGTATACAACGCAATATTTAAAATTAAATCGAATTCAGTTGGAACAGATGGTATACAATAAAATTTTTAAAATTAATTTTTCCAATGATAGCCAATCATTTTACCCATGTAATTAATTCAGTAATAACTTGGTCCATAATCCCAAGTAAATGGAAAGTCTGCAAAATTGTGCATATTCTTTTAAGTAAAAAATCCCAATGAATTGACAGATTTTCGTCCCATAGGTATTCTCTCTGTATGCTGTAAAGTATTGGAAGTAATTTTAAGGGATCAAATTTTATTATATCTGGAATCAAATATAGAAATAGAAATATATCAAGCTTTCAGTGAGGATTCAGGAAAAATCACAGTACAACTGGGGTACTGTTAGACATTACTGAGAATATAAGAAGGGAAATGGATAATGGGAATGTGACTGCACTAATTTTTATAGATTTTCGGAAACTTTTGACTCTATTTGACCCAATACCTTAATTCGGAAATTATATATGCAATTCAATTTCAGCTCAAGTAGTTGTAAATTGTTGTGGTCAATGCTGAATGGTCGCTGTCAATTTGTTCAATTGGGAGATACTCAGTATAACACAATGATTTATTTAGAGGAGTCACCCAGGGATCCATATTAGGTCCACTGATGTTTCTTTTATATATAAATGATATATTTTTAGAATTATCCTATCTCCATTGCTACACGTATGCGGATGATGTTCAACTACACGCATCATCGAGTATTCTGAATCTAAACCGTCTTGAGGAACAAATTAAAAGTGATCTCAATAAGGTTGTGGAATGGTCGAGATTAAACTTCCTCAACCTAAACCCTTTAAAATGTAAAGTAATGATTTTCTCTAAACTTCCAAATATAAATTTAATTGTATACCTTGACAATGAACCCTTAGAAACTGTGGAACAATACAAATCACTAGGTCTTATTATTGACAACAAATTAAGTTTTAATGTATATGTGCATTATGTAATATCACAAGAATGATAAACTACAAGATTACGCCAATCAGAGAGTTTACCGTTAGACATGATGTCACACGTTTATTAAAAGAGTTGCCATTAAGGCTGGGAAAAATCAAATGAAAGACTTAAAGCATAAGTATGGGAAACTAAGAAATTTGAACAACAACAACAACAACAACAACAACAACAACAACAACAACAACAACAGCAACAACCAAATTCCATACTATTATTTTATTTTCTCTAAAAAAAATTTCTTATTTGTTATTAACAGCCTAACTTACTATCTCGATCGACTGACGACAAGTCACTCATTATAGTTCGTTTGAGCGACCCACTACCTATCGACTTGTCGGTCGTCGGGCTTTACGTTGTTAACGTAATGCATTTACTCATTGTCAAATTAGCATATTGCCACATCAAAAATTTCACAAATAAAACGATACTTAACAAATAAAAAGCGCTGAAATGTGAAAAGTATTCCATAAAAAATGCAACTCTATGCTACTTAAAGTTTCTATAAATAAATAATAAAAATAACTACAATAATAAACATAACACAATACAAAAAAAAATTAAAAAGTTATTTTCAAAATTTTGTGTGTGAAATATAAATAAATATATCAGTTGAAATGTGTAGATACTCCTAAAATAATGCAAGCGGATTGTAATGAAGAATGGAAGGGAGTAGCACCAATGGGACAAGCAATCTATTGAAGTGGAATGAGTAATGTGCCTAATTGAGTGTTTAGAATTGGTTAGATAAATTGCACGTATACACATTCATACATACATATATATGTATTCTTTTTGAATTACATACATACATATATATGTATGTAATTCAAAAAGAATTATGTGACAAAAATGCATGTTTGTGAGTTAAATAAATAAAATAAACGCAAAAAAATTAACATTTTTATTTTTGATTTTCATAAATGTAAATTTTTTAAAAATTTGGTATTTATGTGTACTTTTTTGTTTTGTCGACAAGAGTAGTTGAGTAGTGTATGTGTCTCCCCCATTAATTTTAATGGGGTAATAAAAATGATGTTAATTAGCCAATGAATGAGGTGATACAAAATTAATGGGGGTGTCGGCTTTGTTTGATGTGTGTGTGTTTATATTTGGTGTTTGTTTACATATATTTTATTTGTTTATGTTTCGTCCGTCTGTCGGGCGTATTGATTTCCGTTTGATTGTTTATATTTGGAGGCTGTCGGTGGCGCGTTAGTTTTTGTGTGTCTGTCTGTCCGTGGGAATTTGTGGTAGTTTGATACTTGGTGATAAATTTTGTTTATATTAATTGTGTGCATGTGTGTATGTAATGGCATCCATTCATCCATCTATGCTGTACGCTTGTTTGTCTGTCCTTCTTGAGATTGCGACTTGTACTCGCTGGCGTATTAATGATTAACAAAAATGAAATGAATAAAAAATTGTTGTCAAGTAATGATTTTGGAAGAGAATAATTTGTAATTAATTCTGATAAATGTATACACATTTGATATACATAAGTATGTATGTACATACATATGTAAGTACATTCAGTCATAGGAAGAAATATTTGTTTACATTAAATTTTGAGAAGTATGCATGCTCGAGATCGCTTCTATGTTGACCCTCAAACTTTTTCGCTATTTGTTTACATGAAATTTTTTGTCAAGTGGTTGATGTGAAATTATGTATAAATTTGTTGTGCATGCTTCTGCTGGACATCTCAATATAAATCTACAAACAAATGTAATAACATGATAATGTTTTTTAAATTCTCCTTAGAAACAAATAATCGTCTGATCGATTAAATTTGCAATTGTGTTGCTAAGTATAAAACATGCTGATGAAATTTGTTTATGCAACATATTAAATCTATGAGTATGTATTCGAATATGTACATATGCATGTACTATATGTATGTACGTATGTTTGTTTATTTTTGTATACATCTCAACCACTAATACTAATTTTTGACGACAAATCTTTGTTTGGCTGTATCAACTAATTTCTTTAATAATAATAATAAAACATTGGTTAATAGTGTTGAAATCATTTCATTTTTATTGAATAAATTTAAATAAAAATAATTGTAATTGTTAGTTGTACAAAGTTAAAACAAGTTTAAAGGGTTGCTTCTTTTGATAATAAAGTAGCATTTCTTAATGCACAAACACCATTATAATGATAACTGCAATATAGTAGATGATCTGGATACTTAGTATTCATTTGCTTAAAGTTGATGCAGCCAATATCCTCTATATTTAAAATTTTGTTCCGCAATATTTTTTCTAACCATCGTTTTTTTTCTTCACCTTTAACACATATTTCGGCGTGTCCTACATTGGCTTTTAAAAATTTACAAACGTTTTGATATGAAGTAGTTCCACCGTTCCAGCTTAAGTGATGATAATGTTTTGTTAACCAGTTTGCTTCTCTTTGCTTTTTTGTTGTTAAAAATTTAAAATCAAAAGGAGGTTTTATAATAAAATTGAAGTTTTGATTATTGTTGAAAACTACTGCTACTTCTTTTGGTATGAAATCATTTGAATTACTTTTAAAACCTTGCAAGTCTATGAAAACTGTATTATTTTTCATCTTTTTTTTTTAATTTATAAGATTTTACGAACTTGTCCTCTTATAGGTATGTATTCAATTAAACGATCATGAATAAGAATGCAGTAAGCTGATGTTTTGGCTGGAATGTTTGTTGCTGTTTCAAATTCAATTTTTATATCAATTGGTCCGTTATTAAGCGTTTCGTTTTGATAACTAACATCTACTACAATAATGGGCGCATTATTCTTGAACTCTTGAGAAGTTAGGAGAGGTTGTGACTCCTTCATATAATAGTTTTGTTGAAATCTTACATACATATCATATAGAATTGCGTAGCGTTCATTTTTAAATTTTATGTTAAGATCATCATATGGATATGAAACTGAATTCAAATGTACTTTTAGATTAGTGAGATCGCAATGAACAAACTTTTTTCTTGTTGAAATGCAATCACTACAAAACGGGGTCGCTCTCTACTTGCAGCCATCTTTACATTCCAGATGTGGCTAGTTCTTGCAGTTAGTTGTGGATTTACATGACAATCCCAACTGCGGAATGCTATTGGTATAGAAGCAGCATTGTTTATAATTTTAATCATATTCAATTTACTATGATCGGATAAGTGTACATGGGGAATTCTCCATGAGATTAGCGAAATTGTAAGTTTTGGTTTGTCAGTAGAAGTACTCGAATGTACAAGATCGTCATCACTCTTGTTACGCAAGAGTATTAATTCATGTTTACCATTTAGTATTATTTTATTATAGTCTTCGGCAAAGCCTAAGAGCATTTTAAGTGGAACATAGAAATTAAAATATCCATTTTCAATATTCAAATTATCAATTTTGTTCCATCCAGCATTTTGCATGGCAGTGCTTTCCGTTGGTGATAAAGAAATCAGATTTTTTATGGTACTTGTCTGTCCTAAATATCTTGTATGATCAATTTCAATACCATTAAGATCATAACGGATTTCATCAAAGAGATACGCTACAAAATTGTTTTTTAATTTAAAGCTTAAATCAGAGGATTTTGAGCTTTTATCATCTACAACAAATCCTTCCACATATATATAACTTTCACTGGGCAATACGTACAAATCTTGATTTTGTATTGAAATACGAATTTCATCATTATTGTTGTATGATTGTAGATATGGTACATATGTGTGATAGTCTTTTTTGATTATGCTCTCATCAGATAATGGCTTATCTAGTACATCCATTATTGAATTCATTTTTTCGTTTTTAATTTTAAATTTAAGGACTTGAGAAAGTTTTGATTTGATTTGGTTAGATTTTTTCGTGAGACTGATCTCTTCAACTGCCGCTTAGGTTCTGGTATAGTTTTAGAATTAAATGCAGCTTTATTCTTTGATATGTTAGTGTTATATATTATCATTATTTAGTTGGTCTCAAATGTATGCGAATGGTTATTTCCTCTTCTCGGAAATTTATTAGGTCACCGTGCTGATCAACCACGCGTAGAGCTAGTGAACTAATCTCTTGGGAGTTGACTGGTAAATAAATTAGATTTTTAGGGATTTCATCTATTTTATAGCCAGGAGGAACATTAATCGGAAACTCATGTAGTGTATGTGCCTTGGAATTGTTCATGTATGTATTAACAGCGATACTGCTTTCAACTCGCAAGAGATTTACCTTAAATATATTGACTGGAATATCTGAGTAATGATCATGGTTTGGAGTCAGGATTTTAGTATTGAATCCTAAAAGTTTTCCAATTGTATTTTCTTTATTAAAATCTATTACATCTTTAGAGCTGTTAATTTTTACTTGCATTGTATTGTTATTAGCTTCTATTCGAATTTTATTTGTTGGACTACAGACTTTATATTGCTTATCTAAGTAATCAACTATATCATTTAATTCATAAGATCCAATTGGTATTTTAATTACATGTTCTCCTATGTGAAACATATTGTTATAGACGTCTACATTCGGTATGCTATTATATGAATGAAAAGCAGTTAAAGCGCACTCATAACCACCATTTAACTCTATAGGAGGGAAGTAATTTGCAGACAACTCTGATGAGTTAGAGCTCAAAGTAAGTGTTATTGACATTATGACAACCTGATTACAAATAAATCAAAACTTACTGTAATGTTGTTTATAAAAACGATTTATTTCTTATTTTAAATAAATATATTACATTATGTGCTAAATATAAGTAATGTTGTTGTTATTGTTTTAATCCAACTACAATATAGCATCTTTACTTATCCAAGAATTATGCTGACTAGAAAACCCCAACCATTTAACATATGCCTCATCTCCTTTAGTTTTAAGAATTTTTTCAACCAGATATGTATTGGGATATCTAGTTTTTGAAAGTTCTTCTTCATAGAATCCACCTTCAATAGGATTTCCGAGATGATCTTCTAATATGTATGTTGTAGGATATGTATTTTGAACTCTTTTAATTGTGAAAATTTCTGTTGTCCAATTTGGTGTATAGCCCTTTTCAAAAGTATGCTTATATTTGCTTATGCGAACATGATCTCCTACATTAAATTTAGACATTTTAAACATCTTTAAATGACTGTATACTGTATTTAATAACTTTTTCTCATTTGTTGAGTTAACTTTAATAGGAGACATTTTAATTGTGCGATGAAATTTGTTATTATATGCATAAAGTAAATCTTTATACATATCAATCCACTTATATGAACCATTAAAGCTAAATTCTTTCCACATCATCGCTTTTAATGTTCTATTAAATCGTTCTACTTTTGATGCTTTCATAATGCTATATGTTGAGTAGTGATTAATGTTGTATTTATGCATTAATTTTCCAAAGTGTTTGTTGAAAAATTCTTTACCATCACCTGTTTGCAAGTTTTTTGGAACTCGTCCTAATTGAAAAATATTTTCCATTGCCTTAGTTGTTTCGAGTGCAGTTTTTGTTTTTCAGCGGTACTGCCCATGCAAATTTTGAGAATCTGTCAATTACAGTCATCAAAAATCGATAATTTCTATTTTTCGATGAATAACTACCCATTTCAACTAGATCAGCTTGCCAAAGATCATCTAATCCTTTCATCACAACTCTACGGCGAACAAAAATTTTTCGTGCTTGCTTATGGAGTTCGTCAACTAAGTTTCTTTTTGGAGACATTGAGTAGTTTTACGGATTTGTGGGGGAGTGTTGTGATCTACTTGATGCACTTTCAGCTATTGATACGAACATGTAATTTTCTAATCTATAAATTTTCTCATTCAAGAGTTCAATTTGTTCTTCAAAAGATGATTTAATTTTTAAAATGTTTTTTTCAATTTTATAATTGTCTTCTATTTGTAATTTTATTTCCCTTTGTAATTCCTCGATCTGCACTTGAATATTTTCTTGAATTAGATTATTGTCTTCCTTGAAGCTATTTAATAATTTGACTTCTAGTTTTTCGATTTGAGTTTGCAGAAACAATTTATTGACAGCATCGTTTTCCTCCAGAGCTTTTGCAACATTTTTGATCCTTTTGTTTTGGACATCAATGTTGTTGTTCGTATCCATAAGGAATCCCAGCAGGTTAGGTGCATTTTTAATAGAAATTATATCACTAGTATCGTTTAAATAATGTCCAAACTTATCAACAGACATACTTCATACATATGTAAATATTTTATTAGAGTTAATGTATTATATTCGCTTCACGTAATTCTTCAATAATTGATACAATCTCGTTGTTGTGATTAGTATGACCTGCAGCTTGTGATGCAATCAGTAGTCGAAGACGATCTACTAACTCATTGGGATCATCCCAATATATATAGTTTTGTTTTCGAGGGTTAAGGTGCATAATTCCATCACCTTTATAATTAGGAATTGCTGAATTTGCTACTACACTACTCTTCTGAGTATTTTCTTTAAATATTTTTTGAATTATATGCTTATATTTATAACCTCTCGTCCCCTTGATCTGACCATCAGGATTATAGTCTCTCCTGCATGTATTAGTTGTAATTAAATTTTTTTTGTAGATTTCAAGTTCAAATTTGTCATAGTTTTTTGGTTTTTTATGAAACATTAAAGAAAACAAACCAGGTGTTAGAGCCCATCTTTGACCACCAACTTGAATTTTTTCTTCATTTAACTCAATGTTACTACTACCAAATTTCCATTCGTTATTGTAATCTCTATGTGGACCATAGTAAGTATCTAATTCATTTCTCGCTTCCAAGAGTGCTAAGTCTGTACAACTCTCTTCAGTATTGGAAGTCTGTGAGTAAAACTCATCTTCATCCTTATCACTGACGTCATTGGCATCATTAAATAAGATGGTGTTATCAAATATTGATCCTTCTACAAGTTTCTTTGGTGTACTTGTCTCTACCTTGACTGATGCTTTCAAGGATTTTAAACTTTTGTTATTCTCAAGTTTTGTTTGGAATTTACTTTCTTCTTCAATATTTTTCTTTTAATATTTTTAGAACTATTTATAAATTCTTTGAGAGGTTCTGTTATAGGTTTAAATGTATCTCTTAGTTGTTCAAGTGTATCTATTTCAGCAGATTTTATACTACGGAGCTTTTTCTTCAAGACATTTCTTGTCGTAACCAGCTCTTTTAAAACTTTCTCATCTATGTTTAGTAGCGTCAAATATCAGATCAGTTATCAGGTATCAGAACAGGTTATCAGACCAGTTAACAGGTATCAGAACAGGTTATCAGACCAGTTAACAGGTATCAGAACAGCTTATCAGACCAGTTAACAGGTATCAGAACAGCTTATCAGACCAGTTAACAGGTATCAGAACAGCTTATCAGACCAGTTAACAGGTATCAGAACAGGTTATCAGACCAGTTAACAGGTATCAGAACAGCTTATCAGACCAGTTAACAGGTATCAGAACAGCTTATCAGACCAGTTAACAGGTATCAGAACAGGTTATCAGACCAGTTAACAGGTATCAGAACAGATTAACAGACCAGTTAACAGGTATCAGAACAGATTATCAGACCAGTTAACAGGTATCAGAACAGGTTATCAGACCAGTTAACAGGTATCAGAACAGGTTATCAGACCAGTTAACAGGTATCAGAACAGATTATCAGACCAGTTAACAGGTATCAGAACAGCTTATCGGACCAGTTAACAGGTATCAGAACAGGTTATCAGACCAGTTATCAGGTATCAGAACAGGTATGTGATCAGTTTATCAGTTAATGTTATTAGACCGGTATTATTAGGTTGCTGATCAGATTATCAGATCAGGTTTTATCCATCTGACCAATTATAAAAAATAGATGTATAAAGTTTAAAGCCAGATTAAGAACTAAAGACTACCTTTTATGTGAAGTAATTTATATTGTTATGAAATAATCAAATTGTTTTCTGTAACGACCATTATTTAGTTCATTATCTTTGCTTATCATCAAAAATCCATATTTATCCTTCCAACACTCTCGACAAATTTCTTGAAACTTCACAAAATTCATATCGCTTGCCACATGATCACTATAAACATGCTTCATATTTTTCTCATCTTGTTTAAACATTATAATTACATTGGCATTGTCTCTTATCAGATGTTTTGGAATTCTGGTATACGTTTGACATAAGTAAAATGAATCAACATTCTTATGTCGTCCCATACAAAAATATGCACGTATATTATTTTGCTTTTCGCATGCAACATCGTCAAATATCATAATTGAATTGCTTTTAGCTTCATTAGGGGGAATAACGGATTCATTGTCTGTAAATGTGTAATATCCCATTCCTTTTATTGGTAAAATTAAATGTCTCAGGTATTCATATTTCGGCTGATATAACGATTTTGAGTATAAATAGATGTTTTTAAACTTGAGTCCATTAGGACTTTCTATCAAGCTAATCATAATATTAGTCTTTCCACAATTTGATGGGCCAACTATTAGAGCACGAATAAAATTTGGTAAGAGGGAACTATGCTTTATTTTTGATCTAATGTTTGATGAAGCATCAACATTACGGATTAAAATATTTTTATGTTGTTTTACTAACTGCATTTTTATAACTAAACGCAATTTATAAATACTACCTTTTATTATAGAAAAAATAAAATAATATGGTTATACGATATCGTAAATCATTTAGTCATAACAAAACTGTCATTGGAGAAGGTTTAGTTAACAATATAATAAACTCTCTACCTGTTGAACTTCACCTTCCTGGATATCAGTACTGTGGACCTGGAACAAAACTACAAAAACGTTTACGTAGAGGTGATAAAGGAATTAATATATTAGATTCTGCTTGTAAAGAACACGACATTGCTTATTCTCAAAATAAGGATTTAAATACTAGACATAAAGCTGATAAAATACTTGAAAACAAAGCTTGGAACCAAGTTTTTTCAAAAGATAGCACTCTCACAGAAAAATCATTTGCATATATGGTTACTAACGCAATGAAAGCTAAAACAAAATTCGGAATGGGTGTGGAGAAAAAGCAAAATAAAAAAAAAAGTTTAAATGCTAAAAAGCTGTTTAGCACATCAATTAGAGCTGCATCAAAAATGTTGCAGAAGAAAAAACCGTTGGATATTAACTCAGCCATTAAAATTGCACGAAAAACTATTAACAGTTCTTTGAAGGGGAAAAAATCACAAATTATAGCACCACGTATAATACGTGTTCCAAAAATTGGTGGTTTTCTGCCATTAATTCCAATTTTAACTGCTCTGGGCGCAATTGGCAGTCTAGCGACTGGAGGTGCTGCTATAGCGAAGACTGTAACTGCAACAAAAAATGCAAAAAGACAACTTGAGGAAGCAGCTAGACATAATAGAGCGATAGAATCTATAGCAGTAGGTGAAGGACTTTTCCTCAAACCTTATAAGAAAGGTTATGGTTTGATTTGTAAAGAAAACTCAAAAAACTAATACAAATGCTGCCCACTAGACCATTGACTGATGTTGATCTACAAATTTTTTCATCAAAAATTCCATATTTTAGAGGAGTTTATATGTTGAACACTCTACCAAAACGTGCGAGGAAAAGAGAATGTGGAATAATAAATTTAGATATGTCAACAGGACTCGGCACACATTGGGTAGCATATTTTAAAAACAATAAAGAAATAGAATATTTCGATAGCTTTGGAAACTTACAACCTCCTGCAGAAGTAATCAAATATCTGGGTAAAAATATAAGATACAACTATAATCAATATCAGAAGTTTAATACATTTATTAATTGTGGTCATTTATGCCTTCAATTTCTTTATGAAATAAATAAAAAGACTAGAATTTAATATTAAATAATTTATAAAAAATTTTGTTTTATTATTTGCAAAATATATATATATATATATATATATATATATATATAACAATAAGTTTAAACTATTGCCAAATAGGATATTGACCATTTGTGATCAAAAACTCCTCCACCTCCTCCTTATCCAAAATTAAATTTCGCTCCCCTTGTCTTTGCACACGGAATGTGCCATCTGAGAGGTGGTTGAGCTCCTCGTCCGATAGGGAGTTGTATCTGTTAGGTAGGAACATGAAGTGATCCTCCATTTCTACCTTCACAGTTGCCCCATATTTCGTCGTTGTCCTCTGGGCAGTAACAATGCGATATTTCTTTGAAATATCTAAGTCCTTGATATGAATCAAGGACTTGTTGTTCAATGAACTAAACTTTTTAATTAAATTGTGGGCAGAGTCCATTCGAAGTTGTTTTGTCTTCGAGTATTTTACTAATATTGATATTAAATGTAGATTCGATGAATCTAAGAAGTCTACTTGAAAATATTTGTTGTGAAATAGTGAATATGTTTATGTGGAGCGAAAAGATGTAGAAAGAGACAGAAATAGAGAGAGAGAGAGAGAAAATAGTAATGGTAATCGAAAATTTATATGTATCATTGTGAAATCAAAATTTCAACACAATATCAAATAGTCATTCAATACGTTAAGAACTTGACAATGAAATCTGTAGTAGAAGAATTTCTTAAGGAATATGAAAGATGTTTAATGCACGAACATAAGGATGCAGTACTATGTTTTCTTCACATGCTTAAAGAAAACGAAGACTTTGGTGTGGAGGATAATAATGATGCAGAACACTTTTCTTGTTGTCCTTGGTACAGCTCAGATTGTATAGAAGGACCAGACACGTGCAGATGCACGATTTATAATATAAGAAAAATCAATGTAATAAATTTAATCAATTCATATACGTTTATTTTTAATATCAAAAATCAATAAAAGTATAAATAAAATGTTAATAAATTTCTTTTTTTTTTAGTTTTTAAAGATTATATCAAAAAGACAAAGTAAAAAAGTTATATATATATATATATATATATATATATATATATATATAGGGTGTTTTTTTAGAGGTATAGAACTTCGAATTGAAATAAAACACAAGAAAATCGTTTTAATGTCCATCAATTTGGCTTTATTGGAAGGATAATTTTATGCCATTAATGTTTAAATATGATTTCGGGCATGTGGCCGCCGCGGCTGGCTCGAATAAAGCCAATTCTACAGGTCCAATTTTCAACCACTTTTTCGAGCATATGGGGCCGTATGTTGGCAATAACGCCACGAATGCTGGCTTCCAAGTCCCCTAACGTTTCTGGTTTGTTGGCGTAGACGAGCGACTTCACATATCCCCAAAGAAAATAATCCAATGGTGTCAAATCACACGATCTTGGTGGCCAATTGACAGGTCCATTCCGCGAAATTATGCGCTCATCGAATGTTTCCTTCAATAAATCGGTTGTGACGTGCGCTGTGTGGCATGTAGCGCCGTCTTGTTGGAACCACAACTCATCCACATTCATGCCATCCAATTCGGGAACAAAATAGTCGGTTAGTCGGCTCCAATTGCTGTGCACGGTGGCGAATCGATTCATTCGGGTCCTCTTCAACACTTTGCTCTACAGCGGCAATTGTTTCTTCGGTGCGCACTGTTCGACGTCTCTGCGGATGCGTATTATCACATAGAGTAAACGTAGTGCGAAAACGATCCATGGTTAACCGAATTAATTGCTCTGATGGACGATTATGTCGACCATAAAATGGACGGAGCTTGCGGTAAACTTAGCGAACTGAACCATTATTTTCGAAATAAATTTGCACGATTTGCAAGCGTTGTTCTTTTGTCAACCTGTTCATGATAAAATGGCAAACCAAACTAAATATTAATCTCTTGACAGCTGACAAAATGGCCGCCAGTTAAAAAAGTGATGCCAACTTAAAGTTCTATACCTCAATAAAAAACACCCTTTATATATATATATGTATATATTTATATTTTTAACAGTTTGTTTTCTTAATAATATTATTTATAAGCTAAACAATTTTGGTTTTATAACTAGATGTTAAACCATATAGATATGTATATATAAAATATGTTTATTTTTTTTTCAAAATTTCAACCTTCTTCAAGTTTATCAATTTCCATTAATAACATATCTAATTCATAATGCGGATTAGTTTCCTCAATTTGATAATGATAATGCGCAAATGTATTAATACCATCAAGTTTCACTTTTCTTTTGTCGTCTTCAAAGCTTAAAATTACTTTTTTTAGTTCACTAGTATAAATTTGATGTACTTTTGACTTAAATGTTAGCATATTATCATATATTACAGACTTATTAAATAAACAATTTTTATAAGTTGATAAACTATACTTATCAAGAATACATTTCTTTACTCCTTTAGATTTTTTTAGTATCATTTTCATACTGGACGCTAAAAGAATACATTTTAGATCTCAACCCCACAAACTCTTTCATAACCTTTCTCATCCTTCATCATTCCCAACACCTTCTTGTTTAGACGAGGGAAACCATATTTGTTATCCTCAGGATAATCAGAAGTATCAAATTCTTGTATTAAGTCACTTTTTATATCAATATAAAAGTCATCCGTTTTTATGGTATATATGAATGAATCTGTATCCATATAATTAAGAGATAAATTTGATTTGAATTTGGGTTGCATATATCTGTAATGGAAATCGTACATTTTCCATTTAGAAAGCTCCAAGACACAAAATCCTAAATATATGGGCTTATTATAATATGTCTTGTCTCTATTCATTTCTATTGCAACCATATCGTCCGAAAATATAGACAAGCTGTGAAAATTAGCCTTGGATATCCATTCTTCAGCTCCTAAGCGGTTTCGGTTCGTTCTACTCCAGTTTGTTATTATTCGTACATCTTTTCTTTTGTCCACATTCTCCATGGTTTTGCCATATACTGCGTTATTTAGTAGTTTATAGAAACTCTTTTCAAAATCATTATTGGCGACAGCTCTGTGTTGAGTATTTAAATCAATATAATCTTTTAACCATGGAGATTGTTTAAAAGTGAGAATGCGATGAATTTTCCTTAGAACTAGACCATATTCCAAACATTGCTTAAGAACTCTGTAGTGTATTACATAGGAATTTTTTACAGAGAAATCGGTAATCAACTTCTTTTGTCTTGTTCCTAAAGGTTCTTTATTTTCAGGACAAAAAGGTAGATCATTATGCGATTCATGTAAATAAGAAGGATATTCTAAGGTTACTTCATATACATAACCATCATTTGAATTATCCTCTATATATCTAGGATCAAGGTTTAGTTCTTCACTTGTCAACCATCTAAATCCACCATAAGGAAGATACTCTGACATGGCCCAGCCGTACAGATTATTAGCGTCTAAATATATTAGAAATTCTGAGGGCTTATCTTTATCAAAATCTTCTAGATATTTATTATTGGCCTTGGAATACCTTTTAACACATTGTACAAGTCCACCACGTATACCTTTTTTAAAGAAATTGTACATATCAATATCAGTTATTAACTCTAATTTAATATTTGTGTGCTTCAACATAGCATCCCATGATAGTCCTGGAGCAGTATAGTAGTGACAAGGATCTAAGTTGTATATTCCTTTACAAACACTTCGGAAGTTTTCAAATATATCAGTTAATAATAGTACATCTGATTTCAAATATAATTCCAAATAATCACGGATAGTTTTGCAATTGAAAGTATGCCAGACATCTCTGGCGTGAGCGTAATCTTCAATCGAACATTCTTTATTATTGAGTTTGTTAAAGAAATCTTCCCTAGATGGAAGCCGAGTTTCATTAAGCTTCTCAAATGAATCAAGATATTCATAAGGAAAAATACCCTTTTTTCGTATAAGATCAAACTCTGTTTTGGTTTTAAACTGACTCCTAACCGTACAGAAATCACTGTCCGAAAGATTGTTAGCTAAGGATTCTAAACTGTGAGGCATAAAGCGAAATGTATCAAGAAATCTGAGTTCAAGATTGAATTTATCGGGCATTTTAATAAATTGTGATAAAGATATGTACAATTCTTTATTAAGCGGAATGACTTTCAAATTATTTTCAATTTTACCTAACTCCTTCACAAAGAGGTGGGAGTCATAGCATGAGTAGTTATGGAAATATATTTGTATAAACTTACGGACTTGATAACTTAAATTACAACTTCTGTGCGCCGCTCCTCTAAATTTGCCACTTATGTGACAGTGATCTCTCACGCGATCACTATTTAAATATTTTTCACATATATGACAAATCTGAGCATTTTGAAATGATACTAATTCTTCAGGAGTTAGAGTATGCATAAGATTTATTTTTGAGAGATAATTATTATAGATTTCCTGACAGTCTCTATTCAAAAATGTAACGAATTTAACTGAAGCATCTTTTCCTGTTTAAATTACTAGCTTATCTAACTTATTATTATGTTTACATTTAATGTGGTAGCTAAATGAGCAAGGAATATGTTTCTGAATATATTTAGTCTTATCACTTACACTAGTTTCTATTTTTTCTAGGACACATTCGAAATCTGCATAAATTACATAAGGGACGTCTATTTTCCTTTGATAATCTTTGAAATTTAGTGTTGAATTTTCAGGTGCCGGCAGCTTCGTTACAACTTTACCACACTCCATTTTGTGTTGAGCCATTGTATATTCTTGATGGGTGTATTGTAAACAACTATTACAAAATAATAGTTTACTACAATGTTTGGTTGTCTGTCGTTTCAAAAGTCTTAAAAAATTAAATCAATAAATAAATTATACAAATCTGTATATATGTATGTATAAATATTTTTACTTACTTTGAAATATCATTTATAAAGATATAATGAAACCGCTCAGCATTTTCTAATAACATTAAGTTAACATGATTTTGTTTCTCTTCTCTTGTGTTGTAATATGGGCCAACTATTTCATCGGTTTCTTCATCGTAACCAAATACATTTACGCTAATATTGATATTTCTTTCTTCAAATATTCTTATATCATGTAACTTTAAGGGGAAGTTTAAGAATGAAAAATCTATTGTAAAATTATTTTCTAAAGTGATTCTATTGGAATCAATATCGTCGATATTATAAGAGCTGCACCGTTCTTTATGTGTAATTGTTGAAGAAGTTAATGCTGCAATTAACGCCTACTTGAAACAGTAACTGTCATCATTTTCAATATTGATGCATGCGCGTCGGTTAGCAAGCTTTGCAGGCGAACTTATCCAATATGATCCTTTTACCAATGAAGATTTATTAACATTTATTTCCATACGAACAATTCGAATTAATGTCCAACCAGAATCTCTCTCCTGAAATTCTGACATTTTGTTCTGTATTTCAACAATTTGTTTCCCAACAACTTCATTAATATTATCTCCTCTACATAATAAGCTCATTTTTGCTCTATGCGAAATATTTGTTAGTTGTATATCTTCGTCAACAATTTTCATGTATTCACCAATAAGTGTAATCATAAACTTTATGATATTATGATTAAGCAAACTGCTTTCAAGTCTTTCCCTCACAACATCTTTGTTATTATCAATAAAATTTTCAAAAATAATATCATCCTTTTTATTGGGAATTCCGTAGATTGCTATTTTATTTTTGAAGGCCCTGCTAATATTATAATATCTAGGGGTGTCATTGTTTTCATTTACAGCTTCAGCTTGTTGTCCATTTCTTAAAATTTCATCATCATCATCATCAATATTCAAAATATCTATTTCTTCTTCTTCTCCCATCTCATCATCTGAATCATTTTGATCTTGGCCAGTTTCCAGTTATGTGGAAAATACTGCATTCTTAAAATAGCATTAAAAATAAATAGCAGGATTCTTATTGCAATATGAGGCAAGTTCATGAGCATTTTGTTACTAATGCCATCAATACCTGGAGCTTTATTCGCGTTGAGTTCAGCAATTACTTTTTGTACTTCACGCATCTTAAACCTTAAGGGACGAGGGGGTAGAGAAACTACACTCGGTAAATCAGCAGCACCCGTACATGAATTGGGACTGAATACAGATTTTAAATGCTCAGAAAATAAGTTACCTTTCTCACTATCACTTCAACTTCACTATCACAGATCTAGAGAGGCCTCTACATGAATTAAGTCCCTATGAATATTTTTAGTGACGGAAAAATCTATAACATCTGGAATTTTTCTTACGTCAGTAGGCCAGTAAGTAGGCTCCCCACTCGAAATGACATCTAAGCCCATTTTTGAAATTGTATTGAACAAGGCTCGACCTCTAGGTGTAACAAGACGCGATCCCCAGTACGTATGTTTTGCATTGTAGTCACCAGCTGCCACGAAACAAGATCCAAGCGATTTGTAGAACTTCTCATACTGATCTTCGGTAACTGAAAATCTGGGAGGTGAGTAAATTGATGATATCACGAAATTCGCACAAAAATTTTCTACGAAAATATTCGTTGCTTGCAAATATTCTTCACTAACGTTGTCAAGGACATAGTGCTTGAGTCTTGACTTAATCAGAATTGCTGATCCACCACATGCTCTCTCTTTCGGGTCCTTTGTATCATATAAAGTGTAACCATTTATTTTAAATAAGCTTCTTGAGGTCAAATGAGTCTCAGAAACCAACATTATATCAATATTTTTTTCCATGAGGAAGTGCTCAAGTTCATTTTTATGTTGGCGAATGCCGTTTGCGTTCCAGAAACATATTTTTAACGTGTTCATGGTTTATTAACTAATGCTTGAAGTAGTGTATTCTGCATTCGCAGCATTTCTTGCATCATACTTGTCATATTTGTAGTAAAGTTGTTTATAGTTAGCACCAGATTCACAATAGTAGCTTCAAGGCGACTAAAGTTAAGGCTTGAGTTTGAATTCGTTGAATTATTTGGCGGTGGAACATTTTGCGTGGGAATTGAACTAGTCTTAGCAGCATCAGCATACGATACACGTGAAGTAATTGGTTGGCTGATTTGAGCAAAAGTGTCGGAGTTCGCGTTTACTTGTTGAGCTGGAGTTAACTTGGGTTTTTGACCCATAGCCTGTTTAACTAAAGAATATACAGGGCACCCTCTATAGTAAGCTGTGTGATTACCTCCACAATTACTACATTTTTTTTCTGCTTGATCTTTTGGCTTAGTGCAGCTAGCAGTACCATGCAATTCACCGCAGATAACACACACTGTAGGTAACTTGCAGTAAGTTTTCGTATGGCCATATTCTTGGCAATTATGGCACTGTACGGGACCTGGACGCTTACGTGGCTCTTCAACTGTGATTTTTCGATGTAAGAGATACTTTACGTTATAAACTGGATGGGTTTCATTTTTTTTCAATTGTATGTCATTCGGCTCCAGTTCAACGCGAAATAGGGGTTGGGGGACCTTTTCTCTATTAAATATGTTGGTAACATTTTTTACCTTGAATCCTTGGTCGACAAGTGCACATTTTACTTCTTCGGGTTCAACATATGAATCTATGCCCTTTAATACTATCTGTAGGGCTTTAGCACTCTTAAATTGGTATGTGTAAAAATTTGTTTTATTTTTTTCGAATTCACTAACAATTTTTCGGAAATCTTTTTCATTATATATTTGGATTTTAGTTTCATCAATATTACCTCGTTTAATTGGAACGATGGAAAGTATTTTCACCAATGGTCGACAGTAGTTTTTTATAAGCGCGTTAGAATTTTTTTTTTTAAATAAATAAATGGTGGTGGCTTAAAAGACTTTTGCGATGATGTAGAGGGCTTGTCGTCGGTGTCTTGCAATAATGAAAAACGATTTTGACGATTGGTAGATGATGCGCTGTTATCCCTAGACATCTTTGGGGCAGATGAAATTTTTGAAGAATTTGGGCTTCGCCCACGCTTTACCACTGTTATATATCTGTCCATTCCCACTTGTACCTGGGGTTTTGAGCTACTGTTATCTGTAGTGATAACTTGGTTTAGTGATGAACACGAGCCTGATGCGGATGATATCGCAGACTTAAATGAAGAAGTACTAGGCAATGGTAATGTTAACGATTCACTAGTTGGCATTGGACAAAGCGAAGTTGATCGTTGACGAAAAATTGGCTTTGCCGTTAAAAAAAGATTTTCATCAGATTTATTATTTAAATTTTTTTCATTAAGAGTTTCAGAACTCACAGTAAAATAAGCATTTCTGCCGTTAGAACTCACTTCAAAATTTTTTTCCTTTGAGGTACTCATACAGAGTATTATTCCTCAAGGGAACTTTGTTTGTGTTTACAGTTTTTTTTTTGTTTTTGCTATTTCTTGCTATGTAATAATCAGGCTGTATCATCGGCAAAAGTAGAAATATGGATATTATTGCTCACAGGCATATCACAAGTATATATTAAATACAAGACAGGACCAAGAATACTACCCTGGGGCACACCAGAAGATATAGATTCGGGCACACTCGTGAACTCTCCTTCCACAACAGTGAACTTCCTATCAATAATATAACTTTCCAAAAGCTTTTGAATGTTTATTGGCAGGTATGTCTTCAATTTTAAAACTAGGCCTTCGTGCCATACTTTATCAAACGCCTGTAAAACATCAATAAAGAGAGCAGAACAATACTTCTTTTCTTCAAATGTTCTGCTTACAACTTGGACCAGTCTATGCGTTTGTTCAATCGTGCTGTGCTGACTTCTAAAGCCAAATTGATGGTCCGGGATGCTCCCATTATCAGTTAAAATTTTGGACAATTTAGTCATGAGCAGCTTTTCGAAAAGCTTTGAGATTGTAGATAGTAAGCTTATAGGCCTATATGACTCAGTCTTGGTAAGATCTTTGCCCGCCTTTGGAATCATTTTGATATTGGCCAGTTTCCAGTTATGTGGAAAATACTGCATTCTTAAAATAGCATTAAAAGTAAATAGCAGGATTCTTATTGCAATATGAGGCAAGTTCATGAGCATTTTGTTACTAATGCCATCAATACCTGGAGCTTTCTTCGGGTTGAGTTCAGCAATTATTTTTTGTACTTCACGCATCTTAAACCTTAAGGGACGAGGGGGTAGAGAAACTATACTCGGTAAATCAGCAGCACCCGTACATGAATTGGGAGTGAATACAGATTTTAAATGCTCAGAAAATAAGTTACCTTTCTCACTATCGCTTCTTGCCCAGCCTCCGGTCGCAGTACGCAGTGGTGATTTAAGATCAACGGGTCGTTTAAGATTTCTAGTAGCGCGCCATAAAGAGTAATTAGATGCGGACGTTACATCAAGACCTTCTAAATACTTTTACAGTAGTGCAGTTTTTTCCGACGATAGCAGCTCTTTGAGTCGTTTAGTACATTCTTTAAGTCTGATTTTATTTAGGGGTGATCTGTGTTGTTGCCATTCTGTTCTAGCTCTCCTTTTTTCACATACAAGACGTTCAATTTCCGTAGAATAAATTCTGTTAAAGCCGGTCTGCGGATAGGAGGTAGTGGCGTGTTCAGCAGCCTGTTTAATATTTTCATTAAGATTGGCAAAGTTAAATTCAATATCATCGCATGATCTAAGCTGAATGTTTTCTACGCAGTGACTACTAAGATATTTTTTGAATGCCAGCCAGTTGATTTCATTAATCATCTTCACATATGAGTTAGTTAAATCACTCCTTAGTGGGTTGAAAATTGTAACTATTGTTGGAGAGTGATCGGAGGTCAGATCTAGAGAGGCCTCTACATGAATTAAGTCCCTATGAATATTTTTCGTGACGGCAAAATCTATAACATCTATAACTTACGTCAGTAGGCCAGTAACTAGGCTCCCCACTCGAAATGACATCTAAGCCCATTTTTGAAATTGTATTGAACAAGGCTCGACCTCTAGGTGTAACAAGACGCGATCCCCAGTACGTATGTTTTGCATTGTAGTCACCAGCTGCCACGAAACAAGATCCAAGCGATTTGTAGAACTTCTCATACTGATCTTCGGTAACTGAAAATCTGGGAGGTGAGTAAATTGATGATATCACGAAATTCGCACAAAAATTTTCTACGAAAATATTCGTTGCTTGCAAATATTCTTCACTAACGTTGTCAAGGACATAGTGCTTGAGTCTTGACTTAATCAGAATTGCTGATCCACCACATGCTCTCTCTCTCGGGTCCTTTGTATCATATAAAGTGTAACCATTTATTTTAAATAAGCTTCTTGAGGTCAAATGAGTCTCAGAAACCAACATTATATCAATATTTTTTTCCATGAGGAAGTGCTCAAGTTCATTTTTATGTTGGCGAATGCCGTTTGCGTTCCAGAAACATATTTTTAACGTGTTCATGGTTTATTAACTAATGCTTGAAGCAGTGTATTCTGCATTCGCAGCATTTCTTGCATCATACTTGTCATATTTGCAGTAAAGTTTTTTATAGTTAGCACCAGATTCTCAAAGGTAGCTTCAAGGCGACTAAAGTTAAAGCTTGAGTTTGAATTCGTTGAATTATTTGGCGGTGGAAACTTTTGCGTGGGAATTGAACTAGTCTTAGCAGCATCAGCATACGATACACGTGAAGTAACTGGTTGGCTGATTTGAGCAAAAGTGTCGGAGTTCGCGTTTACTTGTAGAGCTGGAGTTAACTTGGGTTTTTGACCCATAGCCTGTTTAACGAAAGAATATACAGCGCACCCTCTATAGTTAGCTGTGTGATTACCTCCACAATTACTACATTTTTTTCTGCTTGATCTTTTGGCTTAGTGCAGCTAGCAGTACCATGCAATTCACCGCAGATAACACACACTGTAGGTAACTTGAAGTAAATTTTCGTATGGCCATATTCTTGGCAATTATGGCACTGTACGGGACCTGAACGCTTACGTGGCTCTTCAACTGTGATTTTTCGATGTAAGAGATACTTTACGTTATAAACTGGATGGGCTTCATTTTTTTTCAATTGTATGTCATTCGGCTCCAGTTCAACCCGAAATAGGGGTTGGGGGACCTTTTCTCTATTAAATATGTTGGTAACATTTTTTACCTTGAATCCTTGGTCGACAAGTGCACATTTTACTTCTTCGGGTTCAACATATGAATCTATGCCCTTTAATACTATCTGTAGGCCTTTAGCACTCTTAAGTTGGTATGTGTAAAAACTTGTTTTATTTTTTTCGAATTCACTAACAATTTTTCGGAAATCTTTTTCATTATATATTTGGATTTTAGTTTCATCAATATTACCTCGTTTAATTGGAACGATGGAAAGTATTTTCACCAATGGTCGACAGTAGTTTTTTATAAGCGCGTTAGAATTTTTTTCTCTCAGATAAATAGGTGGTGGCTTAAAAGACTTTTGCGATGATGTAGAGGGCTTGTCGTCGGTGTCTTGCAATAATGAAAAACGATTTTGACGATTGGTAGATGATGCGCTGTTATCCCTAGACATCTTTGGGGCAGATGAAATTTTTGAAGAATTTGGGCTTCGCCCACGCTTTACCACTGTTATATATCTGTCCATTCCCACTTGTACCTGGGGTTTTGAGCTACTGTTATCTGTAGTGATAACTTGGTTTAGTGATGAACACGAGCCTGATGCGGATGATATCGCAGACTTAAATGAAGAAGTACTAGGCAATGGTAATGTTAACGATTCACTAGTTGGCATTGGACAAAGCGAAGTTGATCGTTGACGAAAAATTGGCTTTGCCGTTAAAAAAAGATTTTCATCAGATTTATTATTTAAATTTTTTTCATTAAGAGTTTCAGAACTCACAGTAAAATAAGCATTTCTGCCGTTAGAACTCACTTCAAAATTTTTTTCCTTTGAGGTACTCATACAGAGTATTATTCCTCAAGGGAACTTTGTGTTTACAGTTTTTTTTTGTTTTTGCTATTTCTTGCTATGTAAAAAATATTAGTAAAGCCAATAAGCTTATTTATCAAGGTGAATATGTATTACGAATATTTTTTGTATGATTTTTGATTTTGTTGTTTTTTATATTTGTTTCGTATGTAAGTATGTAAAAAAAAATCCGCTTTAATGTCTCTTCACTATGAAGGTTCAAAGAGGTTCTATTTCTACTGAAGGTTCTACTTAAGACAAACTTTTTTGGTTTGTTACTATTAAGTATATTTATTTAATTTTTGCCACAACCCAATGACTATTAATTTAGTTAATTTAATTATTATTTTTCGAACTTCATTTGTTTCTATATTTATGATTTGAATAGGCTAAAGTTCGTATCGCTTTTTAATGAAGATCGAAAAATAATAATTAAATTAACAATGCCCTGCCTGTAAACCTAACATCACCAAATCAGTTGGAAGCATAGGATGTGGAACATGTGGCTCTTATTACCATCCTAAATGCTCAGGCATTTCACCAGAAGATTTTGAAGCCGTAAGTAAAAAGCAATCGACTTTCGTCTGCAGATCCTTCTCTACCCATAATGAACTGCCGAGCGGCAGTAACAATGAAATTTTTAAGCGCATGGATTTGATACAAAATTTGATTGCAGATAAACTAGAACAAAATAAAGCGGACATTGAGCAGCAAATGAAGCAAGGATTCTCCAGATTAGAAAAAAAAGTTGATGGTCTCATTGATGACCTAAGGGGTGAAATGAATAGAGAACTAAATAAAATGAAATCTGATATAGGCCAGTGTCATGCGATGGTCAAAGAAACAGACAAAGTAACTACTGAAAAAAATCAAGGCATTGTCTGTAAAAAACAATGCCTTGGAAGACGCCTCAATAGAGCTGACATAAAAATAAGTGGACTGCCAAATAAAATGGATGAAGTACGTGACGCCGTAATTAGAATTGGTCAGCTTGTAGGAGTAGAAGTGTCATCACTTGACATAAATCACTGCTGTTTTATGAAAAGGGACAGCAGTTCCAATTCCAATCTTATATATATATATATATATATATATATATATGTATATATATGTATGTATATATATACTCACCACTAAGAATTGTTAAGTGGTGAGTATCAATAAACTATACCATTTTGCACATGCAACGATGCAAGACCATTTGCACAAGATTATGAACTGGGCTTATAAGAATCAACCGCTGATGCTCAGGGATATAGTTTGTAAAGCTGGTAGCAGTTCTGATGGTAAGGATGCAGTGGAAACTAGGGTGTATTTGAGCGATAATTTGTCTCCTCAATCAATTAAAATACATTTGTCAAAAGTTATTGTTAAAGAAGCAAGTTAAAATTTTTTACCTAATTAACATGGACAACCCTAAAGCTAAAATAGTTACAAATGATGGATCTTCAGCATACATGAATATTCAGTGTGAAGAATTGCTTAATTACGAGCAAAAAAGTTAAGTTATCATTTCTTTAGTTAATAATAACATTTAATATTGTTCTTATGGTACGTACAGATTTAGCAACGTGTTTATACAACGAGGCCGGTAGCAAAGTCTGTAGTCTTGTAAAGGGTGTTTTTTATTGAGGTATAGAACTTTAAGTTGGCATCACTTTTTTAACTGGCGGCCATTTTGTCAGCTGTCAAGTGATTAATATTTAGTTTGGTTTGCCATTTCATCATGAACAGGTTGACAAAAGAACAACGCTTGCAAATCGTGCAAATTTATTTCGAAAATAATGGTTCAGTTCGCGAAGTTTACCGCAAGCTCCGTCCATTTTATGGTCGACATAATCGTCCATCAGAGCAATTAATTCGGTTAACCATGGATCGTTTTCGCACTACGTTTACTCTATGTGATAATACGCATCCGCAGAGACGTCGAACAGTGCGCACCGAAGAAACAATTGCCGCTGTAGAGCAAAGTGTTGAAGAGGACCCGAATGAATCGATTCGCCACCGTGCACAGCAATTGGAGCCGACTGACCGACTATTTTGTTCCCGAATTGGATGGCATGAATGTGAATGAGTTGTGGTTCCAACAAGACGGCGCTACATGCACAACAGCGCACGTCACAATCGATTTATTGAAGGAAACATTCGATGAGCGCATAATTTCGCGGAATGGACCTGTCAATTGGCCACCAAGATCGTGTGATTTGACACCATTGGATTATTTTCTTTGGGGATATGTGAAGTCGCTCGTCTGCGCCAACAAACCAGAAACGTTAGGGGACTTGGAAGCCAACATTCGTGGCGTTATTGCCAACATACGGCCCCATATGCTCGAAAAAGTGGTTGAAAATTGGACCTGTAGAATTGGCTTTATTCGAGCCAGCCGCGGCGGCCACATGCCCGAAATCATATTTAAACATTAATGGCATAAAATTATCCTTCCAATAAAGCCAAATTGATGGACATTAAAACGATTTTCTTGTGTTTTATTTCAATTCGAAGTTATATACCCCTGAAAAAAACACCCTATATATGGTGGCGTTTGAAGTGTATTCGAAATTTCGAAAATATTAAAATGTTTTGATGTTATAGGTTTCATTTGATGGTTGCATTGTGGGTTGCAGTGTCTGTCGAAAAAAAAACGTGTTGCGTAAGCAAGTTGCAAAGTTTGTGCCTGCCAATTATATACATATTTCAAGGTATAGTCCGCCTGGTGCTAACTAGTTAGCTTTACCTGATAAATATATTGTATTTAAAGAGCCTTTCTACTTTAATTTACAATTTCATGAAGATTTTAAATGTTAATTTTGTTTTCTATCTGATTATATCAGATGAAAAATACAAGACTTATAGTACAAAGCAAATTTTTTTACTATACGATGTTTATAATATAAATGCAATACAATTATGATTATTTAGGGGTTATATTGTTATTATTATTATTTACACAAACATTATACTTCTGTTAATTTATCAAGATGATTGATAATGTAGGGGATGTTGTTTCTAATAGCGACATGGTAATATGGCAAAATGAATTTAATGTGCTACATTTCAATGCACAAAGTCTTGTGCCTCGTGCTAATGTTACTAAACAGAAACATGGTTTAGTGATTACTTTACTGATGCTGCAATTTAAATTCCTAGTTTTAAACTGTACCGAAATGATCTCACATACGCCAGAGGAGGAGGAGTCTGTTTGTATGTTCGGAAAGACCTTAAGGTTAATGTTATCTATAATGGGGTCAATATACGTCAGAACAGGAATAACATAGATTTAAATACTAACTATGATTGTATAATAGAAACTATTTTCTTAGAAGTGTTTTTGAGTCCTAATGTTATTTTGTTACTAGGAGTGGTATACCTTCCCACTGGTGATTTTATTGGGTGCGAGAATCTTTTAATTGATATTTCGTCGAGATATCAAAACATTATTATAATGGGTGATTTCAATACCAACATTTTTCAAGATGGACAATTGATAAGAGAATTTTGTTTGCAATCATCTCTTTCGGTTGTGCACAACTCATTGCCCACACACTTTTATCCACAGGGTGGATCCACTTCACTCATAGACTATTTTTTTATATGAGATATTTATCGAGTTACAAGCTCAAACCAATTTCAGCTTCCAGCACTGAATTCTTATCATGCTATGATTCATTTGTCTTATAATATTCTAAGCTCAAGGTTATCTAGCGACTTTTTCTATAGAGATTATAAATTATTTGATCCTGTACAATGCCTAGCACAATATAACGCAATTGACTTCACCTGAATGTATAACAGAACATCAGTGGACTCTATTGTAGAATGTTTTAACTCTGCTATCACACAACTAGTTAATGATAATATTCCTCTACGTAGGTTAGTAAGGCGAAACGATATGATTTTATGAATGATATACGGATAACGAGGGCTAAACGGATTAAAAATAATTCGTATCGTACATATAGGTTAAATGGTTCGGATGAGAACTTTCGATATTACTGCACTTGTAGAAATAGGCTAAAGTCCGTTACGTAAGGTTAGAAAGGAAGAGAGTATAAGGTTTTTTCAAATTGCGATCAAAAACAACTATGGAACAAACTGAAATCTATTGGTGTAATTGGTGGAGATAGTTTACAATTCAATTTAAATATTGAGCTTTTTAATGAAAATAGTAGAATGCCACGTCTAATATCCGAAGATCTAAATTTTAACTTGTTCAGAGATTCTATTGTTGGAAGATTTTCTTTTCGAAATGTTACCAACGATGCAGTATACAACGCAATATTTAAAATTAAATCGAATTCAGTTGGAACAGATGGTATACAATAAAATTTTTAAAATTAATTTTTCCAATGCTAGCCAATCATTTTACCCATGTAATTAATTCAGTAATAACTTGGTCCATAATCCCAAGTAAATGGAAGGTCTGCAAAATTGTGCCTATTCTTTTAAGTAAAAAATCCCAATGAATTGACAGATTTTCGTCCCATAGGTATTCTCTCTGTATGCTGTAAAGTATTGGAAGTAATTTTAAGGGATCAAATTTCATTATATCTGGAATCAAATAGAAATATATCAAGCTTTCAGTGAGGATTCAGAAAAAATCACAGTACAACTGGGGTACTGTTAGACATTACTGAGAATATAAGAAGGGAAATGGATAATGGGAATGTGACTGCACTAATTTTTATAGATTTTCGGAAAGCTTTTGACTCTATTTGACCCAATACCTTAATTCGGAAATCATATATGCAATTAAATTTCAGCTCAAGTAGTTGTAAATTGTTGTGGTCAATGCTGAATGGTCGCTGTCAATTTGTTCAATTGGGAGATACTCAGTATAACACAATGATTTATTTAGAGGAGTCACCCAGGGATCCATATTAGGTCCACTGATGTTTCTTTTATATATAAATGATATATTTTTAGAATTATTCTATCTCCATTGCTACACGTATGCGGATGATGTTCAACTACTCGCATCATCGAGTATTCTGAATCTAAACCGTCTTGAGGAACAAATTAAAAGTGATCTCAATAAGGTTGTGGAATGGTCGAGATTAAACTTCCTCAACCTAAACCCTTTAAAATGTAAAGTAATGATTTTCTCTAAACTTCCAAATATAAATTTAATTGTATACCTTGACAATGAACCCTTAGAAACTGTGGAACAATACAAATCACTAGGTCTTATTATTGACAACAAATTAAGTTTTAATGTATATGTGCATTATGTAATATCACAAGAATGATAAACTACAAGATTACGCCAATCAGAGAGTTTACCGTTAGACATGCTGTCACACGTTTATAAAAAGAGTTGCCATTAAGGCTGGGAAAAATCAAATGAAAGACTTAAAGCATAAGTATGGGAAACTAAGAAATTTGAACAACAACAACAACAACAACAACAACAACAACAACAACAGCAACAACCAAATTCCATTCTATTATTTTATTTTCTCTAAAAAAAATTTCTTATTTGTTATTAACAGCCTAACTTACTATCTCGATCGACTGACGACAAGTCACTCATTATAGTTCGTTTGAGCGACCCACTACCTATCGACTTGTCGGTCGTCGGGCTTTACGTTGTTAACGTAATGCATTTACTCATTGTCAAATTAGCATATTGCCACATCAAAAATTTCACAAATAAAACGCTACTTTACAAATAAAAAGCGCTGAAATGTGAAAAGTATTCCATAAAAAATGCAACTCTATGCTACTTAAAGTTTCTATAAATAAATAATAAAAATAACTACAATAATAAACATAAGACAATACAAAAAAAAATTAAAAAGTTATTTTCAAAATTTTGTGTGTGAAATATAAATAAATATATCAGTTGAAATGTGTAGATACTCCTAAAATAATGCAAGCGGATTGTAATGAAGAATGGAAGGGAGTAGCACCAATGGGACAAGCAATCTATTGAAGTGGAAAGAGTAATGTGCCTAATTGAGTGTTTAGAATTGGTTAGATAAATTGCACGTATACACATTCATACATACATATATATGTATGTATGTAATTCAAAAAGAATTATGTGACAAAAATCCATGTTTGTGAGTTAAATAAATAAAATAAACGCAAAAAAATTAACATTTTTATTTTTGATTTTCATAAATGTAAATTTTTTAAAACTTTGGTATTTATGTGTACTTTTTTGTTTTGTCGACAAGCACAAACCAAGTGACTGATTTTGATATTTGTTGTCGTTTGAATTTTCATAGTGGATACCAAATTTGTATGGAAATGGTTACGTCATCGTTCGCATGCATTGTCGATCGACTTGTCGTGCTGAACAAGTTTAGTGGGTCCCAAATCAGCTGTTTGTCGTTAAAAATGATTGCGAACGACAACGTTCGATATCGTGGGTTTGGCTGTAAACTTGTTTTATTAATCTCAAAAAAGCGCTTAATTTTGAATTTTATTAGTTATTTAATATTTTCTGTGTTAATTAATACATAGCACCAAATCGAAACATACCAAAACTAAAGACTCTAACTATGATATAGTTTTAAATAGCTATTTTCTAATATAGTTCACACTGAGTTTGTTATTTGTTTGTTTAGTAATGTTTTTTTAATAATATTTTTGTTTAAAATTTTAGAAAGTAAAATTTTAAATTTTAAAACATCAAAAATGGTACATCCTTTTACCAAGTAAACAAGTAACAAATTCAATGTGAACGGCACTAATATTTTGTTGGCATAACACCCCTTCTAGCAGGTACATTACACAAATTGCAAAAGGAATGACATATTTATATATATATATACATTCATAAAAAATATGTGTGTATGTACATAAGTCTGTATTAAGAAGTGCTTGCAGTTTTGTGAGAATATTCTCTATATTCTCTGCTATAAAAACGCTTAAATAATCTTAATTTTTAACGCATTGCTGATGTTATGAATGGTAAAGTTTAATGCACCATTGGATGCAGCTTGAAAAACTCATTCAGATGATCTTTTTTATTAAATGTTGTCTTGAGAGAAAATATGCAAAAAAACTACCAAAAATAAACATTTTAAAACACGGTCCTGTATGTATGTAGGGTGTTTTTTATTGAGGTATAGAACTTTAAGTTGGCATCACTTTTTTAACTGGCGGCCATTTTGTCAGATGTTAAGTGATTAATATTTAGTTGGGTTTGCCATTTCATCATGAACAGGTTGACAAAAGAACAACGCTTGCAAATTGTGCAAATTTATTTCGAAAATAATGGTTCAGTTCGCGAAGTTTACCGCAAGCTCCGTCCATTTTATGGTCGACATAATCGTCCATCAGAGCAATTAATTCGGTTGACCATGGATCGTTTTCGCACTACGTTTACTCTATGTGATAATACGCATCCGCAGAGACGTGGAACAGTGCGCACCGAAGAAACAATTGCCGCTGTAGAGCAAAGTGTTGAAGAGGACCCGCATGAATCGATTCGCCACCATGCACAGCAATTGGAGCCGACTAACCGACTATTTTGTTCCCGAATTGGATGGCATGAATGTGGATGAGTTGTGGTTCCAACAAGACGGCGCTACATGCCACACAGCGCACGTCACAATCGATTTATTGAAGGAAACATTCGATGAGCGCATAATTTCGCGGAATGGACCTGTCAATTGGCCACCAAGATCGTGTAATTTGACACCATTGGATTATTTTCTTTGGGGATATGTGAAGTCGCTCGTCTACGCCAACAAACCAGAAACGTTAGGGGACTTGGAAGCCAACATTCGTGGCGTTATTGCCAACATACGGCCCCATATGCTCGAAAAAGTGGTTGAAAATTGGACCTGTAGAATTGGCTTTATTCGAGCCAGCCGCGGCGGCCACATGCCCGAAATCATATTTAAACATTAATGGCATAAAATTATCCTTCCAATAAAGCCAAATTAATGGACATTAAAACGATTTTCTTGTGTTTTATTTCAATTCAAAGTTCTATACCTCTTAAAAAAACACCCTATACATGCTAGTGTCCTGCACAAGATATCTTATAAAACTTTCAAGACATGAGGGATTTTTCAAATGCTTTGCTACAGCGAAATCTTATAAAACAAACGTTAACACTGTTTGCAAGAAATTTGTTTCAGTATTGTAGGTATAAGAGTAAAGAAGAAACACTTCGAGACGGAAAAATTTGTGATACTTGCTTCTTTCTACACATTAGCGCGTGTACAAACGTCATGCATGTATGTGTGTATGATCTTTTATTTTTCTGCGCACATGCAAAGGCACACACATGCATTAACATTAAGCCTACAGTACACGGCATGAAAAAAACCACATGCGCATGTGGTTCTGACGTAATTTTGACGTCATCACGATGCTACATTTGCTACATGTACTGTACTAGCAACATCTCTAGATATATATATTAACATGCTTACAGACGAGCTGCCCCAGAAAATGTCTTCGATACGGCTACATGTGCCACATGTGTATTTTGGAACAAAAATACTAAAAAATTTTACGGCATCTAGCCACTACTAGTAATTTTAGAAAATGCAACGAACATGCTGAAAATTCTCGTGACGTCATCGCTACATACGCATGTGGCTTTTTACATGCCGTGTACTGTAGGCTTTAGTTGTATGCGGTTAATCACATAATAGCTTACCATCTACATATTACACACACACTCAAACGTACAATATGAAAACTAACAAGCATACACTAATCAACAGTACTTCTTTTGAGTGTTTGTTACAAACAAGCTGTCTTGTCGACATCGCTTGTTAACACTGATATACACGTACACCAATACATCCATCGTGCTTCGCTTATAGTACGACAGCATTTATTATTGGTTTAGTATAATACATGCGACGTGAATACATTTAAAAATCATGACGTATTTACATTTAAAGACTGTTTACGCAGGTCTCTAATACATACATACATGCATAGAAATATACATCGTGATTTATATATGACACTAGTGACTGATGAAATTGCAAAATACGCAGGCAAATACCTAACAAAACTCGAGTCACGTCCTAATCCGCTTGCTCGTAATATATTGAACTTTACTGGACACATCCGCTTAAAAAAGAGAGATACAAGGGCTCTAATACTAAACACTCCAGATGACGCTGTTTGAAAATACTTTTTTTGCCTATCACTACTTATGTATTATTAATAACTATCACTAAGTTATGTCCGACATTGGTCGGGCCTACTAAATATATTTTAGATTTAAGATTTGAATACTTATTGTTAGTTCATATTTGAAGATACAATAAATAAAAAAACGTCTTAAAAAAAATAAAAAAAATGCATACTAATGGATGAGAAGCAAAGCACACAAACAAAAAGAAGTAAATCAAAATGATTTGAAAACATTTAGTTGATAGACAGCCTCTGTGTTAGTTCATTTTGTGTATTAGTTCTTAATTCAAAAAATGAACTATTTCAAAAATTTAACTAGTGAGAGTAAACAATTGAACTAGTTCACTTAGTTCAAAGTACTGAATCGTTCATTTGAACTAGTTCGTTCATGAACTACACAAGACTAATATGTACTTATGAATGTGCGTATGTAGTATGTATATCCATACATACGCATAGCGCTCAGTTAATTATTTAAAAAATATTTTAGAATTGTTCATGGAAAAGAGTTGTTACAAATATAATAATAATAAATAAATAAAATAAAAATAAAAAAATAAAAATAATATAAAAAAAGGGTAAATACCTATAACAAGAACAATATTGTTTTGTCTTCTTGTTCGTAGGTAAGTGCAAAAGTAAAAAAGTGGGATTATTATATGTCCACTTTTCTTCACCGAACTTAGCAAAACCAGTACTTGTATAGCGGTTGGCAATCCTGCAGTCAAAATAACTTTAGAGTTGTATAAAAAAATAAACCAAATTATCAGCCAATAGAAACGCAGTGTGCGCGACGTCACACGTCTACTATTTTTTTTTTTTGCACTGGCGTAATCTTGTAGTTTATCATTCTTGGTAATATCATGTATTTCTGGTCTTTACGTCGTATTAGGAGTGTTTCATTTCATCTACCTATGGGAATTAAGCATAAAGTTGCAATGGCTACGTGTTTACCATTGTTTCTATATGGGATAGAAATTTATTCTTGTACCTAGATTGGGAATATAAACAGATTAAAAAAATGCTTCAATAGGGTTGTCCGTTACATTTACAGTATTAATTTTATGGAAAGTGTATCACCATATTGCAAACAGGTATTGGGATGCGAATTTGAACGGTATGTTGACCTTAGACAGTTTCTGTTCTTATATAAAAAATAAAAATAAAAAAAATAATAATATTAATAACAAAAATTAAAAATTTTAAAAACCCCCGACTTTTTTCAGAGAAGATGTTATATATTTTCTTCAAACATAGCTAAGAACCCTCTCGATCAAGTCATCTTTCAAACAGAAAAAACTAAATGAAAATCGGTCCAGCCGTTTGGCCTGTACGTGGACACAGATACACAGACACACACTACAAACTTATAACACCCCTTTTTTAATCGGGGGTTAAAAATGGGGAAAATGAAAAGACATATGTTATTTTTTTTAGTATTAAATTTTAAAAAAAATATTCTTTTGATGAGAATTATGAAAAATTGAAGAACTAGCAAGTAAGCTAATTTATTTAAGTTTAACATTAATTATTTGTATAATGATTGTACCTTTGTAGTACTGCTAATTAGGCCTTGAAAGGCTTGCGGCTCGTTTGAATGATATAAATAAATAAGTAAAGATTGCGATTATACATAATAATAACTAGTGTTGTCATTCGAAAACAAATTGTTCGAATATTTGAACAACTTTTTATCATTTTTATTCGAACGAACAAAAATATTCAATTTAGAATAACAAAAGTATTCGAATAATTTTTGTCGAATATTCGAATATTCGAACAATTTCCTTAACTACTTTATATAAAAAGTATTTTACATTCCATTAATTTTTAATTTGTTAACAATATGATCATTAAATTACTCCAAATTATAAATACTTGTGTAAGCTTGTTTGTATGTACATATATAAACATACATATCGCACATTCAGTTCAATAGTGACATAACTCAAAAAATTCGTTTTTTGAGTTAATAATGCAGAATAATAATGCATTTCGTATTTTATCTTGCATACAAATTTCATATAAATAGCTTTTACTATCACCTCCTGAGAGAAGAATATTTGTTCATGCCTTCATTGAGTTGTACTTTAAAAACTTTAAACGTGTTTTCTGCAAAACTAGTTTTTTTGAGTTATGACACTTTTGAACTGGATGTGCGATATGTTCGCTAAACTCATCTTTTTTCTTTCTGGGAAAAGGTAATGCATCTTTCATGGAATTAGAAGGTGTCTTATAGTTTCTGATAAAGAGATTAGAAAAAAACTGATTTTCTCTAATCAGAAGCATTAAAAATCGAATTATTGAACGACGTAAAGAAAGCCTTATATACCAACTTTTTAAAATACGTCACAAAAAGAGAAAAAAATTTATAAGTGTGTGTCTGTGTATCTGTTTGTTTTTATGAGTCCACCTATAGACCAAACTGCTGGACTGATTCTGTTTTAGTTATTTCTGTTTGAAAGGTGACTTGATCGAAAGTGTTCTTAGCTATGTTTGAAGAAAATCGGTCCAGTCGCTTCGAAGGTATCACATCGATTTTAGATATATTCTGTTAGATCTGCGTGTCTTTGACGCCGTAGCTCCCGAACGGCTTGGCCGATTTTAATTTGCTTTGTTTTCGTTTGAAAGGTGACATGATCTTCTAATTTATACTTGAAGAAAATCGGTTTAGTCGATTGGAAGTTATCTTAAATTTTCTATATATTAATTTACTCTCTTCGTTTTTGCGATTCTGCTACTTCAATAGTATTAGTGGAACACATAGTTCTTAACTTATACTACAACGTCAACTGCGGCAAAGATTCTTAAAATTTTTAAGTTTTGTTATTAATATTTCTAAATCTGTTATTGAAATCATATGTTTTTCTTGTGTAATGAATAATTTTTCGTTTGTTAATAAAAAAATTTAAACTAATACACATACGTGTCGTTTTTTGCAACTTTTTTAAGATTATTCGAATATATTTTTTTATTCTTTGTTCGTTCGAATATTCGAACAAAAGTTCAAAATTATTCGTTTGTTCGAACAAGAAAAAAATAATGAAATTTTATTCGACGAATAAGGCGAAAAGACGAATAATTAACAACACTAATAATAACATATCAAGTAGTGTTTAATCATCTTTCTGCGTAAAATATGATCATAGAATAATAATTATTATCACTTTTTAAACACCTGCTTGATCCAATTTTTATTAAGCATTTTTCAATGTTACAGGTGAGCAAAATATTATAATCACCCTTATCGGGAATAAAAGATGAACATTTTGTTCACGTGAAATATTTCCCGTGAACAAAAAAATGGTGAACAAAATTAGAAAATAGTATACTGACACAACAACAACGCAAACATTGGCGATCACAATTTTAGGGAAAGGGAACACATTTCACGTGAACTTTTATTCCCGATAAGGGTGAATAACTAACGGAAATTATAGTCACATTTTACACGACTGGATGATTAATTTGCGATTGCTATATAATGTTATTGTATTTTAAATCGAACTATTTTTTTTAACCATTAGCGCGAATCATTTTCGATCCCTTTTTTGATCGTGTAAGTGATCAATCAGTTTTTAATCAAGAATAGTACTCTAAAATGACTCAGCAAGGTGATTTTTCAAAACATTATCTTCCAAATGCTAGATGGGCCCCGACTAAAATAGGGGTTTTATAAGCTTGTAGTGTGTGCCTGTGTATCTGTACGAGTCCACGCACAGACCAAACGGCTAGACCGATTTCGATTTAGTTTTTTCTGTTTAAAAGGTTACCTGATCGAGTGTTCTTAGCCTTGTTTGAAAAAAATCGGTCCAGCCGCTTAGAATATATCGCATCTTTTCTAGATATATTCGGGGTTTGTTAAAATTTTTAATTTTTATGACGTGCCTCTAAACTTGATTTGTTTCGATATTTAAAAAAAAAAGTATTTTATGTATCCGCCAACCATGGTGATATTGCTCCGGGATTGCTTAAGAAGCCTGAGGAATAACTGCAACGGTTCTATCCATGTTGGTTTGGTTTATTTTAT
This sequence comes from Tachina grossa, assembly GCA_949987645.1. NCBI lineage: Eukaryota > Metazoa > Arthropoda > Insecta > Diptera > Tachinidae > Tachina > Tachina grossa. The sequence continues at coordinate 104,568,974 of OX465274.1, read as the reverse complement.
TTTTTTATTTTTATTTACTACTAGCTGACCCACTAGACTTCGTACTGCCTCAGTTGATAAATAAAAGACCTAAACTTTTGTATAAAAAAAGCAATGTGAGTCCGATCACAGAGGAGATGTGTAAACATCTAGTAATGAAAATTTTTTTTAAGTTGGAAGTACTTATGCTTTTAGAATATTTTTTTAATTAATTAATTAAAAGTATCAAAACTTTCAATATTGTAAATACATAGAAATTTGTTGGTATTTGTTTGTTTTATTAAACTTATTTGGTTAGTAAATGGGCTTTTTTCCTTTTGGCGACTTTTTGTTTGTTTTTGGCGATTTTTTTAGTTTTGGCGATTTTTTTTTATTATTATTAGTATTCAAAATACTTTCTGCCTTATTCATAAAAAATATTTCAGGTTTATTAAGCTCTTATTTGACGTATTTCTATGGGAAATTTGTCAAATAAACCTGCAAGAAACCTAAAATATTTTTTATGAATAAGGCAGTTTATATTTTACATACATACATAGATACTGTGTACATTCAATTAGTTCCTATGAATTAACATTAAATGAGTGTTGATTAAATCTCACAAAATTTATAATTTTTTTATAAAAACATTATTATTTCTTTCATTTTTCATATTATTCGACAAAGAATTAAATAGTCGAAGCCCCTTGTAAAAATTTTTCTGCATTAGTGTTGACGTAACTCTCTGTATTCAAAAATCATTTGCATTTCTAAGGCTGTATGGCTGGCTCTCACTCACATATTTGATTTGTTCACATAGATATTCCGGCGCATCCCCTTGCTTAATTTTTCTAATAAATTTTAGAGTGTTGAATTCCAATCTTTATTTAACAATCATCCATTTCAGATTATTTAACATTGTATTAATATGAGTATATCGATCACATTTTAAAATTATCCTTATAGCTTTATTTTGTAGTTTTTGCATTCTTTCTAATTAGCTTGAGTTGCTGGATATTATATAAAATTGTTGATCCAAATTCAAAGTGGGGCTTAATTATATTTTTATATATATTTATTGCTGTAGTTTTTGATATTTTATTTCTTATTCTTTTAAGGAAACCGACTTTTTTTACCAATTTTTTTGCATGTATAGTCTATATTTTCATTAAATTTAAATTTTCTGTCTATTATAAATCCGAGATATTTTATATGTTCGACTTTTTCTATTACCGTGTTATTAATTTTAAATATTTCATCAGTATTAAAGTTTATCTCTATTATTTTTGTCTTATTTTCATTTAGTTTTAATTTATTCATTTTTAACCATTTGCTTACGTTATTCATGTCATTAGTCATATATGTCCGACATTCTTCATCATTTTCAGCAGAAGTAAATATCAGAGTATCATCCGCATACATGGCCATCTCGCATCTTTCCAGAATATTTGACATGTCATTGATATATATTATAAACATCAGGGCACCTAATATTGAACCTTGTGGTACACCAAAATTATTGTCTTTTTCATCTGATACTGATCTGAACCAATAACTTTTGTTTTTTGTTTTCTATTTTCCAAGTATGATTGAAACCATTCTAATTCTTTTCCCCTTATTCCATATATGTATAACTTTCTGAACATTATTTGTCGGTCTATTGTTTCAAACGCTCTCTTGAAATCGAGAAATATTGCCATTATTTTTTTATTATTTCCTATTCCCTTCCATCTGCTTATGACATAGTTTCCTGCCGTCTCACAGAAGTATTTTTTACGAAATCCTGAAAGTATATTATGTGTCTCAATATATTTTTCCAGCTGTTCTTTCACAACTTTTTCCAATATTTTCTCACATGTTTTCAATGTATTAATTGGCCTATATTCCGCACATTTTTTTGTTTTTAGTACTTTTTCAATTGGTGTTACCATTGTTTCTTTCCAATTATCAGGAAAAACCCCCGTCTCTATTGACTTATTTATTATTTTCAGTATTGTATTACCTGCTACATTCCACTTATCAAGAATAATTTTATTTGATATTTTTTCATGGTCTGCTTTGTTTTTCATTTGTTGTATTATATTCTGAAGTTATTGCACGAAATCTGAACACATTAGTCATACTAAATGTTATTTGGTTTACATATTGCACTTCCTCTATTGAGTCCCTCACATCTTTAATGCTATCTTCAAAATATGTGTTAAACTTATTAGCTAAATTGTTGCTGTCATTGTATTCATTTTGGTCTAATATCACTGATTTTATCACATTTTGATTTGTATTAAGTACTAGATTTTTTATTTGTCTCCACATTTGTTTTTGATCAACTGCGCTATTGATTTTATTGTTTATATAATTGTTCTTTTTGTTTTCAATTTGTACTTTATATTGGTTTCTTATTATTTTGTAGTTTATCCAGGATTGATCTGTGTTCACTGTTTTAGCTTGCAAATATTTACAGCCAAACCCACGATATCGAACGTTGTCGTTCGCAATCATTTTTAACGCATGCGAACGATGACGTAACCATTTCCATACAAATTTGGTACCCACTATGAAAATTCAAACGACAACAAATATCAAAATCCGTCACTTGGTTTGTGCTTGTCGACAAAACAAAAAAGTACACATAAATACCAAATTTTAAAAAAAAAATTACATTTATGAAAATCAAAAATAAAAATGTTATTTTTTTTGCGTTTATTTTATTTATTTAACTCACAAACATGCATTTTTGTCACATAATTCTTTTTGAATTACATACATACATACATATATATGTATGTATGAATGTGTATACGTGCAATTTATCTAACCAATTCTAAACACTCAATTAGGCACATTACTCTTTCCACTTCAATAGATTGCTTGTGCCATTGGTGCTACTCCCGTCCATTCTTCATTACAATCCGCTTGCATTATTTAAGGAGTATCTACACATTTCAGTCGTCAGTCGATCGAGTTGTCGATCGACATCGTTGGTTAGGCTGTTAATTATTTTTTCTCTTTTCATTGCTTGTAATTCTGCATTGAACCACTTATTGACATTATTATTTTCATATATCATTTTTTAAAAGTACATCTTTGTATTGTTTACTTTAAACAAGCATCAAATAGGACTACGTTTTCATTAATATTTTTATTATTATCAAATTTCATATTATTGATTAGCTCTGTATTAAACATATATTTGTTGTATTTAAATATCTCTATAATCTTTCTTTCATTTTCATTTTTATCATTTATATTTGGAATTGATATATTTAATGTTTCGTGATCGGCAATTTTACTCATCACACTATTATTTACTGATATATTATAATTATTTGTTATTAAGTAGTCAATTATTGTACTAGAGGTTTTTGTTACACGGGTGCATTTATTTACTATTTGTTTCATACCATTATCATTTAATATACATACAATTAATTCTATTTTTATATGCGGAGCTTTTTAACCAGTCTATATTAAAGTCTCCGGTAATTAAAATCCTCACAAAAACATCAATGTGAAAAAAGCCAGGTTCCTATCAAAAATTTCGGCCATCAAAAGCAGTGAGATATATATTTTGACCAAGTTCTTGTTTGGCACAACACCTTTCAGTGACATATACATTGCATTATATACATTTGTAATCGTAAGAGTGTCATATAATTTTTAGATAATCTGCTAACTTGACAACATTTTTACCGATGTAAAGAAATGAACAAATATAAATTATTCTCTCCTTTTTTAGATATTACAAATTATTGAATATAGCAGAAAGCTTTTTGGTGCGATATTTTCTTCTGTACAGAATCTCGAATAAGTTTTGACACTTTTTGAAAAATTTCACTTATAAGGGGAAAAATTTTACCCGTTTCGGTACATTTTTTTGTCAATGATAAGGTACACATATACATGTGTACATACGAAAAAAATGTACTTATTTATATTTTTTTTAACATTCATTTTGGAAACAGCACTTTTTTCAAGCGTACATTTGGGAAATGGTACTTTTTTAGAAAATGTAATTTTTGCAAATGTGAGATGTGAAAACTTTTGGATAAGGTTATTTTTGAGAGATGTATATAATGAGAATGGTATTTTATAAAAAGAGTACTCTTCCAAAAAAGTACCTTTTTTAAGAACTTTTTTCCAAAAGTACCCTTTTCTCAAATTTACTTTTTCCAATAAGTATTTTTTCCAAAAACAACTTTTTGAAGATAGTTCCGTTTTCGATAAAATACACTTTCAAAAAACATCTCACCTAAAAATTCCCTTTTCAAAGTGCTTTTGCTTAGAAGCACTTTTCCTACTTTTCTTCATTACATTCCTAAAAAGTACTTTTTTTAAAAAAATGGCTTTTTGAAACCACTACATTAGGTATATAAATTTTCTTAAATCCTAAGATTGGAAGAGTGCTCATTTTATAAAACACCATTCTCATTATGTACATCTCTCAAAAATAACCTTATCCAAAAGTTTTCATATCTCACATTTGCAAAAATTACATTTTCAAAAAAAAGTACCATTTCCCAAATGTACCCTTGAAAAAAGTGCTGTTTCCAAAATGAATATTAAAAAAATATAAAAAAGTACATTTTTTCGTATGTACATTCGTATATAAGTACCTTATCATTGACAAAAAAAGTACCAAAAACGGTCAAAATTGTTCCCCTTATAAGTGAAATTTTTCAAAAAGTGTCAAACCTTATTCCAGATTCTGTACAGAAGAAAATATCGCGCCAAAAAGCTTTCTGCTATATTCAATAATTTAGAAGATATTTCGAGTGCAAAAAGGTACCAAAATTTAGTTTTTACCCCTTTCTAACCCCTAAAAGTACACATATTAAAAAAGTACCAAACACATCTCGGCTTGCCTTTTACCAACATTCTTATCCTTTTGGAATTTTTAGTTTATCTAATGTAGTTCACCAGATATAAAGACACCAATTTTATCCTTTTTTACGCCTTTTTACCCCCTTAGCACTCTTTGGGCCATTCGAAAAAACATACATTTTATTATCGCAGCTTCTACTGACCGTTAGGAAGTCATACTTAATTATTTTTACATGTATGTCATATGTTCCTTATCATTAACAAAAAAAAAAAAGTACCGAAAACGTGTAAAATTTTTCCCCTTATAAGTGAAATTTTTCAAAAAGTGTCAAATCTTATTCGAGATTCTGTATAGAAGAAAATATCGCACCAATAAGCTTTCTGCTATATTCAATAATTTAGAAGATATTTCGTGTGCAAAAAAGGTACCAAAATTTAGTTTTTACCCCTTTCTAATCCCTAAAAGTACACCTATTAAAAAAGTACCAAACACATGTCGGCTTGCCTTTTACCAACATTCTTATCCTTTTGGAATTTTTAGTTTATCTAACGTATTTCACCAGATATAAAGGCACCAATTTTACCCATTTTTAGCAACTTAGCACTCTTTGGGCCATTCGAAAAACCATACATTTTATTATCCCAGCTTCTACTGACCGTTAGGAAGTAATACTTAATTATTTTTACATGTATGTCATATGTTCCTTATCATTAACCAAAAAAAATTACCGAAAACAGGTAAAATTGTTTCCCTTATAAGTGAAATTTTTCAAAAAGTGTCAAATCTTATTCGACATTCTGCACAGAAGAAAATATCGCACAAAAAGGCTTTCTGCTATATTCAAAAATTTAGAAGATATTTCCTGTGCAAAAGAGGTACCAAAATTTAGTTTCTACCCCTTTCTAACCACTAAAAGTACACCTATTAAAAAAGTATCAAACGCATGATGGTTTATTTTTTAGCAGCGTTCGTTTGTTTTTAGAATTTTTATTCAATCGAACGTAGTTTAAGAGATATAATGATACCGATTTTGCCCTTTTTTTTTTACAAATTTTTACCAAATTTCAGCTCTATAGCTGCAGTGGTTTGGGCTGGGTGATAATATGTCAAAAGAAAACTCAATTTGCTGCCTAACTTAAATATTTATTTGAATTTTTTTTTTGCATTCGTTCTTAAGAATTCGCGACCTTAGGACAACAAGGTTCTAACTTACATTTTTTTCAAAAATGAGTTATATCTCGCATCGCTCTAAAGCGGCTACGCTCTTTCGATTGGCGTTCTCAGTTTTATTCTATCTCTTACAGTTTCTGAGATATTCAATACAACTAGGTTCTACCTACGCGTTTTTGGTTTGAGATTCAGTTAAAATGGTTCTAACAGACTGATAGAACCTTGTTAACCGAGAAAGTCTATATTATTTTGCAGATAGAACCATGGGGAAACTTTAATTGCAAATAGAACCATGTTGCTCAGATTCAAAATTGTATATTGTACAAATAGAACCAACTGGAATGTGAAATATATGTTTTAAGCAGAGCTCGCAAAATATGTTCAACCAAATGTTTATGCGCTGTCTGCTCACTCAAAAGACCGAAAAAAATGAAAAGGAATCGCTATTGGGTATAATAGGTCAAAATTTTCAAGTAAGTTCCCTCCCACATGTCCAGAGTGGGTAGGGTATAATATAGTCGGCCACGCATATTTACTCGTTTTTTTTTGGAATTGTGCAGCAAAAAAATTAAAGCAAAACAACAAAATGTGTGCTGCTTAAAGGCATACCTACTGCTCAGTTCGCTTAAGTTTTTGTGTTTCTCTTTTTGCATTTTTCTTTTGCTCATGATTTTTTGCTTACGTCAAGCAAAAAAAACGATAAATCGTGTGCATTTATTTGTAATATTGTATAGTGGAAGTGTTCGCGGAGGTTTCAATTAAACTATGTAATATTATTAATGTAATAATATAATATTATTGTGTTTGCAATAGGAAAATGGACCCAAAGGTACCTTCAGTCCGCCCAGGCGATATCATTGAGCTAGATTTGGCGGTCGTTATGAAACATTTTATTAGTTTGGAACCGGGAGTCATTCAGGAAATACATGTAAGTAATTTGGAAACCAATGAAAACTATGTGGTAGAGGATGGACCAAATGTTGCATCAACCTCTCAAAAAACGCGGAAACGGGCTATAAACCAAAAATCTTGGAAGCGAAACGTGCGACAAAGAAAACACCAAGCAGGGGAAGCTTATACAAGTTCTCGAGGAAAAAAAGTAGCACGAAAAGAAATATTGAATAAAAAAAACTGCTTCGCGAACTGTAAATTCGGCTGTCAAAATGTTGTTACACAATTATTTAAGGATTTCTACTCCTTAAATCAAGAAGGAAAGTCAAGTTATATTTTGAAATCAACTAAGAGAATTGAAAGTGTTCGAAAAAGCAATAAATCTGGGAATTCGCGACGAAACTACTGTTTTAGGTACTTTGTAGAATTGTCTGGAAACAAAAACCAGTTTACAACGCACACGAAAAGAAAAATAGTATAACTGGGGTAGCTAAAAAATGCGAAAAGGGGTTGAAATCCGAAAAACGAATTCGTGAAGACAAGGTTTCTGAAGTAAAAACACATATTACATCATTCCCAAGAATAGAATCCCATTATTACCGTGCCAAAACTTCGAAGCATTACCTTGATCCAAATCTCAATATTACTAAAATGTACAACTTGTACAAAGAAACAGTTCAAAACCCTGTCAAAGAAAGCTTCTACAGGTATGTTTTTAACACTAACTTCAATTTGGGTTTTCATCAACCCAAATCTGACAGGTGTGGAAAGTGCGAAGCATTTTCTGTAGCTGTAAAAGAAAATAATTTGATCAATGAAATGAAAGAAGAAAACCTTAAACTAAAGCAAATGATGAGAGATCAAAAGGATTTGGATAAGGCTTCAGATACTCCAATATTAACTTTTGATCTTGAAAATGTGTTATCCTGCCCCCGAGCTGAAATTGGGCCCATGTTTTACAATTCAAAACTTAACGTTTATAACTTAACAGCACACTTGTCAACATCAAAAAAAGTATACTGTGCTTTGTGGACAGAGTATACCGGCGGAAGAAGTGGGAACCATATTGCATCAGCCTTACAAAAAATTCTCGAAAAAGTATTCAAAGACAACAATATCACGAAAGTGATAACATGGAGCTATTCCTGTGTGCCTCAAAACAAAAATTCAATTACGGCCCTAGCAATGCAGTATTTTATGAAAACTCATCCCGACGTTGAAAGTACCGGGACACTCAGCGCTGCAAGAAGTTGATAATGCACATAGCCAGATTGAAAAACATCTTTCAGTCAATGAATACTTTTCACCAATGGGGCTCATAAGGTTGCTGAAAAATATAAACATCAGAAACCCATTTGTTATCACACAGATGCAACCGTTTGATTTTAAGAATTTTGGAAAATATTCAAAAATTTGCTTTGAATACAAAAGTGTACCTTTTTCCAAATTAAAAATGTTGAGATTCACGCAAATGCAGTATGAATTGGAATACTCGTTGGATTATGATACACTGAACATGACCAATACCGTGATAAGGCGACCAGTAACACGACTTCGGAAAAAGAAAGGAGAAAAGCAGGATTTTCATAAAATTTAACTATATCAAAAAACATTATTTTTCTTGTGCTTTTCAGATGACGAAACCGCAGAATAGTCCTGCCGTTTTATATCTGAGATATTCGAATTTAAGTTCCTTTTATGTCTAATCATAATATAGGTTAACTTAATTTACTAAAAACAATAATATTTATGAATTTAAAAATGTGACTAAGTCTGATTTTTTTTAATTAATAGGAAAACTATTTATTTTAAACACCTTTTTTAAAAATACAAAATAAAACCATAAAATTTATTAAAAAAATATTGACACTCCTATTTCATTATCCTTATGTTTATTACTTTTTTAGCATTTATAATTAGACACTGGAAGCTGAAGCAGTGCCCCATAACTGAATTCCGTAGCACCATATTGGCTTCAAAAGCGACTTGTATAGTAAAAGTTTGCAGTCTAGGTTTCTGCCAATCAACTAATATATTTTAGTTAACTTAAGTTTCATCTGAGTTAACTTAGAGTCAATATGATGTTTCCATGTAAGCCTTCGATCAAGGTATATACCAAGGTATTTCACTTGGGAATGTTGAGGAATATTTTGATTGTTGATTCGAATGGGGGAGCAAGTATCTCTTCTCAGGGTAAACGTTATATGGACACACTTTTGTTCATTGACTTTAATTCTCCATAAGTTCATCCATATTTCCAGCTGGGTAATATGTTCCTGGAGATTGCGGGATGCCTCATAAGGGTTTTCGTGCACACTCATACAGGCTGTATCATCGGCAAATGTAGAGGTGTGGATGTTATTGCTCACAGCCATATCACAATTATATATTAAATACAAGACAGGACCCAGAATACTACCCTGTGGGACACCAAAAAATATAGATTCGGGCACACGCGTGAACTCTCCTTCCATAACAATGAACTTCCTATCAATAATATAACTTTCCAAAAGTTTTTGAATGTTTATTGGCAGATATGTCTTCAATTTTAAAACTAGACCTTCGTGCCATACTTTATCAAACGCCTGAGAAACATCAATAAAGAGAGCAGAACAATACTTCTTTTTTTCAAATGTTCTTCTTACAACTTGGACCAGTCTATGCGTTTGTTCAATGGTGCTATGCTGACTTCTGAAGCCGAATCGATTGTCCGGGATGCACCCATTATCAGTTAAAATTTTGGACAATTTAGTCATGAGCAGCTTTTCGAAAAGCTTTGAGATTGTAGATAGTAAACTCAGTCTTGGTAAGATCTTTGTCCGTCTTTGGAATCATTTTGATCTTGGCAAGTTTCCAGTTATGTGGAAAATACTGCATTCTTAAAATAGCATTAAAAATAAATAGCAGGATTCTTATTGCAATATGAGGCAAGTTCATGAGCATTTTGTTACTAATGCCATCAATACATGGAGCTTTCTTCGCGTTGAGTTCAGCAATTACTTTTTGTACTTCACGCATCTTAAACCTTAAGGGACGAGGGGGTAGAGAAACTACACTCGGTAAATCAGCAACACCCGTACATGAATTGGGAGTGAATACAGATTTTAAATGCTCAGAAAATAAGTTACTTTTCTCACTATCGCTTCTTGCCCAGCCTCCGGTCGCAGTACGCAGTGGTGATTTAAGATCAACGGGTCGTTTAAGATTTCTAGTAGCGCGCCATAAAGAGTAATTAGATGCGGACGTTACATCAAGACCTTCTAAATACTTTTCCAGTAATGCAGTTCTTTCCGACGATAGCAGCTCTTTGAGTCGTTTAGTACATTCTTCAAGTCTGATTTAATTTAGGGGTGATCCGTGTTGTTGCCATTCTCTTCTAGCTCTCTTTTTTCACATACAAGACGTTCAATTTCCGTAGAATAAATTCTGTTAAAGCTGGTCTGCGGATAGGAGGTAGTGGCGTGTTCAGCAGCCTGTTTAATATTTTCGTTAAGATTGGCAATGTTAAATTCAATATCATCGCATGATCTAAGCTGAATGTTTTCTACGCAGTGACTACTAAGATATTTTTTAAATGCCAGCCAGTTGATTCCATTAATCATCTTCACATATGAGTTAGTTAAAACCCACTCCTTAGTGGGTTGAAAATTGTAACTATTGTTGGAGAGTGATCGGAGGACAGATCTAGAGAGGCCTCTACTTGAATTAAGTGCCTATGAATATTTTTCGTGACGGCAAAATCTATAACATCTGGAATTTTTCTTACGTCAGTAGGCCAGTAAGTGGGCTCCCCACTCGAAATAACATCCAATCCCATTTTTGAAATTGTATTGAACAAGGCTCGACCTCTAGGTGTAACAAGACGCGATCCCCAGTACGTATGTGTTGCATTGTAGTCACCAGCTGCCACGAAACAAGATCCAAGCGATTTGTAGAACTTCTCATACTGATCTTCGGTAACTGAAAATCTGGGAGGTGAGTAAATTGATGATATCACGAAATTCGCACAAAAATTTTCTACGAAAATATTCGTTGCTTGCAAATATTCTTCACTAACGTTGTCAAGGACATAGTGCTTGAGTCTTGACTTAATTAGAATTGCTAATCCACCACATGCTCTCCCTCTCGGGTCCTTTGTATCATATAAAGTGTGACCATTTATTTTAAATAAGCTTCTTGAAGTCAAATGAGTCTCAGAAACCAACATTATATCAACATTTTTTTCCATGAGGAAGTGCTCATGTTCATTTTTATGTTGGCGAATGCCGTTTGCGTTCCAGAAACATATTTTTAACGTGTTCATGGTTTATTAACTAATGCTTGAAGCAGTGTATTCTGCATTCGCAGCATTTCTTGCATCAGACTTGTCATATTTGTAGTAAAGTTGTTTATAGTTAGCACCAGATTCACAATAGTAGCTTCAAGGCGACTAAAGTTAAAGCTTGAGTTTGAATTCGTTGAATTATTTGGCGGTGGAACATTTTGTGTGGGAATTGAACTAGTCTTAGCAGCATCAGCATACGATACACGTGAAGTAACTGGTTGGCTCATTTGAGCAAAAGTGGCGGAGTTCGCGTTTACTGGTTGAGCTGGAGTTAATTTGGGTTTTTGACCCATAGTCTGTTTAACGAAAGAATATACATGGCACCCACAATTACTACATTTTTTTCTGCTTGATCTTTTGGCTTAGTGCAGCTAGCAGTACCATGCAATTCACCGCAGATTACACACACTGTAGGTAACTTGCAGTAAGTTTTCGTATGGCCATATTCTTGGCAATTATGGCACTGTACGGGACCTGAACGCTTACGTGGCTCTTCAACTGTGATTTTTCGATGTAAGAGATACTTTACGCTAAAAATTGGATGGGTTTCATTTTTTTCAATTGTATGTAATTCGGCTCCAGTTCAACCCGAAATAGGGGTTGGGGGACCTTTTCTCTATTAATTATGTTGGCAACATTTTTTACCTTAAATCCTTGGTCTACAAGTGCACATTTTACTTCTTCGGGTTCAACATATGAATATATGCCCTTTAATACTATCTGTAGGCCTTTAGCACTCTTGAGTTGGTATGTGTAAAAATTTGTTTTATTTTTTTCGAATTCACTAACAAAATTTCGGAAACCTTTTTCATTATATATTTGGATTTTAGTTTCATCAATATAACCTCGTTTAATTGGAATGATGTGAAAAGTATTTTCACCAATGGTCTACAGTAGTTTTTTTATAAGCGCGTTAGAATTTTTTTCTCTCAGATAAATAGGTGGTGGCTTAATGCTTTGGAGCATATGAAATTTTTGGTTATATTTCTGTCCATTCCCACTTGTACCTTGAGTTTTGAGCTACTGTTATCTGTAGTGATAACTTGGTTTAGTGATGAACACGAGCCCGATGCGGATGATATCTCAGACTTAAATGAAGTACTAGGCAATGGTAATGTTAACGATTCACTAGTTGGCATTGGACAAAGCGAAGTTGATCGATGACGAAACAGTGACTTCTGTTAGAAAAAGACGTTCATCAGGTTTATTATTTATATTGTTTTCATTAAGAGTTTAAGAACTAACAGTAAAATTAGCATTTCTGCCGTTAGAACTAACTTCAAAATTTTTTTTCTTTGAGGTACACTTGAGGTATTATTCCTCAAGGGTACCTTGTTTGTGTTTACGGTTTTTTTTTGTTTTTGCTATTTCTTGCTATGTAAAAAATATTAGTAAAGCCAATAAGCTTATTTATCAAGGTGAATATGTATTACGAATATTTTCTGTATGATTTTTGATTTTGTTGTTTTTTATATTTGTTTCGTATGTATGTATGTATGTATGTAAAAAAAACCCCGCTTTAACGTCTCTTCACTATGAAGGTTCCACGAGAACTCACCCTGGTAAATAGCAAACTAAATATGGGCCTAGATGAAAATCACCATACAAATGATAGGAAATGTCCGGTATTTCAAAATAAATTAAATAAAAAAATGAGAAGGATTGGTCTAATGGCCTAACAATTAAAGAATGTACGTGTTATAAAGGGTGTTTTTTATTGAGGTATAGAACTTTAAGTTGGCATCACTTTTTTAACTGGCGGCCATTTTGTCAGCTGTCAAGTGATTAATATTTAGTTTGGTTTGCCATTTCATCATGAACAGGTTGACAAAAGAACAACGCTTGCAAATCGTGCAAATTTATTTCGAAAATAATGGTTCAGTTCGCGAAGTTTACCGCAAGCTCCGTCCATTTTATGGTCGACATAATCGTCCATCAGAGCAATTAATTCGGTTAACCATGGATCGTTTTCGCACTACGTTTACTCTATGTGATAATACGCATCCGCAGAGACGTCGAACAGTGCGCACCGAAGAAACAATTGCCGCTGTAGAGCAAAGTGTTGAAGAGGACCCGAATGAATCGATTCGCCACCGTGCACAGCAATTGGAGCCGACTAACCGACTATTTTGTTCCCGAATTGGATGGCATGAGTGTGGATGAGTTGTGGTTCCAACAAGACGGCGCTACATGCCACACAGCGCACGTCACAATCGATTTATTGAAGGAAACATTCGATGAGCGCATAATTTCGCGGAATGGACCTGTCAATTGGCCACCAAGATCGTGTGATTTGACACCATTGGATTATTTTCTTTGGGGATATGTGAAGTCGCTCGTCTACGCCAACAAACCAGAAACGTTAGGCGACTTGGAAGCCAACATTCGTGGCGTTATTGCCAACATACGGCCCCATATGCTCGAAAAAGTGGTTGAAAATTGGACCTGTAGAATTGGCTTTATTCGAGCCAGCCGCGGCGGCCACATGCCCGAAATCATATTTAAACATTAATGGCATAAAATTATCCTTCCAATAAAGCCAAATTGATGGACATTAAAACGATTTTCTTGTGTTTTATTTCAATTCAAAGTTCTGTACCCCTTAAAAAAACACCCTATATATACCAATGTGCAAGGACAAATTAACAATTACAGTCAAGTTGAAATTACATGCAACAAAATATATAAATGATTTTGAAGTGATGTTACATGACTACAGCCATATTATGTCACTATCAACATCCACAAGAACTGGCGGTGTCATAGTATACTTTAAAAAGCATTGGAATATAACCAAAATATTTGAAAAGGTCGATGACACAAAATACTGGATATTAGTTTGTAGAGGCACATATGAAAACTATACTTTTATAATTGGTGCAATATATAGATCGCCTAGTCATAGTGAGTATGAAATTTGTAACATATTTGAAGAAATAGTGGAAGAAATCTACTATTAATAACTGTGATATCTAGGTGCACGGTAGTGCGCCAAGCTAAGTTCCGGCCAATGCACGCAGCGTGTATATTTACAGGAAGCCATTCGAGCTGTTTTTACCCCCCTCATAACTTTGTTCCCCGAGACCGTAAAATTATAAAATTTAAATCATAATTAGAATAAATTCATGTAACCTCATATGCGAAGTTTGAAAGTTTGCAATGAAAGGTTCCGGAGATATGGAGGTGCAAAAAGTGCATTTTTTAAGACATAATCAATGATCACTCATCAAATTGATGAAGCACTTCCGCTATAACTAGAGAGCTAAGATTTGGTACACTAGTAGATCTAAGTGAGCAATGAACCAGAAAAGTCTGAAAACCCGAAAATTTTAACCAAGGGGGCGGGGCTACGCCCATAAAAATTAAAATCTGTGCTAGTGAGCTGAAATTTGCTACAGAGCTAAGTCTAGGTGAGGAATAAACAAAAAAAATTTAAAACCCGAAAATTTTGGTCAGGAAGGCGGGGCTACGCCCATAAAAATTCAAACTTGTTCTAGTGAGCTGAAATTCGACACAGAACTAGGTCTAGGTGAACAATCAACTAAAAATAATCTGAAAAGCCAGAAATTATAGCCAGGAGGGCGGGGCTACGCCCATATAGGCTAAAATTAGAAAAGCAAATCTAAGGCGCTTAATAAAAGCTATTTTATTGAAATTCGGCATACGTACTGCGATAATGCAAGCCTAAAAATTTTTAATTTAAAAAGTGGGCGTTAACACGCCCATACAATTTCAACCTCATTTTTGTGTACTACGGCTCAGCATATTTAGATATACTATTTCTGTATGTATTATAATCCGTTTGCAACGAAACTAGACACGAATAATAAGCACTGGCCGAAAAAAATCTTGAGTTTGAAAAAGTGGGCAGGGTACCGCCCGTAAATATTAAAAATTAAAAGTTGCGCTAAGCAGCTGAAGTTTGATACACGAGTAGTTATAGTTGATAAAACAACAAGAAAAACCCGAAAACCCGGAAATTTATGTCAGATGGGCGGAGCTGCGCCCATAAAAATTAAAAATTAAAAGTTGCGCTTATGAGCTGAAATTTGATACACAAGTAGGTCTAGCTGAGAAACCAACTAGAAAAATCTGAAAAACCAAAAAATTTTACCAGAATGGGTGCGGCCACTCTACTATTGTTTGAACCTGAAAACTTACAGCCTTATTTATAAAACTTATTAAGGCTTTTTATGAAATTTTTTTTATGAAAATTTGTCTTGCATATACAGACAAATCTCGGTATAACGAATCTCGCTTTAACGAAAATCCGATATAAAGAACGTCCACACTTTCTACATTAATAACCTTATATAGCGAATAATAATAATAATAGCGAACTATCTTCAAAAAGTTGTTTTTGGAAAAAATACTTATTGGAAAAAGTAAATTTGAGAAAAGGGTACTTTTGGGAAAAAGTTCTTAAAAAAAGGTACTTTTTTGAAATGTACTTTTTTCAACAGATATTTTTTGGAAATTCATCTTTTTTGGAAAAAGTACTTTAAAAAAAAGGTACTTTTTGGAAAAGAAAATTTTTGAAAAAAGTACTTTTTGAAGAAGACTTTTTGGAAATACTACTTTTTGAAGAAAGGGCTTTAAAAGGGTACTTATATATATATATATATATATATATACATATATATATATATATATATATATATATATATATATATATATATATATATATGTATATATATGTATATATAATATACTTTTTGGAATAAGTATTTTTTGGAATACCAAATATAATGAAATCGGGCCAACGCATTGTCAAATAAAAGAAATTTTTTAGAAGCAAGCATTGAATTTACTGAAAATATTATTTTGATATTAATATTACGTGAAAATCGTTGGCGTCTTAAGCGAGCGCCAGACAATCTATAATATAATGTACATAAATTTTATGTGCAAGTGTGTTTGTGCGCGTTTATTTACAAGCACATATATGGCATCCGCTTTAAGGCCGGGCACAATGAATCCGTCATACGTTATACTTCGCCTTTTTCAACTGACAGCTAAGTTTTCTTATGAGGTCTGTTACATTCAGTACGTGTCCGTCAACGCAAAGTACAAAAACTGGTAAACTTTTAACTTTTTGTGTACGTTGAGTAGTTTGACAGACATTGGTTGATTTTTTTGGTATGTTCTGATTTAGTTTTTTGTGTTTTGTGGCAGCAAAAATAAAATTAAACAAAAGAAGTAAACGAAATGAATACAAAAAGTTGAATTTAATAAATAAAATGGAGAATCGACATATTCAAGCTGTTCAAATGCTTCCGTCAATAAAGTACTCATTGTGTCAACCTTCTCCGTCGTTGCGTTATTATCAGTTGAATAACAAAAATTAAAAATTTTAAAAACCCCCGACATTTTTCAGAAAATATGTTATATCTTCTAAACGGCTGGACCGCTTTTCTTGAAACATAGCTAAGAACCCTCTCGATCAAGTCATCTTTCAAACAGAAAAAACTAAATGAAAATCGGTCCAGCCGTTTGGCCTGTACGTGGACACGGACAGACACACAGATACACACTACAAACTTATAACACCCCTTTTTTTAGTCGGGGTTAAAAAGGCGAAGTTTAACGTATGACGGATTCATTGTGCCCCGGCCTTTAGAGTTGTAAACAAGTACATTAACGGGAGAGAGATAGATAGAGCACATTCACACACATACACATACAAATGTATGTATTTTATTTGCAACAAATATTCAATGTCTGCGTCAGAAAATAAAACAACTTACCTGTGCAATTCACATTCTTGATTTTTTGATTCATCATGGCTCTCCCCTTCACTAATATCTCCTCTCTCTCTTTAGGTAACAAAAATCTGCAGAAAATGTTCAACATAACCAGCGTTACCATATGTGAAGATTTATCTTATTTTTGAAGTTATCCGTGATAATAAAAAGATTTAAAGATTTCCTAGCTAAGAATTAGATTTTTGAAAATATGAAAAATAGTACTCTTAACATATTAGTTGACGTTGCTTTTGACTAAACTACTTCCACATTTTCTTCTTTGTTTCATAAAAAATATGAAAAGATGTAGCACGCTGCAACACTATTTATTTCCTTTGATTAAATTTTAACCAATGTACAAGCACAGATTCTTCTAAACCACGCGTTTTTTTTAAGAAATAATTGGCTTAAATCTGGGAGTAAATTACGTTATTCGATATCGATCGAAATATCTATTCAAACTAGACTTTGGTTGAACTCATTCAGTCGGTTCTTTTTGATGCAAACCTTTGATCAAACTCAATTTAATTATATGGGTTTCATCATACATAGTGTGTCAAAACGTCCGACTGCATGAGTTCGACCCAAGTATAATATTTACAAAAACAATTTTTTTTAAATAAGTCGAATATCGAATGCCGTAATTTGTCTTCTATTTTTATTTTTTATTTTTATTTTTTTGTAGAATGTAAAAATAAATACAGTAAACATTTTGTGTTATATATTTAGGTTTATGTCTGTTAGATTAGTTCACTTGAAACAGAATAAATTTTAAATGAATTTCAATGCAGTAAGCTCAAGGTACATACTACATATATACATATATTGATAAAATTTTAATAAAATTATAAAAAAAGATTTTTTGTGACAAAAAAAAAATTTGGCAACACTGAACATAACAAAAGGTGTTATACGTGTGTCCTGCTCATGTGCATTGATGTGCTGCTCATTTCGTGTCCCACTCAGAAAATGAATAGTACCAATTTGCGCATGCTCATATGTAACATTAGTACATACATTTGTGTGTGGAATGTACCAAGAATGATATACTATAATTCTTGGAATGTACTCTATCTCACTCTTTTTACAAGAAACACTCGTTTGTATACTATCAGTGTTGCCATATTTATTTTTCAAAAATCTTCAAGCCGAAAAAAAGTCCTTTGTTTTATTAAATTTTTTTATGATTTTACTTAAAGTATATTAATAAACTTTGATTTTTAGCTGATAGCCCCGATGCTCGATAAAATTTTTGATTTAATCTTAGAATTCATTTCTATGATTAAATTAGATTAATCTTAGAATTTATTTCTTAGATTAAAATAATAAATAAATAACAAAAATTAAAAATTTTAAAAACCCCCGACTTTTTTCAGAAAAGATGTTATATCTTCTAAACGGCTGGACCGATTTTTTTCAAAAATAGCTAAGAATCCTCTCGATCAAGTCATCTTTCAAACAGAAAAAACTAAATGAAAATCGGTCCAGCCGTTTGGCCTGTACGTGGACACAGGCAGACACACAGATACACAGACACACAGACACACACTACAAACTTATAACACCCCTTTTTTTAGTCGGGGGTTAATAAATAAATAACCTTGATTTTATTGAAGTCAAATTCACATAAAATTAATTTTGTTTCCAGAGAAATATTAAACATAAAGCTAAATAACACGAAATATTTACGGCATATCATATGTGTCATATTATTACGAAGAAAGTCAGAAAATATGTTAGTAGTTCAGTCAAAGAAACGTCAATAATGTAGTTAAAGTACCGAATATCATGTTTTAAAAATCTTATTTTTAGTTAAGAAATCTTTTTTGTCATTTTAACATCTCTAAAAACTTTAAAAAGGAGATAAATCTTCACATATAGTTA
The DNA here is from genome assembly GCA_949987645.1 of Tachina grossa. Classification (NCBI taxonomy): domain Eukaryota; kingdom Metazoa; phylum Arthropoda; class Insecta; order Diptera; family Tachinidae; genus Tachina; species Tachina grossa. Next base: position 104,550,181 of record OX465274.1, on the reverse strand, counting down.
CACTGACTATGATGACGTAGATGTGCAGTAGAATTTTGTTATACGGCTGAGTGCATAATTTTGTTTTTTGATTCATGTCTTACTCATGTGCGTGCGCATCGATTTTGTGTGTGTATGATTTGGCTCATTTGCATGAGAGTGCAATGACTGTATAAATGCAAACCCTGGTTACGATGATCAGTTACTTATTGTTTGCGTATAGTTAAGTGAAAATGGGTCGCAAAAATGTTTTTGAATTTGAAAAATATGTTACATTTAACGCTGAAAATAATACATCAGTATGCATTCTCTGCCAAAGTTCTTAAAGGCAGATTATCTGGAAATATAAAACGTCATTATGAATCTATACATAATATAAAAATTAATGATCAATGCTTGCAAAATCCTTTATCTAGTAGTAGTATATCAAAAAAACGAAATAGTAATATTCAAATTCCTTTAACCAAAAATGAATTCCTGTTATGCTGTGTTGGTCTTGTTACAGTTAAAAATATGCCATTTAGAATATTCGATGACGAAGAATATTTCAAAAAACTTCTGCGCACTTATGAAGAATTTTACAAAACAAATATTAACTCCAAAAACATTGTCTGTAAACTAAATGCTGTTGCAAATGAAATAAAGCTTAACATTGACGTTGCCACGCGCATGGAAAAAAGCATACTTGGTATAAATGTCCAATTTATAAAGGATTCTAAAATCAATATTAGTACCATTGGAATGAATTAATTAAAAAAGCGTCATACAGCTCAATTACTCAAGGAAGAGATAGTAAACTGCCTAAAAGATTTCAAAATTTACATTTCCCAGATTTATGCTTGTACTTCTGACAATGGAGCAAACGTAATTAAAACTTCAAAATTACTGCAAGAAATGCAAGAGGAGGTGCTGGCCCAAGATCCAGAAGGTACAGTGAGTGATAAGTGATGAAGAGCATTTCGATACAATTCATACGTCTCTTTCCTCTGTTATGGCAGTTGTAAGATGTGCTGCTCATACAATTCAACTAGCAGCACACGATGTGCTAAAAACAATTCAACCGGAAATAGATGAATGCCGAAAGATTGTGAAAATTTTACGTACAACTGTTAGAAATGACAATTCAGCCAATTTACAAATGCCTCCAATTGATAATGCAACCAGGTGGAATTCTACATATACATATGTTAAAATCAATAGAAAATTTTAAAGAATATATTGAGAATGCTAACGACCTCATTATTTCTGAACCGGATTGGAATTTCATAAGTAAATTTTTAAAAGCTTTAAAAACCATTATCAGAGTGTACCACTAAATTCCAACTGGAACAATATATAATCGGAGATTTCTACAGAGATTGGTTATGTTGTGAAATTGATCTCGAAAAGATGGTGGAAGAAAACATTTACGCAGAAAACTTATTAAATTCCATGAGGAGAAGAAAGAAAAATCTTTTGGAAAATGAGGCATTCATATCAGCAATTTATTTGGATCCCCGATTCAATTTTATCCGTACGCCATTTTTATCAGAAGAACAAAAGAAAACCGCAATAGTAAGTCATTACAAATTAATAATTTTATATGCAAGCTTTAAAATATTATTGATTTTATTTCAGAATCACCTACTAAAAACAAAAGAGATAATTAAACGCTTATCAGATTAATGTACGGAAATACAAGACGAGCTTAATCCTATCAGCTATTTACCATCATGTTCAGGTAGTTTCTCAAAATTAGAAACAGAAATGAATCTGCTAATTGATCAAACTCCACCTACTGATAGAAAAACCAAACAAAAATTAGAAAATCTTTGTAATTTCGATACAAATATATTGGAATATTGGAAATATTCAAACACGTTAGATCCACAACTAGGAAGTTTGTTAGATGTAGCGTTGTCTGTCCCATCAACACAAGTTTCCGTCGAAAGGGCGTTTAGTGCGCATTCAACAATACTAACAAAAATGATGTCCAAGTTATCAAAGGAGACAATCAACAATTTACTTTTAGTGAAACTAAATAAAAACTTGATTGAGAATTCAATAATTACTGATGAAACCGGCGATGAATAGAATTCTAATTACAATTTTTCCTTTTTATTTTATTTACATATGTATATACATAGATATTAACCAAATTAGTTTTAAGTTTTACTGAATTCTTGTGATAAATAAAAATTAATTAATCACCAAAAACAAATACATATTCGAAGCAAATAAACGTCTTAATTAATAAAGTGGATAAAACGGCATTTTACGGCGTCAAGCCTAATGTGTTTGGACCAATTTCACTATATTTTGTATTTCCTTCTCAGAAAATCCGGCGATGAATAGAATTCTAATTACAATTTTTCCTTTTTTATTTTATTTACATATGTATATACATAGATATTAACCAAATTAGTTTTAAGTAGTAGTTGAATAGTGTATGTGTCTCCCCCATTAATTTTAATGGGGTAATAAAAATGATGTTAATTAGCCAATGAATGAGGTGATAAAAAATTAATGGGGGTGTCGGCTTTGTTTGATGTGTGTGTGTTTATATTTGGTGTTTGTTTACATATATTTTATGTGTTTATGTTTCGTCCGTCTGTCGGGCGTATTGATTTCCGTTTGATTGTTTATATTTGGAGGCTGTCGGTGGCGCGTTAGTTTTTGTGTGTCTGTCTGTCCGTGGGAATTTGTGGTAGTTTGATACTTGGTGATAAATTTTGTTTATATTAATTGTGCGCATGTGTGTTTTGTGTGTATGTAATGGCATCCATTCATCCATCTATGCTGTACGCTTGTTTGTCTGTCCTTCTTGAGATTGCGGCTTGTACTCGCTGGCGTATTAATGATTAACAAAAATGAAATGAAGAAAAAATTGTTGTCAAGTAATGATTTTGGAAGAGAATAATTTGTAATTAATTCTGATAAATGTATACACATTTGATGTACATAAGTATGTATGTACATACATATGTAAGTACATTCAGTCATAGGAAGAAATATTTGTTTACATTAAATTTTGAGAAGTATGCATGCTCGAGATCGCTTCTATGTTGACCCTCAAACTTTTTCGCTATTTGTTTACATGAAATTTTTTGTCAAGTGGTTGATGTGAAATTATGTATAAATTTGTTGTGCATGCTTCTGCTGGGCATCTCAATATAAATCTACAAACAAATGTAATAACATGATAATGTTTTTTAAATTCTCCTTAGAAACAAATATTCGTCTGATCGATTAAATTTCCAATTGTGTTGCTAAGTATAAAACATGCTGATGAAATTTGTTTATGCAGCATATTAAATCTATGAGTATGTATTCGAATATGTACATATGCATGTACTATATGTATGTACATATGTTTGTTTATTTTTGTATACATGTCAACCACCAATACTAATTTTTGACGACAAATCTTTGTTTGGCTGTATCAACTAATTTCTTTAATAATAATAATAAAACATTGGTTAATAGTGTTGAAATCATTTCATTTTTATTGAATAAATTTAAATAAAAATAATTGTAATTGTTAGTTGTACAAAGTTAAAACAAGTTTAAAGGGTTGCTTCTTTTGATAATAAAATAGCATTTCTTAATGCACAAACACCATTATAATGATAACTGCAATATAGTAGATGATCTGGATACTTAGTATTCATTTGCTTAAAGTTGATGCAGCCAATATCCTCTATATTTAAAATTTTGTTCCGCAATATTTTTTCTAACCATCGTTTTTTTTCTTCACCTTTAACATATATTTCGGCGTGTCCTACATTGGCTTTTAAAAATTTACAAACGTTTTGATATGAAGTAGTTTCATCGTTCCAGCTTAAGTGATGATAATGTTTTGTTAACCAGTTTGCTTCTCTTTGCTTTTTTGTTGTTAAAAATTTAAAATCAAAAGGAGGTTTTATAATAAAATTGAAGTTTTGATTATTGTTGAAAACTACTGCTACTTCTTTTGGTATGAAATCATTTGAATTACTTTTAAAACCTTGCAAGTCTATGAAAACTGTATTATTTTTCATCTTTTTTTTTAATTTATAAGATTTTACGAACTTGTCCTCTTATAGGTATGTATTCAATTAAACGATCATGAATAAGAATGCAGTAAGCTGATGTTTTGGCTGGAATGTTTGTTGCTGTTTCAAATTCAATTTTTATATCAATTGGTCCGTTATTAAGCGTTTCGTTTTGATAACTAACATCTACTACAATAATGGGCGCATTATTCATGAACTCTTGAGAAGTTAGGAGAGGTTGTGACTCCTTCATATAATAGTTTTGTTGAAATCTTACATACATATCATATAGAATTGCGTAGCGTTCATTTTTAAAATTTATGTTAAGATCATCATATGGATATGAAACTGAATTCAAATGTACTTTGAGATTAGTGAGATCGCAATGAACAAACTTTTTTTCTTGTTGAAATGCAATCACTACAAAACGGGGTCGCTCTCTACTTGCAGCCATCTTTACATTCCAGATGTGGCTAGTTCCTGCAGTTAATTGTGGATTTACATGACAATCCCAACTGCGGAATGCTATTGGTATAGAAGCAGCATTGTTTATAATTTTAATCATATTCAATTTACTATGATCGGATAAGTGTACATGGGGAATTCTCCATGAGATTAGCGAAATTGTAAGTTTTGGTTTGTCAGTAGAAGTACTCGAATGTACAAGATCGTCATCACTCTTGTTACGCAAGAGTATTAATTCATGTTTACCATTTAGTACTATTTTATTATAGTCTTCGGCAAAGCCTAAGAGCATTTTAAGTGGAACATAGAAATTAAAATATCCATTTTCAATATTCAAATTATCAATTTTGTTCCATCCAGCATTTTGCATGACAGTGCTTTCCGTTGGTGATAAAGAAATCAGATTTTTTATGGTACTTGTCTGTCCTAAATATCTTGTATGATCAATTTCAATACCATTAAGATCATAACGGATTTCATCAAAGAGATACGCTACAAAATTGTTTTTTAATTTAAAGCTTAAATCAGAGGATTTTGAGCTTTTATCATCTACAACAAATCCTTCCACATATATATAACTTTCACTGGGCAATACGTACAAATCTTGATTTTGTATTGAAATACGAATTTCATCATTATTGTTGTATGATTGTAGATATGGTACATATGTGTGATAGTCTTTTTTGATTATGCTCTCATCAGATAATGGCTTATCTAGTACATCCATTATTGAATTCATTTTTTCGTTTTTAATTTTAAATTTAAGGACTTGAGAAAGTTTTGATTTGATTTGGTTAGATTTTTTCGTGAGACTGATCTCTTCAACTGCCGCTTAGGTTCTGGTATAGTTTTAGAATTAAATGCAGCTTTATTCTTTGATATGTTAGTGTTATATATTACCATTATTTAGTTGGTCTCAAATGTATGCGAATGGTTATTTCCTCTCCTCGGAAATTTATTAGGTCACCGTGCTGATCAACCACGCGTAGAGCTAGTGAACTAATCTCTTAGGAGTTGACTGGTAAATAAATTAGATTTTTAGGGATTTCATCTATTTTATAGCCAGGAGGAACATTAATCGGAAACTCATGTAGTGTATGTGCCTTGGAATTGTTCATGTATGTATTAACAGCGATACTGCTTTCAACTCGCAAGAGATTTACCTTAAATATATTGACTGGAATATCTGAGTAATGATCATGTTTTGGAGTCAGGATTTTAGTATTGAATCCTAAAAATTTTCCAATTGTATTTTCTTTATTAAAATCTATTACATCTTTAGAGCTGTTAATTTTTACTTGCATTGTATTGTTATTAGCTTCTATTCGAATTTTATTTGTTGGACTACAGACTTTATATTGCTTATCTAAGTAATCAACTATATCATTTAATTCATAAGATCCAATTGGTATTTTAATTACATGTTCTCCTATGTGAAACATATTGTTATAGACGTCTACATTCGGTATGCTATTATATGAATGAAAAGCAGTTAAAGCGCACTCATAACCACCATTTAACTCTATAGGAGGGAAGTAATTTGCAGACAACTCTGATGAGTTAGGCTCAAAGTAAGTGTTACTGACATTATGACAACCTGATTACAAATAAATAAAAACTTACTGTAATGTTTATAAAAACGATTTATTTCTTATTTTAAATATATATATTATTACATTATGTGCTAAATATAAGTAATGTTGTTGTTATTGTTTTACTCCAACTACAATATATCATCTTTACTTATCCAAGAATTATTGCTGATTAGAAAACCCCAACCATTTAACATATGCCTCCTCTCCTTTAGTTTTAAGAATTTTTTCAACCAGATATGTATTGGGATATCTAGTTTTTGAAAGTTCTTCTTCATAGAATCCACCTTCAATAGGATTTCCGAGATGATCTTCTAATATGTATGTTGTAGGATATGTATTTTGAACTCTTTTAATTGTGAAAATTTCTGTTGTCCAATTTGGTGTATAGCCCTTTTCAAAAGTATGCTTATATTTGCTTATGCGAACATGATCTCCTACATTAAATTTAGACATTTTAAACATCTTTAAATGACTGTATACTGTATTTAATAACTTTTTCTCATTTGTTGAGTTAACTTTAATAGGAGACATTTTAATTGTGCGATGAAATTTGTTATTATATGCATAAAGTAAATCTTTATACATATCAATCCACTTATATGAACCATTAAAGCTAAATTCTTTCCACATCATCGCTTTTAATGTTCTATTAAATCGTTCTACTTTTGATGCTTTCATAATGCTATATGTTGAGTAGTGATTAATGTTGTATTTATGCATTAATTTTCCAAAGTGTTTGTTGAAAAATTCTTTACCATCACCTGTTTGCAAGTTTTTTGGAACTCGTCCTAATTGAAAAATATTTTCCATTGCCTTAGTTGTTTCGAGTGCAGTTTTTGTTTTTCAGCGGTACTGCCCATGCAAATTTTGAGAATCTGTCAATTACAGTCATCAAAAATCGATAATTTCTATTTTTCGATGAAATACCCATTTCAACTAGATCAGCTTGCCAAAGATCATCTAATCCTTTCATCACAACTCTACGGCGTACAAAATTTTTTCGGGCTTGCTTATAGAGTTCGTCAACTAAGTTTTTTTTTTTTTGGAGACATTGAGTAGTTTTACGGATTTGTGGGGGAGTGTTGTGATCTACTTGATGCACTTTCAGCTATTGATACGAACATGTAATTTTCTAATCTATAAATTTTCTCATTCAACAGTTCAATTTGTTCTTCAAAAGATGATTTAATTTTTAAAATGTCTTTTTCAATTTTATAATTGTCTTCTATTTGTAATTTTATTTCCCTTTGTAATTCCTCGATTTGTACTTGAATATTTTCTTGAATTAGATTATTGCCTTCCTTGAAGCTATTTAATAATTTGACTTCTAGTTTTTCGATTTGAGTTTGCAGAAACAATTTATTGACAGCATCGTTTTCCTCCAGAGCTTTTGCAACATTTTTGATCCTTTTGTTTTGGACATCAATGTTGTTGTTCGTATCCATAAGGAACCCCAGCAGTTTAGGTGCATTTTTAATAGAAATTATATCACTAGTATCGTTTAAATAATGTCCATACTTATCAACAGACATACTTCATACATATGTAAATACTTTATTAGAGTTAATGTATTATATTCGCTTCACGTAATTCTTCAATAATTGATACAATCTCGTTGTTGTGATTAGTATGACCTGCAGCTTGTGATGCAATCAGTAGTCGAAGACGATCTACTAACTCATTGGGATCATCCCAATATATACAGTTTTGTTTTCGAGGGTTAAGGTGCATCATTCCATCACCTTTATAATTAGGAATTGCTGCATTTGCTACTACACTACTCTTCTGAGTATTTTCTTTAAATATTTTCTGAATTATATGCTTATATTTATAACCTCTCGTCCCCTTGATCTGACCATCAGGATTAAAGCCTCTCCTGCATGCATTAGTTGTAATTAAAATTTTTTGTAGATTTCAAGTTCAAATTTGTCATAGTTTTTTGGTTTTTTATGAAACATTAAAGAAAACAAACCAGGTGTTAGAGCCCATCTTTGACCACCAACTTGAATTTTTTCTTCATTTAACTCAAAGTTACTACTACCAAATTTCCATTCGTTATTGTAATCTCTATGTGGACCATAGTAAGTATCTAATTCATTTCTCGCTTCCAAGAGTGCTAAGTCTGTACAACTCTCTTCAGTATTGGAAGTCTGTGAGTAAAACTCATCTTCATCCTTATCACTGACGTCATTGGCATCATTAAATAAGATGGTGTTATCAAATATTGATCCTTCTACAAGTTTCTTTGGTGTACTTGTCTCTACCTTGACTGATGCTTTCAAGGAATTTAAACTTTTGTTATTCTCAAGTTTTGTTTGGAATTTACTTTCTTCTTTCTTGGGGATTCTTTCAATATTTTTAGAACTATTTATAAATTCTTTGAGAGGTTCTGTTACAGGTTTAAATGTATCTCTTAGTTATTCAAGTGTATCTATTTCAGCAGATTTTATACTACGGAGCTTTTTCTTCAAGACATTTCTTGTTGTAACCAGCTCTTTTAAAACTTTCTCATCCACGTTTAGTAGCGTCAAATATCAGATCAGTTATCAGGTATCAGAACAGATTATCAGACCAGTTAACAAGTATCAGAACAGATTATCAGACCAGTTAACAGGTATCAGAACAGCTTATCAGACCAGTTAACAGGTATCAGAACAGCTTATCAGACCAGTTAACAGGTATCGGAACAGCTTATCAGACCAGTTAACAGGAATCAGAACAGCTTATCAGACCAGTTAACAGGTATCAGAACAGGTTATCAGACCAGTTAACAGGTATCAGAACAGATTATCAGACCAGTTAACAGGTATCAGAACAGCTTATCAGACCAGTTAACAGGTATCAGAACAGGGGGCAAATTACGGCACTCGTTATCGAACGAAATTACGAAATATTTCCATATAAACTCTATTGAAATATTTCGTAATTTCGTTCGATAACGAGTGCCGTAATTTGCCTTCAGGTTATCAGACCAGTTAACAGGTATCAGAACAGGTTATCAGACCAGTTATCAGGTATCAGAACAGGTATGTGATCAGTTTATCAGTTAATGTTATTAGATCGATATTATTAAATAGTTGGCCCATCAAATTGTGGAAAGACTAATATTATGATTAGCTTGATAGAAAGTCCTAATGGACTCAAGTTTAAAAACATCTATTTATACTCAAAATCGTTATATCAGCCGAAATATGAATACCTGAGAAATTTAATTTTACCAATAAAAGGAATGGGATATTACACATTTACAGATAATGAATCCGTTATTTCCCTTAATGAAGCAAAAATCAATTCAATTATGATATTTGACGATGTTGCATGCGAAAAGCAAAATAATATACGTGCATATTTTTGTATGGGACGACATAAGAATGTTGATTCATTTTACTTATGTCAAACGTATACCAGAATTCCAAAACATCTGATAAGAGACAATGCCAATGTAATTATAATGTTTAAACAAGATGAGAAAAATATGAAGCATGTTTATAGTGATCATGTGGCAAGCGATATGAATTTTGTGAAGTTTCAAGAAATTTGTCGAGAGTATTGGAAGGATAAATATGGATTTTTGATGATAAGCAAAGATAATGAACTAAACAATGGTCGTTACAGAAAACAATTTGATTATTTCATAACAATATAAATTACTTCACATAAAAGGTAGTCTTTAGTTCTTAATCTGGCTTTAAACTTTATACATCTATTTTTTATAATTGGTCAGATGCATAAGACCTGATCTGATAATCTGATCAGCAACCTAATAATACCGGTCTAATAACATTAACTGATAAACTGATCACATACCTGTTCTGATACCTGATAACTGGTCTGATAACCTGTTCTGATACCTGTTAACTGGTCTGATAACCTGTTTTGATACCTGTTAACTGGTCTGATAAGCTGTTCTGATAACCTGAAGGCAAATTACGGCACTCGTAATCGAACGAAATTACGAAATATTTCAATAGAGTTTATATGGAAATATTTCGTAATTTCGTTCGATAACGAGTGCCGTAATTTGCCCCCTGTTCTGATACCTGTTAACTGGTCTGATAATCTGTTCTGATACCTGTCAACTGGTCTGATAAGCTGTTCTGATACCTGTTAACTGGTCTGATAATCTGTTCTGATACCTGTTAACTGGTCTGATAAGCTGTTCTGATACCTGTTAACTGGTCTGATAAGCTGTTCTGATACCTTATAACTGGTCTGATAAGCTGTTCTGATACCTGTTAACTGGTCCGATAAGCTGTTCTGATACCTGTTAACTGGTCTGATAATCTGTTCTGATACCTGTTAACTGGTCTGATAACCTGTTCTGATACCTGTTAACTGGTCTGATAACCTGTTCTGATACCTGTTAACTGGTCTGATAATCTGTTCTGATACCTGTTAACTGGTCTGTTAATCTGTTCTGATACCTGTTAACTGGTCTGATAACCTGTTCTGATACCTGTTAACTGGTCTGATAAGCTGTTCTGATACCTGTTAACTGGTCTGATAAGCTGTTCTGATACCTGTTAACTGGTCTGATAAGCTGTTCTGATACCTGTTAACTGGTCTGATAAGCTGTTCTGATACCTGTTAACTGGTCTGATAAGCTGTTCTGATACCTTATAACTGGTCTGATAAGCTGTTCTGATACCTGTTAACTGGTCTGATAATCTGTTCTGATACCTGTTAACTGGTCTGATAACCTGTTCTGATACCTGTTAACTGGTCTGATAAGCTGTTCTGATACCTGTTAACTGGTCTGATAAGCTGTTCCGATACCTGTTAACTGGTCTGATAAGCTGTTCTGATACCTGTTAACTGGTCTGATAAGCTGTTCTGATACCTGTTAACTGGTCTGATAAGCTGTTCTGATACCTGTTAACTGGTCTGATAAGCTGTTCTGATACCTGTTAACTGGTCTGATAAGCTGTTCTGATACCTGTTAGTAGTAGGGAACTGGCGGTTCTGCCCCACAGTGGGTCGGTTCGCTAACCTGGCAGGTCAAAATTATTTGATGGTCAGTCTATACGGTTTTGAGGATGCTGAGTTCGACAAAAATAATTAAAAAATTCTAGCTCAATTTGTTAGGAAATATTACAGAGTTTTGCTATTGCGAACTTCGGTAGTATTAATTTTTCATGTAATATTTTCAATATTTAATTTTTCATATAATATTTTCAGTACTTTTAGAACAAGTTCTTAGCTGTCCAGAAATCCTTTTATTTTTTTGATATTGAAATGGTAATATTTATGGTTTTAGTCCAGATAAATTAAGCATTCATTCCACTGTGCACCCCCAAATTGTTAAATTTGGGTAATTAAAATTTGAAAATTGTTAAATTCTTGGAAATTTGTGTTTTTTTGTTTACATAAGGAGTTTTTTGTTTATATAAGGAGTTTTTTTGTTTACATTAGGAGTTTTTTGTTTACATTAGGAGTTTTTGTTTACATTAAGTGTATGTCTGTCTGTCGGTCTGTCTGTCTGCCTGCCTGACCGTGGGAAGTTTGTGTGTGGAATATTTTGTGTGAATGTATTAAGGCGGTTCATAGTTTGGCGGTTTTTATGTGTGTATGTGACGACGGGGAAAATCATGAAAATGGTTTTTCCTAATGCTGACGGAAAATCATCTAATGATTTTTCGTAATACCGAAGGCAAAACATTATAATTTTTCCTAATGCCTACTGCAATACATGATAATTTTTCCTAATGCCTACTGCAATACATGATAATTTTTCCTAATGCCTACTGCAATACATGATTATTATTTTTTTCAAATGCCGACGGCAAAAAATGAATATAATTTTTTCAAATGCCGACGGGAAAATGATTTTTCCTAATGACGACGGGAAAACGTGAAAGTTATTTTTTCTAATGCTAATGTAGGTGTTGCTAGACTGTGGGAATTTAAGGCTGACCGTGATTTGAGTGGGCGGCGTTGTTGCCGTAATATGTAACCATAGGAATTTGTGGATGTGTCTGTCTGTCTGTGAGAATTTAGGTGAAGGTTTGATTGGCAGGGGGCGGGGTGTAGTTGAGGTAGATCGATTGCGTGTGTAGTTGTGTGTGAATGTATGTGTATGTGTGTGTGTGTGTGTGTGTGTGTGTGTATGTGTATGTTTGTAGGAATTTCAATGTGTGTATTTCTGTAGGAGCTTAAGGCTGATTGTGATTTATGAGGGGTGAGGTGTTCTAGTAATATACAACCGGGGGAATCTGTGTGTTTGTATGTCTGTAGGAGTTTAAGGCTGACCATGATTTGGGTGGGCAGGGTTGTTGACGTAATATGTTTCCATGGGGATTTGTGGATGTGTCTGTCTATAGTAGTTTAAGGCTGATCGTGATTTGAGGATCTTGTTGAGGTAAATTGGTTATGTGTATGTATGCATGTATTTTTGTAAGAATTTAAGATGATTGTGATTTATTAGGGCCGAGGTGTTCTTGTAATATGTAGCCGTGAGAATCTATGTGTATAGACGTCTGTAGAAGTTTAAGACTATCTGTAATTTCAGGTAGGTGAGAGTGTTGTGTTGTTGAGATTAATCTTATATATTGTATATGTATGTATGATCATGGGAATTTGTGTATGTATATCTGAGGGAGAATTTAAGGCTCGTCATGATTTGCAAAAGGTGGGGTGTTGTTGAAATTTTCTTGGATATTTCTTATATGAATTCTGCTATGTGTGTGTATTTGAGCTGGTATTTATGTGTAGGTAGAAATAAATTGTTTTCAATATCGACATATGGTACTATAAAATACTATCATATATCTGGACTTCCCTAATCCTAGTATGCTTTTATACTTACGATTGCTTTATATTTTCTCATGCTTAAATTTGTCTCGCGTTGAAGTCAGTCTGTGTGAAATTTGTTTATATTACAGATTTTGTTTATTTAACTACATTCGTCTTCTTTGACTGAAAGAGTTATCTACACACAGAGAAAAACCAACTTGAAATCAGTAAGAACCATGCTGAATTAATAAGAACCATTAGCGAAGGTTTAGTCATATTGAAATTTCTTATTTCAATATGGACAAAATATTAATTTACAGTATTCATTTATTAAACTCATTAGTTTGTAGATATCTCAATATACATTTTCTATTATATTAAAAATTATTGAATTAATGTGATGAATTCTTATTTTTAAGCTGCAGATTTTCCCTGAGTGTATTGATTGTTTATATTTGCATTGTGCTTTAACTAAACGACGCTTCATATATTTTCATGATGTAGGTCTAATAAATACTTAAGCATTGATAAGAAATTTGATATGTATACATACATATCTACAAATTGATTTTATGTATGTATGTATGTATGTATGTATGTACATATATATGTACATACAAATAAGTGTTCAATTCAATCTTTGAATACATTTTTTATTTTATTTTTTGTCATGTGATGTCTGTTGTTGGTGAAATTAAAAACATTTTAATTTTTATCTGCGTTTACTTAAAAGTTTGTGAGGATTTTCTGTTGTAAGTAAAACTGAATTCTTGAAGATATGTGCTTACATACTCTATAGTAATAGTAACTATAATAGAAATATTTCTTATACTTAATTTACAGTTTTTTAAAGTATAGGGTATAAAATTTTTTCTAGCTATAGCCTTCTACATTTATTTTGGAAAGCTTGCTTTGCTTTTTGAAAATGTATAAACATTTTTAAATGAAACTGATCCGGCACTCCAGCTTAGGTACTGATAGTTTTTTTTGTTGTTAGTTAACTTACTTATTTTTTATTTTTTATTGATAAACATTGGAAATCAAAAGGGAGTTTTATATTGTAATTATTATTTTCATAATTGTTGAAAACAATCGCTGCTTTTTGTTTGTTTTTTGCGATGAAATCATTTGAATTACTTTTGCAACTTTACGCGTTTATAAAAATTATGTTATTTTCTATATTTCTTAATTTATAAGACTTTTAGACTTTGTCCTTTAGGGGTTATATATTCTATTATACGATTATGAATAAGAATGCAGTAAGCTGATGTATTTGCTTACTGCTTCAAATTAAAATTTTATTAAATTGAATAAAACGAGTTTTTTTTCTTAAACTCTGATGCAGTTAGAAGCGCTGGAGATTCTTTCATATAACAGCTTTTTTGAAATTTTTGATACATAGTATAATATAGAATTGGATAACATTTATTTTTAATTTTTATGTTAAGAAGTACGGGTATGAGACTGAATTTAAATGTACTTTTAAATTAGTTAAATCATAATGAACAAACATATTTTCTTCTTTAATAGCGATCAACAGAAAACGAACTCGTTTTCATATAATTTAGGTATACCCTATCGACGGCTCCTCTAGGATACAAGATGACTTTGTATGACGAAATTTCTGTTGCTTTATACTGATAATATGTTTACATTAATAAGATACATATACATATGTTTATTTTATGAACGGTGAGCACCTATGGCTTTTATTTAATGTTCTGTATGACTTTTTTTTTTTTCATTTTCTTTAATAATTTTCTCCCCATAATAGCATTCTAAATATTTCAAGGACTCAAATGCTGTGTAGTCTTCTTCTGCAAACTTAACTAAACGTCTAACTTCTTCCAATGCTTCTTTATAAGAAGATATTTTGCTATGGTCTTCTTCTACGATACGTGCCCATCGGGCAGAGTGTACGTATTAGTTGGTCAGTCAGTCTCTATTTTTATTTATTTTTTTTTCTTCTAATGTGCCACTCCTTTTTTTAGATTTTACTACTTGGAATAGAGAATTTTTGTCTAATTTTTTGGTGGGTATATACATTAGGTATGTAGAAATTAGTTTAGATACAAAGAAATGCATGTTTAATATACAACTATTGTATCAAATCGATCTCAAATAACTCAGTTACCTCTACCAGCAATTCACCGTTGGTGTATTCATAAAGTGTTAGAAACAATGAAATATCTATGTTTTGAGAGAATTTTTCCCCTCAAGTATTTCTACATGAGGTTTGAGGGGTCAATCACTGTCGCATTCATATGTAATGATTATTCACTTAAAAAACGTCATCATCACCATCAATCATCTCCGTATACAATACATTCATGAGTTGGGTTGATCCAGATACAATTGCTGTCTCATCACCTTCTAACAGCTTTATATATTTTGCTAGTATGCATGCCTTAGCATGCTTCTATCGATAGTGACGTAAGAGTCCGAGATGTAGAGTGTTACAATTAAAAATCTTTACTATTAGAATATACCAGTTCGCTCTTTTGAATTTTTACAAAGTAGATACATATGTATGTATTTCATTGACCACAAAATCATAAAATTTCTTTGCTTACAAAATTGTATGACGTGAGGATTTTTTTTTTTTCTTTTTTTTTTTTTTTTTTAAATTATACATGCTTCGGCATGCTTTCATTTTTTTTTCTATAAATTTATGTAATACTCATACAGATACAGATATAAAGTAAGATCTGTTTACTGTACATTTTAAAATTTATGCATGCTTCAGCATGATTCTAGTTGAAGCGTATATTCATTCACTAAGTTTGTTTGATACTTATTCATACACATGTACATTCTTAAAGATTGGATATCAAAGTCCAATTTCCGTAGTTTATCTATATTTTCTAAAGATCTGATAGCTAAAGAAATAAATAGAGTGAAGATCTTCTATAATAATACCATTTTCATATTGTAAAATTTTGCGTGCTAGCGCTTTCGATGGGAAAATATACATACAACTTTATAAAAAGTGATAATATGATGTGCTGCTGAATATTGCACTATGTTATAGTTCATTTTAAACACTGAAGTTTTAGCAATATTTCATTCCGACCAGAATTCCACTACATTTAGTTAATTATCTTTCTTAAGACTCATCATTCCTAATCAATCCTGCAAAAACAACACAAACTAGATTTTTCGTTTTAATTTTATTTTTTTTAAATTCAACATTCATTCTTCAAATTACTTTATACTATATTAAGTAGCTTTTCCTCATTTGTTGAGTTGACTTTAATAGGAGACATTTTAATGGTACGATGAACTTTTCTATTGCATGCATTGAGTAAATCTTTATACATACCAATCCACTTATATGAACCATTAAAGCTAATTCTTTTCACATCATACCTTTCAATGATCTATTGAATCATTCTAATATTGATGCTTTCATATTAAGTAATGTTTAATCTTCTATTCATGTATGAGTTTTCCCAAGTATTTATTAAAAAATTCTTTAGAATCATCTGTTTGTAAGTTTTTTGGTACCCGTACCACTTCAAAAATATTTTCCATTGCCTTGGTTTTTAGAGTGCAGCTTTTATTTTCAGCTGTACTTTGAGAATGTGTCAATTACAGTCTTCAAAAATCAACAATTTCTATTTTCTGTAGAATAGTTCTACATTTCACCTAACTTAGCTCCATAAAACATCATATATTCTTGTCATTACATCTCTACAAGCACAAACAGTTGTTGAAATTTAATATGGACTTCGTTAACTAAATTCCTTTTTAAAGACATTGAATTGTTTCACAGATTTTTTCGAAAGTGTTGTGATCTACATCTTGCACTTTCAGCTATTTATACTAACATGTAGTTAATTTTCTAATCTATATATTTAACCGTAAACTCTTCAATTTGTTTTTAATTATTTACTTTTTACAGTTGCTTTTTCAATTTTATAACTGTCTTCTTTCTCTAATTTTATTTCACGTTGTTGTTCCTCAATTTGCATTTAAATATATTCTTGAATATTAATGCTTTAAGCTATATTATTAATTTGTCTTGTATTTTATCTTCATTCAGTTTAATGTAACTATCAACAATAGTTTGTATCTAATTCATTTATGCCTTCCAATACTGATAAGTTAGTATAAATGTCTTCAGAATTGGAAGTCTATGAGTAAAATCATCGTCATCATCATTCTCAGTATTAGCATCATTAAATATGATGGTATTATCAAATATTGTTCCTTCTACTAGTTTCTTTTGGGGTACTTGTCTATATCTTGAGTGAAGGTTTCTCAGGCTTTAAACTTGTATATTTTCAACTTCTGTCTTGATTTTACTTTCTTCTTTCATAAGAATTCTTTTAATATTTTTAGAACTATTTACGAATTCTTCTGATATAGGTTTAAATGTATCTTTTAGTCGATCACTTGTATCTTTTTCACCAGTTTTTATACTACGAAGCTTTTTCTTCAACACATTTCTTGTCAACACCAACTGTTTTAAAATTTTCTCATCCAGGGCAAATAACAGGTATCAGCAATCATATCAGCTTTTCAGGAGCTGGTCTGGTTTTCAGATCAGCTTTTAAGGACCTGGTCTGGTTTTCAGATCAGCTTTTCAGGACCTGGTCTGGTTTTCAGATCAGCTTATCAGGACCTGGTCTGGTTTTCAGATCAGCTTTTCAGGACCTGGTCTGGTTTTCAGATCAGCTTATCAGGACCTGGTCTGGTTTTCAGATCAGCTTATCAGGAGCTGGTCTGGTTATCAGATCAGCTTATCAGGAGCTGGTCTGGTTTTCAGATCAGCTTATCAGGAGCTGATCTGATTTTTAGATCAGCTTATCAGGTAACAGATCAGGCTATCAGGAGCTGTTCAGATTTTTATTTCAAGATATGTGAGTCAAATTTAGTTATTAGTATACAAGTAGCTAGCCATTTATAACATTTATATAAATGGAGTTTAAGGTCAGATGAAATACAAAAAAGTAAACTTTTATGTATTTAAATTATTTTCTATAACGATCATCGTTTAATTCACTATCTTTGCTTATAATCAAAAATCCATATTTATCCTTTCAACATGCTTTATATTTTTCTCACCTAACTTAAACATTAAATATACATTATGATGATCTCTTATTAAATGTTTGGTGATTCTGATGTAAGTTTTACATAAGTAGAATGAATCAACATTCTTATCTCTCCCCATACAAAAATATGATTCCCATACGCATCATCGTTAAATATCATATTGGAATTACTTTGGACTGAAATAACAGATTCACTATCGGCAAATTTTGTAATATATTATTATTTTAATTGATGTAATTAATTTCTTCAGGTATTTATATCTGGGTTGATATAAAGATTTTGAGTATAAATAAATGTTCTCAAATTTAAGTCCATTAGGACTTTCTAGCAAGCCAATCATAGCGTTTTTTTTTCGTAATTTGACAGGTCAACTATTGTTGCACGAATAGAATTTGATATAAAGGAACTATGATTTATTTTTGAACTATCGTTCGATGAATCATCAATATTTCGTACCAAGGTATTTTAGGTTGTTTTACTAACCGCATTTATGTAGCTAAATACATTTTATAAATATTATCTCTTATTATAAAAAAATAAACTAATACAGCTATACCATATCAGAAAATATTTTCTGAAATCGTATAGCTGCATTAGTTTATTTTTTCTATAATAAGAGATAATGATCCACACTCATAATCAAAACAGCATAAAAATATCCTTTTTTTGACTATGAGTATGCATCAATATTTATGAAATGCGTTTAGTTACAAAAATGTGGTTAGTAAAACAAAGTATATTTTAACAGCCTTATTTATAACACTTATTAGGGCTTTATAAAGACTTTTTAAGAAAAAATTTTTATAAAAAATTTGTTTTAAAAAGCCTTTCCAAAGCCTTAATAAGTATTATAAATAAGGCTGTAAGAGTTTAAAATCAGTATTTTTTATGATAATACTGATTTGAAACTCTTAAAATATTCTTTGTTTTGACTATGAGTAGGGGCCATTATCTCTTATTATAGGACAAATAAAATAATATAGCTATACGATTTCAGAAAATATTTTCTGATATCGTATAGCTACATTTTTAATTTTTCTATAATAAGAGATAATATTTATGAAATACATTTCATAAATATTGGCGCATACTCATAGTAAAAACAACCTAAAAATACCTTGGTACGAAATATTGATGAATCATCAAAATTTCATACCATCCTATATTTATGTTGTTTTACTAATCGCATTTTGTAAATAAATGCATTTCATAAATATTATCTATTATTATAGAAAGAATCAAATAGTATGGTTATATGATATTAGAAAACATGATTTCTGATATCATATAATCATACTATTTTATTTTTCTATAATAAGAGATAATGACTCATACTCATAGTCAAAACAAAGGATATTTATATGCTGTTTTGATTATGAGTATGCGTCAATATTTATGAAATGCATTTAGTTATAAAATGCGGTTAGTAAAACAAAGTATATTTTAAGTGTTTAAGACCACCATTTTATGGTAATACCGGTTTTAAACACTTAAAGCATACTTTGTTTTGACTATGAGCATGAGCTGATATTTATGAAATGGATTTTATAAATATTGACTCATACCCTTAGTCAAAACAACATAAATAATTCTTGGTACGAAATATTGATGAATCATCGAACGATAGTTCAAAAATAAATCATAGTTCCTTTATATCAAATTCTATTCGTGCAACAATAGTTGACCTGTCAAATTACGAAAAAAAAACGCTATGATTGGCTTGCTAGAAAGTCCTAATGGACTTAAATTTGAGAACATTTATTTATACTCAAAATCTTTATATCAACCCAGATATAAATACCTGAAGAAATTAATTACATCAATTAAAATAATAATATATTACAAAATTTGCCGATAGTGAATCTGTTATTTCAGTCCAAAGTAATTCCAATATGATATTTAACGATGATGCGTATGGGAATCATATTTTTGTATGGGGAGAGATAAGAATGTTGATTCATTCTACTTATGTAAAACTTACATCAGAATCACCAAACATTTAATAAGAGATCATCATAATGTATATTTAATGTTTAAGTTAGGTGAGAAAAATATAAAGCATGTTGAAAGGATAAATATGGATTTTTGATTATAAGCAAAGATAGTGAATTAAACGATGATCGTTATAGAAAATAATTTAAATACATAAAAGTTTACTTTTTTGTATTTCATCTGACCTTAAACTCCATTTATATAAATGTTATAAATGGCTAGCTACTTGTATACTAATAACTAAATTTGACTCACATATCTTGAAATAAAAATCTGAACAGCTCCTGATAGCCTGATCTGTTACCTGATAAGCTGATCTAAAAATCAGATCAGCTCCTGATAAGCTGATCTGAAAACCAGACCAGCTCCTGATAAGCTGATCTGATAACCAGACCAGCTCCTGATAAGCTGATCTGAAAACCAGACCAGGTCCTGATAAGCTGATCTGAAAACCAGACCAGGTCCTGAAAAGCTGATCTGAAAACCAGACCAGGTCCTGATAAGCTGATCTGAAAACCAGACCAGGTCCTGAAAAGCTGATCTGAAAACCAGACCAGGTCCTGATAAGCTGATCTGAAAACCAGACCAGGTCCTGAAAAGCTGATCTGAAAACCAGACCAGGTCCTTAAAAGCTGATCTGAAAACCAGACCAGCTCCTGAAAAGCTGATATGATTGCTGATACCTGTTATTTGCCCTGGATGAGAAAATTTTAAAACAGTTGGTGTTGACAAGAAATGTGTTGAAGAAAAAGCTTCGTAGTATAAAAACTGGTGAAAAAGATACAAGTGATCGACTAAAAGATACATTTAAACCTATATCAGAAGAATTCGTAAATAGTTCTAAAAATATTAAAAGAATTCTTATGAAAGAAGAAAGTAAAATCAAGACAGAAGTTGAAAATATACAAGTTTAAAGCCTGAGAAACCTTCACTCAAGATATAGACAAGTACCCCAAAAGAAACTAGTAGAAGGAACAATATTTGATAATACCATCATATTTAATGATGCTAATACTGAGAATGATGATGACGATGATTTTACTCATAGACTTCCAATTCTGAAGACATTTATACTAACTTATCAGTATTGGAAGGCATAAATGAATTAGATACAAACTATTGTTGATAGTTACATTAAACTGAATGAAGATAAAATACAAGACAAATTAATAATATAGCTTAAAGCATTAATATTCAAGAATATATTTAAATGCAAATTGAGGAACAACAACGTGAAATAAAATTAGAGAAAGAAGACAGTTATAAAATTGAAAAAGCAACTGTAAAAAGTAAATAATTAAAAACAAATTGAAGAGTTTACGGTTAAATATATAGATTAGAAAATTAACTACATGTTAGTATAAATAGCTGAAAGTGCAAGATGTAGATCACAACACTTTCGAAAAAATCTGTGAAACAATTCAATGTCTTTAAAAAGGAATTTAGTTAACGAAGTCCATATTAAATTTCAACAACTGTTTGTGCTTGTAGAGATGTAATGACAAGAATATATGATGTTTTATGGAGCTAAGTTAGGTGAAATGTAGAACTATTCTACAGAAAATAGAAATTGTTGATTTTTGAAGACTGTAATTGACACATTCTCAAAGTACAGCTGAAAATAAAAGCTGCACTCTAAAAACCAAGGCAATGGAAAATATTTTTGAAGTGGTACGGGTACCAAAAAACTTACAAACAGATGATTCTAAAGAATTTTTTAATAAATACTTGGGAAAACTCATACATGAATAGAAGATTAAACATTACTTAATATGAAAGCATCAATATTAGAATGATTCAATAGATCATTGAAAGGTATGATGTGAAAAGAATTAGCTTTAATGGTTCATATAAGTGGATTGGTATGTATAAAGATTTACTCAATGCATGCAATAGAAAAGTTCATCGTACCATTAAAATGTCTCCTATTAAAGTCAACTCAACAAATGAGGAAAAGCTACTTAATATAGTATAAAGTAATTTGAAGAATGAATGTTGAGTTTAAAAAAAATAAAATTAAAACGAAAAATCTAGTTTGTGTTGTTTTTGCAGGATTGATTAGGAATGATGAGTCTTAAGAAAGATAATTAACTAAATGTAGTGGAATTCTGGTCGGAATGAAATATTGCTAAAACTTCAGTGTTTAAAATGAACTATAACATAGTGCAATATTCAGCAGCACATCATATTATCACTTTTTATAAAGTTGTATGTATATTTTCCCATCGAAAGCGCTAGCACGCAAAATTTTACAATATGAAAATGGTATTATTATAGAAGATCTTCACTCTATTTATTTCTTTAGCTATCAGATCTTTAGAAAATATAGATAAACTACGGAAATTGGACTTTGATATCCAATCTTTAAGAATGTACATGTGTATGAATAAGTATCAAACAAACTTAGTGAATGAATATACGCTTCAACTAGAATCATGCTGAAGCATGCATAAATTTTAAAATGTACAGTAAACAGATCTTACTTTATATCTGTATCTGTATGAGTATTACATAAATTTATAGAAAAAAAAAATGAAAGCATGCCGAAGCATGTATAATTTAAAAAAAAAAAAAAAAAAGAAAAAAAAAAATCCTCACGTCATACAATTTTGTAAGCAAAGAAATTTTATGATTTTGTGGTCAATGAAATACATACATATGTATCTACTTTGTAAAAATTCAAAAGAGCGAACTGGTATATTCTAATAGTAAAGATTTTTAATTGTAACACTCTACATCTCGGACTCTTACGTCACTATCGATAGAAGCATGCTAAGGCATGCATACTAGCAAAATATATAAAGCTGTTAGAAGGTGATGAGACAGCAATTGTATCTGGATCAACCCAACTCATGAATGTATTGTATACGGAGATGATTGATGGTGATGATGACGTTTTTTAAGTGAATAATCATTACATATGAATGCGACAGTGATTGACCCCTCAAACCTCATGTAGAAATACTTGAGGGGAAAAATTCTCTCAAAACATAGATATTTCATTGTTTCTAACACTTTATGAATACACCAACGGTGAATTGCTGGTAGAGGTAACTGAGTTATTTGAGATCGATTTGATACAATAGTTGTATATTAAACATGCATTTCTTTGTATCTAAACTAATTTCTACATACCTAATGTATATACCCACCAAAAAATTAGACAAAAATTCTCTATTCCAAGTAGTAAAATCTAAAAAAAGGAGTGGCACATTAGAAGAAAAAAAAATAAATAAAAATAGAGACTGACTGACCAACTAATACGTACACTCTGCCCGATGGGCACACAAAACACACTTAAACATTTCAGAAATATATATACAATACGCTGAACTTTAATAAAATGAAAAAAAAGTCATATAGAACATTAAATAAAAGCCATAGGTGCTCACCGTTCATAAAATAAACATATGTATGTGTATCTTATTAATGTAAACATATTATCAGTATAAAGCAACAGAAATTTCGTCATACAAAGTCATCTTGTATCCTAGAGGAGCCGTCGATAGGGTATACCTAAATTATATGAAAACGAGTTCGTTTTCTGTTGATCGCTATTAAAGAAGAAAATATGTTTGTTCATTATGATTTAACTAATTTAAAAGTACATTTAAATTCAGTCTCATACCCGTACTTCTTAACATAAAAATTAAAAATAAATGTTATCCAATTCTATATTATACTATGTATCAAAAATTTCAAAAAAGCTGTTATATGAAAGAATCTCCAGCGCTTCTAACTGCATCAGAGTTTAAGAAAAAAAACTCGTTTTATTCAATTTAATAAAATTTTAATTTGAAGCAGTAAGCAAATACATCAGCTTACTGCATTCTTATTCATAATCGTATAATAGAATATATAACCCCTAAAGGACAAAGTCTAAAAGTCTTATAAATTAAGAAATATAGAAAATAACATAATTTTTATAAACGCGTAAAGTTGCAAAAGTAATTCAAATGATTTCATCGCAAAAAACAAACAAAAAGCAGCGATTGTTTTCAACAATTATGAAAATAATAATTACAATATAAAACTCCCTTTTGATTTCCAATGTTTATCAATAAAAAATAAAAAATAAGTAAGTTAACTAACAACAAAAAAAAAAAAACTATCAGTACCTAAGCTGGAGTGCCGGATCAGTTTCATTTAAAAATGTTTATACATTTTTAAAAAGCAAAGCAAGTTTTCCAAAATAAATGTAGAAGGCTATAGCTAGAAAGAATTTTATACCCTATACTTTAAAAAACTGTAAATTAAGTATAAGAAATATTTCTATTATAGTTACTATTACTATAGAGTATGTAAGTACATATCTTCAAGAATTCAGTTTTACTTACAACAGAAAATCCTCACAAACTTTTAAGTAAACGCAGATAAAAATTAAAATGTTTTTAATTTCACCAACAACAGACATCACATGACAAAAAATAAAATAAAAAATGTATTCAAAGATTGAGTTGAACACTTATTTGTATGTACATATATATGTACATACATACATACATACATACATACATAAAATCAATTTGTAGATATGTATGTATACATATCAAATTTCTTATCAATGCTTAAGTATTTATTAGATCTACATCATGAAAATATATGAAGCGTCGTTTAGTTAAAGCACAATGCAAATATAAACAGTCCATACACTCAGGAAAAATCTGCAGCTTAAAAATAAGAATTCATCACATTAATTCAATAATTTTTAATATAATAGAAAATGTATATTGAGATATCTACAAACTAATGAGTTTAATAAATGAATACTGTAAATTAATATTTTGTCCATATTGAAATAAGAAATTTCAATATGACTAAACCTTCGCTAATGGTTCTTATTAATTCAGCATGGTTCTTACTGATTTCAAGTTGGTTTTTCTCTGTGTGTAGATAACTCTTTCAGTCAAAGAAGACGAATGTAGTTAAATAAACAAAATCTGTAATATAAACAAATTTCACACAGACTGACTTCAACGCGAGACAAATTTAAGCATGAGAAAATATAAAGCAATCGTAAGTATAAAAGCATACTAGGATTAGGGAAGTCCAGATATATGATAGTATTTTATAGTACCATATGTCGATATTGAAAACAATTTATTTCTACCTACACATAAATACCAGCTCAAATACACACACATAGCAGAATTCATATAAGAAATATCCAAGAAAATTTCAACAACACCCCACCTTTTGCAAATCATGACGAGCCTTAAATTCTCCCTCAGATATACATACACAAATTCCCATGATCATACATACATATACAATATATAAGATTAATCTCAACAACACAACACTCTCACCTACCTGAAATTACAGATAGTCTTAAACTTCTACAGACGTCTATACACATAGATTCTCACGGCTACATATTACAAGAACACCTCGGCCCTAATAAATCACAATCATCTTAAATTCTTACAAAAATACATATATACATACATACACATAACCAATTTACCTCAACAACATCCTCACCCACCTCAAATCACGATCAGCCTTAAACTACTATAGACAGACACATCCACAAATCCCCATGGATACATATTACGTCAACAACCCTGCCCACCCAAATCATGGTCAGCCTTAAACTCCTACAGACATACAAACACACAGATTCCCCCGGTTGCATATTACTAGAACACCTCACCCCTCATAAATCACAATCAGCCTTAAGCTCCTACAGAAATACACACATTGAAATTCCTACAAACATACACATACACACACACACACACACACACACACATACACATACATTCACACACAAATACACACGCAATCGATCTACCTCAACTACACCCCGCCCCCTGCCAATCAAACCTTCACCTAAATTCTCACAGACAGACAGACACATCCACAAATTCCTATGGTTACATATTACGGCAGCAACGCCGCCCACTCAAATCACGGTCAGCCTTAAATTCCCACAGTCTAGCAACACCTACATTAGCATTAGAAAAAATAACTTTCACGTTTTCCCGTCGTCATTAGGAAAAATCATTTTCCCGTCGGCATTTGAAAAAATTATATTCATTTTTTGCCGTCGGCATTTGAAAAAAATAATAATCATGTATTGCAGTAGGCATTAGGAAAAATTATCATGTATTGCAGTAGGCATTAGGAAAAATTATCATGTATTGCAGTAGGCATTAGGAAAAATTATAATGTTTTGCCTTCGGTATTACGAAAAATCATTAGATGATTTTCCCCGTCGTCACATACACACATAAAAACCGCCAAACTATAAACCGCCTTAATACATTCACACAAAATATTCCACACACAAACTTCCCACGGTCAGGCAGGCAGACAGACAGACCGACAGACAGACATACACTTAATGTAAACAAAAACTCCTAATGTAAACAAAAAACTCATAATGTAAACAAAAAACTCCTTATATAAACAAAAAAACTCCTTATGTAAACAAAAAAACACAAATTTCCAAGAATTTAACAATTTTCAAATTTTAATTACCCAAATTTAACAATTTGGGGGTGCACAGTGGAATGAATGCTTAATTTATCTGGACTAAAACCATAAATATTTCCATTTCAATATCAAAAAAAATAAAAGGATTTCTGGACAGCTAAGAACTTGTTCTAAAAGTACTGAAAATATTATATGAAAAATTAAATATTGAAAATATTACATGAAAAATTAATACTACCGAAGTTCGCAATAGCAAAACTCTGTAATATTTCCTAACAAATTGAGCTAGAATTTTTTAATTATTTTTGTCGAACTCAGCATCCTCAAAACCGTATAGACTGACCATCAAATAATTTTGACCTGCCAGGTTAGCGAACCGACCCACTGTGGGGCAGAACCGCCAGTTCCCTACTACTCCTGTTAACTGGTCTGATAAGCTGTTCTGATACCTTATAACTGGTCTGATAAGCTGTTCTGATACCTGTTAACTGGTCTGATAATCTGTTCTGATACCTGTTAACTGGTCTGATAACCTGTTCTGATACCTGTTAACTGGTCTGATAAGCTGTTCTGATACCTGTTAACTGGTCTGATAAGCTGTTCCGATACCTGTTAACTGGTCTGATAAGCTGTTCTGATACCTGTTAACTGGTCTGATAAGCTGTTCTGATACCTGTTAACTGGTCTGATAATCTGTTCTGATACTGGTTAACTGGTCTGATAATCTGTTCTGATACCTGATAACTGATCTGATATTTGACGCTACTAAACGTGGATGAGATAGTTTTAAAAGAGCTGGTTACAACAAGAAATGTCTTGAAGAAAAAGCTCCGTAGTATAAAATCTGCTGAAATAGATACACTTGAATAACTAAGAGATACATTTAAACCTGTAACAGAACCTCTCAAAGAATTTATAAATAGTTCTAAAAATATTGAAAGAATCCCCAAGAAAGAAGAAAGTAAATTCCAAACAAAACTTGAGAATAACAAAAGTTTAAATTCCTTGAAAGCATCAGTCAAGGTAGAGACAAGTACACCAAAGAAACTTGTAGAAGGATCAATATTTGATAACACCATCTTATTTAATGATGCCAATGACGTCAGTGATAAGGATGAAGATGAGTTTTACTCACAGACTTCCAATACTGAAGAGAGTTGTACAGACTTAGCACTCTTGGAAGCGAGAAATGAATTAGATACTTACTATGGTCCACATAGAGATTACAATAACGAATGGAAATTTGGTAGTAGTAACTTTGAGTTAAATGAAGAAAAAATTCAAGTTGGTGGTCAAAGATGGGCTCTAACACCTGGTTTGTTTTCTTTAATGTTTCATAAAAAACCAAAAAACTATGACAAATTTGAACTTGAAATCTACAAAAAAATTTTAATTACAACTAATGCATGCAGGAGAGGCTTTAATCCTGATGGTCAGATCAAGGGGACGAGAGGTTATAAATATAAGCATATAATTCAAAAAATATTTAAAGAAAATACTCAGAAGAGTAGTGTAGTAGCAAATTCAGCAATTCCTAATTATAAAGGTGATGGAATGATGCACCTTAACCCTCGAAAACAAAACTGTATATATTGGGATGATCCCAATGAGTTAGTAGATCGTCTTCGACTACTGATTGCATCACAAGCTGCAGGTCATACTAATCACAACAACGAGATTGTATCAATTATTGAAGAATTACGTGAAGCGAATATAATACATTAACTCTAATAAAGTATTTACATATGTATGAAGTATGTCTGTTGATAAGTATGGACATTATTTAAACGATACTAGTGATATAATTTCTATTAAAAATGCACCTAAACTGCTGGCGTTCCTTATGGATACGAACAACAACATTGATGTCCAAAAGAAAAGGATCAAAAATGTTGCAAAAGCTCTGGAGGAAAACGATGCTGTCGATAAATTGTTTCTGCAAACTCAAATCGAAAAACTAGAAGTCAAATTATTAAATAGCTTCAAGGAAGGCAATAATCTAATTCAAGAAAATATTCAAGTACAAATCGAGGAATTACAAAGGGAAATAAAATTACAAATAGA
Source organism: Tachina grossa (assembly GCA_949987645.1). Lineage (NCBI taxonomy): Eukaryota > Metazoa > Arthropoda > Insecta > Diptera > Tachinidae > Tachina > Tachina grossa. The sequence goes on along the minus strand of OX465274.1, from coordinate 104,521,839 downwards.
AGACAATTATAAAATTGAAAAAGACATTTTAAAAATTAAATCATCTTTTGAAGAACAAATTGAACTGTTGAATGAGAAAATTTATAGATTAGAAAATTACATGTTCGTATCAATAGCTGAAAGTGCATCAAGTAGATCACAACACTCCCCCACAAATCCGTAAAACTACTCAATGTCTCCAAAAAAAAAAACTTAGTTGACGAACTCTATAAGCAAGCCCGAAAAAATTTTGTACGCCGTAGAGTTGTGATGAAAGGATTAGATGATCTTTGGCAGGCTGATCTAGTTGAAATGGGTAGTTATTCATCGAAAAATAGAAATTATCGATTTTTGATGACTGTAATTGACAGATTCTCAAAATTTGCATGGGCAGTACCGCTGAAAAACAAAAACTGCACTCGAAACAACTAAGGCAATGGAAAATATTTTTCAATTAGGACGAGTTCCAAAAAACTTGCAAACAGGTGATGGTAAAGAATTTTTCAACAAACACTTTGGAAAATTAATGCATAAATACAACATTAATCACTACTCAACATATAGCATTATGAAAGCATCAAAAGTAGAACGATTTAATAGAACATTAAAAGCGATGATGTGGAAAGAATTTAGCTTTAATGGTTCATATAAGTGGATTGATATGTATAAAGATTTACTTTATGCATATAATAACAAATTTCATCGCACAATTAAAATGTCTCCTATTAAAGTTAACTCAACAAATGAGAAAAAGTTATTAAATACAGTATACAGTCATTTAAAGATGTTTAAAATGTCTAAATTTAATGTAGGAGATCATGTTCGCATAAGCAAATATAAGCATACTTTTGAAAAGGGCTATACACCAAATTGGACAACAGAAATTTTCACAATTAAAAGAGTTCAAAATACATATCCTACAACATACATATTAGAAGATCATCTCGGAAATCCTATTGAAGGTGGATTCTATGAAGAAGAACTTTCAAAAACTAGATATCCCAATACATATCTGGTTGAAAAAATTCTTAAAACTAAAGGAGAGGAGGCATATGTTAAATGGTTGGGGTTTTCTAATCAGCAATAATTCTTGGATAAGTAAAGATGATATATTGTAGTTGGAGTAAAACAATAACAACAACATTACTTATATTTAGCACATAATGTAATAATATATATATTTAAAATAAGAAATAAATCGTTTTTATAAACATTACAGTAAGTTTTTATTTATTTGTAATCAGGTTGTCATAATGTCAGTAACACTTACTTTGAGCCTAACTCATCAGAGTTGTCTGCAAATTACTTCCCTCCTATAGAGTTAAATGGTGGTTATGAGTGCGCTTTAACTGCTTTTCATTCATATAATAGCATACCGAATGTAGACGTCTATAACAATATGTTTCACATAGGAGAACATGTAATTAAAATACCAATTGGATCTTATGAATTAAATGATATAGTTGATTACTTAGATAAGCAATATAAAGTCTGTAGTCCAACAAATAAAATTCGAATAGAAGCTAATAACAATACAATGCAAGTAAAAATTAACAGCTCTAAAGATGTAATAGATTTTAATAAAGAAAATACAATTGGAAAATTTTTAGGATTCAATACTAAAATCCTGACTCCAAAACATGATCATTACTCAGATATTCCAGTCAATATATTTAAGGTAAATCTCTTGCGAGTTGAAAGCAGTATCGCTGTTAATACATACATGAACAATTCCAAGGCACATACACTACATGAGTTTCCGATTAATGTTCCTCCTGGCTATAAAATAGATGAAATCCCTAAAAATCTAATTTATTTACCAGTCAACTCCTAAGAGATTAGTTCACTAGCTCTACGCGTGGTTGATCAGCACGGTGACCTAATAAATTTCCGAGGAGAGGAAATAACCATTCGCATACATTTGAGACCAACTAAATAATGGTAATATATAACACTAACATATCAAAGAATAAAGCTGCATTTAATTCTAAAACTATACCAGAACCTAAGCGGCAGTTGAAGAGATCAGTCTCACGAAAAAATCTAACCAAATCAAATCAAAACTTTCTCAAGTCCTTAAATTTAAAGTTAAAAACGAAAAAATGAATTCAATAATGGATGTACTAAACAAACATACGTACATACATATAGTACATGCATATGTACATATTCGAATACAAACTCATAGATTTAATATGCTGCATAAACAAATTTCATCAGCATGTTTTATACTTAGCAACACAATTGGAAATTTAATCGATCAGACGAATATTTGTTTCTAAGGAGAATTTAAAAAACATTATCATGTTATTACATTTGTTTGTAGATTTATATTGAGATGTCCAGCAGAAGCATGCACAACAAATTTATACATAATTTCACATCAACCACTTGACAAAAAATTTCATGTAAACAAATAGCGAAAAAGTTTGAGGGTCAACATAGAAGCGATCTCGAGCATGCATACTTCTCAAAATTTAATGTAAACAAATATTTCTTCCTATGACTGAATGTACTTACATATGTATGTACATACATACTTATGTATATCAAATGTGTATACATTTATCAGAATTAATTACAAATTATTCTCTTCCAAAATCATTACTTGACAACAATTTTTTCTTCATTTCATTTTTGTTAATCATTAATACGCCAGCGAGTACAAGACGCAATCTCAAGAAGGACAGACAAACAAGCGTACAGCATAGATGGATGAATGGATGCCATTACATACACACAAAACACACATGCACACAATTAATATAAACAAAATTTATCACCAAGTATCAAACTACCACAAATTCCCACGGACAGACAGACACACAAAAACTAACGCGCCACCGACAGCCTCCAAATATAAACAATCAAACGGAAATCAATACGCCCGACAGACGGACGAAATATAAACACATAAAATATATGTAAACAAACACCAAATATAAACACACACACATCAAACAAAGCCGACACCCACATTAATTTTTTATCACCTCATTCATTGGCTAATTAACATCATTTTTATTACCCCATTAAAATTAATGGGGGAGACACATACACTATTCAACTACTTTAAGTTTTACTGAATTCTTGTGATAAATAAAAATTAATTAATCACCAAAAACAAATACATATTCGAAGCAAATAAACGTCTTAATTAATAAGTGGATAAAACGGCATTTTACGGCGTCAAGCCTAATGTGTTTGGACCAATTTCACTATCTTTTGTATTTCCTTCTCAGAAAATCCATTTAATTTGACACCCATATCATGGAATTAGATACCCATGATATGGGTTTTTATAAAGTCCCTTTTTTAAAAATTAGTTTCTTCAAAAAATACTTTTCCCAAAAAGTACCTTTTTCCTAAAAAGGACTTTCTCCAATAAGTACCCTTTTAAAGAGTCCTTTTTCAGAAAAGCACATTTTCCAGAAAGCACTTTCTTCAAAATGTAGTTTTACTAGAAGTGACTTTTTCGATAAAATACACTTTCAAAAAACATCGCACCTAAAAAGTCCTTTTTCAAATAGTGTTTTTGCTTAGAAGTACTTTTACATTAGTTCTTTTCCTAAAAAGTACTTTTTTTTAAAAAATGGCTTTTTGAAACCACTACATTAAGTATATAACTTTTCTTAAATCCTAAGATTGGAAGACTACTCTTTTTATAAAATACCATTCTCATTATGTACATCTCTCAAAAATAACCTTATCCAAAAGTTTTTATATCTCACATTTGCAAAAATTATAACTTCAAAAATTACATTTTCAAAAAAGTACCATTTCCCAAATGTACCCTTGAAAAAAGTGGTGTTTCCAAAATGAATATTAAAAAAATATAAAAAAGTACATTTTTTCGTATGTACATTCGTATATAAGTACCTTATCACTGACAAAAAAAGTACCAAAAACGGGCAAAATTGTTCCCCTTAGTGAAATTTTTCAAAAAGTGTCAAACCTTATTCCAGATTCTGTACAGAAGAAAATATCGCGCCAAAAAGCTTTCTGCTATATTCAATAATTTAGAAGATATTTCGAGTGCAAAAAGGTACCAAAATTTAGTTTTTACCCCTTTCTAACCCCTAAAAGTACACATATTAAAAAAGTACCAAACACATCTCGGCTTGCCTTTTACCAACATTCTTATCCTTTTGGAATTTTTAGTTTATCTAACGTAGTTCACCAGATATAAAGGCACCAATTTTACCCATTTTTAGCAACTTAGCACTCTTTGGGCCATTCGAAAAAACATACATTTTATTATCGCAGCTTCTACTGACCGTTAGGAAGTCATACTTAATTATTTTTACATGTATGTCATGTTCCTTATCATTAAAAAAAAGTACCGAAAACGGGTAAAATTTTTCCCCTTATAAGTGAAATTTTTCAAAAAGTGTCAAATCTTATTCAAGATTCTGTACAGAAGAAAATATCGCACCAAAAAGCTTTCGGCTATATTCAATAATTTAGAAGATATTTCGTGTGTAAAAAAGGTACCTAAACTATGTTTTTACCCCTTTCTAAAAGTACATATATTGAAAAAGTACCAAACACGTGTCGACTTATTGTTTAGTAGTATTCGTATACTTTTGGAATTTGGCGTCTATCTATAGTAGCTTCCGAAATATAAAAATACCGATTTTACACCTTTTCGCGTTCGGATTTGGAAAACTTCCTTCTTCTATGCATCGAAAGAGGAAGCTACACACACAATTTCAGTTATCTAGCTATAGTCGTTAACAATAAAATCTCCTTAAAAAATTTAGTCTTTGCTTTGGACTATTTGTATTTTTAATTTAATCGCGAATCCTATTTTCTTTTCGTTTGCGAATTTTATTTTTAAATTTGCGAGAGGAATTTAATTTGCATTCTTTGATTTTCTTTTCGTTCGCAAATTTTATTTATTTTATTTTATTTTTAAAAGGAATAATTCTTTACAATATTGAAAATAAAATTCGTTCGAATTAAATTCGTTTGCGAAAGAAATCAATTCGAGCACTCTTCCTACCCTACTATTTACTTTTACACAGTAATATACTTCATTATTTGTGTTCATTCATTACTTCCACAATTTTTTGGACTATGTTGACCATAGCATCTCAGACAAACCTCCTGGTTTTTACAATCCTTTGCTAAATGGTTATATCCTTTGCATTTCATACACTGTAGTACTTCTGTTCCATCATAAACTTTGCATCTTTCCCATCCAATGTTTACTTTTGCCTCCTCCATAATTTTTCGATATGCTTCATTATCAATTTTCAATTTAACATTGTATGTGACTTTATTTCCGCTATTCATTTTATATTTCTCAATAAATTTGATGTTGGCATTTGATGAGCTCGGATTCTGTTTTTTTTTTAATTTTTCAATTATTTCTGTTTCATCATGGTAGAAAGACATGCCAGTAATTTTATTTTTAATTCCAATGGGTTGGGTACCTTTATTTCATATTCATTCGATATTTTTGCCTGGATAGCTTTCTTTATATTTTCTCTTTCTTCGCCGTTTTCACTTTTTATTACTATTGTTCCATTTCTTCTACTTTCAACATTTGTTATTTTTAGGCTGACTGGATCCACTTTGTTAATTCTTCTTTGGTTTTCTCCGCTGACTGTTTTTCTTTTGGCTTCACAATTAGGGGAACTTTTGCTTGTACCTGGCAACACTTTGTTTTTAACAGATTCTGCATATGTTGTTACTTTTGTTGGCTTATTGTTTGTTTCATTTACAACTTTCTTTATCTCTTTACACATAATTTAATTTTTTTTTCATTTATTCATCCAAGATAGAAAAACCTAGCCTCATGGCCATAATCGGTTTCACTTATACTACTACTACATCAATGATCACTTAAAGTGTAATATGTATATAATAAAATAAATAAATATATATATATATATATATATATATATATATATATATATACATATATATATATAATAATAAATATTTAAAATAAATTTGCAACAATATTAATATATATAAATTTAAATAAATAAATAAAAAAATAACAAAAATTAAAAATTTTAAAAACCCCGACATTTTTCAGAAAATATGTTATATCTTCTAAACGGCTGGACCGATTTTCTTGAAACATAGCTAAGAACCCTCTCGATCAAGTCATCTTTCAAACAGAAAAATTTAAATGAAAATCGGTCCAGCCGTTTGGCCTGTACGTGGACACGGACAGACACACAGATACACAGACACACAGACACACAGACACACACTACAAACTTATAACACCCCTTTTTTTAGTCGGGGGTTAAAAATATCTAGTATCGAATAAAATAGATAACATTATAAAAAAATAAAAAAAAATAAGAAATTTAAAATTCAACAGAATATTAAATAACTATAAGTTTAATAATATTGAGACCTGATACTCAATATAGTGAAACACTACAAGGAAGAGCTACTCAGTCGTATCTCCTGAAATAGTTTCCTCTTGTAAATGTCAACAGAGCAGTTAAATGCCCTTAAAACAACCGGCAATTCGTTATAATCCCTTGCCACTCTTACATAAAATGATCACTCGAAGAACTCTATTAGGTACAAAGGCACTTGTAATTTAATAACTTTGTAAAAGTGTAATAGGTTCCTATACTTAAGAAAATCAGCAAAACACAATCCTAAGAATTTTTGCACATAAGGTGATACATGTTGTCGCATTCTAAGAGAATAGAGATATCTAATAACTCTATTGAATGTTAACTTAACTTTTCTGAGCACATGCCCATATGTTCCAGAATACACTTCTAAGGTATATAATAACAATGGCATTATCGTTGCATGGACAATCTGCTTCTTAATGTGAAATATAAAGCTAACCTTCGATACTACCGAATTAATGTGACTTTAAAAATTCAACTTTACATCAATAATGAGGCCAAGGCATCTAATTTTATCAACAAATTCAATGGAAACACCGTCTAACACAATAGTGTAATTATCACTTCTACAATCGCTAAATAACATTGCCTTAGTCTTACAAGGATTAACCGAAAGTTCATTATCAGTCATCCATCCGTAAAGCAAACCAACAGTATAGTGTATCATATTCTGTAAAACATCCGGAAATTCCGAATCACCCTTGAATAATAGTTGCATGTCATCTGCAAATGAAAATGGCTGACATATAGGGTGTTTTTTTAAGAGGTATAGAACTTTGAATTGAAATAAAACACAAGAAAATCGTTTTAATGTCCATCAATTTGGCTTTATTAGAAGGATAATTTTATGCCATTAATGTTTAATTATGATTTCGGGCATGTGGCCGCCGCTGCTGGCTCGAATAAAGCCAATTCTACAGGTCCAATTTTCAACCACTTTTTCGAGCATATGGGGCCGTATGTTGGCAATAACGCCACGAATGTTGGCTTCCAAGTCCCCTAACGTTTCTGGTTTGTTGGCGTAGACGAGCGACTTCACATATCCCCAAAGAAAATAATCCAATGGTGTCAAATCACACGATCTTGGTGGCCAATTGACAGGTCCATTCCGCGAAATTATGCGCTCATCGAATGTTTCCTTCAATAAATCGATTGTGACGTGCGCTGTGTGGCATGTAGCGCCGTCTTGTTGGAACCACAACTCATCCACATTCATGCCATCCAATTCGGGAACAAAATAGTCGGTTAGTCGGCTCCAATTGCTGTGCACGGTGGCGAATCGATTCATTCGGGTCCTCTTCAACACTTTGCTCTACAGCGGCAATTGTTTCTTCGGTGCGCACTGTTCGACGTCTCTGCGGATGCGTATTATCACATAGAGTAAACGTAGTGCGAAAACGATCCATGGTTAACCGAATTAATTGCTCTGATGGACGATTATGTCGACCATAAAATGGACGGAGCTTGCGGTAAACTTCGCGAACTGAACCATTATTTTCGAAATAAATTTGCACGATTTGCAAGCGTTGTTCTTTTGTCAACCTGTTCATGATGAAATGGCAAACCAAACTAAATATTAATCACTTGACAGCTGACAAAATGGCCGCCAGTTAAAAAAGTGATGCCAACTTAAAGTTCTATACCTCAATAAAAAACACCCTTTATATTGTTGGATAAAATGCCAAACAAGTCGTTGAAAAACACTATGAATAGCAAAGGACCCAAAACAGACCCTTGTGGCACACCACTATATACAGGAAGCATATTTGAACCGCAGCCTTTACTAATAACATACTGCTTTCTATCTGCAAGATAAGAAAAAACCAATCTACATGCCGACCTAGAAAACCTATAAAAACTATACAATTTACTGACCAAAAGCGAGTGATTCACCCTATCAAAAGCTTTCGCCAGATCCAAAGAAAGTAAAACACAAACACCTTTTCCAGAAATACATCGCCTAATATTGTCAGCTAGACCAATCAACAATGACGTAGTGCTCCTATTACTCCTAAATCCCGATTGACAGTCATGTAGCAAGCTTTTCTCGTCGATGTGTTTAACAGTCAAAAGTTTAAGTCAAAAGACTTAAAAATTTCTAATAAATCCACTGAACGAAAAGAAAACCCATTATGAGGGATACTAGAGAAATCAACTGTGTGTGCATTAAGCACAGATTGATTAGACGAAAAAGCACCAATCAGAAGGTTGGGATCCATACCTTCAAAATCATCAGTATTCCTTCCAACAGCATTCTTGTTTAGTGTGGACCAGATCTGCCTACTATCTTTGTTCTCAAAAATTAAGCCATGAGCTTTTCTCTTAAACTTTCTCATAACAGATTTTACCCTATTTCTATAACGACAGAAAATTCTCCAGTTCTCAGGTGACCTATCATGTAGGTTAGCTCAATAAACATGGTCTCTAAGTGATATTAGATGTTTAATTTCTGGTGCATTAACCCAGTAACTATCATGATTAGAAAAAACATGGCGCTTTAAAGGCACGACAGAATGAACAAGCTGCATATTCTCACTCAATATTCTCAGATATTCATCAACGCAGTTTGTGAAGTACATATTATCCAACCAACAATCGCACAATTTGGACTGAATAGATTCAATACTAACTGCATTATAATCATAGTATTCATAAAAACTCTCAGTCGACACTCGTAATGCCCTTAAAGATAGAAAAATAAAAGCATGCCGCGTAATCCCCGGACAGTGAAACTGACAAGATTTAGCAACCATTTCAGATTCAGAGACTAAAAAAAAGTCCAACAAAGAAGTAGAATTACAACGAACATCAAAATAAGTTGGTATAGAGTTGTGAACAAGAGAAAGTCCCATTCTATCACATTCTATTGATGTTAAATAGGTTATTATTAAAATCACCCACAACAACAATATTTGAATATTGAACTAGCAGGTCAGACACTTCACTCTCGAACGAAGCGAAGTCACCATGAGGTAAGTATACCACTCCCACCAATACTTTAACATCTCCAATATAAAGTTCAATAAACAAGCACTCAACAATTCCATAATTGTTACCCATATACACCACCTTATGCTTAATCTCCCTCGAAACATAAAGAGCAACTCCACCACCCCTCATACATGAACGATCATTTCTGTGGCACACATAGCCTGGAATATCTACAACAGTAGTAGAAACAGTTTGATTAAGCCAAGTTTCACTAACACCAAAAACATTTAAAAACTGGCCATCTAACAAATGAAGCGGTATAGAATTATTGTAAACGGGGTATTGTGAAACTAACGTCGAAATTATGTATGTATATACAGTGTTGTTGTGGTATAGCATTACTAAGAACGCGGTATTTGTAAAGAAATTGTGACTTTGCCCAAAAAATATGCACCACCACAACACTGTAAATACAAAATTACGACTCTTCCAAAATTTTTGTACCACAACACTACTCTAAACACAAAAAAATGACTTAACGTTTACAAATACCGCATTCTTAGTAATGCTATACCACAACAACACTGTATATACATACATAATTTCGACGTTAGTTTCACAATACCCCGTTTACAATAATTCTATACCGCTACAACACCGTAAATACAAAAATTTGACTTTTGTTCCCCAAGTACCTTGTTTACAAAAATTCTTTACCGCTGCAACACCTTAAATACAAAAATTTGACTTAAGTTGGGAAATTTCCATTGTGACGACCTTATAAATGTGTATTTAGAGTATTGTGACAACATTGAAAACAAGAGTCGGAGGACGGTCATTCGGCTTTATCATTTTAATGTTATGAGTACATTAAAATCTTGGTATACGAATGTTGTACTGATGTTAGTTGTACCCAGACACAATCGTAGCAACGTCGTGCTGATTGTATTTTTCTGCCTGGGTTGTTTCACAATAACAAAGCGAAACTTTCGACTTACAATTTATATTGAAAACAAAAACAAATTTTCATATTTTATTGTTGTTTTCAATATAAATTTTCAGTCGAAAGTTTCGTTTCGGTATTGTGAAACAGGCCATTAATGCCGCTAATAACAAAAAATCATCATCCGATGAAGACATACACAAAATTAAAATGCTGATTGACGATTTTATTTGTACGTCTCCGAAAAATCATCAATTAAACGACACAAACACATTCTTACCGATTGATGACTTTTTTTGTACGTCTCCTGGACACTTTAGATGTACGAAACACTTTATTACATACACCCATACATTGAATCCCTGTTTCACCACGGATTGCTTGTTTGCACCTGTTGCAGTCAGGAATTCCGAGTGTTTTTTATTATTTTTAAAATAAAATTAAAGAAAATATATAAGTATTTTATTATAATTTTATTTTCCACGACAAAAAAGAAAAAATTTCCTTTTTCCTTTGAAGTTTTATTTATTTATCCTTTTGTATTCTATGCACTTATTAAAACACGTCCGGTCACTTCAACAGTTAATTCTTTTTAGGGTTCCGTACACCAAAGGTGAAAAGGAATCCTATTGTTTTCGCTACGCTGTCCGTCTGTCCGTCACACGGTATTTTCTCAGGAACCGTAAGAGCTACGGCCCTGAAATTTGGACAGAGTATGTAGAACCTTGGCCGCTACAACAACAAATACATGAGAATTAAAAATTAAAGGGTGTTCCAAAACGAGCAACGAAAAATGTTAAAATCCCATGTAATATACATACAATTGTATGTACACAGTAGTGTCCTGCACAAGACTATTATAAGACCTTTCAAGACATGAGAGATTTTTTCAAATGCTTTACTACAGCGAAATATTCTAAAAGAATCGCTAAACAACACTGTTGGCAAGTAATATTTTTCGGTGGTTTGTCTTGCCAACAGTGTTGTTTAGCGATTCTTTTAGAATATTTCGCTGTAGTAAGGCATTGGAAAAAATCTCTCATGTCTTGAAAAGTCTTATAAATACTCTTGTGCAGGACACTAGTACACAGTGCAATAACATGTTTCTTCAAGTTGTCAAAAATAAATGATCTATTATCGGATAGAGCGGTTGAATAAATGGAAAACACTCGTTCGACATCGCACGATGTAACTGGAGCAAACTTAAATGCAAATACTTCAGATGGAGATAGGTTTTCAATATAATCATCCGCTTTACTTTCATTAACAAATATATTATTTCTTATTTTAATTAATGTTTGTACATTGGCGTAGCTAGACATTTTTTCTGGGGGGGGGGGGGGGCAAACACAATTTTTTTAATTAGTGTTTTTTATGGGAATTGTTAAAATTTAAGCTTAAAATTTTTTAAACGCACTAATAATCCCAAATTAATATTTTTCTTATTAAGTTAAATATATATTTGTTATTAAAAAATTAAATTAAAAAAATATATTTTACTTAATAAGTAAAATATTAATAAGTAAAATATTGGTTTGGGATTATTAGTGCGTTTAAAAAATTTTATACAGATTTTTTTTATTTAACATTTTTTTTTTATTTAAGTTAAAACATAAATTAACAGTCCAGTTTCAATAACAAAATTTAAGTTATAATTAAAACTAGAAAAACAAAACATTCAAAACAAAAACAATATATAGACAAAAAGTAAAGTATGTATTAGAAAAAAACTAAATAATAATAATAATAATAATAATAATAATAATAATAATAATCTAATAATAATAAACTAAATAATAATAAAATTAATATTCGTTTACAACAAGTTTATATGTTCATATGGAAAAATTATTTATGTATATACTATATTTGAATACAATATTTTGAAAAGATACAAGCAAGAAATGATTTCATTCATCATTCATGATTTCATTTCTTAATAATTTATTATTTAATTTTAAAAAAATTTATCTGTTGGTGCATAAATAAAAATAGAAAATTGCCATTTATTATTTAGTTACCCTTCCAATATTGAAGTTCTGAATCAATACTATATTGTTGCGATGAATGAACATACATACATAAATAAGTACAAATATATGTATGCAAGTATGTATGTATACGTGTTCAATTGAAAAAAATTTTATGTGCATATATATACATGCATACATATCGATAGTTGAGTTTTTCAGTGATTTCAATAAATTTCACACTAATACACCTCATCACAAAAATTTATTGCAATAGTGTAAAAAATAGCGCTTTTACAAGCAGTTGTACAAAAAAGTTACATTTTGAATATTACACTTTCTATTATGTTTTACCTTCTCCTGTAAAGTTACAATTATTTGCATTAGGGCCTTTCCATTTGAGACCAACGATATATTGACCTGTGTAAGTTGATATCCTATCAAAAATTTCGGTCATCAAAAGTACTGATACCATAATTTGGATCTAGGAATATTTTTCACAAGTTTTCCACTAGTCTAACAAAGTTGTATATGAACATGAATTGTTTTGTTTTGTTTTCTAATAAAAATAAAACATATGTATACATGTTTAAAGAGGAAATTTTGATTTGTTCGATTTTCTGACGATTTTTCGGACATGATATGACGATTATTTTATATTTTATCGGGATTTCGGTGATTTTTCCATCATTTTATCTGGCAGCCCTCGATTGAACCATAAATATGCATACATACATACATACATGTGTGTATACTAGTATATATATCATATCTGGCAACGCCGATATGAGAAGCTAAGAAAATTAACGTGGTCGTAAAGAAAAATCTTAAAGTATTGAAGTTTTTAAATAAATTGCCGTTTACAGCCTTTAAAGTGTATACTTAAATAAATATTTTGTGAGATCAACTAAAGTTTGAAGTATTAGCAAAATATATTACTTTTAACAAATATAAAATTGTATGATTGATCCATAGCTTTTATGCGAATTTGAGCATAAAGAAAACGAAAAAAAAGCGCACAATAGATATATATTATACATACACACATTTAAAAAATAAAAAAAAAAACAATGCCTCAAAAGGCGCCATTTGAGTGTCCAACTTGTAAGCTGAATATTACCAAATCCCAATGTAGTATTGGTTGTGGCAGCTGTGGTGTCTATTATCATGTTAAGTGTGCGGATGTGTCGGAGGATAAGCTTATGTCCATTCGGAAAAATATTTCTAAGTTTATATGTACTGAGTGCAAAGATTGTGTGAGCGTCGACAGCAGACGTGATATACTTAAACGTATGGATGAAATACAAAAGTCAATTGAAACCAAACTTGAGGCTACTAAATATGACATTGAGCGTCGAGTAGATAGTGGTTTTCTAAATTTTGACACTAAAATAAATCAACTTATTAATAATGTCCGTACTGAAGTGAAAAATGAAATGGCGAAGGTTAAAAATGATGTTACTCATTGTATTTCATGTGTCCAAAAGGCGGAAGAATCGATTGAAGCTAAGTACCAACTACTCCAGGCAAAGAATAATAGGCTTGAAAGGCGTCTAAACAGATCTGATATTCTGGTTAGTGGACTAACATGTACCTTAGATAATGTTAGCGAATGCATGAGTAAGATTGGCAATCTTATTGGTGTGGTCATAAATGGATCAGACATTTATCACTGTTGTTATGTGAACAGTCGTAAGCAATTTTTAGTGAAATTTAATTCAGTACAGCTGCGTGATGTCATAATGAGCAAGTATTTCAAGTGTCAACCACTGTTGTTGAAGAACGTTATTGGTGGATCAATTGAGTCAAGGATTTATCTAAATGATAATCTGTCGTCTGCATCTTTAAAGTTACAACATATCTGCCGCAAACTGCTAGCAGCGAAGAAAATTAAAAAATATTATATTTTTAATATGGATATGCCGAAAGCAAAAATTATAAAAATAGATGGTAAAAGCGTGGTATGGGATACAATGCAATGTGCAAGCTGTTTAGGTGAACTTGCGGTAGTGGACGAGGCGGTAGGATTGGCCGAATCAAGCGGAGAGACATCTAGCTTAAAGTAATTATAAATTTTCGTGTATCGTACATTTATATTTTTATTAGCTCTTCAAGTGCATTACGAGTACCTTATCTTTCATTATATTTTATTTTGAATTTAATTCTAATTTTAAAATTAAGCTACTTCTTTATATTCTTACAAACTTGCTAATATTTGCAGTCGAAATCATATGTTGATGAATTGTTTATTTAAATTGAAGTTACAACTACCAGGTTTTTCGTTTGCGATCTCTTTCATGTGATAATTTGCAATATATAATAAATGAATCATAAACAAATATTTTTTATAATGGGTAGAACATTGTTATCTTGCACATACTTAATGAGTCAGGTCTTATATGGATTTAGTTGATAACCTGGGTGATATTGCCTCGGATGCTAATGTAATCAATGCTGTTGTAAGGTCTGGTAACTTGAATGTATTGCATTTTAATGCTCAAAGTTTAGTACCGCGTGAAAACAATGTTAAATTTGATGAGATAAGACATTTAATGACAGAATGTTTGGTAGATGCCATTGGTGTCTCTGAAACTTGGTATAAAGAGTCGATATATGATTCTGCTGTATCAATAAACGGATATAAACTGTTTAGGAACGATCGTATGAACAAGAGAGGGGGTGGCGTATGTTTATATATTCGTGAGAACTTAACGACAAGAGTTATTTACGACCAGCAATATGATGTTAGCATTGAATGTCTTTTTGTAGAAGTTCTATTTTGCAAGTTGGAAGACGTACTTAACAATTTTTCTGATAGATATAGTAATATTTTGATTATGGGAGATTTCAATGCAAACATGTTTACTAGAAGCCCATCGATTCGGGAAATATGTAATCGTTTATCATTAACTGTGGTTCATAACTCTTTACCAACACATTTTTCTCCTCAGCAGACAACGACTTCTCTCATTGATTACTATTTAGTCTCTAATATTGACTTGGTAACTCATCATTGTCAATTCCAAATTCCTGCTTTGAATTCGTATCATGCTGCAATTTTTCTTTCGTATAATGTCTTTGGCAGCTATGAGTCTAATGCATTTCTTTATAGAGACTATGGGCGACTAAATATTGATAATTGTTTTTCCCAGATACAGTCTACAAATTTTGATGGCATCTACAATAGCCAGGACATAAATGATGGTGTTGAATGCTTTAATTCTATTATAAATCGGATCTTTGATGATGATGTGCCGATTCGTAGATTAGTCAGGAATGGCGACAACGACTGGATAAAAGACAGTCGCATCATTCTTGCGAAGCGTGAAAGGGATCTAGCATATCGTGCGTATAGAGAAAATAGGACACATAACAATTTTAAAACGTATTGTAGATACAGAAACAGATTGAAGGAATTTCAGTATTAGATTTTTTTCCACTTGTGACCATAGGAATTTATGGAGCAAAATAAGACAAATTGGAGTTCTTAAACCATCTCAGATCGGGCAGGCCTCAATTAATTTGGATGAGTTCAATGAGTTTTCTAGAATGCCTAGCTTGTGGGAAGAGGTTTCAATTACTACGCCTTTGGCGGAGGGGTTTTCATTTAGGAATGTTACTAGTAACGATGTTCTCAAGGCTATATCTGTTATAAAATCGCATGCTGTCGGGCCTGATAATATTCAATTAAAATTTTTAAAGATTATATTCCCGATGATATCTAGTCATTTGACATTTATTATAAATAAAGTTTTAACAACATCAACCATTCCAGATATTTGGAAGTTGGGTAGAGTCACACCGATCCCAAAAATTAAAAATCCGAGTTGTTGTGCTGATTTTCGCCCTATCAGTATCTTGTCAGTTTGTTCCAAAATCTTTGAAATTATTGTTAGAGATCAAATATTGTGCCATATAAGCAAAAACAACTTAATACATGCTAACCAATCAGGATTTAGGAATGGTTTCAGTACAACGGGGGTTCTTATGGATATCACAGAAAAGATAAGAAACAATTACGATAAATCCAGATCCAGTGTGCTGATATTCTTAGACTTTAGAAAAGCCTTTGACTCCATTAGCCATAAAACACTAATTGATAAACTTGTTAAGCAATTCGGTTTTAGTTCCAGTGGGTGTAAGCTCATATGGTCTTTTTTGTCAGGACGCAAACAATTTGTTCAAGTTGGCCAAGAAATTTCGCGAACTATTTCGTTATATCGTGGTGTACCTCAAGGCTCAATATTAGGACCTCTGCTCTTTCTTCTGTATGTGAACGATATTTTTAAAGTTGTGAATTTATTGGACTGTTACACTTATGCTGATGATATACAACTCTTAGCAGCATGCGATTTATGGAATGTTCATACTGCAGTGGAAAGAATAAACTATGAACTAGCTAGTCTTGAGAGGTGGTCTAGAGACAACTTTTTGCAATTAAACCCCGCAAAATGTAAATACATGATATTTTCTAAGCGTCCTCTTGCTTTAGATATAGTAATTGGTAATGAATTATTAGAAAGAGTACCCTTTTATAAAACGCTGGGCATTATTCTAGATGAAATGCTAACATTTAACTATCATATAAATTCTATAATATCCCGTACAGCATGGACTCTGAGAAAACTTTATAATGTTGCCTATTTTTTGCCATTGGCAGTAAGAAGAAGAGTTGCTATGTCTTTATGCCTACCGTTGTTCAATTTATGGTCAGCCCTAATTATGGAGAGACTTAGAATTTGTTTTAATAGAGTCATTCGCTACATTTTTAAAGTTAGATTTGGGGAACATGTTTCTCATTATCAAATCGACCTACTAGGTTGTAGATTTGATCAATATATCAAATTGAGACAGATGCTCTTTTTTTATAAAACTGTAAAATTTGGATGTCCTACCTACTTATCTAATAAATTCCACTTTGGCGCCTCTAGTAGAACACATACTATGGTTTGCCCTGCATATACTTCGCTGGTAATGGAGAGATCCTTCATTATTAAGATAACAAGATTATGGAATACAGTTATACCGTATCAAAGTCGTCGCTTCAGTCATTCTTTGTCAGTTTTTAAAAAAATTTGTCTTTCAAACCTATAATACAATTTTTGTAGTCTAAAGTTTTGAGATCCGTAGTATTAGACAGCAATGCATTATATCACACCTATAATAAAATAATTTTTTTTTTCTTTCTTTGTAGTTTATAACTTTGATATCCGTCGTATTTTACAGTAACGCATTATATCGCTTTTTAAACTAATTTTTCTTAATGCTTTTGTGGCTGGCTGTTCAAGATAAAATTAAATTTTTTTTTTCTCTCTTGAAGTCTCATTGGCATGAGGTATTATGATTTAACCCATAACCAAATAAATATTTAACGTATAGAGGCCTAATTAAGTATGTGCAAAGATCAAGGGGTTATAAAAAATAAATAAAAAAATTACTATGAGATAAGATTGAATTTTTTTTTTTTATGTACAAATACATTTCTATAAACATTGTTGAAAAGAATAATACACATTTTAACATTTATTATATATATTGTATAGTACTATTTACATACATTTATATATATTATTTCATTTTATATTATATTATTGTAGTCTAGTCAATTTGGCCCTCAAGGGCTTGCGACATGATTTTGAAGTAAATAAATAAATAAATAAATAAAATATATAGTATATGAATATATACAAGGTATTTGCAGATCATAATTTTTCGCTATTTTTTAATTTTACTCTAAATAAAAATTGGTGGCTTTTGTTACAAACAATTTAACAGTAGAAAATCTTAAGAACACCTTAAAACAACTTGTCTTGCTACTAACTACGTACTCTAAACAATTTTATTAAGAATTTGTTGAAAGCTACATACACACATACATATCTACACACATGCATTATAAATTCACATGGAGTTTACTATTTGTGATGTTTTGAAGTGCTGTAAACTTATAGTTTTTTGGGTATTTGTTATCTAATAAAAGTATGCATATTTAGCGATTATTCGAAAAGTTTGCATACAAATTACTGGTGATTTTCATGAGTAATTTTAAAATAAATAAAAAATAGATTTTTTTAATATTACAGGCAAAAGAATATGTTTTAAAAAGAATTTGTAATAAATCCTGGGGGGGGGGAAATCAAGTCTGGGGGACATTGCCCCCCCCAGAAAGGCCTAGCTACGCCTATGTGTTTGTAATACGATATTTCGATCTAAAACTTTTTTCAACTTATCGGCAAAATCCATTCTAATCACATCTTTAACATTTTCTTGAACACGGTCAATAACTTCCAAGCTTTCGTTTCTCTCCGAAGTATGTCGAATAACGACTTTGCTGAGTAAATATTTTTGCGCATCCAACCTTCTGCAGAACTTAATGGCTGACAAAGGTTTTCTTCATTGAAGGCTACAGGCAAGATAAAAAGAAAACCTTTACTCAGCACAGCCACTGTTCGATATTTAAGCTCGACAGGAGACGTGCACGGCATAACACATTTCCCTATTCCTACAGAAGAAACGAATAATAACTCCTAGGGGTTGAACTAAATTTTGGGAACAAATTAAGTTTAGTGACATAAATCCAAAATTAATAAAAATTTGGTACCTGTTAGAAAATTAAAAAATAAAAAGAAAAGCTTAAATAAAAAAATTGGCGGCGAGCCTTAGTTTCTGAGTTATAGGCCTTTGAAATTGTAGTGCAAAATTCTGATTACATGATGTATTTTCCAACAAATGTTTTCCAATATTGGTGTCATTTGAAAACTTTTTAGCGACTCTTTAAGAAAACACTAAATTTTGGAATTGGGTTGTATTGTAATAATTAATAACTTTCCTAAGGTTCTACCTGCCCGAGTGTGCCGGCGCTAATTAACGCCACTGGCTCTAAATGATTTAAGGCAGATGAATGCCTTTGTTAAAGCAGATGAATGCTTTAATTTTAAATGAAGTAAACTATTTCTTTTATAGTTAGAGCTCAGTGAGGATCTCCCAAGAAAGTTGTTTATTTATTCTTTTATATATAAAATTGTATTGGCTTATATACTAACTATGAGAATAATGCTTAACCTATATTAACATAAGAGAGAAAAGAAAAGGTATATGCTTAATAAGCAAATTGTTCCTTTTAGTTTCCTACGGTAGGCGTGCGGCGTGTGTCTCATAAGAAATTTGGAAAACATAGATTCTGTATTGTTTATATTTATATATAAACACATTATTGGTTATTAAATATGATTTATTCAAGTGCATTATGCTGCGGCCTTTGAGCAGACTGGTGAGTGTCAAATATCCGTTGTACAAAATACATATTTACGTTGCAGTCTGTCAATGCATTTATCTAACACTTCATGCAGCGGTATTTGCCCGAATGTTGTTGTTATTATTTCTACGTGGATAATTATTTCTTCCACGTGATCGTGTGTTATTACCACGGTAACTGTTTTCAGATTTGTACTTTTGTCCATAGTACAAAATGGTATTTTGTTGACCTGTGGCGTCTGTACAACTATTGACAAATTTACTTATAGCATCGTTCATGCTATTAAATTGTCCTGCTTCCATAATAAGCTTAACTTTATCTATGGTGCAGTTCTTAGTTAATGCTTTTACGGCAGTTTGTGTGGAACATTTTGTAGCTAAGTCGCATGACAGTCCATCTGAAATGTATGCAGTTTCTAACGCTTTAGTTAAATTTTCCATTTCGCTGCAATAAGCGTTGGCTGTTTTATTGTTTTGTTTTATATTTAAAATTTTTGCTGTTAACATTTCCACAGACTCTCCCTTCACGCTACTTTTTAGTTTGTTTATTATTTCTGATATAGTTGATTCATTGCTGATTAGATTTCTTGCAGTTCCCTTTAATTTTGTTTTTATTAGTGATACTGCCACCGCTTCGTGAGTACCTTTTATTGAATCTACTAGGGACAGGGAGTCAATAAAGGCTCGTAAATTTTCTGATTTTCCATCAAAATCTATAATCAGCTTTGATGCTGTGTTCAAAAAGTCCACTACAGTTTGAGTCATTGTGGATTCAGTTACAGGCATAGAAATATTAAATGTTACACTTTCGTGTATTGAATTTGGTAGTTCGATTTGTATCGATTTTTTATCATATAATTTTGAAACTCTGCTTGTTAAGTCAAGGAAAAATGCGTCTGCTGCTCTTTGGTGAGCTACTGTAAGCCTATTGTAGTAAACGTTAAATAAAACTCTTATTTCTTCTAATCTTTTTAAAATGTTCTGAAAATGGTGGTTAATTGTTTCGCTTTTAATTGGTCTATCAATATTGAGACACTTGTATGAACGTTCAAAATCTTCTTTTATAATTCTGGCTTTAGTAATTATTTCTTTCCATTCCATTGCCCATGTTCTTTTATATCTTATCTAAATCATTTGCTTTACTGAAATACTTTTTTCTTAGAGCTCTTTTATGTGACAAATATATTTTAAGCAACAAGTTAATTGCTGAAATTATTACTAATATTAGCATTAGTAGCCATAATGAATTTATTTCTGACTTATGATCAATGATTTCTAAATTAGTAATTACGTTAGCATTGGGTTTTTCCATTTTGGATTCTGTTTTACCCATATTGAAAAAATAAATTCAACAGTTCACCACTCCAAAACAAAAAATTTAATTTCTCTTTTTTTTCTACAAGTAAAAAAATTTACCACTCTAAAAATTTCCTCATGAGTAAGACTGTTTCTTGCTCAATTTTTGGTTTATTTATTACGTCGTCTTCTGTTGGAGTTCCTTCTATACCTACTAATTTCCAAATCTGTTTTAAAACTCTATTCGCTCTTCCATAGTTGGCTCATTTTTTTTAATTTCCCATTGAACTGGGTTTTTAGCCCTACTTCTGAATTTCCTATTCATTTTGAAAAAAAAAAATTTTATAACCTTACAAAATTAATTTTAAATTTTATATTTATTTTTATTTTTGATATATTCTTATTGCGTTAAAAAAAAATTTTTTTTTGTTTTTTTTTGTAAAATAATTAAAATAATAAATAAATAAAATAATTTTAGTGTCTGCGTTGCTGCATTAACGCCTCAAACGCTTCAATTTGTAGCCAGATCTCTGTGGCTCTTTCCCAAGATGGTGGTGGATCGGATTCCACAATCCTTTTCATCGCAGCCAGTTTTTTCCGAATTTGTACAATTTTGCCACCTCTTTTATGTCGTGGTCTTTGTATTTTAGGGATTGTTGTCAATTTTTCCTCAATGTTCTTGGCCTGTCTTTGGCGGTATTCCTCTATAGTCAAGGCTTTTGGTCCCTCTTTTTGTGCTGTGGATTTATTACTTGATGATTTTTCAGGCATAGTTGTCTGCCTTTTGGCCAGGCAGCGTCTTCCTTCTCTTCTGACGGATTGTTTACAGGCTAATCCGTCAGGACAATTAAAAAAATTTTGTTCATGAGAACTGGCAGGATCGCCATGTAATAATTAATAACTTTCCTAAGGTTCTACCTGCCCGAGTGTGCCGGCGCTAATTAACGCCACTGGCTCTAAATGGCTTAAGGCAGATGAATGCCTTTGTTAAAGCAGATGAATGCTTTAATTTTAAATGAAGTAAACTATTTCTTTTATAGTTAGAGCTCAGTGAGGAGCTCCCAAGAAAGTTGTTTATTTATTATTTTAAATATAAAATTGTATTGGCTTATATACTAACTATGAGAATAATGCTTAACCTATCTTAACATAAGAGAGAAAAGAAAAGGTATATGCTTAATAAGCAAATTGTTCCTTTTAGTTTCCTACGGTAGGCGTGCGGCGTGTGTCTCATAAGAAATTTGGAAAACATAGATTCTGTATGGTTTATATTTATATATAAACACATTATTGGTTATTAAATATGATTTATTCAAGTGCATTATGCTGCGGCCTTTGAGCAGACTGGTGAGTGTCAAATAACCGTTGTACAAAATACATATTTACGTTGCAGTCTGTCAATGCATTTATCTAACACTTCATGCATCGGTATTTGCCCGAATGCATGAGTGTCAAATGTCCAAAATACTTTCATTGCAATTGGATGTTATGTATGTTGCGGTCAAGTTGACTTTAAATGTTTACTATACAATGTTGGTCGTAGTGATAGTTAGAACACGCTACAGTATTTACTATAGGGTTGCATTTGTATACTCGTTTGTATAGCCAAAACAAATATACCATGGTATGTACCATATAATTGTAGTGTGAGCGACAGAACTAGTATAAGAGTTATTGTGTGTGCGTGCTTTTCGAAATTAAAATACAATTAAAACAAATAACAATTGCTTATTGTATTGCTGCTGAGCAACTGTTTGATCTGTTTTAGCCCAAAAATACCTATTGTAATACAAATATATGAAAAAACCACTATTGAAACAAATACATGATGTGCAGATGTATGTGCGGACGTTCGTTATGTTATTTTGTGGCGCAGCCAAAGTATAGAGAGAGAAAGAGACAATTTTGCTCTGAGAGTAATTACAAATGCATGTGTTTCATGTACATGTATCATTTACTTACATGTGTATGTGAAATTTTACTTTCAGTCATTCATTCATCAACCATGGATTTTTTTTTCAACACACCATGTGGTACTTATGTTAAAACCAGTTTTATGTATCTTATTTGTTATAGAAAAACAAATACATACAAACGTGTTTTTCTCATTTGGTCATTGCACAACCATACAATAATACCTAATTTACATTAAGCATCTTTTTCATGAAATTAGTTGCATGAAAATTTTTTATTTGTCAACAGGAGGACTGGAGTAGCAATTCATATCAAAAAAGTTGTCAAAAATGCATCAGAGATTCACTCTACACCGTTTTTTATATAAAATTCTCTTTTATAGTGCTGCAATTAGCAAACGGAAAAAGTTGCGTGCAACAAAATTTATCAAAATTCATGAAAAAATGCTCAATGTAAATCAGGTATAACTGCTTTAAAAATCAACATTTACAACTAGTAAAAGAAACGCTAAATAATATATTTTTTCATACAAGAACCAAAAAACACGCAAAACTGGTGCAAACAGATGCATCTGTGCAATGCTATAGTATTTAATTACACCTGTGTATGTTTATATATGTATGTGCGTGTTTGTAGCATTCATACATAAAAAGGTTTTCTACAGAGCCGGCCTTCGGCCGGGCTTAAAAGCCTTTGGACACGATTAAAATGCTTGCTGTCAAGTTCGTGGACGTGTTCTTGTCGGCTTGATGTTACCATGCTTGATGACCCACCAAGCATTCATTTTTATTTTGATTTTGTGCTGTTCGTTTGGTTGAAAAAAATATATAAAAATTTTTAAATAAAGAAATTCAATAGCAATAATGGCAGCACTGATTACAAAAAAAAGAGAAAAGCAAAATAACTCTTCTTTTTTCTTCATCACTGAAATTTATGTTTTTCTTCTTTTAATTCCGATGTTTTGGGCAACCGTTCACAATGAAAATATAATTATAATCGTGCTTGACGGGTTAACACATACACATATATAACAATTCACAGCAAGCATGCCAAAAATCAAAATTTTTTGATTTTCCACCAAGCATCGTTGGTGTCACACATACTAACAAATTTTCACTCATACTATAACCAATTTCAGCAAGCATTTTGACCGTGTCTAAACCCCTCAAGGATTTTCTCCACCATGTTGTTTCCCTAAATGGCGCAGCTTAATAAAGATTTTCTGCCTGGCAAAGTTTTTCTGTCTAATAATGTTTATATGCACAGCCGGCCTTTGGCCGGGCTTAAGGATTTTCTCCACCATGGTGTTTCCCTACATGGCGCAGCTTAATAAAGATTTTCTGCCTGGCAAAGTTATTCTGTCTAATAATGATTTTCTGCACAGGCGGCCTTCGGCCGGACTAAAGGATTTTTTCTACCATGGTGTTTCCCTACATGGCGCTCAAGGCACATTTCAAGGCACATTTACTACAGGTACATGATATGCCTTGATGGCGCTTTTAAATGATACTAATATTGACGACATTCGTTGGGGAAAATACTATGTATAATTACAATTTCGTACAAGAATTTCAAAAGCCTCGCTTACAATTTTTTTATTTAATTTTTTTCCTTATTTTTTAATTTTCAATCGGATAGTTTTTTTCTTATTTGTTCCAATTCCACCATATAATCACAATTTCATACTAGAACTTCAATGTCCCATAACTCGGAAATTAAGGCTCGCCGCCAAATTTTTTATTTAAGTTTTTTTTTTTTATTTTTTAATTTTCTAACAGGTACCAAATTTTTATTAATTTTGGAGTTATGTCACTAAACTTAATTTAAGCCAAATTTTGTCCAAAATTCTGATTATGACGATGATTCGGAACAACCTTCAATATTAAAAGTTGCGAATGCAAATGTGTTAATGACGTGTATGAACGTTATTTTGTTACTTTTATAGACGTCAGGTCCGCGGAAGGGTTAAACTTTATTTTTGGATTCTTTTCTTTTCAAGCAAAACTTTCAATTTAATGTATATAAAACGTCAAAACGTCTCATTAACATGTAGTCAATTAGACAAATAAAAGGCTTTATTAGTGAAAGTGTGCAGTATGAGTTGTAAACACGGTGTAAATCAAAATTTGGGAAATTCAAATAAAATGTTTGTGCTCACACGATGTAAAGAATGCAATAATAATGTTCTTATACATACCTTTATTTTTACAAAAGCTTCATTGCAATCAGCTAATAAATACTTAGCTTTTCGTGAGTATATTCTTACTACCCCAAGTAATAAGTGTCCAGATGTACGTAAAGCCAGCTTTACTTTTGGTTGCATTATTCCTTCGACGGATTTTTCTATATTCGTTTCAAATACATGCGCCTTTGTGATTTTTTTGTCCCAATGAGCTGCAAGCCAAACCCTTGCTAATGGACCTTTTTTTGCTAATATTATATGTGCATAAAACATTTTTCTGTTTTGCAAATTAAATATACAAGTTCACAACAAAAGTAGCAACTAGAGCTACAAGACTATCGATAGTATTATCGATAGTTTTATTTTAAGTACACAATCGAATTTTTTTCGAAAGCGATACTATCGACAAACACGCTCTAAAAAAAGCAAAAAAACAAAGTCAATAAAAACGGTATGACGGCGGCCAAGGCACATTTACTACAGGTACATGCAAGACACATATACAACAACTGCATGCATTAAGCAAAACTGTGTGGCAACTCTGTGCTTCTCACGTAGCTTTACAAAGTAATTGTCAAAAATTCGTATGCATCAAACAAGGCACAAAAGTAATTGTCAAACGAATTCTTCGTTATAAACTTGGAAACAAAAAATCATCGGATGAGCAATATGCCTGATACGTGTACCTGTTTGATATGCCTTGTACATAGCTTTACAATGCTTTTTCTGGCAACGAAATTTTGAGCACATTTTACTGACAATATTGTAAGATCTGACAATCGACTGTACATAGCTTTATTAATTTGAAATTTATATATTTTCATATATTTATATAGAATCAAGGCATATCAAACAGGTACAAGTATCAGGCATATTACTCATCCGCTGATTTTTTGTTTACAAGTTTATAACGAAGAATTCGTTTGACAATTACTTTTGTGCCTTGTTTGATGCAAACAATTTTTTGACAATTACTTTGTAAAACTATGTGAGAAGAAAAGAGTTGCCACAGGGTTATGCCTAATGCATGTACCTGTAGTAAATGTACCTTGGCTATGTACAGACGGTTGTCAGATCTTACAATATTGCCAGTAAAATGTGCTCAAAATTTCTTACAACTGTGTGAACTGGAAATTTTTGTCAGACGACGTTGCAAGAAAAAGCTTTGTCAGTCCATTGCAAGACTAGCAACTGACAACATATTGTCAGTTATCTTACAATCGTGTGAACCATAGACTACTATATGGTGTGAACACATTGTAAAATTATTGCCAGATATTTGTCAGAAATTTTAATATTGTCAGATGTGCGAAGCTCATGCATCTGAAAATGGCGTCGTAAGATAATTCTTTCTATGGGCAACACTGCACACGCTTGATTTTAAAGAAAAAGTTAATAATAAAATATATGCAGACAAAATCATTGCAATTGCTTCTTTATGGTCCATAATAATTTATACTTTCACTATTTACATTTAACACAAACGATAAATATTTAACAATTGCCAACAAATAGTTTAAGTCTGGCAACGCATAACAACAGATCGAACAATTTGTGCATATGACAACCGTGTGAACTGACAATTTTTCTACTGACGATTTTGTCAGATGAATTTATTGTCATACAACCGTCCAGTAATAAATTGTAAGATTTTCTGACATCCGTGTGAACTGACAAGAAATATTGTACTGGCAATTTTCGATTGCCAGTACATTGTCAGCACATAGCCAGATCTGAATATATTGTAAGATCTGACAATCGTCTGTACATAGCTTAAAGGCTCAGTTAGCCGACTGTAATGTAACGTAACTGCAACAGTAAGAAACAGCTGATTGATTTTGTTATGTGAAAAGTAATGAAAATGTTTATAGAGATGTAATGTAACGTAACCTACTTATCATACTTAAGACTTAAGTCATTGTAAAATTATTGCCAGATATTATCTGTCAGACATTATATATATATTGTCAGATGTGCGAAGTCTAAAGCCCATGTCAGATAAAACTTTTGCTTCGCGTTGCGTTGAAGATTCGCTTTGACATCTAAGATGAAATGTACGTGCTTATATGAATCATGTCACAAAAAGAACTTATAACGCAAAGCGAAGCGAAAAGTTAGGCAACTCTCAACTTTTTGCGTGCTTTGACAATAAGTTGGTATAGTTTATTTAATTTGTTTGACCAAACTCGCATGTATATATGAAATTTTTATTAAAATGTCGGTAAATTTACATAAAACACGAGTTCGTGGCATCAGAGTAATCGAATTGTGCTGTGTTTTGTACATGAAATAGAATAGTGAAACAAACAGTGAGTGCAAGGCGCATTTATTAGGTGACAGCACTACACCAGGTGACTAATGTCATTATATCAATCTAAATGTCAAATTTGGATTGTGTAGGTATAAGCCTAAAAGCGTGCTTTTGTTTGGGTGTCCATAAACATCTTTCGAATATTCAGTTTTGTATGGTGTTTGACATTTTCTATAAGAAACATGCAATCTGACGATGCTACCCGGTTTTGAAAAATAAGAAGGTAATTTATATCAACAAGGTACATGTGGTTGTAGCTGTTGTAACATTTGTTGTAGAATCGCGGGTACCTGATTGATGTGCCTTGAGTGAGTGTTGTCAAAGTTTTTATTGTGTCATTCACACTTTGCTTCACGCTTTTTTTCCAAAGTTAGAAACGTCACGGAAAGCGTTGAATTGTATCTGACACCGCCTTAAGCATCTGACAATGACGTCATTGTAAGAGAATTCTTTCTATGGGCAACACTGCACACGCTTGATTTTACAGAAAATATTTAAAATAAAATATATGCAGACAAAATCATTGCAATTGCTTCTTCATGGTCCATAATAATTTACACTTTCACTTTTTAAATTTAACACAAACACAAATGATAAATATTTAACAATTTCTAACAAATGCTTTAAGTCTGGCAACGCATAACAACAGATCTAACAATTTGTGTATATGACAACCGTGTGAACTGACAATTTTTCTACTGACGATTTTGTCAGATGAATTTATTGTCATACAACCATCTGGCAATAAATTGTAAGATTTTCAGTTACTCCGCCCGTACTTGTGCAACACCATATTATACTAATTTACTTTGTATAATATGTACTAAATAAATAAATAAATAAATAATATGAAAGAACGTCGGCATAATAAGAAGAATAATATATAAATATTGATTTTAATATCTATGTGGGGGAAAACGTACTCTTGTAAATATCATATTTCATAAATATCAGGCAGCCGTGCAGTAAACATCTTATAGCCTATTTCTGATTTAAGAAAGAAAACTTAAGCGAACGAAAAGCAGTCGCTCGAATTCGAGTCAATTTGGATTTCTCATTGGCACTCACTTTCTTTCGCACTCGCTTACGTATGTCAATTTTGGTATATTACGTCGTTAAAAGTAGAAGCAATGCCATATCATAAATTT
The DNA here is from genome assembly GCA_949987645.1 of Tachina grossa. Taxonomy (NCBI): domain Eukaryota; kingdom Metazoa; phylum Arthropoda; class Insecta; order Diptera; family Tachinidae; genus Tachina; species Tachina grossa. The sequence goes on along the minus strand of OX465274.1, from coordinate 104,493,519 downwards.
TGATATTTCTAGTAAAAGTATCGAAAAATACTACGAAAATATTCTAAAGCGAATACAACTGCGTGTAAGTGTGATCAGCTGGTGCAAAGTGTCAATTAATAAAAAAGGGAGAGAATTTAAAAAAATATTTGTTATATTTTTATGTGTTTCTTGTTTTGATTTTATAAAAGAAAAATGGATTTATCGGTGGCTATTTACTTTTTAAATGAAATAGATAACGACGATGAAACTGTTCAAGTAAATCGCAGAGAGTTAAGAGATAGGTTTACTGTTCTGGAGCTGCCTACCAACCTGTAAGTACATACATACATATAATATCATGCAAATCAAATAACTGAAAAAAAATTATGTTTATAGACTTATTGCAAACTTTCGCGTTTCCAAAGAAGTTTTTCTTTTTCTTTTGAAGAAACTTAAAAATCAAGAAGTTGAGTCTTTAAAATGCACAAATATTCGCCAGGACATTAAACTGGTAACATTTTTACGTTTTCTAGCCACTGGGAGCTATCAGCAAACAGTTGGCAATGAAATGTTTTCGTCAACATCCACAGCAACTGTATGCCGAATCGTAAAAGAGTGCCTTGATTTTTTTGAAAACTTCATATGTGCAGATTGGATAAAAATGGTTCGCTCTGAAGACGAAAACAAAAGGGAGTTTTTTCAATCCACTGGCTTTCCCGGCATAATTGGCTGCGTTGATGGAACCCATGTGAGAATAAAATCACCAGGAGATCATCTGAAACACCTTTACTACAATAGAAAAGGCTATTACAGTGTAAATGTCATGGTGGTAAGCTAAACAAAATGTTTTGTTATTAAATATACTTTAAATTTTATTCCCACATTTTTAGATATGTGACAACAAAACATATATAACATATGTTGATGCCAGACATCCTGGGGCCAACCATGACGCATTTGTATGGGAACAAAGTCTAGTTGACCAAAAACTACGAAATGCTTATGAAAATGGTCAAAGAAATACATGGATTCTTGGTAAGTTCTTGTAGTCATAATATACTTATATTTTGAATTTATCTGGTGATTTCATTTTTTGATATATGTAATTTTCTAACATTTATCTAGGCGATGCTGGGTACAAACTAAAACCATATCTAATGACGCCATTCAGAAATCCAGAGAGCACTGAAGAAAGAAAGTACAACAAAAAACATGCTAGTGCACGCAACGTTGTTGAGCGTTGCTTTGGAGTACTAAAGAACAGATTCCGCTCTATAATAGGTTCCAGAGGACTTCATTACTCTCCAAACAAGACTACCCAAATAATCAATGCATGTTGTGCTCTGCATAACATGTGCATAGCCTACAAATGCCCATTGCCAACAATTGAAGTGGAAGAGGAAACGAATAGTGAAGTTCTAGATGTGTTGGATGAAGAGGAAATAGGCGCAAGTGCTATAAGAAGAAATATTGCCATAAATTTGTAAAAATTTAATTGTACTGAAACATAAAAAATTAAAGAAAATTAATTTAATTTTGAAATATATATTTTTTGTCTAACAATTTATTAACATTTTTCAAAAGTTAATTTAAAAATTCATTTTGTAGATGCACTTAAAATTATAAACTAACAAAAAACTATTTTTGGTTAAAAAAAAATCACAATTCATTTTAAAAATTAATGCATTTTGCATTAATTTTTCACATAATTAAAAAAACAACTTATAGCAATAAAAATAAGACGAGAAAGCCACAATAATTTAATCGTTATTAACTTTTAGAAAAATGTTTTTCTAACATATTTTCGAACCTTATTGTGGCTTTAACTAGCTCTGCTATACCAGCTGCTGTTGTTTCAGCGGCATTAGCCATCCTCTTTGCTGCTTCAGCTTGCACCTCAGCAGCATCAGCCATTCTTTTCATAGAGTTGGCTTGTTCAGCAGCTGTTGCAGCATTTCCCTCAGCTATTCTTAGCTGTCGGCGGATAAGATTAATCTCTTCAGTAGCAAATTTTCCCTTTTTTGCCGAATGGGAGGCTACTGGATAATTTTCACCTTCGCTGAAGCAACTTTCCTGGCGTTTTGTAGCAGCAGTAACAGCGGTGGTATTTTGTTGCTGTTCTTTAGAGCTTTGGTGGACATTTAGGGGCGATTTTTGTTGATTGGTAGAAGTTTTGTTTGTTTGCTGGGAAGTTTCCGAGCTTCTAGTTGGAGTAACCACTGCAACAGATTTGCTGCACCTGCCTGGTGACTCCAACAGCGCAACAAAACAATCATCAATTGATTGGTCTTCTGCACCAAACACTTTCCCTCCGGGTGCTACAGCAGATGATACAAACAGCGTCCTGTCTATAATAACCTCTAGCTCTGTTAAGTTATTGTAGCGGTATAAGCCACCCCCCGTCTCTCTAAGGCTCTTTTGGTTTTCCCCAATTTTCTTTTTTGTTCTGGATTTCAAATCTGCCGAGGTCTATAAAACCATAAATATTTAATTGGTTTTCTTTTCTAACATGCAAAAAAATTACTAACCTTTTTCCATTCGCCAATAGTTCGTGAAGGAGGTCCAAGCGCATTTAAATTGCTGCAGAGCTTTTTCCACTCCTCGTCTACCTGAAACTTATTGGCACCAAAGATTGGAGCACCCCTTGCTAACTCAGGATTTTCTTCCATAAACAGCACTAATGTCTTTAGTTGCTGCATTGTTGATTTCTTTAAACTAAAAAAGTTGTTAAAAACCTTGTTTTCCATTTGTATATATTTTTTTTATCACAAAATGTTTTTTATTTTTATCTACTTTATTATTTATCTATTTTTATTTATTGGTATACATATAAATGAAAATTATTTTACGAAAGCAAAACCAAAAGTGAGAGATTTTGACATTTCATTCTCAGTGTTGACAACACGTTCTTAGCAGAGAAATCGGATTTTATATGAAAGCACTTACGTTTTCATTTGAGTTCTTGTTCGAGTCACTGTTCGCTTAGAACATGCGTAGAGAAATCAAAATCAATGTTCTTTCTCATAGAAAGCGAATGAAAGTGTTCTTTCTTAAATCAGAAATAGGCCATTAGTTTATTGTAATAGTAATGTGTGTTTCATAAAAATTTTGGTACCGTAGTTTTGATTTAGCTGCCTTTTGTTCAAGTGCACTTTGGACTTAACTGCCTAAACTGATAAATTTCTGTCACTATTCTTTAAAATCCCATACAAATTCGTTTTTTAGGTGCACTTTCTATACCTGCACATTTAAGATAAGTGCCTTAAAATTTTGGTAATTTTAAAAGATTTTCATACAAAAAATCAACGTTAGCTGCACATTGACTTAACTGCACAAAATATATTTTTTCTGTAATTATTGTTCAAAATCCTTTTTTAAGTGCACTTTGTATACCTGCGCATTTAACATATTTTTAGACAGTTTTAAATTATTCTCATATAAAAATTTTAAGTTAGCTCGACACATTAAAAAAATTTGGCCACACAAATATGCAACCATGTATGTGTATAAAACTGAAGTAAAAATTTTGTATACCTGCAAATTTAAGGCCCAACTATAATATGAATAAGATGGCTTAAACTAATGTCAGAATTGAGTTTTCACACTTATCAACATCTAACATCTACCGTCAGTTTGCGGTGATGTTGAAAATTTCCCATAAGAAATGTACAGGGCTAAAAAACAACATCTTTCAACATCTTTGTAAAATGTTCCTAACTCATTTTGTTCCACTCAACATCTTTTGATTATTTTAGTGCCACCACTGATAAATGACAAAAAATTGTAGTGGCATCACTGGAATTTTCGACATATACCCCCAGTTTTTAACTTAAAAATTAAGTACGTAATTAGCTAATTATTATTTAAAATTAAGTTGTAATTAAATACGATTTCATTTTTTCAGTGGTTATTTAAAGTTCTTATTAAATTACGTTGACAGTACGGTAGCACTTCAAAATTTCCCAGTATTATTGAAGGCTTTTCAAACAGCAGCTGTTTAATGTAAACAAAAAAGGTAGGTTATCAACATGTAGAAAATTAAATTGCATAAAAACTCATTTTATGAGACCAAAAGAACATCATAATGACTTTTTATATTACTTTATTCCATGATATGAAACTTTGTACTGTATATGTTATATATTTATGAAATTTAAACGAAATTCTTTTTAATACGACCGCATGATGCTCATGTGCATGTTTTCAGTAAACACACACACACATAAAAACATATGGTACAATCATAAAACTAAAGTAGTGTTTAATTTCGCAAGGTTGGGCATTTAATTATTATTTAAATAAGCACTCAAAAACACAATTTCGTATTTAATTAGAACTTAAAAATAATTACGGTTTGATTACCAACTGAAAAATAGGCATAAGTATGGTACATATGTATGATAGTCCTTTTTGATTATATTCTCATCAGACAAGGGTTTATCTAAGACATCTATTATTGAACTCATTTTGTCTTCAATTTAAAATTCAAGGACTTTAGAAAATTTTTATTTGATGTTGTTAGAGCTTTTTGTTGAGCTGGTCGCTTTAATGTTGTTATTGTTCTTACTGCTATATTTTTCAATGTATTTGTGTTGTATATTAGCATTATTTAGTTGTCCTTAAATGTATTCGTATTGTAATTTCCTCTCCTCGGAAATTAATTAAATCACCGTGTTGATCCAGTACGCGCAGCGCTAGTGAACTTATCTCTCTGGTGTTTACAGGTAAAAAGATAAGATTTCTTGGAACCTCATCTATTTTATAGCCTGGAAGCACATTAATAGGAAATTCATGAAGTGTATGCGATTTCGAGCTATTCATATATGTGTTTATAGCGATACTACTTTCAATTCGCAAGAGATTCACTTTAAAAATATTAACTGGAAGATCTGAATAATAATATTTGTTTGGTGTTAGGATTTTGCTATTGAATCCTAAAAGTTTTCCAATTGTATTGTCTTTATTAAAATATACAGGATCCTTGGAACTATTAACTTTAACTTGCATTGTATTGTTATTGGCTTCAATAAAAATCTTATTTGCTGGGCAGAGTCGTTTGTATTCCTCTTCTGTAAAATCAACTATATCATTTAATTCGTAAGATCCAATTAGTATTTCAATTATATGTTCCCCTATATGAAACATATTGTTGTAGGTGTCTACATTTGGAATACTGTTGTATGAATGAAAATCAGTTAGAGCACACTCATATGCACCATTTAGTTCAATAGGAGGAAAGTAACTAGTAGATAGTTCTGATGAGTTAGAGCTCAGAGTAAGTGTTATTGACATTATAACAGTCCGATTACAATTAAATAAGGTTTAGTACATAGTATGGTTTATAAATATGATTTACATATTTATTTAATTTTCTTATTTTAAAATTAACATTAGTTTCTTAATATTAATGCTATTGTTGTTGTTGCTATTGATGTTGTTGTTGTTTCTAATTTAGTTTTTCTTCCAACTATAATATTGCATCTTTACTTATCCAAGAATTGTGTTGCTTAGAAAATCCCAGCCATTTAACATATACCTGCTTGCCTTTAATTTTAAGAACCTTTTCAACTAGATATGTATTTGGAAATCTAGTTTTTGAAAGTTCCTCAGTATAGAAGCCACCTTTAATAGGATTGCCAAGATAGTCTTCTAGTATGTATGTTGCAGGATTTGTATTTTGAACTCTTGTAATTGTGAAAATTTCTGTAGTCCAATTTGGAGTATAACCTTTTTCAAATGTGTGCTTATATTTGCTTATGCGAACATGATCTCCCACATTAAATTTCATATTTTCATAAAGAAAAACAATTTAGATAATCATATAAGTCCTTATATTTTTCAATACATATAAGTTCCTGTAATTTTCTATTCGAATAAATGATTCCTAAATTTCCTTTAAAAAATAATACAAAACAAGGAATAATTTAATTTAATTTTATTTATATTAATAATACATTTTAATTTAATTTTATTTATTTTAATTATAATGATGGAAACATTTCATAGTATCTAATTATTAAATTTTCTAATATACTTTTGCGCAAAAAATATATTGTACATCTGCAAGTATCAGCTCCTTCCTCACACTCAGGATCATACCAAGGACAGCTTTTGAAGTGTCCTTCTGTGTTGTCTTCATCTTCCATGATACCTATTCTTCGTTCTCATCTAGCATATTTTCGAAAAATTTGATCATCTCCCAATGATCAAAAAGCCTGAAGCTTTCCAAATCTCTTATAAATTGGTTTAGAGTACGTCTAATTTGGCTCCTTTTATTTGCCGATAAATTAATGAATGATGATTGTTTGAAGGTTTCTTTAAGACTAAATTGCTCTTTAAATTTTTAAAGTAGTATCTCTTGATCTTTAAAATATCTATACCATCATCTATGTTCCATACATCTTTTTTAGCACTCTATCTCTCTCTATCCCTTTTCTCTGTATAACCATCTCTTTCTGTCTACTACTATCCCCCAGTTATTCACTATTTCACCATAAATATTTTCGATTAGCCTTTTTTAAGTCCTCAACGCTACTTTTAAGATCATTTTCAGTTAAACATTTAAAGTGAGCATAAGTAAATAAAAAATGGAGTCTACAACAAATCTAACATCAAAATTTAATTCACTAAAAAATAAAACCTTAATCCACATAAATGAGCTTGAGACATCAATTAAATACACCATTCGACAAGTGACAAGAGTAACAACAAAATATGGGCCAACACTAAAAGTTGAAATGGAAAACCACATAATGTTCCTGCCAAAGCGATATAATACTTTAACCGATGATGAAATTAAAGAACTCTCAAGCGGATCATATTGCTTAAGCAGAGAAGGTGAACAAAGCTTAATTGTTGAAAGCGTGCTGAGTGAATTTCTAATTCAAAATTCCCAATTTCCTATTTGGCAATGAAATATATTAATTATGTATTTTAAATTATAAATAAAAAGACATGAAAGAGTTTTGTAAAATATAAATGTTTGTGCTTTTTCATTTAATATTTTCAGTTATTTCATAAAGAAATTTAAGACATAAATGACCACAGGTATTGAAATTCTGATGTTGATTATAGCTGTATTTTATATTTGTACTAAGATATTTGACTACTTCCGAAGGAGGTTGTAAGTTTCCAAAGCTGTCGAAATATTCTTTTTCATTGTTGTTTTTATAATATGCTACCCAATTGTGTACCAGGTCCTGTTGATACGTCTAAATTGATTATTCCACATTCTATTTTCTTTATTCGTTTTGGTAGAGTATTCAACATGAAAACTCCTCTAAAATGTGGAATATTTATAGAGAAACGGTTTATGTCTACATCAGATAGTGGTCTGTTGGGTAGCGTCTCTAAGAGTTTTTTGATTCTTCTTTGTAAACTAAACCATAACCCTTTTTATATGGTTTTAAGTAAAGTCCTTTTCCAACTGCTATAGATTCCATCGCTCTATTATGTCTAGTTGCTTCATCAAGTTGCTTTTTTGCATTCTTTGTTGCATTTACAGCTTTAGCTATAGCAGCACCTCCAGTTGTTAGACTACCAATTGCACCCAGAGCAGTTAAAATCGGTATTAGAGGCAAAAACCCACCAATTTTTGGTACACGTATTACATGTGGTACTATAATTTGAGATTTTCTTCCTTTTAATGATTTGTTGATAGTTTTTCGGGCAATTTTAATTGCTGAGTTAATATCTACTGGTTTTTCCTTCTTTAGCATTTTTGTTGCAGCTCTAATTGATGTTCTAAACAGTTTTTTATCATTTATCTTGTTCTTTTTAACATTTTTCTTTTTCTCCACACCCATACCAAATTTCGTTTTGGCTTTCATTGCGTTAGTAACCATATAGGCAAATGATTTTTCAGCAATACTACTATCTTTTGATAAAACTCGATCTCAAGCTGAATTTTCAAGTATTTTATCAGCTTTATGTCTAGTGCTTAAATCCTTATTTTTTGAATAAGCTATATCGTGATCTTTACAAGCAGAGTCCAATAGATTAATTCCTTTATCACCTCGATTTAAACGTTTTTGTAGTTTTGTTCCAGGTCCACAGTACTGCTATCCACGAAGATGAAGTTCAACAGGTAGAGAGTTTATTATTTTATCTACTATACCTCCTCCAACGAAGGTGTTTTTATGACTAAACGTTTTCTGATATCGTATAACCATATTATCTGATTTTTTCTATAATAAGAGGTAACATTTATGAAATGTATTTAGTTACAAAAATGCAGTTAGTGAAACAACATAAAAATATTTTAGTTCGTAATATTGATGAATCATCGAACATCACTTCAAAAATAAAGCATAGTGTCCTCTTACCAAATTCTATTCGTGCTCTAATAGTGGGGCCATCAAATTGTGGAAAGACTAATGTTATGATCGGCTTACTAGAAAGTCCTAATGGACTCAAGTTTGAAAACATCTATTTATACTCAAAATCTCTTTATCAACCCAAACATGAGTACTTGAAGAAAGTAATTTCACCAATTAAAGGAATGGGATATTATACATTCACCAATAATGAATCAGTTATTCCACCTGACGAAGCTAAAACTAATTCAATTATGATATTTGATGATGTTGCATGTGAGAAGCAGAATACTATACGTTCATATTTTTGTATGGGACGGCATAGGGATGTTGATTCATTCTACTTGTGTCAAACTTATACTAGAATTCCCAAACATTTAATAAAAGACAATGCAAATGTTATTATAATTTTTAAGCAAGATGAGACAAATATGAAGCATGTTTATAGGGATCATGTTGACAGCGATATGAGTTATGAAAAGTTGCAAGAAATTTGTCGAGAGTATTGGAGGGATAAATATGGCTTTTTGGTGATAAGAAAAGATAATGAATTAAATGATAGTCGCTACAGAAAGCAATTTGACTATTTCATAACTATATAAACTACTTCTCATAAAAGATTGACTTTAGTTATTAATCTAACTTTAAACTTGATACATCTATTTGCTATAACCTCATCTGATACCTGATAAGCTGATCTCCAAACTATACCAGCTACCTGAAAACCAGACCAGCTCCTGATAAGCTGATCTGAAAACCAGACCAGGTCCTGAAAAGCTAATCTGAAAACCAGACCAGCTCCTGATAAGCTGATCTGAAAACCAGACCAGGTCCTGATAAGCTGATCTGAAAACCAGACCAGGTCCTGAAAAGCTGATCTGAAAACCAGACCAGGTCCTGATAAGCTGATCTGAAAACCAGACCAGGTCCTGAAAAGCTGATCTGAAAACCAGACCAGGTCCTGATAAGCTGATCTGAAAACCAGACCAGGTCCTGAAAAGCTGATCTGAAAACCAGACCAGGTCCTTAAAAGCTGATCTGAAAACCAGACCAGCTCCTGAAAAGCTGATATGATTGCTGATACCTGTTATTTGCCCTGGATGAGAAAATTTTAAAACAGTTGGTGTTGACAAGAAATGTGTTGAAGAAAAAGCTTCGTAGTATAAAAACTGGTGAAAAAGATACAAGTGATCGACTAAAAGATACATTTAAACCTATATCAGAAGAATTCGTAAATAGTTCTAAAAATATTAAAAGAATTCTTATGAAAGAAGAAAGTAAAATCAAGACAGAAGTTGAAAATATACAAGTTTAAAGCCTGAGAAACCTTCACTCAAGATATAGACAAGTACCCCAAAAGAAACTAGTAGAAGGAACAATATTTGATAATACCATCATATTTAATGATGCTAATACTGAGAATGATGATGACGATGATTTTACTCATAGACTTCCAATTCTGAAGACATTTATACTAACTTATCAGTATTGGAAGGCATAAATGAATTAGATACAAACTATTGTTGATAGTTACATTAAACTGAATGAAGATAAAATACAAGACAAATTAATAATATAGCTTAAAGCATTAATATTCAAGAATATATTTAAATGCAAATTGAGGAACAACAACGTGAAATAAAATTAGAGAAAGAAGACAGTTATAAAATTGAAAAAGCAACTGTAAAAAGTAAATAATTAAAAACAAATTGAAGAGTTTACGGTTAAATATATAGATTAGAAAATTAACTACATGTTAGTATAAATAGCTGAAAGTGCAAGATGTAGATCACAACACTTTCGAAAAAATCTGTGAAACAATTCAATGTCTTTAAAAAGGAATTTAGTTAACGAAGTCCATATTAAATTTCAACAACTGTTTGTGCTTGTAGAGATGTAATGACAAGAATATATGATGTTTTATGGAGCTAAGTTAGGTGAAATGTAGAACTATTCTACAGAAAATAGAAATTGTTGATTTTTGAAGACTGTAATTGACACATTCTCAAAGTACAGCTGAAAATAAAAGCTGCACTCTAAAAACCAAGGCAATGGAAAATATTTTTGAAGTGGTACGGGTACCAAAAAACTTACAAACAGATGATTCTAAAGAATTTTTTAATAAATACTTGGGAAAACTCATACATGAATAGAAGATTAAACATTACTTAATATGAAAGCATCAATATTAGAATGATTCAATAGATCATTGAAAGGTATGATTTGAAAAGAATTAGCTTTAATGGTTCATATAAGTGGATTGGTATGTATAAAGATTTACTCAATGCATGCAATAGAAAAGTTCATCGTACCATTAAAATGTCTCCTATTAAAGTCAACTCAACAAATGAGGAAAAGCTACTTAATATAGTATAAAGTAATTTGAAGAATGAATGTTGAGTTTAAAAAAAATAAAATTAAAACGAAAAATCTAGTTTGTGTTGTTTTTGCAGGATTGATTAGGAATGATGAGTCTTAAGAAAGATAATTAACTAAATGTAGTGGAATTCTGGTCGGAATGAAATATTGCTAAAACTTCAGTGTTTAAAATGAACTATAACATAGTGCAATATTCAGCAGCACATCATATTATCACTTTTTATAAAGTTGTATGTATATTTTCCCATCGAAAGCGCTAGCACGCAAAATTTTACAATATGAAAATGGTATTATTATAGAAGATCTTCACTCTATTTATTTCTTTAGCTATCAGATCTTTAGAAAATATAGATAAACTACGGAAATTGGACTTTGATATCCAATCTTTAAGAATGTACATGTGTATGAATAAGTATCAAACAAACTTAGTGAATGAATATACGCTTCAACTAGAATCATGCTGAAGCATGCATAAATTTTAAAATGTACAGTAAACAGATCTTACTTTATATCTGTATCTGTATGAGTATTACATAAATTTATAGAAAAAAAAAATGAAAGCATGCCGAAGCATGTATAATTTAAAAAAAAAAAAAAAAAAGAAAAAAAAAAATCCTCACGTCATACAATTTTGTAAGCAAAGAAATTTTATGATTTTGTGGTCAATGAAATACATACATATGTATCTACTTTGTAAAAATTCAAAAGAGCGAACTGGTATATTCTAATAGTAAAGATTTTTAATTGTAACACTCTACATCTCGGACTCTTACGTCACTATCGATAGAAGCATGCTAAGGCATGCATACTAGCAAAATATATAAAGCTGTTAGAAGGTGATGAGACAGCAATTGTATCTGGATCAACCCAACTCATGAATGTATTGTATACGGAGATGATTGATGGTGATGATGACGTTTTTTAAGTGAATAATCATTACATATGAATGCGACAGTGATTGACCCCTCAAACCTCATGTAGAAATACTTGAGGGGAAAAATTCTCTCAAAACATAGATATTTCATTGTTTCTAACACTTTATGAATACACCAACGGTGAATTGCTGGTAGAGGTAACTGAGTTATTTGAGATCGATTTGATACAATAGTTGTATATTAAACATGCATTTCTTTGTATCTAAACTAATTTCTACATACCTAATGTATATACCCACCAAAAAATTAGACAAAAATTCTCTATTCCAAGTAGTAAAATCTAAAAAAAGGAGTGGCACATTAGAAGAAAAAAAAATAAATAAAAATAGAGACTGACTGACCAACTAATACGTACACTCTGCCCGATGGGCACACAAAACACACTTAAACATTTCAGAAATATATATACAATACGCTGAACTTTAATAAAATGAAAAAAAAGTCATATAGAACATTAAATAAAAGCCATAGGTGCTCACCGTTCATAAAATAAACATATGTATGTGTATCTTATTAATGTAAACATATTATCAGTATAAAGCAACAGAAATTTCGTCATACAAAGTCATCTTGTATCCTAGAGGAGCCGTCGATAGGGTATACCTAAATTATATGAAAACGAGTTCGTTTTCTGTTGATCGCTATTAAAGAAGAAAATATGTTTGTTCATTATGATTTAACTAATTTAAAAGTACATTTAAATTCAGTCTCATACCCGTACTTCTTAACATAAAAATTAAAAATAAATGTTATCCAATTCTATATTATACTATGTATCAAAAATTTCAAAAAAGCTGTTATATGAAAGAATCTCCAGCGCTTCTAACTGCATCAGAGTTTAAGAAAAAAAACTCGTTTTATTCAATTTAATAAAATTTTAATTTGAAGCAGTAAGCAAATACATCAGCTTACTGCATTCTTATTCATAATCGTATAATAGAATATATAACCCCTAAAGGACAAAGTCTAAAAGTCTTATAAATTAAGAAATATAGAAAATAACATAATTTTTATAAACGCGTAAAGTTGCAAAAGTAATTCAAATGATTTCATCGCAAAAAACAAACAAAAAGCAGCGATTGTTTTCAACAATTATGAAAATAATAATTACAATATAAAACTCCCTTTTGATTTCCAATGTTTATCAATAAAAAATAAAAAATAAGTAAGTTAACTAACAACAAAAAAAAAAAAACTATCAGTACCTAAGCTGGAGTGCCGGATCAGTTTCATTTAAAAATGTTTATACATTTTTAAAAAGCAAAGCAAGTTTTCCAAAATAAATGTAGAAGGCTATAGCTAGAAAGAATTTTATACCCTATACTTTAAAAAACTGTAAATTAAGTATAAGAAATATTTCTATTATAGTTACTATTACTATAGAGTATGTAAGTACATATCTTCAAGAATTCAGTTTTACTTACAACAGAAAATCCTCACAAACTTTTAAGTAAACGCAGATAAAAATTAAAATGTTTTTAATTTCACCAACAACAGACATCACATGACAAAAAATAAAATAAAAAATGTATTCAAAGATTGAGTTGAACACTTATTTGTATGTACATATATATGTACATACATACATACATACATACATACATAAAATCAATTTGTAGATATGTATGTATACATATCAAATTTCTTATCAATGCTTAAGTATTTATTAGATCTACATCATGAAAATATATGAAGCGTCGTTTAGTTAAAGCACAATGCAAATATAAACAGTCCATACACTCAGGAAAAATCTGCAGCTTAAAAATAAGAATTCATCACATTAATTCAATAATTTTTAATATAATAGAAAATGTATATTGAGATATCTACAAACTAATGAGTTTAATAAATGAATACTGTAAATTAATATTTTGTCCATATTGAAATAAGAAATTTCAATATGACTAAACCTTCGCTAATGGTTCTTATTAATTCAGCATGGTTCTTACTGATTTCAAGTTGGTTTTTCTCTGTGTGTAGATAACTCTTTCAGTCAAAGAAGACGAATGTAGTTAAATAAACAAAATCTGTAATATAAACAAATTTCACACAGACTGACTTCAACGCGAGACAAATTTAAGCATGAGAAAATATAAAGCAATCGTAAGTATAAAAGCATACTAGGATTAGGGAAGTCCAGATATATGATAGTATTTTATAGTACCATATGTCGATATTGAAAACAATTTATTTCTACCTACACATAAATACCAGCTCAAATACACACACATAGCAGAATTCATATAAGAAATATCCAAGAAAATTTCAACAACACCCCACCTTTTGCAAATCATGACGAGCCTTAAATTCTCCCTCAGATATACATACACAAATTCCCATGATCATACATACATATACAATATATAAGATTAATCTCAACAACACAACACTCTCACCTACCTGAAATTACAGATAGTCTTAAACTTCTACAGACGTCTATACACATAGATTCTCACGGCTACATATTACAAGAACACCTCGGCCCTAATAAATCACAATCATCTTAAATTCTTACAAAAATACATATATACATACATACACATAACCAATTTACCTCAACAACATCCTCACCCACCTCAAATCACGATCAGCCTTAAACTACTATAGACAGACACATCCACAAATCCCCATGGATACATATTACGTCAACAACCCTGCCCACCCAAATCATGGTCAGCCTTAAACTCCTACAGACATACAAACACACAGATTCCCCCGGTTGCATATTACTAGAACACCTCACCCCTCATAAATCACAATCAGCCTTAAGCTCCTACAGAAATACACACATTGAAATTCCTACAAACATACACATACACACACACACACACACACACACACATACACATACATTCACACACAAATACACACGCAATCGATCTACCTCAACTACACCCCGCCCCCTGCCAATCAAACCTTCACCTAAATTCTCACAGACAGACAGACACATCCACAAATTCCTATGGTTACATATTACGGCAGCAACGCCGCCCACTCAAATCACGGTCAGCCTTAAATTCCCACAGTCTAGCAACACCTACATTAGCATTAGAAAAAATAACTTTCACGTTTTCCCGTCGTCATTAGGAAAAATCATTTTCCCGTCGGCATTTGAAAAAATTATATTCATTTTTTGCCGTCGGCATTTGAAAAAAATAATAATCATGTATTGCAGTAGGCATTAGGAAAAATTATCATGTATTGCAGTAGGCATTAGGAAAAATTATCATGTATTGCAGTAGGCATTAGGAAAAATTATAATGTTTTGCCTTCGGTATTACGAAAAATCATTAGATGATTTTCCCCGTCGTCACATACACACATAAAAACCGCCAAACTATAAACCGCCTTAATACATTCACACAAAATATTCCACACACAAACTTCCCACGGTCAGGCAGGCAGACAGACAGACCGACAGACAGACATACACTTAATGTAAACAAAAACTCCTAATGTAAACAAAAAACTCATAATGTAAACAAAAAACTCCTTATATAAACAAAAAAACTCCTTATGTAAACAAAAAAACACAAATTTCCAAGAATTTAACAATTTTCAAATTTTAATTACCCAAATTTAACAATTTGGGGGTGCACAGTGGAATGAATGCTTAATTTATCTGGACTAAAACCATAAATATTTCCATTTCAATATCAAAAAAAATAAAAGGATTTCTGGACAGCTAAGAACTTGTTCTAAAAGTACTGAAAATATTATATGAAAAATTAAATATTGAAAATATTACATGAAAAATTAATACTACCGAAGTTCGCAATAGCAAAACTCTGTAATATTTCCTAACAAATTGAGCTAGAATTTTTTAATTATTTTTGTCGAACTCAGCATCCTCAAAACCGTATAGACTGACCATCAAATAATTTTGACCTGCCAGGTTAGCGAACCGACCCACTGTGGGGCAGAACCGCCAGTTCCCTACTACTCCTGTTAACTGGTCTGATAAGCTGTTCTGATACCTTATAACTGGTCTGATAAGCTGTTCTGATACCTGTTAACTGGTCTGATAATCTGTTCTGATACCTGTTAACTGGTCTGATAACCTGTTCTGATACCTGTTAACTGGTCTGATAAGCTGTTCTGATACCTGTTAACTGGTCTGATAAGCTGTTCCGATACCTGTTAACTGGTCTGATAAGCTGTTCTGATACCTGTTAACTGGTCTGATAAGCTGTTCTGATACCTGTTAACTGGTCTGATAATCTGTTCTGATACTGGTTAACTGGTCTGATAATCTGTTCTGATACCTGATAACTGATCTGATATTTGACGCTACTAAACGTGGATGAGATAGTTTTAAAAGAGCTGGTTACAACAAGAAATGTCTTGAAGAAAAAGCTCCGTAGTATAAAATCTGCTGAAATAGATACACTTGAATAACTAAGAGATACATTTAAACCTGTAACAGAACCTCTCAAAGAATTTATAAATAGTTCTAAAAATATTGAAAGAATCCCCAAGAAAGAAGAAAGTAAATTCCAAACAAAACTTGAGAATAACAAAAGTTTAAATTCCTTGAAAGCATCAGTCAAGGTAGAGACAAGTACACCAAAGAAACTTGTAGAAGGATCAATATTTGATAACACCATCTTATTTAATGATGCCAATGACGTCAGTGATAAGGATGAAGATGAGTTTTACTCACAGACTTCCAATACTGAAGAGAGTTGTACAGACTTAGCACTCTTGGAAGCGAGAAATGAATTAGATACTTACTATGGTCCACATAGAGATTACAATAACGAATGGAAATTTGGTAGTAGTAACTTTGAGTTAAATGAAGAAAAAATTCAAGTTGGTGGTCAAAGATGGGCTCTAACACCTGGTTTGTTTTCTTTAATGTTTCATAAAAAACCAAAAAACTATGACAAATTTGAACTTGAAATCTACAAAAAAATTTTAATTACAACTAATGCATGCAGGAGAGGCTTTAATCCTGATGGTCAGATCAAGGGGACGAGAGGTTATAAATATAAGCATATAATTCAAAAAATATTTAAAGAAAATACTCAGAAGAGTAGTGTAGTAGCAAATTCAGCAATTCCTAATTATAAAGGTGATGGAATGATGCACCTTAACCCTCGAAAACAAAACTGTATATATTGGGATGATCCCAATGAGTTAGTAGATCGTCTTCGACTACTGATTGCATCACAAGCTGCAGGTCATACTAATCACAACAACGAGATTGTATCAATTATTGAAGAATTACGTGAAGCGAATATAATACATTAACTCTAATAAAGTATTTACATATGTATGAAGTATGTCTGTTGATAAGTATGGACATTATTTAAACGATACTAGTGATATAATTTCTATTAAAAATGCACCTAAACTGCTGGCGTTCCTTATGGATACGAACAACAACATTGATGTCCAAAAGAAAAGGATCAAAAATGTTGCAAAAGCTCTGGAGGAAAACGATGCTGTCGATAAATTGTTTCTGCAAACTCAAATCGAAAAACTAGAAGTCAAATTATTAAATAGCTTCAAGGAAGGCAATAATCTAATTCAAGAAAATATTCAAGTACAAATCGAGGAATTACAAAGGGAAATAAAATTACAAATAGAAGACAATTATAAAATTGAAAAAGACATTTTAAAAATTAAATCATCTTTTGAAGAACAAATTGAACTGTTGAATGAGAAAATTTATAGATTAGAAAATTACATGTTCGTATCAATAGCTGAAAGTGCATCAAGTAGATCACAACACTCCCCCACAAATCCGTAAAACTACTCAATGTCTCCAAAAAAAAAAACTTAGTTGACGAACTCTATAAGCAAGCCCGAAAAAATTTTGTACGCCGTAGAGTTGTGATGAAAGGATTAGATGATCTTTGGCAGGCTGATCTAGTTGAAATGGGTAGTTATTCATCGAAAAATAGAAATTATCGATTTTTGATGACTGTAATTGACAGATTCTCAAAATTTGCATGGGCAGTACCGCTGAAAAACAAAAACTGCACTCGAAACAACTAAGGCAATGGAAAATATTTTTCAATTAGGACGAGTTCCAAAAAACTTGCAAACAGGTGATGGTAAAGAATTTTTCAACAAACACTTTGGAAAATTAATGCATAAATACAACATTAATCACTACTCAACATATAGCATTATGAAAGCATCAAAAGTAGAACGATTTAATAGAACATTAAAAGCGATGATGTGGAAAGAATTTAGCTTTAATGGTTCATATAAGTGGATTGATATGTATAAAGATTTACTTTATGCATATAATAACAAATTTCATCGCACAATTAAAATGTCTCCTATTAAAGTTAACTCAACAAATGAGAAAAAGTTATTAAATACAGTATACAGTCATTTAAAGATGTTTAAAATGTCTAAATTTAATGTAGGAGATCATGTTCGCATAAGCAAATATAAGCATACTTTTGAAAAGGGCTATACACCAAATTGGACAACAGAAATTTTCACAATTAAAAGAGTTCAAAATACATATCCTACAACATACATATTAGAAGATCATCTCGGAAATCCTATTGAAGGTGGATTCTATGAAGAAGAACTTTCAAAAACTAGATATCCCAATACATATCTGGTTGAAAAAATTCTTAAAACTAAAGGAGAGGAGGCATATGTTAAATGGTTGGGGTTTTCTAATCAGCAATAATTCTTGGATAAGTAAAGATGATATATTGTAGTTGGAGTAAAACAATAACAACAACATTACTTATATTTAGCACATAATGTAATAATATATATATTTAAAATAAGAAATAAATCGTTTTTATAAACATTACAGTAAGTTTTTATTTATTTGTAATCAGGTTGTCATAATGTCAGTAACACTTACTTTGAGCCTAACTCATCAGAGTTGTCTGCAAATTACTTCCCTCCTATAGAGTTAAATGGTGGTTATGAGTGCGCTTTAACTGCTTTTCATTCATATAATAGCATACCGAATGTAGACGTCTATAACAATATGTTTCACATAGGAGAACATGTAATTAAAATACCAATTGGATCTTATGAATTAAATGATATAGTTGATTACTTAGATAAGCAATATAAAGTCTGTAGTCCAACAAATAAAATTCGAATAGAAGCTAATAACAATACAATGCAAGTAAAAATTAACAGCTCTAAAGATGTAATAGATTTTAATAAAGAAAATACAATTGGAAAATTTTTAGGATTCAATACTAAAATCCTGACTCCAAAACATGATCATTACTCAGATATTCCAGTCAATATATTTAAGGTAAATCTCTTGCGAGTTGAAAGCAGTATCGCTGTTAATACATACATGAACAATTCCAAGGCACATACACTACATGAGTTTCCGATTAATGTTCCTCCTGGCTATAAAATAGATGAAATCCCTAAAAATCTAATTTATTTACCAGTCAACTCCTAAGAGATTAGTTCACTAGCTCTACGCGTGGTTGATCAGCACGGTGACCTAATAAATTTCCGAGGAGAGGAAATAACCATTCGCATACATTTGAGACCAACTAAATAATGGTAATATATAACACTAACATATCAAAGAATAAAGCTGCATTTAATTCTAAAACTATACCAGAACCTAAGCGGCAGTTGAAGAGATCAGTCTCACGAAAAAATCTAACCAAATCAAATCAAAACTTTCTCAAGTCCTTAAATTTAAAGTTAAAAACGAAAAAATGAATTCAATAATGGATGTACTAAACAAACATACGTACATACATATAGTACATGCATATGTACATATTCGAATACAAACTCATAGATTTAATATGCTGCATAAACAAATTTCATCAGCATGTTTTATACTTAGCAACACAATTGGAAATTTAATCGATCAGACGAATATTTGTTTCTAAGGAGAATTTAAAAAACATTATCATGTTATTACATTTGTTTGTAGATTTATATTGAGATGTCCAGCAGAAGCATGCACAACAAATTTATACATAATTTCACATCAACCACTTGACAAAAAATTTCATGTAAACAAATAGCGAAAAAGTTTGAGGGTCAACATAGAAGCGATCTCGAGCATGCATACTTCTCAAAATTTAATGTAAACAAATATTTCTTCCTATGACTGAATGTACTTACATATGTATGTACATACATACTTATGTATATCAAATGTGTATACATTTATCAGAATTAATTACAAATTATTCTCTTCCAAAATCATTACTTGACAACAATTTTTTCTTCATTTCATTTTTGTTAATCATTAATACGCCAGCGAGTACAAGACGCAATCTCAAGAAGGACAGACAAACAAGCGTACAGCATAGATGGATGAATGGATGCCATTACATACACACAAAACACACATGCACACAATTAATATAAACAAAATTTATCACCAAGTATCAAACTACCACAAATTCCCACGGACAGACAGACACACAAAAACTAACGCGCCACCGACAGCCTCCAAATATAAACAATCAAACGGAAATCAATACGCCCGACAGACGGACGAAATATAAACACATAAAATATATGTAAACAAACACCAAATATAAACACACACACATCAAACAAAGCCGACACCCACATTAATTTTTTATCACCTCATTCATTGGCTAATTAACATCATTTTTATTACCCCATTAAAATTAATGGGGGAGACACATACACTATTCAACTACTTTAAGTTTTACTGAATTCTTGTGATAAATAAAAATTAATTAATCACCAAAAACAAATACATATTCGAAGCAAATAAACGTCTTAATTAATAAGTGGATAAAACGGCATTTTACGGCGTCAAGCCTAATGTGTTTGGACCAATTTCACTATCTTTTGTATTTCCTTCTCAGAAAATCCATTTAATTTGACACCCATATCATGGAATTAGATACCCATGATATGGGTTTTTATAAAGTCCCTTTTTTAAAAATTAGTTTCTTCAAAAAATACTTTTCCCAAAAAGTACCTTTTTCCTAAAAAGGACTTTCTCCAATAAGTACCCTTTTAAAGAGTCCTTTTTCAGAAAAGCACATTTTCCAGAAAGCACTTTCTTCAAAATGTAGTTTTACTAGAAGTGACTTTTTCGATAAAATACACTTTCAAAAAACATCGCACCTAAAAAGTCCTTTTTCAAATAGTGTTTTTGCTTAGAAGTACTTTTACATTAGTTCTTTTCCTAAAAAGTACTTTTTTTTAAAAAATGGCTTTTTGAAACCACTACATTAAGTATATAACTTTTCTTAAATCCTAAGATTGGAAGACTACTCTTTTTATAAAATACCATTCTCATTATGTACATCTCTCAAAAATAACCTTATCCAAAAGTTTTTATATCTCACATTTGCAAAAATTATAACTTCAAAAATTACATTTTCAAAAAAGTACCATTTCCCAAATGTACCCTTGAAAAAAGTGGTGTTTCCAAAATGAATATTAAAAAAATATAAAAAAGTACATTTTTTCGTATGTACATTCGTATATAAGTACCTTATCACTGACAAAAAAAGTACCAAAAACGGGCAAAATTGTTCCCCTTAGTGAAATTTTTCAAAAAGTGTCAAACCTTATTCCAGATTCTGTACAGAAGAAAATATCGCGCCAAAAAGCTTTCTGCTATATTCAATAATTTAGAAGATATTTCGAGTGCAAAAAGGTACCAAAATTTAGTTTTTACCCCTTTCTAACCCCTAAAAGTACACATATTAAAAAAGTACCAAACACATCTCGGCTTGCCTTTTACCAACATTCTTATCCTTTTGGAATTTTTAGTTTATCTAACGTAGTTCACCAGATATAAAGGCACCAATTTTACCCATTTTTAGCAACTTAGCACTCTTTGGGCCATTCGAAAAAACATACATTTTATTATCGCAGCTTCTACTGACCGTTAGGAAGTCATACTTAATTATTTTTACATGTATGTCATGTTCCTTATCATTAAAAAAAAGTACCGAAAACGGGTAAAATTTTTCCCCTTATAAGTGAAATTTTTCAAAAAGTGTCAAATCTTATTCAAGATTCTGTACAGAAGAAAATATCGCACCAAAAAGCTTTCGGCTATATTCAATAATTTAGAAGATATTTCGTGTGTAAAAAAGGTACCTAAACTATGTTTTTACCCCTTTCTAAAAGTACATATATTGAAAAAGTACCAAACACGTGTCGACTTATTGTTTAGTAGTATTCGTATACTTTTGGAATTTGGCGTCTATCTATAGTAGCTTCCGAAATATAAAAATACCGATTTTACACCTTTTCGCGTTCGGATTTGGAAAACTTCCTTCTTCTATGCATCGAAAGAGGAAGCTACACACACAATTTCAGTTATCTAGCTATAGTCGTTAACAATAAAATCTCCTTAAAAAATTTAGTCTTTGCTTTGGACTATTTGTATTTTTAATTTAATCGCGAATCCTATTTTCTTTTCGTTTGCGAATTTTATTTTTAAATTTGCGAGAGGAATTTAATTTGCATTCTTTGATTTTCTTTTCGTTCGCAAATTTTATTTATTTTATTTTATTTTTAAAAGGAATAATTCTTTACAATATTGAAAATAAAATTCGTTCGAATTAAATTCGTTTGCGAAAGAAATCAATTCGAGCACTCTTCCTACCCTACTATTTACTTTTACACAGTAATATACTTCATTATTTGTGTTCATTCATTACTTCCACAATTTTTTGGACTATGTTGACCATAGCATCTCAGACAAACCTCCTGGTTTTTACAATCCTTTGCTAAATGGTTATATCCTTTGCATTTCATACACTGTAGTACTTCTGTTCCATCATAAACTTTGCATCTTTCCCATCCAATGTTTACTTTTGCCTCCTCCATAATTTTTCGATATGCTTCATTATCAATTTTCAATTTAACATTGTATGTGACTTTATTTCCGCTATTCATTTTATATTTCTCAATAAATTTGATGTTGGCATTTGATGAGCTCGGATTCTGTTTTTTTTTTAATTTTTCAATTATTTCTGTTTCATCATGGTAGAAAGACATGCCAGTAATTTTATTTTTAATTCCAATGGGTTGGGTACCTTTATTTCATATTCATTCGATATTTTTGCCTGGATAGCTTTCTTTATATTTTCTCTTTCTTCGCCGTTTTCACTTTTTATTACTATTGTTCCATTTCTTCTACTTTCAACATTTGTTATTT
This sequence comes from Tachina grossa, assembly GCA_949987645.1. Taxonomy (NCBI): domain Eukaryota; kingdom Metazoa; phylum Arthropoda; class Insecta; order Diptera; family Tachinidae; genus Tachina; species Tachina grossa. The sequence continues at coordinate 104,470,798 of OX465274.1, read as the reverse complement.
TTAGGCTGACTGGATCCACTTTGTTAATTCTTCTTTGGTTTTCTCCGCTGACTGTTTTTCTTTTGGCTTCACAATTAGGGGAACTTTTGCTTGTACCTGGCAACACTTTGTTTTTAACAGATTCTGCATATGTTGTTACTTTTGTTGGCTTATTGTTTGTTTCATTTACAACTTTCTTTATCTCTTTACACATAATTTAATTTTTTTTTCATTTATTCATCCAAGATAGAAAAACCTAGCCTCATGGCCATAATCGGTTTCACTTATACTACTACTACATCAATGATCACTTAAAGTGTAATATGTATATAATAAAATAAATAAATATATATATATATATATATATATATATATATATATATATACATATATATATATAATAATAAATATTTAAAATAAATTTGCAACAATATTAATATATATAAATTTAAATAAATAAATAAAAAAATAACAAAAATTAAAAATTTTAAAAACCCCGACATTTTTCAGAAAATATGTTATATCTTCTAAACGGCTGGACCGATTTTCTTGAAACATAGCTAAGAACCCTCTCGATCAAGTCATCTTTCAAACAGAAAAATTTAAATGAAAATCGGTCCAGCCGTTTGGCCTGTACGTGGACACGGACAGACACACAGATACACAGACACACAGACACACAGACACACACTACAAACTTATAACACCCCTTTTTTTAGTCGGGGGTTAAAAATATCTAGTATCGAATAAAATAGATAACATTATAAAAAAATAAAAAAAAATAAGAAATTTAAAATTCAACAGAATATTAAATAACTATAAGTTTAATAATATTGAGACCTGATACTCAATATAGTGAAACACTACAAGGAAGAGCTACTCAGTCGTATCTCCTGAAATAGTTTCCTCTTGTAAATGTCAACAGAGCAGTTAAATGCCCTTAAAACAACCGGCAATTCGTTATAATCCCTTGCCACTCTTACATAAAATGATCACTCGAAGAACTCTATTAGGTACAAAGGCACTTGTAATTTAATAACTTTGTAAAAGTGTAATAGGTTCCTATACTTAAGAAAATCAGCAAAACACAATCCTAAGAATTTTTGCACATAAGGTGATACATGTTGTCGCATTCTAAGAGAATAGAGATATCTAATAACTCTATTGAATGTTAACTTAACTTTTCTGAGCACATGCCCATATGTTCCAGAATACACTTCTAAGGTATATAATAACAATGGCATTATCGTTGCATGGACAATCTGCTTCTTAATGTGAAATATAAAGCTAACCTTCGATACTACCGAATTAATGTGACTTTAAAAATTCAACTTTACATCAATAATGAGGCCAAGGCATCTAATTTTATCAACAAATTCAATGGAAACACCGTCTAACACAATAGTGTAATTATCACTTCTACAATCGCTAAATAACATTGCCTTAGTCTTACAAGGATTAACCGAAAGTTCATTATCAGTCATCCATCCGTAAAGCAAACCAACAGTATAGTGTATCATATTCTGTAAAACATCCGGAAATTCCGAATCACCCTTGAATAATAGTTGCATGTCATCTGCAAATGAAAATGGCTGACATATAGGGTGTTTTTTTAAGAGGTATAGAACTTTGAATTGAAATAAAACACAAGAAAATCGTTTTAATGTCCATCAATTTGGCTTTATTAGAAGGATAATTTTATGCCATTAATGTTTAATTATGATTTCGGGCATGTGGCCGCCGCTGCTGGCTCGAATAAAGCCAATTCTACAGGTCCAATTTTCAACCACTTTTTCGAGCATATGGGGCCGTATGTTGGCAATAACGCCACGAATGTTGGCTTCCAAGTCCCCTAACGTTTCTGGTTTGTTGGCGTAGACGAGCGACTTCACATATCCCCAAAGAAAATAATCCAATGGTGTCAAATCACACGATCTTGGTGGCCAATTGACAGGTCCATTCCGCGAAATTATGCGCTCATCGAATGTTTCCTTCAATAAATCGATTGTGACGTGCGCTGTGTGGCATGTAGCGCCGTCTTGTTGGAACCACAACTCATCCACATTCATGCCATCCAATTCGGGAACAAAATAGTCGGTTAGTCGGCTCCAATTGCTGTGCACGGTGGCGAATCGATTCATTCGGGTCCTCTTCAACACTTTGCTCTACAGCGGCAATTGTTTCTTCGGTGCGCACTGTTCGACGTCTCTGCGGATGCGTATTATCACATAGAGTAAACGTAGTGCGAAAACGATCCATGGTTAACCGAATTAATTGCTCTGATGGACGATTATGTCGACCATAAAATGGACGGAGCTTGCGGTAAACTTCGCGAACTGAACCATTATTTTCGAAATAAATTTGCACGATTTGCAAGCGTTGTTCTTTTGTCAACCTGTTCATGATGAAATGGCAAACCAAACTAAATATTAATCACTTGACAGCTGACAAAATGGCCGCCAGTTAAAAAAGTGATGCCAACTTAAAGTTCTATACCTCAATAAAAAACACCCTTTATATTGTTGGATAAAATGCCAAACAAGTCGTTGAAAAACACTATGAATAGCAAAGGACCCAAAACAGACCCTTGTGGCACACCACTATATACAGGAAGCATATTTGAACCGCAGCCTTTACTAATAACATACTGCTTTCTATCTGCAAGATAAGAAAAAACCAATCTACATGCCGACCTAGAAAACCTATAAAAACTATACAATTTACTGACCAAAAGCGAGTGATTCACCCTATCAAAAGCTTTCGCCAGATCCAAAGAAAGTAAAACACAAACACCTTTTCCAGAAATACATCGCCTAATATTGTCAGCTAGACCAATCAACAATGACGTAGTGCTCCTATTACTCCTAAATCCCGATTGACAGTCATGTAGCAAGCTTTTCTCGTCGATGTGTTTAACAGTCAAAAGTTTAAGTCAAAAGACTTAAAAATTTCTAATAAATCCACTGAACGAAAAGAAAACCCATTATGAGGGATACTAGAGAAATCAACTGTGTGTGCATTAAGCACAGATTGATTAGACGAAAAAGCACCAATCAGAAGGTTGGGATCCATACCTTCAAAATCATCAGTATTCCTTCCAACAGCATTCTTGTTTAGTGTGGACCAGATCTGCCTACTATCTTTGTTCTCAAAAATTAAGCCATGAGCTTTTCTCTTAAACTTTCTCATAACAGATTTTACCCTATTTCTATAACGACAGAAAATTCTCCAGTTCTCAGGTGACCTATCATGTAGGTTAGCTCAATAAACATGGTCTCTAAGTGATATTAGATGTTTAATTTCTGGTGCATTAACCCAGTAACTATCATGATTAGAAAAAACATGGCGCTTTAAAGGCACGACAGAATGAACAAGCTGCATATTCTCACTCAATATTCTCAGATATTCATCAACGCAGTTTGTGAAGTACATATTATCCAACCAACAATCGCACAATTTGGACTGAATAGATTCAATACTAACTGCATTATAATCATAGTATTCATAAAAACTCTCAGTCGACACTCGTAATGCCCTTAAAGATAGAAAAATAAAAGCATGCCGCGTAATCCCCGGACAGTGAAACTGACAAGATTTAGCAACCATTTCAGATTCAGAGACTAAAAAAAAGTCCAACAAAGAAGTAGAATTACAACGAACATCAAAATAAGTTGGTATAGAGTTGTGAACAAGAGAAAGTCCCATTCTATCACATTCTATTGATGTTAAATAGGTTATTATTAAAATCACCCACAACAACAATATTTGAATATTGAACTAGCAGGTCAGACACTTCACTCTCGAACGAAGCGAAGTCACCATGAGGTAAGTATACCACTCCCACCAATACTTTAACATCTCCAATATAAAGTTCAATAAACAAGCACTCAACAATTCCATAATTGTTACCCATATACACCACCTTATGCTTAATCTCCCTCGAAACATAAAGAGCAACTCCACCACCCCTCATACATGAACGATCATTTCTGTGGCACACATAGCCTGGAATATCTACAACAGTAGTAGAAACAGTTTGATTAAGCCAAGTTTCACTAACACCAAAAACATTTAAAAACTGGCCATCTAACAAATGAAGCGGTATAGAATTATTGTAAACGGGGTATTGTGAAACTAACGTCGAAATTATGTATGTATATACAGTGTTGTTGTGGTATAGCATTACTAAGAACGCGGTATTTGTAAAGAAATTGTGACTTTGCCCAAAAAATATGCACCACCACAACACTGTAAATACAAAATTACGACTCTTCCAAAATTTTTGTACCACAACACTACTCTAAACACAAAAAAATGACTTAACGTTTACAAATACCGCATTCTTAGTAATGCTATACCACAACAACACTGTATATACATACATAATTTCGACGTTAGTTTCACAATACCCCGTTTACAATAATTCTATACCGCTACAACACCGTAAATACAAAAATTTGACTTTTGTTCCCCAAGTACCTTGTTTACAAAAATTCTTTACCGCTGCAACACCTTAAATACAAAAATTTGACTTAAGTTGGGAAATTTCCATTGTGACGACCTTATAAATGTGTATTTAGAGTATTGTGACAACATTGAAAACAAGAGTCGGAGGACGGTCATTCGGCTTTATCATTTTAATGTTATGAGTACATTAAAATCTTGGTATACGAATGTTGTACTGATGTTAGTTGTACCCAGACACAATCGTAGCAACGTCGTGCTGATTGTATTTTTCTGCCTGGGTTGTTTCACAATAACAAAGCGAAACTTTCGACTTACAATTTATATTGAAAACAAAAACAAATTTTCATATTTTATTGTTGTTTTCAATATAAATTTTCAGTCGAAAGTTTCGTTTCGGTATTGTGAAACAGGCCATTAATGCCGCTAATAACAAAAAATCATCATCCGATGAAGACATACACAAAATTAAAATGCTGATTGACGATTTTATTTGTACGTCTCCGAAAAATCATCAATTAAACGACACAAACACATTCTTACCGATTGATGACTTTTTTTGTACGTCTCCTGGACACTTTAGATGTACGAAACACTTTATTACATACACCCATACATTGAATCCCTGTTTCACCACGGATTGCTTGTTTGCACCTGTTGCAGTCAGGAATTCCGAGTGTTTTTTATTATTTTTAAAATAAAATTAAAGAAAATATATAAGTATTTTATTATAATTTTATTTTCCACGACAAAAAAGAAAAAATTTCCTTTTTCCTTTGAAGTTTTATTTATTTATCCTTTTGTATTCTATGCACTTATTAAAACACGTCCGGTCACTTCAACAGTTAATTCTTTTTAGGGTTCCGTACACCAAAGGTGAAAAGGAATCCTATTGTTTTCGCTACGCTGTCCGTCTGTCCGTCACACGGTATTTTCTCAGGAACCGTAAGAGCTACGGCCCTGAAATTTGGACAGAGTATGTAGAACCTTGGCCGCTACAACAACAAATACATGAGAATTAAAAATTAAAGGGTGTTCCAAAACGAGCAACGAAAAATGTTAAAATCCCATGTAATATACATACAATTGTATGTACACAGTAGTGTCCTGCACAAGACTATTATAAGACCTTTCAAGACATGAGAGATTTTTTCAAATGCTTTACTACAGCGAAATATTCTAAAAGAATCGCTAAACAACACTGTTGGCAAGTAATATTTTTCGGTGGTTTGTCTTGCCAACAGTGTTGTTTAGCGATTCTTTTAGAATATTTCGCTGTAGTAAGGCATTGGAAAAAATCTCTCATGTCTTGAAAAGTCTTATAAATACTCTTGTGCAGGACACTAGTACACAGTGCAATAACATGTTTCTTCAAGTTGTCAAAAATAAATGATCTATTATCGGATAGAGCGGTTGAATAAATGGAAAACACTCGTTCGACATCGCACGATGTAACTGGAGCAAACTTAAATGCAAATACTTCAGATGGAGATAGGTTTTCAATATAATCATCCGCTTTACTTTCATTAACAAATATATTATTTCTTATTTTAATTAATGTTTGTACATTGGCGTAGCTAGACATTTTTTCTGGGGGGGGGGGGGGGCAAACACAATTTTTTTAATTAGTGTTTTTTATGGGAATTGTTAAAATTTAAGCTTAAAATTTTTTAAACGCACTAATAATCCCAAATTAATATTTTTCTTATTAAGTTAAATATATATTTGTTATTAAAAAATTAAATTAAAAAAATATATTTTACTTAATAAGTAAAATATTAATAAGTAAAATATTGGTTTGGGATTATTAGTGCGTTTAAAAAATTTTATACAGATTTTTTTTATTTAACATTTTTTTTTTATTTAAGTTAAAACATAAATTAACAGTCCAGTTTCAATAACAAAATTTAAGTTATAATTAAAACTAGAAAAACAAAACATTCAAAACAAAAACAATATATAGACAAAAAGTAAAGTATGTATTAGAAAAAAACTAAATAATAATAATAATAATAATAATAATAATAATAATAATAATCTAATAATAATAAACTAAATAATAATAAAATTAATATTCGTTTACAACAAGTTTATATGTTCATATGGAAAAATTATTTATGTATATACTATATTTGAATACAATATTTTGAAAAGATACAAGCAAGAAATGATTTCATTCATCATTCATGATTTCATTTCTTAATAATTTATTATTTAATTTTAAAAAAATTTATCTGTTGGTGCATAAATAAAAATAGAAAATTGCCATTTATTATTTAGTTACCCTTCCAATATTGAAGTTCTGAATCAATACTATATTGTTGCGATGAATGAACATACATACATAAATAAGTACAAATATATGTATGCAAGTATGTATGTATACGTGTTCAATTGAAAAAAATTTTATGTGCATATATATACATGCATACATATCGATAGTTGAGTTTTTCAGTGATTTCAATAAATTTCACACTAATACACCTCATCACAAAAATTTATTGCAATAGTGTAAAAAATAGCGCTTTTACAAGCAGTTGTACAAAAAAGTTACATTTTGAATATTACACTTTCTATTATGTTTTACCTTCTCCTGTAAAGTTACAATTATTTGCATTAGGGCCTTTCCATTTGAGACCAACGATATATTGACCTGTGTAAGTTGATATCCTATCAAAAATTTCGGTCATCAAAAGTACTGATACCATAATTTGGATCTAGGAATATTTTTCACAAGTTTTCCACTAGTCTAACAAAGTTGTATATGAACATGAATTGTTTTGTTTTGTTTTCTAATAAAAATAAAACATATGTATACATGTTTAAAGAGGAAATTTTGATTTGTTCGATTTTCTGACGATTTTTCGGACATGATATGACGATTATTTTATATTTTATCGGGATTTCGGTGATTTTTCCATCATTTTATCTGGCAGCCCTCGATTGAACCATAAATATGCATACATACATACATACATGTGTGTATACTAGTATATATATCATATCTGGCAACGCCGATATGAGAAGCTAAGAAAATTAACGTGGTCGTAAAGAAAAATCTTAAAGTATTGAAGTTTTTAAATAAATTGCCGTTTACAGCCTTTAAAGTGTATACTTAAATAAATATTTTGTGAGATCAACTAAAGTTTGAAGTATTAGCAAAATATATTACTTTTAACAAATATAAAATTGTATGATTGATCCATAGCTTTTATGCGAATTTGAGCATAAAGAAAACGAAAAAAAAGCGCACAATAGATATATATTATACATACACACATTTAAAAAATAAAAAAAAAAACAATGCCTCAAAAGGCGCCATTTGAGTGTCCAACTTGTAAGCTGAATATTACCAAATCCCAATGTAGTATTGGTTGTGGCAGCTGTGGTGTCTATTATCATGTTAAGTGTGCGGATGTGTCGGAGGATAAGCTTATGTCCATTCGGAAAAATATTTCTAAGTTTATATGTACTGAGTGCAAAGATTGTGTGAGCGTCGACAGCAGACGTGATATACTTAAACGTATGGATGAAATACAAAAGTCAATTGAAACCAAACTTGAGGCTACTAAATATGACATTGAGCGTCGAGTAGATAGTGGTTTTCTAAATTTTGACACTAAAATAAATCAACTTATTAATAATGTCCGTACTGAAGTGAAAAATGAAATGGCGAAGGTTAAAAATGATGTTACTCATTGTATTTCATGTGTCCAAAAGGCGGAAGAATCGATTGAAGCTAAGTACCAACTACTCCAGGCAAAGAATAATAGGCTTGAAAGGCGTCTAAACAGATCTGATATTCTGGTTAGTGGACTAACATGTACCTTAGATAATGTTAGCGAATGCATGAGTAAGATTGGCAATCTTATTGGTGTGGTCATAAATGGATCAGACATTTATCACTGTTGTTATGTGAACAGTCGTAAGCAATTTTTAGTGAAATTTAATTCAGTACAGCTGCGTGATGTCATAATGAGCAAGTATTTCAAGTGTCAACCACTGTTGTTGAAGAACGTTATTGGTGGATCAATTGAGTCAAGGATTTATCTAAATGATAATCTGTCGTCTGCATCTTTAAAGTTACAACATATCTGCCGCAAACTGCTAGCAGCGAAGAAAATTAAAAAATATTATATTTTTAATATGGATATGCCGAAAGCAAAAATTATAAAAATAGATGGTAAAAGCGTGGTATGGGATACAATGCAATGTGCAAGCTGTTTAGGTGAACTTGCGGTAGTGGACGAGGCGGTAGGATTGGCCGAATCAAGCGGAGAGACATCTAGCTTAAAGTAATTATAAATTTTCGTGTATCGTACATTTATATTTTTATTAGCTCTTCAAGTGCATTACGAGTACCTTATCTTTCATTATATTTTATTTTGAATTTAATTCTAATTTTAAAATTAAGCTACTTCTTTATATTCTTACAAACTTGCTAATATTTGCAGTCGAAATCATATGTTGATGAATTGTTTATTTAAATTGAAGTTACAACTACCAGGTTTTTCGTTTGCGATCTCTTTCATGTGATAATTTGCAATATATAATAAATGAATCATAAACAAATATTTTTTATAATGGGTAGAACATTGTTATCTTGCACATACTTAATGAGTCAGGTCTTATATGGATTTAGTTGATAACCTGGGTGATATTGCCTCGGATGCTAATGTAATCAATGCTGTTGTAAGGTCTGGTAACTTGAATGTATTGCATTTTAATGCTCAAAGTTTAGTACCGCGTGAAAACAATGTTAAATTTGATGAGATAAGACATTTAATGACAGAATGTTTGGTAGATGCCATTGGTGTCTCTGAAACTTGGTATAAAGAGTCGATATATGATTCTGCTGTATCAATAAACGGATATAAACTGTTTAGGAACGATCGTATGAACAAGAGAGGGGGTGGCGTATGTTTATATATTCGTGAGAACTTAACGACAAGAGTTATTTACGACCAGCAATATGATGTTAGCATTGAATGTCTTTTTGTAGAAGTTCTATTTTGCAAGTTGGAAGACGTACTTAACAATTTTTCTGATAGATATAGTAATATTTTGATTATGGGAGATTTCAATGCAAACATGTTTACTAGAAGCCCATCGATTCGGGAAATATGTAATCGTTTATCATTAACTGTGGTTCATAACTCTTTACCAACACATTTTTCTCCTCAGCAGACAACGACTTCTCTCATTGATTACTATTTAGTCTCTAATATTGACTTGGTAACTCATCATTGTCAATTCCAAATTCCTGCTTTGAATTCGTATCATGCTGCAATTTTTCTTTCGTATAATGTCTTTGGCAGCTATGAGTCTAATGCATTTCTTTATAGAGACTATGGGCGACTAAATATTGATAATTGTTTTTCCCAGATACAGTCTACAAATTTTGATGGCATCTACAATAGCCAGGACATAAATGATGGTGTTGAATGCTTTAATTCTATTATAAATCGGATCTTTGATGATGATGTGCCGATTCGTAGATTAGTCAGGAATGGCGACAACGACTGGATAAAAGACAGTCGCATCATTCTTGCGAAGCGTGAAAGGGATCTAGCATATCGTGCGTATAGAGAAAATAGGACACATAACAATTTTAAAACGTATTGTAGATACAGAAACAGATTGAAGGAATTTCAGTATTAGATTTTTTTCCACTTGTGACCATAGGAATTTATGGAGCAAAATAAGACAAATTGGAGTTCTTAAACCATCTCAGATCGGGCAGGCCTCAATTAATTTGGATGAGTTCAATGAGTTTTCTAGAATGCCTAGCTTGTGGGAAGAGGTTTCAATTACTACGCCTTTGGCGGAGGGGTTTTCATTTAGGAATGTTACTAGTAACGATGTTCTCAAGGCTATATCTGTTATAAAATCGCATGCTGTCGGGCCTGATAATATTCAATTAAAATTTTTAAAGATTATATTCCCGATGATATCTAGTCATTTGACATTTATTATAAATAAAGTTTTAACAACATCAACCATTCCAGATATTTGGAAGTTGGGTAGAGTCACACCGATCCCAAAAATTAAAAATCCGAGTTGTTGTGCTGATTTTCGCCCTATCAGTATCTTGTCAGTTTGTTCCAAAATCTTTGAAATTATTGTTAGAGATCAAATATTGTGCCATATAAGCAAAAACAACTTAATACATGCTAACCAATCAGGATTTAGGAATGGTTTCAGTACAACGGGGGTTCTTATGGATATCACAGAAAAGATAAGAAACAATTACGATAAATCCAGATCCAGTGTGCTGATATTCTTAGACTTTAGAAAAGCCTTTGACTCCATTAGCCATAAAACACTAATTGATAAACTTGTTAAGCAATTCGGTTTTAGTTCCAGTGGGTGTAAGCTCATATGGTCTTTTTTGTCAGGACGCAAACAATTTGTTCAAGTTGGCCAAGAAATTTCGCGAACTATTTCGTTATATCGTGGTGTACCTCAAGGCTCAATATTAGGACCTCTGCTCTTTCTTCTGTATGTGAACGATATTTTTAAAGTTGTGAATTTATTGGACTGTTACACTTATGCTGATGATATACAACTCTTAGCAGCATGCGATTTATGGAATGTTCATACTGCAGTGGAAAGAATAAACTATGAACTAGCTAGTCTTGAGAGGTGGTCTAGAGACAACTTTTTGCAATTAAACCCCGCAAAATGTAAATACATGATATTTTCTAAGCGTCCTCTTGCTTTAGATATAGTAATTGGTAATGAATTATTAGAAAGAGTACCCTTTTATAAAACGCTGGGCATTATTCTAGATGAAATGCTAACATTTAACTATCATATAAATTCTATAATATCCCGTACAGCATGGACTCTGAGAAAACTTTATAATGTTGCCTATTTTTTGCCATTGGCAGTAAGAAGAAGAGTTGCTATGTCTTTATGCCTACCGTTGTTCAATTTATGGTCAGCCCTAATTATGGAGAGACTTAGAATTTGTTTTAATAGAGTCATTCGCTACATTTTTAAAGTTAGATTTGGGGAACATGTTTCTCATTATCAAATCGACCTACTAGGTTGTAGATTTGATCAATATATCAAATTGAGACAGATGCTCTTTTTTTATAAAACTGTAAAATTTGGATGTCCTACCTACTTATCTAATAAATTCCACTTTGGCGCCTCTAGTAGAACACATACTATGGTTTGCCCTGCATATACTTCGCTGGTAATGGAGAGATCCTTCATTATTAAGATAACAAGATTATGGAATACAGTTATACCGTATCAAAGTCGTCGCTTCAGTCATTCTTTGTCAGTTTTTAAAAAAATTTGTCTTTCAAACCTATAATACAATTTTTGTAGTCTAAAGTTTTGAGATCCGTAGTATTAGACAGCAATGCATTATATCACACCTATAATAAAATAATTTTTTTTTTCTTTCTTTGTAGTTTATAACTTTGATATCCGTCGTATTTTACAGTAACGCATTATATCGCTTTTTAAACTAATTTTTCTTAATGCTTTTGTGGCTGGCTGTTCAAGATAAAATTAAATTTTTTTTTTCTCTCTTGAAGTCTCATTGGCATGAGGTATTATGATTTAACCCATAACCAAATAAATATTTAACGTATAGAGGCCTAATTAAGTATGTGCAAAGATCAAGGGGTTATAAAAAATAAATAAAAAAATTACTATGAGATAAGATTGAATTTTTTTTTTTTATGTACAAATACATTTCTATAAACATTGTTGAAAAGAATAATACACATTTTAACATTTATTATATATATTGTATAGTACTATTTACATACATTTATATATATTATTTCATTTTATATTATATTATTGTAGTCTAGTCAATTTGGCCCTCAAGGGCTTGCGACATGATTTTGAAGTAAATAAATAAATAAATAAATAAAATATATAGTATATGAATATATACAAGGTATTTGCAGATCATAATTTTTCGCTATTTTTTAATTTTACTCTAAATAAAAATTGGTGGCTTTTGTTACAAACAATTTAACAGTAGAAAATCTTAAGAACACCTTAAAACAACTTGTCTTGCTACTAACTACGTACTCTAAACAATTTTATTAAGAATTTGTTGAAAGCTACATACACACATACATATCTACACACATGCATTATAAATTCACATGGAGTTTACTATTTGTGATGTTTTGAAGTGCTGTAAACTTATAGTTTTTTGGGTATTTGTTATCTAATAAAAGTATGCATATTTAGCGATTATTCGAAAAGTTTGCATACAAATTACTGGTGATTTTCATGAGTAATTTTAAAATAAATAAAAAATAGATTTTTTTAATATTACAGGCAAAAGAATATGTTTTAAAAAGAATTTGTAATAAATCCTGGGGGGGGGGAAATCAAGTCTGGGGGACATTGCCCCCCCCAGAAAGGCCTAGCTACGCCTATGTGTTTGTAATACGATATTTCGATCTAAAACTTTTTTCAACTTATCGGCAAAATCCATTCTAATCACATCTTTAACATTTTCTTGAACACGGTCAATAACTTCCAAGCTTTCGTTTCTCTCCGAAGTATGTCGAATAACGACTTTGCTGAGTAAATATTTTTGCGCATCCAACCTTCTGCAGAACTTAATGGCTGACAAAGGTTTTCTTCATTGAAGGCTACAGGCAAGATAAAAAGAAAACCTTTACTCAGCACAGCCACTGTTCGATATTTAAGCTCGACAGGAGACGTGCACGGCATAACACATTTCCCTATTCCTACAGAAGAAACGAATAATAACTCCTAGGGGTTGAACTAAATTTTGGGAACAAATTAAGTTTAGTGACATAAATCCAAAATTAATAAAAATTTGGTACCTGTTAGAAAATTAAAAAATAAAAAGAAAAGCTTAAATAAAAAAATTGGCGGCGAGCCTTAGTTTCTGAGTTATAGGCCTTTGAAATTGTAGTGCAAAATTCTGATTACATGATGTATTTTCCAACAAATGTTTTCCAATATTGGTGTCATTTGAAAACTTTTTAGCGACTCTTTAAGAAAACACTAAATTTTGGAATTGGGTTGTATTGTAATAATTAATAACTTTCCTAAGGTTCTACCTGCCCGAGTGTGCCGGCGCTAATTAACGCCACTGGCTCTAAATGATTTAAGGCAGATGAATGCCTTTGTTAAAGCAGATGAATGCTTTAATTTTAAATGAAGTAAACTATTTCTTTTATAGTTAGAGCTCAGTGAGGATCTCCCAAGAAAGTTGTTTATTTATTCTTTTATATATAAAATTGTATTGGCTTATATACTAACTATGAGAATAATGCTTAACCTATATTAACATAAGAGAGAAAAGAAAAGGTATATGCTTAATAAGCAAATTGTTCCTTTTAGTTTCCTACGGTAGGCGTGCGGCGTGTGTCTCATAAGAAATTTGGAAAACATAGATTCTGTATTGTTTATATTTATATATAAACACATTATTGGTTATTAAATATGATTTATTCAAGTGCATTATGCTGCGGCCTTTGAGCAGACTGGTGAGTGTCAAATATCCGTTGTACAAAATACATATTTACGTTGCAGTCTGTCAATGCATTTATCTAACACTTCATGCAGCGGTATTTGCCCGAATGTTGTTGTTATTATTTCTACGTGGATAATTATTTCTTCCACGTGATCGTGTGTTATTACCACGGTAACTGTTTTCAGATTTGTACTTTTGTCCATAGTACAAAATGGTATTTTGTTGACCTGTGGCGTCTGTACAACTATTGACAAATTTACTTATAGCATCGTTCATGCTATTAAATTGTCCTGCTTCCATAATAAGCTTAACTTTATCTATGGTGCAGTTCTTAGTTAATGCTTTTACGGCAGTTTGTGTGGAACATTTTGTAGCTAAGTCGCATGACAGTCCATCTGAAATGTATGCAGTTTCTAACGCTTTAGTTAAATTTTCCATTTCGCTGCAATAAGCGTTGGCTGTTTTATTGTTTTGTTTTATATTTAAAATTTTTGCTGTTAACATTTCCACAGACTCTCCCTTCACGCTACTTTTTAGTTTGTTTATTATTTCTGATATAGTTGATTCATTGCTGATTAGATTTCTTGCAGTTCCCTTTAATTTTGTTTTTATTAGTGATACTGCCACCGCTTCGTGAGTACCTTTTATTGAATCTACTAGGGACAGGGAGTCAATAAAGGCTCGTAAATTTTCTGATTTTCCATCAAAATCTATAATCAGCTTTGATGCTGTGTTCAAAAAGTCCACTACAGTTTGAGTCATTGTGGATTCAGTTACAGGCATAGAAATATTAAATGTTACACTTTCGTGTATTGAATTTGGTAGTTCGATTTGTATCGATTTTTTATCATATAATTTTGAAACTCTGCTTGTTAAGTCAAGGAAAAATGCGTCTGCTGCTCTTTGGTGAGCTACTGTAAGCCTATTGTAGTAAACGTTAAATAAAACTCTTATTTCTTCTAATCTTTTTAAAATGTTCTGAAAATGGTGGTTAATTGTTTCGCTTTTAATTGGTCTATCAATATTGAGACACTTGTATGAACGTTCAAAATCTTCTTTTATAATTCTGGCTTTAGTAATTATTTCTTTCCATTCCATTGCCCATGTTCTTTTATATCTTATCTAAATCATTTGCTTTACTGAAATACTTTTTTCTTAGAGCTCTTTTATGTGACAAATATATTTTAAGCAACAAGTTAATTGCTGAAATTATTACTAATATTAGCATTAGTAGCCATAATGAATTTATTTCTGACTTATGATCAATGATTTCTAAATTAGTAATTACGTTAGCATTGGGTTTTTCCATTTTGGATTCTGTTTTACCCATATTGAAAAAATAAATTCAACAGTTCACCACTCCAAAACAAAAAATTTAATTTCTCTTTTTTTTCTACAAGTAAAAAAATTTACCACTCTAAAAATTTCCTCATGAGTAAGACTGTTTCTTGCTCAATTTTTGGTTTATTTATTACGTCGTCTTCTGTTGGAGTTCCTTCTATACCTACTAATTTCCAAATCTGTTTTAAAACTCTATTCGCTCTTCCATAGTTGGCTCATTTTTTTTAATTTCCCATTGAACTGGGTTTTTAGCCCTACTTCTGAATTTCCTATTCATTTTGAAAAAAAAAAATTTTATAACCTTACAAAATTAATTTTAAATTTTATATTTATTTTTATTTTTGATATATTCTTATTGCGTTAAAAAAAAATTTTTTTTTGTTTTTTTTTGTAAAATAATTAAAATAATAAATAAATAAAATAATTTTAGTGTCTGCGTTGCTGCATTAACGCCTCAAACGCTTCAATTTGTAGCCAGATCTCTGTGGCTCTTTCCCAAGATGGTGGTGGATCGGATTCCACAATCCTTTTCATCGCAGCCAGTTTTTTCCGAATTTGTACAATTTTGCCACCTCTTTTATGTCGTGGTCTTTGTATTTTAGGGATTGTTGTCAATTTTTCCTCAATGTTCTTGGCCTGTCTTTGGCGGTATTCCTCTATAGTCAAGGCTTTTGGTCCCTCTTTTTGTGCTGTGGATTTATTACTTGATGATTTTTCAGGCATAGTTGTCTGCCTTTTGGCCAGGCAGCGTCTTCCTTCTCTTCTGACGGATTGTTTACAGGCTAATCCGTCAGGACAATTAAAAAAATTTTGTTCATGAGAACTGGCAGGATCGCCATGTAATAATTAATAACTTTCCTAAGGTTCTACCTGCCCGAGTGTGCCGGCGCTAATTAACGCCACTGGCTCTAAATGGCTTAAGGCAGATGAATGCCTTTGTTAAAGCAGATGAATGCTTTAATTTTAAATGAAGTAAACTATTTCTTTTATAGTTAGAGCTCAGTGAGGAGCTCCCAAGAAAGTTGTTTATTTATTATTTTAAATATAAAATTGTATTGGCTTATATACTAACTATGAGAATAATGCTTAACCTATCTTAACATAAGAGAGAAAAGAAAAGGTATATGCTTAATAAGCAAATTGTTCCTTTTAGTTTCCTACGGTAGGCGTGCGGCGTGTGTCTCATAAGAAATTTGGAAAACATAGATTCTGTATGGTTTATATTTATATATAAACACATTATTGGTTATTAAATATGATTTATTCAAGTGCATTATGCTGCGGCCTTTGAGCAGACTGGTGAGTGTCAAATAACCGTTGTACAAAATACATATTTACGTTGCAGTCTGTCAATGCATTTATCTAACACTTCATGCATCGGTATTTGCCCGAATGCATGAGTGTCAAATGTCCAAAATACTTTCATTGCAATTGGATGTTATGTATGTTGCGGTCAAGTTGACTTTAAATGTTTACTATACAATGTTGGTCGTAGTGATAGTTAGAACACGCTACAGTATTTACTATAGGGTTGCATTTGTATACTCGTTTGTATAGCCAAAACAAATATACCATGGTATGTACCATATAATTGTAGTGTGAGCGACAGAACTAGTATAAGAGTTATTGTGTGTGCGTGCTTTTCGAAATTAAAATACAATTAAAACAAATAACAATTGCTTATTGTATTGCTGCTGAGCAACTGTTTGATCTGTTTTAGCCCAAAAATACCTATTGTAATACAAATATATGAAAAAACCACTATTGAAACAAATACATGATGTGCAGATGTATGTGCGGACGTTCGTTATGTTATTTTGTGGCGCAGCCAAAGTATAGAGAGAGAAAGAGACAATTTTGCTCTGAGAGTAATTACAAATGCATGTGTTTCATGTACATGTATCATTTACTTACATGTGTATGTGAAATTTTACTTTCAGTCATTCATTCATCAACCATGGATTTTTTTTTCAACACACCATGTGGTACTTATGTTAAAACCAGTTTTATGTATCTTATTTGTTATAGAAAAACAAATACATACAAACGTGTTTTTCTCATTTGGTCATTGCACAACCATACAATAATACCTAATTTACATTAAGCATCTTTTTCATGAAATTAGTTGCATGAAAATTTTTTATTTGTCAACAGGAGGACTGGAGTAGCAATTCATATCAAAAAAGTTGTCAAAAATGCATCAGAGATTCACTCTACACCGTTTTTTATATAAAATTCTCTTTTATAGTGCTGCAATTAGCAAACGGAAAAAGTTGCGTGCAACAAAATTTATCAAAATTCATGAAAAAATGCTCAATGTAAATCAGGTATAACTGCTTTAAAAATCAACATTTACAACTAGTAAAAGAAACGCTAAATAATATATTTTTTCATACAAGAACCAAAAAACACGCAAAACTGGTGCAAACAGATGCATCTGTGCAATGCTATAGTATTTAATTACACCTGTGTATGTTTATATATGTATGTGCGTGTTTGTAGCATTCATACATAAAAAGGTTTTCTACAGAGCCGGCCTTCGGCCGGGCTTAAAAGCCTTTGGACACGATTAAAATGCTTGCTGTCAAGTTCGTGGACGTGTTCTTGTCGGCTTGATGTTACCATGCTTGATGACCCACCAAGCATTCATTTTTATTTTGATTTTGTGCTGTTCGTTTGGTTGAAAAAAATATATAAAAATTTTTAAATAAAGAAATTCAATAGCAATAATGGCAGCACTGATTACAAAAAAAAGAGAAAAGCAAAATAACTCTTCTTTTTTCTTCATCACTGAAATTTATGTTTTTCTTCTTTTAATTCCGATGTTTTGGGCAACCGTTCACAATGAAAATATAATTATAATCGTGCTTGACGGGTTAACACATACACATATATAACAATTCACAGCAAGCATGCCAAAAATCAAAATTTTTTGATTTTCCACCAAGCATCGTTGGTGTCACACATACTAACAAATTTTCACTCATACTATAACCAATTTCAGCAAGCATTTTGACCGTGTCTAAACCCCTCAAGGATTTTCTCCACCATGTTGTTTCCCTAAATGGCGCAGCTTAATAAAGATTTTCTGCCTGGCAAAGTTTTTCTGTCTAATAATGTTTATATGCACAGCCGGCCTTTGGCCGGGCTTAAGGATTTTCTCCACCATGGTGTTTCCCTACATGGCGCAGCTTAATAAAGATTTTCTGCCTGGCAAAGTTATTCTGTCTAATAATGATTTTCTGCACAGGCGGCCTTCGGCCGGACTAAAGGATTTTTTCTACCATGGTGTTTCCCTACATGGCGCTCAAGGCACATTTCAAGGCACATTTACTACAGGTACATGATATGCCTTGATGGCGCTTTTAAATGATACTAATATTGACGACATTCGTTGGGGAAAATACTATGTATAATTACAATTTCGTACAAGAATTTCAAAAGCCTCGCTTACAATTTTTTTATTTAATTTTTTTCCTTATTTTTTAATTTTCAATCGGATAGTTTTTTTCTTATTTGTTCCAATTCCACCATATAATCACAATTTCATACTAGAACTTCAATGTCCCATAACTCGGAAATTAAGGCTCGCCGCCAAATTTTTTATTTAAGTTTTTTTTTTTTATTTTTTAATTTTCTAACAGGTACCAAATTTTTATTAATTTTGGAGTTATGTCACTAAACTTAATTTAAGCCAAATTTTGTCCAAAATTCTGATTATGACGATGATTCGGAACAACCTTCAATATTAAAAGTTGCGAATGCAAATGTGTTAATGACGTGTATGAACGTTATTTTGTTACTTTTATAGACGTCAGGTCCGCGGAAGGGTTAAACTTTATTTTTGGATTCTTTTCTTTTCAAGCAAAACTTTCAATTTAATGTATATAAAACGTCAAAACGTCTCATTAACATGTAGTCAATTAGACAAATAAAAGGCTTTATTAGTGAAAGTGTGCAGTATGAGTTGTAAACACGGTGTAAATCAAAATTTGGGAAATTCAAATAAAATGTTTGTGCTCACACGATGTAAAGAATGCAATAATAATGTTCTTATACATACCTTTATTTTTACAAAAGCTTCATTGCAATCAGCTAATAAATACTTAGCTTTTCGTGAGTATATTCTTACTACCCCAAGTAATAAGTGTCCAGATGTACGTAAAGCCAGCTTTACTTTTGGTTGCATTATTCCTTCGACGGATTTTTCTATATTCGTTTCAAATACATGCGCCTTTGTGATTTTTTTGTCCCAATGAGCTGCAAGCCAAACCCTTGCTAATGGACCTTTTTTTGCTAATATTATATGTGCATAAAACATTTTTCTGTTTTGCAAATTAAATATACAAGTTCACAACAAAAGTAGCAACTAGAGCTACAAGACTATCGATAGTATTATCGATAGTTTTATTTTAAGTACACAATCGAATTTTTTTCGAAAGCGATACTATCGACAAACACGCTCTAAAAAAAGCAAAAAAACAAAGTCAATAAAAACGGTATGACGGCGGCCAAGGCACATTTACTACAGGTACATGCAAGACACATATACAACAACTGCATGCATTAAGCAAAACTGTGTGGCAACTCTGTGCTTCTCACGTAGCTTTACAAAGTAATTGTCAAAAATTCGTATGCATCAAACAAGGCACAAAAGTAATTGTCAAACGAATTCTTCGTTATAAACTTGGAAACAAAAAATCATCGGATGAGCAATATGCCTGATACGTGTACCTGTTTGATATGCCTTGTACATAGCTTTACAATGCTTTTTCTGGCAACGAAATTTTGAGCACATTTTACTGACAATATTGTAAGATCTGACAATCGACTGTACATAGCTTTATTAATTTGAAATTTATATATTTTCATATATTTATATAGAATCAAGGCATATCAAACAGGTACAAGTATCAGGCATATTACTCATCCGCTGATTTTTTGTTTACAAGTTTATAACGAAGAATTCGTTTGACAATTACTTTTGTGCCTTGTTTGATGCAAACAATTTTTTGACAATTACTTTGTAAAACTATGTGAGAAGAAAAGAGTTGCCACAGGGTTATGCCTAATGCATGTACCTGTAGTAAATGTACCTTGGCTATGTACAGACGGTTGTCAGATCTTACAATATTGCCAGTAAAATGTGCTCAAAATTTCTTACAACTGTGTGAACTGGAAATTTTTGTCAGACGACGTTGCAAGAAAAAGCTTTGTCAGTCCATTGCAAGACTAGCAACTGACAACATATTGTCAGTTATCTTACAATCGTGTGAACCATAGACTACTATATGGTGTGAACACATTGTAAAATTATTGCCAGATATTTGTCAGAAATTTTAATATTGTCAGATGTGCGAAGCTCATGCATCTGAAAATGGCGTCGTAAGATAATTCTTTCTATGGGCAACACTGCACACGCTTGATTTTAAAGAAAAAGTTAATAATAAAATATATGCAGACAAAATCATTGCAATTGCTTCTTTATGGTCCATAATAATTTATACTTTCACTATTTACATTTAACACAAACGATAAATATTTAACAATTGCCAACAAATAGTTTAAGTCTGGCAACGCATAACAACAGATCGAACAATTTGTGCATATGACAACCGTGTGAACTGACAATTTTTCTACTGACGATTTTGTCAGATGAATTTATTGTCATACAACCGTCCAGTAATAAATTGTAAGATTTTCTGACATCCGTGTGAACTGACAAGAAATATTGTACTGGCAATTTTCGATTGCCAGTACATTGTCAGCACATAGCCAGATCTGAATATATTGTAAGATCTGACAATCGTCTGTACATAGCTTAAAGGCTCAGTTAGCCGACTGTAATGTAACGTAACTGCAACAGTAAGAAACAGCTGATTGATTTTGTTATGTGAAAAGTAATGAAAATGTTTATAGAGATGTAATGTAACGTAACCTACTTATCATACTTAAGACTTAAGTCATTGTAAAATTATTGCCAGATATTATCTGTCAGACATTATATATATATTGTCAGATGTGCGAAGTCTAAAGCCCATGTCAGATAAAACTTTTGCTTCGCGTTGCGTTGAAGATTCGCTTTGACATCTAAGATGAAATGTACGTGCTTATATGAATCATGTCACAAAAAGAACTTATAACGCAAAGCGAAGCGAAAAGTTAGGCAACTCTCAACTTTTTGCGTGCTTTGACAATAAGTTGGTATAGTTTATTTAATTTGTTTGACCAAACTCGCATGTATATATGAAATTTTTATTAAAATGTCGGTAAATTTACATAAAACACGAGTTCGTGGCATCAGAGTAATCGAATTGTGCTGTGTTTTGTACATGAAATAGAATAGTGAAACAAACAGTGAGTGCAAGGCGCATTTATTAGGTGACAGCACTACACCAGGTGACTAATGTCATTATATCAATCTAAATGTCAAATTTGGATTGTGTAGGTATAAGCCTAAAAGCGTGCTTTTGTTTGGGTGTCCATAAACATCTTTCGAATATTCAGTTTTGTATGGTGTTTGACATTTTCTATAAGAAACATGCAATCTGACGATGCTACCCGGTTTTGAAAAATAAGAAGGTAATTTATATCAACAAGGTACATGTGGTTGTAGCTGTTGTAACATTTGTTGTAGAATCGCGGGTACCTGATTGATGTGCCTTGAGTGAGTGTTGTCAAAGTTTTTATTGTGTCATTCACACTTTGCTTCACGCTTTTTTTCCAAAGTTAGAAACGTCACGGAAAGCGTTGAATTGTATCTGACACCGCCTTAAGCATCTGACAATGACGTCATTGTAAGAGAATTCTTTCTATGGGCAACACTGCACACGCTTGATTTTACAGAAAATATTTAAAATAAAATATATGCAGACAAAATCATTGCAATTGCTTCTTCATGGTCCATAATAATTTACACTTTCACTTTTTAAATTTAACACAAACACAAATGATAAATATTTAACAATTTCTAACAAATGCTTTAAGTCTGGCAACGCATAACAACAGATCTAACAATTTGTGTATATGACAACCGTGTGAACTGACAATTTTTCTACTGACGATTTTGTCAGATGAATTTATTGTCATACAACCATCTGGCAATAAATTGTAAGATTTTCAGTTACTCCGCCCGTACTTGTGCAACACCATATTATACTAATTTACTTTGTATAATATGTACTAAATAAATAAATAAATAAATAATATGAAAGAACGTCGGCATAATAAGAAGAATAATATATAAATATTGATTTTAATATCTATGTGGGGGAAAACGTACTCTTGTAAATATCATATTTCATAAATATCAGGCAGCCGTGCAGTAAACATCTTATAGCCTATTTCTGATTTAAGAAAGAAAACTTAAGCGAACGAAAAGCAGTCGCTCGAATTCGAGTCAATTTGGATTTCTCATTGGCACTCACTTTCTTTCGCACTCGCTTACGTATGTCAATTTTGGTATATTACGTCGTTAAAAGTAGAAGCAATGCCATATCATAAATTTTGATATTTCTAGTAAAAGTATCGAAAAATACTACGAAAATATTCTAAAGCGAATACAACTGCGTGTAAGTGTGATCAGCTGGTGCAAAGTGTCAATTAATAAAAAAGGGAGAGAATTTAAAAAAATATTTGTTATATTTTTATGTGTTTCTTGTTTTGATTTTATAAAAGAAAAATGGATTTATCGGTGGCTATTTACTTTTTAAATGAAATAGATAACGACGATGAAACTGTTCAAGTAAATCGCAGAGAGTTAAGAGATAGGTTTACTGTTCTGGAGCTGCCTACCAACCTGTAAGTACATACATACATATAATATCATGCAAATCAAATAACTGAAAAAAAATTATGTTTATAGACTTATTGCAAACTTTCGCGTTTCCAAAGAAGTTTTTCTTTTTCTTTTGAAGAAACTTAAAAATCAAGAAGTTGAGTCTTTAAAATGCACAAATATTCGCCAGGACATTAAACTGGTAACATTTTTACGTTTTCTAGCCACTGGGAGCTATCAGCAAACAGTTGGCAATGAAATGTTTTCGTCAACATCCACAGCAACTGTATGCCGAATCGTAAAAGAGTGCCTTGATTTTTTTGAAAACTTCATATGTGCAGATTGGATAAAAATGGTTCGCTCTGAAGACGAAAACAAAAGGGAGTTTTTTCAATCCACTGGCTTTCCCGGCATAATTGGCTGCGTTGATGGAACCCATGTGAGAATAAAATCACCAGGAGATCATCTGAAACACCTTTACTACAATAGAAAAGGCTATTACAGTGTAAATGTCATGGTGGTAAGCTAAACAAAATGTTTTGTTATTAAATATACTTTAAATTTTATTCCCACATTTTTAGATATGTGACAACAAAACATATATAACATATGTTGATGCCAGACATCCTGGGGCCAACCATGACGCATTTGTATGGGAACAAAGTCTAGTTGACCAAAAACTACGAAATGCTTATGAAAATGGTCAAAGAAATACATGGATTCTTGGTAAGTTCTTGTAGTCATAATATACTTATATTTTGAATTTATCTGGTGATTTCATTTTTTGATATATGTAATTTTCTAACATTTATCTAGGCGATGCTGGGTACAAACTAAAACCATATCTAATGACGCCATTCAGAAATCCAGAGAGCACTGAAGAAAGAAAGTACAACAAAAAACATGCTAGTGCACGCAACGTTGTTGAGCGTTGCTTTGGAGTACTAAAGAACAGATTCCGCTCTATAATAGGTTCCAGAGGACTTCATTACTCTCCAAACAAGACTACCCAAATAATCAATGCATGTTGTGCTCTGCATAACATGTGCATAGCCTACAAATGCCCATTGCCAACAATTGAAGTGGAAGAGGAAACGAATAGTGAAGTTCTAGATGTGTTGGATGAAGAGGAAATAGGCGCAAGTGCTATAAGAAGAAATATTGCCATAAATTTGTAAAAATTTAATTGTACTGAAACATAAAAAATTAAAGAAAATTAATTTAATTTTGAAATATATATTTTTTGTCTAACAATTTATTAACATTTTTCAAAAGTTAATTTAAAAATTCATTTTGTAGATGCACTTAAAATTATAAACTAACAAAAAACTATTTTTGGTTAAAAAAAAATCACAATTCATTTTAAAAATTAATGCATTTTGCATTAATTTTTCACATAATTAAAAAAACAACTTATAGCAATAAAAATAAGACGAGAAAGCCACAATAATTTAATCGTTATTAACTTTTAGAAAAATGTTTTTCTAACATATTTTCGAACCTTATTGTGGCTTTAACTAGCTCTGCTATACCAGCTGCTGTTGTTTCAGCGGCATTAGCCATCCTCTTTGCTGCTTCAGCTTGCACCTCAGCAGCATCAGCCATTCTTTTCATAGAGTTGGCTTGTTCAGCAGCTGTTGCAGCATTTCCCTCAGCTATTCTTAGCTGTCGGCGGATAAGATTAATCTCTTCAGTAGCAAATTTTCCCTTTTTTGCCGAATGGGAGGCTACTGGATAATTTTCACCTTCGCTGAAGCAACTTTCCTGGCGTTTTGTAGCAGCAGTAACAGCGGTGGTATTTTGTTGCTGTTCTTTAGAGCTTTGGTGGACATTTAGGGGCGATTTTTGTTGATTGGTAGAAGTTTTGTTTGTTTGCTGGGAAGTTTCCGAGCTTCTAGTTGGAGTAACCACTGCAACAGATTTGCTGCACCTGCCTGGTGACTCCAACAGCGCAACAAAACAATCATCAATTGATTGGTCTTCTGCACCAAACACTTTCCCTCCGGGTGCTACAGCAGATGATACAAACAGCGTCCTGTCTATAATAACCTCTAGCTCTGTTAAGTTATTGTAGCGGTATAAGCCACCCCCCGTCTCTCTAAGGCTCTTTTGGTTTTCCCCAATTTTCTTTTTTGTTCTGGATTTCAAATCTGCCGAGGTCTATAAAACCATAAATATTTAATTGGTTTTCTTTTCTAACATGCAAAAAAATTACTAACCTTTTTCCATTCGCCAATAGTTCGTGAAGGAGGTCCAAGCGCATTTAAATTGCTGCAGAGCTTTTTCCACTCCTCGTCTACCTGAAACTTATTGGCACCAAAGATTGGAGCACCCCTTGCTAACTCAGGATTTTCTTCCATAAACAGCACTAATGTCTTTAGTTGCTGCATTGTTGATTTCTTTAAACTAAAAAAGTTGTTAAAAACCTTGTTTTCCATTTGTATATATTTTTTTTATCACAAAATGTTTTTTATTTTTATCTACTTTATTATTTATCTATTTTTATTTATTGGTATACATATAAATGAAAATTATTTTACGAAAGCAAAACCAAAAGTGAGAGATTTTGACATTTCATTCTCAGTGTTGACAACACGTTCTTAGCAGAGAAATCGGATTTTATATGAAAGCACTTACGTTTTCATTTGAGTTCTTGTTCGAGTCACTGTTCGCTTAGAACATGCGTAGAGAAATCAAAATCAATGTTCTTTCTCATAGAAAGCGAATGAAAGTGTTCTTTCTTAAATCAGAAATAGGCCATTAGTTTATTGTAATAGTAATGTGTGTTTCATAAAAATTTTGGTACCGTAGTTTTGATTTAGCTGCCTTTTGTTCAAGTGCACTTTGGACTTAACTGCCTAAACTGATAAATTTCTGTCACTATTCTTTAAAATCCCATACAAATTCGTTTTTTAGGTGCACTTTCTATACCTGCACATTTAAGATAAGTGCCTTAAAATTTTGGTAATTTTAAAAGATTTTCATACAAAAAATCAACGTTAGCTGCACATTGACTTAACTGCACAAAATATATTTTTTCTGTAATTATTGTTCAAAATCCTTTTTTAAGTGCACTTTGTATACCTGCGCATTTAACATATTTTTAGACAGTTTTAAATTATTCTCATATAAAAATTTTAAGTTAGCTCGACACATTAAAAAAATTTGGCCACACAAATATGCAACCATGTATGTGTATAAAACTGAAGTAAAAATTTTGTATACCTGCAAATTTAAGGCCCAACTATAATATGAATAAGATGGCTTAAACTAATGTCAGAATTGAGTTTTCACACTTATCAACATCTAACATCTACCGTCAGTTTGCGGTGATGTTGAAAATTTCCCATAAGAAATGTACAGGGCTAAAAAACAACATCTTTCAACATCTTTGTAAAATGTTCCTAACTCATTTTGTTCCACTCAACATCTTTTGATTATTTTAGTGCCACCACTGATAAATGACAAAAAATTGTAGTGGCATCACTGGAATTTTCGACATATACCCCCAGTTTTTAACTTAAAAATTAAGTACGTAATTAGCTAATTATTATTTAAAATTAAGTTGTAATTAAATACGATTTCATTTTTTCAGTGGTTATTTAAAGTTCTTATTAAATTACGTTGACAGTACGGTAGCACTTCAAAATTTCCCAGTATTATTGAAGGCTTTTCAAACAGCAGCTGTTTAATGTAAACAAAAAAGGTAGGTTATCAACATGTAGAAAATTAAATTGCATAAAAACTCATTTTATGAGACCAAAAGAACATCATAATGACTTTTTATATTACTTTATTCCATGATATGAAACTTTGTACTGTATATGTTATATATTTATGAAATTTAAACGAAATTCTTTTTAATACGACCGCATGATGCTCATGTGCATGTTTTCAGTAAACACACACACACATAAAAACATATGGTACAATCATAAAACTAAAGTAGTGTTTAATTTCGCAAGGTTGGGCATTTAATTATTATTTAAATAAGCACTCAAAAACACAATTTCGTATTTAATTAGAACTTAAAAATAATTACGGTTTGATTACCAACTGAAAAATAGGCATAAGTATGGTACATATGTATGATAGTCCTTTTTGATTATATTCTCATCAGACAAGGGTTTATCTAAGACATCTATTATTGAACTCATTTTGTCTTCAATTTAAAATTCAAGGACTTTAGAAAATTTTTATTTGATGTTGTTAGAGCTTTTTGTTGAGCTGGTCGCTTTAATGTTGTTATTGTTCTTACTGCTATATTTTTCAATGTATTTGTGTTGTATATTAGCATTATTTAGTTGTCCTTAAATGTATTCGTATTGTAATTTCCTCTCCTCGGAAATTAATTAAATCACCGTGTTGATCCAGTACGCGCAGCGCTAGTGAACTTATCTCTCTGGTGTTTACAGGTAAAAAGATAAGATTTCTTGGAACCTCATCTATTTTATAGCCTGGAAGCACATTAATAGGAAATTCATGAAGTGTATGCGATTTCGAGCTATTCATATATGTGTTTATAGCGATACTACTTTCAATTCGCAAGAGATTCACTTTAAAAATATTAACTGGAAGATCTGAATAATAATATTTGTTTGGTGTTAGGATTTTGCTATTGAATCCTAAAAGTTTTCCAATTGTATTGTCTTTATTAAAATATACAGGATCCTTGGAACTATTAACTTTAACTTGCATTGTATTGTTATTGGCTTCAATAAAAATCTTATTTGCTGGGCAGAGTCGTTTGTATTCCTCTTCTGTAAAATCAACTATATCATTTAATTCGTAAGATCCAATTAGTATTTCAATTATATGTTCCCCTATATGAAACATATTGTTGTAGGTGTCTACATTTGGAATACTGTTGTATGAATGAAAATCAGTTAGAGCACACTCATATGCACCATTTAGTTCAATAGGAGGAAAGTAACTAGTAGATAGTTCTGATGAGTTAGAGCTCAGAGTAAGTGTTATTGACATTATAACAGTCCGATTACAATTAAATAAGGTTTAGTACATAGTATGGTTTATAAATATGATTTACATATTTATTTAATTTTCTTATTTTAAAATTAACATTAGTTTCTTAATATTAATGCTATTGTTGTTGTTGCTATTGATGTTGTTGTTGTTTCTAATTTAGTTTTTCTTCCAACTATAATATTGCATCTTTACTTATCCAAGAATTGTGTTGCTTAGAAAATCCCAGCCATTTAACATATACCTGCTTGCCTTTAATTTTAAGAACCTTTTCAACTAGATATGTATTTGGAAATCTAGTTTTTGAAAGTTCCTCAGTATAGAAGCCACCTTTAATAGGATTGCCAAGATAGTCTTCTAGTATGTATGTTGCAGGATTTGTATTTTGAACTCTTGTAATTGTGAAAATTTCTGTAGTCCAATTTGGAGTATAACCTTTTTCAAATGTGTGCTTATATTTGCTTATGCGAACATGATCTCCCACATTAAATTTCATATTTTCATAAAGAAAAACAATTTAGATAATCATATAAGTCCTTATATTTTTCAATACATATAAGTTCCTGTAATTTTCTATTCGAATAAATGATTCCTAAATTTCCTTTAAAAAATAATACAAAACAAGGAATAATTTAATTTAATTTTATTTATATTAATAATACATTTTAATTTAATTTTATTTATTTTAATTATAATGATGGAAACATTTCATAGTATCTAATTATTAAATTTTCTAATATACTTTTGCGCAAAAAATATATTGTACATCTGCAAGTATCAGCTCCTTCCTCACACTCAGGATCATACCAAGGACAGCTTTTGAAGTGTCCTTCTGTGTTGTCTTCATCTTCCATGATACCTATTCTTCGTTCTCATCTAGCATATTTTCGAAAAATTTGATCATCTCCCAATGATCAAAAAGCCTGAAGCTTTCCAAATCTCTTATAAATTGGTTTAGAGTACGTCTAATTTGGCTCCTTTTATTTGCCGATAAATTAATGAATGATGATTGTTTGAAGGTTTCTTTAAGACTAAATTGCTCTTTAAATTTTTAAAGTAGTATCTCTTGATCTTTAAAATATCTATACCATCATCTATGTTCCATACATCTTTTTTAGCACTCTATCTCTCTCTATCCCTTTTCTCTGTATAACCATCTCTTTCTGTCTACTACTATCCCCCAGTTATTCACTATTTCACCATAAATATTTTCGATTAGCCTTTTTTAAGTCCTCAACGCTACTTTTAAGATCATTTTCAGTTAAACATTTAAAGTGAGCATAAGTAAATAAAAAATGGAGTCTACAACAAATCTAACATCAAAATTTAATTCACTAAAAAATAAAACCTTAATCCACATAAATGAGCTTGAGACATCAATTAAATACACCATTCGACAAGTGACAAGAGTAACAACAAAATATGGGCCAACACTAAAAGTTGAAATGGAAAACCACATAATGTTCCTGCCAAAGCGATATAATACTTTAACCGATGATGAAATTAAAGAACTCTCAAGCGGATCATATTGCTTAAGCAGAGAAGGTGAACAAAGCTTAATTGTTGAAAGCGTGCTGAGTGAATTTCTAATTCAAAATTCCCAATTTCCTATTTGGCAATGAAATATATTAATTATGTATTTTAAATTATAAATAAAAAGACATGAAAGAGTTTTGTAAAATATAAATGTTTGTGCTTTTTCATTTAATATTTTCAGTTATTTCATAAAGAAATTTAAGACATAAATGACCACAGGTATTGAAATTCTGATGTTGATTATAGCTGTATTTTATATTTGTACTAAGATATTTGACTACTTCCGAAGGAGGTTGTAAGTTTCCAAAGCTGTCGAAATATTCTTTTTCATTGTTGTTTTTATAATATGCTACCCAATTGTGTACCAGGTCCTGTTGATACGTCTAAATTGATTATTCCACATTCTATTTTCTTTATTCGTTTTGGTAGAGTATTCAACATGAAAACTCCTCTAAAATGTGGAATATTTATAGAGAAACGGTTTATGTCTACATCAGATAGTGGTCTGTTGGGTAGCGTCTCTAAGAGTTTTTTGATTCTTCTTTGTAAACTAAACCATAACCCTTTTTATATGGTTTTAAGTAAAGTCCTTTTCCAACTGCTATAGATTCCATCGCTCTATTATGTCTAGTTGCTTCATCAAGTTGCTTTTTTGCATTCTTTGTTGCATTTACAGCTTTAGCTATAGCAGCACCTCCAGTTGTTAGACTACCAATTGCACCCAGAGCAGTTAAAATCGGTATTAGAGGCAAAAACCCACCAATTTTTGGTACACGTATTACATGTGGTACTATAATTTGAGATTTTCTTCCTTTTAATGATTTGTTGATAGTTTTTCGGGCAATTTTAATTGCTGAGTTAATATCTACTGGTTTTTCCTTCTTTAGCATTTTTGTTGCAGCTCTAATTGATGTTCTAAACAGTTTTTTATCATTTATCTTGTTCTTTTTAACATTTTTCTTTTTCTCCACACCCATACCAAATTTCGTTTTGGCTTTCATTGCGTTAGTAACCATATAGGCAAATGATTTTTCAGCAATACTACTATCTTTTGATAAAACTCGATCTCAAGCTGAATTTTCAAGTATTTTATCAGCTTTATGTCTAGTGCTTAAATCCTTATTTTTTGAATAAGCTATATCGTGATCTTTACAAGCAGAGTCCAATAGATTAATTCCTTTATCACCTCGATTTAAACGTTTTTGTAGTTTTGTTCCAGGTCCACAGTACTGCTATCCACGAAGATGAAGTTCAACAGGTAGAGAGTTTATTATTTTATCTACTATACCTCCTCCAACGAAGGTGTTTTTATGACTAAACGTTTTCTGATATCGTATAACCATATTATCTGATTTTTTCTATAATAAGAGGTAACATTTATGAAATGTATTTAGTTACAAAAATGCAGTTAGTGAAACAACATAAAAATATTTTAGTTCGTAATATTGATGAATCATCGAACATCACTTCAAAAATAAAGCATAGTGTCCTCTTACCAAATTCTATTCGTGCTCTAATAGTGGGGCCATCAAATTGTGGAAAGACTAATGTTATGATCGGCTTACTAGAAAGTCCTAATGGACTCAAGTTTGAAAACATCTATTTATACTCAAAATCTCTTTATCAACCCAAACATGAGTACTTGAAGAAAGTAATTTCACCAATTAAAGGAATGGGATATTATACATTCACCAATAATGAATCAGTTATTCCACCTGACGAAGCTAAAACTAATTCAATTATGATATTTGATGATGTTGCATGTGAGAAGCAGAATACTATACGTTCATATTTTTGTATGGGACGGCATAGGGATGTTGATTCATTCTACTTGTGTCAAACTTATACTAGAATTCCCAAACATTTAATAAAAGACAATGCAAATGTTATTATAATTTTTAAGCAAGATGAGACAAATATGAAGCATGTTTATAGGGATCATGTTGACAGCGATATGAGTTATGAAAAGTTGCAAGAAATTTGTCGAGAGTATTGGAGGGATAAATATGGCTTTTTGGTGATAAGAAAAGATAATGAATTAAATGATAGTCGCTACAGAAAGCAATTTGACTATTTCATAACTATATAAACTACTTCTCATAAAAGATTGACTTTAGTTATTAATCTAACTTTAAACTTGATACATCTATTTGCTATAACCTCATCTGATACCTGATAAGCTGATCTCCAAACTATACCAGCTACCTGAAAACCAGACCAGCTCCTGATAAGCTGATCTGAAAACCAGACCAGGTCCTGAAAAGCTAATCTGAAAACCAGACCAGGTCCTGAAAAGCTGATCTGAAAACCAGACCAGGTCCTGAAAATCTGATCTGAAAACCAGACTAGGTCTTGAAAAGCTGATCTGAAAACCAGACCAGGTATTGAAAAGCTGATCTGAAAACCAGACCAGGTCCTGAAAAGCTGATCTGAAAACCAGACCAGGTCCTGAAAAGCTGATCTGAAAACCAGACCAGGTCCTGATAAGCTGATCTAAAAACCAGACCAGGTCTTGAAAAGCTGATCTGAAAACCAGACCAGGTCCTGAAAAGCTGATCTAAAAACCAGACCAGGTCCTGATAAGCTGATCTGAAAACCAGACCAGCTCCTAATAAGCTGATCTGAAAACCAGACCAGGTCCTGAAAAGCTGATCTGAAAACCAGACCAGGTCCTAATAAGCTGATCTGAAAACCAGACCAGTTCCTGATAAGCTGATCTGATTGCTGATACCTGTTATTTGCCCTTAGCAAACATGGATGAGAAAATTTTAAAACAGTTGGT
The DNA here is from genome assembly GCA_949987645.1 of Tachina grossa. Taxonomy (NCBI): domain Eukaryota; kingdom Metazoa; phylum Arthropoda; class Insecta; order Diptera; family Tachinidae; genus Tachina; species Tachina grossa. The sequence continues at coordinate 104,438,446 of OX465274.1, read as the reverse complement.
GTTGACAAGAAATGTGTTGAAGAAAAAGCTTCGTAGTATAAAAACTGGTGAAATAGATACACGTGAACAATTAAGAGATACATTCAAACCTATAACAGAACCTCTTAAAGAATTCATAAATAGTTCTAAAAATATTACATGAATTCGCATGAAAGAAGAAAGTAATGTTAAGACAGAAGTTGAAAATAATACAAGTTTAAAGCCTGAAAACCCATCAGTCAAGACAGAGACAAGTACACCAAAAAAACTAGTAGAAGGGACAATTTTTGATAATACCATCTTATTTAATGATGTTAATACTGAAAATGATGATGATGATGATGAAGATGATTTTTACTCACAGACTTTCAATACAGAATATACTTATACTGATTTATCAGTTTTGGAAGGAAGAAATGAATTAGATACAAATTATGGCCCACATAAAAATTACAATAATGAATGGAAATTTGGTGATAGTAACCTAAAACTGAATGAAGATAAAATACTAGTTGGTGGTCAAATATGGGCTCTAACAACAGGACTATTTTCTCTAATGTTTCATAAAATACCAAAAAATTACGATAAATTTGAACTTGAAATCTATAAAAAGATTTTAATTACTACTAATGCATATAGAAGAGACTTTAAACCTGATGGTCAAATTAAGGGTACTAGAGGATATAAATATAAACATATTATTAAGAAATTTATTGATGAGAAAAACCAGAAGAATTTACCTGAATCAACAGGATCTAAGCCCAAAGGTAGCTATTTAGGTGAGGGAATGATGCAAGTTAACATCAATAAGCCCAAATATATATATACTGGGACGATCCAAATGAGTTAGTAGATAGACTTCGACTACTTCTCGCATCACAACGTGCAGGTCATACTAATCACAATAACGAAATTGTATCAATTATTGAAGAACTACGTAAAGCGAATATAATACACTAATTTTAATAAACTGTATAGAGTATGTCTGTTGATAAATTTGGACACTATTTAAACGATACCAGCAGCACAATTTCTTTGAAAAATGCACCTAAACTGCTGGGGTTCTTTGTGGATACGAACAAGAACATTGATGTCCAAAACAAAAGGATCAAAAATGTTGCAAAAGCTCTGGAGGAAAACGATGTTATCAATAAATTGTTTTTGCAAACTCAAATCTAAAAATTAGAAGAGATATTATTAACATACTTTAAGGGAGATAATACTATACTACGAGAAGATATTCAAATGCAAATTGAGGAACTACAACGCGAAATAAAATTAGATATAGAAGAAAACTATAAAATTGAAAAAGATATTCTACAAATTAAAACATCCTTTGAAGAACAAATTGAACAGCTTAATGAAAAAATTTATAGATTAGAAAATTACATGTTTGTATCAATAGCTGAAAGTGAGTTTGTGATGCAAAATGCTGGATTGAACAAAATTGACGATGTCACTCTTGAAAATGGATTTTTCAATTTTTATATACCTCTAAAAATGCTTCTAGGATTCGCCGAAGACTACAACAAAGTTATACTAAATGGAAAACATGATTTGATACTCTTGCGAAATAAGAATGATGAAGATCTTGTACACTCGAGTGTTTCTACTGAAAAAGCTAAACTTACAATTTCACTCATCTCATGGAGAATCCCACATGTACAATTGTCCGACTTTAGCAAATTGAATATTATAAAAATTATTAACAATGGTGCTTCTATACCTATGGCATTTCGCAGTTGGGATTGTCATGTTAATCCACAATTAAACTCAGGTACTAGCCATATTTGGAATGTTAAACTGGCTGCAAATAGAGAACGCCCCCGTTTTGTACTGATTGCTTTTCAACAAGAAAATAAGTTTGTTCATTGTGATTTGACTAATTTAAAAGTACATTTAAATTCAGTCTCATATCCATATGATGATCTTAACATAAAGTTCAAAAATGAACGATATGCAATTCTATATGATATGTATCTAAGATTCCAACAAAGCTACTATATGAAAGAATCTCAACCGCTTCTATCTGCATCAGAGTTTAAGACAAAAGCTCCTATTATTGTAGTAGAGGTCAGTCATCAGAATGAATCACTCAATAATGGACCGATTGATATAAAAATAGCATTTGCAACAGCAACTAATATTGCAGCAAAGACATCAGCTTACTGCATTCTTATTCATGATCGCATAATAGAATATATACCCACCAAAGGACAAGTTCGAAAAGTCTTATAAACTGAGTAATATGGAAAATAACACAATTTTTATAGACGTACAAGGTTTCAAAATTAATTCAAATGATTTCATCGCAAAAGAAGTAGCGATTGTTTTCAACAATTATGAATATAACAATTTCATTATAAAACCACCATTTGATTTTAAATGCTTATCAATAAAAAGGCAAAGAGAAGCAAAGTGGCTAACGAAAAACTATCATCACCTCAGCTGGACAGCTGGATCAGTTTCTTTTCAAAGCGTTTGCAATTTTTTAAAAGCCAACGCAAGATGTTCTAAAATTGGTTGGAAAAAATTTTATGCCGAAAAATTTTTAACGTTGAGGATATAGGCTGTATCAACTTTAAACAAATGGAGATTAAGTATCCAGAATATTTTTATTGTAATTATCATAAATTTGGTGTTTGCGCATTAAAAAATGCTATTTTACTAACAAAAGAAATATCTTGCTTTAAATGAATTTTTTGACTCTTTAAAATATTAATGTATGTATTATTATAAAATTTTAAAAAATTTTAAACAATAAATGTATAGAAAAATAAAAAATCTGCAAGTGTTTTCTTATTTCAAATACAAACTACATACAGGAAAGAGAATGAAGTGGGAAGGAGGAGGAGAAGTTAGCATTTTTGCTAACTTGCAAATTTTTACTCTTTGTTTCTCTGCTTATGACTGTAGTTAGTTGAAACTTTGCTGCTTTAAAATAATCGCAGCCAAAGAAAATGATTACGTTGCAAAATATAAATGTATTCTACACAACCACAAAATATTCCACGCACAAGTTCTTTCGATCGCACATACATACACATACATACATACATACATACATACACATATATACACACACACACACACATGCATCATACACATACATACATGCATTGAAATATATTTCTTAAACATATAAACAGAATATAAAGCTTACCAGCGACAAACAAGCTGGACCCCCCACACACAAGCATTAGGGGGTTCACATACATGAGAACGTTTTATAAATAAATAAAATAATTTATTTAATTATTTTATGTTATAACAATTTATTTATTGTTTATTTATAAACAATTTATTAACATGAGGAAATCACACAAGCACATTGCCACGATTCATATGAGAATCGCCTAGTAGTCATCAAATCTATTTTCTCTGATATTGCTGATATAGTTTTACAATAACAAATTTCTACAGTCTGGCAACACTGGGAGCATTAGAAAATAATAATCATGTTTTGCCGTCGGCATTTGAAAAAATTATCATGCATTGCCGTAGGCATTAGGAAAAATTATCATGCATGCCGTAGGCATTAGGAAAAAAATAATAATCATGTTTTGCCGTCGGCATTTGAAAAAAATAATAATCATATTTTGCCGTCGGCATTTGAAAAAAAAATAATAATCATGTTTTGCCGTCGGCATTTGTAAAAAATATTTGAAAAAAATAATAATCATGTTTTGACGTCGGCATTTGAAAAAAATAATAATCATGTTTTGCCGTAGGCATTAGGAAAAAGACGGACTTATCGAACCACCCTCGAAAAATATTTAAAGGACTTATTGAACTACCCTCGAAATATATTTAAAGGACTTATTGAACCACCCTCGTAGGTATCAAATCTCAAAAATTTTAAAATTTTCAAATTTTAATTACCCAAATTACACAATTTCAGCAACAATTTAACAATTTCAGCCACAATTTCACAATTTTAATTGGTCCAGAACCGGCAGTTCCCTACTACTATAATTATTGTAAACCGATATTTTTGGTTTGGGTTTTTTAATTTGAAGTCACACGCGGTGAGTATCACCCTGATTAGCGCTAATTAGGTAGGGCCATGTTGTTTATACGCTCTTGTTAACCAAAGAAAGTAGCAAGCGGATTAGGATGTGACTCGAGTTTTTTTAGATATTTGCCTGCGTATTTTGCAATTTTTTCAGTCACTAGTGGCATATTCATATCACGATGTATATTTGAATTTTTGTTGTACCATGGAGACGACGTTATCAAACGTAAAATTTTGTTTTGCCTTAGTTGGATTTTCTCAACATTTGAAGCTAAAGCACCGTAGCACCGTATTGGCTTTAAAAGCTACTTGTATATTAAAAGTTTGCAGTCTAGGCTGAGTGTTGAATTTCTACCAATCAGCCAATGTACCTGAGTTAATTTAAGTTTCATTTGTGATAGCTTAGAATCAATGTAGTGTTTCCATGTAAGTCGTCGATCAAGGTGTATGCCAAGATATTTCACATGTGCATGTTGAGGAACAACTTGATTGTTAATCAGAATGGGGGAACAAGTACCTCTTCGTAAGGTAAATGTTACTTGAACACACTTCTGTTCATTTACCTTCATTCCCAATAAGTTTAACCATAGTTCCATCTGAGTAATGTGCTCCTGGACTAAGCGGGATGCCTAATCAGGATTTTCGTGAATACTAAGGCAGGCTGTATCGTCGGCAAATGTGGAAGTATGGATACTACTGCTCACAGGCATATCACAAGTATAAATCAAATATAAAACTGGTCCCAGTATGCTCCCCTGTGGCACACCGGATGAAATAACTTCAGGCCTACTCGTAAAGTCTCCTTCCACAACAGTGAACTTACGGGAAATAATGTAACTTTCCAAAAGATTTAAAATGTTTATTGGTAAGTAAGTCTTCAATTTTAAAATTAGCCCTTCATGCTACACTTTATCAAATGCCTGGGAAACGTCAATAAAGAGCGCAGAACAATACTTTTTTTCCTCAAAAGTTCTTTTTATAAATTGAACCAATCTGTGAGTTTGTTCAATGGTGCTATGCTGACCAAATTGATGGTCTGGTATGCAACCACTACTAATTGGAGATGGGGACAATTTTCTTTTGAGCAGTTTTTCGAAAAGCTTTAACATAGTTGGTAGTAGACTTATTGGCCTATATGACTCAGCCTTGGTTAGATCCTTGCCCGGTTTTGGAATCATTTTAACCTTGGCAAGCTTCCAGCTGTGTGGATAATACTCCAGTCGTAAAATGGCATTAAATATGAATAATAGGATTCTCATTGCAATACGAGGCAAGTTCATCAGCATCTGGTTACTAATTCTATCAATACACCGAGCTTTCTTCGGGATGAGTTCGGCAATTAATTTTTGTAATTCCGCATCTTAAACTTTATGTGTTGAGGAGGTAGAGCGACTACACTCGGCAAATCAGCAGCACCAGTACATATGTTTGGCATAAAAACGGATTTTAAGTGCCCAGCAAATATTTTACCTTTTTCAGTATCGCTTCTTGCCCAACCTCCGGTAGATGTGCGTAGAGGTGGCTTATACTCAACGGGTGTTTTAAGCTTTCTAGCAGCGCAAGGAGTAATTAGATGCTGGTGTCACATCAAGACCTTCCAGATAATTTTCAAGAGATGCAGGTTTTTCAGATGCAATCAACTCTTGGAGTCGTTTAGTGCACTCTTTAAATCTGATTTTATTTTGTGGTGATCTGTGCTGTTGCCATCCCTTCTAGCTCATCTTTTTTCACGTACGAGACGTTCAATGTCTGTAAAATAAATTTTATTAAACCCAGTCTGCGGATGGGAGATAGTGGCATGTTCAACAGCCTGTTTAATATTCTCGCTAAGATTGGCAATGTTAAGGTAGAATTAGTAAAATCGTATTGTTCTACTTTACAGCTTGCCGTATCGTTCAGTTTTGTGTACAAGTTATAGAAAACGTAACACTTCAAATAAATGTGTCAGCTGTTTATTGTATACATAGATATTTGTCTTATAAAATAATAATAAACAAAATTGTAAAAATGCATTCTATTAATAAAATGTTTATTAATTTGTGCGAAATGTACAAAGTGTGTAAAAGACGGCATCATAAACGAAGATGGCAGGTGCGCCCAGTGAATCAAAATCGAGTAGAAGCTGGATACTTTCACAAACATTTTTTGCCCATAAAAAACATTGATCCGGATCATTTTTTTTTGCATACACGGATGACTCGCCCAATCTATGATCTTTTACTCAGTATTGTAGAAAAATCTTTAAGCAAATTTTGGCAACAAATTGGTCCGGAAGAGAGACTTTCTATAACGCTCTTGTAAGTTATATTTTTAATAATTAATATTTAGATTTAATTTAATGAAACAGGTTTTCATACATGTTGAATATATGTACATAGATATTTAGGTCATGGAGTTTCTCTTCAAAGCATAGCATGGAGTTATAAGCTGGGCAAGACCACGACCCGAAATATTATTTTGGAGACCTGCGATGTGTTATGGAACTTGCTATCACCCATCTATGTAAGCGAGCCAACGGAATCTCAATATGAAGATATTGCAGCAGATTTTAAGAGAATGTGGAACGTCCCTAACTGCGTAGGAGCTATTGATGGGAAGCATGTCAATATCAAATGCCCTCCAAATTCTGGATCATTATTTTACAATTACAAGAAATTTTTTAGTATTGTCCTAATGGCTACATGTGACGCAAAATATACGTTCACCTCAGTTAGCGTTGGAAGCTATGGCAGCGAGAGTGACGGAGGTAAGGTTAATTCACTTACATACTACATACATATGTAGCCCATACATATGTATGTACTTGTACATACCAATGTGAAGTTTCTAACAATAATATAAATTTTTTAAAGGAATTTTTCGTACCTCAAAGTTTGGACAAGCATTAATGGAACATAAATTGCCGTTACCTCCAAATGTATCTCTATCTAAAGAATCTCCCGAGCCATTTCCTCATTTTTTTGTTGGTGATGCAGCATTCCCGCTAAAAAAACACTTAATGCGTCCATATCCTGGTCAATTTTTAGACAAAACAAAACGAATTTTCAATTATAGGCTATCCCGAGCACGCCGAGTAATTGAAAATAGTTTTGGTATTTTAACGGCCCGTTGGCGTGTCCTACGCAACGTCATTGAATGTGCACCCGGAAATTGCGAGAAAATTGTTTTAGCTTGCATTGCTTTGCACAATTTTATAATGTTGAACGATGTTCAACGTTTGTTGTTGTCCCGAGTCTAATGTAGATTGTGAAGGGCCGGATAATATTTTACATAAGGGAAATTGGAGACAAGACTTATTAGAAGCTGGTGCACCTTTATCTTCAATGAGGACTTTTGCACGCAGGGCGGCAATATCAGCCTTTCAACTGAGAGACAATCTTGCACAATATTTTGCAAATGAAGGAGCTATACCTTTCCAAGATGAGAGAGATCTTACAATTCATGGACCCTATTAAATAAATATTTCGTTCTATTTCCATTAATTTTTTCTTTCATTCTATTTTATATTTGGAAATTGAATTATATTTATTTATTTTTACTTACATATGAATTGCATTTAAACATTAATTTCCGTTCTTATAATGAAAAAAAAAATAAAACAATTTATTTAAAAAGAAAACAATTCAATTTTATTTAACAAAACAAGAACATTTTATGCATGTAATAATAACCAAATATTTTTGTTTGTTATCACGGAAGTTCAATCAATAACAATGTGCCATTTCCGTTTAAGGAAATATTTTAAATTAATAGACTTAAAAAATACTTACATATGTACATATGTAGCAAATTACAGTGTATATTAAATAAAAACTCAATTTAACGTGTATAAATCCCGTTATCAAAATGAAAATTTAATGGAACACAATAACAAAATTTCTAGTTTAAAAAAGGATTTTTATTTTTCATACAAATCATTCAACGAACTAAACTATATTGGTCTAATTCATAAAAATATTTTAGGTTTATTACAGGTTTATTTGACAAATTTCCCATAGAAATATGTCAAATAAGCGCTTAATATACCTGAAATATGTTTTTTAATAAGGCATTGCTGTGCTTTTTAATTTTTTTTCTGCTGCTGCTTCTCAAGCAGCACACGAGTGAACTTTAACCACAATTCCAAAAAAGTTTCAAAACCCTAATGTTTTTAGGTACGCTCTCAATAATCTATTGATTTGCCAATAAGCGTTGGAGTTTTGAAACAATTTTTTTAATTATTGTTGAAATCTACTGAGCAGCAACATAATGCATCTAGACGTGCTAAGTAATGAAAAATTGTTTTTTAAATACGTATTCATTTTGACTCGCGTAAAAATATAAATAAAATATTAAAATAAACTTTAACTCAATACAAATGCATTCATATTCTTTAAATTCAATATAAGTTGTAGGCAAATTGAATGCATTCAGTTTCATATTGAATTAAAATGTGAATCATTCTTTTACATCTCTAGTATTATTTTGTACTTTTTTTTTTTAACATAACAAAAACAATAAACAAAGCGATTTTAAATCTGTGTTGTGGTTTGAGGCGAAGAGATATGGTGTTGTCATAGAATCCCACGGTATCGTAATTGGATTTGAAAACGACCAATGAAATACCTTGGTATAATTAATTCCAGTTTTACTAGTTTTAGGTTCGAGTTTTGCGGATGGAACTTAAAATCCATAATTGTGGAACTCATTGCACCAAAATATTTTGGGCACGTTTTCAAATTAAATTCCAATACCATTGGATTCTAGAAGTTGGGTAAAAATTCTATGCTATCATGCTCTAATTTTAATCCCATTACTAAGTCAGTCGCTTCCCTCATTGCACGAATCTGATATGCACTACTCATGTCGCATATGGTACCCACTATCATGTCTCCAAATGCTTGCACTGACGGGTTGGGGTTCTTTAATTCTCTTTGCCCACATACCTTTTTGAAGGACTCTACCGCTTCGCAAAACACTGTGTCAACATCAGTTTGCGTTTTTTTTTATTTACTGATTTTGACGACTGATGTGACATTTTTGGAGATGCTACAGGTGACAATGGCGCTATTGGTGAGCTAATAGATGAGGACGAGTTTGAAGAAAGTAGTGTAGTTTCAACAGGCGAAGATAGTTGTGGATCGAAAGCAGGATTCATTGAGCAACGAGTTCTGAAATAATTTGAGACTACATTAAAAATTTGCATATACATAAATAAATTAGAAGTGAAGTAATATGAGGTTTTAGAAATTGCATTGCCTCAAAAAGGGACCATGTTGATCTCATCGATGTCCCACTGCCAGATGGCTGAATTATTTGCCGGCACTCCTTAGTGTAGCGGTATCGCAAAGAAGACCATCGCCTTATACACTGTTCATCTGTAAAAAAGCATGTTTCCAAAATTAATTCGGAATAAAATTGCACATTTACTATACATACCTGTTGTACCCAGTTCTTTTGCAATTTTTAGCCAAATCGCTTTCTTTCTGTCAGGAAACTTGTAATAAGGGCTGCGTTTATTAAATATTTCCTCGTTTTCCTGCACCAAGTAAATTAATTTTCCGTCATCCATTTTTTTAATATTATTTAAAACAAACTTCACAGCACGCTATTGTTGTTTTGGCTTGTTATACTTCTTTTTTGACATTTGCTACAGAAAAATCTGTTTTCTGTAGATTCCTACGTGACAAGTGTTACCACCACATATTTTATAACTAGTAACATGCATTGCATATGGTACGGGTTTTGTCAGCTGACACGCAATATCACGATACGATTTTACTAATTCTACCTTTAGATTCAATATTATCGGGTGTTCTAAGCGTTATGTTTTCCGTACAATGACTACTGAGATATTTTTTGAACCCCAGCCAATTAACACGATTGATCATCTTCACATGTGGGTCAGGCAAGTTACTTCTTAATGGGCTACAAATTGTAATAATCGTGGGAGAGTGATCGGACGAGAGATCAAGAGAAGCTTGAACTTGAATTAAATGCCTAGAGATATTTTTTATGACGCCGAAATCTATAACATCCGGAATTTTTTGTATGTCAGTAAGCCAATAAGTGGGTTCCCCACTCGAAATGACATCCAAATCCATTTTTGAAATAGTGTTGAACAATGCTCGACCTCTGGGTGTAATAAGACGCGAAGCCCAGAACGTATGTTTTGCATTGTATTCGGCAGCTGCTACAAAACAAGGTCCAAGAGATTTGTAGAAATCCTCATTGATTCTAACTGATTGAAAATCTGAAAGGGGAGTAAATTGATGATATAACAAAATTTGTACAAAAACTTTCAATGCCAATATTTGTTGCTTGTAGATCTTCTTCACAAATGTTATCAGGAATATAGTGCTTGAGTCTTGACTTTATTTGAATTGCTGATCCACCGCAAGCTCTACCTCTAGGGTCCTTTGTATAATATATAGTGTAGCCATAAATTTTAAAAAGACTCCTCGAAGTCAAATGAGTCTCAGATACTAACATTATATCAATATTTTTTTCCGTGAGGAACACGTTAAAATATTGTTAACGTGTTCATGGCTTATTAATTAATGCTTGAAGCAGAGTATTCTGCATTCGCAGCATTTCTTGCATCATGCTAGTCATATCTGTTGTAAAATTGTTTATAGTTTGCATAGTTTGCACCAGATTATCATCAGTACCTTCAAGGCGATTAAAATTAAAGCTTGCGTCAGTATTTTTTGAATTATTTGGCGTAGAAACATTTTGTGTGGGAATTGAATTTGTCTTAGCAGCATCTGCATACGATACACGGGAAGTAACTGGTTGGCTCATTTGCGCAAAAGTGGCAGAGTAAGCGTTTGCTGATTGAGCTGGAGCTAATTTACGAAAGAGTACACAGGACAACCTCTGTAGTTAGCGGTGTGATTACCTCTACAATTACTGCATTTTTTATCACTTTGATCTTTTGGCTTATTGCAACTAGCAGTGCCGTGTAATTCGCCGCCGTAAATTGCAGTATGTTTTTGTATGGCCATATTCTTGGCAATTATGGCACTGTACAGGACCTGAACGCTTATGTGGCTCTTCAACTGTGATTTTTCGGTATAACAGGTATTTTAAGCTATAAATTGGGTGCGTCTCATTTTTTTTTCAATTTTATATCCTTAGGCTCAAGTTCAACATGAAATAGGGGTTGGGGAATCTTCTCCCTATTTATTATATTGAACAGATTTTTTACCTAAAACCCTGGAGGACGAGTGCATCTTTTATTTTTTCAGGAACAACATAAGAATCTATGCCCTTCAATACGATCTGCGTGCCTCGCTCTTAAGCTGGTATGTGTAGAAGCTGGTTTTATTTTTTTCAAATTCAGCAACCATTTTGCGGAAATCTTTTTCGTTATAAATTTGGATTTTAGTTTCATCGATGTTGCCACGTTTTATTGGAACAATGTGAAATTTATTTTCACCAATGACCGAAATTAATTTTTCAATAAGGGCATTTGAATTTTTTTCTCTCAAATAGATTGGTGGCGGCTTGGATGTCTTATTCGAGGATACCTCGGGTTTGTCGTTGTCATCTTACAAAATTTTAGTTCAGGCTTTGCTGTTATCCCTAGACATCTTTGGAGCAGATGAAATTTTTGAAGAATTTGGGCTTCGCCCACGCTTTACCACGGTTATATATCTGTCCGTTCCCACTTGTACCTTGGGTTTTAAGCTACTGTTATCTGTAGCGATAGCTTGGTTTAGTAATGAACACGATACCGATGCGGATGATATCGCAGACTTATATGAAGAAGTACTAGGCAAGTGTAATGTTAATGAAGCACTACTACTTGACATTGGAAAGAGCGAAATTGATCGCTGACGAAAAATTGGCTCTTCCGTTAAACAAAGACTTTCATCAGGTTTATTATTTTTATTGGTTTCATTAAGAGCTTCAGAACTCACAGCAAAATAAGCATTTCTGCCGTTAGAACTCACTTCAATAATTTTTGTATTTGAGGCACTCCTCAAGGGTACTTCGTTTGTGTTTTTCTTTGTTTGCGATCTTATTTTTGTTTTTGTTATTTATGATTGTGTGTTTGCTTTTGAGGTACTCGTTAGAGTATTCCTCAATGTCACTTTGTTTAAGTTTTTTTTATTTGTGTTTTTTTGTTTGCGTTTTTTTTTTGTTATTTCTTCTATGTAAAAAATATTAGCAAAGCAATAAAGCTTATTTATTAAAGTCAGTATGTACCTATTACGAATAATATGTGGTACGAATATTTTTTTGTATAATGTTTTGTTTGTTTAGTAAGTATGTAAGAAAAATTCCACTAATCGACTGTTTGCTATGAAGGTACCACGAGAACTGATAGGAATTTTCGCATCATTTGTTGTTAATATACTATTTTTGAAATCAATCTTAGCTCCTAATGGTTTCAATAAAATGCAACCTATAATCCAATTAAATTCACTATATATTTCTGTTTCTAACATTTCTATTTTATAACTTGGACGATTAAATTCTTTAAAAAGTGGTATTGTAACTTTTGAAACAGTAATAGTCTTTGAGCAGATTGTATTTAATATGACAGGATGCTCAAGTTCACTTCTAAAAGAATTATGGAATAATTAATTAATGATTAAAGTTGTCCCTGATCCTGTATCAATCAATAATTTTATTGGAGTAGATTTTGCTCTAACAATTATGAAGGGAAGATATTGGATTATTAAAATTATCTTGTTGGGAATTACTCGTAAAGTTTTTGTTTATAAAATGTTTAGAGTGGTATTGTGCATTTAATCTAGTATCCGAAGAAACGTTCTGTGGATTAGAAAATTCTCTTTATCTGTATTGTCCATATTGACCTACATCTGCTAAACTGTTCTGATTATTTTGAAAATTTTTTGAATTATAATTATTAAAATAATGATGGTAGTTACTTCTTTTATCAGTAAATTGTTGATGGTTATCTTGAGTATGTGAATTAGAATTATATCTATTTGAATTAGTAAAAGATTGGGAATGTAGCAAATTATTTCCGTTATTGTAATTTGAAAAATTTCGATTTTGCATATTATGATTAAACTTTTTTGATGAATAAGATTGTAGTTGATAACATTTTTGGTAAAAATATTCGGTTTCAATTAAAAATTCTTTTGCCTTCAATAAAGTGTGTGGATTTCTAGAATTAAGTACTAGTTTTGGTTCACTGGGTAATTTACTAATGAAAAGTTTTAAAACCATTGTCTCATTATTCTTACTATTCAACCATTGAACATCTATATCAACTCTTGATTTCAAATTTAGTTTTGTAAGGAGTTTTAACGTGTATTCATACAAATCATTAATGCTAGTTCTTATCTCTGCGGTTTTTATTCTATTAACAATACTTTCTATGCCTTCAGCTACATTAAAATTAATTCTTAAAATTATTTTTATTTGATTCCAATTTATAGGATTATTATTATTAATTAGTGTTATGTAATCGTGTAATATAATTTTATTTCTTACTCTCAAATCGAACGGTGGTAAGAGGTTAGCATCAAGGTATCTTCGAATTTCGTCGATGTGTAAAATAAACATTTGGAGTTCTTCGGTTTTCCCATCAAAATTCGGTACACTTTCCAGTAATTGAAATGCATTTTATTCCATGTTTACCTTTTTTATTGTAGTTTCGATTCTTGATGTTGTTGTTTGTTTCCAATTCTTTTTGCTTTCAATGATGTTAAATATTTTTGATCTAATGATCTCTTTTTGCTGTTTCGTTCCATTTTTTTTAGTTTCGAAAAGAAGTATAATTGCACTCAGATTAAGCAAGCCTTTCAATTGCACACATTCACAAGGTTAGAGAAAATATCTTTTTAAGTTTAAAATAAAGTTGTGGTTTGTTTCAGAAAACGATTTAAAGTTTGCTTTTTCTCGTTTATTATTTCATTTCGTTCGAGAATACCGAATGCGCCAGTAAATTAATTATAAATAAGAGAGCTTCTTTTTTTAAATAAATGAATATTTTTATTTATATATATATATATATATGTATATCTAAACAAATAAATGATCTTTTTAATATTAAATACATTTATACATTGAAAATTTTTGAAAGTTTTTGTTATTTGAATATTTGATTTTTTATAAAGTTCATTAAAGTGTAAAACAATTGGAATCATAATAATAGTAATAAAATCAGTAACATTAATAACATAATGATTATGTATTAATTACAGTTAACAAATATATTGCTAAATATACTAATACATAATAACAAACAAAAATTACAGTAATTATGTATATAATATGTAACTCAAGGTCAAAATGATTACAAAGTCGGGTAAAGATCTTACCAAAGCTGAGTCTTACAGACCAATAAGCTCATGACAAAATTGTCCCCAATTCTAACTGATAGTGGGTGCATACCGGACCATCAATTTGGTTTTAGAAGTCAGCATAGTACCATTGAACAAACGCATAGATTGTTTCAAGTTATAAGAAGAACATTTGAAGAAAACAAGTATTGTTCTACTCTCTTTATTGATGTTTCTTAGGCATTTGATAAAGTATGGCATGAAGGCCTAATTTTAAAATTGAAGACATATCTACGAATAAATTTTCTAAAGCTATTGGAAAGTTATATTCTATCCCGGAAATTCATTGTTGTCGAAGGAGGTGTGCCACATCCTAATCCGCTTGCTCGTAATATTTTGAACTTTACTGGACACATCCGCCTAAAAAAAGAGGGACATAAGGGCTCTTATACTCAACACTCCAGATGGGACTACTTGAAAATACTTTTTTTTCCTTTTTGATTATCACTACTTATGTATTATTTATAACTATCACTAAGTTTATGTCCGACAGTGGTCGGGCCTAATAATTACATTCTAGATTTAAGATTTGCATACTTTTTGTTAGTTCATATTTGATGATACAATAAATAAATACATGCATTAAAAAAAATTATTATTTTCTTTTATCAATGTTTTTTTGTGCAATATTCTATCAATTTATTGTTTTTTATTAGCAAACATTTGTGAGTGTGGCAACCTCAAGCATTTGATTTGCAATTAGTGAGTTAATCGTGAATAGTTTTCTGAATTATTACGTCGCAATAAAAACAATTATATGGCAACAATTTACAGTTTTATTTGCAAATAAGCCGTGCGTATAAACGTAGTATATGTTGTTTGGCCTTCAATAGTTTTTCGTCTCGCTCGCACTGGTTGACTGATGTGCTACCGATAACCGTGTAATCTTCCGGTTTTTTTGTGGAATTTCTTTAACAACCACGTTGCTACTTCCTATGTGAAGGCATAGGTCGGGTATAGTCAGTCACAAAACCTTTTAAAATACTTTTAATACAATCTTGAGCATATGGTCTACTTACCCCGCCCATATTTGTGCAACACCATATTATGCAAATTTACTTTGTATAATATGTATAATAAATAAATAAATAAATAAGGTCACTCACTGTTTATACGACGTAGCAGAAGTACACAAACTTCGTACCACTTTCTTTAGAAAACTTACTTAAGTTGACAAAAAAGTGGTGCGAACGAACAAATAATCAAATGGTTATTTGTTTTATTTGTCATTATTTGCTTCTATTAATGTTTTTGTGCAATATTAATCCATTTATTCTTTTTTGTTATCAAACATTTGTAAGCGTGGCAACCTCAAGCATTATATTTGCAAATAGTGCGTTAATCGTGAATAGTTTTCTGAATTAGAAAGTCGCAATAAAAATAATAATATGGCAAAAATTTGCAGTTTTATTTGTGTTTAAACGTAGTAATTACTGACAGAAGCTAACACATAATTTGCAAAAAAAAATTCTGATTAAAAGAACGGCCAAGGCAAATTCATAACAGCTAAAGTTAATACTACAACAAAATACAAACAATAAAAACAATATGGTATTTTGTTGTTGCCTTGGAGGCTCGTATGTCAAAAGCAGCTGATTGAGTTACTCAAGCAGAGATCTAGGCCATGATAGCTCACAACCGGCTGAGCCGATCCGTCAATAATTTTAGTCAGCTACGCCGCCGCTGGAAAAAGCCTTATAAATACTTTTATTGCTATCCAATGGATTTTCAATTGTATAAAGGTGTAGCAAAATAAAATATATTCATATCGAATATAAATTATTTGCTGGGTTTTGTTAAAATTCTAGGCCCACTACGCTTATTTTTCTTTTGTAATTTTCAAAAATATTTGTGATTTCTCAAATAGTTTTTGACACAGGAATTTTTGAAAGTCTGTGCATAACATAAGAAGTTTGTGACTGTTCAAAAAATGTGGTGGAAGTTTAATTTTTATTTAGAATAAATGCTACACTTTTCTTCTACATAATTTTCCCCATGGTTCTTCAATGGTTTGAAACTAACGGCTCTCGCTAAAGATTGAATAGCGATAATTTTAACTCGTTTTCATTATTTTATAAGATAAAATCTGTATATAACATATGTGCTCTTAATTATGAAAGTTGTCTGAGTCATATATTTCTTTGATCGACTTATTTAGTAGATTACATTTGAACAAATCAAAAAATATTTTTACGTTATGCAACATTTTAATTTCGAGTCTTAGTAGCCTCGATTAATATAAATTTAACTAGTATTTATGATATATTTATTGAAGTTTTTTTACGATTTATTTAAAATTTCAAAGCAAAAATGCATGTGACTTAGACCACTTTCATAATTAAGGGCACATATGTAGCAACTAATAATATAAGAATCAAACATCACATACAAGTTTATTATAAGCTTTTTTATGTATTTGGAAATTATCGTACATTTCGTGATCAATTGCATATATCTCAACAAAACTACTATAGACGATGGAATAAAACATATTTTCGCATAAAAACTGCGTACATACTTGTATATATTTTGTAAATTCACGAAAAAACCATTCAAATTCTTTCAACAAAAAAATAAAAATGAATAAACATAGTATTTTGGCAAGAAAATTTTTCCAGACGCATTTTATATACGAGTGTTCGACTGAGCCGTGCGCCGATCACAGCCACATGCATAGGCAGCGTCGCGATTTCGTGATAAAATTCGACGGCGGCTGTTAACCCGGCTATCGCCAAACAGCTTCGTGCTTTGAAAATGAGCCGCATAGGTCGGCGGCGGCTGAGGGTCTGAAAATTGCCGGTGGCGGCTGTTAGCCGACTCACAGCCTATCGGCTTCGTTTCCTGGATATGTTATTCCATAACAGTGTCCACACCAGAGAAACAAGTCGATCAGCTCAAACTCGGCGGCTAGCCGCTGCTGCTGAATTTCTAAAAACCCGCGCCACCGCCAACCAAAATCAGCTCAGCCGATAATTTTTTTTAATGAGACGCATAAATGTTTGTATATACTTAATTTTTACATCTCTATTGTATGTAAAATTAAAGCCAACTATGAAAGTGCCGTTAGTTTTTGTTCCATTTTTCAAGAAGCCATTTTAATAAGTGAAAGAAAGTGTGATTAAAAAATGCAGAATACCAATACATATTCTCTATCTATTGAAATACGTAAATATTTTGATATCGCTGTGTTTGATGCGGAAAGTCTTGACTGGTGGAAAGAAAACCATCTGGTATGTGCAGGGTGGGCCAAAAGAAACCAAGGGGTTAAAAGTTTAATAACTTTTTTGTTTATTAACTTTTTTTATTTTTTCTTTCAGATTATATAATATACAAAATGGAAATTTTTTTTACACTAAGTATGAAAAATGATGTCTCCTAAATGACCACCGTTTTCAGCTTCGCACTGATGGGCTCTTTTTAGAGCATTTTCCATAACATCTTTCAAAACTTGTGGCTGTAGCGTTCGAATTTCTGCAACAATGTTTGCCTTGAGTTCAAGGATTGTCTCTGGCTTGTTCACATACACTCGCTCCTTCAAAAAACCCCAAAGAAAATAGTCGCGTGCTGTCAAATCTGGCGATCGCGCTGGCCAAATAATTTCCGAATTTCGAGATATTATTCGCTATCCAAAAATTTGACTTAAAAGTGCCATTGTGTCTCGGGCAGCATGGGCAGTGGCTCCGTCCTGCTGAAACCACATACCAGGTCTGTTTTCAAGAGCAGGACGTAAAAAATTTTCTATCATAAACCGATACCGCTCTCCATTTACGGTTACAGCACTTCCATCTTCATTCTCGAAGAAGTAGGGCCCAATGACATTTTCAGATGTGATCCCACACCATACTGTACACCTGATGGGGTGCAATTGGCGTTGATGAATTGCTCTTGGATTTTAAGAACCCCAGAACCTACAGTTCTGCTTATTAACAAAGCCATTCAAATGAAAATGAGCTTAAAATAATTGATCTCTGATTTAAATAATAAAATTCTATTGTTCTGGTTCTCTGTTCAGTTGTGAACCTCTCCATTATAAATTCTCCAAGTGTTGTCTATATAATCTGAAAGAAAAAATAAAAAAAATTAATAAACAAAAAAGTTAATAAACTTTTACACCCCTTGGTTTCTTTTGGCCCACCCTGTACTTTAAATTATATTCTGACATAAACAAAATATGTTACATTGGGCGTAAGACGTAGCAGTTGAGCACAACAGTTGTGAAACTGTTGGCAACTGTTGGCGCCAACAGTTACGTCTTAGAAACGGCTTGATGGATATAATTTAATTTTATATCTTTATTTTGTTACTTCATCGCATTTGTAATATAAAATTTAACAAATACTTGCTCCTTCCACCTAACAAAGCATATAACAGGCATAACTCTATTCGAGCAGCTGTTTAGGCTGAGCACAACACGTTGACTATAGGTAGCGAAAAAATTTTATGATGGAAAATTACTCAACTGTTGAGTGGAGCGGAATTACTCAACTATGAGTTTCTAAGACAAACGCTCAACGGTGTCGCAACAGCTACGTCTTAGAATGCACCCATTTAAAATTTTAAAATTTTTCCTTAGCTTGCAATATAGTAAAACAAGCCGAGGCCATTTTATCGGCGGAGGCTGCCTGACGGCGGCTCGTTTAATGTAGTATCGGCGGCGGCTGAAATTCGACTTATGGTAGAATTAAGAACATACAGATATGTGCAGGAAAACGAAAACGGAGCAATTTTGTAAGTTCTTTTTAATTCCCTTTTAATGAAATTTTTATAATTTTTGTTATCAAATTCTGCCCAGTTCACGTTGTACCTTCATAGCGAACAGTCGATTAGCGGAATTTTTTTTACATAATTACTAAACAGATAAAAAATTATACAAAAAATATTCGTAGTACATATTCAGCCTTATTACGGTTGTCGTATTCGAGCTTTAAATTTCTCGTTTTTACACTATGGTACTACGTTTCTCGAAAACCATAAGGTGATGCAGGCTATCCCTTGGAGCCATTCTTAATTGTAGTAGTAGTGCTAGTACGACTGGAGCTCGTAATATTTAGGTTTAGTGATTGTTGTTATACTATTGTTACTGAAGTGATTAATTACCCTTTTAAGTGATTGTCAGTTCAATTGGCGGCGCTGGTATGCTGGCGTATGCACCGGCTAGGGCTCGCCGTCTTGGGGTGGTTCTTGCCAACTGCTGACGTACTGCTACTACATATAAAAATATCATACCAGCTGAAGATAGATAACAAATGAAAAGAAAAATTGGAGCCCGAAGTAAGTTCGATCATTCCTTCTGCTAATAGGTGTTGTATCATTCGTATATCCCTTTTACATACAAATCCAGATCGTTTGCCCTCCCTTCTTTTTGAAACAAGTGTTTCACCGTGGCATCTTTCATTTTGTCCTTCATATTTTCTTTAGATGCCCCTGCGTTAACTTGCAACCCCTTTACAATCCCTTAGACGCAATTTACACTGTGACTTTTCTGCTTGCCTGTGCAGGCAGGCTTATTTAGTTTAATGGTGAGAGGGGGTGAGAAGCTTGCGGTGTAGAACAAATGAAAATTCGAGGGGATTTATGACATTTATGTATATAAAATATTAAATTTTTCTAAAAATAATTTATAGTTCGTTCAGTTTGTAAAATTAAAATGTATAAAAGTGGCAAAAAAAAAATTATGGTGTTTGTGAAAAAGTAAGATAAAAACAATAAAAAAAAGAAATTTTATATCTACATAGCATTTTGTTATTGCATAGTGTTTGAGTTCAACTTTGGTTAATATTTTACTTTCTTTAAATGATCAACGGTCTTAACATCAATAACAATATAAATAAACACATTTTAAAATTAAATACATTGTACATATACAAAAAATAGACCATAAAACAAAAACATCATAAAATCCAACAACATTAAACTTGTACTCTTTAAAATACAAAACAACATAAACAAAACTAAACTGTTTTTCGAGATAAAAGAGTAAACCAAAATACATATATGTACAACAACAACTACAAAGCAGCATAAGCGTTATAAATTGAAACAATATAAACATTACACCAAACTCTCAGTACTAACATAAGCACAATCTCTTAATTTTGTCCATAAACTACAACCTTTTAATAACAACAAACATGAGTTCTCGTAGAAATAAAAGAAATTTGAACAATGCAGAATTAGAATTAAATGTTGTATCAACTAACAACACCACTGAAATAACTGATCTGTTATTTTCAAGTTCTAATGATTCTACTATTCGTTCTCGTATGTGGAACTAGTTGGATAATAAATTTACAAAGCAAAATGAATTTATGCAAGAGCAATCAGAAAAAATCAAAACAATGATTGAAATCAATAAGAGTTGCCTAATAGATGAAATCGAAAAGAAGTTCAGCGATTTACGTAAGGAGATTGTAAATGATGTAAAAAAAGAAATTCTACAATTAAACCAAAGGGTTACTAAACTAGAGAATACCTGCAAGGATATTGCTACTTTAAGAGATGATGTGCATAGATTAAATTTAAAATTACTAGAACATGATAATTCGACTGTAGCGTCAGACATTAGAATCACTGGTATACCGTTTCATGAGCATGAAGACCTTGCAGTTATTTTTGACAATATCTGTGGCACGTTAAATAGAAGAGTGCCAATATATAAATCTATTTTTCGTGTGAAGCACTTTAAGCATGTTCGTAATGCGAGTGACCCTCCCATTATTATTAAAATAAACGCTCCATTCGAGAGAAATTTGTTTCTTAAAAATGCTGCTGCTTATCGTAATCGTAATAAATCGCCACTTCGTTTATGTAATGCAGGCTTCGACAGCGATATGCCTTTCTTTATTAACGAAAACCTAACTCCGCACAATCATAGTATTTTTAAATCTGCCCTAAATTTAAAAAAGAATAATTGCCTGAAAGCAGTATTTACACTACGTGGAGTCGTCTATGTTAAAGCTAGTGCAAATGATGATCCTGTTAAAATAATTTTTCCTGAGCAATTGCAACAATTTTTTCGAGAATAAGATAGATTTTATATTTACATTTTCTTTTTATTTTATTAATGTTTTATTTATCATTTATTATTTTATTCATTTTTTATTTATTATAAATGTGTTTTTTGTACTTTTTTTAGGAACATTTACAGTCTTACTAAGTTACTATTTTTTGTTTCAATGTTTAATCATCTCCTTTGTTAGAATTGTCTTTTGCGTTGCTGTTAGAGTTTTTCATTACATATATTATATTCATATTGTCGACTATGAATACGGTTTATTGTAATACTGCGGGAAGATATACCAGTGACACAACAATGAGCATGGTTAAGATCCTAGCTAACTACAAGAAAGGTCTAACCTTAACCCAAATCAACGCACAAAGCTTAAACAATAAAATTGACGAGTTTAGATTTGTTTTTGTAAATTCTAATGTTGATATTGTTTGCGTTTCCGAAACCTGGTTTTCATCTGAAACTCCAGATAGTTTGATTTGCCTTGATGGTTATAAAGTATTTAGAGAAGATCAGAAGATCGAGAGGGTAATGCTGGCGGTGTTGCCATTTTCGTGAAGAATAATATATCTTGCAAAGTTTGTTTGAAATCGTCAACCAATTTATCATCAAACGAAAAATACGTCGAGTTTATTTTCATCGAGATAATCATAGACGGGAAGAAGATGTTGTTAGGGTGCGTATATAGGCCGAATAAGAGATTATCTTTTTAAAATTTTTTCAGTGCGTTGGAAACACTTGCAGCTGCTTACGATGATATTATTATTGCAGGAGACTTTAATTCAAACCTACTTTTGGAATCAGAATTAACTGACAATATGTTATCTTTTGGTCTAACTCCTACAAACACAGTTAATCCAACTCATCATACCGCAACTATCCGTACATTGCTTGACGTTATTTTTGTTGCGAGTCCAGAAAATGTATTGTTGTATGACCAAGTTTCAGCACCATGTTTTTCAAAACATGATCTAATTTTGTTAACATACAAATTTAATATTCCTTTGTCAGAACATACAGTCTACTATCGTGACTTCAAAAACTTGAATTACAACATCTTATGTGCAAGCGTCTCTCAAATTCATTGGTCACGAATGTACTTTATGCCCTCAGTTGATGAGCAAGTAGAATTTTTGGAGAACAATATTCAACGTCTTTTTGATGAGACAGTTCCGCTAAAATCTAAAACAACATCTTGTAGGGATAAGCCTTGGTTTTCTGCTCACATAAAATCTCTAATCGCTAAAAGAGACTGTGCTTATTTTAGATGGAAGCGATTTAGAACTCCAGAGTTAAAAAACGAATTTAGAACTGCTAGACATGACGTTCACATTGTCATCAGAGTTGCAAAAACTGATTATTACGCTAGACGTTTTAGATCTGCAATAGACTCAAGACAAACTTGGAAGTATATTCGTGAGATTGGTGTTGGCAGATTAGATAGTTCAAGCAGCTGTCAAGTTGATGTCGACGAGCTTAATAGAACTTTCACAAGTATACCGTTTCCTCCAGTAGAAAACGCTTTCTACAACTTTACAAGTATAACTTCTAATCTTCACAATAGCGATAGTAACAAGTTTCAATTCACTCGTATAAGCCAATCTGATGTATATTTAAGCTTCAATTTAATTAAGTCAAATGCGGTGGGCTCCGATAACATTCACCCTAAATTCGTTATGATATTGTTACCTCTACTCTTGTCATATATCACACATTTATACAACACTATTATAATGACTGGTACTTTTCCGTTGAAATGGAAATACGCAAAAATAGTGCCTATACCTAAAAAAGACTCTGAGTTCAGGCCAATTGCCATACTGTGCTTTCTATCTAAGGCTCTTGAAAAAAATTTTCACAATATAATGTCGCTTTATATAAAAAAAAAATAATTTGTTATCTAATAAGCAATCCGGTTTTCGCCAAAATCATAGCTGTGTCTCCGCTTTATTGGATGTAACTGAAAACATACGACGTGAACTTGACGAAGGAAAAATTAATTTTTTGATTCTTCTAGATCATTCTAAGGCCTTTGACACTGTTGACCACAGTACGCTTTGCATGAAACTTCAGTATTTCTTTAATTTTTCTAATACGTCAACAAGACTGCTATCATCTTATCTCTCTAGCCGTAGGCAATTTGTTTACGCGAACAACGTCCGATCGTCAGCATTAAATTTATCAAGGGGTGTGCCTCAAGGGTCAATCCTTGGACCACTACTTTTTTCTATATACTCAAATGATTTACCTAAACAACTTTTGCACTGCAAAATTCATATGTATGCAGATGATGTGCAGTTGTATTTAAGTAGTCCAGCCAATTCAGTTGCTGAAAATATTTCAAGACTTAATGATGATCTAAATAGAATTTATATTTGGGCAACAGCAAATGGACTTTGTTTAAACCCACAAAAATCAAAATGTATCATAGTACGTAAGAAAACAATTAATAATATTGCTGATGTTGAGATCTTAATAAACAGAGAAAAAATTACTATTGTAAATACTGCCAAAAATCTTGGAATAATTTTTAATAACAACCTTACCTGGTCACACCATATTAACGCAGTTGTAGGTCACAATTATTCAGAGCTGAGATGTCTTTGGTCATCACAGCACTATACTCCTTTCAATATAAGGCAACTTATTGCTAAGTCTTATATTATTCCTGCCTTAATCTACGGTTGTGAACTTTATGCTAGCTGTGACTCTATTAGCAAAAGAAAGCTTAACGGTTTATTCAACAATATTATTAGGTATGTGTACGGGTTGAAAAGATATGATCATGTTTCTCAATTTTCCTCGAAACTATATGGCGTTTCGTTTAACAATCTTGTTAATATACGTGTGCTTTTATCTCTTCATAAAGTTATTTATTCTGGAATGCCACGATATCTTACTGATAAAATAAGGTTTGCAAGATCAGTTAGGGGGAAAAAGATTATAGTTCCTTTACATCGTCTCCTAGTTTCCGAATGGCAGTTTTATATACATGCTGCGCGTCTCTGGAATATTCTTCCACATACACAACAACTTAATAGCAACGCAACTAGCTTTAAGCAATTATTATTTAATTACTTCTCAAACTAGAAATTCAAAAACATTGTTTCTATAATATATACAACTAATTATTTAATTTTTGTTAATTTTGTAAATTTGTATCTTAATGTCTGTCTATATGTTTGCTGCCGTAATTTAGTTATGGATACTACTTTCCTGTACTTTAAATATAAGATTAATTATTGTTGTATAGGACTTGAACATACAAATAAATAAATAAATAAATAAATAAATACTAAAAAGGCATGAATAAAAAAGGCTTAATGTAAATGTGTGTGCCTTTTCGTAGGGGTTTCAAAAGAAAATTGTCAATACAATGCAGGCTAAAAAGGCATAGTGTAAATAGCGAATTACTTACCACCTTCTCGCTCTACAATTAAGCTTGCATATTCTTAACCCGAATTATTTCAATGATACGTTATAAACATACTTTTATTCATTTAAATCTGTAAGGGGATACTTCACAGAGTTACCATTACATTAAATTGATTTTACCAAAAATATTAAAATTAATCTGACAAAGCTTAAATATAGCATAATTTATTGATTTTGTTTTTCTTTTTGTTACTTCACAAGTTTTAAAAAGTATTAAATTCACAAATCTTTAATTCATTTAGGAATTCCTTCTACCTTCTATTCTTAAGTAAATTTAACTTCTTATCTAGGAAATAAAAAGGTTTTCTAAATAAATAACTTAAAGAAATTATCTTAAGATAATTTAAATTGATTAAATTATTTTAAGACAATTTATAAAAAAAAATGTTTACAATTATTTATATGTATGTGTTTTCCATCTGAGTATAACACATAAGTTTTCTCTATCTAAGCAAATCAATGAAGTTTTATTATTTTTATATATTTTTTTATATTTTTATTTAAAAGTTCTAGCCGGTAAGTTTACTTAAAAAAAAGAATTCTTTTAGATTCAAGCGATTATATGAAATTTTCTTATTTTTGGTTAATAAAAGTCTAGCAGGTAATTTTACTTTAAAATAATTATTTTAAATTCAATAAATTATATGGAATTTTCTTTTAGAAAAGTCTAACAAAAAGGTTTTCCAGTTTATTAACATGTGTAATGGTTTTTTCTTTCTCACCTTGGATTTTTCAGGTACTTCAGGTAGGTTTTTTATCAAAGCTGGGGACGTCAGGTATTTTTTAGGCAAATAAACAGCAGGTTCTCTAACGATTTTGGTACATCAAACAAATGGCAAGTTTTCACAAAAGACACGTCCAGTAGGCAAGTATTCTCGAAAATTTGGCACATCAGCTAAGTTTTGGACACTTTCTGTAGAAGTTAGACACAGCAGGTAAGTTTTGGACACTTTTTGTAGAATTTTTAGGCCTGTTTTTACCCCAGCAGATCTCATCAGGTAAGTTGTAGGTACAAGTTAGAAATAACAGGTAAGTATCGGGACACGTCTAGGCACAGCAGGTAAGTTTTTTGCAAGTTAATTTGAAGTTAGGCACACCAGGTAAGTTTTAGCAACGTTTTGTAGTTAGGTACAAATTAGGAACAGCCAGTAGGCTTTCGGGCGAACAGTGTATAAATTTTTTCACCAAGTTGGATATCTCAAGCAAAGGTAGGTATGTACATCAAATCAGTTTTCTGTGTGTCCAATTTAATCCTTCGTTTCACAAAACCGCACTTTTCTTTCTGCTCCTTTTGTATTGTGCCGTGCGTGGCCAGAGCTTTATTTTCTTCTTTAGCACTACACCTTTTTGTTTTACTTCCGACTTGCACTCTCTAAAACTTTACCTTTTCTGCCTCTGCCATCTTCAAAACTTCTTTTATATCACGCGTTCGCCATATTTCTTTTAAACCTTTTTTTTATATATTCACTCGCCATCTTTTTTTTTATTGTTTTATTTTTTCTATGTGCGAGCCTTCTGGACTTGCGCGAAAACTGCCATCTTTTTTTTTCTCTTCTTGACAAATTCTCCACTTTATGAACTGTCAATTTTATTACCCTTTTTATGCAACCATTTAGAGACAAGTCAACCGGTGTTATTTCATGATTCTGTGTTACCACCTGACATAAATTCCTGTCGTAGCTTGAAGTTAGGTTAATTTTGGCAATTTTATGTTAGGTATAGACATGCAAGTGAACAATGTCAACTCTAACAGTGCGCACATGACAAACCCAACCATTCCTGGGGCTTTGCCAGAGACGTGGGAATGGGAGGGAAATGTGAGCACTTAACTACCCCTAAGGTTAGATGGACAGAACAACATAAAGGTGAGTATGTAAACACTCCATGTTCGCATGCTCATCTATGTTTTTTTTAAGGTTTAATTGTTGAACTTACTGCTCTTCTAAGTCTATAGCGATATGGGGCCTATTGTTTATATCTTGGGCTGGAAAAACGTGGAGAAATTAGATAGGTAATATGGTGTCAAAGGGTATTACTCATTTAGTTGTGCAAAGCTAGTGAGACGGGATTTTTGTTTGTCTTGCTTCTGGTAAAATACTACGCCGGTAGCTTTGCCGCAGACGATTAGCCGTGCCTACAATCCTTGCTATCGAGCTAATAAACTAAATATATTGTGTACACTATAAGTTATACTTGGAAACGATTAAATGAATCATGTCAGTCTATATTAGGACAGGAAAAGAATGTGCATCGTTTCAGATGATATTTAACACCGGAATGGAGATAAAAGTTGTTATTTTTGCTTTCATTTCAAAATATTTAATGCAATCTATAGGGTATGGGGTATAGGGTATATTTTGTACTGGATATAACATTATAAAGTGAATTATTATTATGTATAAACACTTGTGGGTTTATACTAATATTCAAGTTATCGTGATATTTCAGTTCACATGTAAGCAGCCCGCAGTCTTATAGGGACGTTCTGAAAGTAGTATATTTACTGAAAAGTCCACTTACTTCCCACTTGTTATCCACGATGAGTTTTAAATTTTCAGTTTTTTAAATTAAAGTTCTAAATATTGCTTTAAAAATAAATCTAGTGTCATAAAACCGTAATTTCAGGTGTTTTGGTACAATGAGTGTAGCACACACTAAATATTTTTAAGTATATAATAGGAAAACAGAATGAAATAAATACTGTTATAGGCAAGATGCCAATCAATTTGGACCTTGTAAGATTTTATCTTGATTAAGCGGTAAACAAACATATTGGGATTCACTGGGACTAGGAGCACCAAAGATTCGGCTACTGCTTTAAGTCTTTGGCGTGAAATACCCCCAGTGATCTACCCTGTAGGTCTTCAATCTCATAAAGTCTTTTCCCAATCGGTTTTACTATACGGTATTTATAAAATTTTCGAGCGAGTTTCGCATTGAATCCGCTTTGCTGAAAGTTCCGGCGGTAGACCTCCTGTCCCGGCACGAACTTAACCTCGCGACACCTAGTGTTATAGACCTTTTCATTTTTGAGGTAGGCCTTATGCAACATGTTGCGTCTATTTTGTCGGATTAGTGAAATTTTTTCTGGTTTTATTACACAGTTCCAGTCTGGGTCATTTAAACTTCGGAGCTTTCGAGCTAATTTATAGGTGCTACCATGACCTACTATGTTCATGCCAAAAAGCGCAAAATAATGCGTCACGCCGATTGACGTTTTTTACTGACGACCTAAGAGAGTATTCAATTTTTGACAAATGTCTGTCCCATTTAGAGTGGTCCTCTTGTAAATACGAGCGTATGGCTGACAGAATCGATTGGTTTACGCGTTCAGATGCATTTGCTTGTGGCGAATATATCGCGGTACAAACATGTCTGACCCCAAAGTTCTACAATAAGTCTGAGAACTCTTTACTGAGAAATTGCTTACCATTGTCTGATACTATAGTCTCAGGGGTACCGAACTTGTGAAACACCTCTGCAATTAGAAATTTTACAATACCTTTGGCGTTGGCTTTGGGTAAGGCCTTAAGCAGCACAAATTTTGTCAAGTGGTCTAAAACAATGAATATAAAGCAATTACCGATAGAATAAAACATATTTTTGCATAAAAATCTGCGGACATACTTGTATATATTTTGTAAATTCACGAAAAAACCATTAAAATTCTTTCAACAAAAAATAAAAATGAATAAACATAGTATTTTGGCAAGAAAATTTTGCTGATTTGACTGAGCCGTGCGCCGGTCGCAGCCACATGCATAGGCAGCGGCGCGATTTCGCGATAAAATTCGACGGCGGCCGTTAACCCAGATATCGCTAAACAGCTTTGTGCTTTGAAAATGATCCGCATAGGTCGGCGGCGGCTGAGGGTCTGAAAATTGCCGATGGCGGCTGTAAGCCGACTCACAGTCTGTCGGCTTCGTTTTCTGGATATGTTATTCCATAACGGTGTCCACACCAGAGAAACAAGCCGATCAGCTTAAATTCGGTGGCTAGCCGCAGCTGCTGATTTTCTAAAAACCACGCCGCCGCCGACCAAAATCGGCTCAAAAGCTCCACCGGCTTGATCAGAGCCGCCGTTGTTATCAGCTCAGCCGATAGTTTTTTTAATGAGACGCATAAATGTTTGTATACACTTAATTTTTGCATCTCTATTGTATGTAAAAATAAAGCCAACTAGAAAGCGCCGTTTGAATAAGTGAAAGAAAGTGTGATTAAAATATGCAAAGAGGACCAATACATATTCTCTATCTATTGAAATACGTAAATATTTTGATATCGCTGTGTTTGATGCGGAGTCTTGACTAGTGGAAAGAAAACCATCTGGTATGTACTTTAAATTATATTCTGACATAAACAAAAAATAATGTTACATTTAAAATTTTTAGATTTTTCCTAAGCTTGCAATATAGTGAAACAAGCCGAGGCCATTTTATCAGCGGAGGCTGCCTGACGGCGGCGGCGGCTCGTTTAATGTAGTATCGGCGGCGGCCGAAATTCGGCTTATGGTAGAATTAAAAACATACAGATATGTGCAGGAAAACGAAAACGGAGCAATTTTGTAAGTTCTTTTTACTTCCCTTTTAATGCAATTTTTATAATTTTTGTTATCAAATTCTGCCCAGTTCTCGTTGTACCTTCATAGCGAACAGTCGATTAGCGGAATTTTTTTTACATACTTACTAAACAGATAAAAAATTATACAAAAAAATATTCGTAGTACATATTCAGCCTTACTACGGTTGTCGTATTCGAGCTTTAAATTTCTCGTTTTTACACTATGGTACTACGTTTCTCGAAAACCATAAAAATACAACCCTGTTAAAAAATTCGTTGTACTACGTTTCTCGAAAGGCACAAAAATGCAACTCTGTTAACAATTTTTTTACAATTTGTTGCACTACCATTCTCGCATTCGCATGTCAAAAGTTGGAAAAATAGTCCTGCATTTTATTTCATTCGACAAAAAAGAAAAGTTAATTTAAAAGAAATGAAAGCATCAAAAGAGTAGGTATTTTCATTAATAATCTTTATGCAAACTGTTTTTATCTGATGAAAATAATTTTAGATTGAAAATAACCACACGGAAGCAGTTCGAAAAAATGGTGGAGCTGCTCGAAGCAAAGGCAGAATTGGCGCAATCTTACCACAATGGCCTACACAAAGTGGATACAAAGGTAGAATGGGAAGAAATCTTGAAAAAGCTTAACACTTTAGGACCACCTTCACGTACGGGACCTGAATGGATGAAAGTTTGGCCGACTATAAGTGCAATTTAAAAAAAAACTTCTTCATAACAAAGCTGAATGTCGCCAACGGGTGGATGTTCAAACAACCAATATACATATATTAACACCGATAGAAGAAGCTGCTTCTGCTTTGTTACAATTGGACAGTATTATTAGTCCCGATGGCACAGAAATAGGTATAAATTTTTCCAAAGATTTTGGAAATGTTTCTTGTGTGGAAATCAATGAAAGCGATGAAATATTTGTACCAAGCACGTCACGAAATATTCGAAGAAAAACTACAAAAACGTTTCCGCCAAACAAGATCTTATCGAACAACAGATAAAAGTTCAAAAAGACTTGTATAATGAGGTGAAAGATTCTTCAAAACAAATTGAAAGATATGCTCGAAAACAACACCAAATAAAGGAGGAAAGTCTAAGCCTTTATAAAAGTGAGCTAAAAGTAAAAAAAGAAAAGTTTGAGTTGTATAAGAAAGAAATTAAGAAAAAGAACGAACTCTGGGAACTCTGTGAAGTATACCCTTACAGATTTAAATGAATAAAAGTATGTTTATAACGTATCATTGAAATAATTAGCGTTAATAATATGCAATCTTAATTGTAGAGCGAGAAGGTGGTAAGTAAGGGATTGTAAAGGGGTTGCAAGTTAACGCAGGGGCATCTAAAGAAAATATGAAGGACAAAATGAAAGATGCCACGGTGAAACACTTGTTTCAAAAAGAAGGGAGGGCAAACGATCTGGGCACGAGATCCGCCTGGATAATATTAGATTTGTATGTAAAAGGGATATACGAATGATACAACACCTATTAGCAGAAGGAATGATCGAACTTACTTCGGGCTCCAATTTTTCTTTTCATTTGTTATCTATCTTCAGCTGGTATGATATTTTTATATGTAGTAGCAGTACGTCAGCAGTTGGGAAGAACACCCCAAGACTGCGAGCCCTAGCCGGTGCATAAGCCAGCATACCAGCGCCGCCAATTGAACTGACAATCACTTAAAAGGGTAATTAATCACTTCAGTAACAATAGTATAACAACAATCACTAAACCTAAATATTACGAGCTCCAGCCGTACTAGCACTACTACTACAATATATAATGGCGCTCAACGTGTTCCAAGAAGTACGTTGAACGAACTATTAGAACTCTATATCCGGATACGCGTAAGTCCAATGGGGTTATAAAGAGTCCTCCATTAGTAACGACGCGATTATTCAAGGTGTAGTTAGGAGCGATTTAGTTTCTGTCTGATTGAATTGGTTTATAGTCTCATGTTCTTCTTGCACCGTCCTATGTAAGTCCTGACAGTCAAGGCTGTGTACCCTGTTGCGCGTAGCGACATATGACGTGAGCAAGTGGAATATAGGATTATATCGATTCAAAGATCTTCTGCTTTTTGGCAACAACTTAAGTCTTAAAAAGTCGCAAGCTTTAAAAACTTAAGATTATAAATTTTTAATTGCTTCAATTGTTGCGAAAAAGGATAAAGATAAGACTTGAACAGTAGCACCTAGTTATAAAGCTAATGTATTTTAAACATTTTACGGTATTAGACGTCACTTATTTTAACCTTTGTATTTGGTATTTCATGGTGAACTAAAAGTGGATATTGATATTACGCTAGGCGAGTCCTTAAAATATATTTTTTTTATCTTTAAGTTGCAGCCAAAGGGAATTATCGATACTCCTGAAGATACTTACCAGTTATTAGTCGTCGCGTTTTATTAATTCGGTCATATTCTTAACTAAAGAAAATATTTATTGATATTATATTGTTAATTGTTCGTACTTCATACACATAAATCATTAACACGTAACTTGCAATCTATAACTTTCTTTCCCCGATTACCTACCGCCCATATATATGTTTAAGGTTTTGATCTGTTATATATAAATATACCAACGACTTGTTTGTGGTTATTAACTTTTGATTGGTTTGAGTTTTTTTTTGGGACTAGTCCAAAGTATTATTATAAATTATACATGTTATTGATAAATACACCTTTATCTATCTCAGCTAAGTTTCACTTTTGTCGCGATTAGTTAGCCCATATCCCGTGCTTAAATAGGCATTTTTTTATGGTGATTACTCGTAGTATGAGCAAGCTCAGCAATATGCCAACGACAAGCGCCAGTACTACTTGCAGTACCGATACAGTTGCCACAGTTACTATAGCTACGATCACAAATCCACTATCCCAAACAACAGCAACATATAGAGCCATGTATAATCCTATTGCATCGTCGGTAGTGCCAGAGCTGTCGATAAGCTCAGGGAGTGTGAAACAGGTAGTAGGGTCCCCCACTATTAATAGTATAAATAACAATGATAGGGCTGAGTTGCAAGAGGTAGTACATATGCAAACGAGTGCTCAAGGCGCCGGAGATTTGAGTGGGATTGAACAAATCGTTGAAGCTTCTGTCGGAATATGTCAAGCCAATTGGTTGAGAGAAGTTGACCTTAAAATACAAAAGCATTACAAGAGGTAAAAGAGGCTTTATCTGCTGCTGCCGCAGACAGACCAACGACCTCACAAAATGCCGGGGTAGTACGCAACGCGAGTGGCTTGCCCCTAGGTAATACACGTTTTCCGTCTTCTATGTCCCAGCCACCAGTTGGTTTTCGGCCTTCTGTTGTGACTGGGTACAGACCGCAACAAAATATTTCTAGGCAAGTGCTTCAACAGCTACCGCCACCCCTGATACCAGCCCCGCAGATACCCGAAAATTTTCAAAGAGGACAAAGTGCTCGGTTGAATGGCGAGCCACCACAGGTGGTAAGTCATCAATCGCAAGTACCCAGTTTCCCAGGCGGAAACCCATCACAAGCTCCCGAGTATACTCAGTCATACCCCGTACCACCACAAGGCCATAGGGGGTACGAATCACAGACATTAAACTCACCTTTATTACAGCCAGGGTTACCCCAAAATAATCAGTGGCTACCTCAACCTCCGTACCATCGGCCAAATATAGGGAATTTCCAGACAGGCTACTCACAGGATGCTTGGTCTAGGCCCGCGTATCAGCCAACACCGCAGCAGGGCTACAATGTTGCCATGTCGGCGCCAAGTCAACATGAGTCGGGCAAATTTAAACTTGCAAAATGGGGGGGTAAAATCCGACGACAATGAATGTTCCAGAATTTATCTTTCGTGTAGGAGCCCTACGTAGGGATTACGACTGCTCAGACAGTGATATTTTAAGAGGTTTCCATCTTCTTTTAGAAGGCCCTGCTTTAGATTGGTACTGGGACTACAGAAAAATAGTGTCTATCAATACGTGGGAGGAATTAGAAAAGGCTTTACTATGCCAATATCGCCGTTTTTAACAAGAACATCAAGTGCAGATGCAAATTTTAAATCGACGACAACAGCCAAACGAATCTTTCGATGACTTCTATAATGCTGTCATCAAATTACGTAACCAACAGAGAAATACTTATGAAGAATCCCAACTAGTAGAAATTATGAGGGGAAAGCTAAAGCCCTCTTTAGCCCAAATGATGTTTTCTATACATATCAGGTCGCTCTCGGAATTTTGTCGCGAAGTCAGAAGGGCTGAAAGCCTCATAAATAACTAGCGACAGCAATACCAACAGCGCACGCAATTTACTTCTCGAGTACAAGAGATCAAATTCAATGACGAAGATTTGTCGTTAATCGACCTCGAAGTAGATGGTATTAACACTACCAACAAATACATTTACTGGAATTGTAAAGTGCCAGGGCACAGTTTTTTGATTGTCCAGAGCCAATAACTAGGCAGTTTTGTTTCCGATGCGGCAAAGACGACGTAGTCGCGCCAACATGTCCGAAGTGCCAGGGAAACAGGCAAAAGAACCCATCTCGCACTGGGGAGGCGTGGTCGACTTCAGTTTGAGCCCAGTAAGTTCTCAGCAAGGAGAGTCTACTGTAGGAAATTTAAAAATTTTAAGTAATTTTATAGAAATGAAAATAAGTCAGACACAATGCCTCGGTTAAGGGAACTTAAACCCTTACATGTAAGAAATAAGAAATATAATGAGGCAAAAAATAGAATTTTCGGTAAAGTTTCTAATCGCATAAAAAAGGCACGTGAACGGTACAAAATTCGTAAGCGTACAAGCGTTCATCGGCTTCTCTTTATGAACGAAAAGACACCAGATTATATTCTAGAATCACGATAAATGGCCATGAAATCGAGGGTTTAGTCGACAACGGTGCGACAGTGACGTGCTTAGGACGCAACTGCTTGGTATTTGTGAAGAAAGCTGGACTCACAATCCATGGTTTCACCACAAAAATCAAGACAGCTGATGGCACCGAACATCAAATCGTCGGTCGCGTACGCACAGATGTTACGTTTGGCCAAACAACTTAGGTCATAACCTTTTATCTAGTACCTACCTTGAGTCGAAAGTTGTTCTTAGGCATCGACTTCATGAAGGTTTTCAAATTTTTTGCCCATATAGAAAGTCTAACGACCAATGGAATAAGTCTCTGTAAGGAGACAGATAGCAACCTAGAGGTCTTAACCAACGATTTGACAGCTGAGCAGCGTCAGAAATTAGATTTGGTCATATCGAAATTTCCCTGCTATACGAAAGAAGGATTAGGGAAAACACATTTAGAGACTCATTCTATATATACTCGTGACTCAGCTCCAGTTAAAGATAAGCATTATCCGGTCTCCCCGGCTGTGCAAAGACTTATGTACGCGGAGCTTGATAGGATGCTTGATCTCGGAGTCACTGAAGTTAGCGAAAGTCCATGGAGCCACGCGGTGACTTTAGTCCGAAAGGGCAAAAAGAACCGGTTGTGCCTGGACGCTCGAAAACTCAATGCTCTGACGGTCAAGGATGCCTATCCTCTGCCACACATTGAGGGTTTGCTCAGTCGGCTTGGAGACACGATTTTCATATCGAGTGTCGATTTAAAAGACGCATTCTGGCAGATTCCACTAGAGCCGTCTAGTAGAGAGAAAACTGCATTAACGGTACCTGGGCGACCTCTTTATCATTTTACGGTCATGCCTTTTGGGTTGTGTAATGCAGCCCAGAGGTTATGCCGTTTAATTTATAAAGTGATCCCTGCGGCACTTCGTGATAGAGTTTTCGTCTACTCAGATGACCTTTTGATTGTATCTTCAGAATTCGAGACACACCTGGAGTTGCTGAAACAAGTATCTACCAGTTTGACAAACGCAGGGCTAACTATCAATGTGGCAAAATCTAAATTCTGTTTCAAAGAGTTAAGATATCTAGGTTACATAGTAGGCGGTGGCAAAATGAAACCCGATCCGGACAAAGTAGATACTATTACTCGTTTTGAAAACTGCGAAACAAGCAAGGAGTTTTATGGCGGCAAGAGGTTGGTATAGGAAATTTATACCAAACTATGCTACCATTGCGGCTCCCATCTTCGAAACGTTGAAAAAGGGTAAGCAATTCCAGTTTACAGTGGAAGCTAAGTCCGCATTTGATCGCCTCAAGAACGCTCTAACAACATGTCCACTTCTTAATCACCCGGACTTCAAAAAACATTTCTACGTTCAGTGTAACGCGTTAGATGTAGGCATTGCGGCTGTGCTTTTTCAGAAGGATGATTCTGATGGCGAACACCTAATAGCGTATTATTCTCATAAATTAACATCGGCGCAGAGAAATTATTCGGTTATTGAACGAGAATGTTTGGCTGTTGCAGTAGTCTAAAATGGCTTATGTCACACAAAGATTTAAGTGGACGGTTAGCTCGGTGGAGTTTACATTTACAAGATTATGATTTCACCATAGAACATAGGCAGGGGAAGCAAAATGTAGTACCCGATACCCTATCATGATATGAAATGGCAGAAGTCTGTGTAGATGTAGCAGGATTGGTCGAACTTTGTTTTTTGATTGATTAGAACTTATTTCGACCATAGAAGCAAATTCTGAAAACTTGCCTGACTTGAAGGTGGTTGAGGGTTTTGTCTACAAAAGAGTACGACCTTATGATGGTGTGGTCTTGAACGAGGACTTTGCGTGGAAACTGTAGAAAAATCACACAACCCACCGCAAGCAGCTCACGGAGGCGTTGGTAAAACTCTCCGAAGAGTAAAGGAGCACTTTTACTGGCCAAACCAAAACGCTCAAATTCACGATTTTGTATCGAACTGTCAAATATGTAAAGAGACTAAGCCGACCAATGTAATATTACGGCCACCCATGGGCGCAGAATCGATAAGTGAACGTCCATTTCAGCGTATTTTCGTTGATTTTCTGGGTCCGTACCCGAGGTCCAAAAATGGTAATTGCTTTATATTCATTGTTTTAGACCACTTGACAAAATTTGTGCTGCTTAAGGCCTTACCCAAAGCCAACGCCAAAGGTATTGTAAAATTTCTAATTGCAGAGGTGTTTCACAAGTTCGGTACCCCTGAGACTATAGTATCAGAGAATGGTAAGCAATTTCTCAGTAAAGAGTTCTCAGACTTATTGTAGAACTTTGGGGTCAGACATGTTCGTACCGCGATACATTCGCCACAAGCAAATGCATCTGAACGCGTAAACCAATCGATTCTGTCAGCCATACGCTCGTATTTACAAGAGGACCACTCTGAATGGGACAGACATTTGTCAAAAATTGAATACTCTCTTAGGTCGTCAGTAAAAAACGTCAATCGGCGTAACGCATTATTTTGCGCTTTTTGGCATGAACATAGTAGGTCATGGTAGCACCTATAAATTAGCTCGAAAGCTCCGAAGTTTAAATGACCCAGACTGGAACTGTGTAATAAAACCAGAAAAAATTTCACTAATCCGACAAAATAGACGCAACATGTTGCATAAGGCCTACCTCAAAAATGAAAAGGTCTATAACACTAGGTGTCGCGAGGTTAAGTTCGTGCCGGGACAGGAGGTCTACCGCCGGAACTTTCAGCAAAGCGGATTCAATGCGAAACTCGCTCGAAAATTTTATAAATACCGTATAGTAAAACCGATTGGGAAAATACTTTATGAGATTGAAGACCTACAGGGTAGATCACTGGGGGTATTTCACGCCAAAGACTTAAAGCAGTAGCCGAATCTTTGGTGCTCCTAGTCCCAGTGAATCTCAATATGTTTGTTTACCGCTTAATCAAGATAAAATCTTACAAGGTCCAAATTGATTGGCATCTTGCCTACAACAGTATTTATTTCATTCTGTTTTCCTATTATATACTTAAAAATATTTAGTGTGTGCTACACTCATTGTACCAAAACACCTGAAATTACGGTTTTATGACACTAGATTTATTTTTAAAGCAATATTTAGAACTTTAATTTAAAAAACTGAAAATTTAAAACTCATCGTGGATAACAAGTGGGAAGTAAGTGGACTTTTCAGTAAATATACTACTTTCAGAACGTCCCTATAAGACTGCGGGCTGCTTACATGTGAACTGAAATATCACGATAACTTGAATATTAGTATAAACCCACAAGTGTTTATACATAATAATAATTCACTTTATAATGTTATATCCAGTACAAAATCCATACCCTATAGATTGCATTAAATATTTTGAAATGAAAGCAAAAATAACAACTTTTATCTCCATTCCGGTGTTAAATATCATCTGAAACGATGCACATTCTTTTCCTGTCCTAATATAGACTGACATGATTCATTTAATCGTTTCCAAGTATAACTTATAGTGTACACAATATATTTAGTTTATTAGCTCGATAGCAAGGATTGTAGGCACGGCTAATCGTCTGCGGCAAAGCTATCGGCGTAGTATTTTACCAGAAGAAAAACAAACAAAAATCCCGTCTCACTAGCTTTGCACAACTAAATGAGTAATACCCTTTGACACCATATTACCTATCTAATTTCTCTACGTTTTTCCAGCCCAAGATATAAACAATAGGCCCCATATCGCTATAGACTTAGAAGAGCAGTAAGTTCAACAATTAAACCTTAAAAAAAACATAGATGAGCATGCGAACATGGAGTGTTTACATACTCACCTTTATGTTGTTCTGTCCATCTAACCTTAGGGGTAGTTAAGTGCTCACATTTCCCTCCCATTCCCACGTCTCTGGCAAAGCCCCAGGAATGGTTGGGTTTGTCATGTGCGCACTGTTAGAGTTGACATTGTTCACTTGCATGTCTATACCTAACATAAAATTGCCAAAATTAACCTAACTTCAAGTTACAACAGGAATTTATGTCAGGTGGTAACACAGAATTATGAAATAACACCGGTTGACTTGTCTCTAAATGGTTGCATAAAAAGGGTAATAAAATTGACAGTTCATAAAGTGGAGAATTTGTCAAGAAGAGAAAAAAAAAGATGGCAGTTTTCGCGCAAGTCCAGAAGGCTCGCACATAGAAAAAATAAAACAATAAAAAAAAGATGGCGAGTGAATATATAAAAAAAAAGGTTTAAAAGAAAGAAATATGGCGAACGCGTGATATAAAAGAAGTTTTGAAGATGGCAGAGGCAGAAAAGGTAAAGTTTTAGAGAGTGCAAGTCGGAAGTAAAAAGCATAGTGCGAAAGAAAGAAAAAGTTTCGGGCCACGCGCGACACAATATAAAAGGTTCAGAAAAGGTAAAGTTTTAGAGAGTGCAAGTCAGAAGTAAAACAAAAAGGTGTAGTGCTAAAGAAGAAAATAAAGCTCTGGCCACGCACGGCACAATACAAAAGGAGCAGAAAGAAAAGTGTGGTTTTGTGAAACGAAGGATTAAATTGGACACACAGAAAACTGATTTGATGTACATACCTACCTTTGCTTGAGATATCCAACTTGGTGAAAAAATTTATACACTGTTCGCCCGAAAGCCTACTGGCTGTTCCTAATTTGTACCTAACTACAAAACGTTGCTAAAACTTACCTGGTGTGCCTAACTTCAAATTAACTTGCAAGAAACTTACCTGCTGTGCCTAGACGTGTCCCGATACTTACCTGTTATTTCTAACTTGTACCTACAACTTACCTGATGAGATCTGCTGGGGTAAAAACAGGCCTAAAAATTCTACAAAAAGTGTCCAAAACTTACCTGCTGTGTCTAACTTCTACAGAAAGTGTCCAAAACTTAGCTGATGTGCCAAATTTTCGAGAATACTTGCCTACTGGACGTGTCTTTTGTGAAAACTTGCCATTTGTTTGATGTACCAAAATCGTTAGAGAACCTGCTGTTTATTTGCCTAAAAATTACCTGACGTCCCCAGCTTTGATAAAAAACCTACCTGAAGTACCTGAAAAATCCAAGGTGAGAAAGAAAAAACCATTACACATGTTAATAAACTGGAAAACCTTTTTGTTAGACTTTTCTAAAAGAAAATTCCATATAATTTATTGAATTTAAAATAATTCTTTTAAAGTAAAATTACCTGCTAGACTTTTATTAACCAAAAATAAGAAAATTTCATATAATCGCTTGAATCTAAAAGAATTCTTTTTTTTAAGTAAACTTACCGGCTAGAACTTTTAAATAAAAATATAAAAAAATATATAAAAATAATAAAACTTCATTGATTTGCTTAGATAGAGAAAACTTATGTGTTATACTCAGATGGAAAACACATACATATAAATAATTGTAAACATTTTTTTTTATAAATTGTCTTAAAATAATTTAATCAATTTAAATTATCTTAAGATAATTTCTTTAAGTGATTTATTTAGAAAACCTTTTTATTTCCTAGATAAGAAGTTAAATTTACTTAAGAATAGAAGGTAGAAGGAATTCCTAAATGAATTAAAGATTTGTGGATTTAATACTTTTTAAAACTTGTGAAGTAACAAAAAGAAAAACAAAATCAATAAATTATGCTATATTTAAGCTTTGTCAGATTAATTTTAATATTTTTGGTAAAATCAATTTAATGTAATGGCAACTCTGTGAAGTATCCCCTTACAGATTTAAATGAATAAAAGTATGTTTATAACGTATCATTGAAATAATTCGGGTTAAGAATATGCAAGCTTAATTGTAGAGCGAGAAGGTGGTAAGTAATTCGCTATTTACACTATGCCTTTTTAGCCTGCATTGTATTGACAATTTTCTTTTGAAACCCCTACGAAAAGGCACACACATTTACATTAAGCCTTTTTTATTCAGGCCTTTTTAGTATTTATTTATTTATTTATTTATTTATTTGTATGTTCAAGTCCTATACAACAAGAATTAATCTTATATTTAAAGTACAGGTAAGTAGTATCCATAACTAAATTACGGCAGCAAACATATAGACAGACATTAAGATACAAATTTACAAAATTAACAAAAATTAAATAATTAGTTGTATATATTATAGAAACAATGTTTTTGAATTTCTAGTTTGAGAAGTAATTAAATAATAA
Organism: Tachina grossa; assembly: GCA_949987645.1. Classification (NCBI taxonomy): domain Eukaryota; kingdom Metazoa; phylum Arthropoda; class Insecta; order Diptera; family Tachinidae; genus Tachina; species Tachina grossa. The sequence continues at coordinate 104,398,129 of OX465274.1, read as the reverse complement.
TTGCTTAAAGCTAGTTGCGTTGCTATTAAGTTGTTGTGTATGTGGAAGAATATTCCAGAGACGCGCAGCATGTATATAAAACTGCCATTCGGAAACTAGGAGACGATGTAAAGGAACTATAATCTTTTTCCCCCTAACTGATCTTGCAAACCTTATTTTATCAGTAAGATATCGTAGCATTCCAGAATAAATAACTTTATGAAGAAATAAAAGCACACGTATATTAACAAGATTGTTAAACGAAACGCCATATAGTTTCGAGGAAAATTGAGAAACATGATCATATCTTTTCAACCCGTACACATACCTAATAATATTGTTGAATAAACCGTTAAGCTTTCTTTTGCTAATAGAGTCACAGCTAGCATAAAGTTCACAACCGTAGATTAAGGCAGGAATAATATAAGACTTAGCAATAAGTTGCCTTATATTGAAAGGAGTATAGTGCTGTGATGACCAAAGACATCTCAGCTCTGAATAATTGTGACCTACAACTGCGTTAATATGGTGTGACCAGGTAAGGTTGTTATTAAAAATTATTCCAAGATTTTTGGCAGTATTTACAATAGTAATTTTTTCTCTGTTTATTAAGATCTCAACATCAGCAATATTATTAATTGTTTTCTTACGTACTATGATACATTTTGATTTTTGTGGGTTTAAACAAAGTCCATTTGCTGTTGCCCAAATATAAATTCTATTTAGATCATCATTAAGTCTTGAAATATTTTCAGCAACTGAATTGGCTGGACTACTTAAATACAACTGCACATCATCTGCATACATATGAATTTTGCAGTGCAAAAGTTGTTTAGGTAAATCATTTGAGTATATAGAAAAAAGTAGTGGTCCAAGGATTGACCCTTGAGGCACACCCCTTGATAAATTTAATGCTGACAATCGGACGTTGTTCGCGTAAACAAATTGCCTACGGCTAGAGAGATAAGATGATAGCAGTCTTGTTGACGTATTAGAAAAATTAAAGAAATACTGAAGTTTCATGCAAAGCGTACTGTGGTCAACAGTGTCAAAGGCCTTAGAATGATCTAGAAGAATCAAAAAATTAATTTTTCCTTCGTCAAGTTCACGTCGTATGTTTTCAGTTACATCCAATAAAGCGGAGACACAGCTATGATTTTGGCGAAAACCGGATTGCTTATTAGATAACAAATTATTTTTTTTTATATAAAGCGACATTATATTGTGAAAATTTTTTTCAAGAGCCTTAGATAGAAAGCACAGTATGGCAATTGGCCTGAACTCAGAGTCTTTTTTAGGTATAGGCACTATTTTTGCGTATTTCCATTTCAACGGAAAAGTACCAGTCATTATAATAGTGTTGTATAAATGTGTGATATATGACAAGAGTAGAGGTAACAATATCATAACGAATTTAGGGTGAATGTTATCGGAGCCCACCGCATTTGACTTAATTAAATTGAAGCTTAAATATACATCAGATTGGCTTATACGAGTGAATTGAAACTTGTTACTATCGCTATTATGAAGATTAGAAGTTATACTTGTAAAGTTGTAGAAAGCGTTTTCTACTGGAGGAAACGGTATACTTGTGAAAGTTCTATTAAGCTCGTCGACATCAACTTGACAGCTGCTTGAACTATCTAATCTGCCAACACCAATCTCACGAATATACTTCCAAGTTTGTCTTGAGTCTATTGCAGATCTAAAACGTCTAGCGTAATAATCAGTTTTTGCAACTCTGATGACAATGTGAACGTCATGTCTAGCAGTTCTAAATTCGTTTTTTAACTCTGGAGTTCTAAATCGCTTCCATCTAAAATAAGCACAGTCTCTTTTAGCGATTAGAGATTTTATGTGAGCAGAAAATCAAGGCTTATCCCTACAAGATGTTGTTTTAGATTTTAGCGGAACTGTCTCATCAAAAAGACGTTGAATATTGTTCTCCAAAAATTCTACTTGCTCATCAACTGAGGGCATAAAGTACATTCGTGACCAATGAATTTGAGAGACGCTTGCACATAAGATGTTGTAATTCAAGTTTTTGAAGTCACGATAGTAGACTGTATGTTCTGACAAAGGAATATTAAATTTGTATGTTAACAAAATTAGATCATGTTTTGAAAAACATGGTGCTGAAACTTGGTCATACAACAATACATTTTCTGGACTCGCAACAAAAATAACGTCAAGCAATGTACGGATAGTTGCGGTATGATGAGTTGGATTAACTGTGTTTGTAGGAGTTAGACCAAAAGATAACATATTGTCAGTTAATTCTGATTCCAAAAGTAAGTTTGAATTAAAGTCTCCTGCAATAATAATATCATCGTAAGCAGCTGCAAGTGTTTCCAACGCACTGAAAAAATTTTAAAAAGATAATCTCTTATTCGGCCTATATACGCACCCTAACAACATCTTCTTCCCGTCTATGATTATCTCGATGAAAATAAACTCGACGTATTTTTCGTTTGATGATAAATTGGTTGACGATTTCAAACAAACTTTGCAAGATATATTATTCTTCACGAAAATGGCAACACCGCCAGCATTACCCTCTCGATCTTCTGATCTTCTCTAAATACTTTATAACCATCAAGGCAAATCAAACTATCTGGAGTTTCAGATGAAAACCAGGTTTCGGAAACGCAAACAATATCAACATTAGAATTTACAAAAACAAATCTAAACTCGTCAATTTTATTGTTTAAGCTTTGTGCGTTGATTTGGGTTAAGGTTAGACCTTTCTTGTAGTTAGCTAGGATCTTAACCATGCTCATTGTTGTGTCACTGGTATATCTTCCCGCAGTATTACAATAAACCGTATTCATAGTCGACAATATGAATATAATATATGTAATGAAAAACTCTAACAGCAACGCAAAAGACAATTCTAACAAAGGAGATGATTAAACATTGAAACAAAAAATAGTAACTTAGTAAGACTGTAAATGTTCCTAAAAAAAGTACAAAAAACACATTTATAATAAATAAAAAATGAATAAAATAATAAATGATAAATAAAACATTAATAAAATAAAAAGAAAATGTAAATATAAAATCTATCTTATTCTCGAAAAAATTGTTGCAATTGCTCAGGAAAAATTATTTTAACAGGATCATCATTTGCACTAGCTTTAACATAGACGACTCCACGTAGTGTAAATACTGCTTTCAGGCAATTATTCTTTTTTAAATTTAGGGCAGATTTAAAAATACTATGATTGTGCGGAGTTAGGTTTTCGTTAATAAAGAAAGGCATATCGCTGTCGAAGCCTGCATTACATAAACGAAGTGGCGATTTATTACGATTACGATAAGCAGCAGCATTTTTAAGAAACAAATTTCTCTCGAATGGAGCGTTTATTTTAATAATAATGGGAGGGTCACTCGCATTACGAACATGCTTAAAGTGCTTCACACGAAAAATAGATTTATATATTGGCACTCTTCTATTTAACGTGCCACAGATATTGTCAAAAATAACTGCAAGGTCTTCATGCTCATGAAACGGTATACCAGTGATTCTAATGTCTGACGCTACAGTCGAATTATCATGTTCTAGTAATTTTAAATTTAATCTATGCACATCATCTCTTAAAGTAGCAATATCCTTGCAGGTATTCTCTAGTTTAGTAACCCTTTGGTTTAATTGTAGAATTTCTTTTTTTACATCATTTACAATCTCCTTACGTAAATCGCTGAACTTCTTTTCGATTTCATCTATTAGGCAACTCTTATTGATTTCAATCATTGTTTTGATTTTTTCTGATTGCTCTTGCATAAATTCATTTTGCTTTGTAAATTTATTATCCAACCAGTTCCACATACGAGAACGAATAGTAGAATCATTAGAACTTGAAAATAACAGATCAGTTATTTCAGTGGTGTTGTTAGTTGATACAACATTTAATTCTAATTCTGCATTGTTCAAATTTCTTTTATTTCTACGAGAACTCATGTTTGTTGTTATTAAAAGGTTTTAGTTTATGGACAAAATTAAGAGATTGTGTTTATGTTAGTACTGAGAGTTTGGTGTAATGTTTATATTGTTTTAATTTATAACGCTTATGCTGCTTTGTAGTTGTTGTTGTACATATATGTATTTTGGTTTACTCTTTTATTTCGAAAAACAGTTTAGTTTTGTTTATGTTGTTTTGTATTTTAAAGAGTACAAGTTTAATGTTGTTGGATTTTATGATGTTTTTGTTTTATGGTCTATTTTTTGTATATGTACAATGTATTTAATTTTAAAATTTGTTTATTTATATTGTTATTGATGTTAAGACCGTTGATCATTTAAAGAAAGTAAAATATTAACCAAAGTTGAACTCAAACACTATGCAACAACAAAATGCTATGTAGATATAAAATTTCTTTTTTTTTATTGTTTTTATCTTACTTTTTCACAAACACCATAATTTTTTTTTGCCACTTTTATACATTTTAATTTTACAAACTGAACGAACTATAAATTATTTTTAGAAAAATTTAATATTTTATATATATAAATGTCATAAATCCCCTCGAATTTTCATTTGTTCTACACCGCAAGCTTCTCACCCCCTCTCACCATTAAACTAAATAAGCCTGCCTGCACAGGCAAGCAGAAAAGTCACAGTGTAAATTGCGTCTAAGGGATTGTAAAGGGGTTGCAAGTTAACGCAGGGGCATCTAAAGAAAATATGAAGGACAAAATGAAAGATGCCACGGTGAAACACTTGTTTCAAAAAGAAGGGAGGGCAAACGATCTGGATTTGTATGTAAAAGGGATATACGAATGATACAACACCTATTAGCAGAAGGAATGATCGAACTTACTTCGGGCTCCAATTTTTCTTTTCATTTGTTATCTATCTTCAGCTGGTATGATATTTTTATATGTAGTAGCAGTACGTCAGCAGTTGGCAAGAACCACCCCAAGACGGCGAGCCCTAGCCGGTGCATACGCCAGCATACCAGCGCCGCCAATTGAACTGACAATCACTTAAAAGGGTAATTAATCACTTCAGTAACAATAGTATAACAACAATCACTAAACCTAAATATTACGAGCTCCAGTCGTACTAGCACTACTACTACAATTAAGAATGGCTCCAAGGGATAGCCTGCATCACCTTATGGTTTTCGGGAAACGTAGTACCATAGTGTAAAAACGAGAAATTTAAAGCTCGAATACGACAACCGTAATAAGGCTGAATATGTACTACGAATATTTTTTGTATAATTTTTTATCTGTTTAGTAATTATGTAAAAAAAATTCCGCTAATCGACTGTCCGCTATGAAGGTACAACGTGAACTGGGCATAATTTGATAACAAAAATTGTAAAAATTTCATTAAAAGGGAATTAAAAAGAACTTACAAAATTGCTCCGTTTTCGTTTTCCTGCACATATCTGTATGTTCATAATTCTACCATAAGTCGAATTTCAGCCGCCGCCGATACTACATTAAACGAGCCGCCGTCAGGCAGCCTCCGCCGATAAAATGGCTTTGGCTTGTTTTACTATATTGCAAGCTTAGGAAAAATTTTAAAATTTTAAATGGGTGCATTCTAAGACGTAGCTGTTGCGACACCGTTGAGCGTTTGTCTTAGAAACTCATAGTTGAGTAATTCCGCTCCACTCAACAGTTGAGTAATTTTCCATCATAAAATTTTTTCGCTACCTATAGTCAACGTGTTGTGCTCAGCCTAAACAGCTGCTCGAATAGAGTTATGCCTGTTATATGCTTTGTTAGGTGGAAGGAGCAAGTATTTGTTAAATTTTATATTACAAATGCGATGAAGTAACAAAATAAAGATATAAAATTAAATTATATCCATCAAGCCGTTTCTAAGACGTAACTGTTGGCGCCAACAGTTGCCAACAGTTTCACAACTGTTGTGCTCAACTGCTACGTCTTACGCCCAATGTAACATATTTTGTTTATGTAAGAATATAATTTAAAGTACAGGGTGGGCCAAAAGAAACCAAGGGGTGTAAAAGTTTATAAACTTTTTTGTTTATTAATTTTTTTTATTTTTTCTTTCAGATTATATAGACAACACTTGGAGAATTTATAATGGAGAGGTTCACAACTGAACAGAGAACCAGAACAATAGAATTTTATTATTTAAACCAGAGATCAATTATTTTAAGCTCATTTTCATTTGAATGGCTTTGTTAATAAGCAGAACTGTAGGTTCTGGGGTTGTTAAAATCCAAGAGCCATTCATCAACGCCAATTGCACCCCATCAGGTGTACAGTATGGTGTGGGATCACATCTGAAAATGTCATTGGGCCCTACTTCTTCGAGAATGAAGATGGAAGTGCTGTAACCGTAAATGGAGAGCGGTATCGGTTTATGATAGAAAATTTTTTACGTCCTGCTCTTGAAAACAGACCTGGTATGTGGTTTCAGCAGGACGGAGCCACTGCCCATACTGCCCGAGACACAATGGCACTTTTAAGTCAAATTTTTGGATAGCGAATAATATCTCGAAATTCGGAAATTATTTGGCCAGCGCGATCGCCAGATTTGACAGCACCCGACTATTTTCTTTGGGGTTTTTTGAAGGAGCGAGTGTATGTGAACAAGCCAGAGACAATCCTTGAACTCAAGGCAAACATTGTTGCAGAAATTCGAACGCTACAGCCACAAGTTTTGAAAGATGTTATGGAAAATGCTCTAAAAAGAGCCCATCAGTGCGAAGCTGAAAACGGTGGTCATTTAAGAGACATCATTTTTCATGCTTAGTGTAAAAAAATTTCCATTTTGTATATTATATAATCTGAAAGAAAAAATAAAAAAAGTTAATAAACAAAAAAGTTATTAAACTTTTAACCCCTTGGTTTCTTTTGGCCCAGCCTGTACATACCAGATGGTTTTCTTTCCACCAGTCAAGACTTTCCGCATCAAACACAGCGATATCAAAATATTTACGTATTTCAACAGATAAAGAATATGTATTGGTATTCTGCATTTTTTAATCACACTTTCTTTCACTTATTAAAATGGCTTGTTGAAAAATGGAACAAAAACTAACGGCGCTTTCATAGTTGGCCTTAATTTTACATACAATAGAGATGTAAAAATTAAGTATATACAAACATTTATGCGTCTCATTAAAAAAAATTATCGGCTGAGCTGATAACAACGGTGGCTCTGATCAAGCCGGCGGAGCTTTTGAGCCGATTTTGGTCGGCGGCGGCGCGGTTTTTTAGAAATTCAGCAGCAGCGGCTAGCCGCCGAATTTGAGCTGATCGGCTTGTTTCTCTGGTGTGGACACTGTTATGGAATAACATATCCAGAAAACGAAGCCGACAGGCTGTGAGTCGGCTAACAGCCGCCACCGGCAATTTTCAGACCCTCAGCCGCCGCCGACCTATGCGGCTCATTTTCAAAGCACGAAGCTGCTTGGCGATAGCCGGGTTAACAGCCGCCGTCGAATTTTATCACGAAATCGCGACGCTGCCTATGCATGTGGCTGTGATCGGCGCACGGCTCAGTCGAACACTCGTATATAAAATGCGTCTGGAAAAATTTTCTTGCCAAAATACTATGTTTATTCATTTTTATTTTTTTGTTGAAAGAATTTGAATGGTTTTTTCGTGAATTTACAAAATATATACAAGTATGTACGCAGTTTTTATGCGAAAATATGTTTTATTCCATCGTCTATAGTAGTTTTGTTGAGATATATGCAATTGATCACGAAATGTACGATAATTTCCAAATACATAAAAAAGCTTATAATAAACTTGTATGTGATGTTTGATTCTTATATTATTAGATGCTACATATGTGCCCTTAATTATGAAAGTGGTCTAAGTCACATGCATTTTTGCTTTGAAATTTTAAATAAATCGTAAAAAAACTTCAATAAATATATCATAAATACTAGTTAAATTTATATTAATCGAGGCTACTAAAACTCGAAATTAAAATGTTGCATAACGTAAAAATATTTTTTGATTTGTTCAAATGTAATCTACTAAATAAGTCGATCAAAGAAATATATGACTCAGACAACTTTCATAATTAAGGGCACATATGTTATATACAGATCTTATCTTATAAAATAATGAAAACGAGTTAAAACTATCGCTATTAAATTTTTAGCGAGAGCCGTTAGTTTCAACCCATTAAAGAACCATGGGGAAAATTATGTAGAAGAAAAGTGTAGTATTTATTCTAAACAAAAATGGTTATACAAATTTTTCGAAAAATGCGGCACTTAAAAGTTATGGTGCCAAAAGTGTTTACAGCCAGGATATGTTATTTTTAGGTGAAAAGTGCAATGCGCATGGCCGTTAAGAATTCACGCTTTCAGTGAATATGATTTTTTATGGCCAGTCTATCAGAAATTGCCGGTGGAACGAATAAAATAATACTAGGATTAACCTGTATTCAAGTTTCTTAGATGTGGGTGCATAAATTGCTATCAGAAAGGGCTGATCTATGTTAAAGTCCACCCTAGATAATTATTTTAAAAATATTAATAATGAAAAAATTCAGAATAAATCATTCAACTATTGCTAATATCGAAAAATTGTAATAGACAAAAAATAAACTATTTGTCTTTTATAAAACAAATATGTATGTATGTCATATTGTATGTATGCATATAACTCATACGGCATCGGTGAAGGGTATATAATATTCGGCTAATCCGAATATAACACTCTTACTTGCTTTAATTTCAAAAGCTTAATTTACAAGTTGCTGTTACAAAACCTGTAAACAAAAACTAATGTATACTTTTGTTTTTGCTATAAAATGGTTATAAAATCCGCCGATCACCATTGTACATCGGCTTCGTGCTTTGCTCATTTTCGACTTTGACCTAGCCGCTCTCAAGGCAATTTCATAACAGGTAAAGTTGAAAACACAGCTGATCTATTTTTTTGCCTAATTAAAGGCGAATAACTGTTGGCTCGTATGTCAAAAAATGTTTGTATATAAAGACCTGCGCGGGACGATATTTTCGGCGGCGCCAGCGCTTGGAAAAACCGTCGGCAGAAGCTGATTATCAAATAACATGAAATACAAAATTTAAGATAAAAAATAATTAAAAATAAATAAAGTATATATTTACGTGCTGCTAGTTAAGCATTACCTATATATTTCATTAGTGCTTTGCCAAATCATCAGTATACTTCAACCACATTTTTTGAACAGTCAAAAACCTCTTATGTTATGCACAGACTTTCAAAAATTCCTGTGTCAAAAACTATTTGAGAAATCACAAATATTTTTGAAAATTACAAAAGAAAAATAAGCGTAGTAGGCCTAGAATTTTAACAAAACCCAGCAAATAATTTATATTCGATATGAATATATTTTATTTTTCTACACCTTTATACAATTGAAAATCCATTGGATAGCAATAAAAGTATTTATAAGGCTTTTTCCAGCGGCGGCGTAGCTGACTAAAATTATTGACGGCTCTGCTCAGCCGGTTGTGAGCTATCATGGCCTAGATCTCTGCTTGAGTAACTTCAATCAGCTGCTTTTGACATACGAGCTTCCAAGGCAACAACAAAATACCATATTGATTTTATTGTTTGTATTTTGTTGTAGTATTAACTTTACCTGTCATGAATTTGCCTTGGCCGTTCTTTTAATCAGTAATTACTACGTTTAAACGCATATAAAACTGTAAATTTTTGCCATATTATTGTTTTTATTGCGACTTTCTAATTCAGAAAACTATTCACGATTAACGCGCTATTTGCAAATAAAATGCTTGAGGTTGCCACGCTTACAAATGTTTGATAACAAAAAAGAATAAATGGATTAATATTGCACAAAAACATTAATAGAAGCAAATAATGACAAATAAAACAAATAACTATTTGATTATTTGTACTTTCGCACCACTTTTTTGTCAACTTAAGTAAGTTTTCTAAAGAAAGTGCTACCAAGTTTGTGTACTTCTGCTACGTCGTATAAACAGTGAGTGAATTTATTTATTTATTTATTATACATATTATACAAAGTAAATTTGCATAATATGGTGTTGCACAAATATGGGCGGGGTAAGTAGACCATATGCCCAAGATTGCATTAAAAGTATTTTAAAAGGTTTTGTGACTGACTATACGCGACCTATGCCTTCACATAGGAAGTAGCAACGTGGTTGTTAAAGAAATTCCACAAAACACCGGAAGATTACACGGTTATCGGTAGCACATCAGTCAACCAGTGCGAGCGAGACGAAAAACTATTGAAGGCCAAACAACATATACTACGTTTATACGCACGGCTTATTTGCAAATAAAACTGTAAATTGTTGCCATATAATTGTTTTTATTGCGACTTAATAATTCAGAAGACCATTCACGATTAACTCACTATTTGCAAATCAAATTCTTGAGGTTGCCACACTCACAAATGTTTGCTAATAAAAAACAATAAATTGATAGAATATTGCACAAAAAACATTGATAAAAGAAAATAATAATTTTTTTTAATGCATGTATTTATTTATTGTATCTTCAAATATGAACTAACAATAAGTATTCAAATCTTAAATCTAGAATATAATTATTAGGCCCGACCAGTGTCGGACATAAACTTAGTGATAGTTAAGGTAGAATTAGTGAAATCGTATCATTCCACTTTACAGCTTGCCGTATCGTTCAACTTTGTGCACAAGTTATAGAAAATGTAACAGTTTGCACAGCACATTTTTTTTGTCTGGCATTATATACGGCGTTTTTGACATTCGCTACAGAAAAATCTGTTTTCTGCAGATTCCTACGTCAGCAGTGCTACCACCACATATTTTATAACTAGTAACATGCATTGTATATCGTACGGTTTTTGTCAGCTGACACGCAACGTCACGATACGATTTTACTAATTCTACCTTTATAAATAATACATAAGTAGTGCTAATCAAAAAGAAAAAAAAAAGTATTTTCAAGTTGTCCCATCCGGAGTGTTGAGTATAAGAGCCCTTATATCCCTCTTTTTTAGGCGGATGTGTTTCGAGTTTTGTTAAATATTTGCCTGCGTACTTGGCTATTTCTTCAATCACTAGTCGCTTTTTCAAATCACGATAAATATTTGAATTTTTGATGCACCATGGAGCCGAAGTTATCATACGTAAAATTTTGTTTTGTCTTCGTTGGATTCTCTCGACATTGGAAGCTGAAGCAGTGCCCCATAGTTGAATTCCGTAGCACCATATAAGTTTCAAAAGTGACTTGTATATCAAAAGTTTGCAATCTAGACTGAGAGTTGAATTTCTACCAATCAGCCAATGTACCTGAGTTAATTTTTTGTTTCATTTGTGTTAGCTTAGAATCAATGTGTTGTTTCCATGTAAGCCGTCGATCAAGAAGTATACCAAGGTATTTTACATGTGAATGTTGAGGAACAATTTGATTATTGATCCGAATGGGGGAACAAGTATCTTTTCGTAGAGTAAATGTTACCTGCCCACACTTCTGCTCATTTACTTTAATTTTCCATAACTTTAACCATAGTTCCAGTTGGGTAATATGTTCCTGAAGATATCGGGATGCCTCGTGAGGGTTTTCGTGCATGCTAAAGAAGACTGTATTATCGGCAAAAGTAGATGCATGGATTTTAGTGCTAACAGGCATATCACAAGTATAAATCAAATACAAAACTGGTCCCAGTATACTCCCCTGTGGCACACCTGCAGAGATAGATTCTAGAACACTCATGAAGTCTCCTTCGACAACAATGAATTTCCGGGATAGAATATAACTTTCCAATAGCTTTAGAAAATTCATTGGTAGATACTTATGTCTTCAATTTTAAAACTAGGCCTTCATGCCATACTTTATCAAATGCCTGAGAAACATCAATAAAGAGAGTATAACAATACTTCTTTTCTTCAAATGTTCTTTTTATAACTTGAACCAATCTATGCGTTTGTTAAATGGTGCTATGCTGACTTCTAAAACCAAAGTGATGGTCCGGTATGCACCCACTATCAGTTAGCATTGGGGACAATTTTGTCATGAGCAGCTTTTCGAAAAGTTTTGATATTGTTGATAGTAAACTTATTGGCCTATATGACTCAGCTTTGGTAAGCTCTTTGTCCGGCTTTGGAATCATTTTGACCTTGGCAAGTTTTCAGCTGTGTGGATAATACTTTAGTCATAATATGGCATTAAAAATAAATAGTAAGATTCTAGTTGCAGTGAGAGGCAGATCTCATCAGCATCTTGTAACTAATTTCATCAATACCTGGAGATTTCTTCGGGTTGAGATTAGCAAGTAGTTTATGTACATCAAGCATCTTAAACTTTAAGGATCGAGGGGGTAGAGCAACTACACTCGGCAAATCCGCAACACCAGTACATATGTTTGGGGTAAATACGGATTTTAAATGCTTAGCAAATATTTTACCTTTTTCAGTATCGCTTCTTGCCCAATCACCGGTCGAAGTGCGAAGAGGTGGTTTAAACTCAGCGCGCCACAAGGAGTAATTAGATGCTGGTGTGACATCGAGACTTTCAAGATAATTTGTAAGAGATGCAGTTGTCTCAGATGCAATCAACTCTTGGAGTCGTTTCGTGCACTCTTTAAATCTAATTTTATTTTGGGGTGATCTGTGCTGTTGCCATTCCCTTCTAGCTCTTCTTTTTCACGTGCGAGACGTTCTATGTCTGTAGAATAAATTCTGTTAAATCCAGTCTGCGGATGTGAGGTAGCGGCATGTTCAGCATCCTGTTTAATATTTTCGTTAAGATTGGCAATGTTAGATTCAATATCATCTGGTGTTTCTAGCTTAATGTTCTCCGTACAATGACAACTTAGTTTTTTTTTAATCTTAGAAAATTAACACGATAGATCCTCCTCATATATGCATGAGGTAAGTCACTTCTTAGTGGGTTACAGATTGTCACGATAGTGGGAGAGTGATCGGATGAGAGATCTAGAGAAGCTTCAACTTGAACTAAATCCCTAGAGATATTTTTCATGACGCCAAAATCTATGACATCCGGAATTTTTTGTATGTCAGTAGGCCAATAAGTGGGCTCCCCACTCGAAATGACGTCCAAGTCCATTTTTGCAATTGTGTTAAACCACGCTCGACCTCTGGGTGTAACAAGATGCGAACCCCAGAACGTATGTTTTTCATTGTAGTCGCCAGCTGCTACTAAGCAAGGTCCAAGGGATTTGTAGAAATTCTCGTATTGATCCGCAGTGATTGAAACTCTGGGATGATATAACGAAATTTGTACAAAAATTTTTAATGCCAATATTTGTTGCTTGTAGATGTTCTTCACAAATGTTGTCAAGAATATAGTGCTTGAGTCTTGACTTTATTAGAATAGCTGATCCACCGCAAGCTCTTCCTCCAGGGTCCTTTGTATCATATATAGTGTAGCCATAAATTTTAAAAAGGCTTATCGATGTCAAGTGAGTCTCAGAGACCAACATTATATCAATATTTTTTTACATGAGGAAGTGCTCAAGTTCATTTTTATGCTGGCGAATGCCGTTTGCGTTCCAGAAACATATTTTTAACATGTTCGTGGTTTGTTAACTAATGCTTGAAGCAGTGTATTTTGCTTTCGAAGCATTTCCTGCATCATGCTGTCATATTTGTTGTAAGGTTGTTTATAGTTTGCGCTAGATTATCAATAGTGGTTTCAAGGCGACTGAAATTAAAGCTTGAGTTTGCATTTGTTGAATTATTTTGTGGTGAAACATTTTGTGATGGAATATAATTTGTCTTAGCAGCATCAGCATACGAAACACGGGAAGTGACTGGCTGGCTCATTTGTGCAAAAGTGGCGGAGTAAACGTTTGCTGATTAAGCTGGAGCTAATTTAGGTTTTTGCACCATAGTCTGTTTGACGAAAGAGTACACATGACATCCTCTGTAGTTAGCGGTGTGATTACCTCCACAATTACTGCATTTTTTATCACTTTGAACTTTTGGCTTATTGCAACTAGCAGTGCCGTGTAATTCGCCGCACACAACACAAACAGAGGGTAGATTGCAGTATGTTTTTGTATGGCCATATTCTTGGCAATTATGGCACTGTACAGGACCTGAACGCTTATGTGGCTCTTCAACTGTGATTTTTCGGTACAAGAGGTATTTTAAATTATAAATTGAATGCGTCTCATTATACCCTTAACCAAAAAATGGTAAAAGGGTATATATAGGTTTGTCATTCCATTTGTCATTTCCAGAATATTAATAAGCGAGCCATAAAGTACATATATTTTGGATCCTTATGCATAGGGAAGACGAATATGCGATGTCCGTCTGTCCGTCTGTCTGTACGTGAAATCGGTTTTCCGAAGCTCCCAGAAAATCTAGACTTCGCTCTTGGACTGGTGGGTCAAAAATGGTCGAAATAAGATTGGTATTGAAAACCAGCAAAATCGAGGAGACGGTTTCAGACCTGGGAGACTTAAACTTCATTTTGTCATACAAAATAACTACCGAAAACTAGTTTTTATTAATTTTTTATTAAATAAACTTATTTTATACTTCAGTGTGAATAAAATTGGTATTTCTAAAAAAAAAATTAACAAAAATTAAAAAGACGTTTCCAGGGTTGGAAAACCATAACTTTTTTGTTATGCAAAAGTAGCTTTCTAAAACAAATTTTTCCTTTTTTTTCTATGAACTAAACATATGTAATGTTCTTTAAAGAAGGAGATTAATGTAAGAAATCAGAAAAACAAAGGATGATTCCAGGGTTGGAAAACCTACGATTTTTGTGATATATACAATTCACTACCGTAAACTAATTTTTTAATTATTTTTATTAAATAAACTTATTTTATACTTCACCACGAATAAAATTGGTATTTCAAATAAAAAAAAAATAAAACATTTAAAAAGACGTTTCCAGGGTTGGAAAACTTTAACTTTTCTTCTTACACAAAAGTAACTTAATAAAACAAATTTTTCCTTTTTTTTCTATAAATTAAACATATCTAATGTTTTTAAAAAAAGAGATTGATATAAGAAATCAGAAAAACAAAAAGGATGATTCCAGGGTTGGAAAACCTACGATTTTTGATATATAAAATTAACTACCATAAACTAATTTTTTATTTATTTTTATTAAATAAACTTATGTTATACTTCACCACGAATAAAATTGGTATTTCAAATAAAAAAAATTAAATAATTTAAAAAGACGTTTCCAGGGTTGGAAAACTTTAACTTTTTTTCTTATACGAAAGTAACTTACTAAAACAAATTTTTCCTTTTCTTTATAAATTAAACATATCTTATATTCTTAAAAGAAAAAGATTGGTGTAAGAAATCAGAAAAATCAAAAAGGATGATTCCAGGGTTGGGAAACTGAAACTTTTTGTGATATAAAAAATTAATTACCGAAAAGTAATTTTTTTTTAATAAATGAACTTATTTTATACTTTAGTACGAATAAAATTTGTATTTCAAATTAAAAATTAACCTTCAAAAATAAAATGACGTCTCCAGAGTTGGAAAACGTTAACTTTTTTTATAGAAAATAACTTACTAAAGCAAGTTTTTCCTTTTTCTCTATAAATTAAAGATATCTTATATTCTTAAAAAAAATTTGTGTAAGAAATCAGAAAAATTAAAAAGGATGATTCCAGGGTTGGGAAACTTACTCTTATTGTGATATAAAAAATTAACTACCGAAAACTTATTTAATTTTTTTTTAAATAAATAAAATTATTTTGTACTTCAGTACGAATAAAATTGGTATTCGAATTTAAAAAAGTTTAAAACACGTTTGCAGGGTTTGAAAACCTTACCTTTTTTTATAGAAAAGTAACTTACTAAAGCAAATTTTCCCTTTTTCTCTATAAATTAAAGATATCTTATATTCATACATGAAATACTGAAGTATATTTATTTGACATAATGTCTTTATTTAATTTCAAAAAATTGGCTTGTTTTTATGGTTAAGCAATTGTCTATATGAATTTCGTTCCCGCTTGTGGAACTCGTCAGTAGACTTCAACTCAACTGAATTCAAAACTTTTTTGGGTTGAAGTCTACTGACGAGTTCCACAAGCGGAAACGAAATGCATATAGACAATTGCTTAACCATAAAAACAAGCCAATTTTTTTGAAATTAAATAAAGACATTATGTCTAATAAATATACTTCAGTATTTCATGTATGAAAATACATATTTTCTTTTTCTTTTTGCTTTTTAAATACTTTTATTGTTGCCCAATGTGGCAGCTAACGGTAAAAAGGTGGTGAAAAATAAAATAGATGCACCGTTGAATAAAGATGCTTGTTTTGTAAAGATTTTTGTTTGCGGTTTTCAAACTTATTATGTTTGTATATTGTTATTCTCAATATAGTATTAAGAGTCTTACTATAAACATACGGAGTTTGTTAACTAAATTCAAAACTTTTTTGGGTTGAAGTCTACTGACGAGTTCCACAAGCGGGAACGAAATGCATATAGACAATTGCTTAACCATAAAAACAAGCCAATTTTTTGAGATATCTTATATTCCTAAAAGAAAGAGATTTGTATAAGAAATCAGAAAAATCAAAAAGTTTGATTTCAGGGCTGCAAAACCCACACTTTTTGTGTTATAAAAAATTTGTTACCGAAAACTAATTTTTACTCTTTTTATAAAATAAACTCATTTTATACTTCAGTACAAATGAATTTGGTATTTCAAAATAAAAAAAATTAAAAAAATTAAAACGACGTTTCCAAGGTTGGAAAACCTTATTTTTAATACAAAAGTAACTTACTAAAACAAATTTTTTCTTTTTTATATAAATTAAACATATCTTATATTCTTAAAAAAAAGATGGTGTAAGAAATCAAAAAAAAATCAAAAAGGTGGATTCCAGCGTTGGGAAGCTTACACTCTTTGTGATATAAAAAATTAACTACCGAAAACTAGTTTTTATCTATTTTTATTTAATAAACTTATTTTATGCTTGATAACGAATAAAATTGGTATTTCAAATAAAAAAAAAACAATTAAAAAAATTAAAAAGACGATTCCAGGGTTGGAAAACTTTAACTTTTTTGTACAAAAGTAAGTTGCTAAAACAAATTTTCCTTTTTTTATAAATTAAACATTTCTTAAATTCTTAAAAGAAAAAGATTGGTGTAAGAAATCAGAAAATCAAATAGGATGAGTTCACGGTTGGGATACTTACACTTTTTTGATATATAAAAGTAACTAAGTCTAATTAATTTCTATCTTTTCCCTTATAAATTATACATATTTAACGTTCTGGAAGGAAAAGTTTGGGATAGAAAAATAAAAAAAATAAAAACCACAGCTCCAAGCTGGAAACTATGATTTTTTTTCTGGACATTAAAGTAACTAAATAAAACATTTTTTTAATATCCTTTTTTCACCTAACACACGTTCTATATTTTTTAAGAACTAGTAGATTGGTATAAGTAACCAGAAAAATCTAAAACTATGATTCTAGGGTTTAAAAATTATTATTTTTTTCTATATTTGTGATTTGAACGGGCTAAAGTTCGTATCGCTTTTTAAGCCAAATTACATGTGATAATTATTAATGAACAAATAACACCAAAGTCTGTTGTAAATATTCTGACTAACAACACATAGTTGAACGGAACAGCCAGCCGTTTTCGAAGGCCACTAAACCTTCATCATCAGCGTTCTTTTGTGTTTGGTCCACTGTGTGTGGTGTCAGTTGATGTAGATTTCTGCTTTATATACTTAGCATTTTATTGCAAAAATGGAATATGTGAATTGTTTTGATTCATCGTATTTCAATTTGCTGAAAGCTTTTTTGTATTGTAAGCTCAATTTTACCATCACTATATTTACAACAGTCTTACCATTGTCGTTTTGTTCTTTTTACTAATTATACACATGTTACTTAATTTGCTTATTTTTTGTTCTACTTAATACAAAATTTTTTGGTTTGTTACTATTAAGTATATTTTTATTAAAATTTTGCCACAGGCCCATGGCTATTAATTTTTAGTTAATTTTAATTATTCAACTCCATTTGTTTCTATATTTGTGATTTGAACGGGCTAAGGTTCGTATAGCTTTTTAAGCCAAATTACATGTGATATTTATTAATGAACAAATAACACCAAAGTCTGTTGTAAATATTCTGACTAACAACACATAGTTGAACGGAACAGCTAGCCAGCCGTTTTCGAAGGCCACTAAACCTTCATCATCAGCGTTCTTTTGCGTTTGGTCCACTGTGTGTGGTGTCAGTTGATGTAGATTTCTGCTTTATATACTTAGCATTTTATTGCAAAAATGGAATATGTGAATTGTTTTGATTCATCGTTTTTCAATTTGCTGAAAGCTTTTTTGTATTGTAAGCTCAATTTTACCATCACTATATTAACAACAGTCTTACTATTGTTATTTTTTTCTTTGTACATAAAACTAACTATGTGCTTATGTATGTATCTGTATACTACACAAACGCACTTTGGTAAAGGGTATATTAGATTCGGCACAGGTGAATGTAGCACTCTTACTCTCATTTTTTTCTTAATTTTATATCATTTGGCTCAAGTTCAACTCTAAATAGAGGTTGGGGGATCCCTATTTATTATGTTTGATACATTTTTTACCTTAAATCCCTGGAGGACGAGTGCATCTTTTATTTCTTCGGGAATAACGTAAGAATCTATGCCCTTCAATACAATCTGTAGGCCTTTAGCGCTCTTAAGCTGGTATGTGTAGAAGCTTGTTTTGTTTCTTTTTCAAATGTTATCCCTAGACATCTTTGGAGCATATGAAATTTTTGAAGAATTCGGGCTTTGTGCACGCTTTACCACGGTTATATATCTGTCCATTTCGACTTGTACCTTGGGTTTTGAGCTGCTTTTATCTGTAGTGATAACTTTGTTAAGTGATGAACACGAGCCTGAAGGGGATGATATTAGTGACGTATATGAAAAAGTAATAGTACTAGGCAACTGTAATGTTAATGAATCGCTACTATTTGACATTGGACAAAGCGAAGTTGATCGCTGGCGAAAAATTGGCTCTGCCGTTAAAAAAAGACTTTCATCAGATTTATTATTTATATTGTTTTCATTAAGAGCTTCAGAACTCACAGTAAAGTAAGCATTTCTGCCGTCAGAAGTCACTTCAAAATTTTTTCTATTTGAGGTACTCATTAGAGTATTCCTCAAGGGCCCTTTATTTGTGTTTTTTTGTTTGCGTTTTTTTTTGTTTTTGTTATTTCTTTTATGTAAAAAATATTAGCAAAGCAATAAAGCTTATTTATTAAAGTCAGTATGCACCTATTACGAATAATATGTACTACGAATATTTTTTTGTATAATTTTTTATCTGTTTAGTAAGTATGTAAGGAAACTTCCGCTAATCGACTGTTCGCTATGAAGGTACAATGAGAACTGGGCAGAATTTTATAACAAAAATTATAAAAAATGCATTAAAAGGGAATTAAAAAGAACTTACAAAACTGCTCTGTTTTCGTTTTCCTTCACATATCTGTATGTTTTTAATTCTACCATAAGCCGAATTTCAGCCGCCGCTGATACTACATTAAACGAGCCGCCGCCGCAGTCAGGCAGCCTCCGCCGCTGTCAGGCAGTCTCCGCCGATAAAATGGCCTCGGCTTGTTTCACTATATTGCAAGCTTAGTCCTGATTCACACACGTCAGGTCTGAGTCGTCTAGTCTTGAGTTTTTAGGAGAGAGAGGAAAAGAGAATGGAAAGGGGTACAGACTTGACCGTACCAGTCAAGTTTGCTTTTTCGTTTTGTTTTGTCATTCGTAATACTCTACTACAAAACAAATTGATGAGACTTGATGAAACAAACTTGACGGTATGTATGAACGTAAGTGCAGGTTCAAAAGAAAATTGAACAAAAACTGATCAGCTAAACCTGATGTGTGTGAATCAGGACTTAGGAAAAATCTAAAAATTTTAAATGTAACATTATTTTTTGTTTATGTCAGAATATAATTTAAAGTACATACCAGATGTTTTTCTTTCCACCAGTCAAGACTTTCCGCATCAAACACAGCGATATCAAAATATTTACGTATTTCAATAGATAGAGAATATGTATTGGTCCTCTTTGCATTTTTTAATCACACTTTCTTTCACTTATTAAAATGGCTTCTTGAAAAATGGAATAAAAACTAACGGCTTTTTCATAGTTGGCTTTATTGCTACATACAATAGAGATGCAAAAATTAAGTGTATACAAACATTTATGCGTCTCATTAAAAAAAATTATCGGCTGAGCTGATAACAACGGTGGCTCTGATCAAGCCGGCAGAGCTTTTGAGCCGATTTTGGTCAGCGGTGGCGCGGTTTTTTGGAAATTCAGCAGCGGGGGCTAGCCGCCGCATTCGAGCTGATTGGTTTGTTTCTCTGGTGTGGACACCGTTATGGAATAACATATCCAGGAAACAAAGCCGATAGGCTGTGAGTCGGCTAACAGCCGCCATCGGCAATTTTCAGACCCTCAGCCGCCGCCGACCTATGCGGCTAATTTTCAAAGCACGAAGCTGTTTGGCGATAGCCGGGTTAACAGCCGCCGTCGAATTTTATCACGAAATCGCGACGCTGCCTATGCATGTGGCTGTGATCGGCGCACGGCTCAGTCGAACACTCGTATATAAAATGCGTCTGGCAAAATTTTCTTGCCAAAATACTATGTTTATTAATTTTTTATTTTTTGTTGAAAGAATTTGAATGGTTTTTTCGTGAATTTACAAAATATATACAAGTATGTACGCAGTTTTTATGCGAAAATATGTTTTATTCTATCGTCTATAGTAGTTTTGTTGAGATATATGCAATTGATCACGAAATGTACGATAATTTCCAAATACATAAAAAAGCTTATAATAAACTTGTATGTGATGTTTGATTCTTATATTATTAGATGCTACATATGTGCCCTTAATTATGAAAGTGGTCTAAGTCACATGCATTTTTGCTTTAAAATTTTAAATAAATCGTAAAAAAACTTCAATAAATATATCATAAATACTAGTTAAATTTATATTAATCGAGGCTACTAAAACTCGAAATTAAAATGTTGCATAACGTAAAAATATTTTTTGATTTGTTCAAATGTAATCTACTAAATAAGTCGATCAAAGATATATATGACTCAGACAACTTTCAGAATTAAGGGCACATATGTTATATACAGATCTTATCTTATAAAATAATGAAAACGAGTTAAAACTATCGCTATTCAATTTTTAGCGAGAGCCGTTAGTTTCACCCCATTAAAGAACCACGTGGAAAATTTTTCGCAAAATGCGGCACTTAAAAGTTATGGTGCCAAAAGTGTTTACAGCCAGGATATGTTATTTTTAGGTGAAAAGTGCAATGCGCATGGCCGTTAAGAATTCACGCTATCAGTGAATATGATTTTTTATGGCTAGTCTATCAGAAATCGCCGGTGGAACGAATAAAATAATACTAGGATTAACCTGTATTCAAGTTTCTTAGATGTGCGTGCATAAATTGCTATCAGAAAGGGCTGATCTATATTAAAGTCCTCGCAAGATAATTATTTTAAAAATATCAATAATGAAAAAATTCATAATAAATCATTCAACTATTGCTAATATCGAAAAATTGTGATAGACAAAAAATAAACTATTTGTCATTTATAAAACAAATATGTATGTATTTAATATTGCATGTATGCATATAACTCATACGACATCGGTGAAGGGTATATAATATTCGGCTAATCCGAATATAGCACTCTTACTTGCTTTATTTTCAAAAGCTTAATTTACAAGTTCCTGTTACAAAAACTGTAAACAAAAAATAATGTGTACTTTTGTTTTTGCTATAAAATGGTTATAAAATCCGCCGATCACCACCGATCTGTTCATTTTCGACTTTGATCTAGCCGCTCTCAAGGCATATTCATAACAGGTAAAGTTGAAAACACAGCTGATCTATTTTTTTTGCCTAATTCAAGGCGAATTCATATAACTGTTAACTCGAATGTGAAAAGTTTTTTATATATGGAGACCTGCGCCGGACGATATTTTCGGCTGCGCCAGCTCTTGGAAAAAATGTCGGCAAAAGCTGATAATCAAATAACATGAAATACAAAATCTAAGATAAAAAATAATTAAAAAATAAATAAAGTAGATATTTACGTGCTGCTAGTTAAGTATTGCCCATATATTTCATTGGTGCTTTGCCAAATCATCAGTATACTTCAACCACATTTTTTGAACAGTCACAAACCTCTTATGTTATGCACAGACTTTCATAAATTCCTGTGAAATTACAAATATTTTTGAAAATTACAAAAGAAAAATAAGCGTAGTAGGCCTAGAATTTTAACAAAACCCAGCAAATAATTTATATTCGATATGAATATATTTTATTTTTCTACACCTTTATACAATTGAAAATCTATTGGATAGCAATAAAAGTATTTATAAGGCTTTTTCCAGCGGCGGCGTAGCTGACTAAAATTATTGACGGCTCGGCTCAGCCGGTTGTGAGCTATCATGGCCTAGATCTCTGATTGAGTAACTTCAATCAGCTGCTTTTGACATACGAGTCTCCAAGGCAACAACAAAATACCATATTGTTTTTATTGTTTATATTTTGTTGTAGCATTAACTTTACCTGTCATGAATTTGCCTTGGCCGTTCTTTTAATCAGAATTTTTTTTTTGCAAATAATGTGTTAGCCTCTGTCAGTAATTACTACGTTTAAACGCAAATAAAACTGCAAATTTTTGCCATATTATTGTTTTTATTGCGACTTTCTAGTTCAGAAAACTATTCACGATTAACGCACTATTTGCAAATAAAATGCTTGAAGTTGACACGCTTACAAATGTTTGATAACAAAAAAGAATAAATGGAATAATATTGCACAAAAACATTAATAGAAGCAAATAATGACAAATAAAACAAATAACTATTTGATTATTTGTACGTTCGCACCATTTTTTTGTCAACTTAAGTAAATTTTCTAAAGAAAGTGCTACCAAGTGTGTGTATTTCTGCTACGTCGTATAAACAGTGAGTGAATTTATTTATTTATTTATTATACATATTATACAAAGTAAATTTGCATAATATGGTGTTGCACCAATATGGGCGGGGTAAGTAGACCATATGCCCAAGATTGTATTAAAAGCATTTTAAAAGGTTTTGTGACTGACTATACGCGACCTATGCCTTCACATAGGAAGTAGCAACGTGGTTGTTAAAGAAATTCCACAAAAAACCGGAAGATTACACGGTTATCGGTAGCACATCAGTCAACCAGTGCGAGCGAGACGAAAAACTATTGAAGGCCGAACAACATATACTACGTTTATACGCACGGCTTATTTGCAAATAAAACTGTAAATTGTTGCCATATAATTGTTTTTATTGCGACTTAATAATTCAGAAGACCATTCACTATTAACTCACTATTTGCAAATCAAATGCTTGAGGTTGCCACACTCACAAATGTTTGCTAATAAAAAACAATAAATTGATAGAATATTGCACAAAAAACATTGATAAAAGAAAATAATAATTTTTTTAATGCATGTATTTATTTATTGTATCTTCAAATATGAACTAACAATAAGTATTCAAATCTTAAATCTAGAATATAATTATTAGGCCCGACCACTGTCGGATATAAGCTTAGTGATAGTTATAAATAATACATAAGTAGTGATAATCAAAAAGGAAAAAAAAATATTTTCAAGTAGTCCCATCTGGAGTGTTGAGTATAAGAGCCCTTATGTCCCTCTTTTTTAGGCGGATGTGTCCAGTAAAGTTCAAAATATTACGAGCAAGTGGATTAGGATGCGATTCGAGTTTTGTTAAATATTTGCCTGCGTACTTTGCTATTTCTTCAATCACTAGTGGCATATTCAAATCACGATGTATATTTGAATTTTTGATGCAGCATGGAGCCGAAGTTATCATACGTAAAATTTTGTTTTGCCTTCGTTGGATTCTCTCGACATTGGAAGCTGAAGCAGTGCCCCATAGTTGAATTCTGTAGCACCATATAGGTTACAAAAGTGACTTGTATATCAAAAGTTTGCAATCTAGACTGAGAGTTGAATTTCTACCAATCAGCCAATGTACCTGAGTTAATTTTTTGTTTCATTTGTGTTAGCTTAGAATCAATGTGTTGTTTCCATGTAAGCCGTCGATCAAGAAGTATACCAAGGTATTTTACATGTGAATGTTGAGGAACAATTTGATTATTGATTCGAATGGGGGAACAAGTATCTTTTCGTAGCGTAAATGTTACCTGCCCACACTTCTGCTCATTTACTTTAATTCTCCATAACTTTAACCATAGTTCCAGTTGGGTAATATGTTCCTGAAGATATCGGAATGCCTCGTGAGGGGTTTCGTGCATGCTAAAGAAGGCTGTATCATCGGCAAAAGTAGATGCATGAATTTTAGTGCTAACAGGCATATCACAAGTATAAATCAAATACAAAACTGGTCCCAGTATACTCTCCTGTGGCACACCGGCAGAGATAGATTCTAGAACACTCATGAAGTCTCCTTCGACAACAATGAATTTCCGGGATAGAATATAACTTTCCAATAGCTTTAGAAAATTCATTGGTAGATACTTATGTCTTCAATTTTAAAACTAGGCCTTCATGCCATACTTTATCAAATGCCTGAGAAACATCAATAAAGAGAGTATAACAATACTTCTTTTCTTCAAATGTTCTTTTTATAACTTGAACCAATCTATGCGTTTGTTAAATGGTGCTATGCTGACTTCTAAAACCAAATTGATGGTCCGGTATGCACCCACTATCAGTTAGCATTGGGGACAATTTTGTCATGAGCAGCTTTTCGAAAAGTTTTGATATTGTTGATAGTAAACTTATTGGCCTATATGACTCAGCTTTGGTAAGCTCTTTGTCCGGCTTTGGAATCATTTTGACCTTGGCAAGTTTTCAGCTGTGTGGATAATACTTTAGTCGTAATATGGCATTAAAAATAAATAGTAAGATTCTAGTTGCAGTGAGAGGCAGATCTCATCAGCATCTTGTAAATAATTCCATCAAAACCTGGAGATTTATTCGGGTTGAGATTAGCAAGTAGTTTATGTACATCACGCATCTTAAACTTTAAGGATCGAGGGGTAGGGCAACTACACTCGGCAAATCCGCAACACCAGTACATATGTTTGGGGTAAATACGGATTTTAAATGCTTAGCAAATATTTTACCTTTTTCAGTATCGCTTCTTGCCCAATCACCGGTCGAAGTGCGAAGAGGTGGTTTAAGCTCAGCGCGCCACAAGGAGTAATTAGATGCTGGTGTGACATCGAGACTTTCAAGATAATTTGTAAGAGATGCAGTTGTCTCAGATGCAATCAACTCTTGGAGTCGTTTCGTGCACTCTTTAAATCTAATTTTTTTTTGGGGTGATCTGTGCTGTTGCCATTCCCTTCTAGCTCTTCTTTTTCACGTGCGAGACGTTCTATGTCTGTAGAATAAATTCTGTTAAATCCAGTCTGCGGATGTGAGGTAGCGGCATGTTCAGCATCCTGTTTAATATTTTCGTTAAGATTGGCAATGTTAGATTCAATATCATCTGGTGTTTCTAGCTTAATGTTCTCCGTACAATGACAACTTAGTTTTTTTTTAATCTTAGAAAATTAACACGATAGATCCTCCTCATATATGCATGAGGTAAGTCACTTCTTAGTGGGTTACAGATTGTCACGATAGTGGGAGAGTGATCGGATGAGAGATCTAGAGAAGCTTCAACTTGAACTAAATCCCTAGAGATATTTTTCATGACGCCAAAATCTATGACATCCGGAATTTTTTGTATGCCAGTAGGCCAATAAGTGGGCTCCCCACTCGAAATGACGTCCAAGTCCATTTTTGCAATTGTGTTAAACCACGCTCGACCTCTGGGTGTAATAAGATGCGAACCCCAGAACGTATGTTTTTCATTGTAGTCGCCAGCTGCTACTAAGCAAGGTCCAAGGGATTTGTAGAAATTCTCGTATTGATCCGCAGTGATTGAAACTATGGAATGATATAACGAAATTTGTACAAAAATTTTTAATGCCAATATTTGTTGCTTGTAGATGTTCTTCACAAATGTTGTCAAGAATATAGTGCTTGAGTATTGACTTTATTATAATAGCTGATCCACCGCAAGCTCTTCCTCCAGGGTCCTTTGTATCATATATAGTGTAGCCATAAATTTTAAAAAGGCTTATCGAAGTCAAGTGAGTCTCAGAGACCAACATTATATCAATATTTTTTTACATGAGGAAGTGCTCAAGTTCATTTTTATGCTGGCGAATGCCGTTTGCGTTCCAGAAACATATTTTTAACATGTTCGTGGTTTGTTAACTAATGCTTGAAGCAGTGTATTTTGCTTTCGAAGCATTTCCTGCATCATGCTGTCATATTTGTTGTAAGGTTGTTTATAGTTTGCGCTAGATTATCAATAGTGGTTTCAAGGCGACTGAAATTAAAGCTTGAGTTTGCATTTGTTGAATTATTTTGTGGTGAAACATTTTGTGATGGAATATAATTTGTCTTAGCAGCATCAGCATACGAAACACGGGAAGTGACTGGCTGGCTCATTTGTGCAAAAGTGGCGGAGTAAACGTTTGCTGATTAAGCTGGAGCTAATTTAGGTTTTTGCACCATAGTCTGTTTGACGAAAGAGTACACATGACATCCTCTGTAGTTAGCGGTGTGATTACCTCCACAATTACTGCATTTTTTATCACTTTGAACTTTTGGCTTATTGCAACTAGCAGTGCCGTGTAATTCGCCGCACACAACACAAACAGAGGGTAGATTGCAGTATGTTTTTGTATGGCCATATTCTTGGCAATTATGGCACTGTACAGGACCTGAACGCTTATGTGGCTCTTCAACTGTGATTTTTCGGTACAAGAGGTATTTTAAATTATAAATTGAATGCGTCTCATTATACCCTTAACCAAAAAATGGTAAAAGGGTATATATAGGTTTGTCATTCCATTTGTCATTTCCAGAGTATTAATAAGCGAGCCATAAAGTACATATATTCTGGATCCTTATGCATAGGGAAGACGAATATGCGATGTCCGTCTGTCCGTCTGTCTGTACGTGAAATCGGTTTTCCGAAGCTCCCAGAAAAGCTAGACTTCGCTCTTGGACTGGTGGGTCAGAAATGGTCGAAATAAGATTGGTATTGAAAACCAGCAAAATCGAGGAGACGGTTTCAGACCTGAGAGACTTAAACTTCATTTTGTCATACAAAATAACTACCGAAAACTAGTTTTTAATAATTTTTTATTAAATAAACTTATTTTATACTTCAGTGTGAATAAAATTGGTATTTCTAAAAAAAAATTAACAAAAATTAAAAAGACGTTTCCAGGGTTGGAAAACCATAACTTTTTTTGTTATGCAAAAGTAACTTACTAAAACAAATTTTTCCTTTTTTTCTATGAACTAAACATATGTAATGTTCTTAAAAGAAGGAGATTAATGTAAGAAATCTGAAAAACAAAGGATGATTCCAGGGTTGGAAAACCTACGATTTTTGTGATATATACAATTCACTACCGTAAACTAATTTTTTAATTATTTTTATTAAATAAACTTATTTTATACTTCACCACGAATAAAATTGGTATTTAAATAAAAAATTAAACTTCAAAAATTTGGGTTGGAAAACTTTAACTTTTCTTCTTACACAAAAGTAACTTACTAAAACAAATTTTTCCTTTTTTTTCTATAAATTAAACATATCTAATGTTCTTAAAAGAAAGAGATTGATATAAGAAATCAGAAAAACAAAAAGGATGATTCCAGGGTTGGAAAACCTACGATTTTTGATATATAAAATTAACTACCGTAAACTAATTTTTTATTTATTTTTATTAAATAAACTTATGTTATACTTCACCACGAATAAAATTGGTATTTCAAATAAAAAAAATTAAATAATTTAAAAAGACGTTTCCAGGGTTGGAAAACTTTAACTTTTTTTCTTATACAAAAGTAACTTACTAAAACAAATTTTTCCTTTTCTTTAGAAATTAAACATATCTTATATTCTTAAAAGAAAAAGATTGGTGTAAGAAATCAGAAAAATCAAAAAGGATGATTCCAGGGTTGGGAAACTGAAACTTTTTGTGATATAAAAAGTTAACTACCGAAAATTAATTTTTTTTAAATAAATAAACTTATTTTATACTTTAGTACGAATAAAATTGGTATTTCAAATTAAAAATTAACCTGAAAAAAATTAAATGACGTCTCCAGGGTTGGAAAACTTTTTTTATACAAAAGTAACTTACTAAAGCAAGTTTTTCCTTTTTCTCTATAAATTAAAGATATCTTATATTCTTAAAAAAAAATTGGTACAAGAAATCAGAAAAATTAAAAAGGACGATTCCAGGGTTGGGAAACTTACTCTTATTGTGATATAAAAAATTAACTACCGAAAACTGATTTAATTTTTTTTAAATAAATAAAATTACCTTGTACTTCAGTACGAATAAAATTGGTATTTCAATTTAAAAAAAATTAAAACACGTTTCCAGGGTTGGAAAACCTTACCTTTTTTTATAGAAAAGTAACTTACTAAAGCAAATTTTCCCTTTTTCTCTATAAATTAAAGATATCTTATATCCTTAAAAGAAAGAGATTTGTATAAGAAATCAGAAAAATCAAAAAGTTTGATTTCAGGGCTGGAAAACCCACACTTTTTGTGTTATAAAAAATTTGTTACCGAAAACTATTTTTTACTTTTTTTATAAAATAAAATTATTTTATACTTCAGTACAAATGAATTTTGTATTTCAAAATAAAAAAAATTAAAAAAATTAAAACGACGTTTCCAAGGTTGGAAAACCTTATTTTTCATACAAAAGTATCTTACTAAAACAAATTTTTTCTTTTTTATATAAAAACATATCTTATATTCTTAAAAAAAAGATGGTGTAAGAAATCAAAAAGGAGGATTCCAGGGTTGGGAAACTGACACTCCTTGTGATATAAAAAATTAACTACCGAAAACTAATTTTTATCTATTTTTATTAAATAAACTTATTTTATGCTTGATAACGAATAAAATTAGTATTTCAAATAAAAAAAACACAATTAAAAAAATTAAAAAGACGATTCCAGGGTTGGAAAACTTAAACTTTTTTGTACAAAAGTAAGTTGCTAAAACAAATTTTCCTTTTTTTATAAATTAAACATTTCTTAAATTCTTAAAGGAAAGAGATTGTTGTAAGAAATCAGAAAATCAAAAAGGATGAGTTCACGGGTGGGACACTTACACTTTTTTGATGTATAAAAGTAACTTAGTCTAATTAATTTCTATCTTTTTCTTTATAAATTATATAAATAGAAAATTAAAAAAAAATAAAACCACAGCTCCAGAGCTGGAAACTATGATTTTTTTTCTGGACATTAAAGTAACCAAAAAAAATTTTTTTTAGTTTCCTTTTTTCACCCAACACAAGTTCTATATTTTTTTAAGAACTACTAGATTGGTATAAGTAACCAGAAAAATCTAAAATTATGATTCTAGGGTTTGAAAATTATTATTTTTTTCTTTGTACATAAAAGTAACTATGTGCTTAGGTATGTATCTCTATACTACACAAACGCACTTTGGTAAAGGGTATATAAGACTCGGCACAGGCGAATGTAGCACTCTTACTCTCATTTTTTCTTAATTTTATATCATTTGGCTCAAGCTCAACTCTAAATAGAGGTTGGGGGATCCCTATTTATTATGTTTGATACATTTTTTACCTTAAATCCCTGGAGGACGAGTGCATCTTTTATTTCTTCGGGAACAACGTAAGAATCTATGCCCTTCAATATAATCTGTTGGCCTTTAGTGCTCTTAAGTTGGTATGTGTTGAAGCTTGTTTTGTTTTTTTTTCAAATGTTATCCCTAGACATCTTTGGAGCAGATTACATATTTGAAGAATTCGGGCTTTGTGCACGCTTTACCACGGTTATATATCTGTCCATTTCGACTTATACCTTGAGTTTTGAGCTGCTGTTATCTGTAGTAATAACTTTGTTAAGTGATGAACACGAGTCTGAAGGTTATGATATTACTGACTTATATGAAAAAGTAATAGTACTAGGCAACTGTAATGTTAATGAATCACTACTATTTGACATTGGAAAAAGCGAAGTTGATCGCTGGCGAAAAATTGGCTCTGCCGTTAAAAAAAAGATTTTCATCAGATTTATTATTTATATTGTTTTCATTAAGAGCTTCAGAACTCACAGTAAAATAAGCATTTCTGCCGTTAGAAGTCACTTCAAAATTTTTTCTGTTTGAGCTACTTATTAGAGTATTCCTCAAGGGCACTTTATTTGTGTTTTTATACCCTTTACCAAAAAATGGTAAAAGGGTATATACAGGTTTGTCATTCCGTTCCTAATTTCTAGAATATTAATAAGCGAGCCATAAAGTGTATATATTCTGGATCCTTGTGCATAGGGAAGACGAATAAGCGATGTCCGTCTGTCTGTACGTGAAATCGGTTTTCCGAAGCTCCTGGAAAAGCTAGAGACTTCGTTCTTGGACTGGTGTGTCAGAAATGGTCGAAATAAGATTGGTATTGAAAATCAGCAAAATCGAGCAGACGGTTTCAGAGCTGGGAAGCTTAAACTTCATTTTGCCATACAAACTAACTACCGAAAACTGTAGGAAGGAGGAATTAATCCTTTCTATGGTATTTTTAATTTATTGAGTAAACCCAGACCAGACGATGTACGTCCTAGTTGGATAATACTTTTTATTTTTTATTTATTTAGAGGCAAATCGGACTATGAAAGTCTTAAAATGTCTTCTTTCTATTTCTATAATTTTTTATTTAAAAGGCGATGATGTTTGTTCGTTCAATGATTAGCAAAGAATGATTTTTATTTTATGAAAAATTCTTACATAGCTAAACAAAATTTAAATAACATTTTATGAAATTTGAGTTATATGAATTTGAGTAGAATTTCAATATTAAAAGGCGACGATGTTTTTTCGTTCAATGGTTAGCAAAGAATGATTTTTTTTTTATGAAAAATTCTTACATAGCTAAACAAAATTTAAATAACATTTTATGAAATTTGAGTTATATGAATTTGAGTAGAATTTCAATATCTTAATACATAAATACAATGAGAGCAATTCTATACATGTAATGTAATTCATGTTAATATTTCTCCTCATTATCTGTACAATATTCGTATGACTCAATACTTTGACTTTTAAATCATCGATTCTATGTTCAAAATAAATTTATAACAAAAAAATAAATAATAAACACTTGTATACAATAAGTCGAAACAAATTGTTATGTAAAGAAAAATGAAACATTACAAATGAAATATTAATAAAATAAATATAACTAATAAAATAATGTTGTACCGCTACATACTCCCCCTCTGGCTCAATAATCGTCCCGATGATGAGACAGCTATCTTCCAAATCTTTCCAGCTGTTTCCTGTCACGTTTAGATCTTCTATTTGCTGAATGAGGTGTGTAGGTTTTTGTTTTATTTTCTGTAAATGTATTATTTTGTTATATATTTGCAGAGTTTATAGTTTTGTCGTCGCTGTTTGTTTTGTTTTTCGATGAATTACTGCTTGTTGTGTCCATCAAGGGGTTGTTATTTATTTGATTTTTCGGGCGTTCTCTGCGTTTTATAGCATAAAGAGGCTTTTGAGACTCACCGTTATACTTTGTCAAATTTGATTCGTGGTATGTTGCTAAAAGGACGTTGAGATTATTCATTTCTGCTGGTAATAGTAGACGACATGCATTTTCAATGGTTTGTTCCGATTGATTCTCCCCCTGGAGTATCGTGTGATTTCTAGCATCCTGCTCAATTTCCTGCTTCAAAAGTATTTTCATCTTTGGTGATATTTTATAATTTTTACTTTTTTTTATAAAATAAACTTATTTTATACTTCAGTACAAATGAATTTGGTATTTCTACATAAAAAAAATTAAAAAAATTAAAACGACGTTTCCAAGGTTGGAAAACCTTATTTTTTATACAAAAGTAACTTACTAAAACAATTTTTTTTATATAAATTAAACATATCTTATATTCTTAAAAAAAATATGGTGTAAGAAATCAAAAAAAAAAAAAATCAAAAAGGAGGATTCCAGGGTTGGGAAACTTACACCCTTTGTGATATAAAAACTTAACTACCGAAAACTAATTTTTATCTATTTTTATTAAATAAACTTATTTTATGCTTGATAACGAATAAAATTGGTATTTCAAATAAAAAAAAACAATTAAAAAATTAAAAAGACGATTCCAGGGTTGGAAAACTTTAACTTTTTTTGTACAAAAGTAAGTTACTAAAACAAATTTTCCTTTTTTATAAATTAAACATTTCTTAAATTTTTAAAAGAAAGAGATTGGTGTAAGAAATCAGAAAATCAAAAGGGATGAGTTCACGGTTGGGACACTTACACTTTTTTGATATATAAAAGTAACTAAGTCTAATTAATTTCTATCTTTTCCTTTATAAATTATACATATTTTACGTTGTGGAATGAAAAGTTTGGGATAGAAAATTTAAAAAAAATAAAACCACAGCTCCAGAGCTGGAGACTATGATTTTTTTTCTGGACATTAAAGTAACTAAATAAAACATTTTTTTTAATTTCCTTTTTTCACCTAACACACGTTCTGTATTTTTTTAA
The DNA here is from genome assembly GCA_949987645.1 of Tachina grossa. NCBI lineage: Eukaryota > Metazoa > Arthropoda > Insecta > Diptera > Tachinidae > Tachina > Tachina grossa. The sequence goes on along the minus strand of OX465274.1, from coordinate 104,365,496 downwards.
GAACTACTAGATTGGTATAAGTAACCAGAAAAATCTAAAATTATGATTCTAGGGTTTGAAAATTATTATTTTTTTCTTTGTACATAAAAGTAACTATGTGCTTATGTATGTATCTCTATACTACACAAACGCACTTTGGTAAAGGGTATATTAGATTCGGCACAGGTGAATGTAGCACTCTTACTCTCATTTTTTCTTAATTTTATATCATTTGGCTCAAGTTCAACTCTAAATAGAGGTTGATGGATCCCTATTTATTATGTTTGATACATTTTTTACCTTAAATCCCTGGAGGACGAGTGCATCTTTTATTTCTTCGGGAACAACGTAAGAATCTATGCCCTTCAATACAATCTGTAGGCCTTTAGCGCTCTTAAGCTGGTATGTGTAGAAGCTTGTTTTGTTTTTTTTCAAATGATATCCCTAGACATCTTTGGAGCATATGAAATTTTTGAAGAATTCGGGCTTTGTGCACCCTTTACCACGGTTATATATCTGTCCATTTCGACTTGTACCTTGGGTTTTGAGCTGCTGTTATCTGTAGTAATAACTTTGTTAAGTGATGAACACGAGCCTGAAGGGGATGATATTAGTGACTTATATGAAGAAGTAATAGTACTAGGCAACTGTAATGTTAATGAATCGCTACTATTTGACATTGGACAAAGCGAAGTTGATCGCTGGCGAAAAATTGGCTCTGCCGTTAAAAAAAGACTTTCATCAGATTTATTATTTATATTGTTTTCATTAAGAGCTTTTAAAGCAATTGAAGATTTAACAGCTTCAAATATAAGAATAAGAATAATGCAATCAATGAACTGTTAATATTTAAAAATAAAAATACATTTTTGATTTACGAAAATTTCAAAGTTATTTATATTAGTGTTTTTTATGGGAATTGTTACAATTTAAGTTTAAAATTTTTTAAACGCACTAATAATCCCAAATTAATAGTTTACTTATTAAGTAAAATATTTTTTTATTAAAAAGACATTGAAATTGATTATTGAGGTATTTAGCTGGATCCTATGCGCATTTCACTGTTGCTAATGCAGATCATCAGGGAACCTTTACCCAAAGCTTCTTAGAACAACTAGAGTTATTATATTATAAACTTTCATTTAAACAAATGAGAAGCTCAATAACAAATAACAAAGTTGAAACAAGAACTCAATAATCAACATGTTTTTTATTTTCTTACTTTACTATTGCTACATTGGCTGACTTTTTTTCAGCTTCAAATTGTAGTCGTAAGAGTATGTAAAAGAAAATAAATGTAAATAACAACAACAGCTATTTAAGAATAGAGTGTTGCCACTCAAGTATTTTTTTGACCGGGTGCAGTCAAGTTAATAATTAGTGTTTTTTATGGGAATTGTTACAATTTAAGTTTAAAATTTTTTAAACGCACTAATAATCCCAAATTAATAGTTTACTTATTAAGTAAAATATTTTTTTATTAAAAATACATTGAAATTGATTATTGAGGGGTTTAGCTGGATCCTATGCGCATTTCACTGTTGCTAATGCAGATCATCAGGGAACCTTTACCCAAAGCTTCTTAGAACAACTAGAGTTATTATATTATAAACTTTCATTTAAACAAATGAGAAGCTCAATAACAAATAACAAAGTTGAAACAAGAACTCAATAATCAACATGTTTTTTATTTTCTTACTTTACTATTGCTACATTGGCTGACTTTTTTTCAGCTTCAAATTGTAGTCATAAGAGTATGTAAAAGAAAATAAATGTAAATAACAACAACAGCTATTTAAGAATAGAGTGTTGCCACACAAGTATTTTTTTGACCGGGTGCAGTCAAGTTAATAATTAGTGTTTTTTATGGGAATTGTTATAATTTAAGTTTAAAATTTTTTAAACGCACTAATAATCCCAAATTAATAGTTTACTTATTAAGTAAAATATTTTTTTATTAAAAATACATTGAAATTGATTATTGAGGGGTTTAGCTGGATCCTATGCGCATTTCACTGTTGCTAATGCAGATCATCAGGGAACCTTTATCCAAAGCTTCTTAGAACAACTAGAGTTATTATATTATAAACTTTCATTTAAACAAATGAGAAGCTCAATAACAAATAACAAAGTTGAAACAAGAACTCAATAATCAACATGTTTTTTATTTTCTTACTTTACTATTGCTACATTGGCTGACTTTTTTTCAGCTTCAAATTGTAGTCATAAGAGTATGTAAAAGAAAATAAATGTAAATAACAACAACAGCTATTTAAGAATAGAGTGTTGCCACACAAGTATTTTTTTGACCGGGTGCAGTCAAGTTAATAATTAGTGTTTTTTATGGGAATTGTTATAATTTAAGTTTAAAATTTTTTAAACGCACTAATAATCCCAAATTAATAGTTTACTTATTAAGTAAAATATTTTTTTATTAAAAATACATTGAAATTGATTATTGAGGGGTTTAGCTGGATCCTATGCGCATTTCACTGTTGCTAATGCAGATCATCAGGGAACCTTTATCCAAAGCTTCTTAGAACAACTAGAGTTATTATATTATAAACTTTCATTTAAACAAATGAGAAGCTCAATAACAAATAACAAAGTTGCTACATTGGCTGACTTTTTTTCAGCTTCAAATTGTAGTCGTAAGAGTATGTAAAAGAAAATAAATGTAAATAACAACAACAGCTATTTAAGAATAGAGTGTTGCCACACAAGTATTTTTTTGACCGGGTGCAGTCAAGTTAATAATTAGTGTTTTTTATGGGAATTGTTACAATTTAAGTTTAAAATTTTTTAAGCGCACTAATAATTCCAAATTAATAGTTTACTTATTAACAGGCATGTTCGGTAAATCACAAGGTTTCAAATCACTTTGTGATTTTAAAACCACAATTGTGATTTGATGGTGTTCTGAAAATAACAAAAGTTTTAACTTTTCGATTTGATTTCACCCTTTCAAAAACACAAGAAAACAGCTGATGTTTTGTTTTGTAAATGCAAAATCACAAATGCAAATCACAAAGCAAATAACAACATTTCTCGCAAGAGAAAGTGTCTTCAATTTTTTTATCATTTTATAAATTCTTTATAGAAAATTGCTAATTTTACTATAAAAATCAATAAAAAAGATATTAAGTTATTCATTTAACTAATTTATTGCGAATTTCAAAACGAAGTGATTGAAAAAATAACCAAGTGATTTCAAATCGTCAGGCATTAAGCTGACCGGTTTAAAATCACAAAAATTAAAATAGTTTTGTGTACAGAACACCTTTTTTGTGATTTCAAATCACTTTCACAAAAAGTGATTTTCAGAACATGCCTGTAAGTAAAATATTTTTTTATTAAAAATACATTGAAATTGATTGTTGAGGGGTTTAGCTGGATCCTATGCGCATTTCACTATTGCTAATGCATATCATCAGGGAACCTTTACCCAAAGCTTCTTAGAACAACTAGAGTTATTATATTATAAACTTTCAGTTAAACAAATGAGAAGCTCAATAACAAATAACAAAGTTGAAACAAGAACTCAATAATCAACATGTTTTTTATTTTCTTACTTTACTATTGCTACATTGGCTGACTTTTTTTCAGCTTCAAATTGTAGTCGTAAGAGTATGTAAAAGAAAATAAATGTAAATAACAACAACAGCTATTTAAGAATAGAGTGTTGCCACACAAGTATTTTTTTGACCGGGTGCAGTCAAGTTAATAATTAGTGTTTTTTATGGGAATTGTTACAATTTAAGTTTAAAATTTTTTAAACGCACTAATAATCCCAAATTAATAGTTTACTTAACAAGTAAAATATTTTTTTATTAAAAATACATTGAAATTGATTATTGAGGGGTTTAGCTGGATCCTATGTGCATTTCACTGTTGCTAATGCAGATCATCAGGGAACCTTTACCCAAAGCTTCTTAGAACAACTAGAGTTATTATATTATAAACTTTCATTTACACTGCAATTACACATGCCACTAGTGGCATGCCAGTGTTGTGTACGTATTATCGACGAAAAATTGTTCGAAAAAGTCGAATCTCTTGCCATTTGCTTTGCTGTTTACACATGCCATCGCCACTTCATTTCAAAAATGTCGTCGAAGCGAGCTGGCTCAGTCTCGCTTCCATTTTTACTTTTGTTTTGTTTATAGAATAGAGTTACCTAGTACGTCACAAAGGCACATTCTTGAGGAAACTATTAACACATTATTATTATTTTAATAATATTAGTTCTTTATAATTAACAAACTTCAGTTTTTCACACACAAATCAAGTAACAAATCATAATAACACATTTAACAAGCTAAAATATTAATTTAATTTTCACAGTAATCCAATAAATTTGCATCAAATATTTAACAGGGTAACACTTTTCTTCGTTTTGACATTCAATGGCATGCAACTGCCAAATTTTCACTCGCATGCAAATTTTGCTGCCACTGGGGCTGCCATTGCGAAAAATTTGAGTGTGTTAGTGAAAAATCGTGAGTGTATTGAGTTATTCGAAATGGCATGCCACTATAGTGGCATGTGTAAATGGTATGTTAAACAAATGAGAAGCTCAATAACAAAGTTGAAACAAGAACTCAATAATCAACATGTTTTTTATTTTCTTACTTTACTATTGCTACATTGGCTGACTTTTTTTCAGCTTCAAATTGTAGTCGTAAGAGTATGTAAAAGAAAATAAATGTAAATAACAACAACAGCTATTTAAGAATAGAGTGTTGCCACACAAGTATTTTTTTGACCGGGTGCAGTCAAGTTAATAATTAGTGTTTTTTATGGGAATTGTTACAATTTAAGTTTAAAATTTTTTAAACGCACTAATAATCCCAAATTAATAGTTTACTTATTAAGTAAAATATTTTTCTATTAAAAATACATTGAAATTGATTATTGAGGGGTTTAGCTGGATCCTATGCGCATTTCACTGTTGCTAATGCAGATCATCAGGGAACCTTTACCCAAAGCTTCTTAGAACAACTAGAGTTATTATATTATAAACTTTCATTTAAACAAATGAGAAGCTCAATAACAAATAACAATGTTGAAACAAGAACTCAATAATCAACATGTTTTTTATTTTCTTACTTTACTATTGCTACATTGGCTGACTTTTTTTCAGCTTCAAATTGTAGTCGTAAGAGTATGTATGTTATTTATTTTAATTCAAGGTACTTGTGTATGTAAGTATTTTTTCTACGTTTAAAATAACTTAAATCACATTTCATTCGAGTTCTCGTTGAACCTTCATAGTGAAGAGACATTAAAGCGGATTTTTTTTACATACATACATACGAAACAAATATAAAAAACAACAAAATCAAAAATTATACAAAAAATATTCGTAATACATATTCACCTTGATAAATAAGCTTATTGGCTTTACTAATATTTTTTACATAGCAAGAAATAGCAAAAACAAAAAAAAACCGTAAACACAAACAAAGTTCCCTTGAGGAATAATACTCTGTATGAGTACCTCAAAGGAAAAAAATTTTGAAGTGAGTTCTAACGGCAGAAATGCTTATTTTACTGTGAGTTCTGAAACTCTTAATGAAAAAAATATAAATAATAAATCTGATGAAAATCTTTTTTTAACGGCAAAGCCAATTTTTCGTCAGCGATCAACTTCACTTTGTCCAATGCCAACTAGTGAATCGTTAACATTACCATTGCCTAGTACTTCCTCATTTAAGTCTGCGATATCATCCGCATCGGGCTCGCCTTCATCACTAAACCAAGTTATCACTACAGATAACAGTAGCTCAAAACCCAAGGTACAAGTGGGAATGGACAGATATATAACAGTGGTAAAGCGTGGGCGAAGCCCAAATTCTTCAAAAATTTCATCTGCTCCAAAGATGTCTAGGGATAACAGCGCATCATCTACCAATCGTCAAAATCGTTTTTCATTATTGCAAAACACCGACGACAAGCCCTCTACATCATCGCAAAAGTCTTTTAAGCCACCACCTATTTATCTGAGAGAAAAAAATTCTAACGCACTTATAAAAAAACTACTGTCGACCATTGGTGAAAATACTTTTCACATCATTCCAATTAAACGAGGTAATATTGATGAAACTAAAATCCAAATATATAATGAAAAAGATTTCCGAAAAATTGTTAGTGAATTCGAAAAAAATAAAACAAATTTTTACACATACCAACTTAAGAGTGCTAAAGGCCTACAGATAGTATTAAAGGGCATAGATTCATATGTTGAACCCGAAGAAGTAAAATGTGCACTTGTCGACCAGGGATTCAAGGTAAAAAATGTTACCAACATATTTAATAGAGAAAAGGTCCCCCAACCCCTATTTCGGGTTGAACTGGAGCCGAACGACATACAATTGAAAAAAAATGAAGCCCATCCAGTTTATAACGTAAAGTATCTCTTACATCGAAAAATCACAGTTGAAGAGCCACGTAAGCGTTCAGGTCCCGTACAGTGCCATAATTGCCAAGAATATGGCCATACGAAAACTTACTGCAAATTACCTACAGTGTGTGTTATCTGCGGTGAATTGCATGGTACTGCTAGCTGCACTAAGCCAAAAGATCAAGCAGAAAAAAAATGTAGTAATTGTGGAGGTAATCACACAGCTAACTATAGAGGGTGCCCTGTATTTTCTTTCGTTAAACAGGCTATGGGTCAAAAACCCAAGCTAACTCCAGCTCTACAAGTAAACGCGAACTCCGACACTTTTGCTCAAATCAGCCAACCAGTTACTTCACGTGTATCGTATGCTGATGCTGCTAAGACTAGTTCAATTCCCACGCAAAATGTTCCACCGCCAAATAATTCAACGAATTCAAACTCAAGCTTTAACTTTAGTCGCCTTGAAGCTACTATTGAGAATCTGGTGCTAACTATAAACAACTTTACTACAAATATGACAAGTATGATGCAAGAAATGCTGCGAATGCAGAATACACTGCTTCAAGCATTAGTTAATAAACCATGAACACGTTAAAAATATGTTTCTGGAACGCAAACGGCATTCGCCAACATAAAAATGAACTTGAGCACTTCCTCATGGAAAAAAATATTGATATAATGTTAGTTTCTGAGACCCATTTGACCTCAAGAAGCTTATTTAAAATAAATGGTTACACTTTATATGATACAAAGGACCCGAGAGAGAGAGCATGTGGTGGATCAGCAATTCTGATTAAGTCAAGACTCAAGCACTATGTCCTTGACAACGTTAGTGAAGAATATTTGCAAGCAACGAATATTTTCGTAGAAAATTTTTGTGCGAATTTCGTGATATCATCAATTTACTCACCTCCCAGATTTTCAGTTACCGAAGATCAGTACGAGAAGTTCTACAAATCGCTTGGATCTTGTTTCGTGGCAGCTGGTGACTACAATGCAAAACATACGTACTGGGGATCGCGTCTTGTTACACCTAGAGGTCGAGCCTTGTTCAATACAATTTCAAAAATGGGCTTAGATGTCATTTCGAGTGGGGAGCCTACTTACTGGCCTACTGACGTAAGAAAAATTCCAGATGTTATAGATTTTGCCGTCACGAAAAATATTCATAGGGACTTAATTCATGTAGAGGCCTGTCTAGATCTGTCCTCCGATCACTCTCCAACAATAGTTACAATTTTCAACCCACTAAGGAGTGATTTAACTAACTCATATGTGAAGATGATTAATGGAATCAACTGGCTGGTATTCAAAAAATATCTTAGTAGTCACTGCGTAGAAAACATTCAGCTTAGATCATGCGATGATATTGAATTTAATATTGCCAATCTTAACGAAAATATTAAACAGGCTGCTGAACACGCCACTACCTCCTATCCGCAGACCGGCTTTAACAGAATTTATTCTACGGAAATTGAACATCTTGTATGTGAAAAAAGGAGAGCTAGAAGAGAATGGCAACAACACAGATCACCCCTAAATAAAATCAGACTTAAAGAATGTACTAAACGACTCAAAGAGCTGCTATCATCGGAAAAAACTGCACTACTGGAAAAGTATTTAGAAGGTCTTGATGTAACGTCCGCATCTAATTACTCTTTATGGCGCGCTACTAGAAATCTTAAACGACCCGTTGATCTTAAATCACCATTGCGTACAGCGACCGGAGGCTGGGCAAGAAGTGATAGTGAGAAAGGTAACTTATTTTCTGAGCATTTAAAATCTGTATTCACTCCCAATTCATGTACGGGTGCTGCTGATTTACCGAGTGTAGTTTCTCTACCCCCTCGTCCCTTAAGGTTTAAGATGCGTGAAGTACAAAAAGTAATTGCTGAACTCAACCCGAAGAAAGCTCCAGGTATTGATGGCATTAGTAACAAAATGCTCATGAACTTGCCTCATATTGCAATAAGAATCCTGCTATTTACTTTTAATGCTATTTTAAGAATGCAGTATTTTCCACATAACTGGAAACTGGCCAAGATCAAAATGATTCCAAAGGCGGGCAAAGATCTTACCAAGACTGAGTCATATAGGCCTATAAGCTTACTATCTACAATCTCAAAGCTTTTCGAAAAGCTGCTCATGACTAAATTGTCCAAAATTTTAACTGATAATGGGTGCATCCCGGACCATCAATTTGGTTTTAGAAGTCAGCACAGCACGATTGAACAAACGCATAGACTGGTCCAAGTTGTAAGAAGAACATTTGAAGAAAAGAAGTATTGTTCTGCTCTCTTTATTGATGTTTCTCAGGCATTTGATAAAGTATGGCACGAAGGCCTAGTTTTAAAATTGAAGACATATCTGCCAATAAACATTCAAAAGCTTTTGGAAAGTTATATTATTGATAGGAAGTTCACTGTTGTGGAAGGAGAGTTCACGAGTGTGCCCGAATCTATATCTTCTGGTGTGCCCCAGGGTAGTATTCTGGGTCCTGTCTTGTATTTAATATATACTTGTGATATGCCTGTGAGCAATAATATCCATATTTCTACTTTTGCCGATGATACAGCCTGTATGAGTGTGCACGAAAACCCTTATGAGGCATCCCGCAATCTCCAGGAACATATCACTCAGCTGGAAATATGGTTGAACTTATGGAGAATTAAAGTCAATGAACAAAAGTGTGTCCATATAACGTTCACCCTAAGAAGAGATACTTGCTCCCCCATTCGAATCAACAATCATAATATTCCTCAACATTCCCAAGTGAAATACCTTGGTATACACCTTGATCGAAGACTTACATGGAAACATCATATTGACTCTAAGTTAACTCAGATGAAACTTAAGTTAACTCAAATCTATTGGTTGATTGGCAGAAACTCAACACTCAGCTTAGACTGCAAACTTTTACTGTACAAGTCGCTTTTGAAGCCAATATGGTGCTACGGAATTCAGTTATGGGGCACTGCTTCAGCTTCCAATGTCGAGAGAATCCAACGAAGGCAAAACAAAATTTTACGGTTAATAACATCGGCTCCATGGTACATCCAAAATTCTATTATACATCGTGACTTAAATATGCCACTCGTGACTGAAGAAATTGCAAAATACGCAGGCAAATATTTAACAAAACTCGAATCACATCCTAATCCGCTTGCTCGTAATATTTTGAACTTTACTGGACACATCCGCCTAAAAAAGAGGGACACACGGGCTCTTATACCTAACACTCCAGATGGGACTACTTGAAAATACTTCCCCCCCCCCTTTTTTGATTATCACTACTAATGTATTATTTATAACTACCACTAAGTTTATGTCCGACACTGGTCGGGCCTAATAATTAATTTTTTTTTTATAGATTTAAGATTTGAATACTTATTGTTAGTTCACATATGAAGATACAATAAATAAATACATGCATTAATAAAAAAAAAAAAAAATTTGAGATCAAACACTCTTAAGTTAAAAAATTCATGACTTTAAGTTAAATTGAGCTTTTTTGCTAAGTATAAAAGTAATTATTTAAATATCGATTATACATAGAATTTATGTATTAAATATTAGAATATACTTAAAATTAAAATCACTTGTCTTTCATTTGGTTTAAATATGCATATGAAAAATTTAAAATAAGATTTAATATTAAATTTCACGTCTTTTGTGTTTGAAAATAGTAACAAATTTAAACCTACTGGTTAATACGACTTCTGTATTCTTCGAGTTTAACTCTTCGTTTTTTATTATCGATTTCATCTTTTCTCAATTGAAGCATTAAACTTTTGTATTCGTTCTTTTTCTTAATTTCTTTCTTATACAATTCAAACTTTTAGACTTTCCTCCTTTATTTTGTGTTGTTTTCGAGCATATCTTTCAATTTGTTTTAAAGAATCTTTCACCTCATTATACAAGTCTGTTTGAACTTTTATCTGTTGTTCGATAAAATCTTGTTTAGCGGAAACGTTTTTGTAGTTTTTCTTCCAATATTTCGTGACGTGCTTGGTACAAATATTTCATTGCTTTCATTGATTTCAACACAAGAAACATTTCCGAAATCTTTGGAAGAATTTATACCTATTTCTGTGCCATCGGGACTAATAATACTGTCCAATTGTAACAAAGCAAAAGCAGCTTCTTCTATCGGTGTTAATATATATTGGTTGTTTGAACCTAGTTAAAGATTTCTCTTTTAAGATTTTAAAAAAATTAATTTATTAAGCGGCTATACGCTTTCATTATTTATTTCTTTAAAAAATGAATCTAAACTACACTTATGTTTATACTTAATACTGATGTTCGATTCAGACTCGTGTTAAATTTAGACTGCCTTCATGTCAAAAAACAATCTTTTTATATAATGTTGAGTTTTAGTGCCTGTTTGCTTAAACTAGGGTTAGTTATGAAAATGTAAACACATTCTTTATCTTATGTTTATTAACATGCCCTTTTCTTGGGTTGTTTGTTTGTAAATTGTGTTTACTGTTTTCTTATCTCTAGAATATGTTTACATTTGATATTTCCCTGAAATGAATGTCTTTGTCCTAAAGTGTTTGTATCTTTATTTCGATTACAATTTAGCATGTTATTACAAATAACCTTTCACATGCTTGGTTTTATTACAAATAATCTTTAGTAAATTTGACATGTTTGATTTATTACAAATAATCTTTGTTTTAGTATGTTTTGTATCTTTGTTTTAGTTTAACATGCTTGATCTTGCTTTAGCTTAAATTATGTTTGTATCTTTGTTTTAACAACCTTGAGGTTGTAGTGTTCCTTAACTCTCCCCTTCCTAAATTAAATCGTCCCTATTTAAACTGTATTAGCCTGTATCTTTACTAGCTCATTTCTATAAAGGACTTTAAAGTTTTCGTCTGCTTTGCGTTGTCTGTATATTATACAATATTTGGATATTTTTATAGCTGTGTATAGACAACTAATAATTCCAGTTGTAATTATTATTAAGTAAATAAATGACCTAAAGGGGTGATTTTCTACAGGCATATAAAATTTCTTTAATGAATCTAAGTTATTAAATGCATATTCTGTGTCTGTATATAAAATTTTCATTATCTCAAAACTTTCACCATGTTTAGTGTGTATTGCTTCTAGCAATCTGGCATGTATGTTTTTATAAGTTATGTTATCTATATGTACTTCGTCCGTGAATTCTACTAATGTTATTTCTGTTGTCGTATGGTTATTTACAGTGTGAGTTCTGTCTAATAATATAAATCCTTCGTCAATTTGTAATAGCGGTTGATTGTACTCTTGAATAATTGAATATTTAGCGCTCTGATTTTCTAGTAATGGTATGATACAGTTGTCGTCCGTGTTATTGTTTCGTTTGCAAATATATTTTCCCAAATTGTTTTTACACTTTGTGATCCTAACATAGTCCTTCCCGCATCTTGCTATTTCCTGGTCAGTAACAATTTTTCCATGTCTAAAACTAATTGGAGTTACCTTAAAATAGTCACATTGGTTAGTTAGTACCGGGTATTTGTAAATGGTGATTATGAGTTCATAGGTTCTAGCGATGTGTATGTCTGCGTATTCCATTATGTTAATTATTGGGGTTCTTGTTAATTCATGCGTAATCACTTCCCTCAAATCCTCCATGTCCAAAGCTTCCGATAAGAATTCATTGTTTTTTGCAGCATTAATAGTTCGTGTTATTAATAAAAGTTGGTCATGCACTTGTTCTAAGATTATATGGTTTTTTATATTTTTCCGATTGATTGTATTAAGAATTTTTTCGAATCTAGAGTTTATTAATTTTTGTTTTGTATTATTTTCAATTAGTGTGTTAATGGCTTTCTCTATTTTTATAACATCATCGTGATCCGGGATACCCGTAATAAATTTTAAGGCGGAATCTAAAAAATTTATTCCTCTTCTCTGAATATTATGTTCTGTTAGCTGTTTCGTAAGAATTTAAATTTTTTCAATCCAAATTTGTTCTTCTACATTAGGCTTGTAATTACCACTAAGCACTTGCCTGTACGGCGAGAATATTTTTGTTAAGTTGCTTACATGAAATAAATAAGAATAATTGTCGAATAACAATGCGTCGTCACCTCTTGTCAATACGTATTTTTCCCCTGTTAGATTTTGTAGTTTAACGTCTACTTGAATTGTTGCGGTTGTGATGACCATGATTAGTGATGTTAGGAATGTTACCCTCATTTTTTGTAAGTACATAATTTTTTGAGTTAAGATAGTGTCCTCACGATCTTCCTGAACTATGTGTTTTTTGTATCTGCTATCGCTCTTACTTCTGATGTTAGTTCTAGCTACCAACACTTGATCTCCTTGTTGAAATGTCCTATGCTTTAATCCTTGATTTAACCTTTGTAGTGTCTTCTGCGAAGCATTTCTTAATTTATTTTGTATATCCTCCTTAGAGAATTTTATTAAATTAAAATGAATATCTTTGGGTTTATATCCTGTAACTGAATGTGTAGAGTTGTTTATTTCTTTTACCGCTAGGAATAACTCCTCCGTTGCTGATGTTTCTTTATGTATCTTAAAAATTCGAGATAGTTCCGATATTGAATTATGTGCTCGTTCGACTTGTCCATTTGCTTTAGACCTGTGTACTGGGGTTTGTATCTTTTTAATGTTATGTTTTATGCACATTTGGTTCACCATGATCGTATTCAAACATTTTTCATTATCTGTCATTACTCGTTTGCAGTTCGGAAAATTATTAATGAGAATTTCTTCTAGTTTACTGTCCATATCAGCCTTTGAGTCGATGTCTCTGATGACTATGTATTTAGAGAATTTATCTATACCTACAAGATACTGTTTATGCTCGTTGAAATAAATGTCTATATGTATGTATTCCCCTGGATGTTCGGGAATATCCGAGTGTTGTAATGGTTCTTTTGTTGGGTTGCGTTCGTATTTACCATACAAACATGCAGTGCATTTCTTATTAAATGCCTTACAGTGTTTTCTCATGTCCGGCCAGTAATATTGTTCTAATAGTTCGTGTATATTATTTTTATAGCCTCTATGTGCTCTCTCGTGTGTTTCTTGTACTAATCGAATTTGTTCCTCTCTTTTCGTTATATCTCTTAATCTTATTGGTGTGTGTACGAGTTTGGTGGTATTGAATGTATTCTTTATGATTCTTCCGTATTTAAATAAATCTTCAGCTGTAGCATATATGGCGGTGATTTTTTGGGGTTGAATACACTTTTTTAGTTCGGTAATTAAATTTTTTCGTTAGTAAATCTAATAATATGACGTAATTTACTCTGAAATATTATTTGTGTATGTATTTCATTAGATACTTCATTTGGCATGAGTTCAATTTGTACTCCATACGCATTAAATGGTTGTGATATAGTTTTTATTATTTGTTCACTTGAGCTATCACTTGAATGAACTGTGCCTACTGATGATGTATTTATAGCTTGTCGTGATAATACGTCCGCCACAACATTTTGTGTACCAGGTTTATAGGTTAATTTAGCACCATAGTCTTCGATGATGGCTTTCCATCGTTTTAGCTTGGGGTTAGGATTTTTGTCTAAAATTGCATATGTCAATGACTGATGGTCAGTAAAGATGGTCAAGTCAGCTACGCCGTATATGTAGTTACGTAATTTCTTTAAGGCCCAAATTATAGCCAGTAATTCTTTTTCGTTAGTACTATAATTTTGTTCGGTGTTGCTCAGTGTACGAGATAAAAAATAAATTGGGTTCCTATTTTGACTTAGAACAGCTCCAATAGCTATGTTGGAAGCATCTGTTGTAAGTTCAAATGGTTTATTAAAGTTGGGTTGGTATAATTCCACTTGCTCTTTTAGACTATTTTTTAATTTGTTTACAGCTTCTATGGCTGGTTGTTCCAGTTTAACCTCTTTAGTTTTACTTTTATTTTTACCAATGTGAGCGTTTTCTCCTTTTAGGTGCAAAGTTAGGGGTTTTGAAATTTGAGCATAATCTTTTACAAATCTCCTATAGTAGCCAGTAAGTCCCAAAAAACCTCTGAGGTCTTTTAATGTTTTCGGTATTGGAAAATTTTCTATTGCCTTAATTTTTTCCGGGTCAGTGGTTATTTTATTATATTTTACAATATGTCCGAGATATTCTACTTCTTCCATGAAGAATTTTGATTTCTCATTGGACACTTTTAAGCTCGCCTTATTTAGGGCATTAAAAATAGTATGGATATGTTGTATGTGTTCCTCTGGCGAGGAAGAATATATAATTACGTCGTTTATGTATACGTAAGCAAATTTTCCTATAAATTCTCGTAAAATATCATCCACACATCTTTGGAAAATGGAAGGAGCGTTCTTTAAGCCGAAAGGCATACCTAAAAACTCATATTTTCCGCCATTTACACAGAAAGCAGTCTTCTCTCTATCCTTTTCCTTTATCCTAATTTGGTGGAATCCTGATTCCAAGTCGAGTGTGGTAAAGTATCTAGCTTTTCCTAGATTCTGTAAAGTTATATTTATATCTGGAATTATATATCTGTCAGTAACTGTATGTTCGTTTAGTTTTCTGAAGTCTATCACCATCCTACGTTTCGGTTTACCATTCTCATCAGTTCCTTTTTTGTGAACTGTTAACATAGGTGAATTGTAAGGACTAAAGCTTTTTTGAATAATACCATCTTCTAGTAATTTTTGTATTTCTTTATTGACAAATTCTGCGTCATTCATATTGCCCGGGTACTGTTTTGTCCAAATTGGGTCATCTGTAGTTGTTTTAATGCTTGCCTCAATAGTTGTAGTAAAAGGTAGGGGACCTATTTTATTATTACCTATCATTAATTCTTCAATCTCTTTTCTATATTCTTCACTTCCTATGGTGAAATTTATGTATGCATTATCCTTTCTTTCCTGCAATTCAAATCTTATTTCGTTACTGTTTATTATTGCGCCTAGATTTCTTATTCCGTCCCATCCTAATATTAAGTCAAAATTATCTATCGAATCTATTTCGAAGAAATCTATGTCTTTTCCCATAAATTTAATAGTTTGTTTGGTATTGACTATTGATTTACCATGCATACTTATAATTTGTAAAGGCTTAATTTTTTCTGAATGGTTAAACTTTAAAGATTTTTTTATATAATTGTGGGTTGCGCCTGTATCTATTAACACTTCAAAATTTTTTTCTCCATCATTCATTATAATAAAGGGCAACCCATTTTTTAGTTTAAGGACTTAGTTACTATTTTATTTATGGTACCTGTTTCTACAATAATACTTTGGTTATCATCTTCCGCTGCAAGGTTATTGCTTCTCAGAAATTTAGATTGGTGAAATTGTGTGCTGGGTTCTTGGTGTCTCTTCCAAGGATGATGTTGTTGATTATGAAAATTCGTTCTGCGATGTTGATTGGTGTTACCTGATGATGTGTCCATTGGTTCTGGACGTGGTTGATACTGATGTTTGGTAGGCACTTCTCTTTGTTGATGGATATACGATGGACGTCTGTGATGATGATGATGGTTGTTATTGGGTCTTTGTATTGGCTGTACATAATTCCTCTGTTCATTGCTGGAGTATGATAATCGTAATTTTCGATGCTCGTCATCGTGTTCTATGGTGCGTGCTACCGCAAAAGCATGTTCCAAATCCTTTATTGGATTTCCATATAGTGTGGAACGTATGTACGAGTTACTAATTCCGTCTTTGAAGACTCGTACAGCTTCTTGAGTGGCTTCATTTGTCATTACATCTATTACCTCTTGTGAATGATCGGACATGGCAATTTTGGAAGTGATTAAGGTGAGAGCTTTATTAATTTCATCATGAAATTCTGGTAAGTTGCGTCTACCTTGTGTTAATTTCTTCATTTCATCCTGAAGTACATATAATGGTCTCTGATCGGTATAAGTATAATCTAATCTGTTTCGTATAGCATTGAAACTGAATATTGTATTGTGATTTGTTAATACGTCTGCGGCTGCGCCTTGTATCTTCGTTTTTATTATTGACAAGGCTACCACGTATCTATTTGAGTTTTGGTGAATTCTGATACCTTCCATAAGCCTCGACACATCTTCCCTCCAAATTCGATATCTTGCGATATTGCCGTCGAATACTGGCAATGCTTTGAATACGTCCAGATTAATTTCCTCGGGTGTGGTGTATGAGACGTTCACTGGTTGCAATCTAGCCGTTGCTGATGGTGCTATGCCTGGGTTGATTGGTATTTGATCGAGTCTTTCTTTCAGCGTTCTATTCTCTTCCTGAATATTTTGTAGCATGATCTGCAAACTAGCCATTTGTTGGATCATTGGACTTAGGTCGGCTTGTGTCATTTCTTCCTTAGTAACTAGATTTCTTTGTTCGTCAAAGATGTTAAATTTTTTAATTCTTTTCATAAAAAATTTTTTTTTCCTTTTTTACCACACTTTTTCTTTACTATGTGCAATAATTTTACTTATGTGGAAAAGTTCTATATATATATTTTTCCTTTAATGATCCTTTTCTTATGAAGGATTCTTCCTTGCTGCGACAAGGATGCTTTGGTACGCTCGTTAGAAGGATACAAATATATTATCCTCCTGGCAGGATCGCCAGTTAAAGATTTCTCTTTTAAGATTTAAAAAAAATTAATTTATTAAGTGGCTATGCGCTTTCTTTATTTATTTCTTTAAAAAATGAATCTAAACTACACTTATGTTTATACTTAATACTGATGTTCGATTCAGACTCGTGTTAAATTTAGACTGCCTTCATGTCAAAAAACAATCTTTTTATATAATGTTGAGTTTTAGTGCCTGTTTGCTTAAACTAGGGTTAGTTATGAAAATGTAAATACATTCTTTATCTTATGTTTATTAACATGCCCTTTTCTTGGGTTGTTTGTTTGTAAATTGTGTTTACTGTTTTCTTATCTCTAGAATATGTTTACATTTGATATTTCCCTGAAATGAATGTCTTTGTCCTAAAGTGTTTGTATCTTTATTTCGATTACAATTTAGCATGTTATTACAAATAACCTTTCACATGCTTGGTTTTATTACAAATAATCTTTAGTAAATTTGACATGTTTGATTTAATACAAATAATCTTTGTTTTAGTATGTTTTGTGTCTTTGTTTTAGTTTAACATGCTTGATCTTGCTTTAGCTTAAATTATGTTTGTATCTTTGTTTTAACAACCTTGAGGTTGTAGTGTTCCTTAACTACCTCCACCCGTTGCTCGACATTCAGCTTTGTTATGAAGAAGTTTTTTTTTTAAATTGCACTTATATAGGGTGTTTTTTAGAGGTATAGAACTTCGAATTGAAATAAAACACAAGAAAATCGTTTTAATGTCCATCAATTTGGCTTTATTGGAAGGATAATTTTATGCCATTAATGTTTAAATATGATTTCGGGCATGTGGCCGCCGCGGCTGGCTCGAACAAAGCCAATTCTACAGGTCCAATTTTCAACCACTTTTTCGAGCATATGGGGCCGTATGTTGGCAATAACGCCACGAATGTTGGCTTCCAAGTCCCCTAACGTTTCTGGCTTGTTGGCGTAGACGAGCGACTTCACATATCCCCAAAGAAAATAATCCAATGGTGTCAAATCACACGATCTTGGTGGCCAATTGACAGGTCCATTCAGCGAAATTATGCGCTCATCAAATGTTTCCTTCAATAAATCGATTGTGACGTGCGCTGTGTGGCATGTAGCGCCGTCTTGTTGGAACCACAACTCATCCACATTCATGCCATCCAATTCGGGAACAAAATAGTCGGTTAGTCGGCTCCAATTGCTGTGCACGGTGGCGAATCGATTCATTCGGGTCCTCTTCAACACTTTGCTCTACAGCGGCAATTGTTTCTTCGGTGCGCACTGTTCGACGTCTCTGCGGATGCGTATTATCACATAGAGTAAACGTAGTGCGAAAACGATCCATGGTTAACCGAAGTAATTGCTCTGATGGACGATTATGTCGACCATAAAATGGACGGAGCTTGCGGTAAACTTCGCGAACTGAACCATTATTTTCGAAATAAATTTGCACGATTTGCGCGTTGTTCTTTTGTCAACCTGTTCATGATAAAATGGCAAACCAAACTAAATATTAATCATTTGACAGCTGACAAAATGGCCGCCAGTTAAAAAAGTGGTGCCAACTTAAAGTTCTATACCTCAATAAAAAACACCCTTTAGTCGGCCAAACTTTCATCCATTCAGGTCCCGTACGTGGAGGTGGTCCTAAAGTGTTAAGCTTTTTCGAGATTTCTGCCCATTCTACCTTTGTATCCACTTTGTGTAGGCGATTGTGGTAAGATTGCGCCAATTCTGCCCTTGCTTCGAGCAGCTCCACCATTTTTTCGAACTGCTTCCGTGTGGTTCTTTTCAATCTAAAATTATTTTCTTCAGATAAAAACAGTTTGCATAAAGATTATTAATGAAAATACTTACTCTTTGAATGCTTTCATTTCTTTTAAATTAACTTTTCTTTTTTGTCGAATGAAATAAAATGCAGGACTATTTTTCCAACTTTTGACATGCGAATGCGAGAATGGTAGTACAACAAATTGTAAAAGAATTGTTAACAGAGTTGCATTTTTGTGTCTTTCGAGAAACGTAGTACAACGAATTTTTTAACAGGGTTGTATTTTTATGGTTTCCGAGAAACGTAGTACAATAGTGTAAAAACGAGAAATTTAAAGCTCGAATACGACAACCGTAATAAGGCTGAATATGTACTACAAATATTTTTTTGTATAATTTTTTATCTGTTTAGTAAGTATGTAAAAAAAATTCCGCTAATCGACTGTTCGCTATGAAGGTACAACGAGAACTGGGCAGAATTTGATAACAAAAATTATAAAAATTGCATTAAAAGGGAAGTAAAAAGAACTTACAAAATTGCTCCGTTTTCGTTTTCCTGCACATATCTGTATGTTTTTAATTCTACCATAAGCCGAATTTCAGCCCCCGCTGATACTACATTAAACGAGCCGCCGCCGCCGTCAGGCAGCCTCAACCGGTAAAATGGCCTCAGCTTGTTTCACTATATTGCAAGCTTAGGAAAAATCTAAAAATTTTAAATGTAACATTATTTTTTGTTTATGTCAGAATATAATTTAAAGTACATACCAGATGGTTTTCTTTCCACCAGTCAAGACTTTCCGCATCAAACACAGCGATATCAAAATATTTACGTATTTCAATAGATAGAGAATATGTATTGGTCCTCTTTGCATTTTTTAATCACACTTTCTTTCACTTATTAAAATGGCTTCTTGAAAAATGGAATAAAAACTAACGGCACTTTCATAGTTGGCTTTATTTTAACATACAATAGAGATACAAAAATTAAGTATATACAAACATTTATGCGTCTCATTCAAAAAATTATCGGCTAAGCTGATAACAACGGCGGCTCTGATCAAGCCGGTGGAGCTTTTGAGCCGATTTTGGTCGGCGGCGGCGCGGTTTTTTAGAAATTCAGCAGCGGGGGCTAGCCGCCGAATTCGAGCTAATCGGCTTGTTTCTCTGGTGTGGACACCGTTATGGAATAACATATCCAGAAAACGAAGCCGACAGACTGTGAGTCGGCTTACAGCCGCCACCGGCAATTTTCAGACCCTCAGCCGCCGCCGACCTATGCGGCTAATTTTCAAAGCACGAAGCTGGTTGGCGATAGCCGGGTTAACAGCCGCCGTCGAATTTTATCACGAAATCGCGACGCTGCCTATGCATGTGGCTGTGATCGGCGCACGGCTCAGTCGAACACTCGTATATAAAATGCGTCTGCAAAATTTTCTTGCCAAAATACTATGTTTACTCTTTTTTATTTTTTTGTTGAAAGAATTTGAATGGTTTTTTCGTGAATTTACAAAATATATACAAGTATGTACGCAGTTTTTATGCGAAAATATGTTTTATTCTATCGTCTATAGTAGTTTTGTTGAGATATATGCAATTGATCACGAAATGTACGATAATTTCCAAATACATAAAAAAGCTTATAATAAACTTGTATGTGATGTTTGATTCTTATATTATTAGATGCTACATATGTGCCCTTAATTATGAAAGTGGTCTAAGTCACATGCATTTTTGCTTTGAAATTTTAAATAAATCGTAAAAAAACTTCAATAAATATATCATAAATACTAGTTAAATTTATATTAATCGAGGCTACTAAAACTCGAAATTAAAATGTTGCATAACGTAAAAATATTTTTTGATTTGTTCAAATGTAATCTACTAAATAAGTCGATCAAAGAAATATATGACTCAGACAACTTTCATAATTAAGGGCACATATGTTATATACAGATCTTATCTTATAAAATAATGAAAACGAGTTAAAACTATCGCTATTGAATTTTCAGCGAGAGCCGTTAGTTTCAACCCATTAAAGAACCATGGGGAAAATTATGTAGAAGAAAAGTGTGGTATTTATTCTTACCAAAAATGGTTATAAAAATTTTCCGAAAAAGGCGGCACTTAAAAGTTATGGTACCAAAAGTGTTTATAGCTAGGATATGTTATTTTTAGGTGAAAAGTGCAATGCGCATGGCTGTTAAGAATTCACGCTTTCAGTGAATATGATTTTTTATGGCCAGTCTATGAGAAATTGCCGGTGGATCGAATAAAATAACACTAGGACTAGCCTGTACTCAAGTTTCTTAGATGTGGGTGCATAAATTGCTATCAGAAAGGGCTGATCTATGTTAAAGTCCTCCCTAGATAATTATTTTAAAAATATTAATAATGAAAAAATTCAGAATAAATCATTCAACTATTGCTAATATCGAAAAATTGTAATAGACAAAAAATAAACTATTTGTCTTTTATAAAACAAATATGTATGTATGTCATATTGTATGTATGCATATAACTCATACGGCATCGGTGAAGGGTATATAATATTCGGCTAATCCGAATATAACACTCTTACTTGCTTTATTTTCAAAAGCTTAATTTACAAGTTGCTGTTACGAAAACTGTAAACAAAAAATAAAGTATACTTTTGTTTTTGCTATAAAATGGTTATAAAATCCGCCGATCACCGTTGTACATCGGCTTCGTGCTCAGCTCATTTTCGACTTTGACCTAGCCGCTCTCAAGGCAAATTCATAACAGGTAAAGTTGAAAACACAGCTGATCTATTTTTTTGCCTAATTAAAGGCGAATAACTGTTGGCTCGTATGTCAAAAGTTGTTTGTATATGGAGACTTGCGCGGGACGATATTTTCGGCGGCGCCAGCAATTGTAAAAACCGTCGGCAGAAGCTGATTATCAAATAACATGAAATACAAAATTTAAGATAAAAAATAATTAAAAATAAATAAAGTATATATTTACGTGCTGCTAGTTAAGCATTACCTATATATTTCATTGGTGCTTTGCCAAATCATCAGTAAACTTCAACCACATTTTTTGAACAGTCAAAAACCTCTTATGTTATGCACAGACATTCAAAAATTCCTGTGTCAAAAACTATTTGAGAAATCACAAATAGTTTTGAAAATTACAAAAGAAAAATAAGCGTAGTAGGCCTAGAATTTTAACAAAACCCAACAAATAATTTATATTCGATATGAATATATTTTATTTTTCTACACCTTTATACAATTGAAAATCCATTGGATAGCAATAAAAGTATTTATAAGGCTTTTTCCAGCGCCGGCGTAGCTGACTAAAATTATCGACGGCGCGGCTCAGCCGGTTGTGAGCTATCATGGCCTAGATCTCTGCTTGAGTAACTTCAATCAGCTGCTTTTAACATACGAGCCTCCAAGGCAACAACAAAATACCATATTGATTTTATTGTTTGTATTTTGTTGTAGTATTAACTTTACCTGTCATGAATTTGCCTTGGCCGTTCTTTTAATCAGTAATTACTACGTTTAAACGCAAATAAAATTGTAAATTGTTGCCATATTATTGTTTTTATTGCGACTTACTAATTCAGAAAACTATTTACGATTAACGCACTATTTGCAAATAAAATGCTTGAGGTTGCCACACTTACAAATGTTTGATAACAAAAAAGGAATAAACGGATTAATATTGCACAAAAAACATTAATAGAAGCAAATAATGACAAATAAAATAAATAATTATTTGATTATTTGTACGTTCGCACCACTTTTTTGTCAACTTAAGTAAGTTTTCTAAGGAAAGTGCTACCAAGTTTGTGCACTTCTGCTACGTCGTATTAACAGTGAGTGAATTTATTTATTCATTTATTATACATATTGTAAATTTAATAAATTTGCATATGTTGTTGCAGAAATATGGGCGGAGTCACTAGACCATATGCCCAAGATTGTATTAACAGTATTTTAAAAGGTTTTGTGACTGACTATACGCGACCTATGCCTTCACATAGGAAGTAGCAACGTGGTTGTTAAAGAAATTACACAAAAAAACCGGAAGATTACACGGTTATCGGTAGCACATCAGTCAACCAGTGCGAGCGAGACTACTGAAGGCCAAACAACATATATTACGTTTACACGCACGGCTTATTTGCAAATAAAACTGTAGATTGTTGCCATATAATTGTTTTTATTGCGACTTAATAATTCAGAAAACTATTCACGATTAACTCACTATTTGCAAATCAAATGCTTGAGTTTTACTACGTTTATAAACGCACTATTTGCAATTAAAAATATTCGCAAATAAATTAACTCACTGTTTATACGGAATAGCAAAAGTACACAAACTTGGTAGCACTTCTATAGAAAATTTACTTTTTTTTGACAAAAATAATAGCGTAAATGTGCAAAATATCAAATAATTATTTGTTTTAATTGTCATTATTTGCTTCTGTTAATGTTTTTTATGCAATATTAATCCATTTATTGTTTTTTGTTATCAAACATTTGTAAGCGTGGCAACCTCACGCATTTTATTTGCAAATAGTGCGTTAAGCGTGAATAGTTTTCTGAATTAGTAAGTCGCAATAAAAACAATAATATGGCAACAATTTACAGTTTTGTTTGCAAATAAGCCCTGCGTATAAACGTAGTATTTGCCACACTCACAAATGTTTGCTAATAAAAAACAATAAAAAGATAAAATATTGCACAAAAAAACATTGGCAGAAGAAAATAATAATTTTTTAATGCATGTATTTATTTATTGTATCTTCAAATATGAACTAACAATAAGTATTCAAATCTTAAATCTAGAATATAATTATTAGGCCCGACCACTGTCGGTCATAAGCTTAGTGATAGTTATAAATAATACATATGTAAGTAGTGCTAATAAAAAAGGAAAACAAAGTATTTTCAAGTAATCCCATCTGGAGTGTTGAGTATAAGATCCCTTGTGTCTCTCTTTTTAGGCGGATATATCCAGTAAAGTTCAAAATATTACGAGCAAACGGATTAGGATGTGATTCGAGTTTTGTTAAATATTTGCTTGCGTACTTTGCAATTTCTTCAATCACTAGTGGCATGTTCAAATCACGATGTACATATATTTGAATTTTTGATGTACCATGGAGCCGAAGTTATCATACGTAAAATTTTGTTTTGCCTTCGTTGGATTCACTCGACATTGGAAGCTGAAGCAGTGCCCCATAGTTGAATTCCGTAGCACCATATAGGTTACAAAAGTGCTTGTGTATCAAAAGTTTGCAATCTAGACTGAGAGTTGAATTTCTACCAATCAGCCAATGTACCTGATTTAATTTTAGTTTCATTTGTGTTAGCCTAGAATCAATGTGTTGTTTCCATGTAAGCCGTCGATCAAGAAGTATACCAAGGTATTTTACATGTGAATGTTAAGGAACAATTTGATTATTGATTCGAATGGGGGAACAAGTATCTTTTCGTAGAGTAAATGTTACCTGCGCACACTTGTGCTCATTTACTTTAATTCCCCATAACTTTAACCATAGTTCTAGTTGGGTAATATGTTCCTGAAGATATCGGGATGCCTCGTGAGGGTTTTCGTGCATGCTAAAGAAGGCTGTATCATCGGCAAAAGTAGATGCATGGATTTTAGTGCTAACAGGCATATCACAAGTATAAATCAAATACAAAACTGGTCCCAGTATACTCCCCTGTGACACACCGGCAGAGATAGATTCGGGAACACTCATGAAGTCTCCTTCGAAAACAATGAATTTCCGGGATAGAATATAACTTTCCAATAGCTTTAGAAAATTCATTAGTAGATATATCTTCAATTTTAAAATTAGGCCTTCTGCCGTACTTTATCAAATGCCTGAGAAACATCAATAAAGAGAGTAGAACAATACTTCTTTTCTTCAAATGTTCTTCTTATAACTTGAACCAATCTATGCATTTGTTCAATGGTACTATGCTGACTTCTAAAAACAAATTGATGGCCCGGTATCCACCCACTATCAGTTAGAATTGGGGACAATTTTGTCATAAGCAGCTTTTCGAAAAACTTTGATATTGTTGATAGAAAACTTATTGGCCTGTAAGACTCAGCTTTGGTAAGATCTTTATCCTGCTTTGGAATAATTTTGACCTCGAGTTACATATTATATACATAATCGCTGTAATTTTTGTTTGTTATTATGTATTAATATATTTACCAATATATTTATTACTACTGTTATTAAAACATAATCATAATCTTAGTAGTGTTACTGATTTTATTATTATGATTCCAATTGTTTTATACTTTAATGAACATCATAACTTGATAAAAAATCAAATATTCATATAACAAAAACTTTATTAAAAACTCTAAAAAATTTTCATTGTATAAATATATTTAATATTAAAAAGATCATTTATTTGTTTAGATATACATATATATATACAAATAAAAATATTCATTTACTTAAAAATAAAGAAGCTCTCTTATTTATAATTAATTTACTGGCGCAGTCGTTATTCTCGTACCAAATAAAATAATAAACGAGAAAAAGAAAACTTTAAATCGTTTTCTGAAACAAACCACAACTTTATTTTAAACTTAAAAAGATGTTTTCTGTGACCTTGTGAATGTGTGCAATTGAAAGGCTTGCTTAATCTGAGTGCAATTATACTTCTTTTCGAAAGTAAAAAAAATGGAACGAAACTGAGCAAAAAGAGATCATTACATCAAAAATATTTAACGTCATTGAAAGCAAAAAGAATTGGAAACAAACAATAACATCAAGAATCGAAACCACAATCAAAAAGGTAAACATGGAATTAAATGCATTTCAATTACTGGAAAGTGTACCAAATTTTGATGGGAAAACCGAAGAACTCCAAATGTTTATTTTACACATCGACGAAATTCGAAAATACGTTGATGCTAACCTCTTACCACTGTTCGATTTGAGAGTAAAGCTATGTACACACGGTTGTCAGATCTTACAATATTGCCAGTAAAATGTGCTAAAAATTTCTTACAACCGTGTGAACTGGCAATTTTTGTCAGCCGACGTTGCCAGAAAAAGCATTGTCAGTCCATTGCAAGACTAGCAACTGACAATATATTGTCAGACATCTTACAATCGTGTAAACACATTTTAAAATTATTGCCAGATATTTGTCAGACATTTTAATATTGTCAGATGTGCGAAGTTCATGCATCTGACAATGGCGTCATTGTAATATAATTCTTTCTATGGGCAACACTGCACACGCTTGATTTTAAAGAAAAAGTTTATAATAAAATATATGCACACAAAATCATTGCAATTGCTTCTTTATGGTCCATAATAATTTATACTTTCACTTTTTACATTTAACACAAGCACAAACGATAAATATTTAACAATTTCCAACAAATGGTTTAAGTCTGGCAACGCATAACAACAGATCGAACAATTTGTCCATATGACAACCGTGTGAACTGACAATTTTCCTACTGACGATTTTGTCAGATGAATTTATTGTCATACAACCGTCCAGCAATAAATTGTAAGATTTTCTGACATCCGTGTGAACTGACAAGAAATATTGTGCTGGCAATTTTCGATTCCACACACTTTATTGAAGGCAAAAGAAATTTTAATTGAAACCGATTATTTTTACCAAAAATGTCATCAACTACAATCTTATTCATCAAAAAAGTTTAATCATAATATACCAAAACGATATTTTTCAAATTACAATAAAGGAAATAATTTGCCACATTCCCAATCTTTTACTAATTCAAAAAGATATAATTCTAATTCACATACTCAAGATAACCATCAACAATTTACTGATAAAAGAAGTAACTACAATCATTATTTTAATAATTATAATTCAAAAAATTTTCAAAATACTCAGAACAGTTTAGCAGATGTGGGTCAATATGGAAAATACAGATCAAGAGAATTTTCTAACCCACAAAACGTTTCTTCGGATACTAGATTAAATGCACAAAACCACTCTAGACATTTTAGAAACAAAAACTTTACGAGTAATTCCCAACAAGATAATTTTAATAATCCAATATCAATGGATGTAGATAAAATTGAAACTTCGAATTTTCAGTTAGTGGCCGAAGAGCTCTTCGCTTCATAATTGTTAGAACAAAATCTACTCCAAAAAAATTATTGATTGATACAGGATCAGGGACAACTTTAATCAGAAAGGGTTTATTCCATAATTCTTTTAGTAGTGAACTTGAGCATCCTATCACATTAAATACAATCTGCTCAAAGACTATTACTGTTTCAAAAGTTACAATACCACTTTTTAAAGAATTTAATCGTCCAAATTATAAAATAGAAATGTTAGAAACAGAAATATATAGTGCATTTGATGGGATTATAGGTTGCAACTTATTTAAACCATTAGGAGCTAAGACTGATTTCAAAAATAATATATTAACAACAAATGATGCGAAAATTCCTATCATATTTGAAAATTCTTCTGAAGAGACTTTAAAGATTGACTCCATACTAGATTCTATAATTGAAATAAGCTTTAGTGAACCAAGAATAGATTTTTTAATACAAAAATTAACAAACGAAAATTTGAACGAAGAAGAAATTAATCTTCTCATTAAAATAATTAAGGATTTCAAAAATATTTTTTACATTGATGCAGAAAACTTATCTCCAGCTTGCAAGCATAGACACAAAATTCCAACTACAAACGACATACCTGCTTATTCAAAAGCATATCGCTATCCAGAAGTTCATAAATTAGAAGTAGATAAACAAATTAAAGAAATGTTGGAGTCAGGATAATAACCAAATCTAATAGTCCGTATAATGCTCCAGTATGGGTTGTTCCTAAAAAAATTGATAATTCTGGACAACAGAAATGGAGGGTGTTTATTGATTATAGAAAATTAAACAATGTTACTATTGAAGACAAATTTCCAATACCTAATATGGAAGATTTATTTTCAAAATTAGAAAATTTACAATATTTTAGTACAATTGATTTGGCAAAAGGATTTCATCAAATTTTAATTTCACCGGAAGATAGACATAAGACTGCATTTTCAACACCGACCGGACATTATGAATTTAATAGAATTCCATTTGGTTTAAAAAATTCTCCAGCATCATTTCAACGTATGATGAATGAGATACTTCAGGATTATATAAACAATAAATGTGTAGTATTTTTAGATGAGATTCTAATATTTTCGACATCCCTTGAAGAACATGTTTTTTCTCTAAGACAAATCTTGAAAATATTATCTGAATATAATCTTAAAGTTCAAATAGATAAATGCAATTTTTTTCCGACATGAATCTGAGTATCTTGGACATATTATAACTCCTCGCGGAATACAACCAAATCCAGAAAAAATAAATATCATTAAAAAAATTTCACTTCCAAGAACTATCAAGGAAATTATATCATTTTTAGGATTAACTGGATTTTATAGAAAATTCATTAGGGACTATAGTCAAATAGCCTTGCCGATGATATTAAAACTTAAAAAGGGTACAACGATAAATATTAAAAATCAAGAATATATTGATTCTTTTAATAAATTAAAAACGGTTTTAGGTAACCTACCAGTTTTAGCTTATCTCCAATTCGATAAATTGTTTGTATTAACAACAGACGCCAGCAATTAGGGCTTAGGTGCAGTATTATCCCAAAATGGTCACCCAATAGACTTTTCATCACGAACATTAAACAAGCATGAATTGAATTATAGTGCTATGGAAAAAGAATTACTAGCAATAGTGTGGTCAGTAAAATATTTTAGACCGTACTTACTCGGAAAAAAAATTCAAAATACAAACGGACCATAGACCACTGGTATGGCTGAACTCAATTAAGGAACGAACATGAAATTATAGATGTGGAAGATACAACTGAATGAATATAATTTCGAAATAGAATATATTAAAGGAAAGACTAACAAAGTATCAGATTATCTGAGTCGTCTTAATGTTAAAGTATTAACATCAGAAAAGGGAGATATTTAATCGAATTTATCCACGATTCACAACGCAGAAAAAAATGTAAATGACCACATATCTATATCTGAAATGCCTATAAACATTTATAAGAATCAAATTATGATAATTCAAGGAAATGGTTACCAATACAAGAAGCAAATTTTGTATAAAAACAAAATTAGACATACTATAAAAATAAATGAATATTTTGAAGAACAGATTTTAAAATTTTTAAAACAAATTTTTCCCCTGAAAGGAACTGTAGCAATTTTTTGCGAAAATTGTGATGTTTTAAAAAATTTTAATGCATTTCTTTGTATGTTAACTAATTTCTACATACATACACATATTTACCTAATGTATATTCCCAGCCAAAAATTAGACAAAAACTCTCCATTTCAAGTAGTAAAATCTGAAAAAAAGGAGTGGCACAGAACAAAAAATAAATAAATCTAGAGACTGACTGACCAACTGATATGTACACTCTGTCTGATAGGCACACAAACCACACTTAAACATTCCAGAAATATATACACAATACGCTGAACTTTAATAAAATGAGAAAAAAATCATTTAGAACTTCAAATGAAAGCCATAGGTGATCACCCTTCATAAAATACATGTACCTTATTAATGTAAACATATTATCAGTATAAATCAACACAATATGGGGATTAAAATTTTAAAAATTTAATTACCTACAACGCTGACAGATAATTCGTCATACAAAGTCATCTTCTATCCTACAGGAACCGTCGAGAGGGTATACCTAAATTCTATGAAAACGAGTTCGTTTTCTGTTGATCGCTATTCAAGAAGAAAACAAGTTTGTTCATTATGATTTAACTGATTTAAAAGTAAATAAAATTAAAAAAAAATGTTATGCAATTCTATATTATATGTATCTAAAATTCCAAGAAAGCTGTTATTTGAAAGAAATTATCAGCTCTTCTAACTGCATCAGAGTTTAAGAAAAAGGTCCTTTTATTCAATAGCGGACCAATTGAATAAAATTTTAATTTGAAACAGTAAGCAAAGACATCAACTTACTGCATTCTTATTCATAATCGTATAATAAAATATATATATAAAAGAAAAATTCTAAAAGTCTTACCGCTGGACTGATTTAGATTAAATTTGGTATGTAGATACCTTGAGATCCGAGAACGGGCATATGATAGTTTTTATTTTAGAATTTGCCCTATAATGGGGGAAAAGCGGGTATTTTTAAAGGGCATACCAATTTTTTATATGAAGGTAGGAAACGGCGTTGCAATTTTGTAAGGAAAGATAAGTTTTTAAGAGTAAAATCTGTTGGGGTTTAAATATGGAGCTAGTTTTAGTGTAATTAAATTAATTTAATAACATTTATTAGTGTAATTAAATTAGTGTACTTAATTAATTAAATTTCCAAAATTCAGAAATCTTTGAAATAATTTGTGTAAAAGTTGAACAATTGCAAGGAACACGCGTTTGCATAAAATATGCTGTCTCCTTTACAATTTCGCATTGCATCAATATACTCAGGTTGCCTTTGCTTATGTGCGTGCATATGGTCGCCCTGATTTATTCATAACATTCACCTGCAACCCAACTTGGCCAGAAATAACAAATGAATTGATGTCTGGGCAAGCCACGGCTGATAGGTACGATATAGTTACACGAGTTTTCTGGCTAAAAGTTAAAAAATTATGGAAGTAATTAACAAGGACAGAATATTTGGTGAAGTTCGTTGTTTTATGTATTCAGTAAAGTGGCAGAAACGTGGTTTACCACATGTTCACGTATTACTGTGGTTAAAAGAAACGCTTCAACCCGATCAAATTGATCAAATTATCAGCGCAGAAATACCAAATCCAGAAAGTGATAATGTACTTCATAGCATTGTTGCAAAAAATATGATCCACGGCCCATGTGGTCTGCAAAATTCACAAAGTCCTTGCATGAAAGATGGCAAATGCACAAAAAATTTTCCACGACAGCTACTAAAAGAGACTATTCATAATGAAAATGGATATCCTCTGTATCGCAGGAGATCGCCAGCAGACGGTAAAACTTCCAAATGGGAGCTTCTCTTCGGTTGATAATAGTTGGGTGGTCCCTCATTCGCCTATTTTATTAAAAACATTCAACGCTCATATAAATGCTGAGGCTTGCAGTTCAGGACGAGCTATTAAATAATCTGCAAATATATCAATAAGGACAGTGATCAAGCTATATTAAATTTTATAAGCACCGAGGCTGCAAATTCCATAGACGAAGTACAAGCTTATCAAGCTGGTCAAGATAATGGTGAGCGGGTTTATTTTAATCAACATAAGTTTAGCGAACGAGTATCGAACCGCTCCAAAACCACACTCACCGATTTTTTGGAACTTTGCGCAAGGGATGAGTTTGCAAGAAGCCTTTTGTATATTGAGGTACCGAACTATTATAGGTGGGACGCAGCTAGTAAAACTTGGAAACGTCGACTTCAAGGAACACCCGTTCAGAGCTGCCCAGGTATTAAATACGTTAATGCTTTGGGACGCGTTTATATGGTACATGGTACTAACATGGAATGCTTCTGTTTGAGAATTCTTTTATACCATGTTCGCGGACCAACCTGCTTCAACGATCTAAAAATATATAATCGCCAAGAATTTCCAACATGTCGAGAAGAATGTGAGGCCAGGGGTTTATTGAAAAATAACTATCACTGGGACTTAGCACTAGAAGAAGCTGGCCAATGTGGTTCTCCAAACAAGATAAGAGAGCTGTTCGCTGTCTTAGTAGCAACCTGTTGACTTTCCAATCCCCAAGAGTTATGGGAAAAATACAAAAATTATATGACGGACGATATTTTACAGAGACTTCAAGCTAATCTTGCCACTACTACACACAATGATTTTATTTACAATGAGGGTCTAACGAACATTGAAAACCAAGTCATAATCATTACTGGAAGAGATTTGTCGCATTTTGGAATGAACAGGCCGCAAAGGTCCGAGAGAGCTGAATTACGACACCACTTCTTTATAACAACAAATCAAAGAGTCCGTCCCAAGATTAAATCCAGAACAAAAATTGGTATTTGATAATGTTCTTGAGAAAATTGAAAATGGTGAAAGTGGTTTACTATTTTTAGACGCACCAAGAGGTACCGGCAAAACATTTCTTTTAAATTTACTTCTAGCGCAAGTCCGAAAAAATAAAGGTGTTGCTGTTGCCATTTCTTTTAAGGAATGGCTGCGACGTTACTCAGTGGTGGTCGAACGGCACATTCAGATCTTAAACTCCGCTTAAATTTAGGTAATGAAGAAATGCAAGTTTGTAATATTACCAAACACAGAAAGCCAGGGGACATGTTGCAACAATTTAAGTTGTTGGTTTGGGATGAATGTACGATGTCCCACAAAAGAGCATTTGAAGCTTAGAACAGGACTATGCAAGACCTTAAAAACAAACAAGGGGTTATGGGAGGGATGGTTGTACTATTGTACTTTACCGGTAATTGCCAAAGGAACGCAGGCGGAGGAAATAAATGCATGCTTGAAAGCGTTTTCATTATGGATGCATGTAAAAAAATTTTCGTCTGACTACGAACATGAGAGTGCAGCTATACGATGATACACAAACGGGCCAATATGCAGATGCTCTACTAAAAACCGGAGACGATCGTATGCCAAGAGATAAATGCGGTATGATAACTTTAAGTAGTGAAATTTGCAATATTGTCAACAATATCGATGATTTGATAAACAACGTTTACCCCGATCTTAAAAATAATGTAACAAATAGGCAGTGGTTGTGCGAACGAGCCATTTTAGCACCAAAAAATTAAATTGTAGGGCATATAAATGGACAAATGTTAACAGATATGGAAGGTGATGTTGTCGAATATCTATCTGCGGATAATATAATGGATACGGAGCAAGCGACGTCGTACCATGTAGAGTTTCTTAATTCTTTAGAACTATCAGGGGTACCATCGCATAAGTTAAGACTGAAAGTTGGTGTCCCAGTCCTTTTAATGAGGAATCTTGACGCGCCAAGAGTTTGTAATGGCAAACGTTTGCAAATTACCAAGTTGGGACGAAATATTGTAAAAGAAATTATTATGACTGGAATAGCAAAAGGAGAAGACGTTTTAATTCCTCGTATACCAATAATTCCAACCGATTTGCCGTTCCACTTCAAAAGAGTCCAATTTTCTCTGAAAGTAGCTTTTACCACGACAATAAATAAATCTCAAGGGCAAACGTTAAAAGTAGCAGGGGTACATTTAAAAAAAACATTGCTTTTCAAACGGACAACTGTATGTGGCATGTTCCCGGGTGTCAAGTCCACGAAATCTTCATGTTTTTGCATGAAACGGTAGAACAAAAAACGTAGTGAACAAAAATGTATTAACCAAAAATATTACTTTTATTGAATCACTGAATGAATGTCTGTATTTTAAAACAAACTTATGTATGTATATTAATACATGGAATAACATAATTTATAATAAACAATCGTTAGCCAATTTAATAACAAAATTACTTTCGTTGAATTTTATTTACTTGAACTGTATTTATTTTAAGCCTAGCAGTCAATTTGAACTGTTTATCCTCCGCGGGCAAAGTCGCGGGTACAAAGCTATTATGTAATATAATAAAAAATTTATTTTGTACGATGAATTTCAGATTTGCGATT
Source organism: Tachina grossa (assembly GCA_949987645.1). Classification (NCBI taxonomy): domain Eukaryota; kingdom Metazoa; phylum Arthropoda; class Insecta; order Diptera; family Tachinidae; genus Tachina; species Tachina grossa. The sequence goes on along the minus strand of OX465274.1, from coordinate 104,332,136 downwards.
TCAATTTAAAAATTTTGAGTGGATTTGCTAGATTCGGAGGAGCTTGCCATGATTCGTATATTTGGGAAGCATCTCGCATAAGCAGCGTCTTGCAGCAAAGATATGAAATGCGCAATAGCGATCAATCTTGGCTACTAGGTAAATTATTAATATCTTTGCCTTGAGTTGCTCAAGCTACAAACATACGTATCTCTCTTTTATTGCAATAAATTGTATCTGACTTGCAGGTGACTCTAGATATCCTTTGCGTCCATGGCTTATGACACCATTTCGCTCACCAACAACTGAAAATTAACGAAATTTCAATACCATTCACGCAAAGGCAAGAAATTGTATTGAACGTCTCAATGGGATATTGAAATCGGTATATCAATGTTTGCATGTTGGTCTTCATACCACACCCCATACCTCTGGCAAAATTATAAATGCGTGGAAAAATTGCGAATGGTTTAATAACCGATAACGGTTTAGCAATTCAAAATTCATCACAAATAGCAGAGCTTCTTCATGATATAGATGAGGATGTTGAAGAACCATTGCGGCAAGCTACAGTCTCGAGAAATATGCTAAAAGAAAGGTTCAGCAGAGTTCAACCTTAAAAATTGTTTAATTTTGTTGTAAACATTTTTCTTTAAATGAATGTTGTATGTAATAGTTTTTTATTTGTATTTATTTATTGTTTTTATAACAGTCTTATAATTGTATACATGTTTATGAATACACTTGTGAACTAACATTAATTAAACAAAAAAATCCAATTTTATTCCACTTGTGAACTAATATTAATTTAACAAAAAAAAAAAAAAAACTTTTCCATATTGGTAATATCAATAAATCCATACTTACTATACTTACTTTATATTAATATTATAAATGTGAAAGTAACTCTGTCTGTCTGTCTGTCACCTTTTCACGATTAAACCGCTGGACCGATTTCGATGAAATTTGGTATTTAGATACCTTGAGATCCGAGAACGGACATAGGCTAGATTTTTTTTAGAATTGGTCCTATAAAGGGGGAAAAGAGGGTATTTTTATAGGGTATACCAATTTTTTATATGAAGGTAGGAAACTAGGTTGCAATTTTGTACGGAAAGATAAATTTTTAAGAGTAAAAACTGTTGGGTTTTAAATATGGAGCTAATTAAATTAGTATAATTAATTAATTAAATTTCCAAAATTCAGAAATCTTTGAAATAATTTGTGTAAAAGTTGAACAATTGCAAGGAACACGCGTTTTAATAAAATATGCTGTCTTCTTTACAATTTTTCATTGCATGAATATACTCAGGATGCCTTTGCTTATTTACGTGCATATGGTCGCCCTGATTTATTCAAAACATTCATCTGCAACCCAACTTGGCCAGAAATAACAAATGAATTGATGTCTGGGCAAACCTCGTCTGATAGGTACGATATAGTTGCACGAGTTTTCCGGCTAAAAGTTAAAAAATTTATGGAAGTAATTAACAAGGGCAGAATATTTGGTGAAGTTCGTTGTTTTATGTATTCATGTTCACATATTACTGTGGTTAAAAGAAAATCTTCAACCCGATCAAATTATCAGCTCAGAAATGCCAAATCCAGAAAGAGATAATGTACTTCATAACATTGTTGTAAAAAATATGATCCACGGCCCATGTGGTCTGCGAAATCCACAGAGTCCTTGCATAAAATATTGCAAATGCACAAAAATATTTCCACAACAGCTACTAAAAGAGACTATTCATAATGAAAATGGATATTCTCTGTATTTTAAAACAAACTTATGTATGTATATTTATACATGGAATAACATAATTTATAATAAACAATTGTTAGCCAATTTAATAACAAGATTACTTTCGTTAAATTTTATTTACTTGAAGTATATTTAGTTTAAGCCTAGCAGTCAATTTGAACTGTTTATCCTCCGCGGGTAAAGTCGCGGGCACAAAGCTAGTTTCAATATAAAACTCCTTTTTTATTTTAAATGTTTATTAATAAAAAATAAAAAAAGAAGTTCTTGTAACAAGGGTTACCTTCGGGCTAGTTATGGCCAATTCCAATTTTAAATAAAACAAAATTATTTTATTTCATTTTCAAAGCACCCAACGTTTCGTTTGCTTTATTCAAACTTCGGCTAGTTATCGCCAATTCCATTTTAAATAAAACAAAATTATTTTATTTCATTTTCAAAGCACTCAACGTTTCGTTTGCTTTATTCAAACTTCTTCAGGGGTATTTTTTATTCATAAAATCTAGCAAGAAAATAATAGTTCAATCAGATTTCGAATTCTACAATTATAGCAATAAATTTTTGACTTACAATTATATGTTTTACATATTCTCACTATTATCACTTATTGATTAAAAATAGAAAAACTGGACTTCACGACACAGAGTTTGTATTAATAAAACATAAATAAATAAATAAAAACAATACAACACAAATTTATTCGTTACGCTAATATCACAGAATTTCAACTAAATCAGATTATTGCAGCAGAATATTGTAGTTTGGTATTGTCTTTATCTTCCTTTGTGTTCATTGTCCTTTGTATTTTTTGTTGTATCCGCAAACTTTCAAGAGTGTAACGTTTGTTGTCTTTCTTTTCTTTGTCCAATATTTTTATATTTTCTAAGTCCGCTACATGACTGCACTCTTTTATATGTAGTAGTAACGCCGTTGCTTCGTTTTCCTTTCTTATGTCTGCCTTGTGTTCCTTAATTCTCGCCCCTAGCATTCTTCTTGTTGTGCCTACATAAACTAAATCACAGCTGTCTCTCTCGTTTCCATTACATTTTATTTCGTAAACAACATTGTTTGTTTTAAATTTGTCGATTTTTGTTTTGTTGTTTGTTTTTTTTGTAGTGCATGTATTTATTTATTGTATCTTCATATGTGAACTAACAATAAGTATTCAAATCTTAAATCTATAAAAAAAATTACTAGGCCCGACCAGTGTCGGACATAACCTTAGTGGTAGTTATAAATAATACATTAGTAGTGATAATCAAAAAAAAGGGGGGGGGAAAGTATTTTCAAGTAGTCCCATCTGGAGTGTTAGGTATAAGAGCCCGTGTGTCCCTCTTTTTTAAGCGGATGTGTCCAGTAAAGTTCAAAATATTACGAGCAAGCGGATTAGGATGTGATTCGAGTTTTGTTAAATATTTGCCTGCGTATTTTGCAATTTCTTCAGTCACTAGTGGCATATTTAAATCACGATGTATAATAGAATTTTAGATATACCATGGAGCCGATGTTATTAACCGTAAAATTTTGTTTTGCCTTCGTTGGATTCTCTCGACATTAGAAGCTGAAGCAGTGCCCCATAACTGAATTCCGTAGCACCATATTGGCTTCAAAAGCGACTTGTACAGTAAAAGTTTGCAGTCTAAGCTGAGTGTTGAGTTTCTGCCAATCAACCAATATATTTGAGTTAACTTAAGTTTCATCTGAGTTAACTTAGAGTCAATATGATGTTTCCATGTAAGTCTTCGATCAAGGTGTATACCAAGGTATTTCACTTGGGAATGTTGAGGAATATTATGATTGTTGATTCGAATGGGGGAGCAAGTATCTCTTCTTAGGGTGAATGTTATATGGACACACTTTTGTTCATTGACTTTAATTCTCCATAAGTTCAACCATATTTCCAGCTGAGTGATATGTTCCTGGAGATTGCGGGATGCCTCATAAGGGTTTTCGTGCACACTCATACAGGCTGTATCATCGGCAAAAGTAGAAATATGGATATTATTGCTCACAGGCATATCACAAGTATATATTAAATACAAGACAGGACCCAGAATACTACCCTGGGGCACACCAGAAGATATAGATTCGGGCACACTCGTGAACTCTCCTTCCACAACAGTGAACTTCCTATCAATAATATAACTTTCCAAAAGCTTTTGAATATTTATTGGCAGATATGTCTTCAATTTTAAAACTAGGCCTTCGTGCCATACTTTATCAAACGCCTGAGAAACATCAATAAAGAGAGCAGAACAATACTTCTTTTCTTCAAATGTTCTTCTTACAACTTGGACGAGTCTATGCGTTTGTTCAATGATGCTTTGCTGACTTTTGAAGCCGAATTGATTGTCCGGGATGCACCCATTATCAGTTAAAATTTTGGACAATTTAGTCATGAGCAGCTTTTCGAAAAGCTTTGAGATTGTAGATAGTAAACTTAGAGGCCTATATGACTCAGTCTTGGTAAGATCTTTGTCCGTTTTGGAATCATTTTGATCTTGGCAAGTTTCCAGTTATGTGGAAAATACTGCATTCTTAAAATAGCATTCAAAATAAATATCAGGATTCTTATTGCAATATAAGGCAAGTTCATGAGCATTTTGTTACTAATGCCATCAATACCTGGAGCTTTCTTCGGGTTGAGTTCAGCAATTACTTTTTGTACTTCACGCATCTTAAACCTTAAGGGACGAGGGGGTAGAGAAACTACACTCGGTAAATCAGCAGCACCCGTACATGAATTGGAAGTGAATACAGATTTTAAATGCTCAGAAAATAAGTTACCTTTCTCACTATCACTTCTTGCCCAGCCTCCGGTCGCAGTACGCAATGGTGATTTAAGATCAACGGGTCGTTTAAGATTTCTAGTAGCGCGCCATAAAGAGTAATTAGATGCGGACGTTACATCAAGACCTTCTAAATACTTTTCCAGTAGTGCAGTTTTTTCCGACGATAGCAGCTCTTTGAGTCGTTTAGTACATTCTTTAAGTCTGATTTTATTTAGGGGTGATCTGTGTTGTTGCCATTTTCTTCTAGCTCTCCTTTTTTCACATACAAGACGTTCAATTTCCGTAGAATAAATTCTGTTAAAGCCGGTCTGCGGATAGGAGGTAGTGGCGTGTTCAGCAGCCTGTTTAATATTTTCGTTAAGATTGGCAATGTTAAATTCAATATCATCGCATGATCTAAGCTGAATGTTTTCTACGCAGTGACTACTAAGATATTTTTTGAATACCAGCCAGTTGATTCCATTAATCATCTTCACATATGAGTTAGTTAAATCACTCCTTAGTGGGTTGAAAATTGTAACTATTGTTGGAGAGTGATCGGAGGACAGATCTAGAGAGGCCTCTTTATGAATTAAGTCCCTATGAATATTTTTCGTGACGGCAAAATCTATAACATCTGGAATTTTTCTTACGTCAGTAGGCCAGTAAATAGGCTCCCCACTCGAAATGACATCTAAGCCCATTTTAGAAATTGTATTGAACAAGGCTCGACCTCTAGGTGTAACAAGACGCGATCCCCAGTACGTATGTTTTGCATTGTAGTCACCAGCTGCCACGAAACAAGATCCAAGCGATTTGTAGAACTTCTCATACTGATCTTCGGTAACTGAAAATCTGGGAGGTGAGTAAATTGATGATAGCACGAAATTCGCACAAAAATTTTCTACGAAAATATTCGTTGCTTGCAAATATTCTTCACTAACGTTATCAAGGACATAGTGCTTGAGTCTTGACTTAATCAGAATTGCTGATCCACCACATGCTCTCTCTCTCGGGTCCTTTGTATCATATAAAGTGTAACCATTTATTTTAAATAAGCTTCTTGAGGTCAAATGAGTCTCAGAAACCAACATTATATCAATATTTTTTTCCATGAGGAAGTGCTCAAGTTCATTTTTATGTTGGCGAATGCCGTTTGCGTTCCAGACACATATTTTTAACGTGTTCATGGTTTATTAACTAATGCTTGAAGCAGTGTATTCTGCATTCGCAGCATTTCTTGCATCATACTTGTCATATTTGTAGTAAAGTTGTTTATAGTTAGCACCAGATTCTCAATAGTAGCTTCAAGGCGACTAAAGTTAAAGCTTGAGTTTGAATTCGTTGAATTATTTGGCGGTGGAACATTTTGCGTGGGAATTGAACTAGTCTTAGCAGCATCAGCATACGATACACGTGAAGTAACTGGTTGGCTGATTTGAGCAAAAGTGTCGGAGTTCGCGTTTACTTGTAGAGCTGGAGTTAACTTGGGTTTTTGACCCATAGCCTGTTTAACGAAAGAAAATACAGGGCACCCTCTATAGTTAGATGTGTGATTACCTCCACAATTACTACATTTTTTTCTGCTTGATCTTTTGGCTTAGTGCAGCTAGCAGTACCATGCAATTCACCGCAGATAACACACACTGTAGGTAACTTGCAGTAAGTTTTCGTATGGCCATATTCTTGGCAATTATGGCACTGTACGGGACCTGAACGCTTACGTGGCTCTTCAACTGTGATTTTTCGATGTAAGAGATACTTTACGTTATAAACTGGATGGGCTTCATTTTTTTCAATTGTATGTCGTTCGGCTCCATTTCAACCCGAAATAGGGGTTGGGGGACCTTTTCTCTATTAAATATGTTGGTAACATTTTTTACCTTGAATCCTTGGTCGACAAGTGCACATTTTACTTCTTCGGGTTCAACATATGAATCTATGCCCTTTAATACTATCTGTAGGCCTTTAGCACTCTTAAGTTGGTATGTGTAAAAATTTGTTTTATTTTTTTCGAATTCACTAACAATTTTTCGGAAATCTTTTTCATTATATATTTGGATTTTAGTTTCATCAATATTACCTCGTTTAATTGGAATGATGTGAAAAGTATTTTCACCAATGGTCGACAGTAGTTTTTTTTATAAGCGCGTTAGAATTTTTTTCTCTCAGATAAATAGGTGGTGGCTTAAAAGACTTTTGCGATGATGTAGAGGGCTTGTCGTCGGTGTCTTGCAATAATGAAAAACGATTTTGACGATTGGTAGATGATGCGCTGTTATCCCTAGACATCTTTGGGGTAGATGAAATTTTTGAAGAATTTGGGCTTCGCCCACGCTTTACCACTGTTATATATCTGTCCATTCCCACTTGTACCTTGGGTTTTGAGCTACTGTTATCTGTAGTGATAACTTGGTTTAGTGATGAAGGCGAGCCCGATGCGGATGATATCGCAGACTTAAATGAAGAAGTACTAGGCAATGGTAATGTTAACGATTCACTAGTTGGCATTGGACAAAGCGAAGTTGATCGCTGACGAAAAATTGGCTTTGCCGTTAAAAACAGATTTTCATCAGATTTATTATTTATATTTTTTTCATTAAGAGTTTCAGAACTCACAGTAAAATAAGCATTTCTGCCGTTAGAACTCACTTCAAAATTTTTTTCCTTTGAGGTACTCATACAGAGTATTATTCCTCAAGGGAACTTTGTTTGTGTTTACGGTTTTTTTTTGTTTTTGCTATTTCTTGCTATGTAAAAAATATTAGTAAAGCCAATAAGCTTATTTATCAAGGTGAATATGTATTACGAATATTTTTTGTATGATTTTTGATTTTGTTGTTTTTTATATTTGTTTCGTATGTATGTATGTAAAAAAATCGGCTTTAATGTTTCTTCACTATGAAGGTTCAACGAGAACTGTTGTTTGTGACGAAGTGTTTATTTGATCTATGTGCAATTGTTATTGTCTTGTCTTCTATTATATTATTTAAAGATTATATATAAAAAACACTAATTATTAAATTGACTTCACCTGGTCAAAAAATACTTGTGTGGCAGCACTATATACTTAAATAGTTGTTGTTGTTATTTACATTTATTTTATTTTTTATATACTATTACAAATATAATTTGAAGCTGCAAATAAGTCAGCTAATGTATTAACGGTAAAGTAAGAAAATAAAAAAACATGTTGATTATTGAGTTCTTGTTTCAACTTTGTTATGTGTTGTTGAGCTTCTCATTTATTTAAATGAATGTTTATAACATAATAACTCTAGTTGTTCTAAGAAACTTTGGCTAAAGGTTCCCTGATGATCTGCATTAGCAACAGTGAAATGCGCATAGGATCCACATAAACCCCTCAATAATCAATTTCAATGTATTTTTAATAAAAAAAAATATTAAAAAAAAATATTTTACTTAATAAATAAAGTATTAATTTGGGATTATTAGTGCGTTTAAAAAATTTTAAACTAAAATAATTTTGTTTTATTTAAAATTGGAATTGACCAGAACTAGCCCGAAGGTAACCCCTGTTACAAGAAGTTTAAATATACGTAATTGGTGAGAAAACAAGTTAAATTAATATTTTCGGAGGGCCAGCCGAAAATGAAGAGAGAAGAAAGTTCAGGATCTAGCTACAGAGGAAACTTTTTCCAAAATATAAGACAAACCTACAATACAACAACACGTAATTTATTAAAACGATACAGTAGAAAAGTTGAGCGATTAGCAAAGACTATTGAAAGAACTATATACATACAGAAATGCAGACAAATGAAAATTACACCAACACATGTAAAAGACAGCACACGTAGACTAAACCTTTTATTTAAAACAAAAACAGCACAGATTGAGTTAGCTAAAATAGAAGCAAACCTACATATAAAATTATTGAACATAGAAATTAAAGAGGCACATAAACACAATGCATATCAAATAGAATATTAAGAAGATAGAAACAAAAATGAAGACTACACTGAAAGAAACAGAACTGGTGAGATATAAAAGGGAACAGTAGAAAAAATTCTATAACATGAGAATGAAAATTAAACAAACACACTTGTTAAAAATAGACAAATTAAAAACACATAAATTTAAAGAATACAATATGATTTTAAACGAGGAATGGTTTGTCAACTTGACAAATGTACAATTTGATTTGGAAAGCAAATGGCTATTATCGCTTGGAAACAAATTTGCTTTGCCCGTTAACAAGAAGAATTTCGCGCCAATTCCACTAACTGCGCACATAAAACAGTGGGTACAAAATTTAAAAGATGATACCAAAAAGGATATAACAAGGTAAAAAATCGCCAATAGAATTGCAAACTACAAAAAAGCACTAAGAAACAGCGGAAAGGAAAAATTTACTCTTAATATATATGAAGAAACGAAAAAAATACATAAAACAATATGAAAATGAAATAACAATAACAACTGCAGATAAAGGAAATAAAACGGTAGTAATAAAAACGCAACAATAACATAATTACAGAATTATATAAAAAGAACATGATTACACAATTTGAAAAATATAAAATAACAACACACGCTTCAGCTGCTCCCCAATTATATGGTTTACCAAAAATACACAAGGAACGTATCCCACTTAGACCTATATCGTCATCTGTGGTTTTACCATGTTACAATCTGTCAAAATACGTAGGAAATATACTAAAAAATATTATAGCACCGATATATGACATAAAAAACTCTTTGGAACTAAAAGAAAAATTACAAAACTTAACAATTAATGACAGCGAAATCATGGTTTCTTTCGACGTGGTATCATTATTTACCAACATGCCGATTCACCTAGCAATTAAGAACATACTGGACAAATGGCAGCAGCTAAAAGTACATACTGTGATAGAGAAAAAATTATTTCTCAAGATTCTACAATTCTGCTTAAACGAAAACAATTATTTCAATTTTTCCAATAAATACTACCATCATACATATGGTATGCCTATCGGAAACCCCTTATACCCCACCATAGCAGTTATTGTACTTGACACACTCTTGGAAGATGCAATCAAGGGTATTAAAATTAAATTTTTGAGATAAAAGAATCGGACGAATTAATTATAATATTAATATATATATATTAACTCAACGCGTACCACAACAAACTACAGTTTACGGTAGAAAGAGAACGAAACAGTGCAATACCTTGCCTGGACATATATATAATTAATGATAATGGCAAAATTATTACAAATTGGTACAAAAAACCTACTTCTTCAGGAAGAATAATAAACTTTCATTCGACACAGCCGTTACAAATGAAACTAAATACGGCTACAAATTTTATCAAAAAAGTTCTACACCTAAGTGACAAAAAATACAAAAGACAAAACAGAGACACAATATGGGAAACATTATCTAAAAATAACTATCCATCGTACATAATAAATAATTTGATTAATAAAATTCTGAAAAACGAAAATAAAAATTCCACAAACAAAAGGGGGGCCGGAGAAACCAAATTTTACAGTGTACCCTACATACCAAAACTCACAGAAAATAAATCTTTAAATAATATCATATATAGAAGACAAAACAATAACAGTTGCACATTGATCAAATAAAACCCTAAAGCAAGCCACAGACCTTGCGACCGTTGGTACAACATGAGAACATGAGCAGGTTGTGTATGAGATTGTAAAGTGTGTGCGGTCGTTGTATGAAGTTGTGTATGGGTTGTATGAAAGATTGAAAAGATTTGATGTTTTGGCAAGTTGTATAGACAGGTTGTATAATTTAGGAGTATGTTGTACAACTGCATTTCATTTTGTTTTTATATTCGTAGTGTCATATAAAAAAACGTCACGCACGAATACAAATGTGCGTTTAAAATGTTATGCAAATGTAATTTTTGTAGTCTTTTGGCTCACTTTATTTTAGTGTTTTTAAAAGTTTGTTGTTAGAATATGTTTCTTTTTATACAAATAAAATTTTTTTTTTTACCAAAATATTTTCTGTACTTTTTTACATTCTTCTTCTTCTTCGTTTTGCACGAAAAAAATCATCGACTACAATATGCGCAGTAGTACCCGATGTCATGTTTACTAAAATTTTTTTTTTGTGAAATGAAGTTGTGCGCTAATGTTGCACACGTTCTTGTATAGTTTGTGTCCAAAACGAACAACTTGATAAAACAACGCTTGCATAAGACACTTGTTCACAAACAACAAAACAAAAATCGACAAATTAATAACAACCAACGTTGTTTACAAAATAAAATGTAATGGAAACGAGAGAGAAAGCTGTGATTTAGTTTATATAGGCACAACAAGAAGAATGCTAGGGACGAGAATTAATGAACACAAGGCAGATATAAGAAAGGAAAAGGCAGCAACGGTGTTATCACTACATATAAAAGAGTGCAGTTATATAGCGGAAGTAGTTGTGAACTGGGCATCCGGCCCCAATTAAAATTGTTAAATTGTTGCTGAAATTTTTAAATTTGGGTAATTAAAATTTGAAAATTGTTAAATTCTTGGAAATTTGTGTTTTCGGCGGCGCTTTGATGTTTTTTGTTTACATTAGGAGTTTTTGTTTACATTAAGTGTATGTCTGTCTGTCCGTCTGTCGGTCTGTCTGCCTGACCGTGGATGTTTGTGTGTGGAATATTTTGTGTGAATGTATTAAGGCGGTTCATAGTTTGGCGGTTTTTATGTGTGTATATACAGACGAGGAAAATCATGAAAATGATTTTTTCTAATACCAATGGTGAAATAGTGATTATTTTTTTTCCTAATGCCGACGGCAATACATACTTATTTTTCCTAATGCCTACGGCAATACATAATTATTTTCAAATGCCGACGGAAAAACATGATTATAATTTTTTTTCCTAATGCCTACGGCATGCATGATAATTTTTCCTAATGCCTACGGCAATGCATGATAATTTTTTCAAATGCCGACGGCAAAACATGATTCTTATTTTCTAATGCTCCCAGTGTTGCCAGACTGTAGAAATTTGATATCGTAATACTACATCAGTAATATCAGAGAAAATAGGTTTGATGACTACTAGACGATTCTCATATGAATCGTGGGAATGTGCTTGTGTGATTTCATCACGCTAATAAATTGTTTATAAATAAAATAATTAAATAAATGAATAAAATAATTAAATAAATGAATTAAATAATTAAATAAATGAATAAAATAATTAAATAAATGAATAAAATAATTAAATAAATTATTTTATTTATTTATAAAACGTTCTCATGTATGTGAACACTCCTAATGCTTGTGTGTGGGGGGTCCAGCTTGTTTGTCGCTGGTAAGCTTATATTCTGTTTATTTGTTTAAGAAATATATTTGTATGTAGGTATGTATGTGTGTATGATGCATGCATGCATGTATGTATGTATGTATGTATGTATGTGTGTATAATGTTTGTGTGTATGATGTATGTATGGATGTATGTGTGTATGATGTATGTATGTATGTATGTGTGTATGATGTATGTATGTATGTATGTATGTACGATCGAAAGAACTTGTGCGTGGAATATTTTGTGGCTGTGTAGAATACATTTATATTTTGCAACATAATCATTTTCTTTGTCTACGATTATTTTAAAGCAGCAAAGTTTCAACTAACTACAGTCATAAGCAGAGAAACAAAAAGTAAAAATTTGCAAGTTAGCAAAAATGCTAACCTTTCCTCCTCCTTCCCACTTCCTTCTCTTTCCTTTATGTAGTTTGTATTTGAAATAAGAAAACACTTGTAGATTTTTTATTTTTCTATACATTTATTGCTTAAAATTTTTTAAAATTTTATAATAATACATACATTAATATTTTAAAGAGTGAAAAAATTCATTTAAAGCAAGATATTTCTTTTGTTAGTAAAATAGCATTTTTTAATGCGCAAAGACCAAGTTTATGATAATTACAATAAAAATATTCTGGATACTTAATCTCCATTTGTTTAAAGTTGATACACCCTATATCCTCAAAGTAGTATGTTTATGGTGTTTCGTTATCAAAAATCCCATACATTTTTGGGATCATGCAGAGTTGGAAACATGGTGTAAGAAATCTACTGGTAGTAAGTTATATGCAAGCATTTCGAAATGCATTTTCCATCCCTGAATGTTATTTCTATTAGGGCGGATCCGATCGCTGAGCAGCTTCGGCAACTGGGCTGGCACGACTTGGCTTGGCTTGGGTTGGCTTGGCTTGGCTTGGCTTGGCTTGGCTTGGCTTGGCTTGGCTTGGCTTGCCTGGGTTTGGCCGGGGTTTGATCGGGGTTTGGGTGGGGGTTTGGGTGGGGTTGGTTAGGATTTGTATACTAATTTTGTATGAGAAAAGTAACAACGATGATATAAGTGCTACCCTATTGTATTGTTGTTCTGTTGTTAAAAGTTCTGTTGTGGTTTTTTTTTTTCGTTGATATGTATGAATGTGTGTTTGAAACAGTTGATTTAATTAAGTTGTTTGAATACAAAAGCTTGATCCTAACCATACACAACAAAGTTGATAAGAAATAAAAACCCAAAAATAAATATACTATTACATATATATATATTTTATTTATTAATGTGCTTGAAATTTTTTAAAAGTTCTGTTGTGGTTTTTTCATTGATATGTATGAATGTGTTTGGTATAAAAACTTGTAGGTACACATATCTTTTTCTATATAAATGAGGTTTGTTTACAGCTAATAAAATAATTCTTAGTTTAAAAGTTCTTTCTAACGCACTCACGTAATAAGTTCTAAAAAGAAAGCAACGTAAAAAAATGAACGATAGATTTATTTGTGAATTTTGTAAAAAATTATTTACATTGAATAATAATTTAAGACGTCATATTCAACGGTTTCATAATGGTCCTTCCTCATCGTTTAAGTGTACGACCTGCAAAAAACATTTCTCAGATAGAGAGGAATGGCACCGACACACACACACTGAAACAGAAGGTAATAACAATGGTGAAAATATAAATATTTTTTGTGATGATTGTGAAAAAGTTATTCTAAGAAAAAAGTGGTCTTATCATAAAAGAACAAATGAACATAAATATAATTGTTCTAAGAGATCAGATAAAGATGATGATGTTGATAATTTAAAACGTATAAAATCTTCATTCAGCAATCGTATTGCAACATATTTGATTGAAAATGAGAATGAAAATGAGTTAATACCTGAGAGTTTTCTAGCTTCAATCAGAGAAAAGGTGATAAGATTATTATGTAAGCATATACAAGAACATGATAACATAAAATTCAACATTGAGTTGTTCGCTGAATACATATTGATAAAGGAAGATAATGATGATGATGTTGATAATTCATCTATGATTGATATAAAGTCACATCAGACTAAAATGATTATTCTTGAAATGTATTCAACAAGAGAACATATCCTTAATATTTACAATGAACAATGTGATGTTATAGTGAAAAAGATGAGTGAATTCCAGGAGCGAGATAGTGGTTGGACATTGATTCGAATTATGCATTTGGAAGTGAATATTAACCAATACAAGTGTATAAAAGGCACGAACTATATTCCACTACCACAGTCAATACTGAAGAAGTCGGCCTGTATTAATGTTCAAAATAACGATGAGTATTGTTTCAAATGGGCACTAATATCAGCATTGAATCCAGTTGTTTTAAATTCAAATAGATGTACATCATACAAAATAATCAATATTGAAGATGAAGTACTTGTGTTGGAAAACGGGATTGTTTTAAATTTTAAAAACTTGAGTTTTCCACTTCAGATTAATGCAATCAAAATCTTTGAAGCCAATAACAGTGATATTAGTATTAACGTGTTTGGTCTAGATGAGGATAATAAAGTAATCGGTCCATATTATTTTACACAAAAGGAAAAATCTAATCATATCAACTTGTTGTTGCTTGAGGACGTTGAAAAATCACATTATATATGGATTAAAAATATTTCAAGGTAAATACATATTTTTATACTTTTTAACAAAAAAGTATACTAATTAATTTTTTATTTTTATATTTAACTTTTAACAGATTAATTAGAAGCCAATTAACATCCCATAAAAATAAAGTCTATATATGCAATGGCTGTTTAATACATTTTCATGAGGAATCATCGTTGATTAAACATAAAAAAGAATGTAATAGGGTAGTGACGTATATGCCCGACTCAGAAAACAGTAAGGCTTAGATTTATGAATTTTAAAAAGCAAATGAATATGCCTTTTGTCTGCTATGCTGATTTTGAGTGTATACTCGAATCAGTTAATATACAAAATTCGTCTAACGTTAAATCAGTACAAAAACATATACCATTTGCTTATAGCTATTACATTAAGTGTTCTTATAACTCAGATTTAGATATTTTTAGAATTTACAGTGGTGTTGATACACCACAATATTTTTTCAAAAGTTTAGTTCATGATATTTTATCTATTTACACTGGGCATCTGAGTGTTGTTAAACCAATGAATCCCTTAACACCCCTTCAACAGATGCAACATTATGAAAGCAAGACTTGTCATATTTGTTCTAAACCTTTAACTAATATAGGGGTGCAGCCCATAACCAGTGTAATCTAGAATATCAAATACCAAAATTCATTCCTATATTTTTACACAATCTTTCGGCATATGATTGCCATCTCTTTGTAAGAGAGCTTTCAACAATTGAAGGTGCTATAAATATAATACCTTTAAATAAGGAGCTCTATGTATCCATATCAAAGAGAATTGCAGTCAATGAAAAAAAAGATACATTTGAGTTACGTTTTCTCGATTCATTTAGGTTTATGCCGTCGAGTATATCAAAGCTAAGCAGTTATTTGTCCGACAGCGATTTATCGAGAGTAAAGTCAAGCTATCCAAATCCTGAAGAATTCAATTTAATGAGACGTAAGGGAGTCTTTCCGTACGACTATTTAAGTTCAATTAATCGACTTGATGAAATTCAATTACCACCTCGTTCAGAATTCTTCAATAAATTAAGTAATGAGTCATGTAGTGTAGAGGATTATGAACATGCACAAAAAGTATGGTTAACATTTAAATGTGTAACATTAAAGGATTATTTGTTTTTATATCTAAAAGTAGATATTCTTTTACTTTGTGATATATTTGAAAATTTCCGTAAAGTTTGTGTAAGCATATATAATTTAGATCCATGTCAATATTATACCACTCCAGGTCTATCCTGGGATGCAATGCTAAAAACAACCGAAATAGAATTAGAGTTGTTGACAGATATTAATATCTACAATTTTGTTCTTCAAGGTATAAGGGGTGGTATTGTACAGTGTTCTAATCGACATTCAGTAGCTAATAATAAATATATTAGTGAATATGATTCTAGCAAAGAATCAAATTATCTAATATATTTAGATGTTAATAACTTATATGGTTATGCAATGTCACAATACCTACCCTATAAGAATTTCAAATGGGTTGAGAATTTCGAAAATTTTAACGTTAATAATATAGCAGAAGATTCGTTACTTGGATATATATTAGAAGTGGATCTAGAATATCCATCTATCCTGCATGACTATCATAATGATTTACCATTTTGCTCTGAAAATAAGAAAATCGAAAGCATGAAACAAAAGAAATTAATAACTGATTTAAATAATAAAAGCCACTACATAATACATTATCGTAATTTGCAGCAGTGTATACAGCATGGATTAATTTTAAAGAAAATATATAGAATTCTTCAATTTAATCAATCAGATTGGTTAAAAAAATATATTGATTTAAATAATCATCATAGGACTCTGGCTAAAAATTCATTTGAAGAAAATTTTTTTAAATTGCTAAATAATGCGGTATATGGAAAGACTATGGAAAACGTCAACAAGAGGAAAGATATAAAAATAGTATGTCAATGGGAGAGTAGGGGTAAGCGTTTAGGAGCTAGGGCTCTTATAGCTAAACCAAATTTTCATAGTTCACTTCAGATTCATGATAATATGCATGTCATTCAAATGAAAAGAATTAAATCTGTGTACAATAAACCTATTTATATTGGATTTTCTGTTTTAGAAATATCTAAATGGAAAATGTATAATTTTCACTATGATTACATAAAACCAAAATATCGTGAAAACATCAAACTTAATTATATGGATACTGATTCCTTTATTTACGATATTAAAACAGATGACCTATACAGTGATATTAAAGGCGATATAAATACTCATTTTGATACGTCTGCATATCCGATAGATAATGTCTACAATATCCCACTTCTCAATAAGAAAGTTTTAGGCATGATGAAGGATGAGTGTAATGGTAAAGTTATTAAAGAATTCATTGGTTTAAGAGCAAAAATGTACTCAGTTAAAAAAGATGGAGAAGAAAAAGAAATTAAAAAAATTAAAGGGGTTAAGCAGTGTATCACTAACAAATTGAGTATAGTTGATTTTAGAAAATGTTTGTTAGATAAAAAATTATATTATGATTCCATGTATATCTTTAGATCTAAGGTTCACAACATTTATACTCAACATATTAGTAAATTATCGTTAAGCTATTTAGATGATAAGAGATTTATAAGAGATAATGGTATTAATACTTATGCATGGGGACATTACAGAATACCATCATCATCATCATCATCAAATTTAACTTTGTATAGTGATATTATGCGAGATGATGATGATGATGATCAAATTTTCCTAGATGTAAATATATAGATTAAGAAGTTGATGGGAATTTATAAATGTAAATGAATTAATAATAAAGAATAAAATAAAACAAAAAATTTTTACTTTTTATTTTAAATTATATTTATTATATAGAAATACTATATTATTATTATTAACATCATAAAAGCTTTATCATTCAAAGTAAGGGGGGGTTCGGTTTTGCTTAAAGTGAAGTCGTGGTAATTTGTTTCAATTTAAAACAGTTTTCAAAATGAATACCATTAAACTAATACATTACAATCAAGTGTAGGAGTAATTATAATGTTTTTACTATATAACAAAAAAATAACAAACAAACAAATGGTTAAATTAAAATTGCAACAGCATTTTTATTTAAGTAAATATGTTATACTATATTATTATTAAAAAAGAAAATAAAAAAATTAAAAAAATCGCAGCTTCATCATTCAAAGTACTGTTTCTTGTTGTTGTTGTTGCTGTTGTTTTTGTCTTCAATACTCAATTTATTTCTAT
This sequence comes from Tachina grossa, assembly GCA_949987645.1. Lineage (NCBI taxonomy): Eukaryota > Metazoa > Arthropoda > Insecta > Diptera > Tachinidae > Tachina > Tachina grossa. Next base: position 104,314,462 of record OX465274.1, on the reverse strand, counting down.
GGTGTATCTTGAGCTTAAACGAAAATAATTAATTATTAGATTTAATAATCAATAAATAAAAATAAAAATTATTTTACCAGAAATTACCTGTTGTTTCTGCATTTATGGTTAATTCATAGTTAAGTCCACTGGTTTCTTTCCTTATTTTGGAAAGGAAGTATGTATTGCGGTCGAATTCCGCAATAATTTCATCGTCTATTGTCTCATTAAATATACTCGGTAGGTATATATAATGAGTTCTCTCTACCAGACACCGAATTTTTATCCCGAAGCGTGTCTGTACACGCTCCATCTTTGTAATTTTGTAATTACGATTAAAATCCATCTCCTTTATAGGGAGAATGGTTTTATTTTGTGATTTTTTAAAAATGGTTTTCAAATGTGATTCCATTTCTGATAATTTACTTAACTTGAATGACACTTAAAGTAAAACTAGTGGGGGTTTTTATACAAAATTCAGAAATGTAATTTTGTTTCTAAACAGAAAAAATGTGGTAAAATTTTTAAGGTTGAGAGGGTTTTAATTTTAAAAAAGCATTCGTTGCGGTTTTTTTCATTTTGATAAAGTTCCAGCATTTAGGCAAGATTTAGTAAAAAAAGAAAAAAATATTGCAGGAATAATTGAAAGTTCGGCTCCATTTTATAGACATTTTCAACTTCAATACAAAGATAATATAAAATTGAGAATCCGTTGTACATATGACAGCAATTACTTGAAACGTCGATTAAATATTTCATGTTTCGAATACCGTCAAGTTGAATACGAGAGAATTTTAAGTAATGGTGAAATTGAGACGGTTTCTGAGGATGATACTACATACCGATCCGATATGACATTAATCAACATTCAAGATTATACTCATGATTTGGATATGGAAATATTATAAATTAACTAATATGATGAAATACATTTACTACTACTTAATATAAACTTTGTTGTTGATGTGTTAAGAACATTTATTTAACATAAATAAAAAAAATTAAAATAAGAAAAACAATGAATAATCAGTTTTTTCAACAATGAAACAACTTGTGGACCTGATACCTGTAAATGTTCCTTATCGATAAAAGTTGGGAACAAGCATTATGTATAATGAATTTTTATAATAATTTAAAAACATAGACTTTATAAACAGTTCTACAGTCGTCGTTGTGACTTGATTAGTATTACACAATGTCTGAGGAGAGAATATTAGTTGTAGATGTACAAGGTTTTTATCTCAACAATAAATTCATTGTAAAAGAACTGAGTATTTCAATTAACGATATACAAGTACAAACATTTATTATTAAACCACCTTTTCCATATTCATTGTTGACAACAAAAGAAAAAGATTCAATTAATTGGCTTTATAATCATCATCACGGATTAAAATGGCAAGATGGCGATTCAACCTTAACAAATATTAAGGAATATTATATTGCGCATGTTAAAGATAAAAATTTTATTTATTATGTTAAAGGATTAGAAAAAATTAAGTGGATTCAAAATATTTTTAAGGATAAAATTAATTTTTATAACCTAGATGATCTAAATTGTCCAAATTTAAAAACATTATATCAAAATGATAAATCTGTAAATATTTGTTGTTATCATAGAAAATATTGTATATGTGCTGAAAAAAATGTAATACTCTTAAGAAAGTTTATTAAATCAAATATTAATAAAGAAAACATAAAATTATAAAAAACATTATTTTTTTTTGGATTTATTATTTAACACTTAAATCAGATAAAATAATCATCAAACATTAGTTCATTCTGAATACTTGAAATGTCAATAACAATATCTTTAATCGGAAACACTTCAACTCTGGTTGGAGAATATTTTCCTCCAATTGAACTCCCTACAAAATATGTTTGTGGACTTATTGATTTTGTAACATTCAATTCCATACCCAATGTAGATGTTCACAACAATTTGTTTCATATAGGAAATCATATTATTACTATTCCGGTTGGTTCGTATGAACTTGAGGATATTGATTTTTTCTTAAACTCAAGCTTAAAAGATATTGATGAACCAATTTATCTAATAATTGAAGCTAACAATAACACACTTAAAACTGAAATAACCTCATCAATGGATATAGATTTTTCACAACCAAACAGTATAGGAAAGTTGCTCGGACTTAGCAAAAGAAAATTAGAAGTAAATTCAACTGCATATTATAACACTGATCAAAATCTTCAAAATGATAAATCTTTGGAAGTGATGATTGTAGATATTAATCAATTGAATACTACAAGGTTATTTGAATCTGACTTACCTGCACATATTACGGATGTTAATACAATACGCATTGAAAGCAACTTAACAACCGGATCATTTATTAATAATACTTCGAATCATGTTATTCATGAATTTCCTCTTGATGTTCCTCCAGGATATAAAATAAGTGAAAAACCTCGAAATGTTATTTATTTACCCGTCAACTGTCAGCAAATAAACAACATAACGATTAGAATCTTAAATCAAGACGGTGAACTTATAAATTTTAGAAGAGAAAAAATCACTCTTAGACTTCACTTCAAACCAGAATAATGATCATTTACAATAAAAACGTAATGCAAAGAGGATTTCCATTCAATACCGCACCAACTCACATTCGAGAAAGTATAAAAAATAAAAAACTGTTAACATCATATAATACAGAATACTTAAAATCATTAGGATTTAATCTTCAACCATGAATGAAATACTAAATGTCCTTCAAAAACCTATATATGATGAGAGTATTGTAAAAAGAGAATATCATAGTTACTCTCCATATCTAAAATCATTCAACAACAATGATGAAATTCGTATACCAATTCAAAATCAGGATCTCTTTGTCTTACCAAGTGAGAGTATGATTTACATTCATGGCTTTATAGTAAAGACGGAAGCAAACAAAGAGATTCCAGCTATAGATGTGAAATTTAAAAACAACTTTGTTTCATATTTGTTTGATGAAATTCGTTATGAAATTAATGGTTTTGAAGTTGATCGTACACGCAAACTTGGAATTTCATCCACCATGAAAAATTTTGTATCATTGAATAAGGCTGAAAGTGCTACACTAAAAAACGCTGGTTGGTGTCTTAACGAAACTTTTGTTTTAGAAAAAAGTCATTTTAGCTGTTGTATACCTCTGAAAATGTTGATGGGGTTTGCTGAAGATTATAACAAAATACTATTAAATTCGAAACATGAGCTCATTCTTCAACGTTCTACATCCGATGAGAGATCATATTATTCTACAAATACAACTGATCAGTTGAAATTAACAATTCTGGATATAATATGGAAAATGCCGCATATTCAACTATCAGACTTTGCAAAATTGGAAATGTTTAAGATAATCAACAGCAAAAATTCTATACCAATTGCATTTCGTAGTTGGGATTGTCATGTAAATCCTGCACTACCAACGAATACAAAGGTTTTATGGAATGTGAAGCTTTCTCCACAAAACGAAAGACCACGATTTCTTATAATTGGTTTACAAAAAGAGAAAAGTAAAGAACAAGGAAATATATTTGACCATTGTAATATCTCTAATTTAAAAGTATATCTAAACTCAGAGTCATATCCATATGACGATTTAAATAATCGTTTTGAAAATGGCCAGTATTCTGTACTATATAATATGTATGCAAAATTTCAACAAAGCTTTTACATGCGAGAACCTGAACCATTGCTAGATGTTAACGATTACAAGTCTTACGCACCGCTTATTGTTGTTGATGTTTCACATCAAAATGAAACTGTTAAAATTGGACCTATTGATGTACGAATTGAATTTGATACTGAAGCAAACAAACCAATTCCAGAAAAAACATCAGCATACTGTTTAGTTATTCATGATCGCTTAATCGAATACTCACCTCTAACAAGCGAAATTAGAAAAATTATTTAATTATAATATTTCTTTTAAAATTTTTAATAAATGAAAAAAAATTTTTTTATATATATATAAATAAAACAAGATCTTTTTAATTCTTAACCGATGTATTTTATTAAAACATTTATAGTTTCTTTTTACTTTAGTTTCGAAAACAAAAATTTTAAACATAAATGACCACAATTTATTGTATTAAAATTTTGATATCTATCATAATTATAACTAATGTTTTTTCCTAAATATTTTATTAATTGTTTTGGTGGCTGCAAATTGCCAAGGCTATCAAAATATTCGATTTGATTGTTGTTTTTCCAGTATGCTACCCAATGTGTGCCAGGTCCCTTTGAAGTATCCAGATTGATTATTCCACATTCTTTTTTAAATGGTTTGCTTGGAAGAGTGTTGCACATAAACACACCTCTAAAATTTGGAATATGTTTTGCATATTTTCTCAAGTCTACATCAGAAAGGGCTCTTTTAGGTAGCTTCATTAAAAATTTTGTTGATAAGGTTTTAAATATAATTCAAGTCCTTTTTTATATGGTTTTAAGAACATGCCTTTTCCCATCGCAATGGCTTCCATTGTATTATTGTGTCGTTTTGCTTCAGTCAGCTGTTCCTTTCCATTTTTAACTGCATTGATTGCTTTTGTAATACCAGATACACCACCAGCTAAACCACCAAGTGCACCCAGTGCAGCAAATATAGGGGCAAGTGGAAGAAAACCTCCAGATTTTGGTAACGGTATTATTCGAGGTGTTTTTATTAACGATTTTTTCTTCCCCTTGAAAATATTGTTTACAACTTTTCGTGAAATCTTTATAGCATCTTTCAAGTTTTCACTTTTTTTATATTCTTTCTTGCACTTTTCAATACATGTCTAAATAGTTGATGTTTATTTACTGGAGACGACTTTTTAGTTTTACTAATAACGTTACCCATACCGAATTTTGTTTTTGCTTTCATTGCAGTAGCAACAAACCAAGCGTTTGATTTTTCACCCAAACTACTATCGCTTGCTTTGACCCTTTGCCAAGCCTTTTCAGTTAAAATTCTATCAGCAATATGTCTTTTCTCTAAATCTTTATTGTTTGAGTATGCTATATCGTGCTCTCTGCAAGCAGTATCCAATGGATTGATTCCTTGATCACCTCTAGCTAAACGTTTCTTTAATTTTGTACCAGGTCCGCAAAATTGATAACCGGGTAGATGAAGTTCAATGGGAAGTTTATTAATTATTTTATTTAGAAAACCTTTACCAATGAAGGATGGATGGCGACTGAATAACTTTTTATAAATGATTGTCATATCTATTGATACTTTATCGATTAAAGGTTGAAATTAAATTGATTGAAAACAAATAAAAGAGACTGGTTTATATATTATGTTATCATTAGATTTCAGAATGCGTTTTTTTAAACAACATAAAAGGATTAATGTAAGGAATATCGAATCAAAGCTCGATTCATCAAATAAAATTCGTCATAGTTCATTACTACCGAATTCTATTCGAGCTCTTATTGTGGGTCCATCAAATTGCGGAAAAACAAATGTTATGATCAGTCTTATTGAAAGTCCTCATGGATTGAAATTTAAAAATATTTACTTATATTCAAAATCAACACAACAACCGAAATATAAGTACTTAGAAAGTCTAATTAAACCCATTAAGGAGATAAATTTTTCATCATTTTCCAATAATGATGATGTTCTATCGCCAGACGAAGTTAAACCAAATTCAGTATTTATATTCGACGATATAGCTTGTGAGAAACAAAATCATGTACGTGCCTACTTCTGTATGGGTCGTCATAAAGATATTGATAGTTTTTATTTATGTCAAACATATACACGTATACCAAAACACTTGATTCGCGATAATGCTAATATGATTATAATTTTCAAACAGGATGCAATGAATATTAAGCATATTTACAATGATCATGTTGGTTCTGATATGACTTTGAAAACATTTCATGAGTTATGTACCGAGTGTTGGAAAGAAAAATATGGTTTTCTAGTTATTAACAAAGATGATCCTATGAATAATGGTCGATATAGAAAAGGTTTCGATATATTTATAAAGCTATAAAAGAAATATTACAGATACTTTAAAATCAGTACAAGATTAATTATTAAACTAATAGCTTCTCAACTATTAAACTGCTAACTGCTAAACTGCTGTACTGCTAAACTGATCTGTTTTGAATCTGTTTCTAATTCAACCTATAAATATGAACACAAATCTAGTTAATAATCTTATTAAAACTCGAAATATTTTAAAAAAGAAATATAAGAATATTTTGCTTGGAGAAATTGCAAATGATGAATTGTTGGAAAAGACATTGAAACCAATATCAAAACCATTAAAAGAATTAGTTCAATCAACTAATAATAATAATAATAATAATAACATTATAAAACATGAAAATTATCCGGATAACTCTTTTAAACATGATCTTGAGAATAATAAAGTTGCCTTCAGTACACCATATAAAAAGAGTAAGCTTGATTATAACACGTTTTCTCCAAGCTCTAATAACAAGAAAATCGAGAAAAGTTCAAACACGTTTCAATCATTTGATGATGAAAATGATCATGATGACTATGATGATGATGATGATGATGATAATAATGATAATGTTGATAATGAGGATGATAGCAATGATGATGATAACACCATTGCAATACATCCCAATGAAAGTGTTCAATATAATTTATCAAAAGTTAACTTAAATATATATGATAAAACCTATGGTCCTCATAAGGATAAAAATCAAATATGGAGACTGGGTAATGAACCCATCGCTTTCAATTCAACCAATATTACTGTAGGTAATTTACAATGGCCCTTCACATCAGGCTTATATGAATTGTTAGTTTATAAGAACCCAATCAGTTATAATAAAACAGATTTAAATAATTATAAACAAATATTAGAGATGACTAATGTCCATAAACGAAATAACAGTATTAATGGACAAATTAAAGGAAATCGTTCAATTAAATATACAACGATTATTAAAAACCTATTTAAACAACAGAAAATTCATAAGGGAAAAGGTTTAATGAAATTGAATAGAAAAAAGCATAATTATGTTTATTGGGATGATCCTAATGAATTGGTTGATAGATTGCGTCTTTTGATTTCATCAACAACAGCTGGTCACTCAAATCATAATAATGAAATTATATCAATTATTGAGGAATTGAGAGAAGCAAAAATTATTATATAAATAGACTTAAAAATGTACAAACAATTCATATTCATAAAATGCCTATCGATAAGTTTGGACATTATATTGAAAAATCTGCAAGATACCAAAATCAACATTTCAAGATTCATTTGGATAGTGATCGTAATTTCAACTTTAACTTGCGGAGAATAAAAAATATTGCTAGTCCTGTATTGGAAAACGATGCTGTAAACAAAATTTACATGAAAAGTTATTTAAGTGAAATAAAGAAACAACTGGATACAATGTATATGGAGAGAATTAAGGAAATGGAGGATCGTTTTAACGAAATAATACAACAACAAAACGTGTTGACTACAGAAAAATTTGATAATGTAGAAACACGTTTAAGTAAATTAATATATGATCAAAGTATAATACTAAATAATCTCAATCAATCACTAAATGAAATGAAATCATTATTTAATCACAAAATTGATTCAGTTGAAGAACGTCTAAATGAAAAAACGAAGCTCATTACAAACCATTAAAACATAGATATGTAAATCGTTTTTGATTTAAATTCAATATCAGCAGCATTTAAATTGATGTAATCTGTAAGATAGACGTTAGAAATGGAGCGACAAGAAGTGGTTCAGGAGCTTCATAAGCAAGCCCGTAGAAATTTCATTCGACGTCGAGTGGTGATCAAGGGAATTGATGATCTTTGGCAAGCAGATCTTGTTGAAATGGGTGCTTACTCAAAATATAACAAAGGCTATAGATTTATTTTAACAGTTATAGATACATTTTCAAAGTTTGCTTGGGCTGTACCCGTAAAATCTAAAAGTAGTGAAGATATAACCAATGCTATGCAATCTATTTTTTCGCTAAAGAGAATTCCAAAAAACTTGCAAACCGATAATGGTAAAGAGTTCTATAATAAAATATTTCAAAACTTGATGATAAAACATAATATCAACCACTATTCTACATATAGTATCATGAAAGCGTCTATTGTAGAACGATTTAATAGAACACTAAAAGGAATGATGTGGAAAAATTTTAGTCTACAAGGAAATTATCAATGGATACATATATGCAAGGATTTAATTAATCAATATAATAATAAAAAGCATAGAACAATTGGAATGACGCCAAAGTCTGTTAACACAGAAAATGAAAGTTCTATACTAAAACAAGTCTATAATCATCCCAAAATATATAAATTTGGTAAACTAAAAGTTGGAGATCACGTTCGAATTAGCAAATATAAACATATTTTTTCAAAAGGATATACTCCAAACTGGACAACTGAAATTTTTAAAATTCGTACCTTACAGAACACAAACCCCATTACTTATTTATTGGAAGACTATCAAATGAATCCGATTGTTGGTGGATTCTATGAACATGAACTATTAAAGACACATTTTCCAAATACATACTTGATTGAAAATGTTATTAAAACTAAGGGACACCAGGCGTACGTAAAATGGTTGGGATTTTCCAATCAACATAATTCTTGGATCAATAAAGATGAACTTCAATAATATTATACATATATATATATATATATATATATATATATATATATACTTCAATATGAGATTTATTTTTTTACTATTTTTTATTATATAATAAAATTTTCAAACAAATTAACAAATAAAATATACATATATACATAAATAGTATTGTTTTGATTTTTATTTCTAATCAACTTTGTTGTGTATGGTTAGAGTCAAGCTTTAATATTCAAACAATTTAATTAAATCAACTGTTTCAAACACATTCATATATATCAATGAAAAAAACTACAACAGAAACCGAATCTGATTACACACAATTTTAAAAACTTGTAGCTACATACCAAACACATTCATACATATCAACGAAAAAAAACCACAACAGAACTTTTAAAAACAGAACAACAATACAATAGGGTAGCACTTATATCATCGTTGTTACTTTTCTCAAAAATTCGTAATCAGAAATATATTTTTCATATATTTGCAGAACCACAAACAAGTTTAAATATACCTTTTTCTATTACATTTTTTCTTCCAACTAAAAGCACTAAACTAAATATTTCATACATTTTACACCACAAATCTAGACGCGCCAACAATTAAACTTTTTTTCACACATTAAGAAATCTATTTCAAACAATTAACTTGACCACCCACGGACGAAGCGAATACAAAGAAATTATAAAACCACAAATCTTAACGCGCCAAGAAATATTATTAAAATATAAAAACCACAAATCTTAACGCGCCAAGAAATACACTTTTTCCAGGGATGGAAACAACACTACACTCTCTTTGTGTAGCGTACCGATCGATGAAACTAAAATACCGACTTAAATCAACTGTTTCAAACACATTCATATACATCAATGAAAAAAACTACAACAGAAACCGAATCTGATTACACACAATTTTAAAAACTTGTAGCTACATACCAAACACATTCATACATATCAACGAAAAAAAAAAAAACCACAACAGAACTTTTAACAACAGAACAACAATACAATAGGGTAGCACTTATATCATCGTTGTTACTTTTCTCATACAAAATTAGTATACAAATCCTAACCAACCCCACCCAAACCCCCACCCAAACCCCGACCAAACCCCGGCCAAACCCAGGCAAGCCAAGCCAAGCCAAGCCAAGCCAAGCCAAGCCAAGCCAACCCAAGCCAAGCCAAGTCGTGCCAGCCCAGTTGCCGAAGCTGCTCAGCGATCGGATCCGCCCTAATAGAAATAACATTCAGGGATGGAAAATGCATTTCGAAATGCTTGCATATAACTTACTACCAGTAGATTTCTTACACCATGTTTCCAACTCTGCATGATCCCAAAAATGTATGGGATTTTTGATAACGAAACACCATAAACATACTACTCCTCAACGTTAAAAATTTTTCGGCATAAAATTTTTTCCAACCATCGTCTTTTCTCTTCGCCTTTTACATAAATTTTAGAACATCTTGCGTTGGCTTTTAAAAAATTGCAAACGCTTTCAAAAGAAACTGATCCAGCAGTCCAGCTGAGGTGATGATAGTTTTTCGTTAGCCACTTTGCTTCTCTTTGCTTTTTTATTGATAAGCATTTAAAATCAAAAGGTGGTTTTATAATAAAATTGTTATATTCATAATTGTTGAAAACAATCGCTACTTCTTTTGCGATGAAATCATTTGAATTAGTTTTGCAACTTTACGCGTTTATAAAAATTATGTTATTTTCTATATTTCTTAATTTATAAGACTTTTAGACTTTGTCCTTTAGGGGTTATATATTCTATTATACGATTATGAATAAGAATGCAGTAAGCTGATGTATTTGCTTACTGCTTCAAATTAAAATTTTATTAAATTGAATAAAAGGAGTTTTTTTTCTTAAACTCTGATGCAGTTAGAAGCGCTGGAGATTCTTTCATATAACAGCTTTTTTGAAATTTTTGATACATAGTATAATATAGAATTGGATAACATTTATTTTTAATTTTTATGTTAAGAAGTACGGGTATGAGACTGAATTTAAATGTACTTTTAAATTAGTTAAATCACAATGAACAAACATATTTTCTTCTTTAATAGCGATCAACAGAAAACGAACTCGTTTTCATATAATTTAGGTATACCCTATCGACGGCTCGAAATTTCTGTTGCATTTGTTTATATACATATGTATGTTTATTTTATGAAGGGTGAGCACCTATGGCTTTTATTTGATGTTCTATATGATTTTTTTTTCATTTTATTAAAGTTCAGCGTATTGTGTATATATTTTTGAAATGTTTAAGTGTGTTTTGTGTGCCCATCGGGCAGAGTGTACGTATTAGTTGGTCAATCAGTCTCTATTTTTATTTATTTTTTCTTCTTCTAATGTGCCACTCCTTTTTCAGATTTTACTACTTGGAATAGAGAATTTTTGTCTAATTTTTTGGTGGGTATATACATTAGGTATGTAGAAATTAGTTTAGATACAAAGAAATGCATGTTTAATATACAACTATTGTATCAAATCGATCTCAAATAACTCAGTTACCTCTACCAGCAATTCACCGTTGGTGTATTCATAAAGTGTTAGAAACAATGAAATATCTATGTTTTGAGAGAAGTTTTCCTCTCAAGTATTTCTACATGAGGTTTGAGGGGCCAATCACTGTCGCATTCATATGTAATGATTATTCACTTAAAAAACGTCATCATCACCATCAATCATCTCCGTATACAATACATTCATGAGTTGGGTTGATCCAGATACAATTGCTGTCTCATCACCTTCTAACAGCTTTATATATTGTGCTAGTATGCATGCCTTAGCATGCTTCTATCGATAGTGACGTAAGAGTCCGAGATGTAGTAGTGTTACAATTAAAAATCTTTACTATTAGAATTTACCAGTTCGCTCTTTTGAATTTTTGCAAAATAGATACATATGTATGTATTTCATTGACCACAAAATCATAAAATTTCTTTGCTTACAAAATTGTATGACGTGAGGATTTTTTTTTTTTTTTTTTTTTTTTTTTAATTATACATGCTTCGGCATGCTTTCATTTTTTTTCTATAAATTTATGTAATACTCATACAGATACAGATATAAAGCAAGATCTGTTTACTGTACATTTTAAAATTTATGCATGCTTCAGCATGATTCTAGTTGAAGCGTATATTCATTCAATAAGTTTGTTTGATACTTATTCATACACATGTACATTCTTAAAGATTGGATATCAAAGTCCAATTTCCGTAGTTTATCTATATTTTCTAAAGATCTGATAGCTAAAGAAATAAATAATATAATAATATAATAAATATAATAATCCCATTTTCATATTGTAAAATTTTGCGTGCTAGCGCTTTCGATGGGAAAATATACATACAACTTTATAAAAAGTGATAATATGATGTGCTGCTGAATATTGCACTATGTTATAGTTCATTTTAAACACTTAAGTTTTAGCAATATTTCATTCAGACCAACAAGTTTAGAGAATTCCACTACATTTAGTTAATTATCTTTCTTAAGACCCATCATTCCTAATCAATCCTACAAAAAACAACACAAACTAGATTTTTCGTTTTAATTTTATTTTTATTAAATTCAACATTCATTCTTCAAATTACTTTATACTATATTAAGTAGCTTTTCCTCATTTGTTGAGTTGACTTTAATAGGAGACATTTTAATGGTACGATGAACTTTTCTATTGCATGCATTGAGTAAATCTTTATACATACCAATCCACTTATATGAGCCATTAAAGCTAATTCTTTTCACATCATACCTTTCAATGATCTATTAAATCATTCTAATATTGATGCTTTCATATTAAGTAATGTTTAATCTTCTATTTATGTATGAGTTTTCCCAAGTATTTATCAAAAAATTCTTTAGAATCATCTGTTTGTAAGTTTTTTGGTACCCGTACCACTTCAAAAATATTTTCCATTGCCTTGGTTTTTAGAGTGCAGCTTTTATTTTCAGCTGTACTTTGAGAATGTGTCAATTACAGTCTTCAAAAATCAACAATTTCTATTTTCTGTAGAATAGTTCTACATTTCAACTAAATCAGCTTGCCAAAGATCATCTATTCCTTTCATTACAACTCTGCGACGCACAAATTGTTTTCGTGCTTGCTTATGGAGTTCATTTACTAAATTTCTTTTTGAAGACATTAAGTTGTTTTTAAAGATTTTTGCAGAGTGTTGTGATCTGCTTGACGCACTTTCAGCTATTGATACAAACATATAATTTTCTAATCTATAAATTTTTTCATTAAGCTGTTCAATTTGTTCTTCAAAGGATGTTTTAATATGTAGAATATCTTTTTCAATTTTATAATTTTCTTCTATATATAATTTTATTTCGCGTTGTAGTTCCTCAATTTGCATTTGAATATCTTCTCGTATTACAGTATTATCCCCCTTAAAGTATGTTAATAATTTCTCTTCTAATTTGTCGATTTGAGTTTGCAAAAACAATTTATTGATAACATCGTTTTCCTCCAGAGCTTTTGCAACATTTTTGATCCTTTTGTTTTGGACATCAATGTTGTTGTTCGTATCCACAAAGAACCCCAGCAGTTAAGGTGCATTTTTCAAAGAAATTGTGCTGCTAGTATCGTTTAAATAGTGTCCAAATTTATCAACAGACATACCCTATTTAGTTTATTAAAGTTAGTGTTTTATATTCGCTTCACGTAGTTCTTCAATAATTGATACAATTTCGTTATTGTGATTAGTATGACCTGCACCTTGTGATGCGAGCAGTAGTCGAAGTCTATCTACTAACTCATTTGGATCGTCCCAGTATATATAGTTGGGATTATTGATGTTAACTTGCATCATTCCCTCACCTAAATAGCTACCTTTAGGCTTAGACCCTGTTGATTCAGGTAAATTCTTCTGGTTTTTCTCATCAATAAATTTCTTAATAATATATTTATATTTATATCCTCTAGTACCCTTAATTTGACCATCAGGTTTAAAGTCTCTTCTATATGCATTAGTAGTAATTAAAATCTTTTTATAGATTAAAAGTTCAGATTTATCGTAATTTTTTGGTATTTTATGAAACATTAGAGAAAATAGTCCTGGCCTTAGAGCCCATATTTGACCACCAACTTGTATTTTATCTTCATTCAGTTTTAGGCTACTATCACCAAATTTCCATTCATTATTGTAATCTTTATGTGGGCCATAGTTTGTATCTAACTCATTTCTCCCTTCCAAAACTGATAAATCAGTATAAGTATATTCTGTATTGGAAGTCTGTGAGTAAAAATCATCTTCATCATCATCATCATCATTTTCAGTATTAACATCATTAAATAAGATGGTATTATCAAAAATTGTCTCTTCTACTAGTTTTTTTGGTGTACTTGTCTCTATCTTGACTGATGGGTTTACAGGCTTTAAACTTGTATTATTTTCAACTTCTGTCTTGATGTTACTTTCTTCTTTCATACGAATTCTTTTAAAATTTTTAGAACTATTTATGAATTCTTTAAGAGGTTCTGTTATAGGTTTGAATGTATCTCTTAATTGTTCACGTGTATCTATTTCACCAGTTTTTATACTAAGAAGCTTTTTCTTCAACACATTCCTTGTCAACACCAACTGTTTTAAAATTTTCTCATCCATGTTTGCTAAGGGCAAATAACAGGTATCAGCAATGAGATCAGCTTTTCAGGACCTGGTCTGGTTTTCAGATCAGCTTTTCAGGACCTGGTCTGGTTTTCAGATCAGCTTTTCAGGACCTGGTCTGGTTTTCAGATCAGCTTATCAGGACCTGATCTGGTTTTCAGATCAGCTTTTCAGGACCTGGTCTGGTTTTCAGATCAGCTTTTCAGGATCTGGTCTGGTTTTCAGATCAGCTTATTAGGACCTGGTCTGGTTTTTAGATCAGCTTATCAGGAGCTGGTCTGGTTTTCAGGTAGCTGGTATAGTTTGGAGATCAGCTTATCAGGTATCGGATGAGGTTATAGCAAATAGATGTATCAAGTTTAAAGTTAGATTAATAACTAAAGTCAATCTTTTATGAGAAGTAGTTTATATAGTTATGAAAAAGTCAAATTGCTTTCTGTAGCGACCATCATTTAATTCATTATCTTTGCTTATCACTAAAAAGCCATATTTATCCTTCCAACATTCTCTACAAATTTCTTGGAACTTTTCGTAACTCATATCGCTGCCAACATGATCCCTATAAACATGCTTCATATTTGTATCATCTTGCTTAAACATTATAATAACATTTGCATTGTCTCTTATTAAATGCTTGGGAATTCTAGTATAAGTTTGACACAAGTAGAATGAATCAATATCCCTATGTCGCCCCATACAAAAATATGTACGTATATTATTCTGCTTTTCACATGCAACATCATCAAATATCATAATTGAATTAGTTTTAGCTTCGTCAGGTGGAATAACTGATTCATTATCGGTGAATGTATAATATCCCATTCCTTTAATTGGTGAAATTAGTTCCTTCAAGTACTCATATTTGGGTTGATAAAGAGATTTTTAGTATAAATAGATGTTTTCAAACTTGAGTCCATTAGGACTTTCTAGTAAGCCGATCATAACATTAGTCTTTCCACAATTTGATGGTCCCACTATTAGAGCACGAATAGAATTTGGTAAGAGGGGGCTATGCTTTATTTTTGAAGTGATGTTCGATGATTCATCAATATTACGAACTAAAATATTTTTATGTTGTTTCACTAACTGCATTTTTGTAACTAAATACATTTCATAAATGTTACCTCTTATTATAGAAAAAATCAGATAATATGGTTATACGATATCAGAAAACGTTTAGTCATAAAAACACCTTCGTTGGAGGAGGTATAGTAGATAAAATAATAAACTCTCTACCTGTTGAACTTCATCTTCCTGGATATCAGTACTGTGGACCTGGAACAAAACTACAAAAACGTTTAAATCGAGGTGATAAAGGAATTAATTTATTGGACTCTGCTTGTAAAGATCACGATATAGCTTATTCGAAAAATAAGGATTTAAGCACTAGACACAAGGCTGATAAAATACTTGAAAATTCAGCTTGGGATCGAGTTTTATCAAAAGATAGTAGTATTGCTGAAAAATCATTTGCCTATATGGTTACTAACGCAATGAAAGCCAAAACAAAATTTGGTATGGGTGTGGAGAAAAAGAAAAATGTTAAAAAGAACAAGCTAAATGATAAAAAACTGTTTAGAACATCAATTAGAGCTGCAACAAAAATACTAAAGAAGGAAAAACCATTAGATATTAACTCAGCAATTAAAATTGCCCGAAAAACTATCAACAAATCATTAAAAGGAAGAAAATCTCAAATTATAGTACCACGTGTAATACGTGTCCCAAAAATTGGTGGGTTTTTACCTCTAATACCGATTTTAACTGCTCTGGGTGCAATTGGTAGTCTAACAACTGGAGGTGCAGCTATAGCTAAAGCTGTAAATGCAACAAAGAATGCAAAAAATCAACTTGATGAAGCAACTAGACATAATAAAGCGATGGAATCTATTGCAGTTGGAAAGGGACTTTACTTAAAACCATATAAAAAGGGTTATGGTTTAGTTTTCAAAGAGGAATCAAAAAACTTTTAGAGATGCTACCCAACAGACCACTATCTGATGAGGACCTAAACCGTTTCTCTATAAATATTCCATATTTTAGAGGAGTTTTCATGTTGAATACTCTACCAAAACGAACAAAGAAAATAGAATGTGGAATAATCAATTTAGACATATCAACAGGACCTGGTACACATTGGGTAGCATATTATAAAAACAACAATGAAAAAGAATATTTCGACAGCTTTGGAAACTTACAACCTCCTTCGGAAGTAGTCAAATATCTTGGTAGAAATATAAAATACAACTATAATCAACATCAGAATTTCAATACATTTACCTGTGGTCATTTATGTCTTAAATTTCTTTATGAAATAACTGAAAATATTAAATAAAAAAGCACAAACATTTATATTTTACAAAACTCTTTCATGTATTTTTATTTATAATTTAAAATACAAAATTATTATATATTATTGCCAAATTGGAAATTGGGAATTTTGAATTAGAAATTCACTCAGCTCGCTTTCAACAATTAAGCTTTGTTCACCTTCTCTACTTAAGCAATATGATCCGTTCGAGAGTTCTTTAATTTCAGCATCGGTTAAAGCATTATATCGCTTTGGGAGGAACATTATGTGGTTTTCCATTTCAACTTTTAGTGTTGGCCCATATTTTGTTGTTACTCTTGACACTTTTCGAATGGTGTATTTAGTTGTTGTCTCAAGCTCCTTTATGTGGATTAAGGTTTTATTTTTTAGTGAATTAAATTTTGATGTTAGATTTGTTGTAGACTCCATTTTTGTTTTATTTATTTATTTTTTTTATTTACTTCTCCGCACTTTGAATGTTTAACTGAAAATGATCTTGAAAGTAGCGATGACGACTTCAAGAAGGCTAATCGAAAATATGGTGAAGTAGTGAATAAGTGGAGGGGTAGTGATAGACAGAAAGAGACAGTTATAGAGAGAAAAGGGGTAGAGAGAGATAGAGTGCTAAAAAAGAGGTATGGAATATAGATGATGGTATAGATATTTTAAAGATCAAGAGATACTACTTTAAAAGTTTAAAAGAGGAAATTAGTCTTAAAGGAACCTTCAAACAATCATCATTCATTAACTTATAAGCAAATAAAATGAGTCAAATCAGACGTACTCTAAACCAATTTATAAGAGATTTTGAAAGCTTCAGGCTTTTTGATCATTGAGAGATGATCAAATTTTTTCAAAATATGCTGGATGAGAACGAAGAATATGGTATCATGGAAGATGAAGACAACACAGAAGGCCACTTCAAAAGCTGTCCTTGGTATAATCCTGAGTGTGAGGAAGGACCAGATACTTGCAGATGTACAATATATTTTTTGCGTAAAAGTATATTAGAAAATTTAATAATTGGATATTATGAAATGTTTCCATCATTATAATAAAAATAAATAAAATTAAATTAAAATGTATTATTAATATAAATAAAATTAAATTAAATTTATCCTTGTTTTGTGTTATTTTTTAAAGGAAATTTAGGATTCATCTATTCGAATATAAAATAACAGAAACTTGTATGTAGTGAAAAATATAAGGACTTATCCGATTGTCTAAATTGTTTCTCTTTAGGAAAATATGAAATTTAATGGAATTTCATAATATTGTGAAATTCAATTTGTCTTGTGCATAACCTCTCAAAGAAAACAAGACTGTACATGTTTAAGCATCATGAAAACAAGACTGTGCATGTCTAAGCATCATGAAAACAAGACTGTGCATGTCTAAGCGATATGAAAACAAGACTGTATATGTTTAAGCGACATGAAAACAAGAATTTGCAAATAAGCAAAAACAAAAATTTTTTTGATCTAGCGAAGTAAAGCTAATAAAGAAATAAAAACCATTCACATAATTAATTCTTTTTCCAATATTTTATTTAAAATTTTTTCTTAAAAATTCATACACATATTTAACTAATGTGTGTAGATACCCAGAAAAAAATTAGACAAAAATTCTCTATTTCAAGTAGTAAAATGTGAAAAAAAAGGTGTGGTACATTAGAAGAAAAAAAATAATAAATATATAGACTGACTGACCAACTAAAACGTACACTCTGTCCGATGGACACACAAAGCACACTTAAACATTTCAGACATATATACACAACACGCTGAACTTTAATAAAATGAGAAAAAAAATCATATAGAACGTCAAATGAAAGCCATAGGTAATAGCCCTTCATAAAATAAACATATACATATGTACCTTATTAATGTAAACATATTATCAGTATAAAGCAACAGAAATTTCGTCAAACAAAGTCATCTTGTATCCTAGAGGAACCGTCGAAAGGGTATACCTAAAGTCTCTGAAAACCACTTCGTTTTCTGATGATCGCTTTTCAACAAGAAAATAAGTTTGTTCATTGTGACTAATTTAAAAGTACATTTAAATTCAGTCTCATATCCGATCTTAACTGCATCAGAATTTAAGAAAAAAGCTCCTTTTATTCTATTGAATAAAATTTTAATTTAAAACAGTAAGCAAAGATATCAGCTTCAACTTCAAATGATTTCATCACAAAAAAAAAAACTAGTGATTGTTTTCAACAATTATGAAAATAATAATTTCAATATAAAGCTCCCTTTTGATTTTAAATGTTTATCAATAAAAATAAAAAAAGAAGTAAGTTGACTACCAAAGAAAAAAAAAAAAAAAAAACTATCAGTATATAAGCTGGAGTGCCGGATCAGTTTCATTTAAAAATGTTTATACATTTTTAAAAAGCAAAGCAAGCTTTCCAAAATAAATGTAGGAAGTGAAGAAAAAAGTCTATAGTTAGAAAAAATTATGTACCCCAAAAATTTCTAACGTTAACTTACTAACGTTGCATCAACTTTAAAAAAATTAAAATTAAGTATAAGAAATATTTCTATTTTAGTTGCTATTACTATAGACTATGTATCTTCAGGAATTCAGTTTTACTTAAAAACAGAAAATCCTCACAAACTTTTAAGTAAACGCAGATAAAAATTAAAACGTTTTTATTTTTAAATAAAAAAAACTGAATGTATCGCATCTATACACAGACGAATATTTACAACAACAGCACCAACAACAAGAAGAACAAAAGACATCAATGACAAAAAAAAAAATGTATTCCAAGATTGAAATAAACAAAATCTGTAATATAAACAAATTTCATATAGGCAGACTTTAACGCGAGACAAATTTAAGTATGAGAAAATATAAAACAAGCGTAAGTATAAAAACATAATAAGATTAGGGAAGTCCAGACATATGATAGTATTTTATAGTACCAAATGTCTATACTGAAAACAATTTATTTCTATCTACATATAAATATTAGCGCAAATACACACACACATAGCAGAATTCATATAAGAAATATCCAAGAAAATTTCAACAACACCCCACCTTTCACAAATCACGACCAGCCTAAAATTCTCCCCCAGATATACATATAAAAATTCCCATTGTCATACATACATACATATACGATTACAGAATTAATCTCAAGAACACAACACTCACCTATCCTAAATTATAAATAGTCTTAAACTGCTACAGACATATATACATAGATTCTCCCGGCTACATAATACAAGAACACCTCGTCCCTAATAAATCCCAATCATCTTAAATTCTTACAGAAACAGATACATACATACACATACATAAATTAACTAATTTTAGCTATTTTCTTGCATTCTAGCAATTTCATCTAGCAACATATCAAGTTCGTATTCAGGGTTAGTTTCCTTAATACGAAAATGATACCATGCATATGTGTTAATATTATTTGACCTAATTTTTCTCTTATCGTCTCCATAACTTAAGACTACCTTATTTAATTTACTAGTATATATATGGTGAAGCTTGAATTTAAATGTTAACATATTATCGTATACATTAGTCTTATTGAATAAACAGTTTCTATAAGTAGCTAAACTATATTTATCTAATATGGATCTTTTTACCCCCTTTGATTTTTTAACGTCATTTTGATTTTGTACACTGAATGAGTACATTTTTGATCGCAGCCCAACAAATTCTGTCATTATCTTACCGCAGTTTTCATCTTTCATCATGCCTAAAACTTTTTTATTTATTAATGGGAAATTATAAGTATTGTCCGTGGGATAGTCCGATGTATCAAAATGTTCTTCTATGTCATTTTTTATGTCAGCGTAAAAGTCATCCGTCTTTATTGAATATATAAAAGAGTCTGTGTCCATATAGTTCAATGAGAGTTTTGTCTTAAACTTAGGTTGCATATACCCGTAATGAAAATTATACATTTTCCATTTGGACAATTCAAGTACACAAAATCCTAAGTAAATTGGTTTATTGTAGCAGGTTTTGACTCTAGTCATTTCGATTGCTACCAGATCTTCAGAAAATATAGATAAACTATGAAAATTTGGTTTTGATATCCAATCTTGAGCCCCCAAACGATTACAATTCGTTCTCTCCCAATTATTGACAATTTTAACATCTCTCCTCTTATCCACATTTTCCATGGTTTTACCATAGACTGCATTATTAAGTAGCTTGAAAAAGTTTTTTTCAAAAGCATTTTTAGCAGTGGCTCTATGTCTGGTATTTAGGTCAATATAGCCTTTTAACCATGGAGATTGTTTAAATGTTAGAATACGATGAGTTTTCTTTAAAACTAAGCCATTTTCTAAGCATTGTTTCAGAGCTCTAAAGTGTATCACGTATGATTGCTTTGTAGAGAAATCGGTTATCAACTTGCTATACTTCGCTTGCAGTGGTTTTTTATTTTCAGCGCAAAAAGGTAGGTCATTATGCAAGTCATGTAAGTGAGAAGGATAATCTAAAGTGACCTCATAAACATAACCGTCTGATCCATTGTCAGCTATGCTGTTTGGATCCAGATTCAGCTCGTCTTGCGATAACCATCTGAACCCCCCATGAGGAAGATATTCCGACATTGCCCAACCGTAAAGGTTATTTGCGTCTAAATAGACAAGAAACTCCGAGGGCTTTTCTTTATCGAAATCTTCCAAATATTTGTTATTCGCTTTCGAATATCTTTGGCTACACTGTACGATTCCCCCACGTATACCTTTTTTCATAAAATTGTACATGTCTATGTCCGTAAATAATTCTAGTTCAATTTTTGTGTATTTTAACATTGCATCCCAGGAAAGTCCAGGTGCGGTATAGTATTGACATGGATCCAGCTCATAAATACCTTTACAAACTTTTCTAAAGTTCTCGAAAATATCTGTCAGTAAGAGGACATCTGTTTTTAAGTAAAGTTCCATGTAATCTTTCATTGTTTTGCACCCAAAAGTATTCCATACCTCTACAGCATGTGAGTATTCCTCTAAAGAACACTCTTTATTGTTCAACTTATTAAAGAAATCACTGCGTGAAGGCAGCTGGCACTCGTCTAATTTTTGAAATGAATTTAGGTACTCATAGGGGAAAATGCCTTTCTTCTTAATAAGCTGGAATTCTTTTTCTGATTGAAATAAGGACCTTATAGTGTTAAAATCATTATCCGACAAATTGCAGGCTAATGATTCCAAACTCTCAGCCATAAATCGTAATGTATCAAGAAATCTTATTTCAAGATTATGACCATCGCTCATTTCTGTAAATTGCGAGAGTGATATATAAAGCTCCTTATTGAGAGGGAGTACTTTCAGTTGCATTGAAATTTCACCTAGTTATTTAATAAAAAGATGTGAGTCATAATTTGAGTAATTGTGAAAGTAAACTGGTATAAACTTGGGAATTTGGTAATTCAAATTACAGTTATTGTGGGCTGCACCTCTATATTCACCTCTAATGTGACAATGATCTCTAACGCGATCTTTACCTAGAAATTTTTGACAAATATGACAATTCACCGCACTATAAAAATTATAAATATCAGAAGGGGATAAAGTATCCATTTGCCTATTATTTACTAAATGATTATTATAAATATCCTCACAATCTTTAATTAAAAATGAAACAAATTTTTGTGAAGCATCTTTCCCTGTAAAAACCCTTAATTTATCTAACTTATTGCTATGGAGACACTTAATGTAGTAACTAAAAGCACAAGGAGTGTGCTTTTTGACAAGACTGGTTTTACTACTCACGTTATTACTAATGTCTTCCAGGATGCATTCGAAATCTGCGTACACCACAAAGGGGACATCCATTTTCCTCTGATGCCCCTTAAAACTTAGAACTGCATCTGGACCTGACGGCATAGTTGTCACTATTTTGCCGCATTCCGCCTTATGGCTACTCATACCATTTTCGTTATGTGTGTATTGGAGACAGGTGAATGTGAATGACAAAAAATATATAAAAGCTTATTAGTAAAATGTACATAGTATAAAATATATAAAACAAGTAAATGTATCATTAAAATTAAAGAGTAGTAATATAATTTTCTAACTTACTTTGATATGTTCTTTATCAATATGTAGTGATGAACTTCACCATTCTCCAAAAGCAACAAGTTGACATGCTTTACTTTCTCATTCTTGGTCACATAATAGGGACCGATGATTTGATCTGCTCCCTCATCATACCCAAACACATTAACACTTATTGCTGGATTATTTACCTCGAACTCCTTAATTTTGTTTAGTGCTAATGGGTAAGTTAAGTTTTTGAAATTTAGTGTTACATCATTTCGTGTAGAAATAATGTCTGCAGAAATGTCCTGAATATTATAAGTACTGCAACGTTCTATATGGTTGTGTTTGGTAGTATCCATGGCAGCGATTATACACCACTTGAAGCAGTATTCATCGCTGTTTTCAATATTGATGCATGCAAATTTTCTTACTAATTTTTCAGGTGTGGATATCCAACTTGATCCTTTGACTAGCGAGGATTTGTTGGTGTTGATTTCTGCTCGAACTATGCGTGACAAAGTCCAACCAGAATCTCGCTCTTCAAATTCGGACATTTTGGTTGAAATCTCCTCAACTTGTGTACGGAATAATTCTTCAATGTTATCTGCCTTCGTCAGCAAACTCATTTTGGCTACATGTGTTATAACACACAACTCCAATTCTTCTTCTACAATTTTGATGTACTCCGCCACAATACTCACATGAAATTTAATTATTGTATGCTTAGACAAAGACATTTGAAGTCTCTCAATAAAAATATTCATGTTTTCTTTAATAAATTCTTCCAAGAGAAGTTGGTCCTTTTTATTTAGTATTACATATGTGGCGATATGGTTTTTGAAGGCTTTCGATATTTTGTAATATCTCACATTCTCTTCGACTTCTTCTTCTCTCCTAGCATGCGAAGTACTCATTGGAGTTGGCAGAGTTTCTTCTCTTTTTTCTTCTACTTCTACTTCTCCATCACTTTCCGGTAAACTTATGTCCATAGCATCGTTGTATAAAGTCCCTCCAAGGATATCCACACCTTGTTGATGAGCTTGTTGTTGTAGCTGCTGCTCTTGTTGATGATAATTAAGAGGTTACCATTGCATCAAATTGGAATACTGCTCCATTTGATTAACTGGTGTGACGGGATTATAATTGTAACTTGGATACTCATATTGCATTGGTGCTCCTGATGCCGAAAACTGATTACTCCATGACATTGGTGTAGGGTAACAGTTAGGCATACCGTATTGTTGATATTGGGGATACTGTAGGGAAGGGTGCTGCTGGTGATGAAATGAATTTATCTGCTGTTGACGATTTTGAACAAATGTCTGCGGTTGCTCTTGATTTGTACCCCGACTTACGACCATTTGATCCTGCACGCTATGACTTTTCACATGATCCAAAAAGGACTTTTGGTATTTGTATACCTTATGGCATCTATTACACTGATAGCCTGTATAACTCATTTTTAATTATTTTATTATTATAAAACTTTAACACAATTGCTGATGATACTACTTGTAAATACAATAAAGTACTGATGTGTTGGTTAAAAAAGTTGGCGTATTTATACAAAAATTAGTGGCAGTATCCTTGCAGCATTCAAAGTTTTTACTTTTTGTTTCTCTGCTGATGACTGTACTTAGTTGAAACTTTGCTGCTTTAAAATAATCGCAGACAAAGAAAATGATTACGTTGCAAAATATAAATGTATTCTACACAGCCACAAAATATTCCACGCACAAGTTCCTTCGATCGCACATACATACATCATATACACATACATACATACATACATACATACAAATATATTTCTTAAACAAATAAACAGAATATAAGCTTACCAGCGACAAACAAGCTGGACCCCCCACACACAAGCATTAGGGGTGTTCACATACATGAGAACGTTTTATAAATAAATAAAATAATTTATTTAATTATTTTATTCATTTATTTAATTATTTTATTTATAAACAATTTATTAGCGTGATGAAATCACACAAGCACATTCCCACGATTCATATGAGAATCGTCTAGTAGTCATCAAACCTATTTTCTCTGATATTACTGATGTAGTATTACGATATCAAATTTCTACAGTCTGGCAACACTGGGAGTATTAGAAAATAAGAATCATGTTTTGCCGTCGGCATTTGAAAAAATTATCATGCATTGCCGTAGGCATTAGGAAAAATTATCATGCATGCCGTAGGCATTAGGAAAAAAAATTATAATCATGTTTTTCCGTCGGCATTTGAAAATAATTATGTATTGCCGTAGGCATTAGGAAAAATAAGTATGTATTGCCGTCGGCATTAGGAAAAAAAAAATTATAATCATGTTTTTCCGTCGGCATTTGAAAATAATTATGTATTGCCGTAGGCATTAGGAAAAATAAGTATGTATTGCCGTCGGCATTAGGAAAAAAATAATCACTATTTCACCATTGGTATTAGAAAAAATCATTTTCATGATTTTCCTCGTCTGTATATACACACATAAAAACCGCCAAACTATGAACCGCCTTAATACATTCACACAAAATATTCCACACACAAACATCCACGGTCAGGCAGACAGACCGACAGACGGACAGACAGACATACACTTAATGTAAACAAAAACTCCTAATGTAAACAAAAAATATCAAAGCGCCGCCGAAAACACAAATTTCCAAGAATTTAACAATTTTCAAATTTTAATTACCCAAATTTAACAATTTCAGCAACAATTTAACAATTTTAATTGGGGTCGGATGCCCAGTTCACAACTACTAGCGGACTTAGAAAATATAAAAATATTGGACAAAGAAAAGAAAGGGAACAAACGTTACACTCTTGAAAGTTTGCGGATACAACAAAAAATACAAAGGACAATGAACACAAAGGAAGATAAAGATAATACCAAACTACAATATTCTGCTTCAATAATCTGATTTAGTTGAAATTCTGTAATATTAACGCTAAGATTGACGAATAAATTTTTGTTGTATTGTTTTTACTTATTTATTTATTTTTTTATGTATACAAACTCTGTGTCGTGAAGTCAAGTTTTTCTACTTTTAAGCAATAAGTGATAATAGTGAGAATATGTAAAAGAAATAATTGTAAGTCAAAAATTAATTGCTATAATTGTAGAATTCAAAATCTGATTGAACTATTGTTTTCTTGCTAGATTTTATGAATAAAAAATACCCCTGAAAAAGTTTGAATAAAGCAAACGAAACGTTGGGTGCTTTGAAAATTATTATTATTTATATATATTTATATTATTATTTTATTATATTTATATTATTATTTAATTTTAATTTTGTTTTATTTAAAATTGGAATTGGCCATAACTAGCCCGAAGGTAACCCCTGTTACAAGAAGTTTAAATATACGTAATTTGTCAAAAAACAACTTAAAAAAAGGAGTATGTTGACTAACAAAAAAACTATCAGTACCTAAGCTGGAGTGCCAGATCAGAACTTGTAGATATGTATGTAAACATATCAAATTTCTTATCAATGCTCAAGTACCCAGCAAAAAAATTTCAAAAAAGGTAATCTTGTTTGGAATTAAGCATTTTTGGTGGAAGCACTTCCCTACTGGATTACCAACTTAATGATTTTAACAAGGCGTGATACTAAAATAATAGATTCTTGAGAAGTACTTACATTTTTTTTTATTTGTCAACATTTCACGTAATCTATTTCGTCTAAAAAATCATTCTCTTCATTTAGCAACTTGCACGTCATTTTTTTTAAATTTTAGGTAATGTGATTTGTAAGCGAGTAATGAAAATTGGCAATCAGAAAAGTAAGTCATTATATGGCAAATAGTTCTAATGGTAATGTGTAACTTTTTGCTGGGTATTTATTAGATCTTAACAATCACACTTACATATCTACATCATGAAAATATATGAAGCGTCGTTTAGTCAAAGCACAATGCAAAGATGAACAGTCCATACACTCAGGGAAAATCTGCAGCTGAAAAATAAGAATGCGTCACATTAGTTCAATAATTTTTAATATAATAGAAAATGTGTATTGAGATATCTTCAAACTAATGAAATTAATAAATGAATACTGTAAATTAATATTTTTTCCATATTGAAATAAGAAATTTTAATATGAATAAACCTTCGTTAATGTTTCTTATTAATTCAACATGGGTTTTACTGATTTTAAGTTTGTTTTTCTCTGGGTGTATAAAAGTTGTCCAGTCAAAGAAGGCGAATGTAGTTAAATAAACAAAATCTGTAATATTAACAAATTTCTCACATGCAGATATTAACGCGAGATAAATTTAAGCAATAAAAATAAAATATAAAGCAATCGTAGTTATAAAAGAATACTAGGATTAGGAAAGTCCAGATATATGATAGTATTTTATAGTACCATATGTCGATGTTGAAAACAATTTATTTCTACCTACATATAAATACCAGCGCAAATACACACACATACACACACCCCACCTTTTACAGATCATGAGCCTTAAATTCTCGCCAGATATACATACACAAATTCCCATGATCATACATACATACATATACAATATACAAGATTAATCTTAACAACACAACACTCTCACCTACCCGAAATTACGGATAGTCTTAAACTACTACAGACATATATACATATAGATTCTCACGGCTACATATTACAAGAACACCTCGCCTCTAATAAATCACAATCATCTTAAATTCTCACAGAAATACATACATACATACACACAATCAATCTCCCTCAACAACATCCTCACCTACCTCAAATCACGATCAGCCTTAAACTCCTACAGTCAAACACACCCACAAATCCCCATGTCTTCATATTACGTCAACAACCCTACCCACCCAAATCATGGTCAGCCTTAAAATCCTACAGACATACAAACACACAGATTCCCGCGGTTACATATTAATAGAACACCTCGCCCCTCATAAATCACGATCAGCCTTAAATTCTCACGGACATACTTACATACATTTAAATATATACACGCAATCGATCTAACTCAACTACATCCCGCCCCCTGCCAATCCACGGTTACATATTACGTCAAAACCCCCACCCACTCAAATCACGGTTAGCCTTAAATTCCCACAGTCTAGCAACACCTATATTAGCATTAGAAAAAATAACTTTCACGTTTTAACGTCGGCATTAGGAAAAATCTTTTTTCCGTCGGCATTTAAAAAAGAATAGTCATGTTTTGCCGTCGGCATTATGAAAAATCACTAGATGATTTTTCGTCAGCATTAGGAAAAACCATTTTCATGATTTTCCCCGTCGGCATATACGCACATAAAAACCCCAAAACTATGAACCCCTTAATCCATTCGCAAAAAAAAAATTCCACACACAAATTTCCACGGTCAGGCAGATAGACAGACAGACAGATATACACTTAATATAAACAAAAAACTCTTAATGTAAACAAAAAACATCAAGGCGCCGCCGAAAACATAAATTTCCAAGAATTTTGAAATTTTCAAATTTTAATTACCCAAATTTAACAAATTCAGCCACAATTTAACAATTTCAGTCACAATTTGACAATTTTAGCCCCAATTTAACAATTTCAGCCACAATTTAACAATTTTAATTGCGCCCGAATTGGTAGTTCACTACTACTGATCAGCTTTTCAAAAAGCTTTGATATTGTTGATAGTAAATTTATTGGGTTGTATGACTCGGCTTTGGTAAGGTTTTTGCCCGGGTTTGGAATCATTTTCACCTTGATAATCTTCCAGCTGTGTGGATAATACCCTAGTCGTAATATGACATTGAAAATAAACAGCTGGATTCTAGTTGCAGTGCTTGTTGTCTTATTACTATTTTCATCAATACCTGGAGCTTTCTTCGGGTTGATTTCAGCAATTAGTTTATGTAATTCACGCATCTTAAACTTTAATGGTCGAGGGGGTAGAGCAACTATACTTGGTAAAACAGCAAGTGAATACGGTGAATACGGATTTTAAATGCTCAGCAAATATTTTACCTTTTTCAGTATCGCTTCTTGCCCAATCTCCGGTCGAAGTGTGCAGCAGTTGTTTAAACTCAAAGGGTCTTTTAAGCTTTCTAGTAGCACGCCACAAGCAGAATGTGACATCGAGACTTTTCAGATCATTTTTAAGAGATGCAGTTTTTTCAGATGCAAGCAACTCGTGGAGTCGTTTAGTGCACTCTTTAAGTCTTATTTTATGTTGAGGTGATCTGTGCTGTTGCCATTCCCTTTTAGCTCTTCTTTTTTCACATACGAGACGTTCAATGTCCGTTGAATAAATTCTATTAAACCCTGTCTGCGAATGGGAGGTAGTAACATGTTTAGCAGCCCGTTTAATGTAATCATTAGTGTTGGCAATGTTAGATTCAGTATCATCCGGTGTTCTTAGCGTAATATTTTGCGTACAATGACTACTAAGATATTTTTTGAATCTTAGCCAATTAACACGATTGATCATCTTCATATATGGATGAGGTAAGTCACTTCTTAGTGGGTTACAGATTGTCACGATAGTGGGAGAGTGATCGGACGAGAGATCTAGAGAAGCTTCAACTTGAACTAAATCCCTAGAGATATTTTTCATGATGCCAAAATCTATGACATCCGGAATTTTTTGTATGTCAGTAGGCCAATAAATGGCCTCCCAACTTGAAATGACGTCCAAGACCCTTTTTGAAATTGTGTTGAGCAACGCTCGACCTCTGGGTGTGATAAGACGCGAACCCCAGGACGTATGTTTAGCATTATAGTCACCAGCTGCTACGAAACAAGGGCCAACAGATTTGTATAAATCCTGGTATTGATCCTCAGTAATTGCGAAACTGGGAGGGGAGTAAATTGATAACATCACAAAATTTTTGCAAAAATTTTCGACACAAATATTCGTTGCTTGTAGATGTTCCTCACAAATGTTGTCACTAATATAATGCTTGAGTCTTGACTTTAATAGAATTGCTGATCTACCACAAGCTCTTTCTCTTAATTTTGAATAGACTCCTTGAAGTGAAATGAGTCTCAGAAACTAACATTATATCAATATTTGTTTCCGTGAGGAAGTGCTCAAGTTAATATTTAGAAATTGCAAAATACGCAGCATATATTCAACAAAACTTGAGTCACATCCTACTCCGCTCGCTCGTAATATTTTGAACGTTACTGGACACATCCGCCTAAAAAAGAGGGACACAAAGGGTCGTGTACTCATCACTACTGATGGGACTGCTTGAAAATACTATTATTTTTTCTTTTTGATTTATCACTACTTATGTATTATGAATAACTATCAACAAGTGTATCGAGCCATAACCGCACAAAAAGCTTAAGTAACATAAACAAAATTTTACAGGAGAAGGTTTTTTTAATTATCTTCGCTGTTATTTCAGTTCATTTATTGAATTTTAGTATTTAAGTGTTATTATGCTAAATATAAGTAACGAAACGAATTTTAACTAAATATTAGCATAATAACGATATTTTTTGTCCCTTAAGTGGGGTACACATTATCGAACATGAGTGACGGTCAAAAATTCATCAGTTTTGAATGATAGTGTTGGCTGTTCAGACTATCGATCATGCTCGACACTCAAACCTTCATTCAAGAAAAAAATTAGACACACAAACACAGAAAAACGAAAATTGAATGCGCATTATTGCTAACAACGCTTTTTTATAATGCATTATTTTAATGTTTTCTTATCTCAAACAACTCCTCGTACGGTTTTGTGTTAACATTTTGTCTTTAACATCACACACAGCCTTGGATTTCATTAAATTATGTAAATTTCTTTACAAAATAATTTTCTGCGTACATCTTGTGTTGCTTATGCCACAAAAATATCTCTTGACTGATGGTTTTTTGTTCACACTATCAGTCAAAAACGAATATGGCCGCTGACTGTCACTCAACCGCAAAAAAATCTGCGGTTGACTGTTGACTGACGAAATTCGTGTTCACACTATCGATCAATGTAAAATTTGAGCAAAACTGTCAGTCATGTTCGATAGTGTGTACCCCTCTTTAAGCTTTTTTGCTGTCTCCCTGATAACCTCCCGTGTATATTTTTGTGTTGGTTAAGCTAAAAAAAGTTTTTAAGAAAAAGTAAATATTAAATTTTTTACCTAAACTTGTCTCAAAATTGTTAAATTATTGTCTTCCTGATCGGCTCCATTTAGGAAATCTTCTACAGACTCATTACTTTTCAAATTAACGAGTTCGATATAAAATTTGTTTGTACTAAAGGGTTGCATTTGTATACTCGTTTGTATAGCCAAAACATATATACCATAGTATGCACCATATAATTGTAGTGTGAGCAACAGAACTAGTATAAGAGTTATTGTGTGTATGTGCTTTTCCAAATTACAATAGAATTGAAAACAAATAACAATTGCTTATTGTATTGCTGCTGAGCAACTGTTTGATCGGTTTTTGCTCAAAAATACATATTGTAATACAAATATATGAAAAACCCACTATTGAAACAAATAAATGATGTGCAGATGTATATGCGGACGTTCGAGAGAGAGAGAAACAATTTTGCTCTGAGAGTAATTACTTATGCATGTGTTTCGTGTACATGTATCATTTACTTACATGTGAATGTGAAATTTTGCTTTCATTCATTCATTCATCAGCCATGGATATTTTTTCTCAACGCATCATAAGGCACTTACGGTAAAAGCAGTTTTATGATCTTATTTGTTTTAGAAAAACAAAAAAAATAAATGTGTTGTTTTCATTTGCTCATTGCCCAACCATACAATAATTGCTTAAAAAATCAACATTTACAACTAGTAACAGAAAACGCTAAATAACATATTTGTTCATACCAGAACCAAAAACACGCAAAACTAGTGCAAACAGATGTATCTGTGCAATGCTATAGTTTGTACATATAGTTTTATCGACGGAATGTTTTTTCAAGTCCATATACTTGTGTGAAGAAACTTTTGTTAAGTTGCTACTTACCGGAATTGAACTGGCGAGCATCTCACTTTTTCGCCTGAACCACGTAATAAAATTTAAATCATAATAAATTGTTGCAGAGTTATCCAAATAAAAATATTTAAGACTTGTAGATGATTTTTTCAAGTTGGGAAACATAGCCTTTAAATCAATGGTAACTCACTTCAATACAGTCATATTTTTTAGATCAGGTGTGGAATTGAATAATGGGCTTTATCATGATTCGCGTATTTCGACTACAAAAATTTGGTTCTAGGTTAAAAAATACTGTACCTATATATTTATTTTTTTGTTGGAAAAATTGTAATGATTTGGTCGTGAAGTTACATGATATATCGATGGTTTACTAACGCAACCTCGTAACTTAAAAACTACTACTTTTCAGGAGAGACAAAAAATGATTTATAAGAAGTATTTAAACATTTTTAATATATGTTTTTTTTTATAATCTAATTACTTGGATATTTTTTGTTAAATTTTCAATTAAATACTTGTAAATTTTATAATTTTATATTATTAGATGATACATATTTGGTTCAAATGTAATGATGCTATACAGTATACAGATCTTGCCTTATAAAATAATGAAAACGAATTATAATTATCACTATCCACTTTTTAGCGAGAGCCTTAAAAAAAAGTATTTCCCAAAACACTTAGTTTCATCCCATTAAAAGCACATAATAGGTAATTTTTAGGGGAAAATTAACTAGAAGAAAGATGTTGTGATATTTATTCTATACAAAAATGGATATAAAAGTTCTTCCGAAAATCGCCGCATTTAAAAGTTATGGTGCCAAAAGTTTTTATATCCAAGATAGGTTATTTTTGAGGTGAAAGGTGCAATGCGCATGACCCGTATGCACGCTATTAGTGCAATTTTTACAGACATGTGATTTTTTTTGGCCGGTCTGTCAGAAACTGCCGGTGGCGCGAATAAAATAAATACTTTCTGCAATTTGGGTACTCTAATGTGTATTCAAGTTTTTTATATGTGGGTGAATAATCAGAATATTATACTGTTCTTGCTTTATTTTCAAAAGGAAATTTTAGCTTAAGTAACAAGTTGCTGTTACAAAAACTGTAAACAAAAAATAGTTTGTACTTATGCTTAAATTGTTTTTGCTATCAAATTGAAACGGTATATCGTATGGTTATAAAATGACAGATAATGCCAATGATAACAAGTTAATGATTTAAAAAAAAAGTATTTCGAAAAACATGTTTGTTTAGCTTCTTTGGCGGTAATGGCTCGTTATGTCCGACACTGGTCAGGCCTAATAATTATATTTTAGATTTAAGATTCGAATACTTATTGTTAGTTCATATTTGAAGATAAAATAAATAAATACATGTATTAAAAAAAATTTACTATTTACAGGCTTAGTAATTTATTCAATACATTTATCAATTTTTCGCAATTTTTTCGTGTTTCTTTCAAACTTTTTATATTTTTAATGGCTTCTTCGCTACTTCTGATTAATTTTAGGGCTTGCTTCCGATTTCGCAACTTCTCGCAAAATTTTGCAAATTTCTTGTTAAAAGCGTCTTTTGTATATTTTCAGCTTTCTTCAGTTTTGCCTGTTTTAAACAATATTAGACTTTGTTATCATCCCAATGTTAGTAATTTTTTTTGCGAATTTTCATTATTTCGCGATTTTCGCATTTCGTATAGTCTTAGCAATTTTTAATCAATATTGTTTAAAACAATGCAAATTCTCGCGATTTTTTTCAAAGTTCGCGATAAAAACGACTTTTTCATGTTACCGATTTTTAAACAATACAGTATTTATCGGATATAAGAACATCTCATATAAGAACAAAACGCTTATAAGAAACAAAAATTGTCTTTTTAGTGATTTTTCTAACAAAAATGATTTCATGTAAGAAAAACGCTTATAAGAAAAAAACTGATACAGTAGTTTTGATTTAGCTGCATTTTGTTTAAGTGCACTTTGGACTTAACTGCCTAAACTGATAAATTTCTGTCACTATTCTTTAAAATCCCATACAAATTCGTTTTTTAAGTGCACTTTCTATACCTTTCATATGAGAAAAACGCTTATAAGAAAAAAACTGATACAGTAGTTTTGATTTAGCTGCATTTTGTTTAAGTGCACTTTGGACTTAACTGCCTAAACTGATAAATTTCTGTTACTATTCTTTAAAATCCCATACAAATTTGTTTTTTAAGTGCACTTTCTATACCTGCACATTTAAGATAAGTGCACTAAAATTTTGGTAATTTTAAGAGATTTTCATACAAAAAATCAACGTTAGCTGCACACTGACTTAACTGCACAAAATATATTTTTTCTGTAATTTTTGTTCAAAATCCTTTTTTAAGTGCACTTTGTATACATGCGCATTTAACATATTTTTTTGGCAGTTTTAAATTATTCTCATATAAAAATTTTAGGTTAGCTGCACACATTAAATAAATGTTGCTACATAAGTATGCAACCATGTATGTGTATAAAACTGAAGTAAAAAATTGTATACCTGCATATTTAGGAAGGTAAGTGCATTTAAGATAACAGCATTTTTGACTTATCTGCACAAAAAGTCGTGGAAAGTTGATTGTGCAGCTAAGTCAAAATTACTGTAGTTCTTTTAAACACCAAAACCACAAAATGTATAGAAAAAGAATTTATATAAGAAACTTCCAACAGCAACACAGAATGTACTTATGTAGTTTGCATGGACAGCTATGTTTTCTGACAGTTACAACAAGAACAAAGTTTTTTTTTACTTTTAGTTTTAGATGAGCGAGCTGCTATGTACTCATGAGAAGCTTTGTGTTTTTTTCATTTACTAAAGGGGTTAATAAAATAAAAATTAACTACCAACCATGATTTGTTTTATTTTTCTATTTATATACATACATCTACGTATATGTATATATAAAAAGATAAAAAAGCTCGTATATTCATATAAGAAACAAATGTCTTATCGCCATAGCTACTTATATATAAGAAATAAGTTTCTTATATAAAATAATTGTATATAAGAAAGAATCGCTTATAAGAAACTTTTTTCGTGGATTTTTTAAGTTTCTTATATCCGATAAATACTGTATTAGACTTTGTTATCATCCTGCTGTTCTTGCAATTTTTTTTTAATTTCCGCGATTTTGATTTTTAATCAATATTATGGTTTGTTTAAAATGTTGCAAGTTCTCGCAATTTTTTCTCCAAAGATTGCAATAAAAGCAGTTTTTTGCGTGTTTTGTAGCTTCTTAACAGTTTTGAAGATTTTTAAACAATACTAAACTTTGTCATCATCCGCTGTTAGTAACGTTTTGCGAATTGTCGTAATTTTCCCGAATTTTTTGCATTATTTACAGTGTTAGCGATCCTTAATCAATATTATGGATTTTTTTTAAATTTTGCAACTTTTCGCTAATTATCGTGGTTTTCCCTTTATAAAAGTATAATTACTTTTTACTTTGCATTAAAATTTTGTACTCTATTTTGTATTTTGCAATAAACAATTTTTCAAAATACTACTTTCTATTTAAATATTTTGATATATTGTAGCTCTCAAAAACTATGGAAACTAGTTTAAAGGCCGTGGCACAATGAATCTGTCATACGTTAAACTTCGCCTTTTTCAACTGACATTAACGCAACAACGGAGAAGGTTAGCACAATGACCACTTGGCGGAAGTATTTGAACAGCTTCTATAGGTTAATTCTTTATTTTACTTATTAAATTCAACTTTTTGTATGTATTTTTTTTATTTCTTTTGTTTAATTTTATTTTTGCTGCCACAAAACACAAAAATCTACATCAGAACATACCAAAAAAATCAACCAATATCTGTCAAACTACTCAACGTACGCAAAAAGTTGAACAAATTTTGTACTTTACGTTGAAGGACACGTAGTGAATGTAACAAACCTAATAAGAAACCATGCATTTCATCTTAGCTGTCAGTTGAAAAAGCCGAAGTTTAACGCATGACGGATTCATTGTGCCGCGGCCTTAATTCGACTACGACGACAAAATCAGTGCGTCGTTTATACCATGTTCACACGGACAGCAATTATCGAGGTTCGCTCTCTCATTCGAGGTTCACGGTCGAATCTTGATTGAACCAAGATGGTTCGCCATACAAATTTTTGAGAGCGAACCAACTTGGTTCATTTTGAACCTAGTTGCGAACCATGAAGAATTTGCTATCATCGCTAGTTTTGATAACAAATTATCGCTAATATATCTGAACTAGCTATCAAAACAAAATGAGTGTACACACACACATACACATGAGTAAACAAAAAACAAACCAAAAAAATGGATGCGTATTCACGTATGTATGTATATGTGCATGTATGTATATTTAAATTAGAACAGTGATGCCAACTTTAGATACTCAAAAAGCGTAGACATTTTTTGAAAAAAGGCTAAATTGAAAAATATACGTTTAGCGCTAAATAAAGTAACATTTTTCGAATAATCGCGAAAAGGCGCTAGTACTAAAATGTTTCTGTTGTAAATCAAAACATCGAAAACATTTTTGGGCCTGTGCCAAACGTTAGCAAAGTACTAGTGTAAGTAAATTTTTGACACTTCTGAGGTGAATAAAATTTCATTTGCCCTGGGGGCTAGTAGAAATTTTGACACAACCGGTAAATTTTTGACAAGATGCAATAAAAAGCATGGTATCATAAAATTTAAATCCACCGCCGTCGTTTCGAGCCGTCGCCCAATACAAAGATTTTTACGTCTTTTAAGTTTAATTAAACTGTGAAAAAATCATTGTTTATTTTATATTGCGAAAAATTTTGCATCCTATATACAATATTATATAATTTTTTGCTACAAGAATATTGTTTTATGAAAAAATGTCCTCTTAAAAACTTATTGATAGCCGGCGGCTTGTAGTCAGGCGAAGCAAAACCGCCGCCACAGCAATTGTTTCATAAGCTTCTTTCTATGCTCAAGCGAATTTGTCGAATTTTACATTGTCAAAAAAGATATCATTTGGCACAGCAGAAAAATGAAATTTTTTCCCTACAGGCAAATATTTTTTTTACCATAGTACTTTTCTACCGTTTGGCACACGCCCTTTGTACAGTAATTTATTAGAAAATCATGAGATCAACACCAAAAAACATGCAGAAGTGTCACGAGACGGAAGATGCGCGTATTTTTCTGTTTGTCTCGTTTTCCCTCAAATTTTGTCGTCGTTTTTGTTTTGTTACGTCTTTCTAGTGCAATAAACTTTTATTAGCTGTGTTAATTCGTAAGTAGTAATTCACTACAGTATGAAATACACTATGCTTTTCTCTTTTTTTCCACGAATTTTAACAAAAACCTGATTGGAGCTTTTTTTTACCTGTCACTTTCTTCACTTCTGTGTATTCTGTGTCAACACATAGATAACTTGAGATATTACAAACAGTGTACATACATATATAAAAGAAGTATATATACATATGTATGTATCTACGTTTACATAAGTACATACATATAAATTTGGTAGTTTTAAAATAAAATTTCGATTTCTCGCTCTTCCTAAAACATACATTATCTGTTATTATTTATTTGGAAGAAATAAAAGATTATTCTATAGACTTCTTCTTTTTAAAATTAATAAAGCAAACTAGCAAAATTAAATAAGTAAAAAAACGATATTATTCGATTAAAGGAAGAAAAAGTGCACAAAGATTATAACTTACCCCCTGTTTGTGTAAGACGTTTGAGTTACAAATCTTGGCGTTTACGTAATAGATTAAAGCAAAGTTGTAAAAGTTTCCTTTAGTCTATTACAAAAACGCCAAGATTTTTAATTCAAACGTTTTACACAAACAGGGGGTTATATACATATTGGACAAAAATTAAAAAAAGTTCCGAAAGATAATATTAAAAAGTGGTAATATTTCGCGTTTTGAATGTCTGAAATCGGGTTAAATCTAGCCCGAAAAGTGCTAATGCCCATATTTTTAGTTGGTAACCAAATTGTAATTACTTTTAAGTTATATTTAAATACGAAATTGTGTTTTTGAGTGCATATTTAAATAATAATTAAATTCCCAACCTTGTGTAATACTTAAGTTTTATGAGCGTGCCATTTGTTTTTATGCGTGTGTGTTTATTGAAAACATACACATTAACATCATGTGGTCGTGTTGAACACAGCATGTGCTAGTATTAAAAAAATCGTTCTAATTTCATAAATATATAGGACAATACATAGTTTCATATAATGGAATAAATAAATAGAAAAATGCATTATGACGTTCGTTTGGTTTTATAAAATTTATTTTATGCAATTATAATTTTCTTCATGTTTTGTTTATATTCTTTGGAAAGTCCTCGTCCAGACATGCAATTTTTATTGCTGGAATTTCTTAAAATTTTGCTTTGAAATTGCATAAGTGTTCACATTATGAAATTCAAATTTTTTGCAATTATGCATTAAAAAATTCTATTACATTACAAATTTCCCTCAAAAGTTAACACTTATAATTACTTTTTCTAATATTTTTGGTTTTCATACAACTGAAGAAATAAAATTATAAAAAACATCAAATACAACTAGCAACTTGAAATTAACAATTACGAGCACATGAAACTGTGTACCCCTCCCTAATCTTTTCACCCCTCCCAATAATAAACTCAAGAATTGCTGCAACAAAAATTGCAAGTCTGGACAGCGAAAAAGCGTTCAATAATATTTAGAAATTTTCTAGTGCTGTCGTACTTTCAACGTAATTTAATAAGAACTTTAATTAACCATTAAAAAAATGAAATCGTATCTAAAAAAATTTAATTTCAAGTAAAAATTAGCTAGTTATGTACTTATGTAAATATTAAGTTAGAAACTATGGGTAGGTTGGCATCACTGCATCAAAAAGATTTGTCAAAACGAACCACGAATGTGTCGTTTGAACGGCATGGTTCGCAATCGTGGTTCAGAGACCGAACCAAGTGGTTCATGTTGCCGTCTGAACATAGCATTATGTAGGGAATGTGAGAACTTTTCGAGTCGAAAAAATTGTTATCATCCTGTGAAACACAGGGTGATTACTACAAAAACTATATAATATATAGTTCTTGTATTAATATATATTATATTGATATTTTTTGTAATACGTTTATATAAGTTTAATCTGAATAACCCTGTGTAAAATAGGACAAGCAATACAATTATTTAAATTTTCTCGATGCGAGAACTTCTCACAAGTTGCAGAAACGGGTCACAGCATAGATGACAACGTGCCGCCCTGTTGCCTTGCTGTCTTCAAAAGAATCATTCTCATATAAACATGTGTATTCTATCCTTGACACTTTGTAGTCGGTAGCTTGCTGCGGTGAATGGGTTTAATGATTTATTTTGCTTTTTTCTCTTTTTGTAAACAGTGCTGCCATTACTGTTATTGAATTTCTTTGTTTAAACATTTTTATATATCGAGATCCTATATTCCAAACACGTCAACTCAAATTTCGTCAAAATGAGTTTCCGATGGAAAATAGCTCCCCTACGCAATATTCATCTGTGGTATAAATTTCGACTCAAAAAAATGATTTTCCCCGTTTTATATCAATTTTTATTATTCTGCTATCTCAACGTATAATTTTTTTTGGTGAAAATAAATGCTAACTCCCATGTAAATTTCCAATAATTTTAAGAAATTTGTAATTTATAATAATTTTACCTCATATTTGATTGCATGCTGAACACGAACACGTTTTTGATATCCTATGGCTAGTTTTTGAGATATGGCCACTTTTAATATATTAGTACGGAGGGGTTCCGATAACAAAAATTGGTAATACATGTATAACTTTTAAACTGTTAATCGAATAGAAACATTATGTATGAACCGATTATACTCAATGACATAAGCTTTTGAAATTGATAATTTGTAATGACCCTGTCATACTAGACATGATACAATTATAACAGGTACATGCACAAGCCCGGCCTGTTAATGTATACAATACCTACAGTTGTCAAACTTTGTTTGCAAGCTGCAAAAATGTTAGTGTATGTGTGTGCATAAAATGATTACAGTGTTGCCAATGAAATTAAACATGGCTGTGTTTCCAATTATATGTTGAAGAAAATTACACTACACATCTTTTGTGTAGGTTAAAATTAAAACAAAAATAAATAAAAATAAAAGCCAATGTAGAATTACACACAGATTATACATGAATGTAATTACATGGCCTACAAATGAGAGTAATTGCACACCCTGTGTAATTACACACCTATTGGCAACACTGAATGACTATAATCATTCATGAATGCCGCGTCTGCAATTGTACTTTAGTTACCCTGTAATTGTTATTTTTAAAAACAAAAGGCATGTGTTTCTGACAATTATTCGTTTGTTTATACCAACAAAATGAATGTGTAATTTGGTGTTGTAATTTTGTTGTAGTCGTGCATGTACCTAGTATAATTGTACCATGATACTAGAGAGTGAGTTGGAGAGTTCTAAAGCTGACCACCTCGTGATTGAAGAGGCTTTCAGGTAGGCTTATGTTACTCTTTTTAAGGTATTTTAAGTTTTTTCTTTTAGCCTTTCAATTCTTATATCTAGTATTGAGTAAAATATTTCACAAATTGATTAAAAAATAAATATATAAAAAAAATCATATTATTTCCGACAAAATATGCAAACTCTAAGAAAATATTTGTTTTTTGATCAACTAAAACATGTTATCTCATAAAAATATGCAAACCCGTGCAAAATAAAATATTTTTTTCAGACCTATAAATTAGTAAGTATATTAAAACCATATTATGGAAGGCACATCATTTATTTTTGCAATAATGAGCGAATTAACTAGTTTTTTCGCTCTACTGAGAAGTTAACTTTTTTGAGTTGACGTGTTTTTAACCCCCGACTAAAAAAAGGGGTGTTATAAGTTTGTAGTGTGTGTCTGTGTGTCTGCGTGTCTGTCTGTGTCCACGTACAGGCCAAACGGTTGGACCGATTTTCATTTAGTTTTTTCTGTTTGAAAGATGACTTGATCTAGAGGGTTCTTAGCTATGTTTGAAAAAATCGGTCCAGCCGTTTAGAAGATATAACATCTTTTCTGAAAAAGTCGGGGGTTTTTAAAATTTTTAATTTTTGTTATGAATATAGGCTCTCGATATATTTTTCAACCAAACGAACAGCACAAAATCAAAATAGAAATGAATGCTTGGAGATCCATCAAGCGCACGTACATGAACTTGACAGCAAGCATTTTGACTGTGTCCAAAGCCCTTTAAAGTAACGAAAGCCTCTTATTGGGCTATAGTGTCAATAAGAAAACAATACTATGTGTGCAAAAATATTATTTTAGGCAGAATGCTGTGGGATACCATATTTCTATTAAAAAAATTATAGAAATTTTAAAGTCTGTAAAAGTCAAACTTTATATTGAAAAATAGATTTTTTTATGTTAGCTGTTTATTTTATATCGAATTTGACATTTGCTATGATAAATATATATAAGGTGCAGACGTAGGGTTAATAGAAATATAGAGGGCAATTATGAATCAAATTCCGCGAGAAATTTTTAACTGGGAATAATCCAACTAATAGCAAGTAATAAGGAAAACAAAAAATTCTAATTGGAAAAGGGAGAAATTTCCCGCGGAATTTTATTCATAATTGCCCTAATAGTATACGACAGCCTTCTGCACGTTCCCAATCTAGTTACTATAGGATGTATCCCTATCGTATCACTGGATATTTTTTACTAGCTACACCCGGTGTGCTTCGCTACCCCCATCGTGTTATCGAATGATGTAAATATTTTGTAAATTAACCGAAAACTCAGATTTTTTAATGCAACATTTCAAAAGTTTTAAAATTTTGATATTGGCTCATTATTAACATAGGTTTTTTGTAAATATCTTCGGAACTGCATAACCGATTTAAGAGTTTGATGTCTCGCATTGAAAAACATGACAACAGCTTTCAAAAAAATATAAAAAAAAAACGTTTGCTGGTGACATCGTGGGACAGGCCATAAAACACACAAAGGAACTTTCAAAAGCATTTTATATCCACATTAAATTAATGCGGAACCAGTAGAGAGCGCTGAAAAAATAATACAAACATTTTTGGGTTTAAAAGGGCTATTATCCAATGCTACACAGTCGTCAAAACTGCAACTTTTAATACTTTAGAACTAATAAAAAACAAAAATTAGATATGAAGCATGAAAAAACTAAAAAATTTATTAAAAATATACATTTATAATGAAATATGTATTTATAATAAAATATGTTAAAATATGCACTAACAAATCTTTGCCATTTCATCGCAAATTTGTTGATTTGCAAAGATTTTATTTTCCAACGACCAACGGCAGAAAACATGTTTTTATTTGAAAAATCTTTCCCTACGCATAATATGGGAAAAGCCAATAGGAAAGATCCACAGAAAACACATAATTCGCTTGTGAATATCTGGTTAAGAACAAATTCTTATTTTTAAACTTATTAACATAGAAATTATTGTACTATACACGTTTTTAAGAAACTAATTTTCTTTTTCCCAACTTATTTTTCTAATTTCACTAATATTATGTTAATGTCAAAAGCAATACAGAAAAGTCGAACATATATTAAAACCGAGTTTGACGTTTCATGTTTGCAATAGTTGTTAGTGGAAAAGTGCTGACAATTAAATTGCAAGAACCTGCAATGAGCTGTCTCTACTAGCAATAACATAATTTTGTCAACTGCTGGAATATCCTAGGGGGTTACTGGTTTGCCGCACAGTATAATAAAATTTTATTATAACTTTTTTTTTTTTTAATACATGTATTTATTTATTGTATCTTCATATGTGAACTAACAATAAGTATTAAAATCTTAAATCTATAAAAAAAATTATTAGGCCCTACCAGAGTCAGACATAAACTTATGCCCTAATCCAGTAAGAAGATTTAGGACGTTTTTGTTTGAAAATACTTCTGAGTTCTTTTGTTTGAATTCTCTAAATTATTTTCTTCAAAAATGGTTGTTGTCCTTAATAAAGAAAAATAAAAATATTATTGCCATGTTTTTAAAACACAAAAATTAAATTAAAGTATTATACAACATTTTGAAATATATATGAAAAATATGTGTTGGAAATAATGTTTAGAACAAAATCATAAAGCAAATACACGAACCTTCTAGAATAGACAATAAACCATAATTGTTTTAAAGAATCATAACAGCGGCTTTTTTTCGTCCATAGACAAGACGATACAATCGTCGAACAGAATTAGGACATTAGTGATAATTATAAATAATACATAAGTAGTGACAATCTGAAAGGAAAAATATATATATTATCAAGCAGTCCCATCTGGAGAGTTGAGTATAATAGCCCTTGTGTCCCTCTTTTTAAGGATGATGTGTCCAGTAAAAATCAAAATATTACGAGCAAGCGGATTAGGATGTGACTCGAGTTTTGTTAAATATTTGCCTGCGTATTTTGCAATTTCTTCAGTCACTAGTGGCATATTTAAATCATGATGTATATTTGAATTTTTTATGTACCATTGAGCCGATGTTATTAACCGTAAAATTTTGTTTTGCTTTCGTTGGATTTTCTCGATATTGGAAGCTGAAGCAGTGCCCCATAGTTTAATTCCGTAACACTATATTGGTTTCAAAATCGACTTGTATATTAAAAGTTTACAATCTAGATTGAGTGTTGAGTTTCTCCCAATGAGCCAATGTATCTGAGTTATTTTAAGTTTCATCTGAGTTAACTTAGAGTCAATATGGTGTTTCCATGTAAGTCGACGATCAAGGTGTATACCAAGGTATTTCACATGTGAATGTTGAGGAACAACTTGACTGCTGATTCTAATGGGGGACAAGTATCTTTTCCTAGGGTGAAGTTATATGTACGTACTTCTGTTCGTTTATTTTTATTCTCCATAAATTTAACCATAGCTCAAGCTG
This sequence comes from Tachina grossa, assembly GCA_949987645.1. Taxonomy (NCBI): domain Eukaryota; kingdom Metazoa; phylum Arthropoda; class Insecta; order Diptera; family Tachinidae; genus Tachina; species Tachina grossa. The sequence continues at coordinate 104,271,028 of OX465274.1, read as the reverse complement.
TCTTATATGTTCCTGAAGATATCGGGATGCCACATGAGGGTTTTCGTGCATACTAAGGCAGGCTGTATCATCGGCAAATGTAGAAGTATGGATATTACTGCTCACAGGCATATCTCAAGTATAAAACAAATACAAAACTGGCCCCAGTATACTCCCTTGAGGTACACCGGATGAGATAGTTTCGGACGTACTCATAAATTCTCCTTCCATAACAGAGAACTTCCGGCCTAAAATATAACTTTCCAAAAGTTTTAGAATGTTATTTGGTAGATATGTCTTCAATTTTAAAATTAGGTCATCATGCCAAACTTTATCAAATGCCTGAGAAACATCAATAAACAGGGCAGAACAATACTTCTTTTCTTCGAAAGTTTTCCTTATAAATTGAACCAATCTATGCGTTTGCTCAATGGTGCTATGCTGACTTCTAAAACCAAATTGATGGTCCGGTATGCACATATTATCTGTTAGACAAGGGGACAATTTTGTCATGAGCAGCTTTTCGAAAAGTTTTGACATAGTTGACAGCAAACTTATTGGCCTTATGACTCTGCTTTGGTAAGATCTTTGCCCGGCTTTGGAATCATTTTGACCTTGGCAAGCTTCCAGTGTTGTGGATAATACTCCAGTCGTAATATAGCATTAAAAATAAACAGCAGGATTCTTATTGCAATATGCGGCAAGTTCATCAGCATCTTGTTACTAATTCCATCAATACCTGGAGCTTTCTTTGGTTTGAGTTCAGCAATAACTTTTTGTACATCACGCATCTTAAACTTTAAGGGTTGAGGGGGTAGAGCAACACCAGTACTTGTGTTTGGCGTAAATACGGATTTTAAATGCTCAGCAAATATTTGACATTTTTCCGTATCGCTTCTTGACCAACTTCCGGTAGATGTGCACAGAGGTGTCTTAAACTCAACGGGTGCTTTAAGCTTTCTAGTAGCGCTCCACAAAGAGTAATTTGATGCTTGTATGACATCAAGACCTTCCAGATAATTTTTAAGAGATGCATTTTAATCAGATGCAAGCAACTCTTGGAGTCGTTTAGTACACTCTTTAAATCTGATTTTATTTTGGGGTGATCTGTGCTATTGCTATTCCCTTCTAGCTCTTCTTTTTTAATACACGAGACGTTCAATATCCCTAGAATAAATTTTATAAAACCAAGTCTGCGGATGGGAGGTAGTGGCATGCTCAGCAGCCTGTTTAATATTTTCATTAATATAGACAATGCTAGATTCAATATAATTGGGTGTTCTTAGCGTAATATTTTCCGTGCAATGGCTACTAAGATATTTTTTGAATCCCAGTCAATTAACACGATTGATCGTCTTCATATATAGTTGAGGTAAGTCACTTCTTAGTGGGTTACAGATTGAAACGATAGCCGGAGAGTGATCGGAGGAGAGATCTAGAGAAGCTTCAACATGAATTAAATCCTTAGAAATATTTTTCATGCCGCCAAAATCTATAACATCCGAAATTTTTCATACGTCAATAGGCCAGTAAGTGGGCTCCCCACTCGAAATAAAATCCATTCCCATTTTTGAAATTGTATTAAACAAAGTTCGAACTCTAGGCGTTACAAGGCACGAACCCCAGTACGTATGTTTTGCATTGTAGTCTTCAGCTGCCACGAAACAAGATCCAAGCGATTTGTAGAACTTTTCATACTCATCTTCGGTAACTGAAAATCTGGGAGGTGAATAAATTGATGATATCACAAAATTCGAACAAAAATTTTCTACAAAAATATTCGTAGCTTGCATATATTCTTAACTAACGTTATCAAGGATATAGTGCTTGAGTCTTGACTTAATTAGAATTGCAGATCCACCGCATGCTCTCCCTTTAGGGTCCTTTGTATCATATATAGAGTAGCCATTAATTTTGAAAAAGCTTCTCAAAGTCAAATGAGTCTCAGAGACCAACATTATGTCAATATTTTTTCCGTAAGGAAGTGCTCAAGTTCATTTTTATGTTGGCGAATGCCGTTTGCGTTCCAGAAGCATATTTTTAGCGTGTTCATGGCTTGTTAATTAATGCTTGAAGCAGAGTATTCTGCATTCACAGCATTTCTTGCATCATGGTAGTCATATTTGTTGTAAAATTGTTGATAGTTTGCACAAGATTTTCAATAGTGGCTTCAAGGCGGTTAAAATTAAAGTTTGACTTTGTATTTGTTGAATTATTGTGCTGTGAAACATTTTGTGTCGAAATAGAATAGTAGCATCGGCATACGATACACGTGAAGTTGGCTCATTTTAGCAAGATTGGCGGAGTAAGCGCACAAAACATACAGAAGTGTCACGAGACGGAAGATCGGGTATTTTTCTGTTTGTCTCGTTTTCCCTCAAATATTGTCGTCGTTTTTGTTTTGCTACGTCTTTCTAGTGCAATAAATTTTTATTAGCTGTGTTAATTGGTAAGTAGTAATACACTACAGTATCAAATACACTATGCTTTTCTCTTTTTCCACGAATTTTAACAAAAACCTGATTGGAGCTTTTTTTACCTGTCACTTTCTTCACTTCTGTGTATTCTGTGGTAAGCGTTTACTGATTGGACTGGAGCTAATTTTGGTTTTTGTCCCATAGTTTGTTTAACGAAAGAATATACAGGACATCCTCTGTAGTTAGCTGTGTGATTACCTCCACAGTTACTACATTTTTTATCACTTTGATTTTTTGGCTTATTGCAACTAGCAGTACTATGCAATTTACCGTAGATAACACAAACTGTCGGCAAATTGCAGTAAGTTTTTGCATGACCATATTATTGGCAATTATGGCACTGCACGGGACCTGAACGCTTATGTGGCTCTTCAACTGTGATTTTTCGGTACAAGAGGTATTTTAGGCTATAAATTGGATGTGTCTCCGTTTTTTTCAACTGTATATCATCCGGCTCCAGCTCAACACGAAATAGAGGCTTTAGTATCTTCTCCCTATTGATTATATTAGTAACATTTTTTAACTTAAATCTGTATTCGATGAGTGCACATTTTATTTCTTCGGGGTCAACATATGAATCTATGTCCTTCAATACTATCTGTAGGCCTTTAGCACTCTTAAAATGGTATGTATAGGGTGTTTTTTTAGAGGTATAGAACTTCAAATTGAAATAAAACACAAGAAAATCGTTTTAATGTCCATCAATTTGGCTTTATTGGAAGGATAATTTTATGCCATTAATGTTTAAATATAATTTCGGGCGTGTGGCCGCCGCGGCTGGCTCGAACAAAGCCAATTCTACAGGTCCAATTTTCAACCACTTTTTCGAGCATATGGGGCCGTATGTTGGCAATAACGCCACGAATGTTGGCTTCCAAGTCCCCTAACGTTTCTGGTTTGTTGGCGTAGACGAGCGACTTCACATATCCCCAAAGAAAATAATCCAATGGTGTCAAATCACACGATCTTGGTGGCCAATTGACAGGTCCATTCCGCAAAATTATGCGCTCATCGAATGTTTCCTTCAATAAATCGATTGTGACATGCGCTGTGTGGCATGTAGCGCCGTCTTGTTGGAACCACAACTCATCCACATTCATGCCATCCAATTCGGGAACAAAATAGTCGGTTATCATGGCTCTATGCCGGTCTCCATTAACGGTAACTGACTCTCCAGCATTATTTCGGAAGGAGTATGGCCCAATGACTCCACCAGCCCATAGAGCACACCAAACAGTCAGTTTTTGTGGATGTAATGGCGTCTCAAGGGTCTCATGTGGATTCTCTTCACTCCAAATGCAGCAATTTTGCTTGTTGACGTAGCCATTCAACCAAAAATGAGCCTCATCACTGAACAAAATTTTGCGATGAAAATCAGCATCGAGATCAATCTCATTTTCGGCCCATACACCAAAATCACGACGCATTGCATGGTCTCGCGGCTTTAATACTTGCACAAGCTGGATCTTGTAAGGTCGCAAGCCAAGATCTTTGCGCAAAATCTTCCATAAAGTTGATGGACAAAGCTCCAATTGCTGTGCACGGTGGCGAATCAATTCATTCGGGTCCTCTTCAACACTTTGCTCTACAGCGGCTTTCTAGTAGCGCTCCACAAAGAGTAATTTGATGCTTGTGTGACATCAAGACCTTCCAGATAATTTTTAAGAGATGCAGTTTAATCAGATGCAAGCAACTCTTGGAGTCGTTTAGTACACTCTTTAAATCTGATTTTATTTTGGGGTGATCTGTGCTATTGCTATTCCCTTCTAGCTCTTCTTTTTTAATACACGAGACGTTCAATATCCCTAGAATAAATTTTATAAAACCAAGTCTGCGGATGGGAGGTAGTGGCATGCTCAGCAGCCTGTTTAATATTTTCATTAATATAGACAATGCTAGATTCAATATCATTGGGTGTTCTTAGCGTAATATTTTCCGTGTAATGGCTACTAAGATATTTTTTGAATCCCAGTCAATTAACACGATTGATCGTCTTCATATATAGTTGAGGTAAGTCACTTCTTAGTGTGTTACAGATTGAAACGATAGCCGGAGAGTGATCGGAGGAGAGATCTAGAGAAGCTTCAACATGAATTAAATCCTTAGAAATATTTTTCATGCCGCCAAAATCTATAACATCTGAAATTTTTCATACGTCAATAGGCCAGTAAGTGGGCTCCCCACTCGAAATAAAATCCAATCCCATTTTTGAAATTGTATTAAACAAAGTTCGAACTCTAGGCGTTACAAGGCACGAACCCCAGTACGTATGTTTTGCATTGTAGTCTTCAGCTGCCACGAAACAAGATCCAAGCGATTTGTAGAACTTTTCATACTCATCTTCGGTAACTGAAAATCTGGGAGGTGAATAAATTGATGATATCACAAAATTCGAACAAAAATTTTCTACAAAAATATTCGTAGCTTGCATATATTCTTAACTAACGTTATCAAGGATATAGTGCTTGAGTCTTGACTTAATTAGAATTGCAGATCCACCGCATGCTCTCCCTTTAGGGTCCTTTGTATCATATATAGAGTAGCCATTAATTTTGAAAAAGCTTCTCGAAGTCAAATGAGTCTCAGAGACCAACATTATGTCAATATTTTTTCCGTAAGGAAGTGCTCAAGTTCATTTTTATGTTGGCGAATGCCGTTTGCGTTCCAGAAGCATATTTTTAGCGTGTTCATGGCTTGTTAATTAATGCTTGAAGCAGAGTATTCTGCATTCACAGCATTTCTTGCATCATGGTAGTCATATTTGTTGTAAAATTGTTGATAGTTTGCACAAGATTTTCAATAGTGGCTTCAAGGCGGTTAAAATTAAAGTTTGACTTTGTATTTGTTGAATTATTGTGCTGTGAAACATTTTGTGTCGAAATAGAATAGTAGCATCGGCATACGATACACGTGAAGTTGGCTCATTTTAGCAAGATTGGCGGAGTAAGCGCACAAAACATACAGAAGTGTCACGAGACGGAAGATCGGGTATTTTTCTGTTTGTCTCGTTTTCCCTCAAATATTGTCGTCGTTTTTGTTTTGCTACGTCTTTCTAGTGCAATAAATTTTTATTAGCTGTGTTAATTGGTAAGTAGTAATACTCTACAGTATCAAATACACTATGCTTTTCTCTTTTTTCCACGAATTTTAACAAAAACCTGATTGGAGCTTTTTTTACCTGTCACTTTCTTCACTTCTGTGTATTCTGTGGTAAGCGTTTACTGATTGGACTGGAGCTAATTTTGGTTTTTGTCCCATAGTTTGTTTAACGAAAGAATATACAGGACATCCTCTGTAGTTAGCTGTGTGATTACCTCCACAGTTACTACATTTTTTATCACTTTGATTTTTTGGCTTATTGCAACTAGCAGTACTATGCAATTTACCGTAGATAACACAAACTGTCGGCAAATTGCAGTAAGTTTTTGCATGACCATATTATTGGCAATTATGGCACTGCACGGGACCTGAACGCTTATGTGGCTCTTCAACTGTGATTTTTCGGTACAAGAGGTATTTTAGGCTATAAATTGGATGTGTCTCCGTTTTTTTTCAACTGTATATCATCCGACTTCAGCTCAACACGAAATAGAGGCTTTAGTATCTTCTCCCTATTGATTATATTAGTAACATTTTTTAACTTAAATCTGTATTCGATGAGTGCACATTTTATTTCTTCGGGGTCAACATATGAATCTATGTCCTCCAATACTATCTGTAGGCCTTTAGCACTCTTAAAATGGTATGTATAGGGTGTTTTTTTAGAGGTATAGAACTTCAAATTGAAATAAAACACAAGAAAATCGTTTTAATGTCCATCAATTTGGCTTTATTGGAAGGATAATTTTATGCCATTAATGTTTAAATATAATTTCGGGCGTGTGGCCGCCGCGGCTGGCTCGAACAAAGCCAATTCTACAGGTCCAATTTTCAACCACTTTTTCGAGCATATGGGGCCGTATGTTGGCAATAACGCCACGAATGTTGGCTTCCAAGTCCCCTAACGTTTCTGGTTTGTTGGCGTAGACGAGCGACTTCACATATCCCCAAAGAAAATAATCCAATGGTGTCAAATCACACGATCTTGGTGGCCAATTGACAGGTCCATTCCGCGAAATTATGCGCTCATCGAATGTTTCCTTCAATAAATCGATTGTGACGTGCGCTGTGTGGCATGTAGCGCCGTCTTGTTGGAACCACAACTCATCCACATTCATGCCATCCAATTCGGGAACAAAATAGTCGGTTATCATGGCTCTATGCCGGTCTCCATTAACGGTAACTGACTCTCCAGCATTATTTCGGAAGGAGTATGGCCCAATGACTCCACCAGCCAATAGAGCACACCAAACAGTCAGTTTTTGTGGATGTAATGGCGTCTCAAGGGTCTCATGTGGATTCTCTTCACTCAAAATGCGGCAATTTTGCTTGTTGACGTAGCCATTCAACCAAAAATGAGCCTCATCACTGAACAAAATTTTGCGATGAAAATCAGCATCGAGATCAATCTCATTTTCGGCCCATACACCAAAATCACGACGCATTGCATGGTCTCGCGGCTTTAATTCTTGCACAAGCTGGATCTTGTAAGGTCGCAAGCCAAGATCTTTGCGCAAAATCTTCCATAAAGTTGATGGACAAAGCTCCAATTGCTGTGCACGGTGGCGAATCGATTCATTCGGGTCCTCTTCAACACTTTGCTCTACAGCGGCTTTCTAGTAGCGCTCCACAAAGAGTAATTTGATGCTTGTGTGACATCAAGACCTTCCAGATAATTTTTAAGAGATGCAGTTTAATCAGATGCAAGCAACTCTTGGAGTCGTTTAGTACACTCTTTAAATCTGATTTTATTTTGGGGTGATCTGTGCTATTGCTATTCCCTTCTAGCTCTTCTTTTTTAATACACGAGACGTTCAATATCCCTAGAATAAATTTTATAAAACCAAGTCTGCGGATGGGAGGTAGTGGCATGCTCAGCAGCCTGTTTAATATTTTCATTAATATAGACAATGCTAGATTCAATATCATTGGGTGTTCTTAGCGTAATATTTTCCGTGTAATGGCTACTAAGATATTTTTTGAATCCCAGTCAATTAACACGATTGATCGTCTTCATATATAGTTGAGGTAAGTCACTTCTTAGTGGGTTACAGATTGAAACGATAGCCGGAGAGTGATCGGAGGAGAGATCTAGAGAAGCTTCAACATGAATTAAATCCTTAGAAATATTTTTCATGCCGCCAAAATCTATAACATCTGAAATTTTTCATACGTCAATAGGCCAGTAAGTGGGCTCCCCACTCGAAATAAAATCCAATCCCATTTTTGAAATTGTATTAAACAAAGTTCGAACTCTAGGCGTTACAAGGCACGAACCCCAGTACGTATGTTTTGCATTGTAGTCTTCAGCTGCCACGAAACAAGATCCAAGCGATTTGTAGAACTTTTCATACTCATCTTCGGTAACTGAAAATCTGGGAGGTGAATAAATTGATGATATCACAAAATTCGAACAAAAATTTTCTACAAAAATATTCGTAGCTTGCATATATTCTTAACTAACGTTATCAAGGATATAGTGCTTGAGTCTTGACTTAATTAGAATTGCAGATCCACCGCATGCTCTCCCTTTAGGGTCCTTTGTATCATATATAGAGTAGCCATTAATTTTGAAAAAGCTTCTCGAAGTCAAATGAGTCTCAGAGACCAACATTATGTCAATATTTTTTCCGTAAGGAAGTGCTCAAGTTCATTTTTATGTTGGCGAATGCCGTTTGCGTTCCAGAAGCATATTTTTAGCGTGTTCATGGCTTGTTAATTAATGCTTGAAGCAGAGTATTCTGCATTCACAGCATTTCTTGCATCATGGTAGTCATATTTGTTGTAAAATTGTTGATAGTTTGCACAAGATTTTCAATAGTGGCTTCAAGGCGGTTAAAATTAAAGTTTGACTTTGTATTTGTTGAATTATTGTGCTGTGAAACATTTTGTGTCGAAATAGAATAGTAGCATCGGCATACGATACACGTGAAGTTGGCTCATTTTAGCAAGATTGGCGGAGTAAGCGCACAAAACATACAGAAGTGTCACGAGACGGAAGATCGGGTATTTTTCTGTTTGTCTCGTTTTCCCTCAAATATTGTCGTCGCTTTTGTTTTGCTACGTCTTTCTAGTGCAATAAATTTTTATTAGCTGTGTTAATTGGTAAGTAGTAATACACTACAGTATCAAATACACTATGCTTTTCTCTTTTTCCACGAATTTTAACAAAAACCTGATTGGAGCTTTTTTTACCTGTCACTTTCTTCACTTCTGTGTATTCTGTGGTAAGCGTTTACTGATTGGACTGGAGCTAATTTTGGTTTTTGTCCCATAGTTTGTTTAACGAAAGAATATACAGGACATCCTCTGTAGTTAGCTGTGTGATTACCTCCACAGTTACTACATTTTTTATCACTTTGATTTTTTGGCTTATTGCAACTAGCAGTACTATGCAATTTACCGTAGATAACACAAACTGTCGGCAAATTGCAGTAAGTTTTTGCATGACCATATTATTGGCAATTATGGCACTGCACGGGACCTGAACGCTTATGTGGCTCTTCAACTGTGATTTTTCGGTACAAGAGGTATTTTAGGCTATAAATTGGATGTGTCTCCGTTTTTTTCAACTGTATATCATCCGGCTCCAGCTCAACACGAAATAGAGGCTTTAGTATCTTCTCCCTATTGATTATATTAGTAACATTTTTTAACTTAAATCTGTATTCGATGAGTGCACATTTTATTTCTTCGGGGTCAAGATATGAATCTATGTCCTTCAATACTATCTGTAGGCCTTTAGCACTCTTAAAATGGTATGTATAGGGTGTTTTTTTTTAGAGGTATAGAACTTCAAATTGAAATAAAACACAAGAAAATCGTTTTAATGTCCATCAATTTGGCTTTATTGGAAGGATAATTTTATGCCATTAATGTTTAAATATAATTTCGGGCATGTGGCCGCCGCGGCTGGCTCGAACAAAGCCAATTCTACAGGTCCAATTTTCAACCACTTTTTCGAGCATATGGGGCCGTATGTTGGCAATAACGCCACGAATGTTGGCTTCCAAGTCCCCTAACGTTTCTGGTTTGTTGGCGTAGACGAGCGACTTCACATATCCCCAAAGAAAATAATCCAATGGTGTCAAATCACACGATCTTGGTGGCCAATTGACAGGTCCATTCCGCAAAATTATGCGCTCATCGAATGTTTCCTTCAATAAATCGATTGTGACGTACGCTGTGTGGCATGTAGCGCCGTCTTGTTGGAACCACAACTCATCCACATTCATGCCATCCAATTCGGGAACAAAATAGTCGGTTATCATGGCTCTATGCCGGTCTCCATTAACGGTAACTGACTCTCCAGCATTATTTCGGAAGGAGTATGGCCCAATGACTCCACCAGCCCATAGAACACACCAAACAGTCAGTTTTTGTGGATGTAATGGCGTCTCAAGGGTCTCATGTGGATTCTCTTCACTCCAAATGCGGCAATTTTGCTTGTTGACGTAGCCATTCAACCAAAAATGAGCCTCATCACTGAACAAAATTTTGCGATGAAAATCAGCATCGAGATCAATCTCATTTTCGGCCCATACACCAAAATCACGACGCATTGCATGGTCTCGCGGCTTTAATTCTTGCACAAGCTGGATCTTGTAAGGTCGCAAGCCAAGATCTTTGCGCAAAATCTTCCATAAAGTTGATGGACAAAGCTCCAATTGCTGTGCACGGTGGCGAATCGATTCATTCGGGTCCTCTTCAACACTTTGCTCTACAGCGGCTTTCTAGTAGCGCTCCACAAAGAGTAATTTGATGCTTGTGTGACATCAAGACCTTCCAGATAATTTTTAAGAGATGCAGTTTAATCAGATGCAAGCAACTCTTGGAGTCGTTTAGTACACTCTTTAAATCTGATTTTATTTTGGGGTGATCTGTGCTATTGCTCTTCCCTTCTAGCTCTTCTTTTTTAATACACGAGACGTTCAATATCCCTAGAATAAATTTTATAAAACCAAGTCTGCGGATGGGAGGTAGTGGCATGCTCAGCAGCCTGTTTAATATTTTCATTAATATAGACAATGCTAGATTCAATATAATTGGGTGTTCTTAGCGTAATATTTTCCGTGCAATGGCTACTAAGATATTTTTTGAATCCCAGTCAATTAACACGATTGATCGTCTTCATATATAGTTGAGGTAAGTCACTTCTTAGTGGGTTACAGATTGAAACGATAGCCGGAGAGTGATCGGAGGAGAGATCTAGAGAAGCTTCAACATGAATTAAATCCTTAGAAATATTTTTCATGCCGCCAAAATCTATAACATCTGAAATTTTTCATACGTCAATAGGCCAGTAAGTGGGCTCCCCACTCGAAATAAAATCCAATCCCATTTTTGAAATTGTATTAAACAAAGTTCGAACTCTAGGCGTTACAAGGCACGAACCCCAGTACGTATGTTTTGCATTGTAGTCTTCAGCTGCCACGAAACAAGATCCAAGCGATTTGTAGAACTTTTCATACTCATCTTCGGTAACTGAAAATCTGGGAGGTGAATAAATTGATGACATCACAAAATTCGAACAAAAATTTTCTACAAAAATATTCGTAGCTTGCATATATTCTTAACTAACGTTATCAAGGATATAGTGCTTGAGTCTTGACTTAATTAGAATTGCAGATCCACCGCATGCTCTCCCTTTAGGGTCCTTTGTATCATATATAGAGTAGCCATTAATTTTGAAAAAGCTTCTCGAAGTCAAATGAGTCTCAGAGACCAACATTATGTCAATATTTTTTCCGTAAGGAAGTGCTCAAGTTCATTTTTATGTTGGCGAATGCCGTTTGCGTTCCAGAAGCATATTTTTAGCGTGTTCATGGCTTGTTAATTAATGCTTGAAGCAGAGTATTCTGCATTCACAGCATTTCTTGCATCATGGTAGTCATATTTGTTGTAAAATTGTTGATAGTTTGCACAAGATTTTCAATAGTGGCTTCAAGGCGGTTAAAATTAAAGTTTGACTTTGTATTTGTTGAATTATTGTGCTGTGAAACATTTTGTGTCGAAATAGAATAGTAGCATCGGCATACGATACACGTGAAGTTGGCTCATTTTAGCAAGATTGGCGGAGTAAGCGCACAAAACATACAGAAGTGTCACGAGACGGAAGATCGGGTATTTTTCTGTTTGTCTCGTTTTCCCTCAAATTTTGTCGTCGTTTTTGTTTTGCTACGTCTTTCTAGTGCAATAAATTTTTATTAGCTGTGTTAATTGGTAAGTAGTAATACTCTACAGTATCAAATACACTATGCTTTTCTCTTTTTTCCACGAATTTTAACAAAAACCTGATTGGAGCTTTTTTTACCTGTCACTTTCTTCACTTCTGTGTATTCTGTGGTAAGCGTTTACTGATTGGACTGGAGCTAATTTTGGTTTTTGTCCCATAGTTTGTTTAACGAAAGAATATACAGGACATCCTCTGTAGTTAGCTGTGTGATTACCTCCACAGTTACTACATTTTTTATCACTTTGATTTTTTGGCTTATTGCAACTAGCAGTACTATGCAATTTACCGTAGATAACACAAACTGTCGGCAAATTGCAGTAAGTTTTTGCATGACCATATTATTGGCAATTATGGCACTGCACGGGACCTGAACGCTTATGTGGCTCTTCAACTGTGATTTTTCGGTACAAGAGGTATTTTAGGCTATAAATTGGATGTGTCTCCGTTTTTTTTCAACTGTATATCATCCGACTCCAGCTCAACACGAAATAGAGGCTTTAGTATCTTCTCCCTATTGATTATATTAGTAACATTTTTTAACTTAAATCTGTATTCGATGAGTGCACATTTTATTTCTTCGGGGTCAACATATGAATCTATGTCCTCCAATACTATCTGTAGGCCTTTAGCACTCTTAAAATGGTATGTATAGGGTGTTTTTTTAGAGGTATAGAACTTCAAATTGAAATAAAACACAAGAAAATCGTTTTAATGTCCATCAATTTGGCTTTATTGGAAGGATAATTTTATGCCATTAATGTTTAAATATAATTTCGGGCGTGTGGCCGCCGCGGCTGGCTCGAACAAAGCCAATTCTACAGGTCCAATTTTCAACCACTTTTTCGAGCATATGGGGCCGTATGTTGGCAATAACGCCACGAATGTTGGCTTCCAAGTCCCCTAACGTTTCTGGTTTGTTGGCGTAGACGAGCGACTTCACATATCCCCAAAGAAAATAATCCAATGGTGTCAAATCACACGATCTTGGTGGCCAATTGACAGGTCCATTCCGCAAAATTATGCGCTCATCGAATGTTTCCTTCAATAAATCGATTGTGACGTGCGCTGTGTGGCATGTAGCGCCGTCTTGTTGGAACCACAACTCATCCACATTCATGCCATCCAATTCGGGAACAAAATAGTCGGTTATCATGGCTCTATGCCGGTCTCCATTAACGGTAACTGACTCTCCAGCATTATTTCGGAAGGAGTATGGCCCAATGACTCCACCAGCCCATAGAGCACACCAAACAGTCAGTTTTTGTGGATGTAATGGCGTCTCAAGGGTCTCATGTGGATTCTCTTCACTCCAAATGCGGAAATTTTGCTTGTTGACGTAGCCATTCAACCAAAAATGAGCCTCATCACTGAACAAAATTTTGCGATGAAAATCAGCATCGAGATCAATCTCATTTTCGGCCCATACACCAAAATCACGAGGCATTGCATGGTCTCGCGGCTTTAATTCTTGCACAAGCTGGATCTTGTAAGGTCGCAAGCCAAGATCTTTGCGCAAAATCTTCCATAAAGTTGATGGACCAAACTCCAATTGCTGTGCACGGTGGCGAATCGATTCATTCGGGTCCTCTTCAACACTTTGCTCTACAGCGGCTTTCTAGTAGCGCTCCACAAAGAGTAATTTGATGCTTGTGTGACATCAAGACCTTCCAGATAATTTTTAAGAGATGCAGTTTAATCAGATGCAAGCAACTCTTGGAGTCGTTTAGTACACTCTTTAAATCTGATTTTATTTTGGGGTGATCTGTGCTATTGCTATTCCCTTCTAGCTCTTCTTTTTTAATACACGAGACGTTCAATATCCCTAGAATAAATTTTATAAAACCAAGTCTGCGGATGGGAGGTAGTGGCATGCTCAGCAGCCTGTTTAATATTTTCATTAATATAGACAATGCTAGATTCAATATCATTGGGTGTTCTTAGCGTAATATTTTCCGTGTAATGGCTACTAAGATATTTTTTGAATCCCAGTCAATTAACACGATTGATCGTCTTCATATATAGTTGAGGTAAGTCACTTCTTAGTGTGTTACAGATTGAAACGATAGCCGGAGAGTGATCGGAGGAGAGATCTAGAGAAGCTTCAACATGAATTAAATCCTTAGAAATATTTTTCATGCCGCCAAAATCTATAACATCTGAAATTTTTCATACGTCAATAGGCCAGTAAGTGGGCTCCCCACTCGAAATAAAATCCAATCCCATTTTTGAAATTGTATTAAACAAAGTTCGAACTCTAGGCGTTACAAGGCACGAACCCCAGTACGTATGTTTTGCATTGTAGTCTTCAGCTGCCACGAAACAAGATCCAAGCGATTTGTAGAACTTTTCATACTCATCTTCGGTAACTGAAAATCTGGGAGGTGAATAAATTGATGATATCACAAAATTCGAACAAAAATTTTCTACAAAAATATTCGTAGCTTGCATATATTCTTAACTAACGTTATCAAGGATATAGTGCTTGAGTCTTGACTTAATTAGAATTGCAGATCCACCGCATGCTCTCCCTTTAGGGTCCTTTGTATCATATATAGAGTAGCCATTAATTTTGAAAAAGCTTCTCGAAGTCAAATGAGTCTCAGAGACCAACATTATGTCAATATTTTTCCGTAGGGAAGTGCTCAAGTTCATTTTTATGTTGGCGAATGCCGTTTGCGTTCCAGAAGCATATTTTTAGCGTGTTCATGGCTTGTTAATTAATGCTTGAAGCAGAGTATTCTGCATTCACAGCATTTCTTGCATCATGGTAGTCATATTTGTTGTAAAATTGTTGATAGTTTGCACAAGATTTTCAATAGTGGCTTCAAGGCGGTTAAAATTAAAGTTTGACTTTGTATTTGTTGAATTATTGTGCTGTGAAACATTTTGTGTCGAAATAGAATAGTAGCATCGGCATACGATACACGTGAAGTTGGCTCATTTTAGCAAGATTGGCGGAGTAAGCGCACAAAACATACAGAAGTGTCACGAGACGGAAGATCGGGTATTTTTCTGTTTGTCTCGTTTTCCCTCAAATTTTGTCGTCGTTTTTGTTTTGCTACGTCTTTCTAGTGCAATAAATTTTTATTAGCTGTGTTAATTGGTAAGTAGTAATACTCTACAGTATCAAATACACTATGCTTTTCTCTTTTTTCCACGAATTTTAACAAAAACCTGATTGGAGCTTTTTTTACCTGTCACTTTCTTCACTTCTGTGTATTCTGTGGTAAGCGTTTACTGTTTGGACTGGAGCTAATTTTGGTTTTTGTCCCATAGTTTGTTTAACGAAAGAATATACAGGACATCCTCTGTAGTTAGCTGTATGATTACCTCCACAGTTACTACATTTTTTATCACTTTGATTTTTTGGCTTATTGCAACTAGCAGTACTATGCAATTTACCGTAGATAACACAAACTGTCGGCAAATTGCAGTAAGTTTTTGCATGACCATATTATTGGCAATTATGGCACTGCACGGGACCTGAACGCTTATGTGGCTCTTCAACTGTGATTTTTCGGTACAAGAGGTATTTTAGGCTATAAATTGGATGTGTCTCCGTTTTTTTCAACTGTATATCATCCGGCTCCAGCTCAACACGAAATAGAGGCTTTAGTATCTTCTCCCTATTGATTATATTAGTAACATTTTTTAACTTAAATCTGTATTCGATGAGTGCACATTTTATTTCTTCGGGGTCAACATATGAATCTATGTCCTTCAATACTATCTGTAGGCCTTTAGCACTCTTAAAATGGTATGTATAGGGTGTTTTTTAGAGGTATAGAACTTCAAATTGAAATAAAACACAAGAAAATCGTTTTAATGTCCATCAATTTGGCTTTATTGGAAGGATAATTTTATGCCATTAATGTTTAAATATAATTTCGGGCGTGTGGCCGCCGCGGCTGGCTCGAACAAAGCCAATTCTACAGGTCCAATTTTCAACCACTTTTTCGAGCATATGGGGCCGTATGTTGGCAATAACGCCACGAATGTTGGCTTCCAAGTCCCCTAACGTTTCTGGTTTGTTGGCGTAGACGAGCGACTTCACATATCCCCAAAGAAAATAATCCAATGGTGTCAAATCACACGATCTTGGTGGCCAATTGACAGGTCCATTCCGCGAAATTATGCGCTCATCGAATGTTTCCTTCAATAAATCGATTGTGACGTGCGCTGTGTGGCATGTAGCGCCGTCTTGTTGGAACCACAACTCATCCACATTCATGCCATCCAATTCGGGAACAAAATAGTCGGTTATCATGGCTCTATGCCGGTCTCCATTAACGGTAACTGACTCTCCAGCATTATTTCGGAAGGAGTATGGCCCAATGACTCCACCAGCCCATAGAGCACACCAAACAGTCAGTTTTTGTGGATGTAATGGCGTCTCAAGGGTCTCATGTGGATTCTCTTCACTCCAAATGCGGCAATTTTGCTTGTTGACGTAGCCATTCAACCAAAAATGAGCCTCATCACTGAACAAAATTTTGCGATGAAAATCAGCATCGAGATCAATCTCATTTTCGGCCCATACACCAAAATCACGACGCATTGCATGGTCTCGCGGCTTTAATTCTTGCACAAGCTGGATCTTATAAGGTCGCAAGCCAAGATCTTTGCGCAAAATCTTCCATAAAGTTGATGGACAAAGCTCCAATTGCTGTGCACGGTGGCGAATCGATTCATTCGGGTCCTCTTCAACACTTTGCTCTACAGCGGCTTTCTAGTAGCGCTCCACAAAGAGTAATTTGATGCTTGTGTGACATCAAGACCTTCCAGATAATTTTTAAGAGATGCAGTTTAATCAGATGCAAGCAACTCTTGGAGTCGTTTAGTACACTCTTTAAATCTGATTTTATTTTGGGGTGATCTGTGCTATTGCTATTCCCTTCTAGCTCTTCTTTTTTAATACACGAGACGTTCAATATCCCTAGAATAAATTTTATAAAACCAAGTCTGCGGATGGGAGGTAGTGGCATGCTCAGCAGCCTGTTTAATATTTTCATTAATATAGACAATGCTAGATTCAATATCATTGGGTGTTCTTAGCGTAATATTTTCCGTGTAATGGCTACTAAGATATTTTTTGAATCCCAGTCAATTAACACGATTGATCGTCTTCATATATAGTTGAGATAAGTCACTTCTTAGTGGGTTACAGATTGAAACGATAGCCGGAGAGTGATCGGAGGAGAGATCTAGAGAAGCTTCAACATGAATTAAATCCTTAGAAATATTTTTCATGCCGCCAAAATCTATAACATCTGAAATTTTTCATACGTCAATAGGCCAGTAAGTGGGCTCCCCACTCGAAATAAAATCCAATCCCATTTTTGAAATTGTATTAAACAAAGTTCGAACTCTAGGCGTTACAAGGCACGAACCCCAGTACGTATGTTTTGCATTGTAGTCTTCAGCTGCCACGAAACAAGATCCAAGCGATTTGTAGAACTTTTCATACTCATCTTCGGTAACTGAAAATCTGGGAGGTGAATAAATTGATGATATCACAAAATTCGAACAAAAATTTTCTACAAAAATATTCGTAGCTTGCATATATTCTTAACTAACGTTATCAAGGATATAGTGCTTGAGTCTTGACTTAATTAGAATTGCAGATCCACCGCATGCTCTCCCTTTAGGGTCCTTTGTATCATATATAGAGTAGCCATTAATTTTGAAAAAGCTTCTCGAAGTCAAATGAGTCTCAGAGACCAACATTATGTCAATATTTTTTCCGTAAGGAAGTGCTCAAGTTCATTTTTATGTTGGCGAATGCCGTTTGCGTTCCAGAAGCATATTTTTAGCGTGTTCATGGCTTGTTAATTAATGCTTGAAGCAGAGTATTATGCATTCACAGCATTTCTTGCATCATGGTAGTCATATTTGTTGTAAAATTGTTGATAGTTTGCACAAGATTTTCAATAGTGGCTTCAAGGCGGTTAAAATTAAAGTTTGACTTTGTATTTGTTGAATTATTGTGCTGTGAAACATTTTGTGTCGAAATAGAATAGTAGCATCGGCATACGATACACGTGAAGTAAGCTCATTTTAGCAAGATTGGCGGAGTAAGCGCACAAAACATACAGAAGTGTCACGAGACGGAAGATCGGGTATTTTTCTGTTTGTCTCGTTTTCCCTCAAATTTTGTCGTCGTTTTTGTTTTGCTACGTCTTTCTAGTGCAATAAATTTTTATTAGCTGTGTTAATTGGTAAGTAGTAATACTCTACAGTATCAAATACACTATGCTTTTCTCTTTTTTCCACGAATTTTAACAAAAACCTGATTGGAGCTTTTTTTACCTGTCACTTTCTTCACTTCTGTGTATTCTATGGTAAGCGTTTACTGATTAGACTGGAGCTAATTTTGGTTTTTGTCCCATAGTTTGTTTAACGAAAGAATATACAGGACATCCTCTGTAGTTAGCTGTGTGATTACCTCCACAGTTACTACATTTTTTATCACTTTGATTTTTTGGCTTATTGCAACTAGCAGTACTATGCAATTTACCGTAGATAACACAAACTGTCGGCAAATTGCAGTAAGTTTTTGCATGACCATATTATTGGCAATTATGGCACTGCACGGGACCTGAACGCTTATGTAGCTCTTCAACTGTGATTTTTCGGTACAAGAGGTATTTTAGGCTATAAATTGGATGTGTCTCCGTTTTTTTTCAACTGTATATCATCCGGCTCCAGCTCAACACGAAATAGAGGCTGGAGTATCTTCTCCCTATTGATTATATTAGTAACATTTTGTAACTTAAATCCGTATTCGATGAGTGCACATTTTATTTCTTCGGGGTCAACATATGAATCTATGCCCTTCAATACTATCTGTAGGCCTTTAGCACTCTTAAGTTGGTATGTATAGGGTGTTTTTTAGAGGTATAGATCTTCGAATTGAAATAAAACACAAGAAAATCGTTTTAATGTCCATCAATTTGGCTTTATTGGAAGGATAATTTTATGCCATTAATGTTTAAATATGATTTCGGGCATGTGGCCGCCGCGGCTGGCTCGAACAAAGCCAATTCTACAGGTCCAATTTTCAACCACTTTTTCGAGCATATGGGGCCGTATGTTGGCAATAACGCCACGAATGTTGGCTTCCAAGTCCCCTAACGTTTCTGGTTTGTTGGCGTAGACGAGCGACTTCACATATCCCCAAAGAAAATAATCCAATGGTGTCAAATCACACGATCTTGGTGGTCAATTGACAGGTCCATTCCGCGAAATTATGCGCTCATCGAATGTTTCCTTCAATAAATCGATTGTGACGTGCGCTGTGTGGCATGTAGCGCCGTCTTGTTGGAACCACAACTCATCCACATTCATGCCATCCAATTCGGGAACAAAATAGTCAGTTATCATGGCTCTATGCCGGTCTCCATTAACGGTAACTGACTCTCCAGCATTATTTCGGAAGGAGTATGGACCAATGACTCCACCAGCCCATAGAGCACACCAAACAGTCAGTTTTTGTGGATGTAATGGCGTCTCAAGGGTCTCATGTGGATTCTCTTCACTCCAAATGCGGCAATTTTGCTTGTTGACGTAGCCATTCAACCAAAAATGAGCCTCATCACTGAACAAAATTTTGCGATGAAAATCAGCATCGAGATCAATCTCATTTTCGGCCCATACACCAAAATCACGACGCATTGCATGGTCTCGCGGCTTTAATTCTTGCACAAGCTGGATCTTGTAAGGTCGCAAGCCAAGATCTTTGCGCAAAATCTTCCATAAAGTTGATGGACAAAGCTCCAATTGCTGTGCACGGTGGCGAATCGATTCATTCGGGTCCTCTTCAACACTTTGCTCTACAGCGGCAATTGTTTCTTCGGTGCGCACTGTTCGACGTCTCTGCGGATGCGTATTATCACATAGAGTAAACGTAGTGCGAAAACGATCCATGGTTAACCGAATTAATTGCTCTGATGGACGATTATGTCGACCATAAAATGGACGGAGCTTGCGGTAAACTTCGACAACTGAACCATTATTTTCGAAATAAATTTGCACGATTTGCAAGCGTCGTTCTTTTGTCAACCTGTTCATCCTGGGCAAACCAAACTAAATATTAATCACTTGACAGCGGATAAAATGGCCGCCAGTTAAAAAAGTGATGCCAACTTAAAGTTCTATACCTCAATAAAAAACACCCAATATAAAAACTTGTTTTATTTTACTCAAATTCTGTCCCAGTTTTTCGGAAATGTTTTTCTGCATATATTTGTATTTTTGTATCGTCAATATTTCGTCGTTTAATTGGAATTATATGAAAAGCATTATCACCAATGACCGCCAAATTTTTTATTAAGTGCGTTAGAATGTTTTTCTCTCAATTATATAGGTGGTGTCTTAAAAGACTTTTGCGATGATGCAGCGGGCTTATTGTCGGTGTCTTGCAATAGTGTAAAACAATTTTGAGGATTGGTAGATGATGCGCTGTTATCCCTAGACATCTTTGGAGCAGAAGAAATTTTTGAAGAATTCGGGCCTCGCCCACGCTTTACCACTGTTATATATCTGTCCATTCCGACTTGTACCTTGGGTTTTGAGCTACTGTTATCTGTCGTGATAACTTTGTTAAGTGATAAACACGAGCTTAAAGGGGATGATATTACTGACTTATATGAAGAAGTACTAGGCAACTGTAATGTCAATAAATCATTACTATTTGGAATTGGACAAAGCGAAGTTGATCGCTGACGAAAAATTGCCTTTGCCGTTAAAAAAAGACTTTCATCAGATTTATTATTTATATTGTTTTCATTAAGAGTTTCAGAACTCACAATAAAATAAGCATTTCTTCCGTTAGAACTCACTTCAAAATTTTTTGTATTTGAGGTACTCATTAGAGTATTCCTCAAGGGCACTTTATTTGTGTTTTTTTGTTTGCGGTTTTTTTTTGTTTTTGTTATTTCCACTATGAAAAAAATTTTAGCAAATCAATTAAGCTTATTTATTAAAGTCAGTATGTACCTATTACGAATAATATATACTACGAATATTTTTTTGTTGTATAATTTTTTGTTTGTTTATAAGTATGTAACAAAAATTCCGCTAATCGTCTGTTCAGTATGAAGGTACAACGAGAACTCATCACGCGTCGTTGGCAATTATTTCTTAAACTCAACCAGGTTACTGTTGTTTATTGGCCTTCGGGAGTTTTGCGTCTCACCCCCACTGGTTGACTGATCTGCCACGGACCACCGTATAATCTTGCGGTTCTTTTGTGGTATTTCCTGACTGTCGTGTACAGTCAGTCACAAAAACATTTTTAGGAATAATGTTAACAACACCATGGATATATGTTCTTAGTTACCCGTCCATTTTTGTGCAACCCTATTCTGCAAATTTACTTTGTGGAATATGTACTATAAATAAATAAATAATAATAATCTTTGTTTGGTGGCAACATTTTTGTGGATACTGTGGATATTGTTTGTTAAGTCCCGGTTCACACACTTCATCTTTTGTTGCTCAACTCGTAATTCAGCTATAAGAAAAAAAGAGATATATTTATTTCCATGACACAATTATAACAGGTACATGCACAAGCACAGCCTGTTAATGTATACAATACGAATAGTTGTCAAACTTTGTTTACAAGCTGCAAAAGTGTTAGGGTAAAGATAGGGTCACACGATTGGCACAATGTACCAATTTTCGTCGGCTCACTGAAATAAATTCATAAGTAACAAATTAAATTTGCCTTATTTCTCAACTAATTGAAATATAATTGCATAACTGCACCACACTGCATTAGTGAAATTAGACTTATTCAAGAATTCATTAAGTAATAATGTCATTTTGGTTTATTACCTATGACTCTATCGCAGAGAGCCGACAAAAATTGGTACATTGTGCCAATCATGTGACTCCATCTTAAGAGTGTGAATAAAATGATTACAGTGTTGCCAATGAATTTACACATGGCTGTGTCTCCAATTACACATTGAAGAAAATTACACTACACTTCTTTTGTGTAGGTTTAAATTAAAACAAAAATAAATAAAAATAAAACCCAAAGTAGAATTACACACAGATTATGCAAGAATTTAATTACATGGCTTTCACATATAAGCAGAAGTTACACACTGTCTAACTACACACAGATTCGCAACACTGAATAACTATAATCATGCAGGAATGCCGCGTCTGCAATTACCTGTTTTTGTTATTTTTATAAACAAAAGACATTTGTTTCTGACAAATTTCCATTTGCTTATACTAACAAAATACATGTGTTTTTTGATGTTGTATTTTTGTTGTAGTCGTGCATGTACCTAGTATAATTGTACCGTGTGTATTTCCATCTCTGTCTTTCTTGCATCTGAAATACAAGTGGAGCAGCAAAAGTTGAAACGTGTGAACCGGGACTAAAAATACTTAGCGGCAAGCTGCTTTTGTTTATTTGTCAAATTACAAACACAGTGAAACCATTTTTGTCAATTATTTTGTTTTTTTTTTGTTATGTGTTTTGTATTGTATTGTTTTTGTTTTATGCCATAGTTTGACCAAATAAATTTGGCTGACCAAATAAATTTGTATTATAAAGTAGAAAGTCTGGCAACTGATAAAAATGTGGCAACTTCAAATGGCTATACCTTACGATCAGCGTGGCCACAACTGAAAATAATTTGAATGCTGAATGGGGCCTGAGGATTTCTCGTTGTACATTCATAGCGAACAGTCGATTAGCTGAACTATTCTTACATACTTACTAAACAAACAAAAAATTAAACAAAAAAATATTCGTAGTACATATTATTCGTAATAAGTACATACTGACTTTAATAAATAAGCTTTATTGCTTCGCTAATATTTTTAACATAGTAGAAATAACAAAAACAAAAAAAACCGCAAACAAAAAAACACAAATAAAGTGCCCTTGAGGAATACTCTATTATCCCGTTCATACGCACTTCTTATTTGCAAATAAAACTGGAAAGCGTTGCCATATAACTTTTTATTGTAAGTTAATAACTCACGAAAACTATTTGCAAATAAGGTGTAAAATGTTGCCAATTATTTGTGTTTTGTAAGATATGTAATACATATTTAAATATGTGTGGCAATATCATTCACAGATAGTAATGTATTCTATCTACGTATAAACGGTGAGTTCAGTATTTGCAAATAGTTTTATTTGCAAATAAGATTTGCGTATAAACGAGGTATATATGAGTACCTCAAATACAAAAAATTTTGAAGTGAGTTCTAATGGCGGAAACGCTTATTTTACTGTGAGTTCTGAAACTCTTAATGAAAACAATATCAATAATAAATCTGATGAAAGTTTTTTTAACGGCAATGCCAATTTTTCGTCAGCGATCAACTTCGCTTTGTCCAATGTCAAATAGTAGTGATTCGTTAATATTACAGTTGGCTTGTACTTCTTCATATAAGTCTGTAATATCATACCCTTCAGGCTTGTGTTCATCACTTAACAAAGTTATCACTACAGATGTGCAATCGCTTTACGTGAGTACCTGCCATTACGGCCTAATCTCACGTGTGCCAAAGCACCGGGTGTGGGTTAGACGTCAGACCAACGCCCCCATGCACCCTTTTAGAATGAACCTAGGCCCACTCCACAAGGCACATAGGTTGCAATCTTTGAATATAGTTATCCCTGTATTATATTCAATTACCTTGCTGAGGTAATTTGAGCTATCTAAACTCTGCTGCTATGTCCGTGCCCATAGCAGCTCTGTTGAATGGCAACAGCACCTAGAACAGTGTCTGGCTGACCGCGTCACACCAACCACTAGCATTGATTTAACACTGGGAAGCCAAGACTATTCTCCCAGCGATGTTTGGTAGCAAACCACAGCCACCACGATAATTCTCCGGCTTCCACGCTTAGGTGTTGTGTATACACCTAAGCGAGGTCCCCAAGAAAATTCCTCAACCATTGCCGGCACAGCTAACCACTCATCCATAAAGAACGCATGGCTGTGTCGCCAAATAACCAGTGCCTACTCCACACTTACCAAAATCATCCCTTTAACCCCTTAGGGGTCTACCCCTTTGGGGTAGGACGAACTCGACATTTTAGCAAAGGAAACTGACGACCGCTACATGCACTCAAAACTTCAGAGCAGCGAGGACCACTCACGCGAGAAGAACGCAAGCTCGCCACCAAAACTTCTGCGCCTACTAAGACCCGACACTAAAAAGTGAGAGTGTCCTGGGGTCGTATCCAGGACGAAAAGCCATTTTAGCACAGAATTTTTGACAACCGCAATGCATTTATCTCTAAGCAGCCCAGCTGTCGGGCAACCGGCACCCGTGGTACCAGAAGTAGCCTCTGGTTAGACCTCGAAGTTCCACCACAAGGGCTTCACCTCTATCCTCTTTTGAACTCAGGGGCAGTTCTAGGCGACGCTGCACCTAGCTGACAACAACGGGCTTACAATATTTGTTTTCCTTTTATAAATATGTGCACATCCGTTACTCTGCTTATATTCAGAGATTGGGTAGTAACACATAAGTTTTACGGCTAATGAGCCAAAGGTCCGCCAGCGGAAAAAGCTACATTAACCTAGCTGGGGTCCCGGGGTTGCCACACCCGTAGTCCATAACAGACTCCCCTGGGGGGAGTTATCACTACAGATAACAGAAGCTCAAACCCAAAGGTACAAGTCGGAATGGACAGATATATAACCGTGGTAAAGCGTGGGCGAAGCCCGAATTCAGCGCAGCCTGAACTAATCGCCAAAACCGCTTTAAAATTTTTCAAGACGACAACGACAAAACCGATGTATCCTGGAGTAAAACATTTAAGCCGCCACCAATCTATTTGAGAGAAAAAAATTCAAATGCCCTTATTAAAAAATTAATTAAATTTCACTTTGTTCCAATAAAACTTGGCAATATCGAAAAGATAAAAAGATTTCCGCAAAATGGTTACTGAATATGAAAAAAATAACACAAGCTTCAACACATACCAGCTTAAGAGCGCTAAAGGCCTGCAGATCGTATTGAAGGGCATATATTCTTATGTTGTTCCCGGAGAAATAAAAGATGCACTCGTCCTCCAGGGGTTTAAGGTAAAAAATGTGTCCAATATAATAAATAGGGAGAAGATTCCACAACCCCTATTTCGTGTTGAACTTGAGCCTAATGATATAAAATTGAAAAAAAATGAAACGCACCCAATTTATAGCTTAAAATACCTCTTATACCGAGAAATATCAGTTGAAGAACCACACAAGCGTTCTGGGCCCGTACAGTGCCATAACTGTCATGAATTTGGCCATACGAAAACTTACTGCATTTTACCTACTGTTTCTGTTGAGTGCGGTGAATTACACGGCACTGCTAGTTGCAATAAGCCAAAAGATCAAAGCAATAAAAAATGCAGTAATTGTGGGTGTAATCACACCGCTAACAACAGAGGTTGTCCTGTTTACTCTTTCGTAAAAAATACTATGGTGCTAAAACCTAAATTAGCTCCACCTCAATCAGCAAACGCTTACTCTGCCACTTTTGCACAAATGAGTCAACCAGTTACCTCCCGTCATAAATTCAATTCCCACACAAAATGTTTCCCCGCCAAATAATTCCAAAAATACTGACGCAAGCTTTAATTTTAATCGCCTTGAAGCTATTATTGATAATCTAGTGCAAACTATAAACAATTTTACAACAAATATGACTATGATGATGCAAGAAATGCTGCAAATGCTTCAAGCATTAATCAACAAGCCATGAACACGTTAATAATATATTTCTGGAACGCAAACGGCACTCGCCAACATAAAAATGAACTTGAGCTTTTCCTAACGGAAAAAAATATTGATATAATGTTAGTATCTGAGACTCATTTGACTTCGAGAAGCCTTTTTAAAATTTATGGCTACACTTTATATGATTTAAAGGACCCAAGAGGAAGAGCATGCGGTTGATCAGCGATTCTAATAAAGTCAAGACTCAAGCACTATATTCTTGACAACGTTTGTGAAGAACATCTACAAGCAACAAATATCTGCATTGAAAGTTTTTGTAAAAATTTTGTGATATCATCAATGTACTCCCCTCCCAGATTTTCAATCACTTAGAATCAATATGAGGATTTCTACAAATCTCTTGGACCTTGTTTTGTAGCAGCTGGTGACTGCAATGCAAAACATACGTTCCGTGGTTCGCGTCTTATTACACCCAGAGGTCGAGCATTGTTCAACACAATTTAAAAAATGGGCTTGGACGTCATTTCGAGTGGTGAGCCCACTTATTGGCCTACTAACACACAAAAAATGCCGGATGTTATAGATTTTGGCGTCATAAAAAATATCTCTAGGGATTTAATTCAAATTCAAGCTTCTCTTGATCTCTCGTCCGATCACTCTCCCACGATCATTACAATTTGTACCCCATTAAGAATTAACTTACCTGACCCATATGTGAAGATAACCAATCGTGTTAATTGGCTGGGTTTCAAAAAATATCTCAGTAGTCATTGTACGGAAAATATTACGCTCAGAACACCCGACTATATTGAATTTAACATTGCCTATCTTAACGAGAATATTAAACATCCGCAAACTGGGTTTAATAGAATTTATTCTACAGACATTGAACGTCTCGTTCGTAAAAAAAAGAAGAGCTAGAAGGAAGCATAGCTTACCTCAACACAAAATCATATTTAAAGAGTGCACTAAACGACTCGAAGAGTTGCTTGAATCTGAAAAAACTGCATCTCTTAAAAAGTATCTGGAAGGTGTTGATGTCACACCAGCATCTAATTATTCTTTGTGGCGCGTTGCTAGAAAGCTTAAAACACCATTTGAGTATAAGCCACCTCTACGCACACCTACCGGAGGTTGGGCAAGAAGGGATATTGAAAAAGGTAACATATTTGCTGAGCACTTAAAATCCGTTTTTACGCCAAACAAATGTACTGGTGTTGCTGATTTTCCGAGTGTAGTCGCTCTACCCTCTCAACACATAAAGTTTAAGATGCATGATGTACATTTTACGACTGGAGTATTATCCACACAGCTTTAAGCTTGCCAAGGTTAAAATGATTCAAAGGCCAGGTAAAGATCTTACCAAGGCTGAGTCATATAGGCCAATAAGTTTACTCTCAAAAATGTCAAAGCTCTTTGAAAAGCTACTCATGCCAAAATTGTCTTCAATTTTAACTCATAATGGATGCATCCCGTACCATCTATTTGGCTTTGAAAGCCAGCATAGTACCATTGAGCAAACGCATAGATTGGTTTAACTTATAAGTAAAGCTTTTGAAGAAAAAAAGTATTGTTCTTCGCTGTTTATTGACGTTTCTCAGGCATTCGATAAAGTGTTGCATGAAGGCCTGATTTTAAATTTGAAGACTTATCTACCAATAAACATTTTAAATATTTTCGAAAGTTACATTATTTCCTGTAAGTTCACTGCTGTTGAAGGAGACTTTACGAGTATGCCTGAAACTATCTCATCCGGTGTGCAACAGGGGAGTATACTGGGGACAGTTTTGTATTTGATTTATACTTGTGATATGCCTGTGAGTTGTAGTATCCATACTTCTACATTTGCTGACGATACAGCCTGCCTTAGTATGCACGAAAACCCTGATGAGGAATCCTGCTTACTCCAGGAGCACATCACTCAGATGGAACTATGGTTAAACTTATTGGGAATAAAGGTAAATAAATAGAAGTGTGGTAACATTTACCCTACGACAAAATACTTATTCCCCCATTAAAATAAATAATCAAATTGTTCCTCAACATTCACATGTAAAATGTCTTGGTATACACCTTGATCGACGGCTTACATGGAAATACCACATTGACACTAAGCTAACACAAATGAAACTAAAATTAACTCAGGTACACTGGCTGATGGCTCTATGTTCCTTCTAGGAATTACAGGATATAATATATATATATATATATATATATATATATATATATATATATATATATATATATATATATATATATATATATAACTAGCGAACCCCTGCAAACTTTGTAGTGCAAAAAAGAATATAAAAATAGCGACATCATCCATTGTGGGCGCATTAAATCGTCTGACATGTTGCCCAGGAGGCGTTTTATCAGCTCGAATCACAATTGCATATTCATCAGATGGCATTTGATCGAGAGCAGTTTGAAAAAGTCGCACTAATTCATTTTCAACATGCAACATATTCTGCAAGCGCTCGATAATATCCCTCCGCAAATTTGATGAAATATCACAACGACAATCGGTTTGCACATTTGAGTTACCCACAAAGTATATTTGCAAAAATTGATAGCTTTGATTAGGAAGGGGTAACAAAGAACCAAGTCGATGGTAAACTTGGCCTTGAATCTATTGAAGATTGAAATTTTCACAATAGTACGTTTCGCGATCATCTAAATAAAGAAATTGCAAAATACACAGGCAAATATCTAACAAAACTCGAGTCACATCCTAATCCGCTTGCTCGTAATATTTTGAACTTTACTGGACATATCCGTTTAAAAAAGAGAGATACACGGTCTCTAATATTCAACACTTCAGATGATGAAGCTGCTTGAAAACACTTTTTTTTTGCTTATCACTACTTATGTATTATTAATAACTATCACTCTAGCTCTAGTTTACAATATCGATATTTCCTCGCTCGTTGTCAATAGTAAAACTATAGTGATCTTCTAGTGACATTGTCAATAGTGTTACTGACTAGGTGTACCCCAGCCAATGTTGACATATAACATATGGTTTTCATTGAAAATCTACCAGTAGACTTTAGCAGAATCATCAAATTCTATAGAAACAAAACCGAAGCCACTCGTTAGAGATAATACGGAAACAAAGGGCACAAAATTGTGCTATAAATGTGGTGAAATGGGCCATTTGTCGAATTTGTGCAACACTGTTGGTATCAAATGCTTCAAATGTCACGGCATGGGGCATAAGGCATACGAATGCAAGGTTGAGGAAGAAAGAGGCCAGGAGCGAAAAAAATGTTAACGTTGCTAAGGGAAATGGCAATGTACATACCACAGGTTAGGCAGATTGGACACGGGAAAATACTGCCACGTAATTTTTCCGAAAAATTGACGAATCGCATCCCAAATGGCAATATCATTTAACCCCTTTTTCACACAACCAAACCAAGCTGAAATACACGAATTTTGCATTATCAACAATTTTCAAATACCAAGTATGACATGATAGCAGCTTAAGGCGTCTTTAGATGGTTTCCACCATTATACATTTGTATGAACTTAAAAATGAAAAAAATACAATCAAATACATTAATTGACAGAGGTTCTTACTTATATACATGAAAAAAATACATATGTATGCATGCATATGAAATTTATGTGGGTTGAATAAAGGACGAACAGACACGCGTGGGTTAAGAGAACTTCTCTCACCCATACATAGCCATATATAGCCTAATGATAATGTGACGACTAACTACAAGAAAAGAAGAAAGAGTTGAGTTCAGTAGAAGACGGAGACTTAAAGCGAACGGGACAACTACGCGGTAAAAAGTTAAATCATGTACCTAAAATAAAATAACTTAAGAAAACAAAATGAACTGAAAACAAATAACTAAAACAAAAATTACATAGCCTTAAGAAAATGAATTGTTAAAATAAGGTGAAAATAATTAAATAAAATTCAAAGAAATCTTCTCTGTCTTCCACTGGGGCGGAACCAGGGTAAGTCCGACCGCTACAAATGGGGGCTCAATCGGGATTCGGATGGATGTTAAAAGGAAAGTGAAAGTGAGTGTAGATGAGTCTGAACGATTCGCGTATTGAACATTTTTATAAATTTAATAAAACTCAGTGTATAAAAATATAAAAGAAAAACTTGAAAATATCTACATATTTTATTGGCTCGCTTAAGTATCATTGCTAAGTAAACCAATACATAAGTGAAAATATGAAAAAAGTAAACCAATACCTAATCGAAAAGATTGTCTGAAAAATTGTTCTTTGATCTTAAAAGGTCGAAAGTTTTAACAAATAGTAAGTGTTTTGAAACGACTTTACAAGTGAAACAAACATACAAAGGAAAAAAGAAGCTGTAAAAAAATTAATGGAAAATACTGTGACACAAAATCTGATTAAAATAAATGAAAATCAGTTCTCGTGGTACCTTCATAGCGAACAGTCGATTAGCGGAATTTTTCTTACTTACAAAAAATTAAACAAACAAAAAATATTCGTAGTACATATTATTCGTAATAGGTACATACTGTCTTTAATAAATAAGCTTTATGCTTTGCTGATATTTTTACATAGTAAAAATAACAAAAACAAAAAAAAACCGCAAAAAAAAAATTAAACAAATTGAAATTGAGGAATACTATATATATGTGTTCCTCTAAACAAATAAACAATCATAAATAACAAAAACAAAAAAAGACCGCAAACATAAAAAAACACAAACGAATATCCCTTGAGGAATTCTTTGTATGAGTGCCTCAAATACAAAAAAATTGAAGTGAGTTCTAACGGCAGAAATGCTTATTTTACTGTGAGTTCAGAAACTCTTAATGAAAAAAATATAAATAATAAATCTGATGAAAGTCTTTTTTTAATGTCAAAGCCAATTTTTCGTCAGTGATCAACTTCGCTTTGTCCAATGCCAAATAGTACTGATGCATTAACATTACAGTTGCCTAGTACTTCTTCATATAAGCCAGTAATATCATCCCCTTCAGGCTCGTGTTCTTCACTTAACAAAGTTATCACTACACAATAACAGCGGCTCGAAACTCAAGGTACAAGTCGGAATGGACAGATGTATAACCGTAGTAAAGCGTGGGCGAAGCCCGAATTCTTCAAAAATTTCATCTGCTCCAAAAATGTCTAAGGATAACAGCGCAGCCTCAACTAATCGCCAAAACCGCTTTAAAATTTTGCAGGATGACAACGACAAACCCGAGGTATCCTCGAATAAAATATCCAAGCCGCCACCAATCTATTTGAAACAAAAAAATTCAAATGCCCTTATTAAAAAATTAATTTCGGTCATTGGTGAGAATAAATTTCACATTGATCCAATAAAACGTGGCGACATCGATGAAACTAAAGTCCAAATTTATGACGAAAAAAATTTCCGCAAAATGGTTGCTGAATTTGAAAAAAATAAAACAAGCTTCTACACATACCAGCTTAAGAGCGCTAAAGGCATGCAGATCGTATTGAAGGGCATAGATTCTTATGTTGTTCCCGAAGAAATAAAAGATGCACTCGTCCTCCAGGTGTTTAAGGTAAAAAATGTGTCCAATATAATAAACAGAGAGAAGATTCCCCAACCCCTATTTCGTGTTGAACTTGAGCCTAATGATATAAAATTGAAAAAAAAAATGAGACGCATCCAATTTATAATTTGAAATACCTCTTGTACCGAAAAATCACAGTTGAAGAGCCACATAAGCGTTCAGGTCCTGTACAGTGCCATAATTGCCAAGAATATGGCCATACAAAAACATACTGCAATTTACCCTCTGTTTGTGTTGTGTGCGGCGAATTACACGGCACTGCTAGTTGCAATAAGCCAAAAGATCAAAGTGATAAAAAATTCAGTAATTGTGGAGGTAATCACACCGCTAACTACAGAGGTTGTCCTGTGTACTCTTTCGTAAAGAAGACTATGGTGCCTAACATAACCTAAATTAGCTCCAGCTCAATCAGCAAACGCTTACTCTGCCACTTTTGCGCAAATGAGCCAACCAGTTACTTCCCGTGTATCGTATGCAGAAGTAGTTGTGAACTGCCAATTCTGTGGCAATTAAAATTGTTAAATTGTTGCTGAAATTGTTAAATTTGGGTAATTAAAATTTGAAAATTGTTAAATTCTTGGAAATTTGTGTTTTCGGCGGCGCTTTGATGTTTTTTGTTTACATTAAGAGTTTTTGTTTACATTAAGTGTATGTCTGTCTGTCGGTCTGTCTGTCTGTCGGTCTATCTGCCTGACCGTGGATGTTTGTGTGTGGAATATTTTGTGTGAATGTATTAAGGCGGTTCATAGTTTGGCGGTTTTTATGTGTGTATATACAGACGAGGAAAATCATGAAAATGATTTTTTCTAATACCAATGGTGAAATAGTGATTATTAATTTTTCCTAATGTCTACGGCAAAACATGTTTATTAATTTTTCCTAATGCCGACGGCAAAACAGGAATATAATTTTTTCAAATGCCGACGGGAAAATGATTTTTCCTAATGAAGACGGGAAAACATGATTATTATTATTTTTTTCCTAATGCATACGGCATGCATGATAATTTTTCCTAATGCCTACGGCAATGCATGATAATTTTTCCTAATGCCTACGGTAATGCATGATAATTTTTCCTAATGCCGACGGCAAAACATGATTATTATTTTTTCAAATGCCGACGGCAATACATGATAATTTTTCCTAATGCCTACGGCAATGCATGATAATTTTTCCTAATGCCGAAGGCAAAACATGATAATTATTTTTTTCAAATGCCGACGGCAAAACATGATTATTATTTTTTTCCTAATGCCGACGGCAAAACGTGAAAGTTATTTTTTCTAATGCTAATGTAGGTGTTGCTAGACTGTGGGAATTTAAGGCTGACCGTGATTTGAGTGGGTGGCGTTGTTGCCGTAATATGTAACCATAGGAATTCGTGGATGTGTCTGTCTGTCTGTGAGAATTTAGTTGAAGCTTCGATTGGAAGGGGGGGCGGGGTGTAGTAGAGCTAGATAGATTGCATGTATATATATGTGTGTGTGTATGTGTGTGTGTGTGTGTGTGTACGTTTGTAGGAATTTCTATAGGAGCTTAAGGCTGATTGCGATTTATGAGGGGCGAGGTGTACTAGTAATATGTAACCGAGGGAGTCTGTCTGTTTGTATTTCTGTAGGAGTTTAAGGCTGACCATGATTTGGGTGGGCATGGTTGTTGACGTAATATGTAGCCATGGAGATTTGTGGGTGTGTCTGTCTGTAGGAGTTTAAGGCTGATCGTGATTTGAGGTGGGTGAGGTTGTTATTGAGGTAAATTGGTTATGTGTATGTATGTATGTATGGCCAGGGGAATTTGTGTATGCATATCTGGGGGAGAATTTAAGGCTAGTCGTGATTTGTGAAAGGTGGGGTGTTGTTGAAATTTTCTTGGATATTTCTTATATGAATTCTGCTATGTGTGTGTATTTGAGCTGGTATTTATATGTAGGTAGAAATAAATTGTTTTCAACATCGACATTTGGTACTATAAAATACTATCATATATCTGGACTCCCTAATCCTAGTATGCTTTTATACTTACGATTGCTTTATATTTTCTCATGCTTAAATTTGTCTCGCGTTGAAGTCGGTCTGTGTGAAATTTGTTTATATTACAGATTTTGTTTATTTAACTACATTCGTCTTCTTTGACTGAAAGAGTTATCTACACACAGAGAAAAACCAACTTGAAATCAGTAAGAACCATGCTGAATTAATAAGAACCATTAGCGAAGGTTTAGTCATATTGAAATTTCTTATTTCAATATGGACAAAATATTAATTTACAGTATTCATTTATTAAACTCATTAGTTTGTAGATATCTCAATATACATTTTCTATTATATTAAAAATTATTGAATTAATGTGATGAATTCTTATTTTTAAGCTGCAGATTTTCCCTGAGTGTATGGATTGTTTATATTTGCATTGTGCTTTAACTAAACGACGCTTCATATATTTTCATGATGTAGATCTAATAAATACTTAAGCATTGATAAGAAATTTGATATGTATACATACATATCTACAAATTGATTTTATGTGTGTATGTATGTATGTACATATATATGTACATACAAATAAGTGTTCAACTCAATCTTTGAATACATTTTTTATTTTATTTTTTGTCATGTGATGTCTGTTGTTGGTGAAATTAAAAACATTTTAATTTTTATCTGCGTTTACTTAAAAGTTTGTGAGGATTTTCTATTGTAAGTAAAACTGAATTCTTGAAGATATGTACTTACATACTCTATAGTAATAGTAACTATAATAGAAATATTTCTTATACTTAATTTACAGTTTTTTAAAGTATAGGGTATAAAATTTTTTCTAGCTATAGCCTTCTACATTTATTTTGGAAAACTTGCTTTGCTTTTTAAAAATGTATAAACATTTTTAAATGAAACTGATCCGGCACTCCAGCTTAGGTACTGATAGTTTTTTTTTTTTGTTGTTAGTTAACTTATTAATTTTTTATTTTTTATTGATAAACATTGGAAATCAAAAGGGAGTTTTATATTGTAATTATTATTTTCATAATTGTTGAAAACAATCGCTGCTTTTTGTTTGTTTTTTGCGATGAAATCATTTGAATTACTTTTGCAACTTTACGCGTTTATAAAAATTATGTTATTTTCTATATTTCTTAATTTATAAGACTTTTAGACTTTGTCCTTTAGGGGTTATATATTCTATTATACGATTATGAATAAGAATGCAGTAAGCTGATGTATTTGCTTACTGCTTCAAATTAAAATTTTATTAAATTGAATAAAAGGAGTTTTTTTTTCTTAAACTCTGATGCAGTTAGAAGCGCTGGAGATTCTTTCATATAACAGCTTTTTTGAAATTTTTGATACATAGTATAATATAGAATTGGATAACATTTATTTTTAATTTTTATGTTAAGAAGTACGGGTATGAGACTGAATTTAAATGTACTTTTAAATTAGTTAAATCACAATGAACAAACATATTTTCTTCTTTAATAGCGATCAACAGAAAACGAACTCGTTTTCATATAATTTAGGTATACCTTATCGACGGCTCCTCTAGGATACAAGATGACTTTGTATGACGAAATTTCTGTTGCTTTATACTGATAATATGTTTACATTAATAAGATACATATACATATGTTTATTTTATGAACGGTGAGCAATTATGGCTTTTATTTAATGTTCTATATGACTTTTTTTTCATTTTCTTTAATAATTTTCTCCCCATAATAGCATTCTAAATATTTCAAGGGCTCAAATGCTGTGTAGTCTTCTTCTGCAAACTTATCTAAACGTCTAACTTCTTCCAATGCTTCTTTATAAGAAGATATTTTGTTATGGTCTTCTTCTACGATACGTGCCCATCGGGCAGAGTGTACGTATTAGTTGGTCAGTCAGTCTCTATTTTTATTTATTTTTTTTTTCTTCTAATGTGCCACTCCTTTTTTTAGATTTTACTACTTGGAATAGAGAATTTTTGTCTAATTTTTTGGTGGGTATATACATTAGGTATGTAGAAATTAGTTTAGATACAAAGAAATGCATGTTTAATATACAACTATTGTATCAAATCGATCTCAAATAACTCAGTTACCTCTACCAACAATTCACCGTTGGTGTATTCATAAAGTGTTAGAAACAATGAAGTATCTATGTTTTGAGAGAATTTTTCCCCTCAAGTATTTCTACATGAGGTTTGAGGGGTCAATCACTGTCGCATTCATATGTAATGATTATTCACTTAAAAAACGTCATCATCACCATCAATCATCTCCGTATACAATACATTCATGAGTTGGGTTGATCCAGATACAATTGCTGTCTCATCACCTTCTAACAGCTTTATATATTTTGCTAGTATGCATGCCTTAGCATGCTTCTATCGATAGTGACGTAAGAGTCCGAGATGTAGAGTGTTACAATTAAAAATCTTTACTATTAGAATTTACCAGTTCGCTCTTTTGAATTTTTACAAAGTAGATACATATGTATGTATTTCATTGACCACAAAATCATAAAATTTCTTTGCTTACAAAATTGTATGACGTAATCAATCCTACAAAAAACGACAAAAACTAGATTTTTCGTTTTAATTTTATTTTTATTAAATTCAACATTCATTCTTCAAATTACTTTATACTATATTAAGTAGCTTTTCCTCATTTGTTGAGTTGACTTTAATAGGAGACATTTTAATGGTACGATGAACTTTTCTATTGCATGCATTGAGTAAATCTTTATACATACCAATCCACTTATATGAACCATTAAAGCTAATTCTTTTCACATCATACCTTTCAATGATCTATTAAATCATTCTAATATTGATGCTTTCATATTAAGTAATGTTTAATCTTCTATTTATGTATGAGTTTTCCCAAGTATTTATTAAAAAATTCTTTAGAATCATCTGTTTGTAAGTTTTTTGGTACCCGTACCACTTCAAAAATATTTTCCATTGCCTTGGTTTTTAGAGTGCAGCTTTTATTTTCAGCTGTACTTTGAGAATGTGTCAATTACAGTCTTCAAAAATCAACAATTTCTATTTTCTGTAGAATAGTTCTACATTTCACCTAACTTAGCTCCATAAAACATCATATATTCCTGTCATTACATCTCTACAAGCGCAAACAGTTGTTGAAATTTAATATGGACTTCGTTAACTAAATTCCTTTTTAAAGACATTGAATTGTTTCACAGATTTTTTCGAAAGTGTTGTGATCTACATCTTGCACTTTCAGCTATTTATACTAACATGTAGTTAATTTTCTAATCTATATATTTAACCGTAAACTCTTCAATTTGTTTTTAATTATTTACTTTTTAGAATTGCTTTTTCAATTTTATAACTGTCTTCTTTCTCTAATTTTATTTCACGTTGTAGTTCCTCAATTTGCATTTAAATATATTCTTGAATATTAATGCTTTAAGCTATATTATTAATTTGTCTTGTATTTTATCTTCATTCAGTGTAATGTAACTATCAACAATAGTTTGTATCTAATTCATTTATGCCTTCCAATACTGATAAGTCAGTATAAATGTCTTCAGAATTGGAAGTCTATGAGTAAAATCATCGTCATCATCATTCTCAGTATTAGCATCATTAAATATGATGGTATTATCAAATATTGTTCCTTCTACTAGTTTCTTTTGGGGTACTTGTCTATATCTTGAGTGAAGGTTTCTCAGGCTTTAAACTTGTATATTTTCAACTTCTGTCTTGATTTTACTTTCTTCTTTCATAAGAATTCTTTTAATATTTTTAGAACTATTTATGAATTCTTCTGCTATAGGTTTAAATGTATCTTTTAGTTGTTCACTTGTATCTATTTCACCAGTTTTTATACTACGAAGCTTTTTCTTCAACACATTTCTTATCAACACCAACTGTTTTAAAATTTTCTCATCCAGGGCAAATAACAGGTATCAGCAATCATATCAGCTTTTCAGGAGCTGGTCTGGTTTTCAGATCAGCTTTTCAGGACCTGGTCTGGTTTTCAGATCAGCTTTTCAGGACCTGGTCTGGTTTTCAGATCAGCTTATCAGGACCTGGTCTGGTTTTCAGATCAGCTTTTCAGGACCTGGTCTGGTTTTCAGATCAGCTTATCAGGACCTGGTCTGGTTTTCAGATCAGCTTATCAGGAGCTGGTCTGGTTTTCAGATCAGCTTATCAGGAGCTGGTCTGGTTTTCAGATCAGCTTATCAGGAGCTGGTCTGGTTATCAGATCAGCTTATCAGGAGCTGGTCTGGTTTTCAGATCAGCTTATCAGGAGCTGATCTGATTTTTAGATCAGCTTATCAGGTAACAGATCAGGCTATCAGGAGCTGTTCAGATTTTCATTTCAAGATATCTGAGTCAGATTTAGTTATCAGTGTACAAGTAGCTAGCCATTTATAACATTTATATACATGAAGTTTAAAGTCAGATGAAATACGAAAAAGTAAAGTTTTATCTAGTAAAATTATTTTCTATAACGATCATCGTTTAATTCACTATCTTTGCTTATAATCAAAAATCCATATTTATCCTTTCAACATGCTTTTTATTTTTCTCACCTAACTTAAACATTAAATATACATTATGATGATCTCTTATTAAATGTTTGGTGATTCTGGTGTAAGTTTTACATAAGTAGAATGAATCAACATTCTTATCTCTCCCCATACAAAAATATGCTTCCCATACGCATCATCGTTAAATATCATATTGGAATTACTTTGGACTGAAATAACAGATTCACTATCGGTAAATTTTGTAATATATTATTATTTTAATTGATGTAATTAATTTCTTCAGATATTTATATCTGGGGTGATATAAAGATTTTGAGTATAAATAAATGTTCTCAAAATTTAAGTCCATTAGGACTTTCTAGCAAGCCAATCATAGCGTTTTTTTTTCGCAATTTGACAGGTCAACTATTGTTGCACGAATAGAATTTGATATAAAGGAACTATGATTTATTTTTGAACTATCATTCGATGAATCATCAATATTTCGTACCAAGGTATTTTAGGTTGTTTTACTAACCGCATTTATGTAGCTAAATACATTTTATAAATATTATCTCTTATTATAAAAAAATAAACTAATACAGCTATACCATATCAGAAAATATTTTCTGAAATCGTATAGCTGCATGAGTTTATTTTTTCTATAATAAGAGATAATGATCTACACTCATAATCAAAACAGCATAAAAATATCCTTTGTTTTGACTATGAGTATGGATCAATATTTATGAAATGCGTTTAGTTACAAAAATGTGGTTAGTAAAACAAAGTATATTTTAACAGCCTTATTTATAAC
Source organism: Tachina grossa (assembly GCA_949987645.1). Lineage (NCBI taxonomy): Eukaryota > Metazoa > Arthropoda > Insecta > Diptera > Tachinidae > Tachina > Tachina grossa. The sequence continues at coordinate 104,232,678 of OX465274.1, read as the reverse complement.
ACTTATTAGGGCTTTATAAAGACTTTTTAAGAAAAAATTTTTATAAAAACTTTGTTTTAAAAAGCCTTTACAAAGCCTTAATAAGTTTTATAAATAATGCTGTAAGAGTTTAAAATCAGTATTTTGTATGATAATACTGATTTGAAACTCTTAAAATATTCTTTGTTTTGACTATGAGTAGGGGCCATTATCTCTTATTATAGGACAAATAAAATAATATAGCTATACGATTTCAGAAAATATTTTCTGATATCGTATAGCTACATTTTTAATTTTTCTATAATAAGAGATAATATTTATGAAATACATTTCATAAATATTGGCGCATACTCATAGTAAAAACAACCTAAAAATACCTTGGTACGAAATATTGATGAATCATCAAAATTTCATACCATCCTATATTTATGTTGTTTTACTAATCGCATTTTGTAAATAAATGCATTTCATAAATATTATCTATTATTATAGAAAAACAAAGGATATGTATATGCTGTTTTGATTATGAGTATGCGTCAATATTTATGAAATGCATTTAGTTATAAAATGCGGTTAGTAAAACAAAGTATATTTTAAGTGTTTAAAACCACCATTTTTATGGTAATAGCGGTTTTAAACACTTAAAGCATACTTTGTTTTGACTATGAGCATGAGCTAATATTTATGAAATGGATTTTATAAATATTGACTCATACCCTTAGTCAAAACAACATAAATAATTCTTGGTACGAAATATTGATGATTCATCGAACGATAGTTCAAAAATAAATCATAGTTCCCTTATATCAAATTCTATTCGTGCAACAATAGTTGACCTGTCAAATTACGAAAAAAAAACGCTATGATTGGCTTGCTAGAAAGTCCTAATGGACTTAAATTTTGAGAACATTTATTTATACTCAAAATCTTTATATCACCCCAGATATAAATATCTGAAGAAATTAATTACATCAATTAAAATAATAATATATTACAAAATTTACCGATAGTGAATCTATTATTTCAGTCCAAAGTAATTCCAATATGATATTTAACGATGATGCGTATGGGAAGCATATTTTTGTATGGGGAGAGATAAGAATGTTGATTCATTCTACTTATGTAAAACTTACACCAGAATCACCAAACATTTAATAAGAGATCATCATAATGTATATTTAATGTTTAAGTTAGGTGAGAAAAATAAAAAGCATGTTGAAAGGATAAATATGGATTTTTGATTATAATCAAAGATAGTGAATTAAACGATGATCGTTGTAGAAAATAATTTTACTAGATAAAACTTTACTTTTTCGTATTTCATCTGACTTTAAACTTCGTATACATAAATGTTATAAAAGGCTAGCTACTTGTACACTGATAACGAAATCTGACTCAGATATCTTGAAATGAAAATCTGAACAGCTCCTGATAGCCTGATCTGTTACCTGATAAGCTGATCTAAAAATCAGATCAGCTCCTGATAAGCTGATCTGAAAACCAGACCAGCTCCTGATAAGCTGATCTGAAAACCAGACCAGGTCCTGATAAGCTGATCTGAAAACCAGACCAGGTCCTGAAAAGCTGATCTGAAAACCAGACCAGGTCCTGAAAAGCTGATCTGAAAACCAGACCAGCTCCTGAAAAGCTGATATGATTGCTGATACCTGTTATTTGCCCTGGATGAGAAAATTTTAAAACAGTTGGTGTTGACAAGAAATGTGTTGAAGAAAAAGCTTCGTAGTATAAAAACTGGTGAAATAGATACAAGTGAACAACTAAAAGATACATTTAAACCTATAGCAGAAGAATTCATAAATAGTTCTAAAAATATTAAAAGAATTCTTATGAAAGAAGAAAGTAAAATCAAGACAGAAGTTGAAAATATACAAGTTTAAAGCCTGAGAAACCTTCACTCAATATATAGACAAGTACCCCAAAAGAAACTAGTAGAAGGAACAATATTTGATAATACCATCATATTTAATGATGCTAATACTGAGAATGATGATGACGATGATTTTACTCATAGACTTCCAATTCTGAAGACATTTATACTGACTTATCAGTATTGGAAGGCATAAATGAATTAGATACAAACTATTGTTGATAGTTACATTACACTGAATGAAGATAAAATACAAGACAAATTAATAATATAGCTTAAAGCATTAATATTCAAGAATATATTTAAATGCAAATTGAGGAACTACAACGTGAAATAAAATTAGAGAAAGAAGACAGTTATAAAATTGAAAAAGCAATTCTAAAAAGTAAATAATTAAAAACAAATTGAAGAGTTTACGGTTAAATATATATATTAGAAAATTAACTACATGTTAGTATAAATAGCTGAAAGTGCAAGATGTAGATCACAACACTTTCGAAAAAATCTGTGAAACAATTCAATGTCTTTAAAAAGGAATTTAGTTAACGAAGTCCATATTAAATTTCAACAACTGTTTGTGCTTGTAGAGATGTAATGACAGGAATATATGATGTTTTATGGAGCTAAGTTAGGTGAAATGTAGAACTATTCTACAGAAAATAGAAATTGTTGATTTTTGAAGACTGTAATTGACACATTCTCAAAGTACAGCTGAACATAAAAGCTGCACTCTAAAAACCAAGGCAATGGAAAATATTTTTGAAGTGGTACGGGTACCAAAAAACTTACAAACAGATGATTCTAAAGAATTTTTTAATAAATACTTGGGAAAACTCATACATAAATAGAAGATTAAACATTACTTAATATGAAAGCATCAATATTAGAATGATTTAATAGATCATTGAAAGGTATGATGTGAAAAGAATTAGCTTTAATGGTTCATATAAGTGGATTGGTATGTATAAAGATTTACTCAATGCATGCAATAGAAAAGTTCATCGTACCATTAAAATGTCTCCTATTAAAGTCAACTCAACAAATGAGGAAAAGCTACTTAATATAGTATAAAGTAATTTGAAGAATGAATGTTGAATTTAATAAAAATAAAATTAAAACGAAAAATCTAGTTTGTGTTGTTTTTTGTAGGATTGATTAGGAATGATGAGTCTTAAGAAAGATAATTAACTAAATGTAGTGGAATTCTCTAAACTTGTTGGTCTGAATGAAATATTGCTAAAACTTCAGTGTTTAAAATGAACTATAACATAGTGCAATATTCAGCAGCACATCATATTATCACTTTTTATAAAGTTGTATGTATATTTTCCCATCGAAAGCGCTAGCACGCAAAATTTTACAATATGAAAATGGGATTATTATAGAAGATCTTCACTCTATTTATTTCTTTAGCTATCAGATCTTTAGAAAATATAGATAAACTACGGAAATTGGACTTTGATATCCAATCTTTAAGAATGTACATGTGTATGAATAAGTATCAAACAAACTTAGTGAATGAATATACGCTTCAACTAGAATCATGCTGAAGCATGCATAAATTTTAAAATGTACAGTAAACAGATCTTACTTTATATCTGTATCTGTATGAGTATTACATAAATTTATAAAAAAAAATGAAAGCATGCCGAAGCATGTATAATTTCAAAAAAAAAAAAAAAAATCCTCACGTCATACAATTTTGTAAGCAAAGAAATTTTATGATTTTGTGGTCAATGAAATACATACATATGTATCTACTTTGTAAAAATTCAAAAGAGCGAACTGGTAAATTCTAATAGTAAAGATTTTTAATTGTAACACTCTACATCTCGGACTCTTACGTCACTATCGATAGAAGCATGCTAAGGCATGCATACTAGCAAAATATATAAAGTTTTTAGAAGGTGATGAGAACAGTAATTGTATCTGGATCAACCCAACTCATGAATGTATTGTATACGGAGATGATTGATGGTGATGATGACCTTTTTTAAGTGAATAATCATTACATATGAATGCGAGAGTGATTGACCCCTCAAACCTCATGTAGAAATACTTGAGGGGAAAAATTCTCTAAAAACATAGATATTTCATTGTTTCTAACACTTTATGAAAACACCAACGGTGAATTGCTTGCTGGTAGAGGTAACTGAGTTATTTGAGATCGATTTGATACAATAGTTGTATATTAAACATGCATTTCTTTGTATCTAAACTAATTTCTACATACCTAATGTATATACCCACCAAAAAATTAGACAAAAATTCTCTATTCCAAGTAGTAAAATCTGAAAAAGGAGTGGCACATTAGAAGAAAAAAAAATAAATAAAAATAGAGACTGACTGACCAACTAATACGTACACTCTGCCCGATGGGCACGTATCGTAGAAGAAGACCATAACAAAATATCTTCTTATAAAGAAGCATTGGAAGAAGTTAGACGTTTAGTTAAGTTTGCAGAAGAAGACTACACAGCATTTGAGCCCTTGAAATATTTAGAATGCTATTATGGGGAGAAAATTATTAAAGCAAATGAAAAAAAAAGTCATATAGAACATTAAATAAAAGCCATAGGTGCTCACCGTTCATAAAATAAACATATGTATATGTATCTTATTAATGTAAACATATTATCAGTATAAAGCAACAGAAATTTCGTCATACAAAGTCATCTTGTATCCTAGAGGAGCCGTCGATAGGGTATACCTAAATTATATGAAAACGAGTTCGTTTTCTGTTGATCGCTATTAAAGAAGAAAATATGTTTGTTCATTATGATTTAACTAATTTAAAAGTACATTTAAATTCAGTCTCATACCCGTACTTCTTAACATAAAAATTAAAAATAAATGTTATCCAATTCTATATTATACTATGTATCAAAAATTTCAAAAAAGCTGTTATATGAAAGAATCTCCAGCGCTTCTAACTGCATCAGAGTTTAAGAAAAAAAACTCCTTTTATTCAATTTAATAAAATTTTAATTTGAAGCAGTAAGCAAATACATCAGCTTACTGCATTCTTATTCATAATCGTATAATAGAATATATAACCCCTAAAGGACAAAGTCTAAAAGTCTTATAAATTAAGAAATATAGAAAATAACATAATTTTTATAAGCGCGTAAAGTTGCAAAAGTAATTCAAATGATTTCATCGCAAAAAACAAACAAAAAGCAGCGATTGTTTTCAACAATTATGAAAATAATAATTACAATATAAAACTCCCTTTTGATTTCCAATGTTTATCAATAAAAAATAAAAAATAAGTAAGTTAACTAACAACAAAAAAAAACTATCAGTACCTAAGCTGGAGTGCCGGATCAGTTTCATTTAAAAATGTTTATACATTTTTAAAAAGCAAAGCAAGTTTTCCAAAATAAATGTAGAAGGCTATAGCTAGAAAAAAATTTATACCCTATACTTTAAAAAACTGTAAATTAAGTATAAGAAATATTTCTATTATAGTTACTATTACTATAGAGTATGCAAGTACATATCTTCAAGAATTCAGTTTTACTTACAATAGAAAATCCTCACAAACTTTTAAGTAAACGCAGATAAAAATTAAAATGTTTTTAATTTCACCAACAACAGACATCACATGACAAAAAATAAAATAAAAAATGTATTCAAAGATTGAGTTGAACACTTATTTGTATGTACATATATATGTACATACATACATACATACATAAAATCAATTTGTAGATATGTATGTATACATATCAAATTTCTTATCAATGCTTAAGTATTTATTAGATCTACATCATGAAAATATATGAAGCGTCGTTTAGTTAAAGCACAATGCAAATATAAACAATCCATACACTCAGGGAAAATCTGCAGCTTAAAAATAAGAATTCATCACATTAATTCAATAATTTTTAATATAATGATAATGTATATTGAGATATCTACAAACTAATGAGTTTAATAAATGAATACTGTAAATTAATATTTTGTCCATATTGAAATAAGAAATTTCAATATGACTAAACCTTCGCTAATGGTTCTTATTAATTCAGCATGGTTCTTACTGATTTCAAGTTGGTTTTTCTCTGTGTGTAGATAACTCTTTCAGTCAAAGAAGACGAATGTAGTTAAATAAACAAAATCTGTAATATAAACAAATTTCACACAGACCGACTTCAACGCGAGACAAATTTAAGCATGAGAAAATATAAAGCAATCGTAAGTATAAAAGCATACTAGGATTAGGGAAGTCCAGATATATGATAGTATTTTATAGTACCAAATGTCGATGTTGAAAACAATTTATTTCTACCTACATATAAATACCAGCTCAAATACACACACATAGCAGAATTCATATAAGAAATATCCAAGAAAATTTCAACAACACCCCACCTTTCACAAATCACGACTAGCTTTAAATTCTCCCCCAGATATGCATACACAAATTCCCCTGGCCATACATACATACATACACATAACCAATTTACCTCAATAACAACCTCACCCACCTCAAATCACGATCAGCCTTAAACTCCTACAGACAGACACACCCACAAATCTCCATGGCTACATATTACGTCAACAACCATGCCCACCCAAATCATGGTCAGCCTTAAACTCCTACAGAAATACAAACAGACAGACTCCCTCGGTTACATATTACTAGTACACCTCGCCCCTCATAAATCGCAATCAGCCTTAAGCTCCTATAGAAATTCCTACAAACGTACACACACACACACACACACACATATATATACATGCAATCTATCTAGCTCTACTACACCCCGCCCCCCCCCCCTTCCAATCGAAGCTTCAACTAAATTCTCACAGACAGACAGACACATCCACGAATTCCTATGGTTACATATTACGGCAACAACGCCACCCACTCAAATCACGGTCAGCCTTAAATTCCCACAGTCTAGCAACACCTACATTAGCATTAGAAAAAATAACTTTCACGTTTTGCCGTCGGCATTAGGAAAAAAATAATAATCATGTTTTGCCGTCGGCATTTGAAAAAAATAATTATCATGTTTTGCCTTCGGCATTAGGAAAAATTATCATGCATTGCCGTAGGCATTAGGAAAAATTATCATGTATTGCCGTCGGCATTTGAAAAAATAATAATCATGTTTTGCCGTCGGCATTAGGAAAAATTATCATGCATTGCCGTAGGCATTAGGAAAAATTATCATGCATTACCGTAGGCATTAGGAAAAATTATCATGCATGCCGTATGCATTAGGAAAAAAATAATAATAATCATGTTTTCCCGTCTTCATTAGGAAAAATCATTTTCCCGTCGGCATTTGAAAAAATTATATTCCTGTTTTGCCGTCGGCATTAGGAAAAATTAATAAACATGTTTTGCTGTAGACATTAGGAAAAATTAATAATCACTATTTCACCATTGGTATTAGAAAAAATCATTTTCATGATTTTCCTCGTCTGTATATACACACATAAAAACCGCCAAACTATGAACCGCCTTAATACATTCACACAAAATATTCCACACACAAACATCCACGGTCAGGCAGACAGACCGACAGACAGACCGACAGACAGACAGACCGACAGACAGACATACACTTAATGTAAACAAAAACTCCTAATGTAAACAAAAAACATCAAAGCGCCGCCGAAAACACAAATTTCCAAGAATTTAACAATTTTCAAATTTTAATTACCCAAATTTAACAATTTCAGCAACAATTTAACAATTTTAATTGCCACAGAATTGGCAGTTCACAACTACTTGCAGATGCTGCTAAGACAAATTCAATTCCCACACAAAATGTTTCCCCGCCAAATAATTCAAAAAATACTGACACAAGCTTTAATTTTAATCGTCTTGAAGCTACTATTGAAAATCTGGTGCAAACTATAAACAATTTTACAACAAATATGACTTGCATGATGCAAAAAATGCTGCGAATGCAGAATACTCTGCTTCAAGCATTAATTAATAAGCCATGAACACGTTAACAATATGTTTCTGGAACGCAAACGGCATTCGCCAACATAAAAATGAACTTAAGCACTTCCTCACGGAAAAAAATATTGATGTAATGTTAGTATCTGAGACTCATTTGACTTCGGGAAGTCTTTTTAAAATTTATGGCTACACTATATATGATACAAAGGACCCTAGATGAAGGGCTTGCGGTGGATCAGCAATTCTAATAAAGTCAAGACTCAAGCACTATGTTCTTGATAACATTTGTGAAGAACACCTACAAGCAACAAATATTGGCATTGAAAGTTTTTGTACAAATTTTGTTATATCATCAATTTACTCCCCTCCCAGATTTTCAATCACTGAGAATCAATATGAGGATTTCTACAAATCTCTTGGACCTTGTTTTGTAGCAGCTGGCGACTACAATGCTAAGCATACGTTCTGGGGTTCGCGTCTTATTACCCCCAGAGGTCGAGCATGTTCAACACTATTTCAAAAATGGGCTTGGATGTCATTTCGAGTGGGGAGCCCACTTATTGGCCTACTGACATACAAAAAATTCCGGATGTTATAGATTTTGACGTCATAAAAAATATCTCTAGGGATTTAATTCAAGTTCAAGCTTCTCTTGATCTTTCGTCCGATCACTCTCCGACGATCATTACAATTTGTAGTCCATTAAGAAGTAACTTACCTGACCCATATGTGAAGATGATCAATCGTGTTAATTGGCTGGGGTTCAAAAAATATCTCAGTAGTCATTGTACGGAAAACATTACGCTTAGAACATCCGATGATATTGAATATAACATTGCCAATCTCAGCGAGAATATTAAACAGGCTGCTGAACATGCCATTATCTCCCATCCGCAGACTGGGTTTAATAAAATTTATTCTACAGACATTGAACGTCTCGTACGTGAAAAAAGAAGAGCTAGAAGGGAATGGCAACAGCACAGATCACCACAAAATAAAGTCAGATTTAAAGAGTGCACTAAACGACTCCAAGAGTTGCTTGCGTCTGAAAAAACTGCATCTCTTAAAAATTATCTGGAAGGTCTTGATGTCACACCAGCGTCTAATTACTCTTTGTGGCGCGCTGCTAGAAAGCTTAAAACACCCATTGAGTATAAGCCACCTCTACGCACATCTACCGGAAGTTGGGCAAGAAGCGATACTGAAAAAGGTAAAATATTTGCTGAGCACTTAAAATCCGTTTTTACGCCAAACATATGTACTGGTGTTGCTGATTTGCCGAATGTATTCGCACTACCCCCTCAACACATAAAGTTAAAGACGCGTGATTAACAAAAATTAATTGCCGAACTCAACCCGAAGAAAGCTCCGGGTATTGATGGAATTAGTAACCAGATGCTTATGAACTTGCCTCGTATTGCAATGAGAATCCTATTATTCATATTTTATGCCATTTTACGACTGGAGTATTATCCACACAGCTGGAAGCTTGCCAAAGTTAAAATGATTCCAAAGCCGGGCAAAGATCTAACCAAGGCTGAGTCATATAGGCCAATAAGTCTACTATCAACTATGTCAAAGTATCTGAAAGAAAAAATAAAAAAAAATTAATAAAGAAAAAAGTTATTAAAATTTTACACCCCTTGGTTTCTTTTGGCCCACCTTGTACGTATTTAAGATTTATTGCAAAGGGGCATACGATGGTGGGTTGTGTAAGGAATTTATAGAAATTCTGGGTGAGTTTGAGGATTAATTTTTAAAAGTTATGTGTGAACTTAGAAAATAATTTGTAGAAGTTCTGGGTGAACTTAAAGGATTAATTTATATGGATTCTGTGTGAATTAAAAGATTAATTTTTAGAAGTTCTGTGTGAACTTAGAAAATAATCTGTAGAAGTTCTGTGTGAACTTAAGGGATTAATTTATATACATAAATTCGGTGTAAATTAAAAGTTTAATTTTTAGAAGTTCTGTGTGAACCTAGAAAACAATTTGTAGAAATTCTGTGTGCATTAGAGGATTAATATGTAGAAGTTCTGTGTGAACTTAAAAAATAAGTTGTATAAGTTCTGGGTGAACTTAGTGAGTAATTATAGAAGTTCTGTGTGAACTTGAGAGGTTGATGTATAGAAGTTCTGCGTGAACTTGGTAAAATTCATAATAGTTGCATTTGGCCTTAAAGGAAAATCGTAAAAGTTGTAATTTTTTCCCCTAGGATAGAAATTAATTTACAATTGGATAAGATATTTTTTGAGAAATATCAAAGTTTAACAAGAGATTTAATATACATTTTTTTGAGAAATAGCAAAGTTTAACAATAGTCATTATATATTATCATTAAATAATATTATAAAAAATAAATTAAAATATTGTAAGCCGCTGACTGTACATAGTTGTGAAAATATGGACAAAGTCGAAATTTTGTCGTTAAACGTAGAGGGGCTACGTAGTAAGTTGGAAGAACTTGAGCTACCCAAGACGGATAACAAAGAAGTGTTGAGGAAAAGACTCTAAGAGCACTTTGACCTGACAAGGGAAGAAGGGAAATCAGAAATAGGAGATTCGAATCGAATCCCCACAAAATTTGGGGAAAATAGAAATTCGGAAAGAAGAGATTCGAACCCCCCTTCTGAATACGAGGATACGATGGCCGCAGCCGGCAATATCCCAGTGGTCGAACATAATAGTAGGACTCAGTCTCGACGTTTTCGGGTGACGGATTGCCAGAAATTGGGCAATGGATTGAAGAATTCGAGGATTGTGCATTCGCTGTGAAATGGAACAGAAATACATTTACGCAAAACAACTGTTAGCAGGTGCAGCCAAGATCTTTGCCAGAAGTCAGTCCGGCATTAGACATTGGCCCTCACTGAAGTTTAGGCTAGTAAGAGAGTTCGGGACGAAGCTTTCCTCGTTGGAAGTACATAGGCTGTTGAAAAATCAGAGGAACAAATAGGTGAAACACTCAGAGAATATTTGTATAGCCTACAGGAAATAGGGCAGCCCATAAATTTAGACGAAGAAAGTTTGATCCAATATTTCATAGAAGGAATTGAGGATCACAGGCTAAACAAATCGGTTTTATACCAGTCCAGAACACTAGCGGAATTGAAGCAGAATATGAAAATCTACGAAAGGTACGTTCGCCAGAATCATCAAATTCTATGAAAACAAAACCGAAGCCACTCGTTAGAGATAATACGGAAACAAAGGGCACAAAATGGTGCTATAAATGTGGTAAAATGGGCCATTTGTCGAATTTGTGCAACACTGGGGGTATCAAATGCTTCAAATGTCACGACATGGGGCATAAGGTATACGAATGCAAGGTTGAGGAAGAAAGAGGCCAGGAGCGAAAAAAAATGTTAACGTTGCTAAGGGAAATGGCAATGTACATACCACAGGTTAGGCAGATTGGACACGGGAAAATACTGCCACGTAGTTTTTCCGAAAAATTGACGAATGGCATCCCAAATGGCAATATCATTTAACCCCTTTTTCATTAACGGACAGAATGATATTGTTTTGAATATACCTGTCTTTGTCATTTTCACGGGTTAAACCTTAATTGAAATAATTTTATTTCCAATTGGGTTTTTCCCACAAAAAATTATGAAAAGGCGCAAATTTATGGGAAAAATGCATAAATTTGCGACTTTTCACGAATGCAATCCTGCATTCCACCCCAAGTTTCATGGCAGCAGCCATTGTGTTGCAGTTTTTCAAAGGGGTAAGTCATTTTGTTAATATTTCTTTTACTTTTTTTAATTACAAATTTCTTTGGCAGATCCCGTACAAGGCAAAAGAAAAGAAGAAAATAAACATGTAAGTACTTATTTAATAGATTTTATTTAATAAACAATAATTCCCATTAATCTTTACAGGAGTCGCAAGTACATAAAAGGCTGTCCAGATGTGGAGAAGCTCCGCCGGTTCCCGAAGAATCCCGAAAGGTAAGTGTGTGAAATTTTAAGTGTGGTGAAGCATTCAATGAGTGCCAGATACTGTTTGGAACATATTGTTGATAAACAGTATTGGCACTCAATAAAGGTGTGGCCGGCAGACCCAAAATTGTGTTGTTTGCAACACAAAGTGTTGTGTTTTTATCAAATGCTGTTTGTGATTAGGTTTTTTTTAGTATGCAGACAAATTCTGAAATTTAAAAGTACTCAAATTTGTCTGTATGGAATAAAGAAAACAAATCAACAGTCTTTATAAACACACATCCATATAATGGCCTGGCCGGCAGGCACACAAGCGCGTACATGCAAACATACATAAGTACGTACATCATCAACATTATTGATTGGCCGGCAGACATAAAAAAATTAGAAACAGCAAATAAATAATCAATTAAAATTGAATGTTTCTAAGCCTTTATGTATTTCCATATTTAAAATCAGTTTAAGTTTGACATATGTTTGTACGTATATTTTCAGGAAATCCATGACGCTTGCGATGGTTCTCCATATGAAGCAGGCTACAAATTGGTTCCTCACTCATTGCCCAAACGGTAATCAAAGAAATATATAAAGAAATTAATAGTTCAATGTTATATTAAACTTTAATACTTTCAGGTTTTATTGAAATACTTACAGCCAGTTTAGATGCTTTTGCGGCAACGAAATTTCCAAAAGACATGAATACATCCATGTAACATTGCTTACCATCCCCTGTTGCAAGGTATCTATCCAAAATGTACATAATATTTCTAATTGAGATATTTCTTAATACATGTCTTTTTTAAATATTTCGGAATTCCTACCTTTGTGGAAATTGTGCATGGTGGAAGAATTACCAAAAAACACACTTGGGAGTGATTGTACATTTGTATGTATGTAAATCCGTTTGTGCCTGTAAGTTTATAAACATTTTCTACTAAATAAACTTGTTTAAAACATATATTTCTTGTTTTGCAGCTTATACTTACCATTTCGATGTTCAGCCAACATTTTAAACAGAAAAAAATTAATTAAAAATTAAAATTTCATTTAATAAAAAAGAAATTTTTCACAGCAAATTTTATTTGTTTACATTTTTTTGGAAAAATGCTTGGTAATGTATAGTTTTTTCTTCTATCACATTATTTTTCAGGATGCCACCTAGAGTTTAACTCTTCGAAATTTGGGGCTAACTAAAATCTGATATGGGCCTTTGATATACGTAAGTTCTCCCATATCTGGTTATATCAGTGGTACATACCCTGTCAGATGCTATTATGGCGCCTTCCAGAGGAATATTCAAAGATAGAGAGATTTTAGTAAAAATATGACGGCGATTGTAGATACTGGCAGCGCTATATGTGCCATCAGATACGACGTACTCTTCCTTATAGGTGACTTTGACCTGCAACCTTCTAAGAAACGCCAGTTGGTATTGGAGGTAAAACCATAACAACTTTAGGAAATTTCACGACACTAGTTAAGATGGACAACGTCGAGTTAGAGATCACTTTCCACGTAGTCAGAGAGGGGGATATATTATATTCCATTGTTTTGGGCAACGACATTTTTGACCAGGTTGATCTGGTGATAGACGACAAGGGCGCGGAATTTAAAGCAAAAGTGTTAGTCGAAGAACCGAAACAGGTTGTTGTTGCTAGGGACGCCAGTCCAATAGGTGAATTACGAGCAGAATTTTGGGATATTATCCATTCCGCGGTGTTAGAAAACAGCGATGAAGAATTGGAACTTGATCATTTAGAGTGGGGCGTTCAGGGACAGATAAAAAGTTTAGTAAAAACTTACAAACCTACAAAACCTAAAGAATATCTGGTAAGGATGAAAATCATTCTGACCGATGAAATCCCCGTTAGCCAGACGCCCAGAAGAATGCCATATAGGGATCAGAAAATAGTGGAAGAACATGTTATGGAATGGCTTAAGGAGGGCATAGTACAGCCAAGCCATTCAGAATATGCCACTCCGGTGGTACTTGCAAACAAGAAAGACAGCACTAAACGTTTTTGTAGCGACTATCGCAAGCTGAACGAGAAATTATGCGGGATAACTTTACAATAGCAATTATTGATGACGTTGTTCAACGCCTGCATAAAGCACAAGTTTTCACCACCCTAGACTTAAGAAACGGATTTTTTCATGTTCCCATGGAATCAGACTCACGCAAATATACAGCCTTCGTAACGTATAATGGGGTATATGAATTTTTGTACGTGCCATTCGGCATATCGAATTCCTCAGCAGTATTCTAAAGATATCTTTCAGTCGTTTTTAGAGACCTTGTGCATGATGGCACTCTGGTAACATACATGGATGACGTAGTGATTCCAGCGTCAAGTGAGGAAGAGGGCATCGAGAAGTTGAAAAGGGTATTTAAGGTTGCGGAAACAAATGGGCTGGATATTAAATGGAAGAAGTGTCAGTTTTTGAAAAGAAAAACAAATTTTCTAGGCTATATTATAGAAAACTCGACCATAAGACCTTCAGAGGAAAGGACTAGTGCTGTGGCAAAGTTCCCTTTGCCAGATAATCAAAAGGCCATAGAACGATTTTTAGGACTGACCTCATACTTCAAGCGACTTATCCCTAACTATGCTATTGTGGCCAAACCGTTGTCAGATCTTTTCCGAAAAGATTCTGAGTATAAAATGGGCGACAGTGAAAGGGTAGCGTTCGAACAGTTGGGAAATTCGTTGGTAGCTTCACCGGTATTAAAACTTTGACCCAAATGCCGTTACGGAAATCCATACTGATGCCTGTATCCATGGCTATGGAGTGGTACTTTTACAAAAAGGCGACGATTCGCTAATGCATCCCATAGAATATATAAGCCGCAATACAACGCAGACAGAGCAGAAATATCACTCATACGAGCTCGAGGTACTAGCGGTGATCGAAGCGTTAAAAAAATTGAGGGTATACGTGCTAGAGCTAAAGATTAAGATAGTAACTGATTGCAATGCATTCGCGCTAACGATGCTGTTGGCGACCCTTAAATTAAGATCATCATAATTATTCAACTCATTAAAATTAATTTCATAATCATCCGAACACATGTGTATGTATGTAAATACATTTGCAATTGTTTGTTTATAAAAAAACATAAACAATAAGTGCAATGCATTAATGGTTAGTGACCGAAGAATCATATTGCAGTCACAGCATAACATACACACATGCATACACATGTGTAGTCATATTAACAATAAGTTTTTTTTGTTTTATTTAACGCCAGTCAATGAATACAATAAAGAACATAAGTTCAATATTTTCAATGGTCAGCGACTTGACAAATTCAGCATTTCTAGTTTTCTTACATCTTGCATTAATAATTGACCTAATTCATTAGCGTATAGGTTTAAGTAGCTATAATATTTTTGTATAAATATAGAAGAAAAATAAAGACATAGAGTAGTAGACAAATTGACTTGTTTTACTGCACTTTTGTTACATGGTCCAAAGTACCTTATGATACCAAACAAATTCTTGGTTTATGTACCTAGAATTTAATATCAAACTTACCATTGGTGACTCCGAACAGTTCTTAACTTCAAGTTCCCCCCACCAGCGGTAAGGATCTTGTAAGCACTCATTGCTGAATTCAACACGCTGCCTGAGCGATCAAGCACCATAACATTGGTGATACAAAACGTTTTTATCACAAATAATCTGGATAAACGGTAAAAATGGAGACAATTCAAAAATTATTTGACCTTCAAATCTCAATAGGCGAAGATATCCAGAAGATAATAAGAAATTTCAAAAAGGACCCAGCTGAAAGAAAAACAGCGGCTTACTTCGAGGAACGTTCGAGACGTCTTCAAGAGTGTTGTGATAAATTTCAAAACACGGATTCGGATAGTCGGGAAGATTGCGATGACCCAATGAAATTAGACTACTTCAAGGAGGGCTACTATGACAAAATCAAAAAATAACCGAGGAATGTTTATAACTTGGACATGTTTAATCAGGAAATTAAAAATCTTAGGGTTGAACCTAAAGATCAATCTGAAGCTGCCACCGGATCCAGTAGAATTTTGAAGGCTACAACTAAATTACAAGGAGCTACACCTATGCCTAAAGATCCTTATAGTACTCCTGGCATCATCCACAAATTAAATATACGTTTAACAGCTCTGAAACGGCTACTAAATGCATCATAAAGGATAAGCCAAAACAGTTTTTTGACCTGAACATAAGTAATATAAAGAAATTATGGGAGAAAATAGAAAATCTATATGATGAAGTTCATGAGCAGTTTACAATTCCAGCTGCGTATGGACTTGATCAGAATGAATATGAAGCGCTAAATGATTTGATGCAGCAGACTCTAGTCAATCTTTCCGTGCAGGCAGACAACCTTCAACCGAATCATATGCACACTCAAACAGCAGCACCAGAATTAATGACAAGCAGTTGTAAAATCCAGTCGTTACAACTGCCAAATTTAACTATAGCTCAATTTAGTAGGGATTACCAAAGGGATAAGCCAAAACAGTTTTTTGACCTGAACATAAGTAATATAAAGAAATTATGGGAGAAAATAGAAAATCTATATGATGAAGTTCATGAGCAGTTTACAATTCCAGCTGCGTATGGACTTGATCAGAATGAATATGAAGCGCTAAATGATTTGATGCAGCAGACTCTAGTCAATCTTTCCGTGCAGGCAGACAACCTTCAACCGAATCATATGCACACTCAAACAGCAGCACCAGAATTAATGACAAGCAGTTGTAAAATCCAGTCGTTACAACTGCCAAATTTAACTATAGCTCAATTTAGTAGGGATTACCTTAAATGGCGTCAATTCCGTGATTTATGTTCTGAAATGGTTGACAAGCAACCAATCCCAGCTATTCAGAAAATGTGGTATTTGAAAAGTAACTTATCCGGCGAAGCTGAACGTATAATAAGTCAGTTGTCATTATCAAAAACAAATTATGCCACTGCCTGGCAAACACTCAAGGACCGCTACAACAATAAAGAGTTCTTGTGGAAAACCTGGTAGAGAAATTAATTGATCAGCCTGCAGCTACGTCATCTGCTTCAGCGATTAGGACTCTTCATGACACCACCAAGGAGTGTATGTTGGCTTTAAACAATTTAGGAATTGCAACAGCCTCTTGGGATGCAATTCTTATTCAGCGTCTGATGAGGAAACTTGATAGAAGCACACATGTAAGGTACATGCAATCGTTAACCAATCCAAGGAACGTGCCAGTTCTAGCTGAGTTTTGAGAATTGAAAAATTCTGGAAAGTTGAAGATGTTTCTACAAAAAGCAATTATACAGCCGCTGAACAAGCATGTGAAACTCACTTTATTCAAACCACAACCAGAAATCCGAATGGAAGATTTGTTGTTCGTTTACCTTTATCTGAAGACGCAGCAGCACTTGGCGAATCAGAACCAACAGCATATTCCAGATTCCGTGCTTTGGAACGACGATTCAGATGAGATAAAAAGCTCGAAACACAATACAAGGACTTCATGAAGTCATATGATCTTGGTCACATGACTCAAATCGACCCAAAAACTCTACGGCCCACATTACTACATTCCACATCATTGCATTCTGCGTCCAGAAAGTAGCACAACTAAGCTCAGAGTCGTTTTTGATGCATCGGCAAAAACATCAACAGATCGTTCATTAAACGACATTTTACTTACAGGTCCAACCATGCAGGGGGACCTCTTGGGAATGCTTCTACGTTTCCGTTTACCCAGATTTGTCTTTATCACAGACATTGAAAAAATGTACCGTCAGATCCTCATAGACGAACGAGACAGGAATTTTCAACTAATTCTATGGAGAGAGAATCCTGGCCAGCCTCTACGCCATTTTCAACTAAACGCCGTTACATATGGCACATCATCAGCTCCATATCTGGCGACGAAATGTTTACAAAGGCTAGCGGACACTCGTATGGACAAATACCCGCTGGGTGCAACGATCTTGGGCCAGGACTTCTACGTTGATGGCGGAATAAGCAGTTCTAATAGTTTAGCAACAGCTAAGGAAATGCAATCCCAACTAACAAACTTGCTCAAGGAAGCTGGTTTCAAGTTACGTAAATGGTGTGCAAACCATCGCCATCTACTCCAAGATATACCACAAGAAGATCAAGAAGTCAACCTTGAGCTCTAAAAATGCGTCAATCAAGGCACTGGGACTAATATGGAGCCCATCTTTGGATCAATTTTGCCTAAAGGCAAATCTCAACCTCAAGCATAACAAAACGATCTGTCACCTCAGATGTGGCACGAATCTACGATCCTTTGGGTATTGCAGGCCCAGTCGTGGTTTTAGCCAAAATATTCATTCAACAACTGTGGGAAGGTAAAATATCTTGGGATGAGGAACTCCCTAAAGATCTCACAACGAAATGGCATGATTTCCGTAAGTCATTAAACACGTTAGACAACACTCCTATACCACGACATGTTTTCAATGGTCAAATAGCATCGCACGTCCAATTGCACGTATTTGTAGATGCATCAGAAAGGGCTTATGGAGCAGCAGTCTACATTCGATCCAAGCTCAAAAATTTAGGAATAATAGTCCGACTGTTGTGCTCCAAGTCCAGAATTGCGCCTCTCCAAAGGTTATCCCTACCAAGGCTAGAACTTTGCGCAGCACTTCTAGGAGCAGAACTAGCCAATAAGGTAAAAAGGGAGTTACGGTACGATATTAAACAGCTTTTCTTTTGGTCTGACTCAGAAATTGTCTTATATTGGATAAATTCAGTGTCTTCATCACTCAAGAATTTCGTGGCTAACCAAATCAGCAAGATACAAGACCTAACCATCAATAGTCAATGGCGACACGTCAAATCAAAGGAAAATCCAGCTGACTTCATTTCGAGAGGCGTAACTCCAGAGAAACTCCCAAGCTTGAAGTTGTGGTTTTATGTCCCTCCATTTTTGCATGGCCAAGAATGTATCTGGCCTGGACCATTTAAAAAGAACGCTCAGAACGCTACCAATTTGGAGTTCAAGATGAATACTCCAATCGTGACTGCTGCAGCATCATCCAACGTCGAAGACTGAGTTTACAGCATCAACCACAGAAATTCAATTATCTTTCTTCAACGCATTGTAGCCTATGTACTAAGATTCGCTCAAAGGATCAGAAAAAACTCAACCCAAACTGGAAGTCGCATCACTGCCATTGAACTGGATAATGCTTTTCACATCATAGTGCGAGCAATGCAACAATCTGATTTTCCAGACGAATTGAAAACACTTCAACGGTCTCAGATAGTCGAAGGAGCAAGTCCGCTTAAAAGTTTGTGCCCTTTCTTAGACTCAGTAGGATTAATAAGAGTAGGTTGCCGCTTAGAAGCATCAGAGCTGTCATACGACGCCAAACATCCGCTCGTGTTACCATAAAACGATCCTATTGCAAGGCTGATCCTGGTAAACCTACATAATGAAAATCATCATTGTGGACCAAAGCAATTACTATCTACAGCACGACAAAGGTTTTGGATTCTAAAAGGGAAAACCATGACAAGATCTGTGGTCCATCAGTGAATACGTTACACAAGGGCTAAGCAACGAATGTTCAATCAAATAATGGGCAATTTACCAAGTTGCAGAATAAGCTCAGGTCTACCATTCATCACAACTGGGGTAGATTACTGTGGCCCTTTTTGGGTACATTATAAGCTCAGAGGAAAGCGCCCTCATAAGGTGTATATTGCAATATTCTGTTGCCTTGCCACCAAGGCGATACACTTGGAGGTAGTTACAGCTTTGACCCATAATGCATTCATAGGGACATTAAAAAGGCTCATTTCTCGCCGTGGACGCTGCCAAACGATGTACTCCGACAATACAGCAAAGTTTGTTAGAACTAAAAACAAACTTGAAGAGCTTAAAACAGCTATATTCAGTTCCAGTTCCCAAGAAAAAGTAGAAAATGCCTGCACCAAGAAGGAATAGAATTTAAGTTCATCCCGCCCAGAGCTCCCCATTTTGGAGGTCTATGGGAGGCTGCCGTGAAATCAGCCAAACACTTACTTCTTCGAATGACCGCCGAGGCTTCTCTGACCCATGAGGAGTTGGAAACGGTTGTAATAGAAGTGGAAGCCATTCTAAACTCAAGACCGCTAACACCAATATCATCAGATCCAAATGATCTAACGGCATTAACACCAGGCCATTTTTTAATAGGAGAACCGTTAACTGCTCAATTCGACAGACAAGCAAAACAGCCAAGATTCATTCGCGAAAAGATGGGAACTAGTGTCTTACTTGAAACATGCTTTTCGGAATCGATGGTCAAAAGAATACCTTTCAAAATTAAAAAAACGACATAAGTGGAGAACAGCTTCATCAAACGTTCAAGAAGGTCAACTTGTAATCATCAAAGAAGACAATATGCCAGTCATGAAATGGCCCCTTGGTCGAATAGTAAATATCTTCAAAGGTCATGATGGCTTCGTGCGAGTGGTCAAGGTCAAAACGTCATCAGGTATTAATTCACTTGCTATTCATCGCTTGGCCCCTTTAATGAATGAGGAGACAAATGAGAAACCTGCAAACAAAACCTTAAAGAGGTCACCCGAACCAGACTTGTCTCCCACCAAGCGACCTAAATTGGTTGGCTGGAGCTTACTATACACAACCTTGCTCACCCTTCTCTTACTCCCTGCTGTTCTTAGCAAACCAATAAATTCTGAGTTATTCAGCAAGGATCCCGGCCTGTATTTTGAATAGGCACAGCAAGAACAATCACAGCAGAATGGAAGATAATGGTGTATTACGATCTCGTTCCATTGCGATCAGAAGTTAAGGCATTTTAAACCGCATTGGAGACTCGTTCCAATCTTCATGTCTGGTCGAATGCGTAGAAGTGCCCTCAACATCATCGGGAACGTAGCAAGAAGACTCTTTAGTATTCTCGACTCTGATTATGCCACAGAAATGGAACACACGATACGCAAGGCCGAAACGGGGAGATAGCATCTTTACTCATTACTACGAATCCAAACATCCATAATTGATTCTTCTCTTACCATTATCAAAGAAACAGAACTTTCGTTGCATTCAAGGTTAAACGAAAAACAAAATGAAATAACAAGGCTATAAAATCAAGTAACGGAGGCCCAGCGTCAACTAAAGATCGCATATTTAACAACATTTCTATATAGTGAGCTGATTTTAATAGCAATGCCACTCCGCCGAATTGAAGCTGAAATAATAAACGTCTTAACGGACTCCCATCATGGTAGAATTAGTCATTCTCCTTTATCACCAAATCAGCTTCAGAGGGAACTAAACGTGATCAAGGCACATTTTAAGTGTCGCGAATCCTACCCGTCAAAGAAGGCGACTTGATTCAACCTTACAAACTTATGCGAACTAAGGCAGGCGTCACAGAAAACAAGGTCATCTTTGAAGTCAAATTACCATTGATCGACCAACAACCCTTTGAACTCTTAAAGATATTTGGAGTCCCCTCAAACAAGAACGGCACACTTTCATACATTCCACTGTCGAATGATGATATAACCAAATTCATTCCGGCTCAACGATGTCTTTATCTTCGACAACAAACAATCAACCTTCGGAAAAGGATCAATGGCTTCATCCTGCGAAATTAACTTTTTTAATCAAAAACCTGCTAGAAATTGCAGACTAGTTACATCAAGAGAACAATGCGTTTGGATACAACTACACAACAAAAACAAATGGATTTATTCCACAATAAGTAGCACTGAAGCTTATGCTGTTCGTGGAACTGAGATAATGCAATTCACATTTCACGGTTCTGGTATACTTCAGAGTGAACCAACCTGTATCTTAAAGACAGCCAATTTCACCATTCGGGGGCACTATGACGTATCCAGTAACATCCAAACATCGTACTTCTGTTTCAAAAATATAAATTCCCTGACCAACATAAGTGAGCCTCTAATAATATTCAACAGCACGCGGCAGATTCTACAAACTCATACTGATCAACTTAGTGGGCTACAAGCCCAACTTCAGGAAGCCGACATGTCACACATGCATAAACTCATTAACAACAAAAATCTGCACCATCAAGCAATAAGCTCTTTTACGCTCAGCTTAGTTTTCGCCTTAGTTGTCCTTTATCTGGTCTGGAAAAACCGATCATCTTGTAGAAGGAAGGACCAACCCGAATTTCATAATCATCCAAACACATGTAAATGCATTTGCAATTGTTTGTTTATAAAAAAAACACAAACAATAAGTGCAATGCATTAATGGTTAGTGACCGAAGAATCATATTGCAGTCACAGCATAACATACACACATGCATACACATGTGTAGTCATATTAACAATAAGTTTTTTTTTTTTTTTATTTAACGCCAGTCAATGAATACAATAAAGAACATAAGTTCAATGTTTTCAATGGTCAGCGACTTTACAAATTCAGCATTTCTAGTTTTCTTAAACCTTGCATTAATAATTGAGTTGAGTTCAGTAGAAGACGGAGACTTAAAGCGAACAGAACAAATACGCGGTAAAAAACTAAATCATGTACCTAAAATAAAATAACTTAAGAGAACAAAATGAGCTGAAAACAAATAACTAAAACAAAAATTACATAGCCTTGTGCCCATTTCTTGACTTGGTAATCAAACTGTAATTATTTTCAAGTTCTAATTAAATACGAAATTGTCTTTTTGAGTGCATAATTAAATAATAATTAAATACCCAACCTTGTGTAATTAAATACTACTTAAGTTTTATGAGCGTACCATATGTTTTTATGCATGTGTGTGTTTATTGAAAACATACACATGAACATCATGTGGTTGGGTTGAAAACATCATGTGGTCGTATTAGGACGAATTTCGTTTAATTTGCATAAATGCATAACATAAACAATTCATAGTTTCATATAATGGAATAAATAAATAGAAAAATATATTCTGATGCTCCTTTGGTTTCATAAAATGTGTTTTTATGCAATTTTAATTTTCTGCATTTTGATAACCTAACTTTTTTGTTTATGTTAAACAGCTGTTATTTGGAAATTTTTTAGTGCTGCCGTACTTTCAACGTAATTTAATGGGAAGTTTAATTAACCACTGAAAAAATGAAATCGTATTTAATTAAAAGTTAATTTTAAATAAAAATTAGCTAATTACGTACTTAATTATTAAGTTAAAAACTAGGGGTTAAGAAAATGAATTGTTAAAACAAAGTGAAAATAATTAAATAAAATTCAAAAAAATCGTCTCTGTCTTCCACTGGTGCGGAACCGGGGTAGGTCCGACCGCTACATTTATAAAATTAAAAATGCTAAATAATGCTAAAAAAAATTAGTACAAAAGTGCTGAAAAAAATGCTAAATTAAAAATTCGCTACTAAATCAAAATACATAATACTAAATTTAGCAGTGAAAATGCTAAAAGGATCACACTGCTCACGATAAAAGTTACAGGTAGGATGAATTTGTCTGGGATGTATATTTAGAGGTATTGTCCTGTGGACAATTATTCAAATAGATACGTTAGTCTTAAGTATTTTCAATAAATACAAGGTTTCCAGCACTTTATGAAGGTATACAGCTCTAAACCACAATACTCTATTTTTCATGTTTGGTAGGTTTTTAGTATATATTTTGCATTCGCAGTACCTCCTCTTCTACGTCCAACTTTTAAATCCCCATTAGCATTTATTTGGTCATCAGAGACAAATATATACTGTTCTATACAAAAAAAGTTGTATTTGGCAGCTTAAAATTTTGAACAAAAAATACCTTGGATGCACAAATATTATGAAAACAAACAAGCATAGAGAATGAGGTATTGTGGCACTAAGCTTTTTGTTATTATAAACTGCTGGAAAGCTTGTATTTGTTGAAAATACTGTTAACTAATGCGTCTATGTACATAAATTGAAGAACAATCTATATGAGTTAACGGCAAAAGACTGTTTACTTAGCGATTACTACTTTTCACAGGAGAATGCCTATAATTCCATAGCCCATATTGCAAAAAATGTGTCTTTTTCAAGACACTGTATAGCAAATAAGAACTCCTCAAAGCCCACATTTCATTCAAAACGATCACTTGAGCTTGTAAAAGGCCGTGATACGCTATCATACAAAGTCGTGTGATCTATGAAAAAGCACATCGCTGGTATGATGGAGTTTATGAAAATTTTCAAAAGACAATAGCAATTCATCACACCAGGGTTGTATATTTTCGTAGATCGCACGACTTTGTATGATAGTGTATCATGGCCTTAAACAAACAAAAAACTAGAAAGCGCGTAATCGGAAGCAAATCTTAAGTAATACCGATTTTCTTGGATATATGGAATTAAACTTGGGCCGCAAACGACAAAATATATTGAATGAGTGACTAAATGAGTACTTTACACAATCCAATAGTACCACCCAAGTATTTAAAAGTAATATTTCGCATAAATTTTGTAATTTGAATTAAATTCCCAAGGTGTGTCCTTACTTTTGCGGCTCGAGCTTACGGTGTTTCTGTAATAATTTTTTTATAGTATAAGTATTTTGTGCTATTTACCTTTACGTTTTTGTCCTACAAGAAATGAATGACTGAAACTAACACAAACAATTTTTCTTACTAGCACATTTACAACTGTTATTTGATTAAGATTACATTTATTAATGAATAAAAAGTAAAGTATTTATATAATAAAATTTTATATACGATGACAATATTTACAAAGGTTACTTATAATTAATATTGATTACTTAGGGGTTAGTAGGATTGACATCACAGCAAACATTATAATTTCAATATCATAACGTCCTCCTTTTTAACAAGATACATATGTACGAGTATGTATATACTTTTCAAAATGAAAATAACAATTCCTTCTACATATTTTAAAAATAATAATAATTGTTATTATTAACACTTCAAAAGTATTAATTATTAATGCTGTAATAATTAATGCTTGATGTGTGTATATATTTTTACAAATTAAACCTGTTAGGAGATATTAATTTTCTTCCAAATTTTGAATACCGATTACCATCATTTTTAGTAATTTCATTACCAACGTTTTTATTACCACATGTATTAACATTTTCATTATTATTATTAACATTTTCGTTACTATGACTCATGTTAATATTTTCATTATTATGATTAACATTTCCATCATTATGATTAACATTTTCATCATTATGATTTATGTCAATATTTTCGTTATTATGATTCATATTAACATTTTCATGACTAACTTCAAAGTCATGGAAACGATAATGAATATCGTTAAAATTCAAATTTTGTTTCCTCATTTGTTCATTTATACAATTATTAGATTTTGGAGTGATATGTTTCATTATATGCTGCCTATTTCTTCTGTATACTACACCATTCTCATCCTTTACCAAAAATTATCTGGGTTGTTTACACTTTTCAACAATTTCACCCTTATACCATAATGATGTTGGGTTTTTCTTAAAAATATGTTTTCACCTATAACAACAGGCTTTAGATTAATCGAATTCTTGTTGTAATTTTTTGACGAATTTAATTTTATTTGCTCAAAATGTTTTTTGAGTTTTCTTGAATTAATAATTCTTGGTTTTAAATCATTTGCAACAGAAGGTAAATAGTTTTGTACGTAATCTTCTGCTCATTAATAATTCCGCAGGACTCGGTAAATTATTTTTAGGTGTGGTACGATGTTGCAAAAATACAATATATGGATCTGAACCATCATCCTTGGATTTGTATAAAATGTTTTTAATATTCTGAATAGACCTTTCTGCAAGACCATTAGATCGAGCCAAATAAGGACTTGAAGTGGTATGATCAATACCTCAATCAATACAGAACTCTTTAAAGCTTATTGAATTAAAAGGTGGACCGTTGTCAGAGATTAAAATTCTTGGAATACCATGCCTAGCAAAATCTGACTTAAATCTTGTTATAACTTGTACTGAAGAGTAACCAGAACTCAAAAGTTCTACTTCAAAATATTTTGAATAATAATCCACAATTATTAAATACATATTTTTGTCAAACTCAAACCAGTCACATCCGACTTTGTACCAAGGTATGTCAATAATTTCATGATTCTTAAGATCCTCTTTGGGATTAGCATTCCTATACTTCAAACACGTTTCACAACTTGATACCATATTATAGATATCACTATTTACATTCGGCCAATAAAATGAACCTCTAGCCATATTCTGACAACCCTGAATACCCATGTGACCCTCGTGGACATATCTTAACATTTTTGATATTAAAGATTTTGGAATTATAATGCGTTTGTTTTTAAAAAAGAGTTCATTTATTTGGTTTATTTCATCCTTAATGGAATAAAATTGTTGTACATCTGAGTCTATTTGTTTTCTAATCTCTGGCCAACCTTGTTTTATATAATTGAAAAGTTTTTGTAAAACTTGATCCTTCTAAGCTTCGTCTTTAATAGTTTCTATTTCCCCAGATGGCAACTCTATATTATTTATTACTGCATTACATTTCAAATCTATAACATTATCTAAATCAGAACAAATTTTTTCTTTGAGCGGTGCCCTAGACAAGGTATCAGCTATGTACAAATCCTTGTCTGGCTTAAAAACAACTTCTAAATTGTACGATAGTAATCTGAGCACAAATCTTTGAAGACGAGTAGGTATACTATGTAAAAGTTTCTTGAATAACGGACCGAGTGGTTTATGATCTGTTTCCACAGTGACTTTTCTACCATACATATATTGTTGAAAACACGTTCACCCAAATATAATTGCGAATAATTCCTTCTGATGATGCGAATTTCGATGCAAAGGCTAAAGGCTTTTTGGAAATCTTCTGATTTATCAGCCTCAGAAATTTTGTTGTACACATAGTACTTGTATTAAAAAGATTTAACATTTCAGCAGAAGGGTTAATTTGTCACAACAAATGAAATTACTTTTAATGTGTGTTTATTCTAAGAAGTGCTTCCAACAAGTCATATTTAATTTTTTTACGTATTCGTGTTTTGGTAGTGTTCATTATATTGGCTAGTCTGCCTTGGTACTTCTTCTTTATTACCTATAGAATTCATTCACTATGAATAGAAACACACATTTTTAGACTTGTTACCATCAGTTTTAAAAAAAATCCCAAACAATCCCTTTAATTCTGGTTATCATCCCCAACAAATCCCTAAATCCCCAACACAAAATTGTCATATCCAATCTCAAAAAAATCCCCAATTTGGGGACAAATCCCCTAAACTGACAACACTGGATTTATTTATTAATTATAGTGGCTCCACTCCAGCATATATGTTAGAGCGGGTCATGTAATATACTGTTACGAAAATGGCCGTCGACATTGTTAAGCAGCGTTACACAAAAATATTCCGACAGGGTTAATGTAAGTGTTACGCAAAAATATTCCTACAGGGTCATTGAAAAAAACATCTAGAATAGAGCAAACAACTAAATAAACATGCGTAGCACACACAAGCTTGATTAAACGTAAACAAGCAATAACAACAAAAAAACCATCTGCTCGTTAAGAAGATACACATGCCTACGTACATACATGCATGCCAATTCAAACGAAAATCAAAAGGTATATAACCACCATGCATTGCTTAAGTTACGGTCACACTTGTCAAATATTTGCCCAAAAAAGCGTAACCAACAAATAAAAGAAAAAAGTTTTGATCCAGACACTTTTTTTTGTCATATTAAACAGTTTCGAACACAACTAATGCACAATGTAATAAAATCCAACAATATTGGCTAATCTTTAACTTGACAGGCTTTTGTCTGAATTGAAAGATTTTTCATTAGCATTTAGTGGTTACGCATTTTTGGGCAAATGTTTGACCAGTGTGACCGTAGCTTTAGTTAATGATGTACACACGTATGCATATAGACATGTATGTATATACTTACCACATGAACTTAATTGGGCACTTTGTAAACAACATTTAAGATGATAATGATCGTCTAGACATTGCTTGAAACTTCTAGTGGTATGTGTGCGAAGTATAAAAAGGGGTGACGCATCCAATAGTTAGTTAGTTGCGAATGAGTTATAGTTAGTTGTGCACAAGTTATAGTTGTGTTATGAACGAGTTGCAGTTGTGAGTCAGTTGCGAACAAGTCAGTTTCGAACAAGTTGTGAACAAGTCAGTCAGTTGCAAGTAAACAAGTCAGTTGATAATTAAGTTGTGAGTTAATAATAGTCTGCGATACAGTAGTGAATTGATAGTTAAGAGCAGTTGGTGCCTTACAACACGTGAGTTGGGAAAAGGAGAAACTATAGGACGGTCTATAGTGACAGCAAATTCTGTCGTGGAAATGAGATTATTGTAAAGTCTATCGTGTCAACTGGAGTAAAGGAAACAGCGCAGCGAACAGACGTGTGCAAGGGTGTAAGCAAAGCCAGTGAGTCTTTATTGGTGTATCAACTGTGAGTGTCGGCAGAGTGAGTGCCATGTGCGACGAGCAGCAGACAAAGAGGTACTGGTGTATCAACTGTGAGTGACCGCAGAGTGAGTCTGGTAAGTGACGAGCATCAGGCAAAGAGGTGTCACGTTAAAATTTGGCGCAGCCAGGTAATAGACGTGCGTAAGCTACAGTCAGGAAGCCGAAGTGGTAACCAGTTAAAAATATTTGTGTGTAATTCAGTAGCTTAAGTTGTATTAGTTTATATAAGCTCTTGATTAATTTAGTTTAAGTGTATTTGTAAGTAAAACTTGTATCATTATTAATTCTAATCACTACACTGGGTTTTGTATTCATTTGCAAATCTTCGAGGCCACGGAAAAGCGTTTTTGAAGAGAGAAAAACGTAACATTTGGTGTCAGAAGTGGGATTTGCAAATACAAGCGATACGTTTAAAAAGGGTTAATCGTAAAGTAAGAGTGATACAAAAAGGAGAACCTCACACGTTTTAAAAGGTTAAACGTGAATAAAACTACACACGTTTGAAAAGTTTAAACGTAATAATTGGTTTTAAGGAAAATGAAATTTCAAGAGCTTAACGTGGAGCAACTCAAGCAAAAGATGAGTAAGAGGAAATTGACGACAACTAGTGACAAGGTAATACTACAGGAGAGATTACTGCAAGAGTTAGAGTGGCGCAATATCGATATTGAGACTTATGAGTTCGAAGAGAAAGAGGTATGTTCTCGTGCAGCAGGAACCGGTACAGACATCAGCGCAATGTTAGCTGCCATGATTAGTGAAATAAAAGCGGTGAATGAGAAAATGGAGGCAAACAATGAGAAAATAAAGGCCAACAACGAGAAACTTCTAGGCCTAATGGATGAGAGACTTCAGAAGTCTTCCAGAGCTAATAACGACAAACTTCTAGCGGCAAATGAGAAACTTCTAGAGAAAATATATGCGAGACTTGTGGAAATTTCTGAGGCCATAAAAGGCTTGGATGACATTTCTGGCCAAGAGGAAAACGTTGACAAAAAACTGAAGGCAGAATATGAAATCAACAGTTGTCAGTGTCAACAAGCTGAACGTGAGCGAAGTTTGCCAGAAGTTTCCAGCGAGGTAAATGAAGCTCGTGACCTGGATGATAGTCAAGAGGATTGTGACACGGCGGAATTAGCTATGCAAGTCGGTAAATCAGACGAAGAGACTTCTGACTTGGGGAACAGCGTCTACGAATACATTTCTGCCACAGATGAAGATGCTGACGAAAAACTGAAGGCAGAAGATGAAATCAACAGTGGTCAGTGACAGCAAGATGGACGTAAGCCAGAAGTTTCTAACAAAGCAAAGAACGTTGGTGAACTAGAAGATAGTCAAGCGGTTTGTGACACAGTGGAACTAGCTATGGGTGAAAGGGTCTCGTTTGTTCAGGGTAAAGAAACTGCTCCAGTATACGAAGTACGCAACAGAAAAGCAGTCGGGAAGAAAAAAACAACTTCTATACAGAGCCTAAAGCATGTGGTAAGGCAAGCTCTAGTCAAGGAACAAGGTGGAGTCAGAGCCAAGGGCCACAAATTGGAAAGGAGTAGTCAAATTTAGAGTATGGCAAGGCAAGCTCAAGTTGATAGACAAAATAGAGTCGGAGCCAAATGCAACAAATGTGGAAGAAGTTGTCATCTCCAGCGTAAAACAAGACAAGTTGTATTGTAAATTCGAAACAGATTCAGTACCAAGGGCTGCAAATGTCAAAGATGGTTTCATCTCCACCGAACGGCAAGGCAAGCTGTAGTGGAAATACTAAGCAGAGTCAGTACCAGGGACCACAAATATTGAAGTAGTTGCCTCCAACGGAGGGTAACACAAGTCCGAGTTGAAAGACGAGGCAGAGCCAGAACTAAAGCCTACAAGTATGGAAGAGGAAGTAGTCTCCAACGTAATTACAAGGCGTATAGAAAACGAAGAAAGAGAAAGGCGATGATGTGCCTATTCGGGATGAATAGGCTTAAGTGGGCGGCAGTGTTACGTAAAAATATTCCTACAGGGTTAAAGCAAAGAACTATCTGGAAGTATTTACCTAAAGCATTAAAGGTACACACATATTTACGTGCAAGCACTATAGAAACAACAATAATTGTGTACATAGCTGCAGACGTACACACATACAAATAAAAGTGCTAGCTTTTTTATGGTAACCACCCTGTACTACCAGTAGCATACCGCATTACCAACATAAGAGTCATTAATTTGAAATTCAAAAATAACGGCCAATCGAATTATCTACAAACGCCTAGAAGGAGCAACTTGAATTTTCCCGATTATGCTACAGGACTGTTTGATCATCTGGCTACTAATAGTAAATGACAATACAGATGGCAACGAGCATAGATGCCATTACTAAGTACTGACATCTTATTACGCCATATATCGGGCGAACATTCTAGAACCGGTTACTGTACTATAAAAAGAGGCAGCCTGTGTGAAAGGAGTTGAGTGCTAATCAGAAAGTAGTCGAGTTGACATCGTTAAGTCACTGCTAATCAGAAAATAGTCGAGTTGACATCATTAAGTCAGTGCTAATCAGAAATTATTGGAGTTAAGACCTCGTGCAGTGGATAATAACGATAAGAAGCAGTTAAGTAAAGACAAGTTGTAATTTGCTTAGTTAAGAATAAAAGGAAGAACAGTAGCAAACATAAATTGTATGTTATTTATTTTTATTTTTGAGCAATCAAAAGAACTCACACGTTTAATAAAATTTAAACGTAAGATTTGGTGTCAGAAGTGGGATTGCAAAATTAAAATAAAAATAATAAATTAATTAGAAAATAATTAATTTGTAATACAAGGAAAGAAAATCTACAATGAAGTTCAAAGACTTAAAAGTGGAGCAACTCAAAAAGGAATTGAGTAAGTGTGACCTGCCGACAACAGGTAATAAGGCAGAACTTCAAAAGAGGCTAATAGATGAATTTAAGCGTCGTGGCGTTGACAGAGGAGCGTACAAATTTGAAGAGAAATATGAGATGGAAGAAGCATCTGCTCCTTCTACTAGTAGTCCAAACAGTACAGATATCAGCGTAATGTTGGTCACCATGATGAAGAAAATGGAGGCAAGCAATCAGAATCTTCTAGCTCAAAACAATAAGAAAATGGAAACAATGCTTCAAGAAACTTCTCGAGTAAACAACGAGAAAATGCTAGCTGAAGTACGAGAAACTTCTAGAGCCAACAACGAGAAAATGCCAGCTGAAGTACGAGAAACTTCTAGAGCTAACAACAAGAAAATTCGAGCTGAAGAGAAACATCTAGGGCTACGAATGAGAAACTTCAAGAAATTTCTGAGGCCATAAAAAGACTGGCATATGGTGTAGAAATGCAAGTCAGTAAATCTGAAGAAAAGAATACTGGCTGGGATGACATTTCTGGTAAAGAGGAAAACGTTGACCAAAGACTGAAGGAAGAAGATGAAATTAGCAGTGGACAGTGTCAACAAGTTGGAAGTGAACCAGAAGTTTCCAGCAAAGAAAATGAAGCTAGTGACGCAGAAGATGTACATGTGGTCTGTTACACAGCGAAACAAGATATGGGTGAAATGGTCTCGCTTGCTCAGCGTAAAGAAACTGCTACACTATACAAAGCGTGTAGCATACAAGCAGTCAGGACGAAGAAGACAACTTCTATAAAGAACCTCAAGCATATGATAAGGACAAAGTAGAGTCAGAGCCAAGGGCCATAAATGTGGAATGGTAAGGCAAGCTCTAGTCAAGGGACAAGGTAGAGTCAAAGCCAAAGGCGATAAGTATGGAAGGAGTGGTCATCTCCAGTGTATGGTAAGGCAAGCTCTAGTCAAGGGACAAGGTAGAGTCAGAGTCAAAGGCCATAAATGTGGAAGGAGTTGTCATCTACATCGTACGGCAAGGCAAGCTGTAGTGGAAATATCAGGCAGATTCAGAACCATTGGCTGCAAAAGTGGAAGAACTTGTCATCTTCAGCGCAAGGCAAGGCAAGCTGTAGTGGAAACAAGAAGCAGAGTCAGTACCAGGGGCCACAAATGTCAGCGAAGTAGTCACCTCCAGCGGATGGTAACACAAGTCCCAGTTGAAAGACGAGGCAGAGCCAGAACTAAAACCTACAAGTAATTACAAGGCGTATAGAAAACGAAGAAAGAGAAAGGCGATGATGTGCCTATTCGGGACGAATAGGCTTAAGTGGGCGGCAGTGTTACGTAAAAATATTCCTACAGGGTTAAAGCAAAGAACTATCTGGAAGTATTTAACTAAAGCACTAAACGTACACACATATTTACGTTCAAGCACTATAGAAACTACAATAATTGTGTACAAAGCTGCAGACGTACACACATACAAATAACATTACGAGCACTTTTATGGTAACCACCCTGTACTACCATAATGCATACCGCATTACCAATATAAGAGTCGTTACTTTGAAAACTCAAACACAACTCGCAAAGCGATTAGCTTGTCTGCTAAAAACACCCAGGGTCTATGGTGGGAATCGAAACCACGACCTCTGGACTGAGAGGCTAGCATCGCTACCACTCAGCCACAAAGGCACCACATCATTAATGCCAAACTTCCAAAACAACAAAACGCATAAAAAGTCCAATGATTATCACACAGGCACCTAATAAGGCCTTTGATACGGTTTATGTGGATACTATTGGACCATTTCCAAAATCATTGAACGAAAACCAATATGCCATCACACTAATATGTGATTTAACTAAGTACTTGGTAACAATACCGATTAGAGACAAAAATGCAAAAACAATTGCTAAAGCAATTTTTGAAAATTTCATACTCACCTATGGTCCAATGAAGACGTTCATTTCGGACATGGGAACAGAATATAAGAATTCTATTTTAACAGAAATTTGTAACTTGATGAAAATTGAAAAACTAAATTCAACAGCTTACCACCATCAAACATTAGGAACAATATAAAGAAGCCATAGAACCTTTAACAAATACGTACTCTCTTACATTTCAGTAGACAAAACTGACTAGGCCGAATGGTTAAAACACTTTACATATTACTTTAACACAACATCTTCAACAGTTCATAATTACTGTCCTTATGAATTAGTTTTTTCAAAACTCCCGAATAAATTTCATCAATTCACTGAAGTAGATAGAATTTCTCCTTTATATAATATAGATGATTACGCCAAAGAGGCAAAATTTAGGTTAGAAGTAGAATATAAGAGGGCCCAACAATTACTAAATAAGAATAAAATTAAGCAAAAGGAAAATTACGATAAGAATGTTAAAGATTACAATTTCAATATAGGAGATTTAGTTTTACTCAAGAATGAAGCAGGGCATAAGGTGGAACCAAACTATAAAGGTCCATACGAAATTAAGAACATAGATATAAGAAATAATGTAACAATAGTAGATAAGAAAACTAATAAAGAACAAATAGTTCACAAAAATAGAATTAAGTTGTATCATAAGTAATAGAAAAGTAGTAGGGAATTGGGGTTTCTGGACCAATTAAAATTGTGAAATTGTTGCTGAAATTGTTAAATTGTGGGCTGAAATTGTTAAATTGTTGCTGAAATTGTTAAATTTGGGTAATTAAAATTTGAAAATTGTTAAATTCTTGGAAATTTGTGTTTTTTGTTTACATAAGGAGTTTTTTGTTTACATGATGAGTTTTTTGTTTACATTAGGAGGTTTTGTTTACATTAAGTGTATGTCTATCTGTCTGTCTATCTGTCCGTCTGTCGGTCTGCCTGACCGTGGATGTTTGTGTGTGGAATATTTTGTGTGAATGTATTAAGGCGGTTCATAGTTTGGCGGTTTTTATGTGTGTATATACAGACGAGGAAAATCATGAAAATGAATTTTCCTAATACCAATGGTGAAATAGTGATTATTAATTTTTCCTAATAGTAGTTGTGAACTGGCGGTTCTGTGGCAATTAAAATTGTTAAATTGTTGCTGAAATTGTTAAATTTGGGTAACTAAAATTTGAAAATTGTTAAATTCTTGAAATTTGATATCTACGAGGGTGGTTCGATAAGTCCTTTAAATATTTTTCGAGGGTGGTTCAATAAGTCTGTCTTTTTCCTAATGCCTCCGGCATGCATGATAATTTTTCCTAATGCCTACGGCAATGCATGATAATTTTTTCAAATGCCGACGGCAATACATAATTATTTTCAAATGCCGACGGCAAAACATGATTGTTATATTCTCCTAATGCCTATGGCAATACATAATTATTTTCAAATGCCGACGGCAATACATGATTATTAATTTTTCCTAATGTCTACGGCAAAACATGATTATAATTTTTTAAAATGCCGACGGCAAAACATGATTATTATTTTCTAATGCTCCCAATGTTGCCAGACTGTAGAAATTTGTTATCGTAATACTACATCAGTAATATCAGAGAAAGTAGATTTGATAACTACTAGGTCATATGGTCTCATATGAATCATGGGAATGTGCTTGTGTGATTTCATCACGCTAATAAATTGTTATAAAATAAAATAATTAAATAAATTATTTTATTTATTTATAAAACGTTCTCATGTATGTGAACACCCCTAATGTTTGTGTGTGGGGGTCCAGCTTGTTTGTCGCTGGTAAGCTTATATTCTGTTTATTTGTTTAAGACATATATTTGTATGTATGTGTGTATGATGTATGTATGTATGTATGTGTGTATGATGCATGCATGCATGTATGTATGTATGTATGTATGTGTGTATGATGTATGTATGTATGTATGTGTGTATGATGTATGTATGTATGTATGTATGTATGTACGATCGAAAGAACTTGTGCGTGGAATATTTTGTGGCTGTGTAGAATACATTTATATTTTGCAACATAATAATTTTCTTTGTCTACGATTATTTTAAAGCATCAAAGTTTCAACTAAGTACAGTCATCAGCAGAGAAACAAAAAGTTAAAACTGTGAATGCTGCAAGGATACTGCTACTAATTTTCGTATAAATACGTCAACTTTTCTAACCAACACATCAGTACTTTATTGTATTTACAAGTAGTATCATCAGCAATTGTGTTAAAGTTTTATAATAATAAAATAATTAAAAATGAGTTATACAGGTTATCAGTGTAATAGATGCCATAAGGTATACAAATACCAAAAGTCCTTTTTGGATCATGTGAAAAGTCATAGCGTACAGGATCAAATGGTCGTAAGTCGGGATACAAATCAAGAGCAACCGCAGACATTTGTTCAAAATCGTCAACAGCAGATAAATACATTTCATCACCAGCAGCACCCTTCTCTACAGTATCCTCAATATCAACAATACGGTATGCCTAACTGTTACCCTACACCAATGTCATGGAGTAATCAGTTTTTGGCATCAGGAGTACCAATGCAATATGAGTATCCAAGTTACAATTATAATTCCGTCACACCAGTTAATCAAATGGAGCAGTATTCCAATTTGATGCAATGCAACCTCTTAATTATTATCAAAAAGAGTAGCAGCTACAACAACAAGCTCATCAACAAGGTGTGGATATCCTTGGAGGGACTTTATGCAACGATGCTATGGACATAAGTTTACCGGAAAGTGATGGAGAAGTAGAAGAAAAAAGAGAAGAAACTCTACCAACTCCAATGAGTACTTCACATGGTAGGAGAGAAGAAGTCGAAGAGAATGTGAGATATTACAAAATATCGAAAGCCTTTAAAAACCATATCGCTACATATGTAATACTAAATAAAAAGGACCAACTTCTCTTGGAAGAAAACATGAATATTTTTATTGAGAGACTTCAAATGTCCTTGTCTAAGCATATAATAATTAAATTTCATGTGAGTATTGTGGCGGAGTACATCAAAATCGTAGAAGATGAATTGGAGTTGTGTGTTATAACACATGTAGCGAAATTGAGTTTGCTGACGAAGGCAGATAACATTGAAGAATTATTCCGTAAACAGATTGAGGAAATTTCAACCAAAATGTCCGAATTTGAAGAGCGAGATTCTGGTTGGACTTTGTCACGCATAGTCCGAGCAGAAATCAAGATCAAGAAATCTTCACTCGTCAAAGGATCAAGTTGGATATCCACACCTGAAAAATTAGTAAGAAAATTTGCATGCATCAATATACAAAACGGTGATGAATACTGCTTCAAGTGGTGTATGATTGCTGCCATGGATACTACCAAATATAATCAAGAACGTTGCAGTACTTATAATATTCAGGACATTTCTGCAGAGACGATTGTTACACGAAATGGTGTAGCGTTAAATTTCAAAAACTTAACTTACCCATTAGCACTAAACAAAATTAAGAAGTTCGAAGTAAATAATCCAGCAATAAGTGTTAATGTGTTTGGGTACGATGAGGGAGCAGATCAAATCATCGGTCCCTATTATGTGACCAAGGATGAAAAAGTAAAGCATGTCAACTTGTTGCTTTTGGAGAATGATGAAGTTCATCATTATATTTTGATAAAGGACATATCAAGGTAAGTTAGAATATTATACAACATTTTAATTTAATGAGACATATATTTAAGTTTTTTATATTTTATACTATGTACATTTTACTAATAAACTTTTATATATTTTTTGTCATTCACAGACTTTTACGAAGTCAGATAACTCACCACCACAATAAGCTACATATCTGCAACACCTGTCTCCAATACACACATAACGAAAATGGTATGAGTAGCCATAAGGCGGAATGCGGCAAAATAGTGACAACTATGCCGTCAGGTCCAGATGCAGTTCTTAGTTTTAAGGGGCATCAGAGGAAAATGGATGTCCCCTTTGTGGTGTACGCAGACTTCGAATGCATCCTGGAAGACATTAGTAATAACGTGAGTAGTAAAACCAGTCTTGTCAAAAAGCACACTCCTTGTGCTTTTAGTTACTACATTAAGGGCCATTATTACAACTTAAAGATAGCTAAAAGTAGGGTTTTATCGGACGTATAAAAACTTTATCATTTGCAAAATTTTACTTTAACCTAAAGTGAGCGATAAATTATAGGCAAGTTTATCCTACATGGTAATTTAAATCCAATTTGCAATAATGGAAAGCTTTTTATACGTCGGATAAAATCCTACTTTTAACTATCTTTAAGTTGTAATAATGGCCCTAAGTGTCTCCATAACAATAAGTTAGATAAATTAAGGGTTTATAGAGGAAAAGATGCTTCACAAAAATTTGTTTCATTTTTAATTAAAGATTGTGAGGATATTTATAATAATCATTTAGTAAATAATATGCAAATGGATACTTTATCCCCTTCTGATATTTATAATTTTTATATATATATATATATTTGTCATATTTGTCAAAAATTTCTAGGTAAAGATCGCGTTAGAGATCATTGTCACATTAGAGGTGAATATAGAGGTGCAGCCCACAATAACTGTAATTTGAATTACCAAATTCCCAAGTTTATACCAGTTTACTTTCACAATTACTCAAATTATGACTCACATCTTTTTATTAAAGAACTAGGTGAAATTTCTATGCAACTGAAAGTACTCCCTCTCAATAAGGAGCTTTATATATCACTCTCGCAATTTACAGAAATGAGCGATGGTCATAATCTTGAAATAAGATTTCTTGATACATTACGCTTTATGGCTGAGAGTTT
The DNA here is from genome assembly GCA_949987645.1 of Tachina grossa. Classification (NCBI taxonomy): domain Eukaryota; kingdom Metazoa; phylum Arthropoda; class Insecta; order Diptera; family Tachinidae; genus Tachina; species Tachina grossa. Next base: position 104,194,910 of record OX465274.1, on the reverse strand, counting down.
AGAATCATTAGCCTGCAATTTGTCGGATAATGATTTTAACACTATAAGGACCTTGTTTCAATCAGAAAAAGGATTTCAGCTTATTAAGAAGAAAGGCATTTTCCCCTATGAGTACCTAAATTCATTTCAAAAATTAGACGAGTGCCAGCTGCCTTCACGCAGTGATTTCTTTAATAAGTTGAACAATAAAGAGTGTTCGTTAGAGGAATACTCACATGCTGTAGAGGTATGGAATACTTTTGGTTGCAAAACAATGAAAGATTACATGGAACTTTACTTAAAAACAGATGTCCTCTTACTGACAGATATTTTCGAGAACTTTAGAAAAGTTTGTAAAGGTATTTATGAGCTGGATCCATGTCAATACTATACCGCACCTGGACTTTCCTGGGATGCAATGTTAAAATACACAAAAATTGAACTAGAATTATTGACGGACATAGACATGTACAATTTTATGAAAAAAGGAATACGTGGGGGAATCGTACAGTGTAGCCAAAGATATTCGAAAGCGAATAACAAATATTTGGAAGATTTCGATAAAGAGAAGCCCTCAGAGTTTCTTGTCTATTTAGACGCAAATAACCTTTACGGTTTGGCAATGTCGGAATATCTTCCTCATGGTGGGTTCAGATGGTTATCGCAAGACGAGCTGAATCTGGATCCAAACAGCATAGCTGACAATGGATCAGACGGTTATGTATATGAGGTCACTTTAGATTATTCTTCTCACTTACATGACTTGCATAATGACCTACCTTTTTGCGCTGAAAACAAAAAACCACTGCAAGCGAAATATAGCAAGTTGATAACCGATTTCTCTACAAAGCAATCATACGTGATACACTTTAGAGTTCTTAAACAATGCTTAGAAAATGGCTTAGTTTTAAAGAAAACACATCGTATTCTAGCATTTAAACAATCTCCATGGTTAAAAGGCTATATTGACCTAAATACCAGACATAGAGCCACTGCTAAAAATGCTTTTGAAAAAAACTTTTTCAAGCTACTTAATAATGCAGTCTATGGTAAAACCATGGAAAATGTGGATAAGAGGAGAGATGTTAAAATTGTCAATAATTGGGAGAGAACGAATTGTAATCGTTTGGGGACTCAAGATTGGATATCAAAACCAAATTTTCATAGTTTATCTATATTTTCCGAAGATCTGGTAGCAATCGAAATGACTAGAGTCAAAACCTGCTACAATAAACCAATTTACTTAGGATTTTGTGTACTTGAATTGTCCAAATGGAAAATGTATAATTTTCATTACGGGTACATGCAACCTAAGTTTAAGACAAAACTCTCATTGAACTATATGGACACGGACTCTTTTATATATTCAATAAAGACGGATGACTTTTACGCTGACATAAAAAATGACATAGAAGAACATTTTGATACATCGGACTATCCCACGGACAATACTTATAATTTCCCATTAATAAATAAAAAAGTTTTAGGCATGATGAAAGATGAAAACTGCGGTAAGATAATGACAGAATTTGTTGGGCTGCGATCAAAAATGTACTCATTCAGTATACAACATCAAAATGACGTTAAAAAATCAAAGGGGGTAAAAAGATCCATATTAGATAAATATAGTTTAGCTACTTATAGAAACTGTTTATTCAATAAGACTAATGTATACGATAATATGTTAACATTTAAATCTAAGCTTCACCATATATATACTAGTAAATTAAATAAGGTAGTCTTAAGTTATGGAGACGATAAGAGAAAAATTAGGTCAAATAATATTAACACATATGCATGGTATCATTTTCGTATTAAGGAAACTAACCCTGAATATGAACTTGATATGTTGCTAGATGAGATTGCTAGAATGCAAGAAAATAGCTAAAATTAGTTAATTTTTAGTTAAGTAGTTAATTTTTAAATTGTATATAAAATCTTAGTTATTGAGAAACATTATTGTAAATAAAATCCTATTTATAGTTGTTAAAATGATTTTAAATAAAATCCTATTTATTAAGAAAAATTATTGTACATAAAATCCTATTTATTAAGAAAAATGATTGTAAATAAAATCCTATTTATTAAGAAAAACTATTGTACATATGTATATGAGTTTTTAAAAAAAATTTGAAATAAAATATTGAAAAAAGAATTAAATGTGTGAATGACTTTTATTTCTTTATTGGCTTTACTTCGTTGGATAAAAAAAATGATATCTTCCATATCGCTTAAACATGCACAGTCTTGATTTCTTTAAGAGGATCTGCACAAGACAAATTGAATTTCACAATATTATGAAATTCCATTAAATTTCATTAGATATATTCATAAAGAGAAATAATTAAGATAATCGGATAAGTCCTTATATTTTTCACTACATACAAGTTTCTCTTATTTTCTAATCGAAAAAGCTTAATCGGTAAGAGCGAGCTGAGTGAATTTCTAATTCCAAATTCCCAATTTTCTATTTGCCAATGATATGTACTAATTATGTATTTTAAATTATAAATAAAAAGACATTAAAGAGTTTGTAAAATATAAATGTTTGCGTTTTTTATTTAATATTTTCAGTTATTTCATACAGAAATTTAAGACATAAATGACCACAGGTAAATGTATTGAAATTCTGATGTTGATTATAGTTGTATTTTATATTTCTACCAAGATATTTGACTACTTCCGAAGGAGGTTGTAAGTTTCCAAAGCTGTCGAAATATTCTTTTTCATTGTTGTTTTTATAATATGCTACCCAATGTGTACCAGGTCCTGTTGATATGTCTAAATTGATTATTCCACATTCTATTTTCTTTGTTCGTTTTGGTAGAGTATTCAACATGAAAACTCCTCTAAAATATGGAATATTTATAGAGAAATAGTTTAGGTCCTCATCAGATAGTGGTCTGTTGGGTAGCATCTCTAATAGTTTTTTGATTCCTCTTTGAAAACTAAACCATAACCCTTTTTATATGGTTTTAAGTAAAGTCCCTTTCCAACTGCAATAGATTCCATCGCTTTATTATGTCTAGTTGCTTCATCAAGTTGATTTTTTGCATTCTTTGTTGCATTTACAGCTTTAGCTATAGCTGCACCTCCAGTTGTTAGACTACCAATTGCACCCAGAGCAGTTAAAATCGGTATTAGAGGTAAAACCCCACCAATTTTTGGGACACGTATTACACGTGGTACTATAATTTGAGATTTTCTTCCTTTTAATGATTTGTTGATAGTTTTTCGGGCAATTTTAATTGCTGAGTTAATATCTAATGGTTTTTCCTTCTTTAGTATTTTTGTTGCAGCTCTAATTGATGTTCTAAACAGTTTTTTATCATTTAGCTTGTTCTTTTTAACATTTTTCTTTTTCTCCACACCCATACCAAATTTTGTTTTGGCTTTCATTGCGTTAGTAACCATATAGGCAAATGATTTTTCAGCAATACTACTATCTTTTGATAAAACTCGATCCCAAGCTGAATTTTCAAGTATTTTATCAGCCTTGTGTCTAGTGCTTAAATCCTTATTTTTCGAATAAGCTATATCGTGATCTTTACAAGCAGAGTCCAATAAATTAATTCCTTTATCACCTCGATTTAAACGTTTTTGTAGTTTTGTTCCAGGTCCACAGTACTGATATCCAGGAAGATGAAGTTCAACAGGTAGAGAGTTTATTATTTTATCTACTATACCTCCTCCAACGAAGGTGTTTTTATGACTAAACGTTTTCTGATATCGTATAACCATATTATCTGATTTTTTCTATAATAAGAGGTAACATTTATGAAATGTATTTAGTTACAAAAATGCAGTTAGTGAAACAACATAAAAATATTTTAGTTCGTAATATTGATGAATCATCGAACATCACTTCAAAAATAAAGCATAGCCCCCTCTTACCAAATTCTATTCGTGCTCTAATAGTGGGACCATCAAATTGTGGAAAGACTTATGTTATGATCGGCTTACTAGAAAGTCCTAATGGACTCAAGTTTGAAAACATCTATTTATACTCAAAATCTCTTTATCAACCCAAATATGAGTACTTGAAGAAACTAATTTCACCAATTAAAGGAATGGGATATTATACATTCACCGATAATGAATCAGTTATTCCACCTGACGAAGCTAAAACTAATTCAATTATGATATTTGATGATGTTGCATGTGAAAAACAGAATAATATACGTACATATTTTTGTATGGGGCGACATAGGGATATTGATTCATTCTACTTGTGTCAAACTTATACTAGAATTCCCAAGCATTTAATAAGAGACAATGCAAATGTTATTATAATGTTTAAGCAAGATGATACAAATATGAAGCATGTTTATAGGGATCATGTTGGCAGCGATATGAGTTACGAAAAGTTCCAAGAAATTTGTAGAGAATGTTGGAGGGATAAATAAGGCTTTTTAGTGATAAGCAAAGATAATGAATTAAATGATGGTCGCTACAGAAAGCAATTTGACTTTTTCATAACTATATAAACTACTTCTCATAAAAGATTGACTTTAGTTATTAATCTAACTTTAAACTTGATACATCTATTTGCTATAGCCTCATCCGATACCTGATAAGCTGATCTCCAAACTATACCAGCTACCTGAACACCAGACCAGCTCCTGATAAGCTGATCTAAAAACCAGACCAGGTCCTAATAAGCTGATCTGAAAACCAGACCAGGTCCTGAAAAGCTGATCTGAAAACCAGATCAGGTCCTGATAAGCTGATCTAAAAACCAGACCAGGTCCTGATAAGCTGATCTGAAAACCAGACCAGGTCCTGAAAAGCTGATCTGAAAACCAGACCAGGTCCTGATAAGCTGATCTGAAAACCAGACCAGGTCCTGAAAAGCTGATCTGAAAACCAGACCAGGTCCTGAAAAGCTGATCTCATTGCTGATACCTGTTATTTGCCCTTAGCAAACATGGATGAGAAAATTTTAAAACAGTTGGTGTTGGCAAGGAATGTGTTGAAGAAAAAGCTTCGTAGTATAAAAACTGGTGAAATAGATACACGTGAACAATTAAGAGATACATTCAAACCTATAACAGAACCTCTTAAAGAATTCATAAATAGTTCTAAAAATTTTAAAAGAATTCGTATGAAAGAAGAAAGTAACATCAAGACAGAAGTTGAAAATAATACAAGTTTAAAGCCTGAAAACCCATCAGTCAAGATAGAGACAAGTACACCAAAAAAACTAGTAGAAGGGACAATTTTTGATAATACCATCTTATTTAATGATGTTAATACTGAAAATGATGATGATGATGATGAAGATGATTTTTACTCACAGACTTCCAATACAGAATATACTTATACTGATTTATCAGTTTTGGAAGGGAGAAATGAGTTAGATACAAACTATGGCCCACATAAAGATTACAATAATGAATGGAAATTTGGTGATAGTAGCCTAAAACTGAATGAAGATAAAATACAAGTTGGTGGTCAAATATGGGCTCTAACACCAGGACTATTTTCTCTAATGTTTCATAAAATACCAAAAAATTACAATAAATTTGAACTTGAAATCTATAAAAAGATTTTAATTACTACTAAGGCATATAGAAGAGACTTTAAACCTGATGGTCAAATTAAGGGTACTAGAGGATATAAATATAAATATATTATTAAGAAATTTATTGATGAGAAAAACCAGAAGAATTTACCTGAATCAACAGGGTCTAAGCCCAAAGGTAGCTATTTAGGTGAGGGAATGATGCAAGTTAACATCAATAATCCCAACTATATATACTGGGACGATCCAAATGAGTTAGTAGATAGACTTCGACTACTGCTCGCATCACAAGGTGCAGGTCATACTAATCACAATAACGAAATTGTATCAATTATTGAAGAACTACGTGAAGCGAATATAATACACTAACTTTAATAAACTAAATAGAGTATGTCTGTTGATAAATTTGGACACTATTTAAACGATACTAGCAGCACAATTTCTTTGAAAAATGCACCTAAACTGCTGGGGTTCTTTGTGGATAAGAACAACAACATTGATGTCCAAAACAAAAGGATCAAAAATGTTGCAAAAGCTCTGGAGGAAAACGATGTTATCAATAAATTGTTTATGCAAACTCAAATCGAAAAATTAGAAGAGAAATTATTAACATACTTTAAGGGGGATAATACTATAATACGAGAAGATATTCAAATGCAAATTGAGGAACTACAACGCGAAATAAAATTATATATAGAAGAAGATTATAAAATTGAAAAAGATATTCTACATATTAAAACATCCTTTGAAGAACAAATTGAACAGCTTAATGAAAAAATTTATAGATTAGAAAATTATATGTTTGTATCAATAGCTGAAAGTGCGTCAAGCAGATCACAACACTCTGCAAAAAATCTTTAAAAACAACTTAATGTCTTCAAAAAGAAATTTAGTAAATGAACTCCATAAGCAAGCACGAAAACAATTTGTGCGTCGCAGAGTTGTAATGAAAGGAATAGATGATCTTTGGCAAGCTGATTTAGTTGAATGGGGAACTATTCTAAAGAAAATACAAATTATCGATTTTTGTTGACTGTAATTGACACATTCTCAAAATTTGCATGGGCAGTACCGCTAAAAACAAAAACAGCACTCGAAACAACCAAGGCAATGGAAGATATTTTTGAATTGGGACGAGTACCAAAAAACTTACAAACAGATGATGGAAAAGAATTTTTCAACAAACACTTTGGAAAATTAATGCATAAATACAACATTAATCACTACTCAACATATAGTATTATGAAAGCATCAATAGTAGAACGATTTAATAGAACATTGAAAGGAATGATGTGGAAAGAATTTAGTTATAATGGTTCATATAAGTGGATTGATATATACAAAGATTTACTCAATGCATACAATAGAAAAGTTCATCGTACCATTAAAATGGCTCCTATTAAAGTCAACTCAACAAATGAGGAAAAGCTGCTAAATACAGTATACAGTCATTTGAAAATGTATAAAATGTCAAAATTTAATGTGGGAGATCATGTTCGCATAAGCAAATATAAGCACACATTTGAAAAAGGTTATACTCCAAATTGGACTACAGAAATTTTCACAATTACAAGAGTTCAAAATACAAATCCTGCAACATACATATTAGAAGACTATCTTGGCAATCCTATTAAAGGTGGCTTCTATACTGAGGAACTTTCAAAAACTAGATTTCCAAATACATATCTAGTTGAAAAGGTTCTTAAAATTAAAGGGAAGGAGGTATATGTTAAATGGCTGGGATTTTCTAATCAACACAATTCTTGGATAAGTAAAGATGAAATATTATAGTTGGAAGAAAAACTAAATTAGAAACAACAACAACATCAATTGCAACAACAACAATAGCATTAATATTAAGAAACTAATGTTAATTTTAAAATGAGAAAAAGTTTTAAATAAAATATGTAAATCATACTGTGTACTAAACATTAATTAATTGTAATCAGACTGTTATAATGTCAATAACACTTACTCTGAGCTCTAACTCATCAGAACTATCTGCTAGTTACTTTCCTCCTATTGAATTACATGGTGCATATGAGTGTGCTCGAACTGATTTTCATTCATACAACAGTATTCCAAATGTAGACACCTACAACAATATGTTTCATATAGGGGAACATATAATTGAAATACCAATTGGATCTTACGAATTAAATAATATAGTTGATTTTATAGAAGAGGAATACAAACGACTCTGCCCAGCAAATAAGATTTTTATTGAAGCCAATAACAATATAATGCAAGTTAAAGTTAATAGTTCCAAGGATCCTGTATATTTTAATAAAGACAATACAATTGGAAAACTTTTAGGATTCAATAGTAAAATCCTAACACCAAACAAATATTATTATTCAGATCTTCATGTTAATATATTTAAAGTGAATCTCTTGCGAATTGAAAGTAGTATCGATATAAACACATGTATGAATAACTCGAAATCGCATACACTTCATGAATTTCCGATTAATGTGCCTCCAGGCTATAAAATAGATGAGGTTCCAAGAAATCTTATCTATTTACCTGTAAACACCAGAGAGATAAGTTCACTAGCGCTGCGCGTACTGGATCAACACGGTGATTTAATTAATTTCCGAGGAGAGGAAATTACAATACGAATACATTTAAGGCCAACTAAATAATGCTAGTATACAACACAAATACATTGAAAAATATAGCAGCAGCAAGAACAACAACAACAACATTAAAGCGACCAGCTCAACAAAAAGCTCTAACAACATCAAATAAAAATTTTCTAAAGTCCTTGAATTTTAAATTGAAGACAAAATGAGTTCAATAATAGATGTCTTAGATAAACCCTTGTCTGATGAGAATATAATCAAAAAGGACTATCATAGATATGTACCATACTTACAATCTTACAACAATAATGATGAAATTAGAATTTCAATACAAAATCAAGATTTGTATGTGCTACCCAGTGAGAGCTACATTTATGTAGAGGGGTTTGTTGCCGATGATAATAAGGCCAAATCTTCTTCTTCTTCTTCGGAGAACTTTTTATTAAAAAACAACTTTGTGGCATATCTATTTGATGAAATTCGCTATGAGCTCAATGGAATTGAAATTGACCATACAAGATATTTAGGAGCCACAAGCACTATAAAAAATTTGGTTTCTCTGTCACCAACAGAAAGCAATGTGATGCAAAATGCTGGATGGAACAAAATTGACGATGTCACTCTTGGAAATGGATTTTTCAATTTTTTTGTACCTCTAAAAATGCTTCTAGGATTCGCCGAAGACTACAACAAAGTTATACTAAATGGAAAACATGAATTGATACTCTTGCGCAATAAGAATGATGAAGATCTTGTACGCTCGAGTGTTTCTACTGAAAAAGTTAAACTTACAATTTCACTCATCTCATGGAGAATCCCACATATACAATTATCCGACTTTAGCAAATTAAATATGATGAAAATTATTAACAATGGTGCTTCAATACCTATGGCATTTCGTAGTTGGGATTGTCATGTTAATCCACAATTAAACTCAGGTACTAGCCATATTTGGAATGTTAAACTGGCTGCAAATAGAGGACGCTCCCGTTTTGTATTGATTGCTTTTCAACAAGAAAATAAGTTTGTTCATTGTGATTTGACTAATTTAAAAGTACATTTAAATTCAGTCTCATATCCATATGATGATCTTAACATAAAGTTCAAAAATGAACGATATGCAATTCTATATGATATGTATCTAAGATTCCAATAAAGCTACTATATGAAAGAATCTCAACCGCTTCTATCTGCATCAGAGTTTAAGATAAAAGCTCCTATTATTGTAGTAGAGGTCAGTCATCAGAATGAATCACTCAATAATGGACCGATTGATATAAAAATAGCATTTGAAACAGCAACTACCAGCAAGTTTTCCAAAATAAATGTAGAAGGCTATAGCTAGAAAAAATTTTATACCCTATACTTTAAAAAACTGTAAATTAAGTATAAGAAATATTTCTATTATAGTTACTATTACTATAGAGTATGTAAGTACATATCTTCAAGAATTCTGTTTTACTTACAACAGAAAATCCTCACAAACTTTTAAGTAAACGCAGATAAAAATTAAAATGTTTTTAATTTCACCAACAACAGACATCACATGACAAAAAATAAAATAAAAAATGTATTCCAAGATTGAGTTGAACACGTATTTGTATGTACATATATATGTACATACATACATACATACATACATAAAATCAATTTGTAGATATGTATGTATACATATCAAATTTCTTATCAATGCTTAAGTATTTATTAGATCTACATCATGAAAATATATGAAGCGTCGTTTAGTTAAAGCACAATGCAAATATAAACAATCCATACACTCAGGGAAAATCTGCAGCTTAAAAATAAGAATTCATCACATTAATTCAATAATTTTTAATATAATAGAAAATGTATATTGAGATATCTACAAACTAATGAGTTTAATAAATGAATACTGTAAATTAATATTTTGTCCATATTGAAATAAGAAATTTCAATATGACTAAACCTTCGCTAATGGTTCTTATTAATTCAGCATGGTTCTTACTGATTTCAAGTTGGTTTTTCTCTGTGTGTAGATAACTCTTTCAGTCAAAGAAGACGAATGTAGTTAAATAAACAAAATCTGTAATATAAACAAATTTCACACAGACCGACTTCAACGCGAGACAAATTTAAGCATGAGAAAATATAAAGCAATCGTAAGTACAAAAGCATACTAGGATTAGGGAAGTCCAGATATATGATAGTATTTTATAGTACCAAATGTCGATGTTGAAAATAATTTATTTCTACCTACATATAAATACCAGCTCAAATACACACACATAGCAGAATTCATATAAGAAATATCCAAGAAAATTTCAACAACACCCCACCTTTCACAAATCACGACTAGCCTTAAATTCTCCCCCAGATATGCATACACAAATTCCCCTGGCCATACATACATACATACACATAACCAATTTACCTCAATAACATCCTCACCCACCTCAAATCACGATCAGCCTTAAACTCGTACAGACAGACACACCCACAAATCTCCATGGCTACATATTACGTCAACAACCATGCCCACCCAAATCATGGTCAGCCTTAAACTCCTACAGAAATACAAACAGACAGACTCCCTCGGTTACATATTACTAGTACACCTCGCCCCTCATAAATCGCAATCAGCCTTAAGCTCCTATAGAAATTCCTACAAACGTACACACACACACATATACACACACACACACTCACACACAAAAATATATATATACATGCAATTGATATAGCTCTACTACACCCCGCCCCCCCCCTTCCAATCGAAGCTTCAACTAAATTCTCACAGACAGACAGACACACCCACGAATTCCTATGGTTACATATTACGGCAATAACGCCACCCACTCAAATCACGGTCAGCCTTAAATTCCCACAGTCTAGCAACACCTACATTAGCATTAGAAAAAATAACTTTCACGTTTTGCCGTCGGCATTAGGAAAAAAATAATAATCATGTTTTGCCGTCGGCATTTGAAAAAAATAATTATCATGTTTTGCCTTCGGCATTAGGAAAAATTATCATGCATTGACGTAGGCATTAGGAAAAATTATCATGTATTGCCGTCGGCATTTTAAAATAATTATGTATTGCCGTAGGCATTAGGAAAAATAAGTATGTATTGCCGTCGGCATTAGGAAAAAAAAATAATCATGTATTGCCGTCGGCATTTGAAAAAATTATCATGCATTGCCGTAGGCATTAGGAAAAATTATCATGCATGCCGTAGGCATTAGGAAAAAAAAATAATAATCATGTTTTCCCGTCGTCATTAGGAAAAATCATTTTCCCGTCGGCATTTGAAAAAATTATATTCATGTTTTGCCGTCGGCATTAGGAAAAATTAATAAACATGTTTTGCCGTAGACATTAGGAAAAATTAATAATCACTATTTCACCATTGGTATTAGAAAAAATCATTTTCCCGTCGGCATTTGAAAAAATTCTATTCATGTTTTGCCGTCGGCATTAGGAAAAATTAATAAACATGTTTTGCCGTAGACATTAGGAAAAATTAATAATCACTATTTCACCATTGGTATTAGAAAAAATCATTTTCATGATTTTCCTCGTCTGTATATACACACATAAAAACCGCCAAACTATGAACCGCCTTAATACATTCACACAAAATATTCCACACACAAACTTCCCACGGTCAGGCAGGCAGACAGACAGACCGACAGACAGACATACACTTAATGTAAACAAAAACTCCTAATGTAAACAAAAAACTCCTAATGTAAACAAAAAACTCCTTATGTAAACAAAAAAAAGCAAATTTCCAAGAATTTAACAATTTTCAAATTTTAATTACCCAAATTTAACAATTTCAGCAACAATTTAACAATTTTAATTGCCACAGGATGAACAGTTCCCTACTACTAACGTCATCATCACCATCAATCATCTCCGTATACAATACATTCACGAGGTGGGTTGATCCAGATACAATTGCTGTCTCATCACCTTCTAACAGCTTTATATATTTTGCTAGTATGCATGCCTTAGCATGCTTCTATCGATAGTGACGTAAGAGTCCGAGATGTACAATTAAAAATCTTTACTATTAGAATTTACCAGTTCGCTCTTTTGAATTTTTGCAAAGTAGATACATATGTATGTATTTCATTGACCACAAAATCATAAAATTTCTTTGCTTACAAAATTGTATGACGTGAGGATTTTTTTTTTTTTTAAATTATACATGCTTCGGCATGCTTTCATTTTTTTTTTTCTATAAATTTATGTAATACTCATACAGATACAGATATAAAGTAAGATCTGTTTACTGTACATTTTAAAATTTATGCATGCTTCAGCATGATTCTAGTTGAAGCGTATATTCATTCACTAAGTTTGTTTGATACTTATTCATACACATGTACATTCTTAAAGATTGGATATCAAAGTCCAATTTCCGTAGTTTATCTATATTTTCTAAAGATCTGATAGCTAAAGAAATAAATAGAGTGAAGATCTTCTATAATAATCCCATTTTCATATTGTAAAATTTTGCGTGCTAGCGCTTTCGATGGGAAAATATACATACAACTTTATAAAAAGTGATAATATGATGTGCTGCTGAATATTGCACTATGTTATAGTTCATTTTAAACACTGAAGTTTTAGCAATATTTCATTCAGACCAACAAGTTTAGAGAATTCCACTACATTTAGTTAATTATCTTTCTTAAGACCCATCATTCCTAATCAATCCTACAAAAAACGACATAAACTAGATTTTTCGTTTTAATTTTATTTTTATTAAATTCAACATTCATTCTTCAAATTACTTTATACTATATTAAGTAGCTTTTCTTCATTTGTTGAGTTGACTTTAATAGGAGACATTTTAATGGTACGATGAACTTTTCTATTGCATGCATTGAGTAAATCTTTATACATACCAATCCACTTATATGAACCATTAAAGCTAATTCTTTCACATCATACCTTTCAATGATCTATTAAATCATTCTAATATTGATGCTTTCATATTAAGTAATGTTTAATCTTCTATTTATGTATGAGTTTTCCCAAGTATTTATTAAAAAATTCTTTAGAATCATCTGTTTGTAAGTTTTTTGGTACCCGTACCACTTCAAAAATATTTTCCATTGCCTTGGTTTTTAGAGTGCAGCTTTTATTTTCAGCTGTACTTTGAGAATGTGTCAATTACAGTCTTCAAAAATCAACAATTTCTATTTTCTGTAGAATAGTTCTACATTTCACCTAACTTAGCTCCATAAAACTTCGTATATTCCTTTCATTGCATCTCTACAAGCACAAACAATTGTTGAGATTTAATATGGAGTTCGTTTACTAAATTTCTTTTTAAAGACATTGAGTTGTTTCACAGATTTTTTCAAAAATGTTGTGATCTACATGTTGCACTTTCAGCTATTTATACTAATATAAAGGGTGTTTTTTATTGAGGTATAGAACCTTAAGTTGGCATCACTTTTTTAACTGGCGGCCATTTTGTCAGCTGTCAAGTGATTAATATTTAGTTTGGTTTGCCATTTCATCATAAACAGGTTGACAAAAGAACAACGCTTGCAAATCGTGCAAATTTATTTCGAAAATAATGGTTCAGTTCGCGAAGTTTACCGCAAGCTCCGTCCATTTTATGGTCGACATAATCGTCCATCAGAGCAATTAATTCGGTTAACCATGGATCGTTTTCGCACCACGTTTACTCTATGTGATGATACGCATCCGCAGAGACGTCGAACAGTGCGCACCGAGGAAACAATTGGCGCTGTACAGCAAAGTGTTGAAGAGGACCCGAATGAATCGATTCGCCATCGTGCACAGCAATTGGAGCCGACTAACCGACTATTTTGTTCCCGAATTGGATGGCATGAATGTGGATGAGTTGTGGTTCCAACAAGACGGCGCTACATGCCACACAGCGCACGTCACAATCGATTTATTGAAGGAAACATTCGATGAGCGCATAATTTCGCGGAATGGACCTGTCAATTGGCCACCAAGATCGTGTGATTTGACACCATTGGATTATTTTCTTTGGGGATATGTGAAGTCGCTCGTCTACGCCAACAAACCAGAAACGTTAGGGGACTTGGAAGCCAACATTCGTGGCGTTATTGCCAACATACGGCCCCATATGCTCGAAAAAGTGGTTGAAAATTGGACCTGTAGAATTGGCTTTATTCGAGCCAGCCGCGGCGGCCACATGCCCGAAATCATATTTAAACATTAATGGCATAAAATTGTTCTTCCAACAAAGCCAAATTGATGGATATTAAAACGATTTTCTTGTGTTTTATTTCAATTCGAAGTTCTATAACTCTTAAAAAAACACCCTATACTAACATGTAGTTAATTTTCTAATCTGTATATTTAATCGTAAACTCGTCAATTTGTTTTTAATTATTTAATTTTTAGAATTGCTTTTGCAATTTTATAACTGTCTTCTTTCTCTAAATTTTTTTCACGTTGTAGTTCCTCAATTGGCATTTAAATATATTCTTAAATATTAATGCTTTAAGCTATATTATTAATTTGTCTTGTATTTTATCTTCATTCAGTTTGAGGTAACTATCAACAATAGTTTGATCTAATTCATTTCTGCCTTCCAATACTGACAAGTCAGTATAAATGTCTTCAGAATTGAAAGTCTATGAGTAAAAATCATCGTCATCATAATTTTCAGTATTAGCATCATTAAATAAGATGGTATTATAAAATATTGTTTCTTCTGCTAGTTTCTGTGGGGTACTTGTCTATATCTTGAGTGAAGGTTTCTCAGGCTTTAAACTTGCATATTTTCAACTTCTGTCTTGATTTTACTTTCCTCTTTCATAAGAATTCTTTTAATATTTTTAGAACTATTTTTGAATTCTTCTGTTATAGGTTTAAATATATCTTTTAGTTGTTCACTTGTATCTATTTCACCTGTTTTTATACTACGAAGCTTTTTCTTCATCACATTTCTTGTCAACACCAAATGCTATAAATCTTTCTCATTCATGTTCGCTAACAGCAAATAACAGGTATCAGCTACTAGATCAAGTTATGAGGAGCTGGTCTGGTTTTCAGATCAGCTTATCAGGAGCTGGTCTGGTTTTCAGATCAGTTTATCAGGAGCTGGTCTCGATTTCAGATCAGCTTATCAGGAGCTGGTCTGGTTATCAGTTCAGCTTATCAGGAGCTGGTCTGGTTATCAGATCAGCTTATCAGGAGCTGGTCTGGTTATCAGATCAGCTTATCAGGAGCTGGTCTGGTTTTCAGATCAGCTTATCAGGAGCTGGTCTGGTTTTCAGATCAGCTTATCAGGAGCTGGTCTGATTTTCAGATCAGCTTATCAGGTAACAGATCAGGCTATCAGGAGCTGTTCATATTTTCATTTCAAGATATCTGAGTAAGATTTAGTTATCAGTGTACAAGTAGCTAGCCATTTATAACATTTATATACATGAAGTTTAAAGTCAAATGAAATACGAAAAAGTAAAGTTTTATGTAGTAAAATTATTTTCTATAACGATCATCGTTTTATTCACTACCTTTGCTTATAATCAAAAATCCACATTTATCCTTTCAACATGCTTTTTATTTTTCTCACCTTACTTAAACATTAAATATACATTATCATGATCTCGTATTAAATGTTTGGTGATTCTGGTGTAAGTTTTACAGAAGTAGAATTAATCAACATTCTTATCTCTCCCCATACAAAAATATGCTTCCCATACGCATCATCGTTAAATATCATATTTGAATTACTTTGAACTGAAATAACAGATTCACTATCTGTAAATTTTGTAATATCTTATTGTTTTAATTGATGAAATTAATTTATTCAGGTATTCATATTTGGATGGATAAAAAGATTTTGAGTATAAATTAATGTTCTCAAATTTAAGTCCATTAGGACTTTCTAGCAAGCCAATCAAAGCTTTTTTTCGCAATTTGACAGGTCAACTATTGTTGCACGAATAGAATTTCGTATAAGGGAACTATGATTTATTTTTGAACTATCGTTCGATGATTCATCAATATTTCGTACCATGCTATATTTATGTTGTTTTGACTAAGGGTATGAGTCAATATTTATAAAATCCATTTTATAAATATCAGCTCATGCTCATAGTCAAAACAAAGTATGCTTTAAGTGTTTAAAACCAGTATTACCATAAAACTGTTGGTTTTAAACTCTTAAAATATACTTTGTTTTATTAACCGCATTTTATAACTAAATGCATTTCATAAATATTGACGCATACTCATAATCAAAACAGCATAAAAATATCCTTTGTTTTGACTATGAGTATGAGTCATTATTTATGAAATGCATTTAGTTATAAAATGTGGTTAGTAAAAAAAGTATATTTTAAGAGTTTAAAACCAACAGTTTTATGGTAATACTGGTTTTAAAAATTAAATAACTAAAAACAAATTGACGAGTTTACGATTAAATATACAGATTAGAAAATTAACTACATGTTAGTATATTAGTATAAATAGCTGAAAGTGCAACATGTAGATCACAACATTTTTGAAAAAATCTGTGAAACAACTCAATGTCTTTAAAAAGAAATTTAGTAAACGAACTCCATATTAAATCTCAACAATTGTTTGTGCTTGTAGAGATGCAATGAAAGGAATATATGAAGTTTTATGGAGCTAAGTTAGGTGAAATGGATAACTATTCTACAGAAAATAGAAATTGTTGATTTTTGAAGACTGTAATTGACACATTCTCAAAGTTTAGTACAGCTGAAAATAAGAGCTGCACTCTAAAAACCAAGGGAATGGAAAATATTTTTGAAGTGGTACGGGTACCAAAAAACTTACAAATAGATGATTCTAAAGAATTTTTTAATAAATACTTTGGAATACTCATACATAAATAGAAGATTAAACATTACTTAATATGAAAGCATCAATACTAGAATGATTTAATAGATCATTGAAAGGAATGATGTGAAAAGAATTAGCTTTAATGGTTCATATAAGTGGATTGGTATATATAAAGATTTACTTAGTGTATAAAATAGAAAAATTCCTCTCACCATTAACATGTTTACGATTAAACATTCTACAAATGAGAAAAAGCTGCTTAATATAGTATAAAGTAATTTGAAGAATGAATGTTGAATTTAATAAATATAAAATTAAAACGAAAAATCTAGTTTTTTGTAGGATTGATTAGGAATGATGGGTCTTCAGAAAGGTAATTACCTAAATGTAGTGGAATTCTCTAAACTGGATGGTCTGAATGAAATATTGGTAAAACTTCAGTGTTTAAAATGAACTATAACATAGTGTAATATTCAGCAGCACATCATATTATCACTTTTTATAAAGTTGTATGTACATTTTCCCATCGAAAGCGCTAGCACGCAAAATTTTACAATATGAAAATGGGATTATTATTATAGAAGATCTTCACTCTATTTATTTCTTTAGCTATCAGATCTTTAGAAAATATAGATAAACTACGGAAATTGGGTTTTCATATCCAATCTTTAAGAATGTACATGTGTATGAATAAGTATCAAACAAACTTAGTGAATGAATATAGGCTTCAACTAGAATCATGCTGAAGCATGCATAAATTTTAAAATGTACAGTAAACATATCTTACTTTATATCTGTATGAGTATTAAATAAATTTATAGAAAAAAAATAAAAACTGAAAGCATGCCGAATATATGTATAATTTCAAAAAAAAAAAAAAAAAATCCTCACGTCATACAATTTTGTAAGCAAAGAAATTTTATGATTTTGTGGTCAATGAAATACATACATATGTATCTACTTTGTAAAAATTCAAAAGAGCGAACTGATAAATTCTAATAGTAAAGATTTTTAATTGTATCACTCTACATCTCGGACTCTTACGTCACTATCCATAGAAGCATGCTAAGGCATGCATACTAGCAAAATATATAAAGCTATTAGAAGGTGATGAAACAGCAATTGTATCGGGATCAACTCAACTCATGAATGTATTGTATACGGAGATGATTGATGGTGATGATGACCTTTTTTAAGTGAATAATCATTACATATGAATGGGACAGTGGTTGACCCCTCAAACCTCATGTAGAAATACTTGAGGGGAAAAATTCTCTCAAAACATAGATATTTCATTGTTTCTAACACTTTATGAATACACCAATGGTGAATTGCTGGTAGAGGTAACTGAGTTATTTGAGATCGATTTGATATAATAGTTGTTTATTAAACATGCATTTCTTTGTATGTAAACTAATTTCTACATACGTAATGTATATACCCAGCAAAAATTATACAAAAATTCTCTATTCCAAGTAGTAAAATCTGAAAAAAGGAGTGGCACATTAGAAGAGAAAAAAAATATAAATAGAGACTGACTGACCAACTAATACGTACACTCTCTCCGATGGGCACACAAAACACACTTAAACATTTCAAAAATATATATACAATACGGTGAACTTTAATAAAATGAAAAAAAAAATCATATAGAACATTAAATAAAAGCCATAGGTGCTCACCCTTCATAAAATAAACATATGTATATGTACCTTATTAATGTAAACATATTATAAGTATAAAGCAACAGAAATTTCGTCATACAAAGTCATCTTTATCCTAGAGGAGCCGTCGATAGGGTATACCTAAATTATATGAAAACGAGTTCGTTTTCTGTTGATCGCTATTCAAGAAGAAAATATGTTTGTTCATTATGATTTAACTAATTTAAAAGTACATTTAAATTCAATCTCATATCCGTACTTCTTAACATAAAAATTAAAAATAAATGTTATCCAATTCTATATTATGCTATGTATCAAAAATTCTTAAAAAGGTGTTATATGAAAGAATCTCCAGCGCTTCTAACTGCATCAGAGTTTAAGAAAAAAGCTCCTTTTATTCAATTGAATAAAATTTTAATTTGAAGCAGTAAGCAAATACATCAGCTTACTGCATTCTTATTCATAATCGTATAATAGAATATATAACCCCTAAAGGACAAAGTCTAAAAGTCTTATAAATTAAGAAATATAGAAAATAACATAATTTTTATAAACGCGTAAAGTTTCAAAAGTAATTCAAACGATTTCATCGCGAAAAACAAACAAAAAGCAGCGATTGTTTTCAACAATTATGAAAATAATAATTACAATATAAAACTCCCTTTTGATTTCCAATATTTATCAATAAAAAATAAAAAAGAAGTAAGTTAACTAACAACAAAAAAACTATCAGTACCTAAGCTGGAGTGCCGGATCAGTTTCATTTAAAAATGTTTATACATTTTTAAAAAGCAAAGCAAGCTTTCCAAAATAAATGTAGAAGGCTATAGCTAGAAAAAATTTTACACCCTAAAAATGTCAAACGTTGACTAACTAACATTACATCAACTTTAAAAAAATGTAAATAAAGTATAAGAAATATTTCTATTATAGTTACTATTACTATAGAGTATGTAAGTACATATCTTCAGGAATTCAGTTTTACTTAAAACAGAAAATCCTCACAAACTTTTAAGTAAACGCAGATAAAAATAAAATGTTTTTAATTTCACCAACAACAGACATCACATGACAAAAAATAAAATAAAAAATTTATTCAAAGATTGAGTTAAACACTTATTTGTATGTACATATATATGTACATACATACATACATACATACATAAAATCAATTTGTAGATATGTATGTATACATATCAAATTTCTTATCAATGCTTAAGTATTTATTAGATCTACATCATGAAAATATATGAAGCGTCGTTTAGTTAAAGCACAATGCAAATATAAACAATCCATACACTCAGGGAAAATCTGCAGCTTAAAAATAAGAATTCGTCACATTAATTCAATAATTTTTAATATAATAGAAAATGTATATTGAGATATCTACAAACTAATAAGTTTAATAAATGAATACTGTAAATTAATGTTTTGTCCATATTGAAATAAGAAATTTTAATATGACTAAACCTTTGTTAATGGTTCTTATTAATTCAGCATGGTTTTTACTGATTTCAAGTTGGTTTTTCTCTGTGTGCAGAAAACTCTTTCAGTCAAAGAAGACGGATGTAGTTAAATAAAAAAATCTGTAATATAGACAAATTTCACACAGACAGACTTTAACGCGAGACAAATTTAAGCATGAGAAAATATAAAGCAATCGTAAGTATAAAAACATACTAGGAATAGGGAAGTCCAGATATATGATAGTATTTTATAGTACCAAATGTCGATATTGAAAACAATTTATTTTTACCTACATATAAATACCAGCTCAAATACACACACATAGCAGAATTCATATAAGAAATATCCAAGAAAATTTCAACAACACCCCACCTTTTGCAAATCATGACGAGCCTTAAATTCTCCCTCAGATATACATACACAAATTCCCATGATCATACATACATACATATACAATATATAAGATTAATCTCAACAACACAACACTCTCACCTACCCGAAATTACAGATAGTCTTAAACTTCTACAGACATCTATACACATAGATTCTCACGGCTACATATTACAAGAACACCTCGCCCCTAATAAATCATAATCATCTTAAATTCTTACAAAAATACATGCATACATACATACACATAACCAATTTACCTCAAGAACATCCTCACCTACCTCAAATCACGATCAGCCTTAAACTACTATAGACAGACACATCCACAAATCCCCATGGATACATATTACGTCAACAACCCTGCCCACCCAAATCATGGTCAGCCTTAAACTCCTACAGACACACAAATACACAGATTCCCCCGGTTGCATATTACTAGAACACCTCACCCCTCATAAATCACAATCAGCCTTAAGCTCCTACAGAAATACACACATTGAAATTCCTACAAACATACACACACACACACATACACACGCAATCGATCTACCTCAACTACACCCCGCCCCTTCCAATCAAACCCTCACCTAAATTCTCACAGACAGACAGACACATCCGCAAATTCCTATGGTTACATATTACGGCAACAACGCCGCCCACTCAAATCACGGTCAGCCTTAAATTCCCATGGTCATACACATAACCCATTTACTTCAACAACATCCTCACCCACCTCAAATCACGATCAGTCTTAAACTACTATAGACAGACACACCCACAAATCTCCATGGCTACATATAACGTCAACAACCCTGCCCACTCAAATCACGGTCAGCCTTAAATTCCCACAGTCTAGCAACACCTAGGGAGCATTAGAAAAAATAACTTTCACTTTTTCCCGTCGTCATTAGGAAAAATCATTTTCCCGTCGGCATTTGAAAAAACCATATTCATGTATTGTCCGGCATTAGGAAAAATTATCATGCATTGCCGTAGGCATTAGGAAAAATTAATAATCATGTTTTGCCGTCGGCATTTGAAAAAAATAATAATCATGTTTTGGCCGGCATTAGGAAAAATTATCATGCATTGCCGTAGGCATTAGGAAAAATTAATAATCACTCTTTCACCATTGGTATTAGGAAAATTCATTTTCATGATTTTCCTCGTCTGTATATACACACATAAAAACCGCCAAACTATGAACCGCCTTAATACATTCACACAAAATATTCCACACACAAACATCCACGGTCAGGTAGACCGACAGACGGACAGACAGACAGACAGATAGACATACACTTAATGTAAACAAAACCTCCTAATGTAAACAAAAGACTCATGATGTAAACAAAAAACTCCTTATGTAAACAAAAAAACACAAATTTCCAAGAATTTAACAATTTTAAAATTTTAATTACCCAAATTTAACAATCTCAGCAACAATTTAACAATTTCAGCCCACAATTTAACAATTTCAGCAACAATTTCACAATTTTAATTGGTCCAGAAACTCCAATTCCCTACTACTTAGAAACAAAAAAAAAAGAGAAACAATATAAATAAATAAATATTTATACTTTGGAGTATTTATAATAATACATATATTATATATTATTATTAAATATATATTATTAAATAATAATACATATATTATACTTATAAAAGTAAAATAAATTCTAATTCTTGTTTAAACATATTTGTAAAAGAATGTCCATGGAACTAACGTTATATTAACATTCTTGCGAAAAGTGTAGGTGTAGCAGTATCTAATTTAATGTTTGCATTACTTTCAACGTCTGCACGTACAATTTGAAGATTCTAATATTTCACTAATGTTGAAGCCGTACAAGTGACAACTATTCAAGGCCAAGTACAAATGTGCATCGACGGCAAATTTAAGAAAGAGTTTTTTATTATTGGCACCTGAACAGCCACACATACCTGCTGCACAAAAAACACTCGCAATCGTGAGAATGAATTTGTTTTTTAAAACAAGCATCATATTACGGCCAGATTCCACACGAAAATATGTGCACTAATTTTAAGTAAACAATAGATTTAATTTCACTTTATTTTTGTGCATACATGTTCATATGTTTCAACATAAGTATGTCAATATGTAGGGTTAAGATTTATTCGCATAAGTAGTAGTAGTAGTAGTAGTAGCTATAGTAATTTAATTTTAATTTTAATCTGGAAATTACTGCGGCCTAGAGCTGCAACTAATAAAAAAACACCAATAAACAATTGAAGTAAATTATTTAATGTTTATAGGATCATATCGTCACAATCCTCACAATATTTGTTTTGAAGATTTAGCTTACTAGTTCCAAGGGCAGCCTTCGATTGGCTAGCATATGTTCCAATATGCTGATTTAGTTTTGTTTGCGTCATAAAGACTTTATTGCAGATGGTACAACTTGTTGTATTCATTTTATTTAGTTATTTATTTGTTTATTAATTAATTTAATTATTGTATTTATAAACAATTTATTTTAGTTATAAACAATTTTTTTAATTATTTTTTATGCACTATAAACTTGTTTAGTATACAATAATTAGTTATAGCACTTTTATAGTTTTTGGATTTCAAACACCTTAGAAATTTTGGTTGGGAAAATGGATTGCCACTTGTTGAGATATCAGAGCAGACTGATGACAATCTACATTATTTCTTCTTCTTATATACTTTATATGAGAATCGCGTAGTAGTCATCAAATCTAATTTATCTGATAGTATTACGACATGTAATGAAATTCATATACACACACACACACTGCATACATACACACACACACACACTACATACATACATACACACACACACACATATGTAAACATTCCCCCAATTCATATGAGAATCGTGTAGTAGTCGTCAAATATAATTTCTCTGTTGGTATTACGAGATATGATCAAATTCCCACAGTCTAGCAACACCCATACCAAAATCGCTAGCATCAGTTTGCAATATAAAGGTACGAGAAAAATCGGGACACGTGAAATTAGGTGCTTCCATAAGTTTTTGCTGTATTTCTCCGAAATCTATTTCCTATAATTGTTACATTAAAGTAAAATATATTGAAATAAAAATATCACTACCCCTATCAAAAACTCTACTACTCAACCTAATTGGATTCAAAACTTTTAATATCTGGACTGCACTTGTACACATAAAATCTATGCCAACACAATATTTTCTATCCATAAGAATATCAACGTCAATAGCCTAGAAAACCTATACACATTCATTTGTAAATATGTATGAAAAAGTGTTGATGTAACTCACACAAGCAATGATATTTTTCAAAGCAAAATAGAAACGATCGCATACATTAATACAACAACATATACATACATTACCAAATATATTTCGCATTCACTTCCATTCACAATAGGGTTGCCAATCTCTGCAGCTATTAGATTATTTCCCCACAGATCGCAAACATAAATGCATACATATATACACAATAACCCTACATAAGCATACCAAGGACAACTCAAAACAGCAGCCCAAAGTCTATCAAATAACAATCACTATATGCACACAAATACACAGATCCCTTGTAACTACCCTCCAGTCAGACTGGGAGCAAGTGTCTTTGTGTCAACACTAAAATTCTAGTAACAATTTTGTTATAATAAGTTTTCTTCTATCCATAAGTATAAAAGAAGTAAAGAAAACAGATATGGTGTATTTGTGGTGGACTTGTCAATAACTTGTCAATATACATATAGTTGTATGTACGTCGCACAAGCGACAAGTCAAAAGCGACTCAGTACATTTTCACCATCGCCATTTCCTACTGGGTATAATGATTGTCTGCCACTACAACAAAAGTATCGAACACCGTCAAACATACAAGTAAATACAAAAACACATACACAAACACACACACACACACACACGCACACTCCCATACACACATACAAACACCCACATACACATGCATAGACATAACCAAAGAATCAGACTCACACACGCACACACACACACACACAATATCAGCATGAAAATCCCCAAAATCCCCTAATTTGTAACAGGGTTGCCATCATTTTTATTTTTTCCCGGGTTTGAATTCCCAAAACAGGACTATCTCCGCCATTAACAATCTACTATGGACCTTTATAGTTTGGTTCCACCTTATGCCCTGCTTCATTCTTGAGTAAAACTAAATCTCCTATATTTAAATTGTAATCTTTAACATTCTTATCGTAATTTCCCTTTTGCTTAATGTTATTCTTATCTAGTAATTGTTGGGCCCTCTTATATGCTACTTCTAACCTAAATTTTGCCTCTTTGGCGTAATCATCTATATTATATAAAGGAGAAATTCTATCTACTTCAGTGAATTGATGAAATTTATTCGGGAATTTTGAAAAAACTAATTCATAAGGACAGTAATTATGAACTGTTGAAGGTGTTGTGTTAAAGTAATATGTAAAGTATTTTAAACATTCGTCCTAGTCAGTTTTGTCTACTGAAATGTAAGAGAGTACGTATTCGTTAAAGGTTCTATGGCTTCTTTCTATTGTTCCTAATGTTTGATGGTGGTAAGCTGTTGAGTTTAGTTTTTCAATTTTCATTAAGTTACAAATTGCTGTTAAAATAGAATTCTTATATTCTGTTCCCATGTCCGAAATGAACGTCTTCATTGGACCATAGGTGAGTATGAAATTTTCAAAAATTTCTTTAGCAATTGTTTTTGCATTTTTGTCTCTAATCGGTATTGTTACCAAGTACTTAGTTAAATCACATATTAGTGTGATGGCATATTCGTTTTCGTTCAATGATTTTGGAAATGGTCCAATAGTATCCACATAAACCGTATCAAAGGTCTTATTAGTAGATTAGTAATGATGACCTGAGACATGCTTTGCGAATTCAAAACCGGGAAAAAATAAAAACGATGGCAACCCTGTTACAAATGGGGGGATTTTGGGGAGTTTCATTGTGTGTGTGTGTGAGCTTGATTCTTTATTCATGTGTATGAATGTATACTTGTGTGCACAGCTTTTGTTGTTATTGTATAGAAACGTTGTGCTTACAGTGCGTGGATGTATGTACGTATGGGATTTGTTTGTGTGTGTGTGTGTGTGAGTCTGATTCTTTGGTTATGTGTATGCATGTATATGTGGGTGTTTGTATGTGTGTATGGGAGTCTGTGTTTGTGTGCGTGTGTGTGTGTATGTGTGTGTGTTTTTGTACCCTGCAGAAAGTGCGAATAGTGAAATTGTGGTGATTTACTAGTGACGTTGTCAGTAGCACTACTGACCAGGTATACCCCAGCCAATGGTATCATCTATTGACATTTAACATTAGCTTGTCATTGAAAATCCACCACTACACTATAGCACTACTGACTTAGTAGTTCTTTCGGGACCACATGGAGACATTGGCACCAAAGATTCACTAGTAAATTTTAGGGGCTCTAGTCTACAATATCGATATATCCTCTCTCGTTGTCAATAGTAAACTTATAGTGATTTTCTAGTGACATTGTCAATAGTGCTACTGACTAGGTGTACGCCAGCCAATGCAAATGCCTATTGACAAATCACATAGGGTTGTCATTCAAAATCTATCAGTAGACTTTAGCACTATTGAGAAGGTAGTTCTTTTACGACCATATGGAGATATTTGAACCAAAGATTCACTCGTAGATTTTAGTGACCCTCGTCTACATATATTTATTTAATATTATTGCACAACATAGTAAAAAAGAAACACAAACTATTGACGCGTTCATTGACAATATCACCAGAAATACACTAGAACTGTCGTTTCTAACGTATCTCTACTCGCGCATAAAGGAAAGTTGTCGACATTTTAACTAGTGTAATTGTCGCTGGAGAAAGAGTATTGACATAGAGGCAAATGGTTCTAGGTTGACTAGAGGGTATTTACTTGTATGTTTGATGGTGTCCGATACTTTTGTTGTGGTGGCAGACAATCATTATACCCAGTAGGAAATGTCGATGCTGAAAATGTACTGAGTCGCTTTTGACTTGTCGCTTGTGCGACGTACATACAAATGTATGTATATTGACAAGTTATTGACAATTCCACCACAAATACATCATATCTGTTTTTGTTCCTTCTTTTATTCTGACGGATAGAAGAAAACTTATTATACCAAAATTGTTACTAGAATTTTAGTGTTGACACAAAGACACTTGCTCCCAGTCTGACTGCAGGGTAGTTACAAGGGATCTGTGTATCTGTGTGCATGTAGTGATTGTTATTTGATAGACTTTGGGTTGCTGTTTGCGATCTCTGGGAAAATAATCTAATAGCTGCAGATAGTGGCAATCCTGATATCTGTTGAGAATGGAAATGGAGAGGGAATGTATTTGATAATGTATGTACTAAAGGGTTGCATTTGTATACTCGTTTGTATAGCCAAAACAAATATACCATGGTATGTACCATATAATTGTAGTGTTAGCGACAGAATTAGTATTAGAGTTATTGTGTGTGCGTGTTTTCCCAAATTAAAATACAATTCAAAACAAATAACAATTGCTTATTGTATTGCTGCTGAGCAACTGTTTGATCTGTTTTTGCTAAAAAATACACATTTTAATACAAATATATGAACAAACCACTATTGAAACAAATACATGATGTACAGATGTATGTGCGGACGTTCGTTATGTTATTTTGTGGTGCAGCTAAAGTATAGAGAGAGAAAGAGACAATTTTGCTCTGAGAGTAATTACAAATGCATGTGTTTCATGTAAATGTATCATTTACTTACATATTGTTACGTTTTTCTCTCTATAAAAACGCCTTTCCGTAGATCCGAAGATTTGCAAATGAATACAAGAGCCGAGTGTAGTAATTAGGGTTAAGAATGATACAAGTTTTATTTACAAATGCACTTATACTAAATTACTCAAGAGCTTAAATGCACTAATACAACTTAAACTAATAAATTACACACAGATATTCACAACTGGTTACCACTACGCCTTCCTCGCTGTAGTTTACACACGTCTCTTATCTGGCTGCGCAAGTAATCACGTGACACCTCTTTGCGCGCTGCTCGTCACTTACGAGACTTACTCTGCCGTCACTCACAGTTGATACACCAATACCTCTTTGTCTGCTGCTCGTCACACACGGCACTCACTCTGCCAACACTTACAGTTGATACTTGGTTGGTACTTGGTGTAAAGACGGACTGGCTTTACTTACACCCTTACACACGTCTATTGGCTGCGCTGTTCCCTTTACTCCAGTCGACACGATAGACTCCACAATAATCTCAATTCCACGACAGACTTTGCTGTCACTATAGACTGTCCTATAGTTTCTCTTTTACTCCAACTCTTGTGTAAAGCACAGACTGCTCTTATAACTTATTAACTATAACTGTTCGCGACTGACTTACAACTGCAAATAACTAACTCATTGGATGCGTCACCCCTTTTTATATTTCACACAAATTCCACTAGAAGTTTCAAGCAATGTCTAGATGATCATTATCATCTTATATGCTGCCTAATTAAGTTCATGTGGTAACTATGTACATACATGTGTATATGCATACGTGTGTACATCATTAACTAAGCAATACACGGTGGTTGTTTATCTTTTGCTTTTCGTTTGAATTGGCATGTATGTATGTGTGTAAATATGTGAATCTTCTTAATAAGCAGACGCTTTTTGTTGCTGTTGCTTTTGCTTGTTTACGTTTAATCAAGCTAGGCATGCTTATTTAGTTGTTGGCTACTATTCTAGACTATTCTTTGCTTTGACCCTGTACGAATATTTCCGCGTAGCACTTACATTAACCCTGTTGGAATATTTTTGTGTAATGCTGCTTAAACCTGTCGACGGCTATTTTCGTAACAATATGTATGTGCAATTTTGCTTTCATTCATTCATTCATCAGCCAATTACAATTTTTCTCAACACATCATAAGGCACTTATGGTAAAAGCAGCTTTATGTATCTTATTTGCCTTAGAAAAACAAAAAAAAAATAAATGTGCTGTTTTCATTTGCTCATTGACCAACCATAAAATAATTGCTTAAAAAATCAACATTTACAACTAGTAACAGAAAACGCTAAATAACATATTTGTTCATACCAGAACCAAAAAACACGCAAAACTAGTGCAAACAGATGTATCTGTGCAATGATATAGTATGTACATGTATGTTTTTTGGAGTAATGTACGTGATCGTATTGTGGGGGACGAAGGTGTTCTTATGAAATCTTCGTTTATTTATTTAAGAAATATTGTTTCGTATTATTTCATGACAGAGGAGTTTGAATTTCATAATATTATAAAATTTCATTATGTATGTATGTTTGTGTTTGTATTACGTCATCACTTCTTTGTGTATGTGTGCTAGTATGTATATGATTTTCTCGCGCTGATATTTATATGTAGGTAGAAATAAATTGTTTTCAATATCGACATTTGGTACTATAAAATACTATCATATATCTGAACTTCCCTAATCCTAGTATGTTTTTATACATTAACGAAGGTTTATTCATATTGAAATTTCTTATTTCAATATGGAAAAATATTAATTTACAATATTCATATATTAAACTCATAAGTTTTTAGGTATTTCAATATACATTTTCTATTACATTGATAATTATTGAATTAATGTGAAGCATTCTTATTTTTAAGCTGCACATTTTCCCTGAGTGTATGGATTGTTTATCTATACATTGTGCTTTAACTAAACGACGCTTCATATATTTTCATGATGTAGATATGTAAGTGTGATTGTTAAGATCTAATAAAAGGCCCAACTATAATATGAATAAGTTGGCTTAAGCTAATGTCAGAATTGAACGATAAGTCTGTCAAATGCTTAAACAATTCAGATGTGACTTTTAGGTGGCCACAATGTACTTACATGCACTTAAGTATTCTTTAGCCACAGCTGCACATCTAGGTATTGTCAATAATTTTGTAGTAATTTTGTTTCTTCTAATAACTCATAAATGAATGCAATTCAATCTAACTAACTTGAAAGAATGTCCTAATCTATTAAAAATTCACATATAAATATATCCATCACCTTATTACTTGTTTTATTTGTTTTGCCTACTAAAAAGTACAACAGTGAATATACATAAGCAAATACATGAGTATGTGTGTATATGTGTATTGTAAAACAAACAATGAAAATAAAAACTTTGTTTTATTTTCTGAGTTTAAAATAAGATGCAATAAAAAAATATTTAAAATCAATGAATATTTTCTGCTGCTGCTTGTTTGAGTTTAAAAAATGCACAAACAGTTGTTTCCTTACAGAATGTGCGTTCAGTTTGGCACTTTACTTAAGGCTCAGTTAGCCGACTGTAATGTAAAGTAACTGCAACAGTAAGAAACAGCTGATCGATTTTTTTATGTGAAAAGTAATGAAAATGGTTATAGAGATATAATGTAACGTAACCTAATTTTCATATAAAAATGTCGATCAGCTGTTTTCTACGTTACAGTTACATTACATTACAGTCGGCTAACTGAGCCTTTAAGCAAATAACATTTGACGAAACTTGACGAAAAGTTTGTTAAGTACATATAGTTTGCCACATGCGTTTTATATAACCGCACAGTTGCTTAAGCTAGCTTATTCATATTATAGTTGGGCCTAAATACTTGAGCATGCCATGCAAATAATATTGGAGTACGTGGTCCAATCTAGATGAAACAGGCTAGTTACATCATGGTCTCATGTAATGCAGTCATGGATCATATCGTTTTCGTACAACCATTCAATGCTGCACGATAAGTTTTCGAGCTTAAACGAATATGATCGTTCTTCTTAGACAGTCACAAATTGTATGCGAGTAGTCTATAACTATTCCATATGGGGTAGTTTTTGGGGTTAGTCCGATGTAATGCAAAATTGTACCATGTGGTCCAACCTTAGGACTTCGCAATGTTAAATCGACCACCTTTTTTTCATATATTTGGAGTAGTTTTGGAGTACTCCAATTCCTCTTTGGACTAGTCCTTACATGCATGTATGGAGTAGTCGCATTATCTGTATATATGTATGTATGTATGCATGTACATGCAAATAAGAGTTCAACTCAATCTTTGAATACATTTTTCTTGTCATGTGATGTCTTCTGTTGTTGTTGTGTTTTATCTGAAATTAAAAACGTTGTTTTATTTGCATTTACTTAAAAGTTTGTGCGGATTTTCTGTTTTAAGTAAAACTGAATTCCTGAAGATACATACTCTATAGTAATAGTAACTATGATAGAAATATTTCTTATACTTAATTTACATTTAAATTAAAGTTGATGCAACGTTAGTTAGTCAACGTTTGACATTTTTGGGGGTATGCAATTTTTTCTAACTATAGCCTTCTACATTTATTTTTGGAAATCTTGCATTGCTTTTTAAAAATTTATAAACATTTTTAAATGAAACTGATCCGGCACTCCAGCTAGATACAGATAGTTTTTTTTCTTTTGGTTTTTGTTATTCAACTTACTTTTTATTTTTTATTAATAAACATCGAGTTTTATACTGAAATTATTATTTTCATAATTGTTGAAAACAATCGCTACTTCTTTTGCGATGAAATCATTTGAATTACTTTTGAAACCTTACGTGTTTATAAAAATTACGTTATTTTCTATATTGCTTAATTTATAAGACTTTTAGAATTTGTCCTTTGGTGGTTATATATTCTATTATACGATTCTGAATAAGAATGCAGTAAGCTGATGTCTTTGTTTACTGTTTCAAATTAAAATTTTATTCAACTGAATAAAAGGAGCTTTTTTCTTAAACTCTGATGCAGTTAGAAGCGCTGAAGATTCTTTCATATAGTAGCTTTCTTGAAATTTTAGATACATATAATATAGAACTGGATAACATTTATTTTTAATTTTTATGTTAAGAAGTACGGATATGAGACTGAATTTAAATGTACTTTTAAATTAGTTAAATCATAATGAGAAAACTTATTTGATTCTTGAATAGCGATCAACAGAAAACGAACTCGTTTTCATTGAATTTAGGTATACCCTTTCGACGGTTCCTCTAGGACACAAGATGATTTTGTATGATGAAATTTCTGTCTGTCAGCGTTATGGGTAATTAAATTTTTAAGATTTCAATTCCCAAAATTGTGTTGCTTTATATTGATAATATGTTTACATTAATAAGGTACATATCGTTAACTTAATACGAAAAGGCCCTAACTCATGTTTTTCATAGTTTACACGAGGAGGAAAAAACCAAATAAAAAAAGATGCAAAAAGATGTCACGAGACGGAAGATACGGGTATTTTTCAGTTTGTCTCGTTTTCCCTCAAATTTCGTCGTCGTTTTTGTTTTGCTACGTCTTTCTAGTGCAATACATTTTTATTAGCTGTGTTAATTGGTAAGTAGTAATACACTACAGTATCAAATACACTATGCTTTTCTCTTTTTTCCACGAATTTTAACAAAAACCTGATGGGAGCTTTTTTTACCTGTCACTTTCTTCACTTCTGTGTATTTTGTGACCCTAGTCTATCTACTTGGGTAGGGATTGTTATTAACATCAGCTATTTAAAGTAAATTCTAATGAAATGGAATGTGAGAAATGATTGTTGTGTACAATTATTGATTTACCTTCGGTAAATACATATGTAAGTATCACTATTTATTTCCCCTGTTTTTCCTGCTTCAATGGGAGTGGAAACTCTAGGTCTTTAAAATTTAATAAAACTTCCCCTATATTAATATTCTCATCAGAAATGTTTGCAATATTGAAATTTCTACAGTTTTTCTGTTGTTTAGGACTCAGACCACTGTTTACATTCAAAGCCGCAATAAGACACCATTTAAAGCAATAAACATCACAGTTCTCGACATTTATGCATGCACGTTTCATTGCAATAATTTTTGGGAGAGGGATAAAGCTCGACCCTCTTATTATGGACGCCTTGATTATATTAACTTCAAGGGAATTTATTGAAATCAAGGTCCATCCGCTATCCCTCTCTTGAAATTCTTCCATTTTTGCTTTCAGCTCCTCGGCTTGTTTCTTGTACATATCCTCTATGTCATCAGACAAAGTCACCAACATCATTTTCGAAATATGAACAAGTTGGGAAACATTCATCTCATCATTCACCATCTTCATATAATCACACGTGAGCTCCATATTAAATTTAAATGTAGTATGTACCCTACTACGTTCATAGAGTTGTTGTACTATGGAGCTCTTGCCAGATTTCAAAAACTCCTCCGGAAACAAGACACCCACATATTTGTTGAGGAGGATATATGTCTCGATCCTCCCACTGAAGTTGCTTGCTCTCTTAGTGAAAAAATCTCCAATCCGTTCTTGCTGACAACTGTTTTTGTGTTTTGTGGTTCTGACATGAGCCATATTTTTTTTTTGATGGATCATCTCGTCACAATCCTCACAATATTTGTTTTGAAGATTTAGCTTACTAGTTCCAAGGGCAGCCTTCGATTGGCTAGCATATGAGTGCGTTCCAATATTCTGATTTAGTTTTGTTTGCGTCATAAAGACTTTATTGCAGATGGTACAACTTGTTGTATTCATTTTATTTAGTTATTTATTTGTTTATTAATTAATTTAAATATTTTATTTATAAACAATTTATTTTAGTTATAAACAATTTATTTAATTATTTTTTATGCACTATAAACTTGTTTAGTATACAATAATTAGTTATAGCACTTTTATAGTTTTTGGATTTCAAACACCTTAGAAATTTTGGTTGGGAAAATGGATTGCCACTTGTTGAGATATCAGAGCAGACTGATGACAATCTACATTATTTCTTCTTCTTATATACTTTATATGAGAATCGCGTAGTAGTCATCAAATCTAATTTATCTGATAGTATTACGACATATGATGAAATTCATATACACACACACACACTGCATACATACACACACACACACACTATATACATACATACACACACACACACACATATAAACATTCCCCCAATTCATATGAGAATCGTGTAGTAGTCGTCAAATCTAATTTCTCTGTTGGTATTACGAGATATGATCAAATTCCCACAGTCTAGCAACACCCATACCAAAATCGCTACCATCAGTTTGCAATATAAAGGTACGAGAAAAATCGGGACACGTGAAATTAGGTGCTTCCATAAGTTTTTGCTGTATTTCTCCGAAATCTATTTCCTATAATTGTTACATTAAAGTAAAATATATTGAAATAAAAATATCACTACCCCTATCAAAAACTCTACTTATCAACCTGATTGGATTCAAAACATTTAATATCTGGGCTGCACTTGTACACATAAAAGCTATGCCAACACAATATTTTCTATCCATAAGAATATCAAAGTCAATAGCCTAGAAAACCTATACATATTCATTTGTAAATATGTATGAAAAAGTGTTGATGTAGCTCACACAAGCAATGATATTTTTCAAAGCAAAAATAGAAACGATCGCATACATTAATACAACAACATATACATACATTACCAAATATATTTCGCATTCACTTCCATTCACAATAGGGTTGCCAATCTCTGCAGCTATTAGATTATTTCCCCACATATCGCAAACATAAATGCATACATATATACTCAATAACCCTACATAAGCATACCAAGGACAACTCAAAACAGCAGCCCAAAGTCCATCAAATAACAATCACTATATGCACACAAATACACAGATCTCTTGTAACTACCCTGCAGTCAGGCTGGGAGCAAGTGTTTTTGTGTCAGCACTAAAATTCTAATAACAATTTTGTTATAATAAGTTTTCTTCTATCCATAAGTATAAAGGAAGTAAAGAAAACAGATATGGTGTATTTGTGGTGGACTTGTCAATAACTTGTCAATATACATATATTTGTATGTACGTCGCACAAGCGACAAGTCAAAAGCGACTCAGTACATTTTCACCATCGCCATTTCCTACTGGGTATAATGATTGTCTGCCACTACAACAAAAGTATCGGACACTGTCAAACATACAAGTAAATACAAAAACACATACACAAACACACACACACACATTCCCATACACACATACAAACACCCACATACACATGCATAGACATAACCAAAGAATCAGACTCTCACACGCACACACACACATACACACACACACACCACAATATCAGCATGAAAATCCCCAAAATCCCCCCATTTGTAACAGGGTTGCCATCATTTTTATTTTTCCCCGGGTTTGAATTCCCAAAACAGGACTATCTCCGCCATTAACAATCTACTCTCCATACGAAATTAAAAATATAGATATAAGAAATAATGTAACAATAGTGGATAAGAAAACTAATAAAGAACAAATAGTTCACAAAAATAGAATTAAGTTGCATCATAACTAATCGAAACAAAAAAAAAGGAACAATATAAATAAATATTGATACTTCGGAGGGTGGCGTTGGCTGAAGTAGTTAGCACGTCGACTACAAAACTGAAGATCCTAGGTTCAATCCCTGTATCCGACAGTCATTCAAATAACAACACAACGCATTTTTCTGATGTGCATTAGAGTCCCTTTGCATCAGCTGTTGTTGGAAAGTTCAAGTGATGAAGGCATAGTCACTGGTCACTGAACTATACCGACTTCAGCATATGCTAATCCTAATGTTATATCAGAGCGCCCTCCTTCGTCGGTATTGTGTAGCAAAATCATCGGCGAAGTAAAATAACCAATAAAATGGCTATTAAAAACACAGCTTCAACATTTAATACGCCTCATTTAACATCAGAAGGCGCTGTAACACTGCATTATTAAAAAGCGTGCAAAAAGCAGTTGTAAAAAGAATGAAGCTTTCTTCTATCTCTTCCTTCACCACCTGTCTTCTATCACTATCCCTTTCCTAAAGAAGGTAACACCTAGTAATAGTAGTAGGCATTAATTGCCTGAGTGTTACTTCTCTTAACAAAAAAAAAAAAAAAAAAAAAAAAAAAAAAAAAAAAATATTGATACTTCGGAGTATGTAATAAATAAAATAATAATACATACATTAGGTATATGTCTATAAAACTAACGTTATATGAACATTCTTGCAAAAAGTGGAGGTGTAGCAGTATCTAATTTAATGTCTGCATTACTTTGAACGTCTGCACGTACAATTAAAAGATTCTAATATTTCACTAACCTTGAAGTCGTACTAGTGACAACTATTCAAGGCCAAGTACAAATGTGCATCGACGGCAAATTTAAGAAAGAGTTGTTTATTGTTGGCACCTGAACAGCCATACATACCTACTGCACCAAAACACTCACGATCGTGGGAATGAATTTGTATTTTAAACAAACATCATATTAAGGCCAGATGCCATACGAAAATATGTGCACTAATTTTCAGTAAATAATAGATTTAATTTCACTTTATTTTTGTGCATACATGTTCATATGTTGCAACATAAATATGTACATAAATATGTACATAAATATGTAGGGTTAAGATTTATTCTCGTAAGTAGTAGCTATAGTAACTTAATTTTAATCTGAAAATTACTGCGGCCTAGAGCTGCAATTAATAAAACAAATAATTTTTATAAACAAATAATTTTTTAATGTTTTTACTATTCGTCCCGAATACGCTTAAGTGGGCGGCAGTGTTACGAAAATGGCTGTCGAAAAGGTTAAGCAGTGTTACACAAAAATATTCCTACAAGGTTAATGTAAGTGTTAAGCGAAAATATTCCTACAGGGTCATTGAAAAGAAACATCTAGAATAGAGCAAACAACTAAATAAAAATGCGTAGAACACACAAGCTTGATTAAACGTAAACAAGCAATAACAAAAACAAAAACCGTCTGCTCGTTAAGAAGATACACATGCCAATTCAAACGAAAAGCAAAATGTTCACATGAAAAAACTGCAGGTTCTCGTTGAACCTTCATAGTGAACAGACGTTATTGCGGATTTTTTTTACATACATACATACGAAACATATATATATAAAAACAAAAAAATCAAAAATCATACAGAAAATATTCGTAATACATATTCACCTTGATAAATAAGCTTATTGGCTTTACTAATATTTTTTACATAGCAAGAAATAACAAAAACAAAAAAAAAACCGTAAACACAAACAAGGTACCCTTGAGGAATAATACCTCAAGTGTACCTCAAAGGAAAAAAATTCTGAAGTGAGTTCTAACGGCAGAAATGCTTATTTTACTGTGAGTTCTGAAACTCTTGATGAAAGCAATATAAATAATAAACCTGATGAAAATCTTTTTCTAACGGAAAAGCCACTTTTTCGTCATCGATCAACTTCGCTTCGTCCAATGCCAACTAGTGAATCGTTATCATTACCATTGCCTGGTACTTTTTCATTTCAGTCTGCGATATCATCCGCATCGGGCTCGTGTTCATCACTAAACCAAGTTATCACTACAGATAACAGTAGCTCAAAACCCAAGGTACAAGTGGGAATGGACAGATATATAACCGTGGTAAAGCGTGGGCGAAGCCCAAATTCTTCAAAAATTTCATCTGCTCGATAACAGCGCATCATCTACCAATCGTCAAAATTGTTTTTCATTATTGCAAGACACCGACGACAAGCCCTCTACATCATCGCAAAAGTCTTTTAAGCCACCACCTATTATCTGAAAAAAAAATTATAACGCCATTGACCATTGGTGAAAATACTTTTCACATCATTCCAATTAAATGAGGTAATATTGATGAAACTAAAATCCAAATATATAATGAAAAATATTTCCTAAAAATTGTTAGTGAATTCGAAAGAAAATAAAACAAATTTTTACATATACCAACTTAAGAGTGCTAAAGGCCTACAGATAGTACTAAAGGGCATAGATTTATATGTTGAACTCGAAGAAGTAAAATGTGCACTTGTCGATCAAGGATTTCAGGTAAAAAATGTTACCAACATAATTAATAGAGAAAAGGTCCCCCAAGCCCTATTTCGGGTTAAACTGGAGCCGCATGACATACAATTGAAAAAAAATGAAACCCATCCAATTTATAGCGTAAAGTATCTCTTACATCGAAAAATCACAGTTGAAGAGCCACGTAAGCGTTCAGGTCATAATTGCCAAGAATATGGCCATACGAAAGCTTACTGCAAGTTACCTACAGTGTGTGTTATCTGCGGTAAATTGCATGGTACTGCTAGCTGCTTTAAGCCAAAAGATCAAGCAGAAAAAAATGGAGTAATTGTGGAGGTAATCACACAGCTAACTATAGAGGGTGCCCTGTATATTCTTTCGTTAAACAGACTATGGGTCAAAAACCCAAATTAACTCCAGCTCAACCAGCAAACGCGAACTCCGCCACTTTTGCTCAAATGAGCCAACCAGTTACTTCACGTGTATCGTATGCTGATGCTGCTAAGACTAGTTCAATTCCCACACAAAATGTTCTACCACCAAATAATTCAACGAATTCAAACTCAAGCTTTAACTTTAGTCGCCTTGAAGCTACTATTTGGAATCTGGTGCTAACTATAAACAACTTTACTACAAATATGACAAGTATGATGCAAGAAATGCTGTGAATGCAGAATACACTGCTTCAAGCATTAGTTAATAAGCCATGAACACGTTAAAAATATGCTTCTGGAACGCAAACGGCATTCGCCAACATAAAAATGAACTTGAGCACTTCATCATGGAAAAAAATATTGATATAATGTTGGTTTCTGAGACTCATTTGACCTCAAGAAGCTTATTTAAAATAAATGGTTACACTTTATATGATACAAAGGACCCGAGAGGGCAATTCAAATTAAGTCAAGACTCAAGCGCTATGTCCTTGACAACGTTAGTGAAGAATATTTGCAAGCAACGAATATTTTCGTAGAAAAATTTTGTGCGAATTTCGTGATATCATCAATTTACTCACCTCCCAGATTTTCAGTTATCGAAGATCAGTATGAGAAGTTCTACAAATCGCTTGGATCTTGTTTCGTGGCAGCTGGTGACTATAATGCAAAACATACGTACTGGGGATCGCATCTTGTTACACCTAGAGGTCGAGTCTTGTTCAATACAATTTCAAAAATGGACTTAGATGTCATTTCGAGTGGGGAGCCTACTTACTGGCCTACTGACGTAAGAAAAATTCCAGATGTTATAGATTTTGCCGTCACGAAAAATATTCATAGGGACTTAATTCACGTAGAGACCTCTCTAGATCTGACCTCCGATCACTCTCCAACAATAGTTACAATTTTCAACCCACTAAGGGGTGATTTAACTAACTCATATGTGAAGATGATTAATGGAATTAACTGGCTGGCATTCAAAAAATATCTTAGTAGTCACTGCGTAGAAAAAATTCAGCTTAGATCATGCGATGATATTGAATTTAACATTGCCAATCTTAACGAAAATATTAAACAGGCTGCTGAACACGCCACTACCTCCTATCCGCAGACCAGCTTTAACAGAATTTATTCTACGGAAATTGAACGTCTTGTATGTGAAAAAACAGAGTTAGAAGAGAATGGCAACAACACAGATCATCCCTAAATAAAATCAGACTTGAAGAATGTACTAAACGACGTAAAGAGCTGCTATCGTCGGAAAAAATTGCACTACTGGAAAAGTATTTAGAAGGTCTTGCTGTAACGTCCGCATCTAATTACTCTTTATGGCGCGCTACTAGAAATCTTAAACGACCCATTGATCTTAAATCACCACTGCGTACTGCGACCGGAGGCTGGGCAAGAAGCGATAGTGAGAAAGATAACTTATTTTCTGAGCATTTAAAATCTGTATTCACTCACAATTCATGTACGGGTGCTGCTGATTTACTGAGTGTAGTTTCTCTACCCCCTCATCCCTTAAGGTTTAAAATGCATGAAGTACAAAAAGTAATTGCTGAACTCAACCCGAAGAAAGCTCCAGGTATTGATGGCATTAGTAACAAAATGCTCATGAACTTGCCTTATATTGCAATAAGAATCCTGAT
Organism: Tachina grossa; assembly: GCA_949987645.1. Classification (NCBI taxonomy): domain Eukaryota; kingdom Metazoa; phylum Arthropoda; class Insecta; order Diptera; family Tachinidae; genus Tachina; species Tachina grossa. Next base: position 104,155,540 of record OX465274.1, on the reverse strand, counting down.
ATTTATTTTGAATGCTATTTTAAGAATGCAGTATTTTCCACATAACTGGAAACTTGCCAAGATCAAAATGATTCCAAAACGGACAAAGATCTTACCAAGACTGAGTCATATAGGCCTCTAAGTTTACTATCTACAATCTCAAAGCTTTTCGAAAAGCTGCTCATGACTAAATTGTCCAAAATTTTAACTGATAATGGGTGCATCCCGGACAATCAATTCGGCTTCAAAAGTCAGCAAAGCATCATTGAACAAACGCATAGACTCGTCCAAGTTGTAAGAATATTTGAAGAAAGGAAGTATTGTTCTGCTCTCTTTATTGGTGTTTCTCAGGCGTTTGATAAAGTATGGTACGAAGGTCTAGTTTTAAAATTGAAGACATATCTGCCAATAAACATTCAAAAGCTTTTGGAAAGTTATATTATTGATAGGAAGTTCACTGTTATGGAAGGAGAGTTCACGAGTGTGCCCGAATCTATATTTTCTGGTGTGCCACAGGATAGTATTCTGGGTCCTGTCTTGTATTTAATATATAATTGTGATATGCCTGTGAGATATAACATCCACACTTCTACATTTGCCGAGGATACAGCCTGTATGAGTGTGCACGAAAACCCTTATGAGGCATCCCACAATCTCCAGGAACATATTACCCAGCTGGAAATATGGATGAACTTATGGAGAATTAAAGTCAATGAACAAAAGTGTGTCCATATAACGTTTACCCTAAGAAGAGATACTTGCTCCCCCATTCGAATCAACAATCAAAATATTCCTCAACATTCCCAAGTGAAATACCTTGGTATACACCTTGATTGAAGGCTTACATGGAAACATCATATTGACTCTAAGTTAACTCAGATGAAACTTAAGTTAACTCAAATATATTGATTGATTGGCAGAAACTCAACACTCAGCCTATACTGCAAACTTTTACTATACAAGTCGCTTTTGAAGCCAATATGGTGCTACGGAATTCAGTTATGGGGCGCTGCTTCAGCTTCCAATGTCGAGAGAATCCAACGAAGGAAAAACAAAAATTTATGGTTCATCATAATGGTTCATTTCAGACGGTATACCATGTGAATTAGCAACTAAATACTCCACACAAGTGGCAGTAAAAGCTATCACCAAAAACTGCACCATAGATAAAGTAAAACTTATCATGGAAGCAGGACAATTCAATACAATGAATGATGCCATTAGTAAATTTGTCAACAATTGCACGGAAGCAATTGGACAACAAAATTTTATACTATACTACAGGCAACGACAAAACACTCGGAATAATAACTTCTGAGGTAATTACACAAGATTCCGTGGAAGAAACAACTTCCCAAGGAATAATAGCAACAATAATATTAACAACAACTATAACAGCTATAACAACAGAAATAATAGCAAGACTAACTACAGTCAGAGACCAAACAATAACAGTAGAAATAGACGTCACGTCAGAGCAACAGAATCAAACGAAATTGATTCGGAAAACCTAGATGTTCCCCTAAGAGAAATCCAATAAATAAACATGTCTAGAATTTAAATCTCAACTTATGTTTCTGCGTTCAATTACAAATAAACAAAATGAAAACACCAATAACACTACTAATTGATACTGGAGCAGACATTTCACTAATAAAAATTTCACATTTTCATCTACATGAAATAACTACTAACAAGATAACAACATTAAGAGGAATAGGACAGGGTGAAATACATTCCGTTGGAAGCATATTTTTTGATATTTTTTTAAGACATGTTTTTTATTTATTGTATCTTCAAATATGAACTAACAATAAGTATTCAAATCTTACCTCCAAGATCCGAAGTCATACGTCAAGTAAAACTAACATCAGTAAATAATGAATTACTAATCCCAAATCAAGAAATAGAACCAGGTGTTTTCATAGCGAACACATTAGTAACAACAAACAAAGCTTTCATTCGTATCCTGAATACTAAGAACAATATTAGCAAAATTAAACAAAGCAAAATCAAAAACGAAAACATCTCAAATTATAATATAGTTAAAAACACTTCTAAAACAAAAATAAATAGAAACAACGAAGTTCTAAAAATTTTAAAATGAAAGTTTCCACCACAATTCAATAATACTTTAACAACATTATGCGCTTCATATTGCGATATTTTCAGTTTAAAAACAGAAACAATAACCACTAACACTTTCTATGAACAAAAGTTGATAACAAAAGATACACAAACAGTATACATTAAAAATTACAGAATTCCACACACACACAAAGAAGAAACTGATAAACAAGTAAAAAAGTTAATAGACGACAAAATAGTCGAACCTTCACACTCCGAATACAATAGTCCAATCCTATTGGTACCCAAGAAGTCATTACCAAATTCAGAAAATAGAAGATGGAGACTTGTAATAGATTATAGGTAAATTAATAAGAAAAGAGTGGCTAACAAATTTCCATTATCTAGAATTGACGATATTCTAGACCAACTCGGCAGAGCGAAGTATTTTCCTTGTTTGGACCTCATGTCAGGATTTCACCAAATTAGTTTGGAGAAAAATTCAAGAGACTTTACATCATTTTCCACCAATAATGGTACATACAGATTTACAAGGCTACCCTACGGCCTAAAAATAGCTCCAAATTCATTCCAAAGAATGATGACACTTGCCTTTAGCGGTTTAAAATCAGATCAAGCATTTCTTTATATGGACGACCTAGTTGTCTTGGGATGCTCTGAAAAACATATGCTCTCAAATCTGAAAGACGTTTTCGATTTATGTCGCAGATACAACCTTAAACTTCATCCTGAAAAGTGTTAATTTTTTATGAAAGAAGTAACATATCTTGGTCATAAATGTACAGACAAAGGAATATTTCCAGATGATAGTAAATACTCGATAATTGAAAATTATCCCACACCACAAGATGCTGATAGTGCAAGAAGATTTGTAGCTTTTTGCAACTATTACAGGAGATTTATTAAAAACTTTTCTGAACATTGCAGATATTTAACAAAACTAACCAAGAAAAATGTTCCATTCGAATGGACAAAAGATTGTGAATTTGCATTTAAGTACCTAAAAAATACCCCGATTTTAATAAAGAATTTTGCATAACCACAGATGCAAGTAAATACGCTTGTGGAGCAGTTTTAACACAAGAACACGAAGGTAAACATTTACCAATAGCGTATGCTTCAAAAACATTTACTAAAGGTGAAAGCAATAAATCAACAATTGAACAAGAATTAACTGCCTTACATTGGGCTATAACACACTTCCGACCATACATATATGGAAAATATTTTCTTGTCCGAACCGACCATAGACCACTAACTTATTTATTTTCAATGAAAAATCCAAGCTCCAAATTAACAAGAATGAGACTTGGTCTCGAAGAATATAATTTTACAGTTGAGTACCTTAGGGGAGAAGATAATTATGTTGCAGACGGTTTATCACGAATAACCATAAATGACCTAAGAGACATGAATATTAAAATTTGTTCTATATTAAGAGTCACGACTAGATCAATGACCAATAAGAAGGAAAAAGAATTTAATAGTAATTCACATACCAAACAGCATAATATTAATAAAAATAATAATGAATATAAGTCCAGTATATATGTACCATTAAATAACACTGATATCAGAAAATATAATAAACTAAAGATTTCCCCCGGAAGATGTTATATCAAACGAGGAATATCTGTAGTAACATATATACAAATTAATGATTTGTTTACTAAAGGGAACCTTGACTTAGGACAATTTTTCTCTAGGCTCGAATATGTGGCCGGTAAACATAAGTAGTAGGGAACTGGGCATTCTGGACCAATTAAAATTGTGAAATTGTTGCTGAAATTGTTAAATTTGGGTAATTAAAATTTGACAATTTTAAAATTCTTGAAATTTGATACCTACGAGGGTGGTTCGATAAGTCCTTTAAATATTTTTCGAGGGTGGTTCAATAAGTCTGTCTTTTTCCTAATGCCTACGGCATGCATGATAATTTTTCCTAATGCCTACGGCAATACATAATTATTTTCAAATGCCGACGGGAAAATCATGAAAATGATTTTTTCTAATACCAATGGTGAAATAGTGATTATTAATTTTTCCTAATGTCTACGGTAAAACATGTTTATTAATTTTTCCTAATGCCGACGGCAAAACATGAATATAATTTTTTCAAATGCCGACCGGAAAATGATTTTTTCTAATACCAATGGTGAAATAGTGATTATTAATTTTTCCTAATGTCTACGGTAAAACATGTTTATTAATTTTTCCTAATGCCGACGGCAAAACATGAATATAATTTTTTCAAATGCCGACCGGAAAATGATTTTTCCTAATGACGACGGGAAAACATGATTATTATTATTTTTTTCCTAATGCATACGGCATGCATGATAATTTTTCCTAATGCCTACGGCAATGCATGATAATTTTTTCAAATGCCGACGGCAATACATGATTATTTTTTTTTTCCTAATGCCGACGGCAATACATACTTATTTTTCCTAATGCCTACGTCAATGCATGATAATTTTTCCTAATGCCGACGGCAAAACATGATTATTATTTTTTTCAAATGCCGACGGCAAAACATGATTATTATTTTTTCCTAATGCCGACGGCAAAACATGATTATTATTTTTTTCAAATGCCGACGGGAAAACATGATTATTATTTTCTAATGCTCCCAGTGTTGCCAGACTGTAGAAATTTGTTATCGTAATACTATATCAGTAATATCAGAGAAAGTAGATTTGATAACTACTAGGTCATATGGTCTCATATGAATCATGGGAATGTGCTTGTGTGATTTCCTCACGCTAATAAATTCTTATAAAATAAAATAATTAAATAAATGAATAAAATAATTAAATAAATTATTTTATTTATTTATAAAACGTTCTCATGTATGTGAACACTTGGGGGGTGGGGGGTTCAGCTTGTTTGTCGCTGGTAAGCTTATATTCTGTTTATTTGTTTAAGAAATATATTTGTATGTATGTGTGTATGATGTATGTATGTATGTATGTGTGTATGATGTATGTATGTATGTATGTGTGTATGATGTATGTATGTATGTATGTATGTATGTATGTGCGATCGAAAGAACTTGTGCGTGGAATATTTTGTGGCTGTGTAGAATACATTTATATTTTGCAACGTAATCATTTTCTTTGGCTGCGATTATTTTAAAGCAGCAAGTTTCAACTAACTACAGTCATAAGCAGAGAAACAAAAAGTAAAAATTTGCAAGTTAGCAAAAATGCTAACTTTTCCTCCTCCTTCCCACTTCCTTCTCTTTCCTTTATGTAGTTTGTATTTGAAATAAGAAAACACTTGTAGATTTTTTATTTTTCTATACATTTATTGCTTAAAATTTTTTAAAATTTTATAATAATACATACATTAATATTTTAAAGCGTGAAAAAATTCATTTAAAGCAAGATATTTCTTTTGTTAGTAAAATAGCATTTTTTAATGCGCAAACACCAAGTTTATGATAATTACAATAAAAATATTCTGGATACTTAATCTCCATTTGTTTAAAGTTGATACAGCCTATATCCTCAACGTTAAAAATTTTTCGGCATAAGATTTTTTCCAACCATCGTCTTTTCTCTTCACCTTTTACATAAATTTTAGAACATCTTGAGTTGGCTTTTAAAAAATTGCAAACGCTTTCAAAAGAAACTGATCCAGCAGTCCAGCTGAGGTGATGATAGTTTTTCGTTAGCCACTTTGCTTCTCTTTGCTTTTTTATTGATAAGCATTTAAAATCAAAAGGTGGTTTTATAATGAAATTGTTATATTCATAATTGTTGAAATCATTGTTGAATCATTTGAATTACTTTTGAAACCTTGTACATCTATAAAAATTGTGTTATTTTCCATATTACTCAATTTATAAGACTTTTCGAACTTGTCCTTTGATGGGTATATATTCTATTATACGATCATGAATAAGAATGCAGTAAGCTGATGTCTTTGCTGCAATATTAGTTGCTGTTTCAAATGCTATTTTTATATCAATCGGTCCATTATTGAGTGATTCATTCTGATGACTGACATCTACTACAATAATAGGAGCTTTTGTCTTAAACTCTGATGCAGATAGAAGCGGTTGAGATTCCCTCATATAGTAACTTTGTTGGAATCTTAGATACATATCATATAGAATTGCATATCGTTCATTTTTGAACTTTATGTTAAGATCATCATATGGATATGAGACTGAATTTAAATGTACTTTTAAATTAGTCAAATCACAATGAACAAACTTATTTTCTTGTTGAAAAGCAATCAATACAAAACGGGGGCGTTCTCTATTTGCAGCCAGTTTAACATTCCAAATATGGCTAGTACCTGTGTTTAATTGTGGATTAACATGACAATCCCAACTGCGAAATGCCATAGGTATAGAAGCACCATTGTTAATAATTTTTATCATATTCAATTTGCTAAAGTCGGATAATTGTACATGTGGGATTCTCCATGAGATGAGTGAAATTGTAAGTTTAGCTTTTTCAGTAGAAGTGCTCGATTGTACAAGATCTTCATCATTCTTATTGCGCAAGAGTATCAATTCATGTTTTCCATTTAGTATAACTTTGTTGTAGTCTTCGGCGAATTCTAGAAGCATTTTTAGAGGTACATAAAAATTAAAAAATCCATTTTCAAGAGTGACATCGTCAATTTTGTTCCATCCAGCATTTTGCATCACATTGCTTTCTGTTGGTGACAGAGAAACCAAATTTTTTATAGTGCTTGTGGCTCCTAAATATCTTGTATGGTCAATTTCAATTCCATTGAGCTCATAGCGAATTTCATCAAATAGATATGCCACAAAGTTGTTTTTTAATAAAAAGTTCTCCGAAGAAGAAGAAGAAGATTTGGCCTTATTATCATCGACAACAAATCCCTCTACATAAATGTAGCTCTCACTGGGTAGCACATACAAATCTTGATTTTGTATTGAAATTCTAATTTCATCATTATTGTTGTAAGATTGTAAGTATGGTACATATGTATGATAGTCCTTTTTGATTATATTCTCATCAGACAAGGGTTTATCTAAGACATCTATTATTGAACTCATTTTGTCTTCAATTTAAAATTCAAGGACTTTAGAAAATTTTTATTTGATGTTGTTAGAGCTTTTTGTTGAGCTGGTCGCTTTAATGTTGTTGTTGTTGTTCTTGCTGCTGCTATATTTTTCAATGTATTTGTGTTGTATATTAGCATTATTTAGTTGGCCTTAAATGTATTCGTATTGTAATTTCCTCTCCTCGGAAATTAATTAAATCACCGTGTTGATCCAGTACGCGCAGCGCTAGTGAACTTATCTCTCTGGTGTTTACAGGTAAATAGATAAGATTTCTTGGAACCTCATCTATTTTATAGCCTGGAGGCACATTAATCGGAAATTCATGAAGTGTATGCGATTTCGAGTTATTCATATATGTGTTCATAGCGATACTACTTTCAATTCGCAAGAGATTCACTTTAAATATATTAACTGGAAGATCTGAATAATAATATTTGTTTGAATCCTAAAAGTTTTCCAATTGTATTGTCTTTATTAAAATATACAAGATCCCTGGAACTATTAACTTTAACTTGCATTGTATTGTTATTGGCTTCAATAAAAATCTTATTTGCTGAGCAGAGTCGTTTGTATTCCTCTTCTATAAAATCAACTATATTATTTAATTCGTAAGATCCAATTGGTATTTCAATTATATGTTCCCCTATATGAAACATATTGTTGTAGGTGTCTACATTTGGAATACTGTTGTATGAATGAAAATCAGTTAGAGCACACTCATATGCACCATGTAATTCAATAGGAGGAAAGTAACTAGCAGATAGTTCTGATGAGTTAGAGCTCAGAGTAAGTGTTATTGACATTATAACAGTCTGATTACAATTAAATAATGTTTAGTACACAATATGGGTTATAATTATGATTTACATATATTATTTAAAACTTTTTCTCATTTTAAAATTAACATTAGTTTCTTAATATTAATGCTATTGTTGTTGTTGCAATTGATGTTGTTGTTGTTTCTAATTTAGTTTTTCTTCCAACTATAATATTTCATCTTTACTTATCCAAGAATTGTGTTGATTAGAAAATCCCAGCCATTTAACATATACCTCCTTCCCTTTAATTTTAAGAACCTTTTCAACTAGATATGTATTTGGAAATCTAGTTTTTGAAAGTTCCTCAGTATAGAAGCCACCTTTAATAGGATTGCCAAGATAGTCTTCTAATATGTATGTTGCAGGATTTGTATTTTGAACTCTTGTAATTGTGAAAATTTCTGTACTCCAATTTGGAGTATAACCTTTTTCAAATGTGTGCTTATATTTGCTTATGCGAACATGATCTCCCACATTAAATTTTGACATTTTCAAATGACTGTATACTGTATTTAGCAGCTTTTCCTCATTTGTTGAGTTGACTTTAATAGGAGCCATTTTAATGGTACGATGAACTTTTCTATTGTATGCATTGAGTAAATCTTTGTACATATCAATCCACTTATATGAACCATTATAACTAAATTCTTTCCACATCATTCCTTTCAATGTTCTATTAAATCGTTCTACTATTGATGCTTTCATAATGCTATATGTTGAGTAGTGATTAATGTTGTATTTATGCATTAATTTTCCAAAGTGTTTGTTGAAAAATTCTTTTCCATCATCTGTTTGTAAGTTTTTTGGTACTCGTCCCAATTCAAAAATATCTTCCATTGCCTTGGTTGTTTCGAGTGCTGTTTTTGTTTTTAGCGGTACTGCCCATGCAAATTTTGAGAATGTGTCAATTACAGTCAACAAAAATCGATAATTTGTATTTTCTTTAGAATAGTTCCCCATTTCAACTAAATCAGCTTGCCAAAGATCATCTATTCCTTTCATTACAACTCTGCGACGCACAAATTGTTTTCGTGCTTGCTTATGGAGTTCATTTACTAAATTTCTTTTTGAAGACATTAAGTTGTTTTTAAAGATTTTTGCAGAGTGTTGTGATCTGCTTGACGCACTTTCAGCTATTGATACAAACATATAATTTTCTAATCTATAAATTTTTTCATTAAGCTGTTCAATTTGTTCTTCAAAGGATGTTTTAATATGTAGAATATCTTTTTCAATTTTATAATTTTCTTCTATATATAATTTTATTTCGCGTTGTAGTTCCTCAATTTGCATTTGAATATCTTCTCGTATTACAGTATTATCCCCCTTAAAGTATGTTAATAATTTCTCTTCTAATTTGTCGATTTGAGTTTGCAAAAACAATTTATTGATAACATCGTTTTCCTCCAGAGCTTTTGCAACATTTTTGATCCTTTTGTTTTGGACATCAATGTTGTTGTTCGTATCCACAAAGAACCCCAGCAGTTAAGGTGCATTTTTCAAAGAAATTGTGCTGCTAGTATCGTTTAAATAGTGTCCAAATTTATCAACAGACATACTCTATTTAGTTTATTAAAGTTAGTGTATTATATTCGCTTCACGTAGTTCTTCAATAATTGATACAATTTCGTTATTGTGATTAGTATGACCTGCACCTTGTGATGCGAGCAGTAGTCGAAGTCTATCTACTAACTCATTTGGATCGTCCCAGTATATATAGTTGGGATTATTGATGTTAACTTGCATCATTCCCTCACCTAAATAGCTACCTTTGGGCTTAGACCCTGTTGATTCAGGTAAATTCTTCTGGTTTTTCTCATCAATAAATTTCTTAATAATATATTTATATTTATATCCTCTAGTACCCTTAATTTGACCATCAGGTTTAAAGTCTCTTCTATATGCCTTAGTAGTAATTAAAATCTTTTTATAGATTTCAAGTTCAAATTTATTGTAATTTTTTGGTATTTTATGAAACATTAGAGAAAATAGTCCTGGTGTTAGAGCCCATATTTGACCACCAACTTGTATTTTATCTTCATTCAGTTTTAGGCTACTATCACCAAATTTCCATTCATTATTGTAATCTTTATGTGGGCCATAGTTTGTATCTAACTCATTTCTCCCTTCCAAAACTGATAAATCAGTATAAGTATATTCTGTATTGGAAGTCTGTGAGTAAAAATCATCTTCATCATCATCATCATCATTTTCAGTATTAACATCATTAAATAAGATGGTATTATCAAAAATTGTCCCTTCTACTAGTTTTTTTGGTGTACTTGTCTCTATCTTGACTGATGGGTTTTCAGGCTTTAAACTTGTATTATTTTCAACTTCTGTCTTGATGTTACTTTCTTCTTTCATACGAATTCTTTTAAAATTTTTAGAACTATTTATGAATTCTTTAAGAGGTTCTGTTATAGGTTTGAATGTATCTCTTAATTGTTCACGTGTATCTATTTCACCAGTTTTTATACTACGAAGCTTTTTCTTCAACACATTCCTTGTCAACACCAACTGTTTTAAAATTTTCTCATCCATGTTTGCTAAGGGCAAATAACAGGTATCAGCAATGAGATCAGCTTTTCAGGACCTGGTCTGGTTTTCAGATCAGCTTTTCAGGAGCTGGTCTGGTTTTCAGATCAGCTTATCAGGACCTGGTCTGGTTTTTAGATCAACTTATCAGGACCTGGTCTGGTTTTCAGATCAGCTTTTCAGGAGCTGGTCTGGTTTTCAGATCAGCTTATCAGGACCTGGTCTGGTTTTTAGATCAGCTTATCAGGACCTGGTCTGGTTTTCAGATCAGCTTTTCAGGACCTGGTCTGGTTTTCAGATCAGCTTATTAGGACCTGGTCTGGTTTTTAGATCAGCTTATCAGGAGCTGGTCTGGTTTTCAGGTAGCTGGTATAGTTTGGAGATCAGCTTATCAGGTATCGGATGAGGTTATAGCAAATAGATGTATCAAGTTTAAAGTTAGATTAATAACTAAAGTCAATCTTTTATGAGAAGTAGTTTATATAGTTATGAAAAAGTCAAATTGCTTTCTGTAGCGACCATCATTTAATTCATTATCTTTGCTTATCAATAAAAAGCCATATTTATCCTTCCAACATTCTCTACAAATTTCTTGGAACTTTTCGTAACTCATATCGCTGCCAACATGATCCCTATAAACATGCTTCATATTTGTATCATCTTGCTTAAACATTATAATAACATTTGCATTGTCTCTTATTAAATGCTTGGGAATTCTAGTATAAGTTTGACACAAGTAGAATGAATCAATATCCCTATGTCGCCCCATACAAAAATATGTACGTATATTATTCTGCTTTTCACATGCAACATCATCAAATATCATAATTGAATTAGTTTTAGCTTCGTCAGGTGGAATAACTGATTCATTATCGGTGAATGTATAATATCCCATTCCTTCAATTGGTGAAATTAGTTTCTTCAAGTACTCATATTTGGGTTGATAAAGAGATTTTGAGTATAAATAGATGTTTTCAAACTTGAGTCCATTAGGACTTTCTAGTAAGCCGATCATAACATTAGTCTTTCCACAATTTGATGGTCCCACTATTAGAGCACGAATAGAATTTGGTAAGAGGGGGCTATGCTTTATTTTTGAAGTGATGTTCGATGATTCATCAATATTACGAACTAAAATATTTTTATGTTGTTTCACTAACTGCATTTTTGTAACTAAATACATTTCATAAATGTTACCTCTTATTATAGAAAAAATCAGATAATATGGTTATACGATATCAGAAAACGTTTAGTCATAAAAACACCTTCGTTGAAGGAGGTATAGTAGATAAAATAATAAACTCTCTACCTGTTGAACTTCATCTTCCTGGATATCAGTACTGTGGACCTGGAACAAAACTACAAAAACGTTTAAATCGAGGTGATAAAGGAATTAATTTATTGGACTCTGCTTGTAAAGATCACGATATAGCTTATTCGAAAAATAAGGATTTAAGCACTAGACACAAGGCTGATAAAATACTTGAAAATTCAGCTTGGGATCGAGTTTTATCAAAAGATAGTAGTACTGCTGAAAAATCATTTGCCTATATGGTTACTAACGCAATGAAAGCCAAAACAAAATTTGGTATGGGTGTGGAGAAAAAGAAAAATGTTAAAAAGAACAAGCTAAATGATAAAAAACTGTTTAGAACATCAATTAGAGCTGCAACAAAAATACTAAAGAAGGAAAAACCATTAGATATTAACTCAGCAATTAAAATTGCCCGAAAAACTATCAACAAATCATTAAAAGGAAGAAAATCTCAAATTATAGTACCACGTGTAATACGTGTCCCGAAAATTGGTGGGTTTTTGCCTCTAATACCGATTTTAACTGCTCTGGGTGCAATTGGTAGTCTAACAACTGGAGGTGCTGCTATAGCTAAAGCTGTTAATGCAACAAAGAATGCAAAAAATCAACTTGATGAAGCAATTAGACATAATAGAGCGATGGATTCTATTGCAGTTGGAAAGGGACTTTACTTAAAACCATATAAAAAGGGTTATGGTTTAGTTTTCAAAGAGGAATCAAAAAACTATTAGAGATGCTACCCAACAGACCTAAACCGTTTCTCTATAAATATTCCATATTTTAGAGGAGTTTTCATGTTGAATACTCTACCAAAACGAACAAAGAAAATAGAATGTGGAATAATCAATTTAGACGTATCAACAGGACCTGGTACACATTGGGTAGCATATTATAAAAACAACAATGAAAAAGAATATTTCGACAGCTTTGGAAACTTACAACCTCCTTCGGAAGTAGTCATATATCTTGGTAGAAATATAAAATACAACTATAATCAACATCAGAATTTCAACACATTTACCTGTGGTCATTTATGTCATAAATTTCTTTATGAAATAACTGAAAATATTAAATAAAAAAGCACAAACATTTATATTTTACAAAACTGTTTCATGTATTTTTATTTATAATTTAAAATACAAAATTATTATATATTATTGCCAAATTGGGAATTTTGAATTAGAAATTCACTCAGCTCGCTTTCAACAATTAAGCTTTGTTCACCTTCTCTACTTAAGCAATATGGTCCGCTCGAGAGTTCTTTAATTTCAGCATCGGTTAAAGCATTATATCGCTTTGGGAGGAACATTATGTGGTTTTCCATTTCAACTTTTAGTGTTGGCCCATATTTTGTTGTTACTCTTGACACTTTTCGAATGGTGTATTTAGTTGATGTCTCAAGCTCCTTTATGTGGATTAAGGTTTTATTTTTTAGTGAATTAAATTTTGATGTTAGATTTGTTGTAGACTCCATTTTTTATTTACTTCTGCTCACTTTAAATGTTTAACTGAAAATGATCTTAAAAGTAGCGATGATGACTTCTAGAAGGCTAATCGAAAATATTTATGGTGAAATAGTGAATAAGTGGGGGATAGTGATAGACAGAAAGAGATGGTTATAGAGAGAAAAGCGATAGAGAGAGATAGAGTGCTAAAAAAGAAGTATGGAATATAGATGATGGTATAGATATTTTAAATATCAAAAGATAGTACTTTTAAAATTTAAAGAGCAAATTAGTCTTAACGAAACCTTCAAACAATCATCATTCATTAATTTATCGGCAAATACAATGAGCCAAATTAGACATACTCTAAACCAATTTTTAAGAGATTTCGAAAGCTTCAGGCTTTTTGATCATTGGGAGATGATCAAATTTTTCGAAAATATGCTAGATGAGAACGAAGAATATGGTATCATGGAAGATGAAGACAATACAGAAGCTGTCCTTGGTATGATCCTGAGTGTGAGGAAGGACCTGATACTTGCAGATGTACAATATATTTTTTGCGCAAAAGTATATTAGAAAATTTAATAATTAGATACTATGAATTGTTTCCATCATTATAATAAAAATAAATAAAATTAAATTAAATTATTCCTTGTTTTGTATTATTTTTTAAAGGATATTTAGGAATCATTTATTCGAATAGAAAATTACAGAAACTTGTATGTAGTGAAAAATATAAGGACTTATCCGATTATCTAAATTGTTTCTCTTTATGAAAATATGAAATTTAATGGAATTTCATAATATTGTGAAATTCAATTTGTTTTGTGCAGAACATCTCAGGGAAAACAAGACTGTCCATGTTTAAGCGATATGAAAACAAGAATTTGCAAATAAGCAAAAACGAAAATTTTTTTGATTCAACGGAGTAAAGCCAATAAAGAAATAAACACTTTGGAAAATTAATGCATAAATACAACATTAATCACTACTCAACATATAGCATTATGAAAGCATCAATAGTAGAACGATTTAATAGAACATTGAAAGGAATGATGTGGAAAGAATTTAGTTATAATGGTTCATATAAGTGGATTGATATGTACAAAGATTTACTCAATGCATACAATAGAAAAGTTCATCGTACCATTAAAATGGCTCCTATTAAAGTCAACTCAACAAATGAGGAAAAGCTGCTAAATACAGCATACAGTCATTTGAAAATGTATAAAATGTCAAAATTTAATGTGGGAGATCATGTTCGCATAAGCAAATATAAGCACACATTTGAAAAAGGTTATACTCCAAATTGGACTACAGAAATTTTCACAATTACAAGAGTTCAAAATACAAATCCTGCAACATACATATTAGAAGACTATCTTGGCAATCCTATTAAAGGTGGCTTCTATACTGAGGAACTTTCAAAAACTAGATTTCCAAATACATATCTAGTTGAAAAGGTTCTTAAAATTAAAGGGAAGGAGGTATATGTTAAATGGCTGGGATTTTCTAATCAACACAATTCTTGGATAAGTAAAGATGAAATATTATAGTTGGAAGAAAAACTAAATTAGAAACGACAACAACATCAATTGCAACAACAACAATAGCATTAATATTAAGAAACTAATGTTAATTTTAAAATGAGAAAAAGTTTTAAATAAAATATGTAAATCATACTTATAAACCATACTGTGTACTAAACATTATTTAATTGTAATCAGACGGTTATAATGTCAATAACACTTACTCTGAGCTCTAACTCATCAGAGCTAGTTACTTTCCTCCTATTGAATTACATGGTGCATATGAGTGTGCTCTAACTGATTTTCATTCATACAACAGTATTCCAAATGTAGACACCTACAACAATATGTTTCATATAGGGGAACATATAATTGAAATACCAATTGGATCTTACGAATTAAATAATATAGTTGATTTTATAGAAGAGGAATACAAACGACTCTGCTCAGCAAATAAGATTTTTATTGAAGCCAATAACAATACAATGCAAGTTAAAGTTAATAGTTCCAGGGATCTTGTATATTTTAATAAAGACAATACAATTGGAAAACTTTTAGGATTCAAACAAATATTATTATTCAGATCTTCCAGTTAATATATTTAAAGTGAATCTCTTGCGAATTGAAAGTAGTATCGCTATGAACACATATATGAATAACTCGAAATCGCATACACTTCATGAATTTCCGATTAATGTGCCTCCAGGCTATAAAATAGATGAGGTTCCAAGAAATCTTATCTATTTACCTGTAAACACCAGAGAGATAAGTTCACTAGCGCTGCGCGTACTGGATCAACACGGTGATTTAATTAATTTCCGAGGAGAGGAAATTACAATACGAATACATTTAAGGCCAACTAAATAATGCTAATATACAACACAAATACATTGAAAAATATAGCAGCAGCAAGAACAACAACAACAACATTAAAGCGACCAGCTCAACAAAAAGCTCTAACAACATCAAATAAAAATTTTCTAAAGTCCTTGAATTTTAAATTGAAGACAAAATGAGTTCAATAATAGATGTCTTAGATAAACCCTTGTCTGATGAGAATATAATCAAAAAGGACTATCATACATATGTACCATACTTACAATCTTACAACAATAATGATGAAATTAGAATTTCAATACAAAATCAAGATTTGTATGTGCTACCCAGTGAGAGCTACATTTATGTAGAGGGATTTGTTGTCGATGATAATAAGGCCAAATCTTCTTCTTCTTCTTCGGAGAACTTTTTATTAAAAAACAACTTTGTGGCATATCTATTTGATGAAATTCGCTATGAGCTCAATGGAATTGAAATTGACCATACAAGATATTTAGGAGCCACAAGCACTATAAAAAATTTGGTTTCTCTGTCACCAACAGAAAGCAATGTGATGCAAAATGCTGGATGGAACAAAATTGACGATGTCACTCTTGAAAATGGATTTTTTAATTTTTATGTACCTCTAAAAATGCTTCTAGAATTCGCCGAAGACTACAACAAAGTTATACTAAATGGAAAACATGAATTGATACTCTTGCGCAATAAGAATGATGAAGATCTTGTACAATCGAGCACTTCTACTGAAAAAGCTAAACTTACAATTTCACTCATCTCATGGAGAATCCCACATGTACAATTATCCGACTTTAGCAAATTGAATATGATAAAAATTATTAACAATGGTGCTTCTATACCTATGGCATTTCGCAGTTGGGATTGTCATGTTAATCCACAATTAAACACAGGTACTAGCCATATTTGGAATGTTAAACTGGCTGCAAATAGAGAACGCCCCCGTTTTGTATTGATTGCTTTTCAACAAGAAAATAAGTTTGTTCATTGTGATTTGACTAATTTAAAAGTACATTTAAATTCAGTCTCATATCCATATGATGATCTTAACATAAAGTTCAAAAATGAACGATATGCAATTCTATATGATATGTATCTAAGATTCCAACAAAGTTACTATATGAGGGAATCTCAACCGCTTCTATCTGCATCAGAGTTTAAGACAAAAGCTCCTATTATTGTAGTAGATGTCAGTCATCAGAATGAATCACTCAATAATGGACCGATTGATATAAAAATAGCATTTGAAACAGCAACTAATATTGCAGCAAAGACATCAGCTTACTGCATTCTTATTCATGATCGTATAATAGAATATATACCCATCAAAGGACAAGTTCGAAAAGTCTTATAAATTGAGTAATATGGAAAATAACACAATTTTTATAGATGTACAAGGTTTCAAAAGTAATTCAAATGATTCAACAATGATTTCAACAATTATGAATATAACAATTTCATTATAAAACCACCTTTTGATTTTAAATGCTTATCAATAAAAAAGCAAAGAGAAGCAAAGTGGCTAACGAAAAACTATCATCACCTCAGCTGGACTGCTGGATCAGTTTCTTTTGAAAGCGTTTGCAATTTTTTAAAAGCCAACGCAAGATGTTCTAAAATTTATGTAAAAGGTGAAGAGAAAAGACGATGGTTGGAAAAAATCTTATGCCGAAAAATTTTTAACGTTGAGGATATAGGCTGTATCAACTTTAAACAAATGGAGATTAAGTATCCAGAATATTTTTATTGTAATTATCATAAACTTGGTGTTTGCGCATTAAAAAATGCTATTTTACTAACAAAAGAAATATCTTGCTTTAAATGAATTTTTTCACGCTTTAAAATATTAATGTATGTATTATTATAAAATTTTAAAAAATTTTAAGCAATAAATGTATAGAAAAATAAAAAATCTACAAGTGTTTTCTTATTTCAAATACAAACTACATAAAGGAAAGAGAAGGAAGTGGGAAGGAGGAGGAAAAGTTAGCATTTTTGCTAACTTGCAAATTTTTACTTTTTGTTTCTCTGCTTATGACTGTAGTTAGTTGAAACTTGCTGCTTTAAAATAATCGCAGCCAAAGAAAATGATTACGTTGCAAAATATAAATGTATTCTACACAGCCACAAAATATTCCACGCACAAGTTCTTTCGATCGCACATACATACATACATACATACATACATCATACACACATACATACATACATACATACATCATACACACATACATACATACATACATCATACACACATACATACATACATACATCATACACACATACATACATACATACATCATACACACATACATACAAATATATTTCTTAAACAAATAAACAGAATATAAGCTTACCAGCGACAAACAAGCTGGACCCCCCACCCCCCAAGTGTTCACATACATGAGAACGTTTTATAAATAAATAAAATAATTTATTTAATTATTTTATTCATTTATTTAATTATTTTATTTTATAAGAATTTATTAGCGTGAGGAAATCACACAAGCACATTCCCATGATTCATATGAGACCATATGACCTAGTAGTTATCAAATCTACTTTCTCTGATATTACTGATATAGTATTACGATAACAAATTTCTACAGTCTGGCAACACTGGGAGCATTAGAAAATAATAATCATGTTTTCCCGTCGGCATTTGAAAAAAATAATAATCATGTTTTGCCGTCGGCATTAGGAAAAAATAATAATCATGTTTTGCCGTCGGCATTTGAAAAAAATAATAATCATGTTTTGCCGTCGGCATTAGGAAAAATTATCATGCATTGACGTAGGCATTAGGAAAAATAAGTATGTATTGCCGTCGGCATTAGGAAAAAAAATAATCATGTATTGCCGTCGGCATTTGAAAAAATTATCATGCATTGCCGTAGGCATTAGGAAAAATTATCATGCATGCCGTATGCATTAGGAAAAAAATAATAATAATCATGTTTTCCCGTCGTCATTAGTAAAAATCATTTTCCGGTCGGCATTTGAAAAAATTATATTCATGTTTTGCCGTCGGCATTAGGAAAAATTAATAAACATGTTTTACCGTAGACATTAGGAAAAATTAATAATCACTATTTCACCATTGGTATTAGAAAAAATCATTTTCATGATTTTCCCGTCGGCATTTGAAAATAATTATGTATTGCCGTAGGCATTAGGAAAAATTATCATGCATGCCGTAGGCATTAGGAAAAAGACAGACTTATTGAACCACCCTCGAAAAATATTTAAAGGACTTATCGAACCACCCTCGTAGGTATCAAATTTCAAGAATTTTAAAATTGTCAAATTTTAATTACCCAAATTTAACAATTTCAGCAACAATTTCACAATTTTAATTGGTCCAGAATGCCCAGTTCCCTACTACTAACATAATATCAATAAATTACAAGTGGCAACTAGTGAGAAAATTTTCGAATTTATCTCTATAAGGGCCATTATTACAACTTAAAGATAGTTAAAAGTAGGATTTTATCGGACGTATAAAAAGCTATAATTTATTGCAAATTGGATTTAACTTACCAGGTAGGATAAACTTGCCTGTAGCCTATTGATCACTTTAGGTTAAAGTAAAATTTCGCAAATGATAATATTTTTATACTTCCGATGAAATCCTACTTTTAACTATCTTTAAGTTGTAATAGTGGCCCTTAATGAATTTAAAGTTATGGGCAATAAAATATTGAATAAAATTAAAGTAGCGCTACTAAATGAGGTGACCCAAATTGATAGTAAGAGTGCTAAGGCAATTCTTGAACTTATGCTGAAATGTCATGATGATCCCATAGAAGGAGGACATTGCGGAATATATAGAACAATAGAAAAAATTAAGAGATATTATTATTGGAAAAATATGTCAAAAGACATATCTAAATATGTAATTTTTTTTTTAACACAAACACAACTCGCAAAGCTAATCTGCGAAAAACACCCAGGGTCTATGGTGGGAATGGAATCCACGACCTCTGGACTGAAAGGCTAGCATCGCTATCACTCAGCCGCAAAGGCACCACATCATAAATGTCAAACTTCCAAAACAACAAAACGCATAAAAAGTCCAATTATTATCATACAGACACCTAATAAGAGTAGATTAGTAATGGGGACTTGAGACATGCTTTGGGAATTCAAAACCGGGAAAAAAATAAAAACGATGGCAACCCTGTTGCAAATGGGGGGATTTTGGGAAATTTCATTGTGTGTATGTGTGTGTGAGTTTGATTCTTTTTCATGTGTATGTATGTATACTTGTGTGCACAGATTTTGTTGTTATTGTAGAGAAACGTTGTGCTTACGTCTGTGGGATGCGTTTGTGTGTGTGTGTGTGTGTGAGTCTGATTCTTTGGTTATGTGTATGCATGTATATGTGGGTGTTTGTGTGTGTGTGTATGGGAGTGTGTGTTTGTGTGCGTGTGTGTGTATGAGTGTGTGTTTTTGTACCCTGCAGAAAGTGCGAATAGTGAAATTGTGGTGATTTACTAGTGGCGTTGTCAGTAACACTACTGACCAGGTGTACCCCAGCCAATGGTATCATCTATTGACATTTAACATTAGCTTGTCATTGAAAATCCACCACTACACTATAGCACTACTGACTTAGTAGTTCTTTCGGGACCACATGGAGACATTGGCACCAAAGATTCACTAGTAAATCTTAGGGGCTCTAGTCTACAATATCGATATATCCTCTCTCGTTGTCAATAGTGATTTTCTAGTGACATTGTCAATAGTGCTACTAACTAGGTGTACGCCAGCCAATGCAAATGCCTATTGACAAATCACATAGGGTTGTCATTCAAAATCTATCAGTAGACTTTAGCACTATTGAGAAGGTAGTTCTTTTACGACCATATGGAGATATTTGAACCAAAGATTCACTCGTAGATTTTAGTGACCCTCGTCTACATATATTTATTTAATATTATTGCACAACATAGTAAAAAAGAAAAACAAACTATTGACGCGTTCATTGACAATATCACCAGAAATACACTAGAACTGTCGTTTCTAACGTATCTCTACTCGCGCATAAAGGAAAGTTGTCGACATTTTAACTAGTGTAATTGTCGCTGGAGAAAGAGTATTGACATAGAGACAAATGGTTCTAGGTTGACTAGAGGGTATTTACTTGTATGTTTGATGGTGTCCGATACTTTTGTTGTAGTGGCAGACAATCATTATACCCAGTAGGAAATGTCGATGCTGAAAATGTACTGAGTCGCTTTTGATTTGTCGCTTGTGCGACGTACATACAAATGTATGTATATTGACAGGTTATTGACAATTCCACCACAAATACATCATATCTGTTTCCGTTCCTTGTTTTATGCTGACGGATAGAAGAAAACTTATTATACCAAAATGTTAACTAGAATTTTAGTGTTGACACAAAGACACTTGCTCCCAGTCTGACTGCAGGGTAGTTACAAGGGATCTGTGTATTTGTGTGCATGTAGTGATTGTTATTTGATAGACTGGGTTGCTGTTTTGAGTTATCGTTGGTATGCTTATGTAGGGTTATTGTATGTATACATTTATGTTTGCGATCTCTGGGGAAATAATCTAATAGTTGCGGATAGTGGCAACCCTGATATCTGTTGAGAAAGGAAATGGAGAGGGAATGTATTTGATAATGTATGTACTAAAGGGTTGCATTTGTATACTCGTTTGTATAGCCAAAACAAATATACCACGGTATGTACCATATAATTGTAGTGTTAGCGACAGAACTAGTATAAGAGTCATTGTGTTCCCAAATTAAAATACAATTGAAAACAAACAACAATTGCTTATTGTATTGCTGCTGAGCAACTGTTTGATCTATTTTTGCTCAAAAAATTACTCATTGAACTCATTGAAATACAAATATATGAAAAAACCACTATTGAAACAAATACATGATGCACAGATGTATGTGCGGACGTTCGTTATGTTATTTTGTGGTGCAGCTAAAGTATAGAGAGAGAAAGAGACAATTTTGCTCTGAGAGTAATTACAAATGCATGTGTTTCATGTAAATGTATCATTTACTTACATATTGTTACGTTTTTCTCTCTATAAAAACGCCTTTCCGTAGATCCGAAGATTTGCAAATGAAAACAAGAGCCGAGTGTAGTAATTAGGGTTAAGAATGATACAAGTTTTATTTACAAATACACTTATACTAAATTACTCAAGAGCTTAAATACACTAATACAACTTAAACTAATAAATTACACACAGATATTCACAACTGGTTACCACTACGCCTTCCTCGCTGTAGTTTACACACGTCTCTTATCTGGCTGTGCAAGTAATCACGTGACACCTCTTTGAGTGCTGCTCGTCACTTACGAGACTTACTCTGCCGTCACTCACAGTTGATACACCAATACCACTTTGTCTGCTGCTGGTCACACACGGCACTCACTCTGCCAACACTTACAGTTGATACACCAATAAAGACGCACTGGATTTACTTACACCCTTACATACGTCTATTGGCTGCGCTGTTCCCTTTACTCCAGTCGACACGATAGGCTCCACAATAATCTCAATTCCACGACAGACTTTGCTGTCACTATAGACTGTCCTATAGTTTCTCTTTTACTCCAACTCTTGTGTAAAGCACAGACTGCTCTTAACTATCAACTCACCACTGTATCGCAGATTATTATTAATTCACAACTTAATTATCAACTGACTAACGAGTTCTTAACTTCACTACTTTTTGATTAGCACTAACTATAACTGTTCGCGACTGACTTACAACTGCAAATAACTAACTCATTGGATGCGTCACCCCTTTTTATATTTCACACAAATTCCACTAGAAGTTTCAAGCAATGTCTAGATGATCATTATCATCTTATATGCTGCCTAATTAAGTTCATGTGGTAACTATGTACATACATGTGTATATGCATACGTGTGTACATCATTAACTAAGCAATACACGGTGGTTGTTTATCTTTTGCTTTTCGTTTGAATTGGCATGTATGTATGTGTGTAAATATGTGAATCTTCTTAATAAGCAGACGCTTTTTGTTGCTGTTGCTTTTGCTTGTTTACGTTTAATCAAGCTAGGCATGCTTATTTAGTTGTTGGCTACTATTCTAGACTATTCTTTGCTTTGACCCTGTACGAATATTTCCGCGTAGCACTTACATTAACCCTGTTGGAATATTTTTGTGTAATGCTGCTTAAACCTGTCGACGGCTATTTTCGTAACAATATGTATGTGCAATTTTGCTTTCATTCATTCATTCATCAGCCAATTACAATTTTTCTCAACACATCATAAGGCACTTATGGTAAAAGCAGCTTTATGTATCTTATTTGCCTTAGAAAAACAAAAAAAAAATAAATGTGCTGTTTTCATTTGCTCATTGACCAACCATAAAATAATTGCTTAAAAAATCAACATTTACAACTAGTAACAGAAAACGCTAAATAACATATTTGTTCATACCAGAACCAAAAAACACGCAAAACTAGTGCAAACAGATGTATCTGTGCAATGATATAGTATGTACATGTATGTTTTTTGGAGTAATGTACGTGATCGTATTGTGGGGGACGAAGGTGTTCTTATGAAATCTTCGTTTATTTATTTAAGAAATATTGTTTCGTATTATTTCATGACAGAGGAGTTTGAATTTCATAATATTATAAAATTTCATTATGTATGTATGTTTGTGTTTGTATTACGTCATCACTTCTTTGTGTATGTGTGCTAGTATGTATATGATTTTCTCGCGCTGATATTTATATGTAGGTAGAAATAAATTGTTTTCAATATCGACATTTGGTACTATAAAATACTATCATATATCTGAACTTCCCTAATCCTAGTATGTTTTTATACATTAACGAAGGTTTATTCATATTGAAATTTCTTATTTCAATATGGAAAAATATTAATTTACAATATTCATTTATTAAACTCATAAGTTTTTAGGTATTTCAATATACATTTTCTATTACATTGATAATTATTGAATTAATGTGAAGCATTCTTATTTTTAAGCTGCACATTTTCCCTGAGTGTATGGATTGTTTATCTATACATTGTGCTTTAACTAAACGACGCTTCATATATTTTCATGATGTAGATATGTAAGTGTGATTGTTAAGATCTAATAAAAGGCCCAACTATAATATGAATAAGTTGGCTTAAGCTAATGTCAGAATTGAACGATAAGTCTGTCAAATGCTTAAACAATTCAGATGTGACTTTTAGGTGGCCACAATGTACTTACATGCACTTAAGTATTCTTTAGCCACAGCTGCACATCTAGGTATTGTCAATAATTTTGTAGTAATTTTGTTTCTTCTAATAACTCATAAATGAATGCAATTCAATCTAACTAACTTGAAAGAATGTCCTAATCTATTAAAAATTCACATATAAATATATCCATCACCTTATTACTTGTTTTATTTGTTTTGCCTACTAAAAAGTACAACAGTGAATATACATAAGCAAATACATGAGTATGTGTGTATATGTGTATTGTAAAACAAACAATGAAAATAAAAACTTTGCTTTATTTTCTGAGTTTAAAATAAGATACAATAAAAAAATATTTAAAATCAATGAATATTTTCTGCTGCTGCTTGTTTGAGTTTAAAAAATGCAAAAACAGTTGTTTCCTTACAGAATATGCGTTCAGTTTGGCACTTTACTTAAGGCTCAGTTGGCCGACTGTAATGTAAAGTAACTGCAACAGTAAGAAACAGATGATCGATTTTGTTATGTGAAAAGTAATGAAAATGGTTATAGAGATATAATGTAACGTAACCTAATTTTCATATAAGAATGTCGATCAGCTGTTTTCTACGTTACAGTTACATTAGATTACAGTCGGCTAACTGAGCCTTTAAGCAAATGGCATTTGACGAAACTTGACGAAAAGTTTGTTAAGTACATATAGTTTGCCACATGCGTTTTATATAACCGCACAGTTGCTTAAGCTAGCTTATTCATATTATAGTTGGGCCTAAATACTTGAGCATGCCATGCAAATAATATTGGAGTACGTGGTCCAATCTAGATGAAACAGGCTAGTTACATCATGGTCTCATGTAATGCAGTCATGGATCATATCGTTTTCATACAACCATTCAATGCTGCACGATAAGTTTTCGAGTTTAAACGAATATGATCGTTCTTCTTAGACACTCACAAATTGTATGCGAGTAGTCTATAACTATTCCATATGGGGTAGTTTTTGGGGTTAGTCCGATGTAATGCAAAATTGTACCATGTGGTCCAACCTTAGGACTTCGCAATGTTAAATCGACCACCTTTTTTTCATATATTTGGAGTAGTTTTGGAGTACTCCAATTCCTCTTTGGACTAGTCCTTACATGCATGTATGGAGTAGTCGCATTATCTGTATGTGTGTATGTATGTATGCATGTACATGCAAATAAGAGTTCAACTCAATCTTTGAATACATTTTTTTTTCATGTGATGTCTTTTGTTGTTGTTGTGTTTTATCTGAAATTAAAAACGTTGTTTTATTTGCATTTACTTAAAAGTTTGTGCGGATTTTCCGTTTTAAGTAAAACTGAATTCCTGAAGATACATACTCTATAGCAATAGTAACTATGATAGAAATATTTCTTATACTTAATTTACATTTAAATTAAAGTTGATGCAACGTTAGTTAGTCAACGTTTGACATTTTTGGGGGTATGCAATTTTTTCTAACTATAGCCTTCTACATTTATTTTTGGAAATCTTGCATTGCTTTTTAAAAATTTATAAACATTTTTAAATGAAACTGATCCGGCACTCCAGCTAGATACAGATAGTTTTTTTCTTTTGGTTTTTGTTATTCAACTTACTTTTTATTTTTTATTAATAAACATCGAGTTTTATATTGAAATTATTATTTTCATAATTGTTGAAAACAATCGCTACTTCTTTTGCGATGAAATCATTTGAATTACTTTTGAAACCTTACGTGTTTATAAAAATTACGTTATTTTCTATATTGCTTAATTTATAAGACTTTTAGAATTTGTCCTTTGGTGGTTATATATTCTATTATACGATTCTGAATAAGAATGCAGTAAGCTGATGTCTTTGCTTACTGTTTCAAATTAAAATTTTATTCAACTGAATAAAAGGAGCTTTTTTCTTAAACTCTGGTGCAGTTAGAAGCGCTGAAGATTCTTTCATATAGTAGCTTTCTTGAAATTTTAGATACATATAATATAGAACTGGATAACATTTATTTTTAATTTTTATGTTAAGAAGTACGGATATGAGACTGAATTTAAATGTACTTTTAAATTAGTTAAATCATAATGAGAAAACTTATTTGATTCTTGAATAGCGATCAACAGAAAACGAACTCGTTTTGATTGAATTTAGGTATACCCTTTCGACGGTTCCTCTAGGATACAAGATGATTTTGTATGACGAAATTTCTGTCTGTCAGCGTTATGGGTAATTAAGTTTTTAAAATTTCAATTCCCAAAATTGTGTTGCATTATATTGATAATATGTTTACATTAATAAGGTACATATCGTTAACTTAATACGAAAAGGCCCTAACTCATGTTTTTCATAGTTTACAGGAGGAGGAAAAAACCAAATAAAAAATATGCAATATTGATACAAAATTTTTTTAAACGCAATATTATGTGCTTATGTAAGGTGTTTTTAATAAAAATTGCGTTTAAAAAAAATTTGTATCAATATTGCATCTTTTTTTATTTAGTTTTTTCCTCCTCCTGTAAACTATGAAAAACATGATTTAGGGCCTTTTCGTATTAAGTCAACGATATATGTTTATTTTATGAAGGGTGACCACCTATGGCTTTCATTTGATGTTGTAGATGATTTTTTTTCTTTACATATTTCTGAAATGTTTAAATGTGTTTTGTGTGCCTATCGGACAGAGTGTACGTATCAGTTGATCAGTCAGTCTCTATTTTTATTTATTTTTTCTTCTAATGTGTCACTCCTTTTTTTCAGATTTTACTGCTTGAAAAAGTGAATGTTGGTCTAATTTTTTGGTGGATATATACATATAGGTAAATATGTGTATGTATGTAGAAATTAATTTACATACAAAGAAATACATATTTAATAAACAACTATTGTGGCAAATCGATCTCAAATAACTCAGTTACCTCTACCAGCAATTCATCGTCGGTGTTTTCATAAAGTGTTAGAAACATTCCCTCAAGTATTTCTACATGAGGTTTGTTGGTTGACCCCTATCGCATTCATATGTAATGATTTCTCACTTAAAAAAGCTTCTCATCACCTTCTAACAGGTTTATATATTTTGCTAGTGTGCATGCCTTAGCATGCTTCTATCGATAGTGACGTAATAGTCCGAGATGTAGTAGTGTTACAATTAAAAATCTTTACTATTAGAATTTACCAGTTCACTCTTTTGAATTTTTTTACAAAGTATATACATATTTATTTCATTTGCAACAAGGTAATAAAATGTCGGTGCTTGCAAAATCGTATGCCGTGCGGATTTTGTTTTTTTTTTGAAAGTTATACATGCTTCGGCATGCTTTCATTTTTTTTCTGTAAATTTATTTAATACTCATACAGATATAGATATAAAGTAAGATCCGTTTACATTCCATTTTAAAATTTATGTATGCTTCATCATGATTTTAGTTGAAGTCCATATTTATTCATTAATTTTATTTGATACTTATTCATACACATATACATTCTTAAAGATTGGATATCAAAGTCCAATTTCCGTAATTTATCTATATTTTCTAAAGATCTGATAGCTAAAGAAATAAATAGAGCGAAGATCTTCCATTTTCATATTGTAAAATTTTGTGTGCTAGCGCTTTCGATGGGAAAATGTACACACAACTTTATAAAAAGTGATAATATGATGTGTTGCTGAATATTGCACTATGTGAGAGTTCATTTTCGCAATATTTTATTCAGACCATCAAGTTTAGAGAATTCCACCACATTTAGTTAATTATCTTTCTTAAGACCCATCATTCCTAATCAATCCTGCAAAAAACAAGACAAACTAGATTTTTCGTTTTTAATTTTATTTTTATTAAATTCAACATTTTGTACATCTTTAAATTACTTTATACTATATTAAGCAGCTTTTCCTCATTTGTTGAGTTAACTTTAATCGTAAACATTTTAATTTCGAGATGAATTTTTCTATTTTATGCACTAAGTAAATCTTTATATATACCAATCCACTTATATGAACCATTAAAGCTAATTCTTTTCACATCATTCCTTTCAATGATCTATTAAATCATTCTAGTATTGATGCTTTCATATTAAGTAATGTTTAATGTTCTATTTATGTATGAGCTTTCCAAAGTATTTATTAAAAAATTCTTTAGAATCATCTGTTTGTAAATGTTTTTGGTACCCGTACCACTTCAAAAATATTTCTCATTGCCTTGGTTTTTAGAGTGTAGCTTTTATTTTCAGCTGTACTGACCATATAAACTTTGAGAATGTGTCAATTACAGCCTTCACAAATCAACAATTTCTATTTTCTGTAGAATAGTTCTCCATTTCACCTAACTTAGCTCCATAAAACATCATATATTCCTGTCATTACATCTCTACAAGCACAAACAATTGTTGAAATTTAATATGGAGTTCGTTTACTAAATTTCTTTTTAAAGACATTGAGTTGTTTCACAGATTTTTTCGAAAGTGTTGTGATCTACATGTTGCACTTTCAGCTATTTATACTAATGTCAAACTTCCAAAACAACAAAACGCATAAAAAGTCCAATTATTATCATACAGACACCTAATAAGAGTAGATTAGTAATGGGGACTTGAGACATGCTTTGGGAATTCAAAACCGGGAAAAAAATAAAAACGATGGCAACCCTGTTGCAAATGGGGGGATTTTGGGAAATTTCATTGTGTGTATGTGTGTGTGAGTTTGATTCTTTTTCATGTGTATGTATGTATACTTGTGTGCACAGATTTTGTTGTTATTGTAGAGAAACGTTGTGCTTACGTCTGTGGGATGCGTTTGTGTGTGTGTGTGTGTGAGTCTGATTCTTTGGTTATGTGTATGCATGTATATGTGGGTGTTTGTGTGTGTGTGTATGGGAGTGTGTGTTTGTGTGCGTGTGTGTGTATGAGTGTGTGTTTTTGTACCCTGCAGAAAGTGCGAATAGTGAAATTGTGGTGATTTACTAGTGGCGTTGTCAGTAACACTACTGACCAGGTGTACCCCAGCCAATGGTATCATCTATTGACATTTAACATTAGCTTGTCATTGAAAATCCACCACTACACTATAGCACTACTGACTTAGTAGTTCTTTCGGGACCACATGGAGACATTGGCACCAAAGATTCACTAGTAAATCTTAGGGGCTCTAGTCTACAATATCGATATATCCTCTCTCGTTGTCAATAGTGATTTTCTAGTGACATTGTCAATAGTGCTACTAACTAGGTGTACGCCAGCCAATGCAAATGCCTATTGACAAATCACATAGGGTTGTCATTCAAAATCTATCAGTAGACTTTAGCACTATTGAGAAGGTAGTTCTTTTACGACCATATGGAGATATTTGAACCAAAGATTCACTCGTAGATTTTAGTGACCCTCGTCTACATATATTTATTTAATATTATTGCACAACATAGTAAAAAAGAAAAACAAACTATTGACGCGTTCATTGACAATATCACCAGAAATACACTAGAACTGTCGTTTCTAACGTATCTCTACTCGCGCATAAAGGAAAGTTGTCGACATTTTAACTAGTGTAATTGTCGCTGGAGAAAGAGTATTGACATAGAGACAAATGGTTCTAGGTTGACTAGAGGGTATTTACTTGTATGTTTGATGGTGTCCGATACTTTTGTTGTAGTGGCAGACAATCATTATACCCAGTAGGAAATGTCGATGCTGAAAATGTACTGAGTCGCTTTTGATTTGTCGCTTGTGCGACGTACATACAAATGTATGTATATTGACAGGTTATTGACAATTCCACCACAAATACATCATATCTGTTTCCGTTCCTTGTTTTATGCTGACGGATAGAAGAAAACTTATTATACCAAAATGTTAACTAGAATTTTAGTGTTGACACAAAGACACTTGCTCCCAGTCTGACTGCAGGGTAGTTACAAGGGATCTGTGTATTTGTGTGCATGTAGTGATTGTTATTTGATAGACTGGGTTGCTGTTTTGAGTTATCGTTGGTATGCTTATGTAGGGTTATTGTATGTATACATTTATGTTTGCGATCTCTGGGGAAATAATCTAATAGTTGCGGATAGTGGCAACCCTGATATCTGTTGAGAAAGGAAATGGAGAGGGAATGTATTTGATAATGTATGTACTAAAGGGTTGCATTTGTATACTCGTTTGTATAGCCAAAACAAATATACCACGGTATGTACCATATAATTGTAGTGTTAGCGACAGAACTAGTATAAGAGTCATTGTGTTCCCAAATTAAAATACAATTGAAAACAAACAACAATTGCTTATTGTATTGCTGCTGAGCAACTGTTTGATCTGTTTTTGCTCAAAAAATTACTCATTGAACTCATTGAAATACAAATATATGAAAAAACCACTATTGAAACAAATACATGATGCACAGATGTATGTGCGGACGTTCGTTATGTTATTTTGTGGTGCAGCTAAAGTATAGAGAGAGAAAGAGACAATTTTGCTCTGAGAGTAATTACAAATGCATGTGTTTCATGTAAATGTATCATTTACTTACATATTGTTACGTTTTTCTCTCTATAAAAACGCCTTTCCGTAGATCCGAAGATTTGCAAATGAAAACAAGAGCCGAGTGTAGTAATTAGGGTTAAGAATGATACAAGTTTTATTTACAAATACACTTATACTAAATTACTCAAGAGCTTAAATACACTAATACAACTTAAACTAATAAATTACACACAGATATTCACAACTGGTTACCACTACGCCTTCCTCGCTGTAGTTTACACACGTCTCTTATCTGGCTGTGCAAGTAATCACGTGACACCTCTTTGAGTGCTGCTCGTCACTTACGAGACTTACTCTGCCGTCACTCACAGTTGATACACCAATACCACTTTGTCTGCTGCTGGTCACACACGGCACTCACTCTGCCAACACTTACAGTTGATACACCAATAAAGACGCACTGGATTTACTTACACCCTTACATACGTCTATTGGCTGCGCTGTTCCCTTTACTCCAGTCGACACGATAGGCTCCACAATAATCTCAATTCCACGACAGACTTTGCTGTCACTATAGACTGTCCTATAGTTTCTCTTTTACTCCAACTCTTGTGTAAAGCACAGACTGCTCTTAACTATCAACTCACCACTGTATCGCAGATTATTATTAATTCACAACTTAATTATCAACTGACTAACGAGTTCTTAACTTCACTACTTTTTGATTAGCACTAACTATAACTGTTCGCGACTGACTTACAACTGCAAATAACTAACTCATTGGATGCGTCACCCCTTTTTATATTTCACACAAATTCCACTAGAAGTTTCAAGCAATGTCTAGATGATCATTATCATCTTATATGCTGCCTAATTAAGTTCATGTGGTAACTATGTACATACATGTGTATATGCATACGTGTGTACATCATTAACTAAGCAATACACGGTGGTTGTTTATCTTTTGCTTTTCGTTTGAATTGGCATGTATGTATGTGTGTAAATATGTGAATCTTCTTAATAAGCAGACGCTTTTTGTTGCTGTTGCTTTTGCTTGTTTACGTTTAATCAAGCTAGGCATGCTTATTTAGTTGTTGGCTACTATTCTAGACTATTCTTTGCTTTGACCCTGTACGAATATTTCCGCGTAGCACTTACATTAACCCTGTTGGAATATTTTTGTGTAATGCTGCTTAAACCTGTCGACGGCTATTTTCGTAACAATATGTATGTGCAATTTTGCTTTCATTCATTCATTCATCAGCCAATTACAATTTTTCTCAACACATCATAAGGCACTTATGGTAAAAGCAGCTTTATGTATCTTATTTGCCTTAGAAAAACAAAAAAAAAATAAATGTGCTGTTTTCATTTGCTCATTGACCAACCATAAAATAATTGCTTAAAAAATCAACATTTACAACTAGTAACAGAAAACGCTAAATAACATATTTGTTCATACCAGAACCAAAAAACACGCAAAACTAGTGCAAACAGATGTATCTGTGCAATGATATAGTATGTACATGTATGTTTTTTGGAGTAATGTACGTGATCGTATTGTGGGGGACGAAGGTGTTCTTATGAAATCTTCGTTTATTTATTTAAGAAATATTGTTTCGTATTATTTCATGACAGAGGAGTTTGAATTTCATAATATTATAAAATTTCATTATGTATGTATGTTTGTGTTTGTATTACGTCATCACTTCTTTGTGTATGTGTGCTAGTATGTATATGATTTTCTCGCGCTGATATTTATATGTAGGTAGAAATAAATTGTTTTCAATATCGACATTTGGTACTATAAAATACTATCATATATCTGAACTTTCCTAATCCTAGTATGTTTTTATACATTAACGAAGGTTTATTCATATTGAAATTTCTTATTTCAATATGGAAAAATATTAATTTACAATATTCATTTATTAAACTCATAAGTTTTTAGGTATTTCAATATACATTTTCTATTACATTGATAATTATTGAATTAATGTGAAGCATTCTTATTTTTAAGCTGCACATTTTCCCTGAGTGTATGGATTGTTTATCTATACATTGTGCTTTAACTAAACGACGCTTCATATATTTTCATGATGTAGATATGTAAGTGTGATTGTTAAGATCTAATAAAAGGCCCAACTATAATATGAATAAGTTGGCTTAAGCTAATGTCAGAATTGAACGATAAGTCTGTCAAATGCTTAAACAATTCAGATGTGACTTTTAGGTGGCCACAATGTACTTACATGCACTTAAGTATTCTTTAGCCACAGCTGCACATCTAGGTATTGTCAATAATTTTGTAGTAATTTTGTTTCTTCTAATAACTCATAAATGAATGCAATTCAATCTAACTAACTTGAAAGAATGTCCTAATCTATTAAAAATTCACATATAAATATATCCATCACCTTATTACTTGTTTTATTTGTTTTGCCTACTAAAAAGTACAACAGTGAATATACATAAGCAAATACATGAGTATGTGTGTATATGTGTATTGTAAAACAAACAATGAAAATAAAAACTTTGCTTTATTTTCTGAGTTTAAAATAAGATACAATAAAAAAATATTTAAAATCAATGAATATTTTCTGCTGCTGCTTGTTTGAGTTTAAAAAATGCAAAAACAGTTGTTTCCTTACAGAATATGCGTTCAGTTTGGCACTTTACTTAAGGCTCAGTTGGCCGACTGTAATGTAAAGTAACTGCAACAGTAAGAAACAGATGATCGATTTTGTTATGTGAAAAGTAATGAAAATGGTTATAGAGATATAATGTAACGTAACCTAATTTTCATATAAGAATGTCGATCAGCTGTTTTCTACGTTACAGTTACATTAGATTACAGTCGGCTAACTGAGCCTTTAAGCAAATGGCATTTGACGAAACTTGACGAAAAGTTTGTTAAGTACATATAGTTTGCCACATGCGTTTTATATAACCGCACAGTTGCTTAAGCTAGCTTATTCATATTATAGTTGGGCCTAAATACTTGAGCATGCCATGCAAATAATATTGGAGTACGTGGTCCAATCTAGATGAAACAGGCTAGTTACATCATGGTCTCATGTAATGCAGTCATGGATCATATCGTTTTCATACAACCATTCAATGCTGCACGATAAGTTTTCGAGTTTAAACGAATATGATCGTTCTTCTTAGACACTCACAAATTGTATGCGAGTAGTCTATAACTATTCCATATGGGGTAGTTTTTGGGGTTAGTCCGATGTAATGCAAAATTGTACCATGTGGTCCAACCTTAGGACTTCGCAATGTTAAATCGACCACCTTTTTTTCATATATTTGGAGTAGTTTTGGAGTACTCCAATTCCTCTTTGGACTAGTCCTTACATGCATGTATGGAGTAGTCGCATTATCTGTATGTGTGTATGTATGTATGCATGTACATGCAAATAAGAGTTCAACTCAATCTTTGAATACATTTTTTTTCATGTGATGTCTTTTGTTGTTGTTGTGTTTTATCTGAAATTAAAAACGTTGTTTTATTTGCATTTACTTAAAAGTTTGTGCGGATTTTCCGTTTTAAGTAAAACTGAATTCCTGAAGATACATACTCTATAGCAATAGTAACTATGATAGAAATATTTCTTATACTTAATTTACATTTAAATTAAAGTTGATGCAACGTTAGTTAGTCAACGTTTGACATTTTTGGGGGTATGCAATTTTTTCTAACTATAGCCTTCTACATTTATTTTTGGAAATCTTGCATTGCTTTTTAAAAATTTATAAACATTTTTAAATGAAACTGATCCGGCACTCCAGCTAGATACAGATAGTTTTTTTCTTTTGGTTTTTGTTATTCAACTTACTTTTTATTTTTTATTAATAAACATCGAGTTTTATATTGAAATTATTATTTTCATAATTGTTGAAAACAATCGCTACTTCTTTTGCGATGAAATCATTTGAATTACTTTTGAAACCTTACGTGTTTATAAAAATTACGTTATTTTCTATATTGCTTAATTTATAAGACTTTTAGAATTTGTCCTTTGGTGGTTATATATTCTATTATACGATTCTGAATAAGAATGCAGTAAGCTGATGTCTTTGCTTACTGTTTCAAATTAAAATTTTATTCAACTGAATAAAAGGAGCTTTTTTCTTAAACTCTGGTGCAGTTAGAAGCGCTGAAGATTCTTTCATATAGTAGCTTTCTTGAAATTTTAGATACATATAATATAGAACTGGATAACATTTATTTTTAATTTTTATGTTAAGAAGTACGGATATGAGACTGAATTTAAATGTACTTTTAAATTAGTTAAATCATAATGAGAAAACTTATTTGATTCTTGAATAGCGATCAACAGAAAACGAACTCGTTTTGATTGAATTTAGGTATACCCTTTCGACGGTTCCTCTAGGATACAAGATGATTTTGTATGACGAAATTTCTGTCTGTCAGCGTTATGGGTAATTAAGTTTTTAAAATTTCAATTCCCAAAATTGTGTTGCATTATATTGATAATATGTTTACATTAATAAGGTACATATCGTTAACTTAATACGAAAAGGCCCTAACTCATGTTTTTCATAGTTTACAGGAGGAGGAAAAAACCAAATAAAAAATATGCAATATTGATACAAAATTTTTTTAAACGCAATATTATGTGCTTATGTAAGGTGTTTTTAATAAAAATTGCGTTTAAAAAAAATTTGTATCAATATTGCATCTTTTTTTATTTAGTTTTTTCCTCCTCCTGTAAACTATGAAAAACATGAGTTAGGGCCTTTTCGTATTAAGTCAACGATATATGTTTATTTTATGAAGGGTGACCACCTATGGCTTTCATTTGATGTTGTAGATGATTTTTTTTCTTTACATATTTCTGAAATGTTTAAATGTGTTTTGTGTGCCTATCGGACAGAGTGTACGTATCAGTTGATCAGTCAGTCTCTATTTTTATTTATTTTTTCTTCTAATGTGTCACTCCTTTTTTTCAGATTTTACTGCTTGAAAAAGTGAATGTTGGTCTAATTTTTTGGTGGATATATACATATAGGTAAATATGTGTATGTATGTAGAAATTAATTTACATACAAAGAAATACATATTTAATAAACAACTATTGTGGCAAATCGATCTCAAATAACTCAGTTACCTCTACCAGCAATTCATCGTCGGTGTTTTCATAAAGTGTTAGAAACATTCCCTCAAGTATTTCTACATGAGGTTTGTTGGTTGACCCCTATCGCATTCATATGTAATGATTTCTCACTTAAAAAAGCTTCTCATCACCTTCTAACAGGTTTATATATTTTGCTAGTGTGCATGCCTTAGCATGCTTCTATCGATAGTGACGTAATAGTCCGAGATGTAGTAGTGTTACAATTAAAAATCTTTACTATTAGAATTTACCAGTTCACTCTTTTGAATTTTTTTACAAAGTATATACATATTTATTTCATTTGCAACAAGGTAATAAAATGTCGGTGCTTGCAAAATCGTATGCCGTGCGGATTTTGTTTTTTTTTTGAAAGTTATACATGCTTCGGCATGCTTTCATTTTTTTTCTGTAAATTTATTTAATACTCATACAGATATAGATATAAAGTAAGATCCGTTTACATTCCATTTTAAAATTTATGTATGCTTCATCATGATTTTAGTTGAAGTCCATATTTATTCATTAATTTTATTTGATACTTATTCATACACATATACATTCTTAAAGATTGGATATCAAAGTCCAATTTCCGTAATTTATCTATATTTTCTAAAGATCTGATAGCTAAAGAAATAAATAGAGCGAAGATCTTCCATTTTCATATTGTAAAATTTTGTGTGCTAGCGCTTTCGATGGGAAAATGTACACACAACTTTATAAAAAGTGATAATATGATGTGTTGCTGAATATTGCACTATGTGAGAGTTCATTTTCGCAATATTTTATTCAGACCAACAAGTTTAGAGAATTCCACCACATTTAGTTAATTATCTTTCTTAAGACCCATCATTCCTAATCAATCCTGCAAAAAACAAGACAAACTAGATTTTTCGTTTTTAATTTTATTTTTATTAAATTCAACATTTTGTACATCTTTAAATTACTTTATACTATATTAAGCAGCTTTTCCTCATTTGTTGAGTTAACTTTAATCGTAAACATTTTAATTTCGAGATGAATTTTTCTATTTTATGCACTAAGTAAATCTTTATATATACCAATCCACTTATATGAACCATTAAAGCTAATTCTTTTCACATCATTCCTTTCAATGATCTATTAAATCATTCTAGTATTGATGCTTTCATATTAAGTAATGTTTAATGTTCTATTTATGTATGAGCTTTCCAAAGTATTTATTAAAAAATTCTTTAGAATCATCTGTTTGTAAATGTTTTTGGTACCCGTACCACTTCAAAAATATTTCTCATTGCCTTGGTTTTTAGAGTGTAGCTTTTATTTTCAGCTGTACTGACCATATAAACTTTGAGAATGTGTCAATTACAGCCTTCACAAATCAACAATTTCTATTTTCTGTAGAATAGTTCTCCATTTCACCTAACTTAGCTCCATAAAACATCATATATTCCTGTCATTACATCTCTACAAGCACAAACAATTGTTGAAATTTAATATGGAGTTCGTTTACTAAATTTCTTTTTAAAGACATTGAGTTGTTTCACAGATTTTTTCGAAAGTGTTGTGATCTACATGTTGCACTTTCAGCTATTTATACTAACATGTTGTTAATTTTCTAATCTATATATTTAGCCGTAAACTCTTCAATTTATTTTTAATTATTTAATTTTTGAATTGATTTTTCAATTTTATAACTGTCTTCTTTCTCTAATTTTATTTCACGCTGTAGACCATCAATACGCATTTGAATATATTCTTGAATTATATCAATGCCTTAAGCTATATTTTTAAGTTGTTCTTTAGTTTTTCGATTTGAGTTTCCAGAGAAAATTAACCGATTTCATCGTTCTCTGACGGAGAACGATGATAATTCTGTATGCATACATTAGTAGTAATTAAAATCTTTTTATAGATTTCGAGTGCAAATTTATCATAGTATTTTGTTTTTTATGAAACATTACAGAAAATAGTCCTTGTGTTAGAGTCCATATTTGACCACCAACTTGTATTTTATCTTCATTCAGTTTGATGTTACTATCACCATTAGTTTGTATCTAATTAATTTCTTCCTTCCAATACTGATAAGTCTTCGGAATTGGAAGTCTGTGAGTACAAATAATCGTCATCATCGTCATCATCATTCTCAGTATTAGCATCATTAAATAAGATGAAATTATCAAATATTGTTCCTCAGACTTTAAACTTGTATATTTTCAACTTCTGTCTTGATTTTACTATTTCTTTCATATGAATTCTTTTAATATTTTTAGAACTATTTATGAATTCTTCTGTTATAGGTTTAAATGCATCTCTTAGTTGTTCACTTGCATCTATTTCACCAGTTTTTATACTACGAAGCTTTTTCTTAAACACATTTGTTGTCAACACCAAATGCTTTAAAACTTTCTCATCCATGTTTGCTAACAGCAAAAACACGGGTATCAGCTACTAGATCAGCTTATCAGAAGCTGATCTAGTTTTCAGATCAGCTTATCAGGTGATGATCTGGTTTTCAGATCAGCTATCAGGAGCTGGTCTGGTTTTCAGATCAGCTTATCAGAAGCTGGTCTGGTTTTCAGATCAGCTTATCAGGAGCTGATCTGGTTTTCAGATCAGCTTATCAGGAGCTGGTCTGGTTTTCAGATCAGCTTATCAGGAGCTGATCTGATTTTCAGATCAGCTTATCAGGAGCTGGTCTGGTTTTCAGATCAGCTTATCAGGAGCTGATTTGATTTTCCGATCAGCTCATCAGGAGCTGATCTGATTTTCAGATCAGTTTATCAGGAGCTGGTCTGGTTTTCAGATCAGCTTATCAGGAGCTGATCTGATTTTCAGATCAGCTTATCAGGTAACAGATCAGACTGCCAGGAGCTGTCCAGATTTTCATATCAAGATATCTGATTCAGATTAAGTTATCAGTATACAAGTAGCTAGCCATTTATAACATTTATATACATGAAGTTTAAGGTGAGATCAAAAACGAAAAAGTAAACTTTTATGTAGTAAAATTATTTTCTATAACGATCATCGTTTAATTCACTATCTTTGCTTGTAACCAAAAATCCATATTTATCCTTTCAACATGCTTTATATTTTTCTCACCTTACTTAAACATTAAAATTACATTATGATGATCTCGTATTAAATGTTTGGTGATTCTGGTGTAGGTTTTACATAAGTAGAATGAATCAGCATTCTTATCTCTCCCATACAAAAATATGCTTCCCATACGCATCATCATTAAATATCATATTGGAATTACTTTGGACTGAAATAACAGATTCACTATCTGTAAATTTTGTAGTATCTTATTATTTTAATTGATGAAATTAATTTCTTCAGGAATTTATATTTTTTGGTTTGATATAAAGATTGTGAGTATAAATAAATTTTCTCAAATTTAAGTCCATTAGTACTTTCTAGCAAGCCCATCATAGCGTTTTTTTTTTCGCAATTTAACAGGTCCACTATTGTTTCACGAATAGAATTTGGTATAAGGGAACTGTGATTTATTTTTGATTCATCAATATTTCGTACCAAGAATTATTTATGTTGTTTTGACTAAGGGTATGAGTCAATATTTATAAAATCCATTTCATAAATATCAGCTCATGCTCATAGTCAAAACAAAGTATGCTTTAAGTGTTTAAAACCAGTGTTATAATAAAAATGGTGGTTTTAAACTCTGAAAATATACTTTATTTTACTAACCGCATTTTACAACTAAATGCATTTCATAAATATTGACGCATACTCATAATCAAAACAGCATAAAAATATCCTTTGTTTTGACTATGAGTATGAGTCAGTATCTCATATTATAGAAAAATAAAATAATATGATTATATGATATCAGAAATCATGTTCATATTCTTTCTATAATAATAGATAATATTTATGAAATGCATTTATTTATAAAATGCGATTAGTAAAACAACATAAATATAGCATGATATGAAATTTTGATGATTCATCAATATGGCTGTCGGATACTAAATTTCTATTAATAAAATGAAAGAAATTTTAGTCAAAAAATCTTCCCCCATATGCAAAAAAATAACATGTGCTTCAAGTGTACGTTAAATTAAAATTTGCAAACAAAAACTGGTTTTAACGTACACTTGAAGCACACGTTATTTTTTGCATCTGGGTGCAAGTTTTTTGACTTTAAAATTTCTTTAATTTTATTAATAGAAATATAGTATACGACAGCCTTCTGCCTAATTGATATTTGGGTACACATAGTATTGCTTTCTTGTTCATACTATAGGCCAATTAGAGGCTTTCATTACTTTAACACATCAATTAGAAATAGTTATACAAAAAAACTATGAACTTATAATATATGCACCGAATTGGATAAATAGTTTATAGATCTAAGAACGAAAATTTAGAAACTGAATATTCCACAAACGAAATAGCAGCATTTAAGTACGCAATAACTTCTGCTGACGTGGAACATTAATTTTTATTACATAAAAATTTTTCAGAAAAAATCTTCAAAGACTTATCTTTGACAATTAAAAAAAAAACATTTATTCATTCATGTATGTACGTAAATAAAAGTTCGAGGGAACTTTATTTCGTATTCCATATGATTTGCCAAATATTTATTAAGAAGACATTGAAGCTGAGATTTTTATACTTTTTAAGTTTTTGATGACAAAATGTTTGTTAAGAAAGCAATGAAGGTGATTTTTTTAAGTTTTTAATGTTATTAAATGTTGAAAAAAAAGCTGATAAATGCATATTTTATTAGTTTTAAATACATATTTATATATTTTTACTGCATATTTTATGTACATAA
This sequence comes from Tachina grossa, assembly GCA_949987645.1. Classification (NCBI taxonomy): domain Eukaryota; kingdom Metazoa; phylum Arthropoda; class Insecta; order Diptera; family Tachinidae; genus Tachina; species Tachina grossa. The sequence goes on along the minus strand of OX465274.1, from coordinate 104,115,292 downwards.
AACGTAATTTTAAATGCATGAAAATCCTTTCCCTACGTACACAGCTAAATCTGAATCAAATATCTTGATTTGAAAATTTGCACAGCTCCCTAAAGTCTGATCTGTTACTTGATAAACTGATCTGAAAACCAGACCAGCTCCTGATAAGCTGATCTGAAAACCAGACCAGCTCCTGATAAGCTGGTCTGAAAACCAGACCAGCTCCTGATAAGCTGATCTGAAAATCAGATCAGCTCCTGATAAGCTGATCTGAAAGCCAGACCAGCTCCTGATAAGCTGATCTGAAAACCAGATCAGCTCCTGATAAGCTGATCTGAAAACCAGATCAGCTCCTGATAAGCTGATCTGAAAACCAGACCAGCTCCTGATAAGCTGATCTGAAAACCAGACCAGCTCCTGATAGCTGATCTGAAAACCAGATCCACTCCTGATAAGCTGATCTGAAAATCAGACCAGCTCCTGATAAGCTGATCTAGTAGCTGATACCTGTTATTTGCTGTTAGCAAACATGGATGAGAAAGTTTTAAAGCATTTGGTGTTGACAACAAATGTGTTTAAGAAAAAGCTTCGTAGTATAAAAACTGGTGAAATAGATGCCAGTGAACAACTAAGAGATGAATTTAAACCTATAACAGAAGAATTCATAAATAGTTCTAAAAATATTAAAAGAATTCATATGAAAGAAAAAAGTAAAATCAAGACAGAAGTTGAAAATATACAATTTTAAAGTCTGAGAAACCATCAGTCAAGATAGAGACAAGTACACCAAAGAAACTAGCAGAAGGAACAATATTTGATAATATCATCTTATTTTATGATGCTAATACTGAGAATGATGATGACGATGATGACGATGATTTCTACTCACAGACTTCCAATTCCGAAGACTTATCAGTATTGGAAGGAAGAAATTAATTAGATACAAACTAATGGTGATAGTAACATCAAACTGAATGAAGATAAAATACAACTTAGTGGTCAAATATGGACTCTAAGACAAGGACTATTTTCTCTAATGTTTCATAAAAAACAAAAAGTATGATAAATTTGAACTCGAAATCTATAAAAAGATTTTAATTACTACTAATTTTTTCTGGAAACTCAAATCGACAAACTAAAGAACAAATTAAAAATATAGCTTAAGGCATTGATATAATTCAAGAATATATTCAAATGCGTATTGATGGACTACAACGTGAAATAAAATTAGAGAAAGAAGACAATTATAAAATTGAAAAAGCAATTCAAAAATTAAATAATTAAAAACAAATTGAAGAGTTTACGGCTAAATATGTATATAGATTAGAAAATTAACTACATGTTAGTATAAATAGCTGAAAGTGCAACATGTAGATCACAACACTTTCGAAAAAATCTGTGAAACAAATCAATGTCTTTAAAAAGAAATTTAGTAAACGAACTCCATATTAAATTTCAACAATTGTTTGTGCTTGTAGAGATGTAATGACAGGAGTATATGATGTTTTATGGAGCTAAGTTAGGTGAAATGGAGAACTATTCTACAGAAAATAGAAATTGTGAAGACTGTAATTGATACATTCTCAAAGTTTATATAGTCAGTGCAGCTGAAAATAAAAGCTACACTCTAAAAACCAAGGCAATGAAAAATATTTTTGAAGTGGTACGGGTACCAAAAACACTTACAAACAGATGATTCTAAAGAATTTTTTAATAAATACTTTGAAAAACTCATACACAAATAGAAGATTAAACATTACTTAATATGAAAGCATCAATACTAGAATGATTTAATAGATCATTGAAAGGAATGATGTGAAAAGAATTAGCTTTAATGGTTCATATAAGTGGATTGGTATATATAAAGATTTACTTAGTGCATAAAATAGACAAATTCATCTCGAAATTAAAATGTTTACGATTAAAGTTAACTCAACAAATGAGAAAAAGCTGCTTAATATAGTATAAAGTAATTTAAAGATGTACAAAATGTTGAATTTAATAAAAATAAAATTAAAAACGAAAAATCTAGTTTGTCTTGTTTTTTGCAGGATTGATTAGGAATGATGGGTCTTAAGAACAATAATTAACTAAATGTGGTGGAATTCTCTAAACTTGTTGGTCTGAATGAAATATTGCGAAAACTTCAGTGCTTAAAATGAACTCTCACATAGTGCAATATTCAGCAACACATCATATTATCACTTTTTATAAAGTTGTGTGTACATTTTCCCATCGAAAGCGCTAGCACACAAAATTTTACAATATGAAAATGGAAGATCTTCGCTCTATTTATTTCTTTAGCAGATCTTTAGAAAATATAGATAAATTACAGAAATTGGACTTTGATATCCAATCTTTAAGAATGTATATGTTTATGAATAAGTATCAAACAAAATTAGTGAATAAATATGGACTTCAACTAGAATCATGATGAAGCATACATAAATTTTAAAATGGAATTTAAACGGATCTTACTTTATATCTATATCTGTATGAGTATTAAATAAATTTACAGAAAAAAATGAAAGCATGCCGAAGCATGTATAATTTAAAAAAAATCTAATGAAACGGAATGTGAGAAATGATTGTTGTGTACAATAATTGATTTACCTTTGGTAAATACATATATAAGTATCACTATTTATTTCCCCTGTTTTTCCATTTTTTAATTTTACTATTTAGGTTAGCACGAAGTTATATTACTCTACCTACGTATGTTTAACTATTCTTGATTATCTTTTACGATCATCACATTAATTATTTTTACTTATTCGATGTACCGTCGGTACATACATATAAGTATTATAGTAGTGGATATTATGTTACTTTGTTGTTGCATTCTCCCGTTTATTTGGTTTTCGAACATTAGTGATTGCCAAGTGAACAGTGATTGCCAAGTGAACATATTTTTGTCACGTGCCCATGATGAATTGAGGCATTTTTAGATTTTTAATTGAACTATAGTGAATTTTTAATCAGAAATAATTTTTAGTCAGGCTTAAATTCAGTAATTTCAATTCTTTTTATTGAATGAAATATTTTATTAATTAATGTGAGTTTTTAAAGAAGAGAAGAAAAATTAAATTAGACTTTTAAGCTGGGGGAAATACCGATATTTTTCTGGGCAGCAACGCACTTCATCAGCACCCTAGTGGGGTGGATTTAGGGATTTCATATATATATATATATATATATATATGCCGACAGAAAAATCATGAAAATGACTTTTCCTAATACCAATGGGGGAATTGTGAATATGATTTTTCCTAATGCCGACGGCAATACATACTTATTTTTCCTAATGCCTACGGAAATACATAATTATTTTCAAATGCCGACAGCAAAACATGATTATTATATTCTCCTACTGCCTGTGGCAATACATAATTATTTTCAAATGCCGACGGCAATACATGATTATTTTTTTTTCAAATGCCGACGGCAAAACATGATTATTATTTTTTTCAACTGCCGACGGCAAAACATGATTATTATTTTCTAATGCTCCCAGTATTGCCAGACTGTAGAAACTTGTTATCATAATACTATATCAGTAATATCAGAGAAAATAGGTTTGATGACTACTAGACGATTCTCATATGAATCGTGGGAATGTGCTTGTGTGATTTCATCACGCTAATAAATTGTTTATAAATAAAATAATTAAATAAATTAATAAAATAATTAAATAAATTATTTTATTTATTTATAAAACGTTCTCATGTATGTGAACACCCCTAATGCTTGTGTGTGGGGGGCCCAGCTTGTTTGTCGCTGGTAAGCTTATATTCTGTTTATTTGTTTAAGAAATATATTTGTATGTATGTATGTACAGGGTGGGCCAAAAGAAACCAAGGGGTGTAAAAGTTTAATAACTTTTTTGTTTATTAACTTTTTTTTATTTTTTCTTTCAGATTATATAATATACAAAATGGAAATTTTTTTACACTAAGTATGAAAAATGATGTCTCTTAAATGACCACCGTTTTCAGCTTCACACTGATGGGCTCTTTTTAGAGCATTTTCCATAACATCTTTCAAAACTTGTGGCTGTAGCGTTCGAATTTCTGCAACAATGTTTGCCTTGATTTCAAGGATTGTCTCTGGCGTGTTCACATACACTCGCTCCTTCAAAAAACCCTAAAGAAAATAGTCGGGTGCTGTCAAATCTGGCGATCGCGCTGGCCAAATAATTTCCGAATTTCGAGAAATTATTCGCTATCCAAAAATTTGACTTAAAAGTGCCATTGTATCTCGGGCAGTATGGGCAGTGGCTTCGTCCTGCTGAAACCACATACCAGGTCTGTTTTCAAGAGTAGGACGTAAAAAATTTTCTATCATAAACCGATACCGCTCTCCATTTACGGTTACAGCACTTCCATCTTCATTCTCGAAGAAGTAGGGCCCAATGACATTTTCAGATGTGATCCCACACCATACTGTACACCTGATGGGGTGCAATTGGCGTTGATGAATGACTCTTGGATTTTGAGAACCCCAGAACCTACAGTTCTGCTTATTAACAAAGCCATTCAAATGAAAATGAGCTTCATCACTCATAATCAAATTTTCAATAAAGTTGATTTCATTTCTGGCCAACTCTTGAAATTTAACTGCAAAATTAAGACGTTGCCGATGATCTGCAGGTTTTAATTCTTGGACCAATTGCACCTTATATGGGTATAACTGTAAATCTTTTTTTAAAATGCGCCGTAGTGACGTACGAGACATTTCTAGCTGAGCAGAACGCCTTCTGCCAGATGTTTCTGGTGCTTCGTTAACACTTTGCTGTACTCGTTCAATATTTTCCGCAGTGCGACTTAAACGTGGTCTACCCGTTTGAGGCAAATCTCTTACGCTGCCATGTTGGTGATGACGATTAACTAAGCAACGAATCATCGCTTCAGAGGGCGAAATTCTGACGTTAAAATGTCGACGATATGCTCTTTGCGTTAAAATAATTGATCTCTGGTTTAAATAATAAAATTCTATTGTTCTGGTTCTCTGTTCAGTTGTGAACCTCTCCATTATAAATTCTCCAAGTGTTGTCTATATAATCTGAAAGAAAAAATAAAAAAAAATTAATAAACAAAAAAGTTATTAAACTTTTACACCCCTTGGTTTCTTTCGGCCCACCCTGTATGTATGTATGTGTGTAAGATGTATGTATGCATGTATGTATGTGCGATCGAAGGAACTTGTGCGTGGAATATTTTGTGGCTGTGTAGAATACATTTATATTTTGCAACGTAATCATTTTCTTTGTCTGCGATTATTTTAAAGCAGCAAAGTTTCAACTAAGTACAGTCATCAGCAGAGCAACAAAAAGTTAAAACTGTGAATGCTGCAAGGATACTGCTACTAATTTTCGTATAAATAGGCCAAATTTTCTAACCAACACATCAGTACTTTATTGTATTTACAAGTAGTGTCATCAGCAATTGTGTTAAAGTTTTATAATAATAAAATAATTAAAAATGAGTTATACAGGTTATCAGTGTAATAGATGCCATAAGGTATACAAATACCAAAAGTCCTTTTTGGATCATGTGAAAAGTCATAGCGTACAGGATCAAATGGTCGTAAGTCGGGATACAAATCAAGAGCAACCGCAGACATTTGTTCAAAATCGTCAACAGCAGATAAATACATTTCATCACCAGCAGCACCCTTCTCTACAGTATCCTCAATATCAACAATACGGTATGCCTAACTGTTACCCTACACCAATGTCATGGAGTAATCAGTTTTTGGCATCAGGAGTACCAATGCAATATGAGTATCCAAGTTACAATTATAATTCCGTCACACCAGTTAATCAAATGGAGCAGTATTCCAATTTGATGCAATGCAACCTCTTAATTATTATCAAAAAGAGTAGCAGATACAACAACAAGCTCATCAACAAGGTGTGGATATCCTTGGAGGGACTTTATGCAACGATGCTATGGACATAAGTTTACCGGAAAGTGATGGAGAAGTAGAAGAAAAAAGAGAAGAAACTCTACCAACTCCAATGAGTACTTCACATGGTAGGAGAGAAGAAGTCGAAGAGAATGTGAGATATTACAAAATATCGAAAGCCTTTAAAAACCATATCGCTACATATGTAATACTAAATAAAAAGGACCAACTTCTCTTGGAAGAATTTATTAAAGAAAACATGAATATTTTTATTGAGAGACTTCAAATGTCCTTGTCTAAGCATATAATAATTAAATTTCATGTGAGTATTGTGGCGGAGTACATTAAAATCGTAGAAGAAGAATTGGAGTTGTGTGTTATAACACATGTAGCGAAAATGAGTTTGCTGACGAAGGCAGATAACATTGAAGAATTATTCCGTAAACAGATTGAGGAAATTTCAACCAAAATGTCCGAATTTGAAGAGCGAGATTCTGGTTGGACTTTGTCACGCATAGTCCGAGCAGAAATCAAGATCAACAAATCTTCACTCGTCAAAGGATCAAGTTGGATATCCACACCTGAAAAATTAGTAAGAAAATTTGCATGCATCAATATACAAAACGGTGATGAATACTGCTTCAAGTGGTGTATGATTGCTGCCATGGATACTACCAAATATAATCAAGAACGTTGCAGTACTTATAATATTCAGGACATTTCTGCAGAGACGATTGTTACACGAAATGGTGTAGCGTTAAAGTAGATTAGTAATGGCGGAGATAGTCCTGTTTTGGGAATTCAAAACCGGGGAAAAATAAAAATGATGGCAACCCTGTTATAAATGGGGAGATTTTGGGGATTTTCATGCTGCTATTGTGTGTGTGTGTGCGTGTGTGTGTGTTTGTGTGTGAGTCTGATTCCTTGGTTATGTCTATGCATGTGTATGGGGGCGTTTGTATGTGTGTATGGGAGTGTGTGTGTTTGTGTATGTGTTTTTGTATTTACTTGTATGTTTGATGGTGTCCGATACTTTTGTTGTAGTGGCAAACAATCATTATACCCAGTAGGAAATGTCGATGGTGAAAATGTACTGAGTCGCTTTTGACTTGCCGCTTGTGCGACGTACATACAAATGTATGTATACTGACAAGTTATTGACAAGTCCACCACAAATACACCATATCTGTTTCCTCTTCTTCTTTTATACTGACGGATAGAAGAAAACTTATTATACCAAAATTGTTACTAGAATTTTAGTGTTGACACAAAGACACTTGCTCCCATTCTGACTGCAGGGTAGTTACAAAGGATCTGTGTATTTGTGTGCATATAGTGATTGTTATTTGATAGACTTTCTGCAGCTGTTTTGAGCTATCGTTGGTATGCTTATGTAGGGTTATTGTGTATATATGTACGCATTTATGTTTGCGATCTGTGGGGAAATAATCTAATAGCTGTAGAGATTGGCAACCCTATGGCTGAATGGAAGTGAATGCGGAATGTATTTGGTAATGGATGTATATGTTGTTGTATTAATGTATGCGATCGTTTCTATTTTTGCTTTGAAAAATATCATTGCTTGTGTGAGTTACATCAACACTTTTTCATACATATTTATAAATGAATGTGTATAGGTTTTCTAAGCTATTGACGTTGATATTCTTATTGATATAAAATGTTGTGTTGGCATAGGTTTTATGTGTACAAGTGCAGTTCAGATATTAAATGTTTAGAATCCAATCAGGTTGATAAGTAGAGTTTTTGATAGGGGTAGTGATATTTTTATTTCAATATATTTTACTTTAATGTAACAATTATAGGAAATAGCTTTCGGAGAAATACAGCAAAAACTTATAGAAGCACCTATATTCACGTGTCCCCGATTTTTATCGTACCTTTGTATTGCAAACTGATGTTAGCGATTTTGGTATGGGTGTTGCTAGACTGTGGGAATTTCATCATATCTCGTAATACCAACAGAGAAATTAGATTTGACAACTACTACACGATTCTCATATGAATTGGGGGGAATGTGTAATGTATGTGTGTGTGTGTGTGTATGTAGTGTGTGTGTGTGTGTGTGTGTCTGTGCATGTTTGTATTAATTTCATCATATGTCATAATACCGTCAGATAAATTAGATTTGATAACTACAACGCGATTCTCATATAAAGTATATAAGAAGAAGAAATAATGTAGATTGTCATCAGTCTGCTCTGATATCTCAACAAGTGACAACCTATTTTCCCAACCAAACTTTCTAAGGTGTTTGAAATCCAAAAACTATAAAAGTGCTAAAACTAATTATTGTTTGCTAAACAAGTTTATAGTGCATAAAAAATAATTAAATAAATTGTTTATAACTGAAATAAATTGTTTATTAATAAAATAATTAAATAAATTGTTTATAAATATAATAATTAAATTAATTAATAAACGAATAAATAATTAAATAAAATGAATACTACAAGTTGTACCATCTGCAATAAAGTCTTTCTGACTCAAACAAAACTAAATCAGCATATTGAAACGCACTCATATGCTAACCAATCGAAGGCTATGGTTGGAACTAGTAAGCTAAATCTTCAAAACAAATATTGTGAGGATTGTGATGAGATAATCCCATCAAATGGTTATATGGCTCATGTCAGAACCACAAAACATAAAAACAGTTGTCAACAAGAACGGATTGGAGATTTTCTCACAAAAAGAGCAAGCAACTTCAATGGGAGGATCGAGACATATATTGTCCTAAACAAAAATGTGGGTGTCTTGTTTCCGGAGGAGTTTCTGAAATCTGCCAAGAGCTCCATAGTACAACAAATCAATGAACGTAGTAGGGTACATACTACATTTAAATTTAATATGGAGCTCACGTGTGATTATATGAAGATGGTGAATGATGAGATTAATGTTTCCCAACTTGTTCATATTTCGAAAATGATGATGGTTACTTTATCTGATGACATAGAGGATATGTATAAGAAACAAACCGAGGAGCTAAGAGCCAAAATGGAAGAATTTCAAGAGAGGGATATCGGATGGACCTTGATTTCAATAAATTCCCTTGAAGTTAATATAAACAAGGCGTCCATAATAAGAGGATCGAGCTTTATCCCTCTTCCAAAAAATATTGCAATGAAACGTGCATGCATAAATGTCGAGAACTGTGATGTTTATTGCTTTAAATGGTGTCTTATTGCGGCTTTGAATGTAAACAGTGGTCTGAGTCCTAGACAACGGAAAAACTAGAAATTTCAATATTGCAAACATTTCTGATGAGAATATTAATATAGGGGAAGTTGTATTAAATTTTAAAGACCTAGAGTTTCCACTCCCATTGAAGCAGATACAAAAATTTGAAAGTCAAAATTATGTGAGCATCAATGTATTTGGTCACAATGGAACATCGCTTATAGGACCATACTACATAGCAAAAGGAGAAAAACATGTTCATATTAATCTCTTATTGCTCCACTCCAATGAAAACTTCCACTATGTACTCATCAATGATATATCAAAGTAAGTTTCATTTGTGCATTTAAGCGAAATATGTTTTCATATCTATTTAAACAGTTACTTATTATTGTTATGTTAATTTACATACTATTTTATTTTCTATATTTTCTTCAGACTTCTTCGTTCCAACATGACGTCACACAGAAGTAAGATTCTGATATGCAACACCTGCCTATATTATACACATGATGATTATGTGTATAATCATCACAAAAACGTTTGCGGCAAAAAAGTCATCAGAATGCCAGAAGATGGATCTATTATCAAGTTTACGAAGCACTACAAACAGTTAAATGTACCATTTGTAATATACGCAGACTTTGAGTCCATTTTAGAAAAAGTCAATGATCCTGTAAGTAAAAGCACTACAAATGTACAGAAACACCATGCGTGTGCATTCGGGTATTTTATTAATTGTAGTTTTAAGAGAGAAAATAATTTATAAAGGAATTATTTTGGTGAAGATTCGGCAAATGTATTTATTAAAAAAATAGTTGAAGATTGTACCGATATTTATCTAAATTATTTAATTAAAGTTAAGAAAATGTTCATAACCCCAATTGAAATAGCTCAATATAATAATGCAAAAAATTGTTATATATGTAAGAAAATATTAAATAACGATAAAGTTAGAGATCATTGTCATCTTACGGGCAATTATCGTGGGGCAGCTCATAGCGAATGTAATTTGAATTATAAAACACCTCAGTTTATACCGGTTATCCTGCATAATCTTTCTGCATATGATATACACCTATTTTTCAAAGAACTTTCTACTATAAAATACTCCACAATAAAAGTGATTCCCCAGAACACAGAGCGTTATATTTCTCTTTCAATTTTCATCAGATTAGATGAAAAATATGGATTCGAAATAAGATTTATAGACTCGTTTAGATTTATGGCTTCGAGCTTAGATACGTTAGCCAAAAATCTTGATAGCAATGATTTCAATACTATTCGATCATGTTTCGTTGATGAAGATCATTTCAACCTGATTAGAAGAAAGGGTGTATTTCCGTACTCTTACATGGATTCCATGACTAAGTTTAAGGAAACTAAGCTCCCTAATAGAGACGAGTTCTTCAATATTCTAACGAATGAAGAATGTGATGTATTCGAGTATGAACATGCTCAAAAAATATGGAGGGTGTTTAACTGTAAAACCCTCCTTGACTATACTGAGCTCTACTTAAAGACAGATGTTCTACTTCTAGCCGAGGTGTTTGAAAATTTTAGGAAAATTTGTAGAGATATATACGATTTGGACCCCTGCCACTATTATACAGCACCAGGCTTATCCTGGGATGCAATGTTGAAAACCACAGAAGTTTCACTGGAACAGTTCACTGATTCCGAAATGTATATGTTTATGCAAAACGGAATTAGAGGTGGACTAGTTCAATGCTCGCAAAGATATTCCAAAGCAAATAACAAATATTTGGAAGATTTTGATCCATCAAAGCCATCAGAATTTCTTGCATATTTAGACGCTAACAATTTGTATGGTTGGGCGATATCGGAATATCTTCCTTGCGGTGAATTTGAGTGGGTCTGTGATACTGATTTTGATGTTAAAAAAATTTCTGATACTGCAGAGTATGGGTACATTTTGGAAGTGGATATAGATTATCCGGATTCAGTGCATGATCTTCATAATGATTTGCCATTTTGTCCCCAAAATAAGACCGTGGGGGGATCCAAAATCAAAAAATTAGTTGCAGACTTACACTTAAAAACAAATTACACCATACACTATAGAGTTTTAAAACAAGCCATTTCAAATGGCATCATTTTAAAACAAATCCATAGAATACTCAGATTTAAGCAATCCCCTTGGCTTAAAAAATATATTGACTTAAACACATTTCATAGGACAAATGCTAAAAATAACTTTGAAAAAGATTTCTTCAAACTTTTAAACAATGCTGTTTACGGGAAGACAATGAAAAACATTGAAAAACGTAGGGACATTAGAATTACTTCATCCTGGGAAACAACAAATAGGAATCATTTAGGTCTCAGAGCATTAATTGCGAAACCAAATTTTAAGCAGTTGACAAAATTTTCTGATGATATGTATGCGGTAGAGTTAGAAAAAATGGAACCACTATATGATAAACCCATATATGTTGGTTTTACAGTACTGGAGTTATCCAAGTGGAGAATGTATGACTTCCATTATGGCTTCATGAAGCCTAAATTTGGAGACGACATTTCTCTCAACTATATGGATACTGACTCATTTATTTATTCAATTAAAACTGATGATTTTTACGATGACATCCGTAATGACATTAGTTTGAATTTTGATACGTCAGAATATCCTATAGATAATCAATTTCGTTTGCCGCTACTAAATAAGAAGGTTTTAGGAATGATGAAAGATGAAAACCATGGGGATATAATGACAGAGTTTGTTGGTTTAAGAGCAAAAATGTATTCTCTGTCGACTCTTCGCTCGGAAGCTATTAAAAAATCAAAAGGGGTCAAAAAGTCTGTAATTAAAAAGTTGTCCATTAATGATTACAAAAGTTGCTTATTCGAATCCAAAATTATCTCGGATGAATTGTTTTTGTTTAGATCTAAAACACATCAACTATATACCCAAAAACTACATAAAATAGCACTTAGCTTTTCTGATGATAAAAGAAATATAATGAAAGATAAAATAAAAACGCGCGCTTGGGGACATTACATAGACCGAAATAATGATGTAATGGATGTAGAATAGAATGATTCCTACTAAATTGCATGTAAGATGTCAATGAAAATTTAATTTTGTACTAATTGTATTTATTTATTAATGTATTTCTTTAATTATTTATCAATTTATTTATTATTCACTTATTTGTTTATTAATAAATTTATGTATTTATTATTTATTTGTTTATTAATTTATTAATTAGTTTATTCCTTTATTTCTTTATTAATTTACTTATCTATTAATTTATTTATTGTTTATATATTTGTTTATGAATTTATCTATTAATTTTAGTATTTTATTCACACAAAGGTATGTAAAAATTTAATGCTTTAAAGCTTTTATCTTTTTACCTATATCTAAGTTATCTTTAATTAAAAATTAAATATTAGATTAATGATCTTTTTTCTTTTTATATCTGTATATTTTTATTTATAAATAGAGTTAAATTTGTATTGGTACTAAGATTTTTAAGAAAAAATGATAAATAAAATATTGAAAAAATAATAATATATATAAATGGTTTTTATTTCAACTTAAATTTACTTAATAGAAATTTTAACTACAAATGTCCAACATTTTTATATTTTGTTTCTTTAAGGGCTTTACTTCGCTAGATCAAAAAATTTTTCTTTTTGCTTATTTACAAATTCTTGTTTTTTCTTTTCATATCACTTAAACATGAACAGTCTTGTTATCTTTGAAAGGTTCTGCACATAACAAATCGAATTTCACAATATTATGAAATTCCATTATATTTCATTAGGTATTTTCTTATCGACACCAACTGCTTTAACACCATCTCATTTACGTTTGCTAACAGCAAATAGTACAATAGGTGTCAGCTATTAGATCAGCTTATCAGCTATTAGATCAGCTTATTAGCACCTGGTCTGTTTTTCAGATCAGCTTTTCAGGAGCTGGTCTGGTTTTCAGATCAGCTTATCAGGACCTGGTCTGGTTTTCAGATCAGCTTATCAGGACCTGGTCTGGTTTTCAGATCAGCTTTTCAGGACCTGGTCTGGTTTTCAGATCAGCTTATCAGGACCTGGTCTGGTTTTCAGATCAGCTTTTCAGGACCCTGGTCTGGTTTTCAGATCAGCTTTTCAGGACCTGGTCTGGTTTTCAGATCAGCTTATCAGGACCTGGTCTGGTTTTCAGATCAGGCTATCAGGACCTGGTCTGGTTTTCAGATCAGCTTATCAGGAGCTGGTCTGATTTTCAGGTCAGCTTATTAGGAGCTGGTCTGATTTTCAGGTCAGCTTATTAGGAGCTGGTCTGGTTTTCAGGTCAGATGAAATAACTAAAGTCTATCTTTTATTAGCAGTATTTTTTTTTCTATAACGAAAATCGTTTAATTCAATATATTTGCTTATAATCAAAAATCCATATTTATCCTTCCAACACTCTACAAATTTTTTAAAACTTGTCAAAATTCATATTACTGCCAACATGAACCTTGTAAACATGCTTCATATTTTCCTCATCTTACTTAAACATTATAATTACATTTGCATTGTCTCTTATTAAATGCTTATAGCCATATTCATATAAATTTTAAACAGCATTTCAAATGTTGTTTGAGCAAAATTCGCTAAAATTGTATTCATAATAGAATATTAGCGTAAAAACGTTTTTTAACTGGCGTAAATCACCAAATCTTAAAAATTAAAGGCACCCATATTTAAAATAATTTTGAATTGACGTCGTTGTAGTTTTGCTTCTTGCTTATTTATATTTTTAACTTTGTCTGTATGTATGTATGTATGCATGTATTAAGAATTATGCTTATGTTTGGCACAAGTAGAATGAGTCATCATTATTCTGTCGCCCCGTAAAAAAAAAAATATACACGTACACGTACATATGTATGTATATTATTCTGCTTTCCACATGCAACATCAGCAAATATCATAATTGAAATGTATTAAGCTTCATTACCAGAAAAAAAAAATAAATGTATAATAACCCATTCTTTTAATTATGAAATTATGTAATTTCTTTAACTATTCATATTTGTAGTAGTATATAGATAATTTTAGTATAAATATATGTTTTTAAACCTCAGATAGTAGTAGGGAATTTGGGTTCCGGCCCCAATTAAAATGGTAAAATGGTTTGTGAAATTGTTAAATTTGGGTAATTAAAATTTGAAAATTTTAAAATTCTTGAAATTTGATACCTACGAGGGTGGTTCAATAAGTCCTTTAAATATTTTTCGAGGGTGGTTCAATAAGTCACTCTTATTTTTTTAACATAAGGAGTTTTTGTTTACATTAAGTGTATGTCTGTCTCTCTCTCTGTCTGTCTGCATGACCGTGGAAATTTGAGTCTTTCAGTGATTTGGGTTGTGTAATAATTTCTGGGTGTCCTTTGTCGGGGTTATGGGTAATTAAACTTAAAAATTTTAATCTACGCCGGATGCCCAATTCCCTACTACTATCTGAGGTTTAAAAACATATATTTATACTAAAATTATCTATATACTACTACAAATATGAATAGTTAAAGAAATTACATAATTTCATAATTAAAAGAATGGGTTATTATACATTTATTTTTTTTTCTGGTAATGAAGCTTAATACATTTCAATTATGATATTTGCTGATGTTGCATGTGGAAAGCAGAATAATATACATACATATGTACGTGTACGTGTATATTTTTGTATGGGGCGACAGAAGAATGATGACTCATTCTACTTGTGCCAAACATAAGCATAATTCTTAATACATGCATACATACATACATACAGACAAAGTTAAAAATATAAATAAACAAGAAGCAAAACTACAACGACGTCAATTCAAAATTATTTTAAATATGGGTGCCTTTAATTTTTAAGATTTGGTGATTTACGCAAGTTAAAAAACGGTTTTACGCTAATATTCTATTATGAATACAATTTTAGCGAATTTTGCTCAAACAACATTTGAAATGCTGTTTAAAATTTTTATGAATATGGCTATAAGCATTTAATAAGAGACAATGCAAATGTAATTATAATGTTTAAGTAAGATGAGGAAAATATGAAGCATGTTTACAAGGTTCATGTTGGCAGTAATATGAATTTTGACAAGTTTTAAAAAATTTGTAGAGTGTTGGAAGGATAAATATGGATTTTTGATTATAAGCAAATATATTGAATTAAACGATTTTCGTTATAGAAAAAAAAATACTGCTAATAAAAGATAGACTTTAGTTATTTCATCTGACCTGAAAACCAGACCAGCTCCTAATAAGCTGACCTGAAAATCAGACCAGCTCCTAATAAGCTGACCTGAAAATCAGACCAGCTCCTGATAAGCTGATCTGAAAACCAGACCAGGTCCTGATAGCCTGATCTGAAAACCAGACCAGGTCCTGATAAGCTGATCTGAAAACCAGACCAGGTCCTGAAAAGCTGATCTGAAAACCAGACCAGGGTCCTGAAAAGCTGATCTGAAAACCAGACCAGGTCCTGATAAGCTGATCTGAAAACCAGACCAGGTCCTGAAAAGCTGATCTGAAAACCAGACCAGGTCCTGATAAGCTGATCTGAAAACCAGACCAGGTCCTGATAAGCTGATCTGAAAACCAGACCAGCTCTTGAAAAGCTGATCTGAAAAACAGACCAGGTGCTAATAAGCTGATCTAATAGCTGATAAGCTGATCTAATAGCTGACACCTATTGTACTATTTGCTGTTAGCAAACGTAAATGAGATGGTGTTAAAGCAGTTGGTGTCGATAAGAAAATACCTAATGAAATATAATGGAATTTCATAATATTGTGAAATTCGATTTGTTTTGTGCAGAACCTTTCAAAGATAACAAGACTGTTCATGTTTAAGTGATATGAAAAGAAAAAACAAGAATTTGTAAATAAGCAAAAAGAAAAATTTTTTGATCTAGCGAAGTAAAGCCCTTAAAGAAACAAAATATAAAAATGTTGGACATTTATAGTTAAAATTTCTATTAAGTAAATTTAAGTTGAAATAAAAACCATTAAATATATTATTATTTTTTCAATATTTTATTTATCATTTTTTCTTAAAAATCTTAGTTCCAATACAAATTTAACTCTATTTATAAATAAAAATATACAGATATAAAAAGAAAAAAGATCATTAATCTAATATTTAATTTTTAATTAAAGATAACTTAGATATAGGTAAAAAGATAAAAGCTTTAAAGCATTAAATTTTTACATACTTTTGTGTGAATAAAATACTAAAATTAATAGATAAATTCATAAACAAATATATAAACAATAAATAAATTAATAGATAAGTAAATTAATAAAGAAATAAAGGAATAAACTAATTAATAAATTAATAAACAAATAAATAATAAATACATAAATTTATTAATAAACAAATAAGTGAATAATAGATAAATTGATAAATAATTAAAGAAATACATTAATAAATAAATACAATTAGTACAAAATTAAATTTTCATTGACATCTTACATGCAATTTAGTAGGAATCATTCTATTCTACATCCATTACATCATTATTTCGGTCTATGTAATGTCCCCAAGCGCGCGTTTTTATTTTATCTTTCATTATATTTCTTTTATCATCAGAAAAGCTAAGTGCTATTTTATGTAGTTTTTGGCTATATAGTTGATGTGTTTTAGATCTAAACAAAAACAATTCATCCGAGATAATTTTGGATTCGAATAAGCAACTTTTGTAATCATTAATGGACAACTTTTTAATTACAGACTTTTTGACC
This sequence comes from Tachina grossa, assembly GCA_949987645.1. Lineage (NCBI taxonomy): Eukaryota > Metazoa > Arthropoda > Insecta > Diptera > Tachinidae > Tachina > Tachina grossa. Next base: position 104,098,458 of record OX465274.1, on the reverse strand, counting down.
CCTTTTGATTTTTTAATAGCTTCCGAGCGAAGAGTCGACAGAGAATACATTTTTGCTCTTAAACCAACAAACTCTGTCATTATATCCCCATGGTTTTCATCTTTCATCATTCCTAAAACCTTCTTATTTAGTAGCGGCAAACGAAATTGATTATCTATAGGATATTCTGACGTATCAAAATTCAAACTAATGTCATTACGGATGTCATCGTAAAAATCATCAGTTTTAATTGAATAAATAAATGAGTCAGTATCCATATAGTTGAGAGAAATGTCGTCTCCAAATTTAGGCTTCATGAAGCCATAATGGAAGTCATACATTCTCCACTTGGATAACTCCAGTACTGTAAAACCAACATATATGGGTTTATCATATAGTGGTTCCATTTTTTCTAACTCTACCGCATACATATCATCAGAAAATTTTGTCAACTGCTTAAAATTTGGTTTCGCAATTAATGCTCTGAGACCTAAATGATTCATATTTGTTGTTTCCCAGGATGAAGTAATTCTAATGTCCCTACGTTTTTCAATGTTTTCCATTGTCTTCCCGTAAACAGCATTGTTTAAAAGTTTGAAGAAATCTTTTTCAAAGTTATTTTTAGCATTTGTCCTATGAAATGTGTTTAAGTCAATATATTTTTTAAGCCAAGGGATTGCTTAAATCTGAGTATTCTATGGATTTGTTTTAAAATGATGCCATTTGAAATGGCTTGTTTTAAAACTCTATAGTGTATGGTGTAATTTGTTTTTAAGTGTAAGTCTGCAACTAATTTTTTGATTTTGGATCCCCCCACGGTCTTATTTTGGGGACAAAATGGCAAATCATTATGAAGATCATGCACTGAATCCGGATAATCTATATCCACTTCCAAAATGTACCCATACTCTGCAGTATCAGAAATTTTTTTAACATCAAAATCAGTATCACAGACCCACTCAAATTCACCGCAAGGAAGATATTCCGACATCGCCCAACCATACAAATTGTTAGCGTCTAAATATACAAGAAATTCTGATGGCTTTGATGGATCAAAATCTTCCAAATATTTGTTATTTGCTTTGGAATATCTTTGCGAGCATTGAACTAGTCCACCTCTAATTCCGTTTTGCATAAACATATACATTTCGGAATCAGTGAACTGTTCCAGTGAAACTTCTGTGGTTTTCAACATTGCATCCCAGGATAAGCCTGGTGCTGTATAATAGTGGCAGGGGTCCAAATCGTATATATCTCTACAAATTTTCCTAAAATTTTCAAACACCTCGGCTAGAAGTAGAACATCTGTCTTTAAGTAGAGCTCAGTATAGTCAAGGAGGGTTTTACAGTTAAACACCCTCCATATTTTTTGAGCATGTTCATACTCGAATACATCACATTCTTCATTCGTTAGAATATTGTAAGGGTACGGAAATACGCCCTTTCTTCTAATCAGGTTGAAATGATCTTCATCAACGAAACATGATCGAATAGTATTGAAATCATTGCTATCAAGATTTTTGGCTAACGTATCTAAGCTCGAAGCCATAAATCTAAACGAGTCTATAAATCTTATTTCGAATCCATATTTTTCATCTAATCTGATGAAAATTGAAAGAGAAATATAACGCTCTGTGTTCTGGGGAATCACTTTTATTGTGGAGTATTTTATAGTAGAAAGTTCTTTGAAAAATAGGTGTATATCATATGCAGAAAGATTATGCAGGATAACCGGTATAAACTGAGGTGTTTTATAATTCAAATTACATTCGCTATGAGCTGCCCCACGATAATTGCCCGTAAGATGACAATGATCTCTAACTTTATCGTTATTTAATATTTTCTTACATATATAACAATTTTTTGCATTATTATATTGAGCTATTTCAATTGGGGTTATGAACATTTTCTTAACTTTAATTAAATAATTTAGATAAATATCGGTACAATCTTCAACTATTTTTTTAATAAATACATTTGCCGAATCTTCACCAAAATAATTCCTTTATAAATTATTTTCTCTCTTAAAACTACAATTAATAAAATACCCGAATGCACACGCATGGTGTTTCTGTACATTTGTAGTGCTTTTACTTACAGGATCATTGACTTTTTCTAAAATGGACTCAAAGTCTGCGTATATTACAAATGGTACATTTAACTGTTTGTAGTGCTTCGTAAACTTGATAATAGATCCATCTTCTGGCATTCTGATGACTTTTTTGCCGCAAACGTTTTTGTGATGATTATACACATAATCATCATGTGTATAATATAGGCAGGTGTTGCATATCAGAATCTTACTTCTGTGTGACGTCATGTTGGAACGAAGAAGTCTGAAGAAAATATAGAAAATAAAATAGTATGTAAATTAACATAACAATAATAAGTAACTGTTTAAATAGATATGAAAACATATTTCGCTTAAATGCACAAATGAAACTTACTTTGATATATCATTGATGAGTACATAGTGGAAGTTTTCATTGGAGTGGAGCAATAAGAGATTAATATGAACATGTTTTTCTCCTTTTGTTATGTAGTATGGTCCTATAAGCGATGTTCCATTGTGACCAAATACATTGATGCTCACATAATTTTGACTTTCAAATTTTTGTATCTGCTTCAATGGGAGTGGAAACTCTAGGTCTTTAAAATTTAATACAACTTCCCCTATATTAATATTCTCATCAGAAATGTTTGCAATATTGAAATTTCTAGTTTTTCCGTTGTTTAGGACTCAGACCACTGTTTACATTCAAAGCCGCAATAAGACACCATTTAAAGCAATAAACATCACAGTTCTCGACATTTATGCATGCACGTTTCATTGCAATATTTTTTGGAAGAGGGATAAAGCTCGATCCTCTTATTATGGACGCCTTGTTTATATTAACTTCAAGGGAATTTATTGAAATCAAGGTCCATCCGCTATCCCTCTCTTGAAATTCTTCCATTTTGGCTCTTAGCTCCTCGGTTTGTTTCTTATACATATCCTCTATGTCATCAGATAAAGTAACCATCATCATTTTCGAAATATGAACAAGTTGGGAAACATTAATCTCATCATTCACCATCTTCATATAATCACACGTGAGCTCCATATTAAATTTAAATGTAGTATGTACCCTACTACGTTCATTGATTTGTTGTACTATGGAGCTCTTGGCAGATTTCAGAAACTCCTCCGGAAACAAGACACCCACATTTTTGTTTAGGACAATATATGTCTCGATCCTCCCATTGAAGTTGCTTGCTCTTTTTGTGAGAAAATCTCCAATCCGTTCTTGTTGACAACTGTTTTTATGTTTTGTGGTTCTGACATGAGCCATATAACCATTTGATGGGATCATCTCATCACAATCCTCACAATATTTGTTTTGAAGATTTAGCTTACTAGTTCCAACCATAGCCTTCGATTGGTTAGCATATGAGTGCGTTTCAATATGCTGATTTAGTTTTGTTTGAGTCAGAAAGACTTTATTGCAGATGGTACAACTTGTAGTATTCATTTTATTTAATTATTTATTCGTTTATTAATTAATTTAATTATTATATTTATAAACAATTTATTTAATTATTTTATTAATAAACAATTTATTTCAGTTATAAACAATTTATTTAATTATTTTTTATGCACTATAAACTTGTTTAGCAAACAATAATTAGTTTTAGCACTTTTATAGTTTTTGGATTTCAAACACCTTAGAAAGTTTGGTTGGGAAAATAGGTTGTCACTTGTTGAGATATCAGAGCAGACTGATGACAATCTACATTATTTCTTCTTCTTATATACTTTATATGAGAATCGCGTTGTAGTTATCAAATCTAATTTATCTGACGGAGTAGTAGGGAATTGTTTATCCTGGCGCCGATTAAAATTCTGAAATTGTGGCTGAAATTGTTAAATTGTGGGCTGAAATTGTTAAATTGTGGCTGAAATTGTTAAATTGTGGCTGAAATTGTTAAATTGTTGCTGAAATTTTAAAATTCTTGGAAATTTGTGTTTTCGGCGGCGCTTTGATGTTTTTTGTTTACATTAGGAGTTTTTTGTTTACATTAACTTTGTGTGAACGGGTGATTTTTTTTTTGGGTTACATTAATTGTGATAACGGGTGATTTTTTTTGAGGTTTCATATGAGTGTATATGCCGACGGCAATACATGATTATTATTTTTTTCAAATGCCGACGGCAAAACATGTTTATTAATTTTTCCTAATGCCGACGGCAAAACATGAATATAATTTTTTCAAATGCCGACGGGAAAATGATTTTTCCTAATGACGACGGGAAAACGTGAAAGTTATTTTTTCTGATGCTAATGTTCGTGTTGATAGACTGTGAGAATTTGGACGTGATTTGAGTAGGTGGCGTTGTTGTAGTATTATGTAACCATAGGAATTTGTGGGTGTGTCTGTCTGTCTGTGAGAATTTAGGGGTGGGTTTGATTGGCAGGGGGCGGGGTGTAGTTGAGGTAGATCGATTGCGTGTGTATGTGTGTGTGTGTATGTGTGTGTGTATGTGTGTGTGTGTGTGTTTGTAGGAATTTCAATGTGTGTATTTCTGTAGGAGCTTAGGGCTGATTGTGATTTATGAGGGGTGAGGTGTTCTAGTAATATGTAACCGGGGGAATCTGTGTGTTTGTATGTCTGTAGGAGTTTAAGGCTGACCATGATTTGGGTGGGCAGGGTTGTTGACGTAATATGTATCCATGGGGATTTGTGGATGTGTCTGTCTATAGTAGTTTAAGGCTGATCGTGATTTGAGGTAGGTGAGGATTTGATTGGAAGGGGCGGGGTGTAGTTGAGGTAGATCGATTGCGTGTGTATGTGTGTGTGTGTATGTGTGTGTATGTGTGTGTGTGTGTGTGTGTGTGTATGTTTGTAGGAATTTCAATGTGTGTATTTCTGTAGGAGCTTAGGGCTGATTGTGATGTATGAGGGGTGAGGTGTTCTAGTAATATGTAACCGGGGGAATCTGTGTGTTTGTATGTCTGTAGGAGTTTAAGGCTGACCATGATTTGGGTAGGCAGGGTTGTTGACGTAATATGTATCCATGGGGATTTGTGGATGTGTCTGTCTATAGTAGTTTAAGGCTGATCGTGATTTGAGGTAGGTGAGGATGTTGTTGAGGTAAATTAGTTATTTGTATGTATGTATGTATGTATTTTTGTAAGAATTTAAGATGATTGTGATTTATTAGGGGAGAGGTGTTCTTGTAATATGTAGCCGTGAGAATATATGTGTATAGACGTCTATAGAAGTTTAAGACTATCTGTAATTTCAGGTAGGTGAGAATGTTGTGTTGTTGAGATTAATCTTATATATTGTATATGTATGTATGTATGATCATGGGAATTTGTGTATGTATATCTGAGGGAGAATTTAAGGCTCGTCATGATTTGCAAAAGGTGGGGTGTTGTTGAAATTTTCTTGGATATTTATTATATGAATTCTGCTATGAGTGTGTGTATTTGCGCTAATATTTATATGTAGATAGAAATAAATTGTTTTCAGTATCGACATTTGGTACTATAAAATACTATCATATGTCTGGACTTCCCTAATCTTATTATGTTTTTATACTTACGCTTGTTTTATATTTTCTCATACTTAAATTTGTCTCGCGTTAAAGTCTGCCTATATGAAATTTGTTTATATTACAGATTTTGTTTATTTCAATCTTTGAATACATTTTTTTTTGTCATTGATGTCTTTTGTTCTTCTTGTTGTTGGTGTTGTTGTTGTAAATATTCGTCTGTGTATAGATGCGATATATTCAGTTTTTTTTTATTTGAAAATAAAAACGTTTTAATTTTTATCTGCGTTTACTTAAAAGCTTGTGAGGATTTTCTGTTTTTAAGTAAAACTGAATTCCTGAAGATACATACTCTATAGTAATACCAACTATAATAGAAATATTCCTTATACTCAATTTATATTTTTTAAAGTTGATGCAACGTTAGTAAGTTAACGTTAGAAATTTTTGTGGTACATAATTTTTTTCTAACTATAGACTTTTTTCTTCACTTTCTACATTTGTTTTCAAAATCTTGCTTTGCTTTATGAAAATGTATAAACATTTTTAAATGAAACTGATCCGGCACTCCAGCTTATATATTAGTTTTATAGTTAGTTTTTTTTTTCTTTGGTAGTCAACTTACTTCTTTTTTTATTTTTATTGATAAACATTTAAAATCAAAAGGGAGCTTTATATTGAAATTATTATTTTCATAATTGTTGAAAACAATCACTAGTTTTTTTTTTGTGATGAAATCATTTGAAGTTGAAGCTGATATCTTTGCTTACTGTTTTAAATTAAAATTTTATTCAATAGAATAAAAGGAGCTTTTTTCTTAAATTCTGATGCAGTTAAGATCGGATATGAGACTGAATTTAAATGTACTTTTAAATTAGTCACAATGAACAAACTTATTTTCTTGTTGAAAAGCGATCATCAGAAAACGAAGTGGTTTTCAGAGACTTTAGGTATACCCTTTCGACGGTTCCTCTAGGATACAAGATGACTTTGTTTGACGAAATTTCTGTTGCTTTATACTGATAATATGTTTACATTAATAAGGTACATATGTATATGTTTATTTTATGAAGGGCTATTACCTATGGCTTTCATTTGACGTTCTATATGATTTTTTTTTCTCATTTTATTAAAGTTCAGCGTGTTGTGTATATATTTCTGAAATGTTTAAGTGTGCTTTGTATATCCATCGGACAGAGTGTACGTTTTAGTTGGTCAGTCAGTCTATATATTTATTTATTTTTTTCTTCTAATGTACCACACCTTTTTTTCACATTTTACTACTTGAAATAGAGAATTTTTGTCTATTTTTTTTCTGGGTATCTACATACATTAGTTAAATATGTGTATGAATTTTTAAGAAAAAATTTTAAATAAAATATTGGAAAAAGAATTAATTATGTGAATGGTTTTTATTTCTTTATTAGCTTTACTTCGCTAGATCAAAAAAATTTTTGTTTTTGCTTATTTGCAAATTCTTGTTTTCATGTCGCTTAAACATGTACAGTCTTGTTTTCGTATCGCTTAGACATGCACAGTCTTGTTTTCATGATGCTTAGACATGCACAGTCTTGTTTTCATGATGCTTAAACATGTACAGTCTTGTTTTCTTTGAGAGGTTATGCACAAGACAAATTGAATTTCACAATGTTATGAAATTCCATTAAAAGAGAAACAGTTTAGACAATCGGATAAGTCCTTATATTTTTCACTACATACAAGTTTCTGTTATTTTATATTCGAATAGATGAATCCTAACTTTCCTTTAAAAAATAACACAAAACAAAGATAAATTTAGTTTAATTTTATTTATATTAATAATACATTTTAATTTAATTTTATTTATTTTTATTATAATGATGGAAACATTTCATAATATCCAATTATTAAATTTTCTAATATACTTTTACGCAAAAAATATATTGTACATCTGCAAGTATCTGGTCCTTCCTCACACTCAGGATTATACCAAGGACAGCTTCTGAAGTGGCCTTCTGTGTTGTCTTCATCTTCCATGATACCATATTCTTCGTTCTCATCCAGCATATTTTGAAAAAATTTGATCATCTCCCAATGATCAAAAAGCCTGAAGCTTTCGAAATCTCTTATAAATTGGTTTAGAGTACGTCTGATTTGACTCATTTTATTTGCTTATAAGTTAATGAATGATGATTGTTTGAAGGTTCCTTTAAGACTAATTTCCTCTTTTAAAGTAGTATCTCTTGATCTTTAAAATATCTATACCATCATCTATATTCCATACCTCTTTTTTAGCACTCTATCTCTCTCTACCCCTTTTCTCTCTATAACTGTCTCTTTCTGTCTATCACTACCCCTCCACTTATTCACTATTTCACCATATTTTCGATTAGCCTTCTTGAAGTCGTCATCGCTACTTTCAAGATCATTTTCAGTTAAACATTCAAAGTGCGGAGAAGTAAATGAAAAAAAAAAATAAATAAATAAAACAAAAATGGAGTCTACAACAAATCTAACATCAAAATTTAATTCACTAAAAAATAAAACCTTAATCCACATAAAGGAGCTTGAGACATCAACTAAATACACCATTCGAAAAGTGTCAAGAGTAACAACAAAATATGGGCCAACACTAAAAGTTGAAATGGAAAACCACATAATGTTCCTCCCAAAGCGATATAATGATTTAACCGATGCTGAAATTAAAGAACTCTCGAGCGGATCATATTGCTTAAGTAGAGAAGGTGAACAAAGCTTAATTGTTGAAAGCGAGCTGAGTGAATTTCTAATTCAAAATTCCCAATTTCCAATTTGGCAATAATATATAATAATTTTGTATTTTAAATTATAAATAAAAATACATGAAAGAGTTTTGTAAAATATAAATGTTTGTGCTTTTTTATTTAATATTTTCAGTTATTTCATAAAGAAATTTAAGACATAAATGACCACAGGTAAATGTATTGAAATTCTAATGTTGATTATAGTTGTATTTTATATTTCTACCAAGATATTTGACTACTTCCGAAGGAGGTTGTAAGTTTCCAAAGCTGTCGAAATATTCTTTTTCATTGTTGTTTTTATAATATGCTACCCAATGTGTACCAGGTCCTGTTGATACGTCTAAATTGATTATTCCACATTCTATTTTCTTTGTTCGTTTTGGTAGAGTATTCAACATGAAAACTCCTCTAAAATATAGAATATTTATAGAGAAACGGTTTATGTCCACATCAGATAGTGGTCTGTTCGTAGCATCTCTAAGAGTTTTTTGATTCCTCTTTGTAAACTAAACCATAACCCTTTTTATATGGTTTTAAGTAAAGTCCCTTTCCAACTGCTATAGATTCCATCGCTCTATTATGTCTAATTGCTTCATCAAGTTGATTTTTTGCATTCTTTGTTGCATTAACAGCTTTAGCTATAGCAGCACCTCCAGTTGTTAGACTACCAATTGCACCCAGAGCAGTTAAAATCGGTATTAGAGGCAAAAACCCACCAATTTTTGGTACACGTATTACATGTGGTACTATAATTTGAGATTTTCTTCCTTTTAATGATTTGTTGATAGTTTTTCGGGCAATTTTAATTGCTGAGTTAATATTTAATGGTTTTTCCTTCTTTAGTATTTTTGTTGCAGCTCTAATTGATGTTCTAAACAGTTTTTTATCATTTATCTTGTTCTTTTTAACATTTTTCTTTTTCTCCACACCCATACCAAATTTTGTTTTGGCTTTCATTGCGTTAGTAACCATATAGGCAAATGATTTTTCAGCAATACTACTATCTTTTGATAAAACTCGATCCCAAGCTTAATTTTCAAGTATTTTATCAGCTTTATGTCTAATGCTTAAATCCTTACAAGCAGAGTCCAATAAATTAATTCCTTTGTCACCTCAATTTAAACGTTTTTGTAGTTTTGTTTCAGGTCCACAATACTAATATCCGGGAAGATAAAGTTCACCAGTTAGAGAGTTTATTCTTTTTATCTACTATACCTCCTCCAACGAAGGTGTTTTTATGACTAAACGTTTTTTGATATTGTATAACTATATCATCTAATTTTGTCGATAATAACAGGTAACATTTATAAAATCTATTTAGTTCGTAATATTGTTCCTTTTACTATTTTTTTTTTGTTTACTTGCCTCTATCATGACTGATCGTTTCTCAGTCCTTAAACTTGTATATTCTGAACTTCTGTCTTGATATTACTTTCTTCTTTCATGCGAATTCCTGTTTTTTCTTTTCATATCACTTAAACATGCACAGTCTTGTTATCGTTGAAAGGTTCTGTACAAAACAAATCGAATTTCACAATATTATGAAATTCCATTATATTTCATTAGGTATTTTCTTATCGACACCAACTGCTTTAACACCATCTCATTTACGTTTGATAACAGCAAATAGTACAATAGGTGTCAGCTACTAGATCAGCTTATCAGCTATTAGATCAGCTTATTAGCACCTGGTCTGTTTTTCAGATCAGCTTTTCAGGAGCTGGTCTGGTTTTCAGATCAGCTTATCAGGACCTGGTCTGGTTTTCAGATCAGCTTATCAGGACCTGGTCTGGTTTTCAGATCAGCTTTTCATGACCTGGTCTGGTTTTCAGATCAGCTTTTCAGGACCTGGTCTGGTTTTCAGATCAGCTTATCAGGACCTGGTCTGGTTTTCAGATCAGCTTTTCAGGACCTGGTCTGGTTTTCAGATCAGCTTATCAGGACCTGGTCTGGTTTTCAGATCAGCTTATCAGGACCTGGTCTGGTTTTCAGATCAGGCTATCAGGACCTGGTCTGGTTTTCAGATCAGCTTATCAGGAGCTGGTCTGATTTTCAGGTCAGCTTATTAGGAGCTGGTCTGAGTTTCAGGTCAGCTTATTAGGAGCTGGTCTGGTTTTCAGGTCAGATGAAATAACTAAAGTCTATCTTTTATTAGCAGTATTTTTTTTTCTATAACGAAAATCGTTTAATTCAATATATTTGCTTATAATCATAAATCCATATTTATCCTTCCAACACTCTACAAATTTTTTAAAACTTGTCAAAATTCATATTACTGCCAACATGAACCTTGTAAACATGCTTCATATTTTCCTCATCTTACTTAAACATTATAATTACATTTGCATTGTCTCTTATTAAATGCTTATAGCCATATTCATAAAAATTTTAAACAGCATTTCAAATGTTGTTTGAGCAAAATTCGCTAAAATTGTATTCATAATAGAATATTAGCGTAAAAACGTTTTTTAACTTGCGTAAATCACCAAATCTTAAAAATTAAATGCACCCATATTTAAAATAATTTTGAATTGACGTCGTTGTAGTTTTGCTTCTTGCTTATTTATATTTTTAACTTTGTCTGTATGTATGTATGTATGCATGTATTAAGAATTATGCTTATGTTTGGCACAAGTAGAATGAGTCATCATTATTCTGTCGCCCCGTAAAAAAAAAAATATACACGTACACGTACATATGTATGTATATTATTCTGCTTTCCACATGCAACATCAGCAAATATCATAATTGAAATGTATTAAGCTTCATTACCAGAAAAAAATAAATGTATAATAACCCCATTCTTTTAATTATGAAATTATGAAATTTCTTTAACTATTCATATTTGTAGTAGTATATAGATAATTTTAGTATAAATATATGTTTTTAAACCTCAGATAGTAGTAGGGAATTGTTCATCCTGGCGCCGATTAAAATTGTGAAATTGTGGCTGAAATTGTTAAATTGTGGGCTGAAATTGTTAAATTTGGGTAATTAAAATTTGAAAATTTTAAAATTCTTGAAATTTGATACCTACGAGGGTGGTTCAATAAGTCCTTTAAATATTTTTCGAGGGTGGTTCAATAAGTCACTCTTATTTTTTTAACATAAGGAGTTTTTGTTTACATTAAGTGTATGTCTGTCTCTCTCTCTGTCTGTCTGCATGACCGTGGAAATTTGAGTCTTTCAGTGATTTGGGTTGTGTAATAATTTCTGGGTGTCCTTTGTCGGGGTTATGGGTAATTAAACTTAAAAATTTTAATCTACGCCGGATGTCCAATTCCCTACTACTATCTGAGGTTTAAAAACATATATTTATACTAAAATTATCTATATACTACTACAAATATGAATAGTTAAAGAAATTACATAATTTCATAATTAAAAGAATGGGTTATTATACATTTATTTTTTTTCTGGTAATGAAGCTTAATACATTTCAATTATGATATTTGCTGATGTTGCATGTGGAAAGCAGAATAATATACATACATATGTACGTGTACGTGTATATTTTTGTATGGGGCGACAGAAGAATGATGACTCATTCTACTTGTGCCAAACATAAGCATAATTCTTAATACATGCATACATACATACATACAGACAAAGTTAAAAATATAAATAAACAAGAAGCAAAACTACAACGACGTCAATTCAAAATTATTTTAAATATGGGTGCCTTTAATTTTTAAGATTTGGTGATTTACGCAAGTTAAAAAACGGTTTTACGCTAATATTCTATTATGAATACAATTTTAGCGAATTTTGCTCAAACAACATTTGAAATGCTGTTTAAAATTTTTATGAATATGGCTATAAGCATTTAATAAGAGACAATGCAAATGTAATTATAATGTTTAAGTAAGATGAGGAAAATATGAAGCATGTTTACAAGGTTCATGTTGGCAGTAATATGAATTTTGACAAGTTTTAAAAAATTTGTAGAGTGTTGGAAGGATAAATATGGATTTTTGATTATAAGCAAATATATTGAATTAAACGATTTTCGTTATAGAAAAAAAATACTGCTAATAAAAGATAGACTTTAGTTATTTCATCTGACCTGAAAACCAGACCAGCTCCTAATAAGCTGACCTGAAAATCAGACCAGCTCCTAATAAGCTGACCTGAAAATCAGACCAGCTCCTGATAAGCTGATCTGAAAACCAGACCAGGTCCTGATAGCCTGATCTGAAAACCAGACCAGGTCCTGATAAGCTGATCTGAAAACCAGACCAGGTCATGAAAAGCTGATCTGAAAACCAGACCAGGTCATGAAAAGCTGATCTGAAAACCAGACCAGGTCCTGATAAGCTGATCTGAAAACCAGACCAGGTCCTGATAAGCTGATCTGAAAACCAGACCAGCTCCTGAAAAGCTGATCTGAAAAACAGACCAGGTGCTAATAAGCTGATCTAATAGCTGATAAGCTGATCTAATAGCTGACACCTATTGTACTATTTGCTGTTATCAAACGTAAATGAGATGGTGTTAAAGCAGTTGGTGTCGATAAGAAAATACCTAATGAAATATAATGGAATTTCATAATATTGTGAAATTCGATTTGTTTTGTACAGAACCTTTCAACGATAACAAGACTGTGCATGTTTAAGTGATATGAAAAGAAAAAACAGGAATTCGCATGAAAGAAGAAAGTAATATCAAGACAGAAGTTCAGAATATACAAGTTTAAGGACTGAGAAACGATCAGTCATGATAGAGGCAAGTAAACAAAAAAAAAAATAGTAAAAGGAACAATATTACGAACTAAATAGATTTTATAAATGTTACCTGTTATTATCGACAAAATTAGATGATATAGTTATACAATATCAGAAAACGTTTAGTCATAAAAACACCTTCGTTGGAGGAGGTATAGTAGATAAAAAGAATAAACTCTCTAACTGGTGAACTTTATCTTCCCGGATATTAGTATTGTGGACCTGAAACAAAACTACAAAAACGTTTAAATTGAGGTGACAAAGGAATTAATTTATTGGACTCTGCTTGTAAGGATTTAAGCATTAGACATAAAGCTGATAAAATACTTGAAAATTAAGATTGGGATCGAGTTTTATCAAAAGATAGTAGTATTGCTGAAAAATCATTTGCCTATATGGTTACTAACGCAATGAAAGCCAAAACAAAATTTGGTATGGGTGTGGAGAAAAAGAAAAATGTTAAAAAGAACAAGATAAATGATAAAAAACTGTTTAGAACATCAATTAGAGCTGCAACAAAAATACTAAAGAAGGAAAAACCATTAAATATTAACTCAGCAATTAAAATTGCCCGAAAAACTATCAACAAATCATTAAAAGGAAGAAAATCTCAAATTATAGTACCACATGTAATACGTGTACCAAAAATTGGTGGGTTTTTGCCTCTAATACCGATTTTAACTGCTCTGGGTGCAATTGGTAGTCTAACAACTGGAGGTGCTGCTATAGCTAAAGCTGTTAATGCAACAAAGAATGCAAAAAATCAACTTGATGAAGCAATTAGACATAATAGAGCGATGGAATCTATAGCAGTTGGAAAGGGACTTTACTTAAAACCATATAAAAAGGGTTATGGTTTAGTTTACAAAGAGGAATCAAAAAACTCTTAGAGATGCTACGAACAGACCACTATCTGATGTGGACATAAACCGTTTCTCTATAAATATTCTATATTTTAGAGGAGTTTTCATGTTGAATACTCTACCAAAACGAATAAAGAAAATAGAATGTGGAATAATCAATTTAGACGTATCAACAGGACCTGGTACACATTGGGTAGCATATTATAAAAACAACAATGAAAAAGAATATTTCGACAGCTTTGGAAACTTACAACCTCCTTCGGAAGTAGTCAAATATCTTGGTAGAAATATAAAATACAACTATAATCAACATTAGAATTTCAATACATTTACCTGTGGTCATTTATGTCTTAAATTTCTTTATGAAATAACTGAAAATATTAAATAAAAAAGCACAAACATTTATATTTTACAAAACTCTTTCATGTATTTAAATAATACAAATACAAATTAAAATACAAAATTATTATATATTATTGCCAAATTGGAAATTGGGAATTTTGAATTAGAAATTCACTCAGCTCGCTTTCAACAATTAAGCTTTGTTCACCTTCTCTACTTAAGCAATATGATCCGCTCGAGAGTTCTTTAATTTCAGCATCGGTTAAATCATTATATCGCTTTGGGAGGAACATTATGTGGTTTTCCATTTCAACTTTTAGTGTTGGCCCATATTTTGTTGTTACTCTTGACACTTTTCGAATGGTGTATTTAGTTGATGTCTCAAGCTCCTTTATGTGGATTAAGGTTTTATTTTTTAGTGAATTAAATTTTGATGTTAGATTTGTTGTAGACTCCATTTTTGTTTTATTTATTTATTTTTTTTTTCATTTACTTCTCCGCACTTTGAATGTTTAACTGAAAATGATCTTGAAAGTAGCGATGACGACTTCAAGAAGGCTAATCGAAAATATGGTGAAATAGTGAATAAGTGGAGGGGTAGTGATAGACAGAAAGAGACAGTTATAGAGAGAAAAGGGGTAGAGAGAGATAGAGTGCTAAAAAAGAGGTATGGAATATAGATGATGGTATAGATATTTTAAAGATCAAGAGATACTACTTTAAAAGAGGAAATTAGTCTTAAAGGAACCTTCAAACAATCATCATTCATTAACTTATAAGCAAATAAAATGAGTCAAATCAGACGTACTCTAAACCAATTTATAAGAGATTTCGAAAGCTTCAGGCTTTTTGATCATTGGGAGATGATCAAATTTTTTCAAAATATGCTGGATGAGAACGAAGAATATGGTATCATGGAAGATGAAGACAACACAGAAGGCCACTTCAGAAGCTGTCCTTGGTATAATCCTGAGTGTGAGGAAGGACCAGATACTTGCAGATGTACAATATATTTTTTGCGTAAAAGTATATTAGAAAATTTAATAATTGGATATTATGAAATGTTTCCATCATTATAATAAAAATAAATAAAATTAAATTAAAATGTATTATTAATATAAATAAAATTAAACTAAATTTATCTTTGTTTTGTGTTATTTTTTAAAGGAAAGTTAGGATTCATCTATTCGAATATAAAATAACAGAAACTTGTATGTAGTGAAAAATATAAGGACTTATCCGATTGTCTAAACTGTTTCTCTTTTAATGGAATTTCATAACATTGTGAAATTCAATTTGTCTTGTGCATAACCTCTCAAAGAAAACAAGACTGTACATGTTTAAGCATCATGAAAACAAGACTGTGCATGTCTAAGCATCATGAAAACAAGACTGTGCATGTCTAAGCGATACGAAAACAAGACTGTACATGTTTAAGCGACATGAAAACAAGAATTTGCAAATAAGCAAAAACAAAAATTTTTTTGATCTAGCGAAGTAAAGCTAGTAAAGAAATAAAAACCATTCACATAATTAATTCTTTTTCCAATATTTTATTTAAAATTTTTTCTTAAAAATTCATACACATATTTAACTAATGTATGTAGATACCCAGAAAAAAAATAGACAAAAATTCTCTATTTCAAGTAGTAAAATGTGAAAAAAAGGTGTGGTACATTAGAAGAAAAAAATAAATAAATATATAGACTGACTGACCAACTAAAACGTACACTCTGTCCGATGGATATACAAAGCACACTTAAACATTTCAGAAATATATACACAACACGCTGAACTTTAATAAAATGAGAAAAAAAAAATCATATAGAACGTCAAATGAAAGCCATAGGTAATAGCCCTTCATAAAATAAACATATACATATGTACCTTATTAATGTAAACATATTATCAGTATAAAGCAACAGAAATTTCGTCAAACAAAGTCATCTTGTATCCTAGAGGAACCGTCGAAAGGGTATACCTAAAGTCTCTGAAAACCACTTCGTTTTCTGATGATCGCTTTTCAACAAGAAAATAAGTTTGTTCATTGTGACTAATTTAAAAGTACATTTAAATTCAGTCTCATATCCGATCTTAACTGCATCAGAATTTAAGAAAAAAGCTCCTTTTATTCTATTGAATAAAATTTTAATTTAAAACAGTAAGCAAAGATATCAGCTTCAACTTCAAATGATTTCATCACAAAAAAAAAACTAGTGATTGTTTTCAACAATTATGAAAATAATAATTTCAATATAAAGCTCCCTTTTGATTTTAAATGTTTATCAATAAAAATAAAAAAGAAGTAAGTTGACTACCAAAGAAAAAAAAAACTAACTATAAAACTAATATATAAGCTGGAGTGCCGGATCAGTTTCATTTAAAAATGTTTATACATTTTCATAAAGCAAAGCAAGATTTTTAAAACAAATGTAGAAAGTGAAGAAAAAAGTCTATAGTTAGAAAAATATTATGTACCACAAAAATTTCTAACGTTAACTTACTAACGTTGCATCAACTTTAAAAAATATAAATTGAGTATAAGGAATATTTCTATTATAGTTGGTATTACTATAGAGTATGTATCTTCAGGAATTCAGTTTTACTTAAAAACAGAAAATCCTCACAAGCTTTTAAGTAAACGCAGATAAAAATTAAAACGTTTTTATTTTCAAATAAAAAAAAAACTGAATATATCGCATCTATACACAGACGAATATTTACAACAACAACACCAACAACAAGAAGAACAAAAGACATCAATGACAAAAAAAAATGTATTCAAAGATTGAAATAAACAAAATCTGTAATATAAACAAATTTCATATAGGCAGACTTTAACGCGAGACAAATTTAAGTATGAGAAAATATAAAACAAGCGTAAGTATAAAAACATAATAAGATTAGGGAAGTCCAGACATATGATAGTATTTTATAGTACCAAATGTCGATACTGAAAACAATTTATTTCTATCTACATATAAATATTAGCGCAAATACACACACTCATAGCAGAATTCATATAATAAATATCCAAGAAAATTTCAACAACACCCCACCTTTTGCAAATCATGACGAGCCTTAAATTCTCCCTCAGATATACATACACAAATTCCCATGATCATACATACATACATATACAATATATAAGATTAATCTCAACAACACAACATTCTCACCTGAAATTACAGATAGTCTTAAACTTCTATAGACGTCTATACACATATATTCTCACGGCTACATATTACAAGAACACCTCTCCCCTAATAAATCACAATCATCTTAAATTCTTACAAAAATACATACATACATACATACAAATAACCAATTTACCTCAACAACATCCTCACCTACCTCAAATCACGATCAGCCTTAAACTACTATAGACAGACACATCCACAAATCCCCATGGATACATATTACGTCAACAACCCTGCCCACCCAAATCATGGTCAGCCTTAAACTCCTACAGACATACAAACACACAGATTCCCCCGGTTACATATTACTAGAACACCTCACCCCTCATACATCACAATCAGCCCTAAGCTCCTACAGAAATACACACATTGAAATTCCTACAAACATACACACACACACACACACACACACACACACACATACACACACATACACACACACACATACACACGCAATCGATCTACCTCAACTACACCCCGCCCCTTCCAATCAAATCCTCACCTACCTCAAATCACGATCAGCCTTAAACTACTATAGACAGACACATCCACAAATCCCCATGGATACATATTACGTCAACAACCCTGCCCACCCAAATCATGGTCAGCCTTAAACTCCTACAGACATACAAACACACAGATTCCCCCGGTTACATATTACTAGAACACCTCACCCCTCATAAATCACAATCAGCCCTAAGCTCCTACAGAAATACACACATTGAAATTCCTACAAACACACACACACACACATACACACACACATACACACACACACATACACACGCAATCGATCTACCTCAACTACACCCCGCCCCCTGCCAATCAAACCCACCCCTAAATTCTCACAGACAGACAGACACACCCACAAATTCCTATG
Organism: Tachina grossa; assembly: GCA_949987645.1. Lineage (NCBI taxonomy): Eukaryota > Metazoa > Arthropoda > Insecta > Diptera > Tachinidae > Tachina > Tachina grossa. Next base: position 104,080,169 of record OX465274.1, on the reverse strand, counting down.
GTTACATAATACTACAACAACGCCACCTACTCAAATCACGTCCAAATTCTCACAGTCTATCAACACGAACATTAGCATCAGAAAAAATAACTTTCACGTTTTCCCGTCGTCATTAGGAAAAATCATTTTCCCGTCGGCATTTGAAAAAATTATATTCATGTTTTGCCGTCGGCATTAGGAAAAATTAATAAACATGTTTTGCCGTCGGCATTTGAAAAAAATAATAATCATGTATTGCCGTCGGCATATACACTCATATGAAACCTCAAAAAAAATCACCCGTTATCACAATTAATGTAACCCAAAAAAAAAATCACCCGTTCACACAAAGTTAATGTAAACAAAAAACTCCTAATGTAAACAAAAAACATCAAAGCGCCGCCGAAAACACAAATTTCCAAGAATTTTAAAATTTCAGCAACAATTTAACAATTTCAGCCACAATTTAACAATTTCAGCCACAATTTAACAATTTCAGCCCACAATTTAACAATTTCAGCCACAATTTCACAATTTTAATCGGCGCCAGGATGAACAATTCCCTACTACTTGACGGTATTATGACATATGATGAAATTAATACAAACATGCACAGACACACACACACACACACACACACTACATACACACACACACACACACACATTACACATTCCCCCCAATTCATATGAGAATCGTGTAGTAGTTGTCAAATCTAATTTCTCTGTTGGTATTACGAGATATGATGAAATTCCCACAGTCTAGCAACACCCATACCAAAATCGCTAACATCAGTTTGCAATACAAAGGTACGATAAAAATCGGGGACACGTGAATATAGGTGCTTCTATAAGTTTTTGCTGTATTTCTCCGAAAGCTATTTCCTATAATTGTTACATTAAAGTAAAATATATTGAAATAAAAATATCACTACCCCTATCAAAAACTATACTTATCAACCTGATTGGATTCTAAACATTTAATATCTGAACTGCACTTGTACACATAAAACCTATGCCAACACAACATTTTATATCAATAAGAATATCAACGTCAATAGCTTAGAAAACCTATACACATTCATTTATAAATATGTATGAAAAAGTGTTGATGTAACTCACACAAGCAATGATATTTTTCAAAGCAAAAATAGAAACGATCGCATACATTAATACAACAACATATACATCCATTACCAAATACATTCCGCATTCACTTCCATTCAGCCATAGGGTTGCCAATCTCTACAGCTATTAGATTATTTCCCCACAGATCGCAAACATAAATGCGTACATATATACACAATAACCCTACATAAGCATACCAACGATAGCTCAAAACAGCTGCAGAAAGTCTATCAAATAACAATCACTATATGCACACAAATACACAGATCCTTTGTAACTACCCTGCAGTCAGAATGGGAGCAAGTGTCTTTGTGTCAACACTAAAATTCTAGTAACAATTTTGGTATAATAAGTTTTCTTCTATCCGTCAGTATAAAAGAAGAAGAGGAAACAGATATGGTGTATTTGTGGTGGACTTGTCAATAACTTGTCAGTATACATACATTTGTATGTACGTCGCACAAGCGGCAAGTCAAAAGCGACTCAGTACATTTTCACCATCGACATTTCCTACTGGGTATAATGATTGTTTGCCACTACAACAAAAGTATCGGACACCATCAAACATACAAGTAAATACAAAAACACATACACAAACACACACACACACACTCCCATACACACATACAAACGCCCCCATACACATGCATAGACATAACCAAGGAATCAGACTCACACACAACACACACACACGCACACACACACACAATAGCAGCATGAAAATCCCAAAAATCTCCCCATTTATAACAGGGTTGCCATCATTTTTATTTTTCCCCGGTTTTGAATTCCCAAAACAGGACTATCTCCGCCATTACTAATCTACTCGTTAAATTTCAAAAACTTAACTTACCCATTAGCACTAAACAAAATTAAGAAATTCGAAGTAAATAATCCAGCAATAAGTGTTAATGTGTTTGGGTACGATGAGGGAGCAGATCAAATCATCGGTCCCTATTATGGGACCAAGGATGAAAAAGTAAAGCATGTCAACTTGTTGCTTTTGGAGAATGATGAAGTTCATCATTATATTTTGATAAAGGACATATCAAGGTAAGTTAGAATATTATACAACATTTTAATTTAATGAGACATATATTTAAGTTTTTTATATTTTATACTATGTACATTTTACTAATAAACTTTTATATATTTTTTGTCATTCACAGACTTTTACGAAGTCAGATAACTCAGCACCATGATAAGCTACATATCTGCAACACCTGTCTCCAATACACACATAACGAAAATGGTATGAGTAGCCATAAGGCGGAATGCGGCAAAATAGTGACAACTATGCCGTCAGGTCCAGATGCAGTTCTAAGTTTTAAGGGGCATCAGAGGAAAATGGATGTCCCCTTTGTGGTGTACGCAGACTTCGAATGCATCCTGGAAGACATTAGTAATAACGTGAGTAGTAAAACCAGTCTTGTCAAAAAGCACACTCCTTGTGCTTTTAGTTACTACATTAAGGGCCATTATCACAACTTAAAGATAGCTAAAAGTAGGGTTTTATCGGACGTATAAAAACTTTATCATTTGCAAAATTTTACTTTAACCTAAAGTGAGCGATAAATTATAGGCAAGTTTATCCTACATGGTAATTTAAATCCAATTTGCAATAATGGAAAGCTTTTTATACGTCGGATAAAATCCTACTTTTAACTATCTTTAAGTTGTAATAATGGCCCTAAGTGTCTCCATAACAATAAGTTAGATAAATTAAGGGTTTATAGAGGGAAAGATGCTTCACAAAAATTTGTTTCATTTTTAATTAAAGATTGTGAGGATATTTATAATAATCATTTAGTAAATAATATGCAAATGGATACTTTATCCCCTTCTGATATTTATAATTTATATATATATATATATATATTTGTCAAAAATTTCTAGGTAAAGATCGCGTTAGAGATCATTGTCACATTAGAGGTGAATATAGAGGTGCAGCCCACAATAACTGTAATTTGAATTACCAAATTCCCAAGTTTATACCAGTTTACTTTCACAATTACTCAAATTATGACTCACATCTTTTTATTAAAGAACTAGGTGAAATTTCTATGCAACTGAAAGTACTCCCTCTCAATAAGGAGCTTTATATATCACTCTCGCAATTTACAGAAATGAGCGATGGTCATAATCTTGAAATAAGATTTCTTGATACATTACGCTTTATGGCTGAGAGTTTAGAATCATTAGCCTGCAATTTGTCGGATAATGATTTTACCACTATAAGGACCTTGTTTCAATCAGAAAAAGGATTTCAGCTTATTAAGAAGAAAGGCATTTTCCCCTATGAGTACCTAAATTCATTTCAAAAATTAGACGAGTGCCAGCTGCCTTCACGCAGTGATTTCTTTAATAAGTTGAACAATAAAGAGTGTTCGTTAGAGGAATACTCACATGCTGTAGAGGTATGGAATACTTTTGGTTGCAAAACAATGAAAGATTACATGGAACTTTACTTAAAAACAGATGTCCTCTTACTGACAGATATTTTCGAGAACTTTAGAAAAGTTTGTAAAGGTATTTATGAGCTGGATCCATGTCAATACTATACCGCACCTGGACTTTCCTGGGATGCAATGTTAAAATACACAAAAATTGAACTAGAATTATTGACGGACATAGACATGTACAATTTTATGAAAAAAGGAATACGTGGGGGAATCGTACAGTGTAGCCAAAGATATTCGAAAGCGAATAACAAATATTTGGAAGATTTCGATAAAGAGAAGCCCTCAGAGTTTCTTGTCTATTTAGACGCAAATAACCTTTACGGTTTGGCAATGTCGGAATATCTTCCTCATGGTGGGTTCAGATGGTTATCGCAAGACGAGCTGAATCTGGATCCAAACAGCATAGCTGACAATGGATCAGACGGTTATGTATATGAGGTCACTTTAGATTATTCTTCTCACTTACATGACTTGCATAATGACCTACCTTTTTGCGCTGAAAATAAAAAACCACTGCAAGCGAAGTATAGCAAGTTGATAACCGATTTCTCTACAAAGCAATCATACGTGATACACTTTAGAGCTCTGAAACAATGCTTAGAAAATGGCTTAGTTTTAAAGAAAACTCATCGTATTCTAGCATTTAAACAATCTCCATGGTTAAAAGGCTATATTGACCTAAATACCAGACATAGAGCCACTGCTAAAAATGCTTTTGAAAAAAACTTTTTCAAGCTACTTAATAATGCAGTCTATGGTAAAACCATGGAAAATGTGGATAAGAGGAGAGATGTTAAAATTGTCAATAATTGGGAGAGAACGAATTGTAATCGTTTGGGGACTCAAGATTGGATATCAAAACCAAATTTTCATAGTTTATCTATATTTTCCGAAGATCTGGTAGCAATCGAAATGACTAGAGTCAAAACCTGCAACAATAAACCAATTTACTTAGGATTTTGAGTACTTGAATTGTCCAAATGGAAAATGTATAATTTTCATTACGGGTACATGCAACCTAAGTTTAAGACAAAACTCTCATTGAACTATATGGACACGGACTCTTTTATATATTCAATAAAGACGGATGACTTTTACGCTGACATAAAAAATGACATAGAAGAACATTTTGATACATCGGACTATCCCACGGACAATACTTATAATTTCCCATTAATAAATAAAAAAGTTTTAGGCATGATGAAAGATGAAAACTGCGGTAAGATAATGACAGAATTTGTTGGGCTGCGATCAAAAATGTACTCATTCAGTATACAACATCAAAATGACGTTAAAAAATCAAAGGGGGTAAAAAGATCCATATTAGATAAATATAGTTTAGCTACTTATAGAAACTGTTTATTCAATAAGACTAATGTATACGATAATATGTTAACATTTAAATCTAAGCTTCACCATATATATACTAGTAAATTAAATAAGGTAGTCTTAAGTTATGGAGACGATAAGAGAAAAATTAGGTCAAATAATATTAACACATATGCATGGTATCATTTTCGTATTAAGGAAACTAACCCTGAATACGAACTTGATATGTTGCTAGATGAAATTGCTAGAATGCAAGAAAATAGCTAAAATTAGTTAATTTATGTATGTGTATGTATGTATCTGTTTCTGTAAGAATTTAAGATGATTGGGATTTATTAGGGACGAGGTGTTCTTGTATTATGTAGCCGGGAGAATCTATGTATATATGTCTGTAGCAGTTTAAGACTATTCATAATTTAGGATAGGTGAGTGTTGTGTTCTTGAGATTAATTCTGTAATCGTATATGTATGTATGTATGACAATGGGAATTTTTATATGTATATCTGGGGGAGAATTTTAGGCTGGTCGTGATTTGTGAAAGGTGGGGTGTTGTTGAAATTTTCTTGGATATTTCTTATATGAATTCTGCTATGTGTGTGTGTATTTGCGCTAATATTTATATGTAGATAGAAATAAATTGTTTTCAGTATAGACATTTGGTACTATAAAATACTATCATATGTCTGGACTTCCCTAATCTTATTATGTTTTTATACTTACGCTTGTTTTATATTTTCTCATACTTAAATTTGTCTCGCGTTAAAGTCTGCCTATATGAAATTTGTTTATATTACAGATTTTGTTTATTTCAATCTTGGAATACATTTTTTTTTTGTCATTGATGTCTTTTGTTCTTCTTGTTGTTGGTGCTGTTGTTGTAAATATTCGTCTGTGTATAGATGCGATATATTCAGTTTTTTTTATTTAAAAATAAAAACGTTTTAATTTTTATCTGCGTTTACTTAAAAGTTTGTGAGGATTTTCTGTTTTTAAGTAAAACTGAATTCCTGAAGATACATAGTCTATAGTAATAGCAACTAAAATAGAAATATTTCTTATACTTAATTTAAATTTTTTTAAAGTTGATGCAACGTTAGTAAGTTAACGTTAGAAATTTTTGGGGTACATAATTTTTTCTAACTATAGACTTTTTTCTTCACTTCCTACATTTATTTTGGAAAGCTTGCTTTGCTTTTTAAAAATGTATAAACATTTTTAAATGAAACTGATCCGGCACTCCAGCTTATATACTGATAGTTTTTTTTTTTTTTTTTTTCTTTGGTAGTCAACTTACTTCTTTTTTTATTTTTATTGATAAACATTTAAAATCAAAAGGGAGCTTTATATTGAAATTATTATTTTCATAATTGTTGAAAACAATCACTAGTTTTTTTTTTTTGTGATGAAATCATTTGAAGTTGAAGCTGATATCTTTGCTTACTGTTTTAAATTAAAATTTTATTCAATAGAATAAAAGGAGCTTTTTTCTTAAATTCTGATGCAGTTAAGATCGGATATGAGACTGAATTTAAATGTACTTTTAAATTAGTCACAATGAACAAACTTATTTTCTTGTTGAAAAGCGATCATCAGAAAACGAAGTGGTTTTCAGAGACTTTAGGTATACCCTTTCGACGGTTCCTCTAGGATACAAGATGACTTTGTTTGACGAAATTTCTGTTGCTTTATACTGATAATATGTTTACATTAATAAGGTACATATGTATATGTTTATTTTATGAAGGGCTATTACCTATGGCTTTCATTTGACGTTCTATATGATTTTTTTTCTCATTTTATTAAAGTTCAGCGTGTTGTGTATATATGTCTGAAATGTTTAAGTGTGCTTTGTGTGTCCATCGGACAGAGTGTACGTTTTAGTTTATATATTTATTATTTTTTTTCTTCTAATGTACCACACCTTTTTTTCACATTTTACTACTTGAAATAGAGAATTTTTGTCTAATTTTTTTCTGGGTATCTACACACATTAGTTAAATATGTGTATGAATTTTTAAGAAAAAAATTTAAATAAAATATTGGAAAAAGAATTAATTATGTGAATGGTTTTTATTTCTTTATTAGCTTTACTTCGCTAGATCAAAAAAATTTTTGTTTTTGCTTATTTGCAAATTCTTGTTTTCATGTCGCTTAAACATGTACAGTCTTGTTTTCATGATGCTTAGACATGCACAGTCTTGTTTTCATGATGCTTAAACATGTACAGTCTTGTTTTCTTTGAGAGGTTATGCACAAGACAAATTGAATTTCACAATATTATGAAATTCCATTAAATTTCATATTTTCCTAAAGAGAAACAATTTAGACAATCGGATAAGTCCTTATATTTTTCACTACATACAAGTTTCTGTTATTTTATATTCGAATAGATGAATCCTAAATTTCCTTTAAAAAATAACACAAAACAAGGATAAATTTAATTTAATTTTATTTATATTAATAATACATTTTAATTTAATTTTATTTATTTTTATTATAATGATGGAAACATTTCATAATATCCAATTATTAAATTTTCTAATATACTTTTACGCAAAAAATATATTGTACATCTGCAAGTATCTGGTCCTTCCTCACACTCAGGATTATACCAAGGACAGCTTTTGAAGTGGCCTTCTGTGTTGTCTTCATCTTCCATGATACCATATTCTTCGTTCTCATCCAGCATATTTTGAAAAAATTTGATCATCTCTCAATGATCAAAAAGCCTGAAGCTTTCAAAATCTCTTATAAATTGGTTTAGAGTACGTCTGATTTGACTCATTTTATTTGCTTATAAGTTAATGAATGATGATTGTTTGAAGGTTCCTTTAAGACTAATTTCCTCTTTTAAACTTTTAAAGTAGTATCTCTTGATCTTTAAAATATCTATACCATCATCTATATTCCATACCTCTTTTTTAGCACTCTATCTCTCTCTACCCCTTTTCTCTCTATAACTGTCTCTTTCTGTCTATCACTACCCCTCCACTTATTCACTACTTCACCATATTTTCGATTAGCCTTCTTGAAGTCGTCATCGCTACTTTCAAGATCATTTTCAGTTAAACATTCAAAGTGCGGAGAAGTAAATAAAAAAAATAAATAAATAAAACAAAAATGGAGTCTACAACAAATCTAACATCAAAATTTAATTCACTAAAAAATAAAACCTTAATCCACATAAAGGAGCTTGAGACAACAACTAAATACACCATTCGAAAAGTGTCAAGAGTAACAACAAAATATGGGCCAACACTAAAAGTTGAAATGGAAAACCACATAATGTTCCTCCCAAAGCGATATAATACTTTAACCGATGCTGAAATTAAAGAACTCTCGAACGGATCATATTGCTTAAGTAGAGAAGGTGAACAAAGCTTAATTGTTGAAAGCGAGCTGAGTGAATTTCTAATTCAAAATTCCCAATTTCCAATTTGGCAATAATATATAATAATTTTGTATTTTAAATTATAAATAAAAATACATGAAAGAGTTTTGTAAAATATAAATGTTTGTGCTTTTTTATTTAATATTTTCAGTTATTTCATAAAGAAATTTAAGACATAAATGACCACAGGTAAATGTATTGAAATTCTGATGTTGATTATAGTTGTATTTTATATTTCTACCAAGATATTTGACTACTTCCGAAGGAGGTTGTAAGTTTCCAAAGCTGTCGAAATATTCTTTTTCATTGCTGTTTTTATAATATGCTACCCAATGTGTACCAGGTCCTGTTGATACGTCTAAATTGATTATTCCACATTCTATTTTCTTTGTTCGTTTTGGTAGAGTATTCAACATGAAAACTCCTCTAAAATATGGAATATTTATAGAGAAACGGTTTATGTCCACATCAGATAGTGGTCTGTTCGTAGCATCTCTAAGAGTTTTTTGATTCCTCTTTGTAAACTAAACCATAACCCTTTTTATATGGTTTTAAGTAAAGTCCCTTTCCAACTGCTATAGATTCCATCGCTCTATTATGTCTAGTTGCTTCATCAAGTTGATTTTTTGCATTCTTTGTTGCATTAACAGCTTTAGCTATAGCAGCACCTCCAGTTGTTAGACTACCAATTGCACCCAGAGCAGTTAAAATCGGTATTAGAGGCAAAAACCCACCAATTTTTGGTACTATAATTTGAGATTTTCTTCCTTTTAATGATTTGTTGATAGTTTTTCTGGCAATTTTAATTGCTGAGTTAATATCTAATGGTCTTACCTTCTTTAGTATTTTTGTTGCAGCTCTAATTGATGTTCTAAACAGTTTTTTATCATTTATCTTGTTCTTTTTAACATTTTTCTTTTTCTCCACACCCATACCAAATTTTGTTTTGGCTTTAATTGCGTTAGTAACCATATAGGCAAATGATTTTTCAGCAATACTACTATCTTTTGATAAAACTCGATCCCAAGCTGAATTTTCAAGTATTTTATCAGCTTTATGTCTAATGCTTAAATCCTTATTTTTCGAATAAGCTATATCGTGATCTTTACAAGCAGAGTCCAATAAATTAATTCCTTTATCACCTCGATTTAAACGTTTTTGTAGTTTTGTTCCAGGTCCACAGTACTGATATCCAGGAAGATGAAGTTCAACAGGTAGAGAGTTTATTATTTTATCTACTATACCTCCTCCAACGAAGGTGTTTTTATGACTAAACGTTTTCTGATATCGTATAACCATATTATCTGATTTTTTCTATAATAAGAGGTAACATTTATGAAATGTATTTAGTTACAAAAATGCAGTTAGTGAAACAACATAAAAATATTTTAGTTCGTAATATTGATGAATCATCGAACATCACTTCAAAAATAAAGCATAGCCCCCTCTTACCAAATTCTATTCGTGCTCTAATAGTGGGACCATCAAATTGTGGAAAGACTAATGTTATGATCGGCTTACTAGAAAGTCCTAATGGACTCAAGTTTGAAAACATCTATTTATACTCAAAATCTCTTTATCAACCCAAATATGAGTACTTGAAGAAACTAATTTCACCAATTGAAGGAATGGGATATTATACATTCACCGATAATGAATCAGTTATTCCACTTGACGAAGCTAAAACTAATTCAATTATGATATTTGATGATGTTGCATGTGAAAAGCAGAATAATATACGTACATATTTTTGTATGGGGCGACATAGGGATATTGATTCATTCTACTTGTGTCAAACTTATACTAGAATTCCCAAGCATTTAATAAGAGACAATGCAAATGTTATTATAATGTTTAAGCAAGATGATACAAATATGAAGCATGTTTATAGGGATCATGTTGGCAGCGATATGAGTTACGAAAAGTTCCAAGAAATTTGTAGAGAATGTTGGAAGGATAAATATGGCTTTTTATTGATAAGCAAAGATAATGAATTAAATGATGGTCGCTACAGAAAGCAATTTGACTTTTTCATAACTATATAAACTACTTCTCATAAAAGATTGACTTTAGTTATTAATCTAACTTTAAACTTGATACATCTATTTGCTATAACCTCATCCGATACCTGATAAGCTGATCTCCAAACTATACCAGCTACCTGAAAACCAGACCAGCTCCTGATAAGCTGATCTAAAAACCAGACCAGGTCCTAATAAGCTGATCTGAAAACCAGACCAGGTCCTGAAAAGCTGATCTGAAAACCAGACCAGGTCCTGATAAGCTGATCTAAAAACCAGACCAGGTCCTGATAAGCTGATCTGAAAACCAGACCAGGTCCTGAAAAGCTGATCTGAAAACTAGACCAGGTCTTGATAAGCTGATCTGAAAACCAGACCAGGTCCTGAAAAGCTGATCTGAAAACCAGACCAGGTCCTGAAAAGCTGATCTCATTGCTGATACCTGTTATTTGCCCTTAGCAAACATGGATGAGAAAATTTTAAAACAGTTGGTGTTGACAAGGAATGTGTTGAAGAAAAAGCTTCGTAGTATAAAAACTGGTGAAATAGATACACGTGAACAATTAAGAGATACATTCAAACCTATAACAGAACCTCTTAAAGAATTCATAAATAGTTCTAAAAATTTTAAAAGAATTCGTATGAAAGAAGAAAGTAACATCAAGACAGAAGTTGAAAATAATACAAGTTTAAAGCCTGAAAACCCATCAGTCAAGATAGAGACAAGTACACCAAAAAAAACTAGTAGAAGGGACAATTTTTGATAATACCATCTTATTTAATGATGTTAATACTGAAAATGATGATGATGATGATGAAGATGATTTTTACTCACAGACTTCCAATACAGAATATACTTATACTGACTTATCAGTTTTGGAAGGGAGAAATGAGTTAGATACAAACTATGGCCCACATAAAGATTACAATAATGAATGGAAATTTGGTGATAGTAGCCTAAAACTGAATGAAGATAAAATACAAGTTGGTGGTCAGATATGGGCTCTAACACCAGGACTATTTTCTCTAATGTTTCATAAAATACCAAAAAATTACGATAAATTTGAACTTGAAATCTATAAAAAGATTTTAATTACTACTAATGCATATAGAAGAGACTTTAAACCTGATGGTCAAATTAAGGGTACTAAAGGATATAAATATAAATATATTATTAAGAAATTTATTGATGAGAAAAACCAGAAGAATTTACCTGAATCAACAGGGTCTAAGCCCAAAGGTAGCTCTTTAGGTAAGGGAATGATGCAAGTTAACTTTAATAAGCCCAACTATATATACTGGGACGATCCAAATGAGTTAGTAGATCGACTTCGACTACTGCTCGCATCACAAGGTGCAGGTCATACTAATCACAATAACGAAATTGTATCAATTATTGAAGAACTACGTGAAGCGAATATAATACACTAACTTTAATAAACTATATAGAGTATGTCTGTTGATAAATTTGGACATAATTTCTTTAAAAATGCACCTAAACTGCTGGGGTTCTTTGTGGATACGAACAACAACATTGATGTCCAACACAAAAGGATCAAAAATGTTGCAAAAGCTCTGGAGCAAAACGATGTTATCAATAAATTGTTTTTGCAAACTCAAATCGAAAAATTAGAAGAGAAATTATTACCATACTTTAAGGGGGACAATACTATAATACGAGAAGATATTCAAATGCAAATTGAGGAACTACAACGCGAAATAAAATTATATATAGAAGAAAATTATAAAATTGAAAAAGATATTCTACATATTAAAACATCCTTTGAAGAACAAATTGAACAGCTTAATGAAAAAATTTATAGGTTAGAAAATTACAAGTTTGTATCAATAGCTGAAAGTGCGTCAAGCAGATCACAACACTCTGCAAAAAATCTTTAAAAACAACTTAATGTCTTCAAAAAGAAATTTAGTAAATGAACTCCATAAGCAAGCACGAAAACAATTTGTGCGTCGCAGAGTTGTAATGAAAGGAATAGATGATCTTTGGCAAGCTGATTTAGTTGAAATGGGGAACTATTCTAAAGAAAATACAAATTATCGATTTTTGTTGACTGTAATTGACACATTCTCAAAATTTGCATGGGCAGTACCGCTAAAAACAAAAACAGCACTCGAAACAACCAAGGCAATGGAAGATATTTTTGAATTGGGACGAGTACCAAAAAACTTACAAACAGATGATGGCAAAGAATTTTTCAACAAACACTTTGGAAAATTAATGCATAAATACAACATTAATCACTACTCAACATATAGCATTATGAAAGCATCAATAGTAGAACGATTTAATAGAACATTGGAAGGAATGATGTGGAAAGAATTTAGTTATAATGGTTCATATAAGTGGATTGATATATACAAAGATTTACTCAATGCATACAATAGAAAAGTTCATCGTACCATTAAAATGGCTCCTATTAAAGTCAACTCAACAAATGAGGAAAAGCTGCTAAATACAGTATACAGTCATTTGAAAATTTATAAAATGTCGAAATTTAATGTGGGAGATCATGTTCGCATAAGCAAATATAAGCACACATTTGAAAAAGGTTATACTCCAAATTGGACTACAGAAATTTTCACAATTACAAGAGTTCAAAATACAAATCCTGCAACATACATATTAGAAGACTATCTTGGCAATCCTATTAAAGGTGGCTTCTATACTGAGGAACTTTCAAAAACTAGATTTCCAAATACATATCTAGTTGAAAAGGTTCTTAAAATTAAAGGGAAGGAGGTATATGTTAAATGGCTGGGATTTTCTAATCAACACAATTCTTGGATAAGTAAAGATGAAATATTATAGTTGGAAGAAAAACTAAATTAGAAACAACAACAACATCAATTGCAACAACAACAATAGCATTAATATTAAGAAACTAATGTTAATTTTAAAATGAGAAAAAGTTTTAAATAAAATATGTAAATCATACTGTGTACTAAACATTAATTAATTGTAATCAGACTGTTATAATGTCAATAACACTTACTCTGAGCTCTAACTCATCAGAACTATCTGCTAGTTACTTTCCTCCTATTGAATTACATGGTGCATATGAGTGTGCTCTAACTGATTTTCATTCATACAACAGTATTCCAAATGTAGACACCTACAACAATATGTTTCATATAGGGGAACATATAATTGAATAACCAATTGGATCTTACGAATTAAATAATATAGTTGATTTTATAGAAGAGGAATACAAACGACTCTGCCCAGCAAATAAGATTTTTATTGAAGCCAATAACAATACAATGCAAGTTAAAGTTAATAGTTCCAGGGATCTTGTATATTTTAATAAAGACAATACAATTGGAAAACTTTTAGGATTCAAACAAATATTATTATTCAGATCTTCCAGTTAATATATTTAAAGTGAATCTCTTGCGAATTGAAAGTAGTATCGCTATGAACACATATATGAATAACTCGAAATCGCATACACTTCATGAATTTCCGATTAATGTGCCTCCAGGCTATAAAATAGATGAGGTTCCAAGAAATCTTATCTATTTACCTGTAAACACCAGAGAGATAAGTTCACTAGCGCTGCGCGTACTGGATCAACACGGTGATTTAATTAATTTCCGAGGAGAGGAAATTACAATACGAATACATTTAAGGCCAACTAAATAATGCTAATATACAACACAAATACATTGAAAAATATAGCAGCAGCAAGAACAACAACAACAACATTAAAGCGACCAGCTCAACAAAAAGCTCTAACAACATCAAATAAAAATTTTCTAAAGTCCTTGAATTTTAAATTGAAGACAAAATGAGTTCAATAATAGATGTCTTAGATAAACCCTTGTCTGATGAGAATATAATCAAAAAGGACTATCATACATATGTACCATACTTACAATCTTACAACAATAATGATGAAATTAGAATTTCAATACAAAATCAAGATTTGTATGTGCTACCCAGTGAGAGCTACATTTATGTAGAGGGATTTGTTGTCGATGATAATAAGGCCAAATCTTCTTCTTCTTCTTCGGAGAACTTTTTATTAAAAAACAACTTTGTGGCATATCTATTTGATGAAATTCGCTATGAGCTCAATGGAATTGAAATTGACCATACAAGATATTTAGGAGCCACAAGCACTATAAAAAATTTGGTTTCTCTGTCACCAACAGAAAGCAATGTGATGCAAAATGCTGGATGGAACAAAATTGACGATGTCACTCTTGAAAATGGATTTTTTAATTTTTATGTACCTCTAAAAATGCTTCTAGAATTCGCCGAAGACTACAACAAAGTTATACTAAATGGAAAACATGAATTGATACTCTTGCGCAATAAGAATGATGAAGATCTTGTACAATCGAGCACTTCTACTGAAAAAGCTAAACTTACAATTTCACTCATCTCATGGAGAATCCCACATGTACAATTATCCGACTTTAGCAAATTGAATATGATAAAAATTATTAACAATGGTGCTTCTATACCTATGGCATTTCGCAGTTGGGATTGTCATGTTAATCCACAATTAAACACAGGTACTAGCCATATTTGGAATGTTAAACTGGCTGCAAATAGAGAACGCCCCCGTTTTGTATTGATTGCTTTTCAACAAGAAAATAAGTTTGTTCATTGTGATTTGACTAATTTAAAAGTACATTTAAATTCAGTCTCATATCCATATGATGATCTTAACATAAAGTTCAAAAATGAACGATATGCAATTCTATATGATATGTATCTAAGATTCCAACAAAGTTACTATATGAGGGAATCTCAACCGCTTCTATCTGCATCAGAGTTTAAGACAAAAGCTCCTATTATTGTAGTAGATGTCAGTCATCAGAATGAATCACTCAATAATGGACCGATTGATATAAAAATAGCATTTGAAACAGCAACTAATATTGCAGCAAAGACATCAGCTTACTGCATTCTTATTCATGATCGCATAATAGAATATATACCCATCAAAGGACAAGTTCGAAAAGTCTTATTAATTGAGTAATATGGAAAGTAACACAATTTTTATAGACGTACAAGGTTTCAAAAGTAATTCAAATGATTTCATCGCAAAAGAAGTAGCGATTGTTTTCAACAATTATGAATATAACAATTTCATTATAAAACCACAATTTGATTTTAAATGCTTATCAATAAAAAGGCAAAGAGAAGCAAAGTGGCTAACGAAAAACTATCATCACTTCAGCTGGACTGCTGGATCAGTTTCTTTTGAAAGCGTTTGCAATTTTTTAAAAGCCAACGCAAGATGTTCTAAAATTTATGTAAAAGGCGAAGAGAAAAGACGATGGTTGGAAAAAATTTTATGCCGAAAAATTTTTAACGTTGAGGATATAGGCTGTATCAACTTTAAACAAATGGAGATTAAGTATTCAGAATATTTTTATTGTAATTATCATAAACTTGGTGTTTGCGCATTAAAAAATGCTATTTTACTAACAAAAGAAATATCTTGCTTTAAATTAACTTTTTCACTCTTTAAAATATTAATGTATGTATTATTATAAAATTTTAAAAAACTTTAAACAATAAATGTATAGAAAAATAAAAAATCTACAAGTGTTTTCTTATTTCAAATACAAACTACATAAAGGAAAGAGAATGAAGTGGGAAGGAGGGGGAGAAGTTAGCTTTTTTTGCTAACTTGCAAATTCTTACTTTTTGTTTCTCTGCTTATGACTGTAGTTAGTTGAAACTTTGCTGCTTTAAAATAATCGCAGCCAAAGAAAATGATTACGTTGCAAAATATAAATGTATTCTACACAGCCACAAAATATTCCACGCACAAGTTCTTTCGATCGCACATACATACACATACATGCATACATACATCTTACACACATACATACATACATACATACATACAAATATATTTCTTAAGCAAATAAACAGAATATAAGCTTACCAGCGACAAACACACAAGCATTAGGGTGTTCACATACATGAGAACGTTTTATAAATAAATAAAATAATTTATTTAATTATTTTATTAATTTATTTAATTATTTTATGAATAAACAATTTATTAGCGTGAGGAAATCACAGAAGCACACTCCCATGATTCATATGAGACCATATGACCTAGTAGTCATCAAATCTATTTTCTCTGATATTACTGATATAGTATTACGATAACAAATTTCTACAGTCTGGCAACACTGGGAGCATTAGCAAATAATAATCATGTTTTGCCGTCGGCATTTGAAAAAAATAATAATCATGTTTTGCCGTCGGCATTTGAAAATAATTATGTATTGCCGTAGGCAGTAGGAAAATAATTATGTATTGCCGTAGGCATTAGGAGAATATAATAATCATGTTTTGCCGTCGGCATTTGAAAATAATTATGTATTGCCGTAGGCATTAGGAAAAATAAGTATATATTGCCGTCGGCATTAGGAAAAATCATATTCACAATTCCCCCATTGGTATTAGGAAAAATCATTTTCATGATTTTCCTGTCGGCATATATATATATGAAATCTTAATCTTATGAAATCCTTAAATCCACCCCCACAAAATATTCCACACACAAATTTCATACAGGCAGACAGACAGATAGACATACACTTAATGTAAACAAAAACTTCTTATGTTACAAAAATAAGAGTGACTTATTGAACCACCCTCGAAAAATATTTAAAGGACTTATTGAACCACCCTCGTAGGTATCAAATTTCAAGAATTTTAAAATTTTCAAGTTTTAACTACCCAAATTTCACAATTTCAGCAACAACTTAACAATTTCAGCCACAATTTAACAATTTTAATCGGTGCCCGAATGCCCAGTTCCCTACTACTAATTAACACAGCTAATAAAAATGTATTGCACTAGAAAGACGTAGCAAAACAAACCCGACGACGAAATTTGAGGGAAAACGAGACAAACTGAAAAATACCCGTATCTTCCGTCTCGTGACATCTTTTTGCATCTTTTTTTATTTGGTTTTTTCCTCCTCCTGTAAACTATGAAAAACATGAGTTAGGGCCTTTTCGTATTAAGTTAACGATATGTACCTTATTAATGTAAACATATTATCAATATAAAGCAACACAATTTTGGGAATTGAAATCTTAAAAATTTAATTACCCATAACGCTGACAGACAGAAATTTCATCATACAAAATCATCTTGTGTCCTAGAGGAACCGTCGAAAGGGTATACCTAAATTCAATGAAAACGAGTTCGTTTTCTGTTGATCGCTATTCAAGAATCAAATAAGTTTTCTCATTATGATTTAACTAATTTAAAAGTACATTTAAATTCAGTCTCATATCCGTACTTCTTAACATAAAAATTAAAAATAAATGTTATCCAGTTCTATATTATATGTATCTAAAATTTCAAGAAAGCTACTATATGAAAGAATCTTCAGCGCTTCTAACTGCACCAGAGTTTAAGAAGAAAGCTCCTTTTATTCAGTTGAATAAAATTTTAATTTGAAACAGTAAGCAAAGACATCAGCTTACTGCATTCTTATTCAGAATCGTATAATAGAATATATAACCACCAAAGGACAAATTCTAAAAGTCTTATAAATTAAGCAATATAGAAAATAACGTAATTTTTATAAACACGTAAGGTTTCAAAAGTAATTCAAATGATTTCATCGCAAAAGAAGTAGCGATTGTTTTCAACAATTATGAAAATAATAATTTCAGTATAAAACTCGATGTTTATTAATAAAAAATAAAAAGTAAGTTGAATAACAAAAACCAAAAGAAAAAAAACTATCTGTATCTAGCTGGAGTGCCGGATCAGTTTCATTTAAAAATGTTTATAAATTTTTAAAAAGCAATGCAAGATTTCCAAAAATAAATGTAGAAGGCTATAGTTAGAAAAAATTGCATACCCCCAAAAATGTCAAACGTTGACTAACTAACGTTGCATCAACTTTAATTTAAATGTAAATTAAGTATAAGAAATATTTCTATCATAGTTACTATTGCTATAGAGTATGTATCTTCAGGAATTCAGTTTTACTTAAAACGGAAAATCCGCACAAACTTTTAAGTAAATGCAAATAAAACAACGTTTTTAATTTCAGATAAAACACAACAACAACAAAAGACATCACATGAAAAAAAAAATGTATTCAAAGATTGAGTTGAACTCTTATTTGCATGTACATGCATACATACATACACACATACAGATAATGCGACTACTCCATACATGCATGTAAGGACTAGTCCAAAGAGGAATTGGAGTACTCCAAAACTACTCCAAATATATGAAAAAAAGGTGGTCGATTTAACATTGCGAAGTCCTAAGGTTGGACCACATGGTACAATTTTGCATTACATCGGACTAACCCCAAAAACTACCCCATATGGAATAGTTATAGACTACTCGCATACAATTTGTGAGTGTCTAAGAAGAACGATCATATTCGTTTAAACTCGAAAACTTATCGTGCAGCATTGAATGGTTGTATGAAAACGATATGATCCATGACTGCATTACATGAGACCATGATGTAACTAGCCTGTTTCATCTAGATTGGACCACGTACTCCAATATTATTTGCATGGCATGCTCAAGTATTTAGGCCCAACTATAATATGAATAAGCTAGCTTAAGCAACTGTGCGGTTATATAAAACGCATGTGGCAAACTATATGTACTTAACAAACTTTTCGTCAAGTTTCGTCAAATGTCATTTGCTTAAAGGCTCAGTTAGCCGACTGTAATCTAATGTAACTGTAACGTAGAAAACAGCTGATCGACATTCTTATATGAAAATTAGGTTACGTTACATTATATCTCTATAACCATTTTCATTACTTTTCACATAACAAAATCGATCATCTGTTTCTTACTGTTGCAGTTACTTTACATTACAGTCGGCCAACTGAGCCTTAAGTAAAGTGCCAAACTGAACGCATATTCTGTAAGGAAACAACTGTTTTTGCATTTTTTTAAACTCAAACAAGCAGCAGCAGAAAATATTCATTGATTTTAAATATTTTTTTATTGTATCTTATTTTAAACTCAGAAAATAAAGCAAAGTTTTTATTTTCATTGTTTGTTTTACAATACACATATACACACATACTCATGTATTTGCTTATGTATATTCACTGTTGTACTTTTTAGTAGGCAAAACAAATAAAACAAGTAATAAGGTGATGGATATATTTATATGTGAATTTTTAATAGATTAGGACATTCTTTCAAGTTAGTTCGATTGAATTGCATTCATTTATGAGTTATTAGAAGAAACAAAATTACTACAAAATTATTGACAATACCTAGATGTGCAGCTGTGGCTAAAGAATACTTAAGTGCATGTAAGTACATTGTGGCCACCTAAAAGTCACATCTGAATTGTTTAAGCATTTGACAGACTTATCGTTCAATTCTGACATTAGCTTAAGCCAACTTATTCATATTATAGTTGGGCCTTTTATTAGATCTTAACAATCACACTTACATATCTACATCATGAAAATATATGAAGCGTCGTTTAGTTAAAGCACAATGTATAGATAAACAATCCATACACTCAGGGAAAATGTGCAGCTTAAAAATAAGAATGCTTCACATTAATTCAATAATTATCAATGTAATAGAAAATGTATATTGAAATACCTAAAAACTTATGAGTTTAATAAATGATTATTGTAAATTAATATTTTTCCATATTGAAATAAGAAATTTCAATATGAATAAACCTTCGTTAATGTATAAAAACATACTAGGATTAGGGAAGTTCAGATATATGATAGTATTTTATAGTACCAAATGTCGATATTGAAAACAATTTATATCTACCTACATATAAATATCAGCGCGAGAAAATCATATACATACTAGCACACATACACAAAGAAGTGATGACGTAATACAAACACAAACATACATACATAATGAAATTTTATAATATTATGAAATTCAAACTCCTCTGTCATGAAATAATACGAAACAATATTTCTTAAATAAATAAACGAAGATTTCATAAGAACACCTTCGTCCCCCACAATACGATCACGTACATTACTCCAAAAAACATACATGTACATACTATATCATTGCACAGATACATCTGTTTGCACTAGTTTTGCGTGTTTTTTGGTTCTGGTATGAACAAATATGTTATTTAGCGTTTTCTGTTACTAGTTGTAAATGTTGATTTTTTAAGCAATTATTGTATGGTTGGTCAATGAGCAAATGAAAACAACACATTTATTCAACACATTATTATCAAAGCAAAGAATAGTCTAGAATAGTAGCCAACAACTAAATAAGCATGCCTAGCTTGATTAAACGTAAACAAGCAAAAGCAACAGCAACAAAAAGCGTCTGCTTATTAAGAAGATTCACATATTTACACACATACATACATGCCAATTCAAACGAAAAGCAAAACATAAACAACCACCGTGTATTGCTTAGTTAATGATGTACACACGTATGCATATACACATGTATGTACATAGTTACCACATGAACTTAATTAGGCAGCATATAAGATGATAATGATCGTCTAGACATTGCTTGAAACTTCTAGTGGAATTTGTGTGAAATATAAAAAGGGGTGACGCATCCAATGAGTTAGTTATTTGCAGTTGTAAGTCAGTCGCGAACAGTTATAGTTAGTGCTAATCAAAAAGTAGTGAAGTTAAGAACTCGTTAGTCAGTTGATAATTAAGTTGTGAATTAATAATAATCTGCGATACAGTGGTGAGTTGATAGTTAAGAGCAGTCTGTGCTTTACACAAGAGTTGGAGTAAAAGAGAAACTATAGGACAGTCTATAGTGACAGCAAAGTCTGTCGTGGAATTGAGATTATTGTGGAGTCTATCGTGTCGACTGGAGTAAAGGGAACAGCGCAGCCAATAGACGTATGTTAGGGTGTAAGTAAATCCAGTGCGTCTTTATTGGTGTATCAACTGTAAGTGTTGGCAGAGTGAGTGCCGTGTGTGACCAGCAGCAGACAAAGTGGTATTGGTGTATCAACTGTGAGTGACGGCAGAGTAAGTCTCGTAAGTGACGAGCAGCACTCAAAGAGGTGTCACGTGATTACTTGCACAGCCAGATAAGAGACGTGTGTAAACTACAGCGAGGAAGGCGTAGTGGTAACCAGTTGTGAATAGCTGTGTGTAAGTTATTAGTTTAAGTTGTATTAGTGTATTTAAGCTCTTGAGTAATTTAGTATAAGTGTATTTGTAAATAAAACTTGTATCATTCTTAACCCTAAATACTACACTCGGCTCTTGTTTTCATTTGCAAATCATCGGATCTACGGAAAGGCGTTTTTATAGAGAGAAAAACGTAACAATATGTAAGTAAATGATACATTTACATGAAACACATGCATTTGTAATTACTCTCAGAGCAAAATTGTCTCTTTCTCTCTCTATACTTTAGCTGCACCACGAAATAACATAACGAACGTCCGCACATACATCTGTACATCATGTATTTGTTTCAATAGTGGTTTTTTCATATATTTGTATTAAAATATGTATTTTTTGAGCAAAAACAGATCAAACAGTTGCTCAGCAGCAATACAATAAGCAATTGTTATTTGTTTTGAATTGTATTTTAATTTGGGAAAACACGCACACACAATAACTCTTATACTAGTTCTGTCGCTAACACTACAATTATATGGTACATACCATGGTATATTTGTTTTGGCTATACAAACGAGTATACATACATTATCAAATACATTCCCTCTCCATTTCCATTCTCAACAGATATCAGGATTGCCACTATCTGCAGCTATTAGATTATTTCCCCAGAGATCGCAAACAGCAACCCAAAGTCTATCAACTAACAATCACTACATGCACACAAATACACAGATCCCTTGTAACTACCCTGCAGTCAGACTGGGAGCAAGTGTCTTTGTGTCAACACTAAAATTCTAGTAAAAATTTTGGTATAATAAGTTTTCTTCTATCCGTCAGAATAAAAGAAGGAACGAAAACAGATATGATGTATTTGTGGTGGAATTGTCAATAACTTGTCAATATACATACATTTGTATGTACGTCGCACAAGCGACAAGTCAAAAGCGACTCAGTACATTTTCAGCATCGACATTTCCTACTGGGTGTAATGATTGTCTGCCACTACAACAAAAGTATCGGACACCATCAAACATACAAGGAAATACCCTCTAGTCAACCTAGAACCATTTGTCTCTATGTCAATACTCTTTCTCCAGCGACAATTACACTAGTTAAAATGTCGACAACTTTCCTTTATGCGCGAGTAGAGATACGTTAGAAACGACAGTTCTAGTGTATTTCTGGTGATATTGTCAATGAACGCGTCAATAGTTTGTTTTTCTTTTTTACTATGTTGTGCAATAATATTAAATAAATATATGTAGACGAGGGTCACTAAAATCTACGAGTGAATCCTTGGTTCAAATATCTCCATATGGTCGTAAAAGAACTACCTTCTCAATAGTGCTAAAGTCTACTGATAGATTTTGAATGACAACCCTATGTGATTTGTCAATAGGCATTTGCATTGGCTGGCGTACACCTAGTCAGTAGCACTATTGACAATGTCACTAGAAAATCACTATAAGTTTACTATTGACAACGAGAGAGGATATATCGATATTGTAGACTAGAGCCCCTAAAATTTACTAGTGAATCTTTGGTGCCAATGTCTCCATGTGGTCCCGAAAGAACTACTAAGTCAGTAGTGCTATAGTGTAGTGGTGGATTTTCAATGACAAGCTAATGTTAAATGTCAATAGATGATACCATTGGCTGGGGTATACCTGGTCAGTAGTGCTACTGACAACGTCACTAGTAAATCACCACAATTTCACTATTCGCACTTTCTGCAGGGTACAAAAACACACACTCATACACACACACACGCACACAAACACACACTCCCATACACACATACAAACACCCACATATACATGCATACACATAACCAAAGAATCAGACTCACACACACACACACACACAAATCCCATACGTACATACATCCACGCACTGTAAGCACAACGTTTCTCTACAATAACAACAAAAGCTGTGCACACAAGTATACATTCATACACATGAATAAAGAATCAAGCTCACACACACACACAATGAAACTCCCCAAAATCCCCCCATTTGTAACAGGGTTGCCATCGTTTTTATTTTTTCCCGGTTTTGAATTCGCAAAGCATGTCTCAGGTCATCATTACTAATCTACTAATAAGACCTTTGATACGGTTTATGTGGATACTATTGGACCATTTCCAAAATCATTGAACGAAAATGAATATGCCATCACACTAATATGTGATTTAACTAAGTACTTGGTAACAATACCGATTAGAGACAAAAATGCAAAAACAATTGCTAAAGAAATTTTTGAAAATTTCATACTCACCTATGGTCCAATGAAGACGTTCATTTCGGACATGGGAACAGAATATAAGAATTCTATTTTAACAGCAATTTGTAACTTGATGAAAATTGAAAAACTAAACTCAACAGCTTACCACCATCAAACATTAGGAACAATAGAAAGAAGCCATAGAACCTTTAACGAATACGTACTCTCTTACATTTCAGTAGACAAAACTGACTAGGACGAATGGTTAAAATACTTTACATATTACTTTAACACAACACCTTCAACAGTTCATAATTACTGTCCTTATGAATTAGTTTTTTCAAAATTCCCGAATAAATTTCATCAATTCACTGAAGTAGATAGGATTTCTCCTTTATATAATATAGATGATTACGCCAAAGAGGCAAAATTTAGGTTAGAAGTAGCATATAAGAGGGCCCAACAATTACTAGATAAGAATAAAATTAAGCAAAAGGGAAATTACGATAAGAATGTTAAAGATTACAATTTAAATATAGGAGATTTGGTTTTACCCAAGAATGAAGCTGGGCGGAGATAGTCTTGTTTTGGGAATTCAAAACCGGGAAAAATAAAAATGATGGCAACCCTGTTACAAATTGGGGGATTTTGGGGATTTTCATGCTAATATTGTGTGTGTGTGTGTGTGTGTGTGTGTGCGCGTGTGTGTGTGTGTGTGAGTCTGATTCTTTGGTTATGTCTATGCATGTGTATGTGGGTGTTTGTATGTGTGTATGGGAATGTGTGTGTGTGTGTGTTTGTGTATGTGTTTTTGTATTTACTTGTATGTTTGACGGTGTCCGATACTTTTATTGTAGTGGCAGACAATCATTATACCCAGTAGGAAATGGCGATGGTGAAAATGTACTGAGTCGCTTTTGACTTGTCGCTTGTGCGACGTACATACAAATATATGTATATTGACAAGTTATTGACAAGTCCACCACAAATACACCATATCTGTTTTCTTTACTTCCTTTATACTTATGGATAGAAGAAAACTTATTATAACAAAATTGTTACTAGAATTTTAGTGTTGACACAAAGACACTTGCTCCCAGTCTGACTGGAGGGTAGTTACAAGGGATCTGTGTATTTGTGTGCATATAGTGATTGTTATTTGATAGACTTTGGGCTGCTGTTATGAGTTGTCCTTGGTATGCTTATGTAGGGTTATTGTGTATATATGTATGCATTTATGTTTGCGATCTGTGGGGAAATAATCTAATAGCTGCAGAGATTGGCAACCCTATTGTGAATGGAAGTGAATGCGAAATATATTTGGTAATGTATGTATATGTTGTTGTATTAATGTATGCGATCGTTTCTATTTTTGCTTTGAAAAATATCATTGCTTGTGTGAGCTACATCAACACTTTTTCATACATATTTACAAATGAATGTGTATAGGTTTTCTAGGCTATTGACGTTGATATTCTTATGGATAGAAAATATTGTGTTGGCATAGATTTTATGTGTACAAGTGCAGTCCAGATATTAAAAGTTTTGAGTCCAATCAGGTTGATAAGTAGAGTTTTTGATAGGGGTAGTGATATTTTTATTTCAATATATTTTACTTTAATGTAACAATTATAGGAATTAGCTTTCGGAGAAATACAGCAAAAACTTATAGAAGCACCTACTTTCACGTGTCCCGATTTTTCTCGTACCTTTATATTGCAAACTGATGTTAGCGATTTTGGTATGGGTGTTGCTAGACTGTGGGAATTCGATCATATCTCGTAATACCAACAGAGAAATTAGATTTGACGACTACTACACGATTCTCATATGAATTGGGGGAATGTTTATATGTGTGTGTGTGTGTATGTATGTATATAGTGTGTGTGTGTGTGTATGTATGCAGTGTGTGTGTGTGTGTGTATATGAATTTCATCATATGTCGTAATACTATCAGATAAATTAGATTTGATGACTACTACGCGATTCTCATATAAAGTATATAAGAAGAAGAAATAATGTAGATTGTCATCAGTCTGCTCTGATATCTCAACAAGTGGCAATCCATTTTCCCAACCAAAATTTCTAAGGTGTTTGAAATCCAAAAACTATAAAAGTGCTATAACTAATTATTGTATACTAAACAAGTTTATAGTGCATAAAAAATAATTAAAAAAATTGTTTATAACTAAAATAAATTGTTTATAAATAAAATAATTAAATTAATTAATAAACAAATAAATAACTAAATAAAATGAATATAACAAGTTGTACCATCTGCAATAAAGTCTTTATGACGCAAACAAACTAAATCAGCATATTGGAACGCACTCATATGCTAGCCAATCGAAGGCTGCCCTTGGAACTAGTAAGCTAAATCTTCAAAACAAATATTGTGAGGATTGTGACGGTATGATCCTATAAACATTAAATAATTTACTTCAATTGTTTATTGGTGTTTTTTTATTAGTTGCAGCTCTAGGCCGCAGTAATTTCCAGATTAAAATTAAAATTAAATTACTATAGCTACTACTACTACTACTACTACTTATGCGAATAAATCTTAACCCTACATATTGACATACTTATGTTGAAACATATGAACATGTATGCACAAAAATAAAGTGAAATTAAATCTATCATTTACTTAAAATTAGTGCACATATTTTCGTGTGGAATCTGGCCGTAATATGATGCTTGTTTTAAAAAACAAATTCATTCTCACGATTGCGAGTGTTTTTTGTGCAGCAGGTATGTGTGGCTGTTCAGGTGCCAACAATAAAAAACTCTTTCTTAAATTTGCCGTCGATGCACATTTGTACTTGGCCTTGAATAGTTGTCACTTGTACGGCTTCAACATTAGTGAAATATTAGAATCTTTTAATTGTACGTGCAGACGTTGAAAGTAATGCAAACATTAAATTAGACACTGCTACAATCCCATCAAATGGTTATATGGCTCATGTCAGAACCACAAAACACAAAAACAGTTGTCAGCAAGAACGGATTGGAGATTTTTTCACTAAGAGAGCAAGCAACTTCAGTGGGAGGATCGAGACATATATCCTCATCAACAAAAATGTGGGTGTCTTGTTTCCGGAGGAGTTTTTGAAATCTGGCAAGAGCTCCATAGTACAACAACTCTATGAACGTAGTAGGGTACATACTACATTTAAATTTAATATGGAGCTCACGTGTGATTATATGAAGATGGCAATTAAAATTGTTAAATTGTGGGTGAAATTGTTAAATTTGGGTAATTAAAATTTGAAAATTGTTAAACTCTTGGTAATTTGTGAAATTTGATACCTACGAGGGTGGTTCAATAAGTCCTTTAAATATTTTTCGAGGGTGGTTCGATAAGTCCGTCTTTTTCCTAATGCCGACGGGAAAAACGTGAAATTTAATTGTTTATAAAGCCTACGAAAAATGTTTTGTTGTCTGTCTGTCTGTCTGTCTGTCTGTGGGAATCTGAGTCTGTCAGCGATTTGAGGTGTGTAATAATTTACGGGTGTCCTTTGTCGGAGTTATGGGTGAATAAGTGAATAATAAATAATTAAAGAAATACATTAATAAATAAATACAATTAGTACAAAATTAAATTTTCATTGACATCTTACATGCAATTTAGTAGGAATCATTCTATTCTACATCCAATGCATCATTATTTCGGTCTATGTAATGTCCCCAAGCGCGTGTTTTTATTTTATCTTTCATTATATATCTTTTATCATCAGAAAAGCTAAGTGCTATTTTATGCAGTTTTTGGGTATATAGTTGATGTGTTTTAGATCTAAACAAAAACATTTCATCCGAGATAATTTTGGATTCGAATGAGCAACTTTTGTAATCATTAATGGACAACTTTTTAATTATAGACTTTTTGACCCCTTTTGATTTTTTAACAGCTTCCGAGCGAAGAGTCGACAGAGAATACATTTTTGCTCTTAAGCCAACAAACTCTGTCATTATATCCCCATGGTTTTCATCTTTCATTATTCCTAAAACCTTCTTATTTAGTAGCGGCAAACGAAATTGATTATCTATAGGATATTCTGACGTATCAAAATTCAAACTAATGTCATTACGGATGTCATCGTAAAAATCATCAGTTTTAATTGAATAAATAATTAGTCAGTATCCATATAGTTGAGAGAAATGTTGTCTCCAAATTTAGGCTTCATGAAGCCATAATGGAAGTTATACATTCTCCACTGGGATAACTCCAGTACTGTAAAACCAACATATATGGGTTTATCATATAGTGGTTCCATTTTTTCTAACTCTACCGCATACATATCATCAGAAAATTTTGTCAACTGCTTAAAATTTGGTTTCGCAATTAATGCTCTGAGACCTAAATGATTCCTATTTGTTGTTTCCCAAGATGAAATAATTCTAATGTCCCTACGTTTTTCAATGTTTTCCATTGTCTTCCCGTAAACAGCATTGTTTAAAAGTTTGAAGAAATCTTTTTCAAAATTATTTTTAGCATTTGTCCTATGAAATGTGTTTAAGTCAATATATTTTTTAAGCCAAGGGGATTGCTTAAATCTGAGTATTCTATGGATTTGTTTTAAAATGAGGCCATTTGAAATGGCTTGTTTTAAAACTCTATAGTGTATGGTGTAATTTGTTTTTGAGTGTAACCCCCAGTTTTTAACTTAAAAATTAAGTACGTAATTAGCTAATTTTTATTTAAAATTAAGTTGTAATTAAATACGATTTCATTTTTTCAGTGGTTATTTAAAGTTTTTATTAAATTACGTTGAAAGTACGGTAGCACTGCGAAATTTCCCAGTATTATTGAAGGCTTTTCAAACAGCAGCTGCTTAACGTAAACAAAAAAGTTAGGTTATCAACATGTAGAAAATTAAATTGCATAAAAACTCATTTTATGAGACCAAAAGAACATCATAATGACTTTTTATATTACTTTATTCCATGATATGAAACTTTGTACTGTATATGTTATATATTTGTGAAATTTAAACGAAATTCTTTTTAATCCGACCGCATGATGCTCATGTTTTCAGTTAACACACACACGCATAAAAACATATGGTACAATCATAAAACTTAATTAGTGTTTAATTTCGCAAGGTTGGGCATTTAATTATTATTTAAATAAGCACTCAAAAACACAATTTCGTATTTAATTAGAACTTAAAAATAATTACGGTTTGATTACCAACTGAAAAAATGGGCATAAGTCTGCAACTAATTTTTTGATTTTGGATCCCCCCACGGTCTTTTTTTTGGGGACAAAATGGTAAATCATTAATCATAAAATGTACCCATACTCTGCAGTATCAGAAATTTTTTTAACATCAAAATTAGTATCACATACCCACTCAAATTCACCGCAAGGAAGATATTCCGACATCGCCCAACCATACAAATTGTTAGCGTCTAAATATACAAGAAATTCTGATGGCTTTGATGGATCAAAATCTTCCAAATATTTGTTATTTGCTTTGGAATATCTTTGCGAGCATTGAACTAGTCCACCTCTAATTCCGTTTTGCATAAACATATACATTTCGGAATCAGTGAACTGTTCCAGTGAAACTTCTGTGGTTTTCAACATTGCATCCCAAGATAATAATAGTGGCAGGGGTCCCAATCGTATATATCTCTACAAATTTTTCTAAAATTTTCAAACACATCGGCCAGAAGAAGAACATCTGTCTTTAAGTAGAGCTCAGTATAGTCAAGGAGGGTTTTACAGTTAAACACCCTCCATATTTTTTGAGCATGTTCATACTCGAATACATCACATTCTTCATTCGTTAGAATATTGAAGAACTCGTCTCTACTAGGGAGCTTAGTTTCCTTAAACTTAGTCATGGAATCCATGTAAGAGTACGGAAATACACCCTTTCTTCTAATCAGGTTGAAATGATCTTCATCAACGAAACATGATCGAATAGTATTGAAATCATTGCTATCAAGATTTTTCGCTAACGTATCTAAGCTCGAAGCCATAAATCTAAACGAGTCTATAAATCTTATTTCGAATCCATGTTTTTCATCTAATCTGATGAAAATTGAAAGAGAAATATAACGCTCTGTGTTCTGGGGAATCACTTTTATTGTGGAGTATTTTATAGTAGAAAGTTCTTTGAAAAATAGGTGTATATCATATGCAGAAAAATTATGCAGGATAACCGGTATAAACTGAGGTGTTTTATAATTCAAATTACATTCGCTATGAGCTGCTTCACGATAATTGCCCGTCAGATGACAATGATCTCTAACTTTATCGTTATTTAGTATTTTCTTGCATATACAACAATTTTTTGCATTATTATATTGAGCTATTTCTATTGGGGTTATGAACATTTTCTTAACTTTAAGTAAATAATTTAGATAAATATCTGTACAATATTCAACTATTTTTTTAATAAATACATTTGCCGAATCTTCACCAAAATAATTCCTATATAAATTATTTTCTCTCTTAAAACTACAATTAATAAAATACCCGAATGCACACGCATGGAGTTTCTGTACATTTTTAGTGCTTTTACTTACAGGATCATTGACTTTTTCTAAAATGGACTCAAAGTCTGCGTAGATTACAAATGGTACATCTAACTGTTTGTAGTGCTTCGTAAACTTGATAATAGATCCATCTTCTGGCATTCTGATGATGTTTTGCCCGCAAACGTTTTTATGATGATTAAACATAAGTATAATCATCATGTGTATGATATAAGCAGGTGTTGCATATTAGGATCTTATGATCATGCGATGTTATGCTGGAACGAAGGAGTCTGAAGAAAATATAGAAAATACCAATACGATATGAGTAAATATAACAATAAGAAGTAACTGTTTAAATAGAGATGAAAACAAATTTTGCATAAATGCACAAATGAAACTTACTTTGATATATCCTTGATGAGTACATAGTGGAAGTTTTCATTAGACTGGAGCAATAAGAGATTAATATGAAGATGTTTTTCTCCTTTTGTTATGTAGTATGGTCCTATAAGCGAACTTCCATTGTGACCAAATACATTGATGCTCACATAATTTTGACTTTCAAATTTTTGTATCTGCTTCAATGGGAGTGGAAACTCTAGGTCTTTAAAATTTAATAAAACTTCCCCTATATTAATATTCTCATCAGAAATGTTTGCAATATTGAAATTTCTACAGTTTTTCTGTTGTTTAGGACTCAGACCACTGTTTACATTCAAAGCCGCAATAAGACACCATTTAAAGCAATAAACATCACAGTTCTCGACATTTATGCATGCACGTTTCATTGCAATAATTTTTGGGAGAGGGATAAAGCTCGACCTTCTTATTATGGACACCTTGTTTATATTAACTTCAAGGGAATTTATTGAAATCAAGGTCCATCCGCTATCCCTCTCTTGAAATTCTTCCATTTTGGCTTTCAGCTTCTCGGCTTGTTTCTTGTACATATCCTCTATGTCATCAGACAAAGTCACCAACATCATTTTCGAAATATGAACAAGTTGGGAAACATTCATCTCATCATTCACCATCTTCATATAATCACACGTGAGCTCCATATTAAATTTAAATGTAGTATGTACCCTACTACGTTCATAGAGTTGTTGTACTATGGAGCTCTTGCCAGATTTCAAAAACTCCTCCGGAAACAAGACACCCACATTTTTATTGAGGAGGATATATGTATCGATCCTCCCACTGAAGTTGCTTGCTCTCTTAGTGAAAAAATCTCCAATCCGTTCTTGCTGACAACTGTTTTTGTGTTTTGTGGCTCTGACATGAGCCATATAACCATTTGATGGGATTGTAGCAGTGTCTAATTTAATGTTTGCATTACTTTCAACTTCTGCACGTACAATTAAAAGATTCTAATATTTCACTAATGTTGAAGCCGTACAAGTGACAACTATTCAAGGCCAAGTACAAAAGTGCATCGACGGCAAATTTAAGAAAGAGTTTTTTATTGTTGGCACCTGAACAGCCACACATACCTGCTGCACAAAAAACACTCGCAATCGTGAGAATGAATTTGTTTTTTAAAACAAGCATCATATTACGGCCAGATTCCACACGAAAATATGTGCACTAATTTTCAGTAAATAATAGATTTAGTTTCATTTTATTTTTCTGCATACATGTTCATATGTTTCAACATAAGTATGTTAATATGTAGGGTTAAGATTTATTCTCGTAAGTAGTATATAAGCTATAGTAACTTAATTTTAATTTTAATCTGAAAATTACTGCGGCCTAGAGCTGCAATTAATAAAATAAATAATTTTTATAAACAAATAATTTTATAATGTTTTTACTATTCGTCCCGAATACGCTTAAGTGGGCGGCAGTGTTACGAAAATGGCTGTCGACAAGGTTAAGCAGTGTTACACAAAAATATTCCGACAAGGTTAATGTAAGTGTTAAGCGAAAATATTCCTACAGGGTCATTGAAAAGAAACATCTAGAATAGAGAAAACAACTAAATAAAAATGCGTAGCACACACAAGCTTGATTAAACGTAAACAAGCAATAACAACAACAAAAACCGTCTGCTCGTTAAGAAGATACACATGCCAATTCAAACGAAAAGCAAAAGGTAAACAACCATCATGCATTGCTTAGTTAATGATGTACACACGTATGCATATAGACATGTATGTACAAAGTTACCACATGAACTAAATTGGGCACTTTGTAAACAACATTTAAGATGATAATGATCGTCTAGACATTGCTTGAAACTTCTAGTGGTATGTGTGAGAAGTATAAAAAGGGGTGACGCATCCAATACTTAGTTAGTTGCGAATGAGTTATAGTTAGTTGTGAACAAGTTATAGTTGTGTTGTGAAGGAGTTTCAGTTGTGAGTCAGTTGCGAACAAGTTGTGAACAAGTCAGTCAGTTGTAGACTTGGGTCGAACTCGTTCACTAGTTCATTTTTGCCACAAACCAATGATCAAACCCATGTAATTTAAATGGGTTTGATCGTTGGTTTGTGGCAAAAATGAAGTAGCGAACGAGTTCGACCCAAGTCTAGTCAGTTGCAAGTAAAAAAGTCAGTTGATATTAAGTTGTGAGTTAATAATAGTCTGCGATACAGTAGTGAGTTGAGCAGTCTGTGCTTTACAACACGTGAGTTGGGAAAAGGAGTAACTATAGAACAGTCTATAGTGACAGCAAAGTCTGTCGCGGAATTGAGATTATTGTGGAGTCTATCGTGTCGACTGGAGTAAAGGGAACTGCTCAGCGAATAGACGTGTGTAAGGGTGTAAGTAAAGCCAGTGAGTCTTTATTGGTGTATCAACTGTGAGTGTCGGCAGAGTGAGTGCCGTGTGTGATGAGCAGCATACAAACGTAATTCACACGTTGATTTTTCAATGATTTTTTTAAACACGATTTTTAGAGTTTGTTGGCGAAGGGTATAGAAAAGCAAAAGGGGTAGAAAAAAATCACATTTTCCGTTCTACGAGTTTTTTTTAATTTTCTTTACACATATTTTAATTTTTTCTTTATGTTGCTTTATTTTATTTTTTCATTGAATGCGACAACAGCTTTCTTTAATACAAGACAGTGTTACCTGTAGGTATTTTTGTCACTAATACATGAGTATAGGGAATATCGGAAAATATTTTATTTTGGACAAAATGTAGGTATTTTTATTAACATATATGTTATAATATATGTTAATATATTGCATTTTTTATGCATAAATGTAAAAATAACTATACTAAAAATATTTCTTTGCTCATAAACCGTTTCAAAATTTGTTTTTGCTCGAAATTACATAGACTTTTATCTAATTATTTTATTGTCACAGTGCCTGTCTTTGGTAGCATTGCTGAGAGAATATTTATTGACATGTGAGAGGATAAGTAAAAACGCTGTCAAAATAAAATAGATTTTATCTCTCGATGCTTTCTGGCGCTACTTTTTTGTGTCAATTTGTATGGAAAATTTGTTTATGCCACAATTCTCGTTGATCATTGAGGCCTTAAATGTTTTTAAATTATCTTTCTTTAAATTAAATTGATAAAATTTCTAAATTTTCGTATGGCGTAAATTTTTTAACATGTAGGGAAAGAAAAAACGGATTTTTTAAAAATATACTGTCAACACTGATACAATTTTTGGAAGAAAATAAAACTAGAAACATGGAAAAATCATCGTATGAATGTAAAATATTTTTGGAAGCAACTTTTAAAGAGAGTCAAATATAAAACAAGATTTTTAAATCATCGTATGAATTGGGCTAAAGAGGTACTGGTGTATCAACTGTGAGTGACGGCAGTATGAGTCTCGTAAGTGACGAGCAGCAGACAAAGAGGTGTCACGTTAATACTTGCGCAGCCAGTTAAGAGACGTGCGTAAACTACAGTCAGGAAGGCAAAGTGGTAAGCAGTTGTGAATATTTGTGTGTAATTCAGTAGTTTAAGTTGTATTAGTTTATACAAGCTCTTGATTAATTTAGTTTAAGTGTATTTGTAAATAAAACTTGTATCATTCTTAACCCTAATCACTACACTGTGTCTTGTATTCATTTGCAAATCTTCGAGTCCACGGAAAAGCGCTTTTAAAGAGAGAAAAACGTAACAATACATATGAAAAAACTTTTAAAACTCTAGTATTATTAAAAAAAATACAATTTATTCTGTCTGTAAAAATTAAAATTTATAAGTGTTAAAAAATATAAGTAAGGGGCTGTCCATATATTATGTAACGCTATAGGAGGAAGGAGGGGGGTTTGAGTTTTGTTACGATTTGTTATGGTGCGGTGGGGGTCTTTGAAAATGTTACGTAACAGAATAAATTACTCATTTTGTACAAAAATTTTTATGTTTTTCTCATTTATTTATTTAATTGATCATACGTGTTGCCTACATGTACAGTGATGCCAGTGAACATTTTTTAAATTCCCTACGCGTTGGAAAAAATCCATTTTTTCCCTCTAAACAAAAATATTTTCCCTGCATAAAAATTTATTATTTTTAACAACAAAAAACAAATATATGTATATTTTGTGAATATTGTACATATTTTACCCATTTTTATTTTATTTAATGTGCAAAACAGGCTATAGTCTTAGTTGGGTACCAGGTAGAAAAAACATTAAAGCATTAATAAAAACAAACTAAAAACGTACATTCTATATATGTACATTAGGGTTGTCCTTATTTATTTTTTTTATTGATGTGTAAACATCTATACGCTTGGGGGTAAAAATCTTTTTCACAATACAATCACAAAATTTGAGTAAGATGCACACCGCGTTATAAAATCGGTGTGAGCTATGTATGAGTGTATTAGTGTTTGAAAGAAGCAATACAAACTAATTTAAAATATTGTAAATACATAGGAATTTGATGATTTTTATTTGTTTTATTTAACTTGATAGTTGGTTTATTAGGGTTCCGTACACCGAAGGTGAAAATGAACCCAATTGTTTTCGCTACGCTGTCCGTCTGTCCGTCCGTCTGTCACAGGGTATTTTCTCGAGAACCGTAAGAGCTACGGATCTGAAATTCGGACACAGTGTGTAGACATGGCCGCTACAACAACAAATACATGAGAGTTAAAAATTAAAGGATGTTCCAAAACGAGCAACGAAAAATTTTAAAATCCCGTCTAATGTACATACAATTGTATGTACATAATTATATACACTTGAAATTTGTAAAGTTAGTGTATTTTTATACAGACTACAACAATTTACAGTAAATTTAAAAAATTTGCATTAAAAGGTGTTCCATCAGTTAATGCAATTTTGACTTTGTAATTTTGACAACTTGCTGTATCTTGGAAACCGTAAGAGCAAAACTTAAAATTTTCAAAAACGGTAAAACTAAAAAACCAAAAAATTATAAAATCGCCAAATTTAATAAATCGCCAAAAACAAAACAAAAAATCGCCAAAAGGAAAAAAGCACCAAATTAAAAAAAAATAATTCTAGGACTAAAGCAAATCGCGAAAACCGGAAAAATCGCCAATACGAAAAAAAATCGTCAAAATGAACAAAAACCCAAAAACAGGAAAAAATCACCAAAATTAAGAAAAATCGCCATAATAGAAAAAATCGCCAAAATGAAAAAATCGCCTAAATAAAAAACCCAAAAACAGAAAAAAATTGCCAAAATGAAAAAAAACCCAAAAACAGAAAAAATCGCAAAAATGAAAAAATCGCCAAAATGAACAAATTGCGACAATTAAAAAACCCCAAAAAGAGAAAAAAGCGCCAAACGAAAAAAAGCGACAAAACTGAAAAAATCGTTTTAACTTAAAAAACTTAAAAAAACGAAAAAAAGCCACATAAAAAATGCTCAAAACCGAGTGTACCTTCGTGCGCGAGTCAAAGTCGCACTTTACTGAATTTATTTTAATTGCAATGCGTACACAACAACAAGAACAGCAACAACTAAACGATGAACAACAGGAATTAAAAATTAAAAAGTAAAAGTAAAGCCATTTACCATAGATGATCATTGCAGTACCACTAAAATTTCAGTCAAAATAATAAAAAAAAATTAACCAGTAAATTTTTAGAATATTGAAAGTTTTGATGCTTTTAATTAATTAATTTTAAAAAATATACTAAAAGGATAAGTAAAAAAAAATTTCATTACTATATGTTTACTAGTGTTGTCATTCGAACAAAAATTGTACGAATATTCGAACAACTTTTTATCATTTTTGTTCAAACGAAAAAAAATATTCAATTTAAAATAAAAAATTATTCGAACCATTTTTGTGAATATTCGAACAATCTCCTTGACTACTTTATATAAAAAGTATTTTACATTCCATTACTTTTTAATTTGTTAACAATATGATAATCAAATTACTCCAAATTATAAATACTTGTGTAAGCTTGTTTGTATGTACATATGTGACAGCGCATAGAGAAAGGGACCTGAGGGTAAAAAAAATCAATTTTCACTTTTTTTTTTTTTTTTTTGATGTGGACAACATCTGAGCATCGAATGAGACCGATCCCATGCCCCAAAAATTTTCCCTCCCAGAGATATGCGCGTTTTATTCAGTGATGGTACACAAAAGATACACGTATTTAAATCTTTAAAATGGCTCTCCTGAACAAAACAGGTTTTTACCCTTAGGTCCCTTTCTATTTTGCGCATCACATATATATACATACATATGTTCGCTAAACTGATCTTTTTTCTTTCTGGGAAAAGGTAATGCTTCTTTCATGGAATTAGAAGGTGTCTTATAGTTTCTGATAAAGAGATTAGAAAAAAACTGATTTTCTCTAATCAAAAGCGTTAAAAATCGAATTATTGAACGGCGTAAAAAAGCATTAAAGGCCGTGATACACTATCATACAAAGTCGTACGATCTACGAAAAAGTACAACGCTGGTATGATGGAGTTTATGAAAATTTTTAAAAGACAATAACAATTCATCACACCAGGGTTGTATATTTTCGTAGATCGCACGACTTTGTATGATAGTGTATCCTTAAATACCAATTTTTTAAAATACGTCACAAAAAGAGAAAAAAAAATTATAAGTTTGTAGTGTGTGTCTGTGTATCTGTTTGTTTTTATGAGTCCATGTATAGACCAAACGGCTGGGTTGATTCTGATTTAATTATTTCTGTTTGAAAGGTGACAAGTGAAAGTGTTCTTAGCTATGTTCACAGAAAAAAATTATTTGTAAATACAATTAATTTTTTGTTATTTTAATTAAATAATTAATTGATTTTGAACCTACAACGATTTTTGTAAATACAATTAACGAAATTGTAAGTTGAAGGAAAATCTTAAAAATATTTTCAATTAAATATATCAACAAATAATTTGTTGAAATTTATTTTTTTTCAACATTTATTTTTGTTAGATTTCAAAGTTATTTCAATTAAAGTTATTGTTATATTAACAATGTGAATTGTTGAATTTCTGTATCATAATTGTTATATTAATATTAGTAAGCTTTTTATACACAATCACAATCCTCGAAACGATTTTTTGCTTGTCTGCGAAAAACACTAAATGTCTTTGGGCGGAGTTGAACCGGCAACATCAACACTAATAAACTGACTCACTTACCTCTCAGCTAAAGAGCAAATGATGAATACACACAAAATATGATTTCTTGTTTCTTCTACATGTGCGCATTCCATTATGATATAATTTAACAAATAATTTTGTTGAGTAATTTAATTGACTACAAAAATTTAAATTTGTTATATCAACAATGATGATTGTTAATTTTTATATTAAATGTTAAAAATTTGTTTTGTTGTTTGCATTTCGATGATATTTTTTTCTGTGTTTGAAGAATATATCGATCGATATCGATATATTCTGTTAGATATGCGTGTCTTTGACGCCGTAGCTCCCGAACGGCTTGACCGATTTTAATTTGCTTTGTTTTCGTTTGAAAGGTGACATGATCGTATATTTTCTAATTTATACTTGAAGAAAATCGGTTTAGTCGATTGGAAGTTATCTTAAATTTTCTATATATTAATTAACTCTCTTCTTTTTTGCGATTCTGCTACTTCAATAGTATTAGTGAAACACAGAGTTTATACTACAGCGTCAACTGCGGCAAAGGTTCTTAAAATTTTGAAGTTTTGCTATTAATATTTCTAAATATGTTATTGAAATCATATGTGCCCTTAATTATGAAAGTGGTCTAAGTCATATATTTCTTTTGTCGAGATATTTACTAGATTACATTTGAACAAATGAAAAAATATTTTTATATTATGCAATATTTTAATTTAGAGTTGTCATTATCTCGATTAATATAAATTTATTTAATAGTTATTAAATATTTACTGCAGTTTTTTAAAGATTTATTTGATATTTCGAGGCAAAAATGCATATGACTTATATCACTTTCATAATTAAGGGCACATATGATTTTCTTGTGTAATGAATAATTTTTCGTTTGTTAATAAAAAAATTAAACTAATACACATACGTGTCGTTTTTTGCTAACTTTTTTAAGATTATTCCAATATATTTTTTTATTCTTTGTTCGTTCGAATATTCGAACAAAAGTTCAAAATTATTCGTCTGTTCGAACAAAAAAAATCATGAAATTTTATTCGAACAAATATAAAAGACAAATAATTAACAACACTAATGTTTACATATCTCCTCTGTGATCGGACTCACATTGCTTTTTTTCTTCTACTCTCACCCCCCAAATCGGTTCAGTCTTATGTAAAAAAAAAATACAAACAAATTTCATACCGATAAGTTGTGTTTTAGGGGGTGCGTCCGGCCCTCAAAGTTGGCCCTCAAGCCCATATATTCAATGCAATTTTTATTTATTTTTTTTTGGTTTAGTTTTACTTTGACTATACATATGTATGTATATGTATGAAATAATTTAATATATGTATATAAGTTTTTATTGTACATGCTTAAAATAAAAAATTTCCATATAAATTTAATTTTGTTTCATAAAATTGTTGGTATTTTCCTCATTATTCTCTAAAATATTAATTTTAGCAAAAAACTTTCTTTAAGACTAATGTTGTTGACTTGAAGAGCTAAAATATTGCCATATGTCATATTCTTGTAAAATGATTTTTTTAAAAGATAGTCATATGCAAAAAAATTACATTGACGCACCCCCTAAAACGCAACTTATCGGTATGAAATTTTTTTGTATTTATTTTTACATAAAACTGAACCGATTTGGGGGGTGAGAGTAGAAGAAAACAAGAAAAAAGTCTCCATACAATTAACGGCCACTGTATTTTGTTAAAATGGGTAGTTGTACATTAAAAACAATAGTTTGATGGGTGAGATCTTTCAGTAAACGTGCTTAGTTATTTTTTTTATTTTTTTTGCATGTATTTATTTATTGTATCTTCATATATGAACTAACAATAAGTATTCAAATCTTAAATCTATAAAAAAAAAATTATTAGGCCAGACCAGTGTCGGACATAAACTTAGTGGTAGTTATAAATAATACATTAGTAGTGTAAATCAAAAAAGGGGGGGAAAAAGTATTTTCAAGTAGTCCCATCTGAGGTGTTAGGTATAAGAGCCCGTGTGTCCCTCTTTTTTAGGCGGATGTGTCCAGTAAAGTTTAAAATATTACGAGCAAGCGGATTAGGATGTGATTCGAGTTTTGTTAAATATTTGCCTGCGTATTTTGCAATTTCTTCAGTCACTAGTGGCATATTTAAATCACGATGTATAATAGAATTTTGGATGTACCATGGAGCCGATGCTATTAACCGTAAAATTTTGTTTTGCCTTCGTTGGATTCTCTCGACATTGGAAGCTGAAGCAGTACCCCATAACTGAATTCTGTAGCGCCATATTGGCTTCAAAAGCGACTTGTATAATAAAAGTTTGCAGTCTAGGCTGAGTGTTGAGTTTCTGCCAATCAACCAATATATTTGAGTTAACTTAAGTTTCATCTGAGTTAACTTAGAGTCAATATGATGTTTCCATGTAAGTCTTCGATCAAGGTGTATACCAAGGTATTTCACTTGGGAATGTTGTGGAATATTTTGATTGTTGATTCGAATGGGGGAGCAAGTATCTCTTCTTAGGGTGAACGTTATATGGACACACTTTTGTTCATTGACTTTAATTCTCCATAAGTTCAACCATATTTCCAGCTGGGTAATATGTTCCTGGAGATTGCGGGATGCCTCATAAGGGTTTTCGTGCACACTCATATAGGCTGTATCATCGGCAAAAGTAGAAATATGGATATTATTACTCACAGGCATATCACAATTATATATTAAACACAAGACAGGACCCAGAATACTATCCTGTGGCACACCAGAAAATATAGATTCGGGCACACTCGTGAACTCTCCTTCCACAACAGTGAACTTCCTATCAATAATATAACTTTCCAAAAGCTTTTGAATGTTTATTGGCAGATATGTCTTCAATTTTAAAACTAGACCTTCGTGCCATACTTTATCAAACGCCTGAGAAACATCACTAAAGAGAGCAGAACAATACTTCTTTTCTTCAAATATTCTTACAACTTGGACGAGTCTATGCGTTTGTTCAATGATGCTTTGCTGACTTTTGAAGCCGAATTGATTGTCCGGGATGCACCCATTATCAGTTAAAATTTTGGACAATTTAGTCATGAGCAGCTTTTCGAAAAGCTTTGAGATTGTAGATAGTAAACTTATAGGCCTATATGACTCAGTCTTGGTAAGATCTTTGCCCGCCTTTGGAATCATTTTGATCTTGGCCACTTTCCAGTTATGTGGAAATAGCATTAAAAGTAAATAGCAGGATTCTTATTGCAATATGAGGCAAGTTCATGAGCATTTTGTTACTAATGCCATCAATACCTGGAGCTTTCTTCGGGTTGAGTTCAGCAATTACTTTTTGTACTTCACGCATCTTAAACCTTAAGGGACGAGGGGGTAGAGAAACTACACTCGGTAAATCAGCAGCACCCGTACATGAATTGGGAGTGAATACAGATTTTAAATGCTCAGAAAATAAGTTACCTTTCTCACTATCGCTTCTTGCCCAGCCTCCGGTCGCGGTACGCAATGGTGATTTAAGATCAACAGGTCGTTTAAGATTTCTGGTAGCGCGCCATAAAGAGTAATTAGATGCGGACGTTACATCAAGACCTTCTAAATACTTTTCCAGTTGTGCAGTTTTTCTGACGATAGCAGCTCTTTGAGTCATTTAGTACATTCTTTAAGTCTGATTTTATTTCGGGGTGATATGTGTTGTTGCCATTCTCTTCTAGCTCTCCTTTTTTCACATACAAGACGTTCAATTTCCGTAGAACAAATTCTGTTAAAGCTGGTCTGCGGATAGGAGGTAGTGGCGTGTTCAGCAGCCTGTTTAATATTTTCGTTAAGATTGGCAATGGTTAATTCAATATCATCGCATGATCTAAGCTGAATTTTTTCTACGCAGTGACTACTAAGATATTTTTTGAATGCCAGCCAGTTGATTCCATTAATCAACTTCACATATGAGTTAATTAAATCACTCCTTAGTGGGTTGAAAATTGTAACTATTGTTGGAGAGTGATCGGAGGACAGATCTAGAGAGGCCTCTACATGAATTAAGTCCCTATGAATATTTTTCGTGACGGCAAAATCTATAACATCTGGAATTTTTCTTACGTCAGTAGGCCAGTAAGTAGGCTCCCCACTCGAAATGACATCTAAGCCCATTTTAGAAATTGTATTGAACAAGGCTCGACCTCTAGGTGTAACAAGACGCGATCCCCAGTACGTATGTTTTGCATTGTAGTCACCAGCTGCCACGAAACAAGATCCAAGCGATTTGTAGAACTTCTCATACTGATCTTCGGTAACTGAAAATCTGGGAGGTGAGTAAATTGATGATAGCACGAAATTCGCACAAAAATTTTCTACGAAAATATTCGTTGCTTGCAAATATTCTTCACTAACGTTATCAAGGACATAGTGCTTGAGTCTTGACTTAATCAGAATTGCTGATCCACCACATGCTCTCTCTCTCGGGTCCTTTGTATCATATAAAGTGTAACCATTTATTTTAAATAAGCTTCTTGAGGTCAAATGAGTCTCAGAAACCAACATTATATCAATATTTTTTTCCATGAGGAAGTGCTCAAGTTCATTTTTATGTTGGCGAATGCCGTTTGCGTTCCAGAAACATATTTTTAACGTGTTCATGGTTTATTAACTAATGCTTGAAGCAGTGTATTCTGCATTCGCAGCATTTCTTGCATCATACTTGTCATATTTGTAGTAAAGTTGTTTATAGTTAGTTAAGGCTTGAGTTTGAATTCGTCGAATTATTTGGCGGTGGAACATTTTGCGTGGGAATTGAACTAGTCCTAGCAGCGTCAGCATACGATACACGTGAAGTAACTGGTTGGCTGATTTGAGCAAAAGTGTCGGAGTTCGCGTTTACTTGTTGAGCTGGAGTTAACTTGGGTTTTTGACCCATAGCCTGTTTAACGAAAGAATATACAGGGCACCCTCTATAGTTAGCTGTGTGATTACCTCCACAATTACTAAATTTTTTTTCAGCTTGATCTTTTGGCTTAGTGCAGCTAGCAGTACCATGCAATTCACCGCAGATTACACACATTGTAGGTAACTTGCAGTAAGTTTTCGTATGGCCATATTCTTGGCAATTATGGCACTGTACGGGACCTGAACGCTTATGTGGCTCTTCAACTGTGATTTTTCTATGTAAGAGATACTTTACGTTATAAACTGGATGGGTTTCATTTTTTTTTCAATTGTATGTCATTCGGCTCCAGTTCAACCCGAAAAAGGGGTTGGGGGACCTTTTCTCTATTAAATATGTGCTTAGTTATGAAAAATTTGGTTTAAGTCAATCCAGTAGAATACACAGTAAATTCCTATCAATTTGTATTAAATTGATTGTTAGATTGAAGTGTAATTTGTTACTTGTATGACTCTCTTTTATGAAACTATTCCTGGTATTATCTTAAAAATAAATTTTTTATTCATTTCTTATTAAGTAGTTCCGTAGAATGTGCAAGTATAAAACAGATCAGTTTGTGGAGCATTGGCAACACAATTTTGTACGTTTCATATGCAAATTAGTTTACAGAATGCAAGTCCATTTCTTTTTCTTTTGTGACTGTCTGTCAATCCTGCATTGTCCGTTTTCATTTCACAAATAATTCTGTATTTCGAAACGGAAGAAAAAGCTTTCGAATTTGTATGTTATTAACATTACAATTCGAAAGCATTTGCTTTCGTTTCGAATTACAGAGTAGACCCCAAGGTTCTTATGTACGTGTATACTGTATATACTAGTGATGCACGAATATTCGAATTGCCGAATATTCCGTAATTTTTAAATATTCGTATTCATAGTCGTCAAATTCAGGCGAATGCTAATATTTTTCCAAAAAAAATTAAATTAATGAATAAATCATAAACGAAATTTAAATAAATGGATAAAAATATTAGTTTGTACGAATCCATTAAATTTTTATAGGAATTTGTGCTTTGTATAATTTTCAAATATTATTTACTGACGATCATTAAAATTTTGGGTAGTTTTTATTAACTTTAGAGTACGCCAACAGGAGTATGAAGTTCTTCTTCATAACAATTTTTTTCTTTCATATTGCAGGCGTAAATAGAACCCAAATTTCATGTCTATAAATTTCACATTATATATTCGTATTCGCGAATATCAAAAATTGACATTAGTTACATCACTAGTTTATAAATACATAAATTTCATTTTTGCGATATGTATATAACTATTATGTATAGGTATTGTAAGTGATTTCCAGATTGTTACGATTCACAATATATGGGGTTTCGCAAACAAATTTAAAGATATGTGAAAAATTTCAGCTCTTAAATAAAAATATTCTAAATACTTTTGCATTTTATGTCGTAACAAATTTAAAAAGGGGTATTTTTTAAAAATTCTCTACATTTTCCTCAAAATAAAAAATCTGTCCTTTTTTCCCTACACTCAAAATTTTACAGAAAAATCCCTACAAAAAGGGAAAATTCCCTACTTTTGGCATCACTGTACATATATTATGTACGAGTATGTATACTACATTCATCTGCCAAATGTCAACTTTTGATATTAGCGAATTCGAGTTCGAATACTTAAAACGATACGAATATTTAAAACGCACATTAAAGTTTATGACAACATTTGAAGATTATACAAAGTTTTTATAATAAATTAAATAAATTGTAGTCAAACTGAACATACATGGTTCTGAATTCCTCATCTTTCTTTATCCATTTACATTTTTAAATATTCTTAATATATTTATGTACATAAAAACTTCTTATATTAAACTGCAACATATATTAACATTAAATCCACCAAATACATAGAAGAAAATGGTATTTGCAGAAGTTTAGGAAAATATTTCTTGCAATTCTCATGGACAAAAAAGTGTCATTTCAAAAAATATACTCTTTCATATATGTACATTTCAAGATCAAATTATTTAGTTTTAACATTTTTGTTGGTCAACTTGAGGCTATAATGTTTAAGTTTTGAAAGACCCCAGCCAACCAAACTTACAGATTTTGTCTGATATATGACAATTCTGTACAAAATCGTAAGTCTTTCGACATATCGTACAGAGTTCGTTAAAAATTGCTAACGAAATTTCGAGGAATTTTATATTTTGCTTATGCAGAAATGTCTGGAGGATTTCGTTCAGCCTTCAGATAGAAACCTCGGAGGAATTTTTCATATTCATTTGTTAAGAAATATCTGCACGAAAACTTGCAGACTGCTGATAGATTTTACAATGGTTTTTATGTTTTGCTTGTGCAGA
This sequence comes from Tachina grossa, assembly GCA_949987645.1. NCBI lineage: Eukaryota > Metazoa > Arthropoda > Insecta > Diptera > Tachinidae > Tachina > Tachina grossa. The sequence continues at coordinate 104,035,266 of OX465274.1, read as the reverse complement.
AAAATCTGTAAGATTTCGTATAGAACTCTAGTCAAAAGTTCGAATTTTTTTCAATTCTTTGTTTGATCATTGTTCACAACAACAGTTTAATGTGTCTAACGGGATTATCAAATTTGAAGAAAAGAAAACATATTAATAATCGTCGTACACAGCAGTGTATCAAGTGAATTTGGAAAGAGAAGACGTGCTAAAAACATAAATGTGGTAATAATAATTAAATTGAATAATAATAAATAAACTAATAGTAATAAAAAATATATATGAAATAATACATAATAATAATTACAAAAAAATGTCAAGACAGGCAGAGTAGTAGTGAAATCCCACTCCGGTGGCAATTAAAATTGTTAAATTGTTGCTGAAATTGTTAAATTTGGGTAATTAAAATTTGAAAATTGTTATATTCTTGGAAATTTGTGTTTTCGGCGGCGCTTTGATGTTTTTTGTTTACATTAGGAGTTTTTGTTTACATTAAGTGTATGTCTGTCTGTCGGTCTGTCTGCCTGACCGTGGATGTTTGTGTGTGGAATATTTTGTGTGAATGTATTAAGGCGGTTCATAGTTTGGCGGTTTTTATGTGTGTATATACAGACGAGGAAAATCATGAAAATGATTTTTTTCTAATACCAATGGTGAAATAGTGATTATTAATTTTTCCTAATGTCTACAGCAAAACATGTTTATTAATTTTTCCTAATGCCGACGGCAAAACAGGAATATAATTTTTTCAAATGCCGACGGGAAAATGATTTTTCCTAATGACGACGGGAAAACATGATTATTATTATTTTTTTCCTAATGCATACGGCATGCATGATAATTTTTCCTAATGCCTACGGTAATGCATGATAATTTTTCCTAATGCCTACGGCAATGCATGATAATTTTTCCTAATGCCGACGGCAAAACATGATTATTATTTTTTCAAATGCCGACGGCAATACATGATAATTTTTCCTAATGCCTACGGCAATGCATGATAATTTTTCCTAATGCCGAAGGCAAAACATGATAATTATTTTTTTCAAATGCCGACGGCAAAACATGATTATTATTTTTTTCCTAATGCCGACGGCAAAACGTGAAAGTTATTTTTTCTAATGCTAATGTAGGTGTTGCTAGACTGTGGGAATTTAAGGCTGACCGTGATTTGAGTGGGTGGCGTTGTTGCCGTAATATGTAACCATAGGAATTCGTGGATGTGTCTGTCTGTCTGTGAGAATTTAGTTGAAGCTTCGATTGGAAGGGGGGGCGGGGTGTAGTAGAGCTAGATAGATTGCATGTATATATATGTGTGTGTGTGTGTGTGTGTACGTTTGTAGGAATTTCTATAGGAGCTTAAGGCTGATTGCGATTTATGAGGGGCGAGGTGTACTAGTAATATGTAACCGAGGGAGTCTGTCTGTTTGTATTTCTGTAGGAGTTTAAGGCTGACCATGATTTGGGTGGGCATGGTTGTTGACGTAATATGTAGCCATGGAGATTTGTGGGTGTGTCTGTCGGTAGGAGTTTAAGGCTGATCGTGATTTGAGGTGGGTGAGGTTGTTATTGAGGTAAATTGGTTATGTGTATGTATGTATGTATGGCCAGGGGAATTTGTGTATGCATATCTGGGGGAGAATTTACGGCTAGTCGTGATTTGTGAAAGGTGGGGTGTTGTTGAAATTTTCTTGGATATTTCTTATATGAATTCTGCTATGTGTGTGTATTTGAGCTGGTATTTATATGTAGGTAGAAATAAATTGTTTTCAACATCGACATTTGGTACTATAAAATACTATCATATATCTGGACTTCCCTAATCCTAGTATGCTTTTATACTTACGATTGCTTTATATTTTCTCATGCTTAAATTTGTCTCGCGTTGAAGTCGGTCTGTGTGAAATTTGTTTATATTACAGATTTTGTTTATTTAACTACATTCGTCTTCTTTGACTGAAAGAGTTATCTACACACAGAGAAAAACCAACTTGAAATCAGTAAGAACCATGCTGAATTAATAAGAACCATTAGCGAAGGTTTAGTCATATTGAAATTTCTTATTTCAATATGGACAAAATATTAATTTACAGTATTCATTTATTAAACTCATTAGTTTGTAGATATCTCAATATACATTTTCTATTATATTAAAAATTATTGAATTAATGTGATGAATTCTTATTTTTAAGCTGCAGATTTTCCCTGAGTGTATGGATTGTTTATATTTGCATTGTGGTTTAACTAAACGACGCTTCATATATTTTCATGATGTAGATCTAATAAATACTTAAGCATTGATAAGAAATTTGATATGTATACATACATATCTACAAATTGATTTTATGTATGTATGTATGTATGTATGTATGTACATATATATGTACATACAAATAAGTGTTCAACTCAATCTTTGAATACATTTTTTATTTTATTTTTTGTCATGTGATGTCTGTTGTTGGTGAAATTAAAAACATTTTAATTTTTATCTGCGTTTACTTAAAAGTTTGTGAGGATTTTCTGTTGTAAGTAAAACTGAATTCTTGAAGATATGTACTTACATACTCTATAGTAATAGTAACTATAATAGAAATATGTCTTATACTTAATTTACAGTTTTTTAAAGTATAGGGTATAAAATTTTTTCTAGCTATAGCCTTCTACATTTATTTTGGAAAACTTGCTTTGCTTTCTAAAAATGTATAAACATTTTTAAATGAAACTGATCCGGCACTCCAGCTTAGGTACTGATAGTTTTTTTTGTTGTTAGTTAACTTACTAATTTTTTATTTTTTATTGATAAACATTGGAAATCAAAAGGAAGTTTTATATTGTAATTATTATTTTCATAATTGTTGAAAACAATCGCTGCTTTTTGTTTTTTTTTTGCGATGAAATCATTTGAATTTCTTTTGCAACTTTACGCGCTTATAAAAATTATGTTATTTTCTATATTTCTTAATTTATAAGACTTTTAGACTTTGTCCTTTAGGGGTTATATATTCTATTATACGATTATGAATAAGAATGCAGTAAGCTGATGTATTTGCTTACTGCTTCAAATTAAAATTTTATTAAATTGAATAAAAGGAGTTTTTTTCTTAAACTCTGATGCAGTTAGAAGCGCTGGAGATTCTTTCATATAACAGCTTTTTTGAAATTTTTGATACATAGTATAATATAGAATTGGATAACATTTATTTTTAATTTTTATGTTAAGAAGTACGGGTATGAGACTGAATTTAAATGTACTTTTAAATTAGTTAAATCATAATGAACAAACATATTTTCTTCTTTAATAGCGATCAACAGAAAACGAACTCGTTTTCATATAATTTAGGTATACCCTATCGACGGCTCCTCTAGGATACAAGATGACTTTGTATGACGAAATTTCTGTTGCTTTATACTGATAATATGTTTACATTAATAAGATACATATACATATGTTTATTTTATGAACGGTGAGCACCTATGGCTTTTATTTAATGTTCTATATGACTTTTTTTTTCATTTTATTAAAGTTCAGCGTATTGTATATATATTTCTGAAATGTTTAAGTGTGTTTTGTGTGCCCATCGGGCAGAGTGTACGTATTAGTTGGTCAGTCAGTCTCTATTTTTATTTATTTTTTTTTTTCTTCTAATGTGCCACTCCTTTTTCAGATTTTACTACTTGGAATAGAGAATTTTTGTCTAATTTTTTGGTGGGTATATACATTAGGTATGTAGAAATTAGTTTAGATACAAAGAAATGCATGTTTAATATACAACTATTGTATCAAATCGATCTCAAATAACTCAGTTACCTCTACCAGCAATTCACCGTTGGTGTATTCATAAAGTGTTAGAAACAATGAAATATCTATGTTTTGAGAGAATTTTTCCCCTCAAGTATTTCTACATGAGGTTTGAGGGGTCAATCACTGTCGCATTCATATGTAATGATTATTCACTTAAAAAACGTCATCATCACCATCAATCATCTCCGTATACAATACATTCATGAGTTGGGTTGATCCAGATACAATTGCTCATCAAAAATATGCTTCCCATACGCATCATCGTTAAATATCATATTGGAATTACTTTGGACTGGAATAACAGATTCACTATCGGTAAATTTTGTAATATATTATTATTTTAATTGATGTAATTAATTTCTTCAGATATTTATATCTGGGGTGATATAAAGATTTTGAGTATAAATAAATGTTCTCAAAATTTAAGTTTATAAGGACTTTCTAGCAAGCCAATCATAGCGTTTTTTTTCGTAAATTGACAGGTCAACTATTGTTGCACGAAAAAAATTTGATATAAGGAAACTATGATTTATTTTTGAACTATCGTTCGATGAATCATCAATGCGTATGGGAAGCATATTTTTGTATGGGGAGAGATAAGAATGTTGATTGATTCTACTTATGTAAAACTTACACCAGAATCACCAAACATTTAATAAGACATCATCATAATATATATTTAATGTTTAAGTTAGGTGAGAAAAATAAAAAGCATGTTGAAAGGATAAATATGGATTTTTGATTATAAGCAAAGATAGTGAATTAAACGATGATCGTTATAGAAAATAATTTTACTAGATAAAACTTTACTTTTTCGTATTTCATCTGACTTTAAACTTCATGTATATAAATGTTATAAATGGCTAGCTACTTGTATACTAATAACTAAATCTGAATCAGATATCTTGAAATGAAAATCTGAACAGCTCCTGATAGCCTGATCTGTTACCTGATAAGCTGATCTAAAAATCAGATCAGCTCCTGATAAGCTGATCTGAAAACCAGACCAGCTCCTGATAAGCTGATCTGAAAACCAGACCAGGTCCTGATAAGCTGATCTGATAACCAGACCAGCTCCTGATAAGCTGATCTTAAAACCAGACTAGCTCCTGATAAGCTGATCTGAAAACCAGACCAGCTCCTGATAAGCTGATCTGAAAACCAGACCAGGTCCTGAAAACCTGATCTGAAAACCAGACCAGGTCCTGATAAGCTGATCTGAAAACCAGACCAGGTCCTGAAAAGCTGATCTGAAAACCAGACCAGGTCCTGAAAAGCTGGTCTGAAAACCAGACCAGCTCCTTAAAAGCTGATATGATTGCTGATACCTGTTATTTGCCCTGGATGAGAAAATTTTAAAACAGTTGGTGTTGACAAGAAATGTGTTGAAGAAAAAGCTTCGTAGTATAAAAACTGGTGAAATAGATACAAGTGAACAACTAAAAGATACATTTAAGCCTATAGCAGAAGAATTCATAAATAGTTCTAAAAATATTAAAAGAATTCTTATGAAAGAAGAAAGTAAAATCAAGACAGAAGTTGAAAATATACAAGTTTAAAGCCTGAGAAACCTTCACTCAAGATATAGACAAGTACCCCAAAAGAAACTAGTAGAAGGAACAATATTTGATAATACCATCATATTTAATGATGCTAATACTGAGAATGATGATGACGATGATTTTACTCATAGACTTCCAATTCTGAAGACATTTATACTGACTTATCAGTATTGGAAGGCATAGATGAATTAGATACAAACTATTGTTGATAGTTACATTAAACTGAATGAAGATAAAATACAAGACAAATTAATAATATAGCTTAAAGCATTAATATTCAAGAATATATTTAAATGCAAATTGAGGAACTACAACGTGAAATAAAATTAGAGAAAGAAGACAGTTATAAAATTGAAAAAGCAATTCTAAAAAGTAAATAATTAAAAACAAATTGAAGAGTTTACGGTTAAATATATAGATTAGAAAATTAACTACATGTTAGTATAAATAGTTGAAAGTGCAAGATGTAGATCACAACACTTTCGAAAAAATCTGTGAAACAATTCAATGTCTTTAAAAAGGAATTTAGTTAACGAAGTCCATATTAAATTTCAACAACTGTTTGTGCTTTTAGAGATGTAATGACAGGAATATATGATGTTTTATGGAGCTAAGTTAGGTGAAATGTAGAACTATTCTACAGAAAATAGAAATCGTTGATTTTTGAAGACTGTAATTGACACATTCTCAAAGTACAGCTGAAAATAAAAGCTGCACTCTAAAAACCAAGGCAATGGAAAATATTTTTGAAGTGGTACGGGTACCAAAAAACTTACAAACAGATGATTCTAAAGAATTTTTTAATAAATACTTGGGAAAACTCATACATAAATAGAAGATTAAACATTACTTAATATGAAAGCATCAATATTAGAATGATTTAATAGATCACTAAAAGGTATGATGTGAAAAGAATTAGCTTTAATGGTTCATATAAGTGGATTGGTATGTATAAAGATTTACTCAATGCATGCAATAGAAAAGTTCATCGTACCATTAAAATGTCTCCTATTAAAGTCAACTCAACAAATGAGGAAAAGCTACTTAATATAGTATAAAGTAATTTGAAGAATGAATGTTGAATTTAATAAAAATAAAATTAAAACGAAAAATCTAGTTTGTGTTGTTTTTTGTAGGATTGATTAGGAATGATATGTCTTAAGAAAGATAATTAACTAAATGTAGTGGAATTCTCTAAACTTGTTGGTCTGAATGAAATATTGCTAAAACTTCAGTGTTTAAAATGAACTATAACATAGTGCAATATTCAGCAGCACATCATATTATCACTTTTTATAAAGTTGTATGTATATTTTCCCATCGAAAGCGCTAGCACGCAAAATTTTACAATATGAAAATGGGATTAGTATAAAAGATCTTCACTCTATTTATTTCTTTAGCTATCAGATCTTTAGAAAATATAGATAAACTACGGAAATTGGACTTTGATATCCAATCTTTAAGAATGTACATGTGTATGAATAAGTATCAAACAAACTTAGTGAATGAATATACGCTTCAACTAGAATCATGCTGAAGCATGCATAAATTTTAAAATGTACAGTAAACAGATCTTACTTTATATCTGTATCTGTATGAGTATTACATAAATTTATAGAAAAAAATGAAAGCATGCCGAAGCATGTATAATTAAAAAAAAAAAAAAAAAAAAAAAAAAAAAAAAATCCTCACGTCATACAACTTTGTAAGCAAAGAAATTTTATGATTTTGTGGTCAATGAAATACATACATATGTATCTACTTTGCAAAAATTCAAAAGAGCGAACTGGTAAATTCTAATAGTAAAGATTTTTAATTGTAACACTACTACATCTCGGACTCTTACGTCACTATCGATAGAAGCATGCTAAGGCATGCATACTAGCACAATATATAAAGCTGTTAGAAGGTGATGAGACAGCAATTGTATCTGGATCAACCCAACTCATGAATGTATTGTATACGGAGATGATTGATGGTGATGATGACGTTTTTTAAGTGAAGAATCATTACATATGAATGCGACAGTGATTGACCCCTCAAACCTCATGTAGAAATACTTGAGGGGAAAAATTCTCTCAAAACATAGATATTTCATTGTTTCTAACACTTTATGAATACACCAACGGTGAATTGCTGGTAGAGGTAACTGAGTTATTTGAGATCGATTTGATACAATAGTTGTATATTAAACATGCATTTCTTTGTATCTAAACTAATTTCTACATACCTAATGTATATACCCACCAAAAAATTAGACAAAAATTCTCTATTCCAAGTAGTAAAATCTGAAAAAGGAGTGGCACATTAGAAGAAAAAAAAATAAATAAAAATAGAGACTGACTGACCAACTAATACGTACACTCTGCCCGATGGGCACACAAAACACACTTAAACATTTCAGAAATATATATATAATACGCTGAACTTTAATAAAATGAAAAAAAAGTCATATAGAACATTAAATAAAAGCCATAGGTGCTCACCGTTCATAAAATAAACATATGTATATGTATCTTATTAATGTAAACATATTATCAGTATAAAGCAACAGAAATTTCGTCATACAAAGTCATCTTGTATCCTAGAGGAGCCGTCGATAGGGTATACCTAAATTATATGAAAACGAGTTCGTTTTCTGTTGATCGCTATTAAAGAAGAAAATATGTTTGTTCATTATGATTTAACTAATTTAAAAGTACATTTAAATTCAGTCTCATACCCGTACTTCTTAACATAAAAGTTAAAAATAAATGTTATCCAATTCTATATTATACTATGTATCAAAAATTTCAAAAAAGCTGTTATATGAAAGAATCTCCAGCGCTTCTAACTGCATCAGAGTTTAAGAAAAAAAAACTCCTTTTATTCAATTTAATAAAATTTTAATTTGAAGCAGTAAGCAAATACATCAGCTCACTGCATTCTTATTCATAATCGTATAATAGAACATATAACCCCTAAAGGACAAAGTCTAAAAGTCTTATAAATTAAGAAATATAGAAAATAACATAATTTTTATAAACGCGTAAAGTTGCAAAAGTAATTCAAATGATTTCATCGCAAGAAACAAACAAAAAGCAGCGACTGTTTTCAACAATTATGAAAATAATAATTACAATATAAAACTCCCTTTTGATTTCCAATGTTTATCAATAAAAAATAAAAAATAAGTAAGTTAACTAACAACAAAAAAAAAACTATCAGTTCCTAAGCTGGAGTGCCGGATCAGTTTCATTTAAAAATGTTTATACATTTTTAAAAAGCAAAGCAAGTTTTCCAAAATAAATGTAGAAGGCTATAGCTAGAAAAAATTTTATACCCTATACTTTAAAAAACTGTAAATTAAGTATAAGAAATATTTCTATTATAGTTACTATTACTATAGAGTATGTAAGTACATATCTTCAAGAATTCAGTTTTACTTACAACAGCAAATCCTCACAAACTTTTAAGTAAACGCAGATAAAAATTAAAATGTTTTTAATTTCACCAACAACAGACATCACATGACAAAAAATAAAATAAAAAATGTATTCAAAGATTGAGTTGAACACTTATTTGTATGTACATATATATGTACATACATACATACATACATACATAAAATCAATTTGTAGATGTGTATGTATACATATCAAATTTCTTATCAATGCTTAGGTATTTATTAGATCTACATCATGAAAATATATGAAGCGTCGTTTAGTTAAAGCACAATGCAAATATAAACAATCCATACACTCAGGGAAAATCTGCAGCTTAAAAATAAGAATTCATCACATTAATTCAATAATTTTTAATATAATAGAAAATGTATATTGAGATATCTACAAACTAATGAGTTTAATAAATGAATACTGTAAATTAATATTTTGTCCATATTGAAATAAGAAATTTCAATATGACTAAACCTTCGCTAATGGTTCTTATTAATTCAGCATGGTTCTTACTGATTTCAAGTTGGTTTTTCTCTGTGTGTAGATAACTCTTTCAGTCAAAGAAGACGAATGTAGTTAAATAAACAAAATCTGTAATATAAACAAATTTCACACAGACCGACTTCAACGCGAGACAAATTTAAGCATGAGAAAATATAAAGCAATCGTAAGTACAAAAGCATACTAGGATTAGGGAAGTCCAGATATATGATAGTATTTTATAGTACTAAATGTCGATGTTGAAAATAATTTATTTCTACCTACATATAAATACCAGCTCAAATACACACACATAGCAGAATTCATATAAGAAATATCCAAGAAAATTTCAACAACACCCCACCTTTCACAAATCACGACTAGCCTTAAATTCTCCCCCAGATATGCATACACAAATTCCCCTGGCCATACATACATACATACACATAACCAATTTACCTCAATAACATCCTCACCCACCTCAAATCACGATCAGCGTTAAACTCCTACAGACAGACACACCCACAAATCTCCATGGCTACATATTACGTCAACAACCATGCCCACCCAAATCATGGTCAGCCTTAAACTCCTACAGAAATACAAACAGACAGACTCCCTCGGTTACATATTACTAGTACACCTCGCCCCTCATAAATCGCAATCAGCCTTAAGCTCCTATAGAAATTCCAACAAACGTACACACACACACATATACACACACACACACACACACACATATATATATACATGCAATTGATATAGCCCCCCCCCTTCCAATCGAAGCTTCAACTAAATTCTCACAGACAGACAGACACACCCACGAATTCCTATGGTTACATATTACGGCAACAACGCCACCCACTCAAATCACGGTCAGCCTTAAATTCCCACAGTCTAGCAACACCTACATTAGCATTAGAAAAAATAACTTTCACGTTTTGCCGTCGGCATTAGGAAAAAAATAATAATCATGTTTTGCCGTCGGCATTTGAAAAAAATAATTATCATGTTTTGCCTTCGGCATTAGGAAAAATTATCATGCATTGACGTAGGCATTAGGAAAAATTATCATGTATTGCCGTCGGCATTTTAAAATAATTATGTATTGCCGTAGGCATTAGGAAAAATAAGTATGTATTGCCGTCGGCATTAGGAAAAAAAATAATCACGTATTGCCGTCATTTGAAAAAATTATCATGCATTGCCGTAGGCATTAGGAAAAATTATCATGCATGCCGTAGGCATTAGGAAAAAAAAATAATAATCATGTTTTCCCGTCGTCATTAGGAAAAATCATTTTCCCGTCGGCATTTGAAAAAATTATATTCATGTTTTGCCGTCGGCATTAGGAAAAATTAATAAACATGTTTTGCCGTAGACATTAGGAAAAATTAATAATCACTATTTCACCATTGGTATTAGAAAAAATCATTTTCCCGTCGGCATTTGAAAAAATTATATTCATGTTTTGCCGTCGGCATTAGGAAAAATTAATATAAATGTTTTGCCGTAGACATTAGGAAAAATTAATAATCACTATTTCACCATTGGTATTAGAAAAAATCATTTTCATGATTTTCCTCGTCTGTATATACACACATAAAAACCGCCAAACTATGAACAGCCTTAATACATTCACACAAAATATTCCACACACAAACTTCCCACGGTCAGGCAGGCAGACAAACAGACCGACAGACAGACATACACTTAATGTAAACAAAAACTCCTAATGTAAACAAAAAACTCCTAATGTAAACAAAAAACTCCTTATGTAAACAAAAAAACACAAATTTCCAAGAATTTAACAATTTTCAAATTTTAATTACCCAAATTTAACAATTTCAGCAACAATTTAACAATTTTAATTGCCACAGGATGAACAGTTCCCTACTACTAACGTCATCATCACCATCAATCATCTCCGTATACAATACATTCATGAGGTGGGTTGATCCAGATACAATTGCTGTCTCATCACCTTCTAACAGCTTTATATATTTTGCTAGTATGCATGCCTTAGCATGCTTCTATCGATAGTGACGTAAGAGTCCGAGATGTAGTAGTGTTACAATTAAAAATCTTTACTATTAGAATTTACCAGTTCGCTCTTTTGAATTTTTGCAAAGTAGATACATATGTATGTATTTCATTGACCACAAAATCATAAAATTTCTTTGCTTACAAAATTGTATGACGTGAGGATTTTTTTTTTTTTTTTTTTTTTTTTTAATTATACATGCTTCGGCATGCTTTCATTTTTTTTTCTATAAATTTATGTAATACTCATACAGATACAGATATAAAGTAAGATCTGTTTACTGTACATTTTAAAATTTATGCATGCTTCAGCATGATTCTAGTTGAAGCGTATATTCATTCACTAAGTTTGTTTGATACTTATTCATACACATGTACATTCTTAAAGATTGGATATCAAAGTCCAATTTCCGTAGTTTATCTATATTTTCTAAAGATCTGATAGCTAAAGAAATAAATAGAGTGAAGATCTTCTATAATAATCCCATTTTCATATTGTAAAATTTTGCGTGCTAGCGCTTTCGATGGGAAAATATACATACAACTTTATAAAAAGTGATAATATGATGTGCTGCTGAATATTGCACTATGTTATAGTTCATTTTAAGCACTGAAGTTTTAGCAATATTTCATTCAGACCAACAAGTTTAGAGAATTCCACTACATTTAGTTAATTATCTTTCTTAAGACCCATCATTCCTAATCAATCCTACAAAAAACGACACAAACTAGATTTTTCGTTTTAATTTTATTTTTATTAAATTCAACATTCATTCTTCAAATTACTTTATACTATATTAAGTAGCTTTTCCTCATTTGTTGAGTTGACTTTAATAGGAGACATTTTAATGGTACGATGAACTTTTCTATTGCATGCATTGAGTAAATCTTTATATATACCAATCCACTTATATGAACCATTAAAGCTAATTCTTTTCACATCATACCTTTCAATGATCTATTAAATCATTCTAATATTGATGCTTTCATATTAAGTAATCTTTAATCTTCTATTTATGTATGAGTTTTCCCAAGTATTTATTAAAAAATTCTTTAGAATCATCTGTTTGTAAGTTTTTTGGTACCCGTACCACTTCAAAAATATTTTCCATTGCCTTGGCTTTTAGAGTGCAGCTTTTATTTTCAGCTGTACTTTGAGAATGTGTCAATTACAGTCTTCAAAAATCAACAATTTCTATTTTCTGTAGAATAGTTCTACATTTCACCTAACTTAGCTCCATAAAACATCATATATTCCTGTCATTACATCTCTACAAGCACAAACAGTTGTTGAAATTTAATATGGACTTCGTTAACTAAATTCCTTTTTAAAGACATTGAATTGTTTCACAGATTTTTTCGAAAGTGTTGTGATCTACATCTTGCACTTTCAGCTATTTATACTAACATGTAGTTAATTTTCTAATCTATATATTTAACCGTAATTTCTTCAATTTGTTTTTAATTATTTAGTTTTTAGAATTGCTTTTTCAATTTTATAACTGTCTTCTTTCTCTAATTTTATTTCACGTTGTAGTTCCTCAATTTGCATTTAAATATATTCTTGAATATTAATGCTTTAAGCTATATTATTAATTTGTCTTGTATTTTATCTTCATTCAGTTTAATGTAACTATCAACAATAGTTTGTATCTAATTCATTTATGCCTTCCAATACTGATAAGTCAGTATAAATGTCTTCAGAATTGGAAGTCTATGAGTAAAATCATCGTCATCATCATTCTCAGTATTAGCATCATTAAATATGATGGTATTATCAAATATTGTTCCTTCTACTAGTTTCTTTTGGGGTACTTGTCTATATCTTGAGTGAAGGTTTCTCAGGCTTTAAACTTGTATATTTTCAACTTCTGTCTTGATTTTACTTTCTTCTTTCATAAGAATTCTTTTAATATTTTTAGAACTATTTATGAATTCTTCTGCTATAGGTTTAAATGTATCTTTTAGTTGTTCACTTGTATCTATTTCATCAGTTTTTATACTACGAAGCTTTTTCTTCAACACATTTCTTGTCAACACCAACTGTTTTAAAATTTTCTCATCCAAGGCAAATAACAGGTATCAGCAATCATATCAGCTTTTCAGGAGCTGGTCTGGTTTTCAGATCAGCTTTTCAGGACCTGGTCTGGTTTTCAGATCAGCTTTTCAGGACCTGGTCTGGTTTTCAGATCAGCTTATCAGGACCTGGTCTGGTTTTCAGATCAGCTTTTCAGGACCTGGTCTGGTTTTCAGATCAGCTTTTCAGGACCTGGTCTGGTTTTCAGATCAGCTTATCAGGACCTGGTCTGGTTTTCAGATCAGCTTATCAGGAGCTGGTCTGGTTTTCAGATCAGCTTATCAGGAGCTGGTCTGGTTATCAGATCAGCTTATCAGGAGCTGGTCTGGTTTTCAGATCAGCTTATCAGGAGCTGATCTGATTTTTAGATCAGCTTATCAGGTAACACATCAGGCTATCAGGAGCTATTCAGATTTTCATTTCAAGATATCTGAGTTAGATTTAGTTATCAGTGTACAAGTAGCTAGCCATTTATAACACTTATATACATAAAGTTTAAAGTCAGATGAAATACGAAAAAGTAAAGTTTTATCTAGTAAAATTATTTTCTATAACGATCATCGTTTAATTCACTATCTTTGCTTATAATCAAAAATCCATATTTATCCTTTCAACATGCTTTTTATTTTTCTCACCTAACTTAAACATTAAATATACATTATGATGATCTCTTATTAAATGTTTGGTGATTCTGGTGTAAGTTTTACATAAGTAGAATGAATCAACATTCTTATCTCTCCCCATACAAAAATATGCTTCCCATACGCATCATCGTTAAATATCATATTGGAATTACTTTGGACTGAAATAACAGATTCACTATCGGTAAATTTTGTAATATATTATTATTTTAATTGATGTAATTAATTTCTTCAGATATTTATATCTGGGGTGATATAAAGATTTTGAGTATAAATAAATGTTCTCAAAATTTAAATCCATTAGGACTTTCTAGCAAGCCAATCACAGCGTTTTTTTTTTCGTAATTTGACAGGTCAACTATTGTTGCACGAATAGAATTTGATATAAGGGAACTATGATCTATTTTTGAACTATCGTTCGATGAATCATCAATATTTCGTACCAAGAATTATTTATGTTGTTTTGATTAAGGGTATGAGTCAATATTTATAAAATCCATTTCATAAATATCAGCTCATGCTCATAGTCAAAACAAAGTATGCTTTAAGTGTTTAAAACCGGTATTACCATAAAATGGTGGTTTTAAACACTTAAAATATACTTTGTTTTACTAACCGCATTTTATAACTAAATGCATTTCATAAATATTGACGCATACTCATAATCAAAACAGCATATAAATATCCTTTGTTTTGACTATGAGTATGAGTCATTATCTCTTATTATAGAAAAATAAAATAGTATGATTATATGATATCAGAAATCATGTTTTCTAATATCATATAACCATACTATTTGATTCTTTCTATAATAATAGATAATATTTATGAAATGCATTTATTTACAAAATGCGATTAGTAAAACAACATAAATATAGGATGGTATGAAATTTTGATGATTCATCAATATTTCGTACCAAGGTATTTTTAGGTTGTTTTTACTATGAGTATGCGCCAATATTTATGAAATGTATTTCATAAATATTATCTCTTATTATAGAAAAATTAAAAATGTAGCTATACGATATCAGAAAATATTTTCTGAAATCGTATAGCTATATTATTTTATTTGTCCTATAATAAGAGATAATGGCCCCTACTCATAGTCAAAACAAAGAATATTTTAAGAGTTTCAAATCAGTATTATCATAAAAAATACTGATTTTAAACTCTTACAGCCTTATTTATAATACTTATTAAGGCTTTGGAAAGGCTTTTTAAAACAAATTTTTTATAAAAAAATTTTTTAAAAAGTCTTTATAAAGCCCTAATAACTGTTATAAATAAGGCTGTTAAAATATACTTTGTTTTACTAACCACATTTTTGTAACTAAACGCATTTCATAAATATTGATGCATACTCATAGTCAAAAAAAGGATATTTTTATGCTGTTTTGATTATGAGTGTGGATCATTATCTCTTATTATAGAAAAAATAAACTAATGCAGCTATACGATTTCAGAAAATATTTTCTGATATGGTATAGCTGTATTAGTTTATTTTTTTATAATAAGAGATAATATTTATAAAATGTATTTAGCTACATAAATGCGGTTAGTAAAATAACCTAAAATACCTTGGTACGAAATATTGATGAATCATCGAATGATAGTTCAAAAATAAATCATAGTTCCTTTATATCAAATTCTATTCGTGCAACAATAGTTGACCTGTCAAATTGCGAAAAAAAAACGCTATGATTGGCTTGCTAGAAAGTCCTAATGGACTTAAATTTTGAGAACATTTATTTATACTCAAAGTCTTTATATCACCCCAGATATAAATATCTGAAGAAATTAATTACATCAATTAAAATAATAATATATTACAAAATTTACCGATAGTGAATCTGTTATTTCAGTCCAAAGTAATTCCAATATGATATTTAACGATGATGCGTATGGGAAGCATATTTTTGTATGGGGAGAGATAAGAATGTTGATTCATTCTACTTATGTAAAACTTACACCAGAATCACCAAACATTTAATAAGAGATCATCATAATGTATATTTAATGTTTAAGTTAGGTGAGAAAAATAAAAAGCATGTTGAAAGGATAAATATGGATTTTTGATTATAAGCAAAGATAGTGAATTAAACGATGATCGTTATAGAAAATAATTTTACTAGATAAAACTTTACTTTTTCGTATTTCATCTGACTTTAAACTTCATGTATATAAATGTTATAAATGGCTAGCTACTTGTACACTGATAACTAAATCTGACTCAGATATCTTGAAATGAAAATCTGAACAGCTCCTGATAGCCTGATCTGTTACCTGATAAGCTGATCTAAAAATCAGATCAGCTCCTGATAAGCTGATCTGAAAACCAGACCAGCTCCTGATAAGCTGATCTGATAACCAGACCAGCTCCTGATAAGCTGATCTGAAAACCAGACCAGCTCCTGATAAGCTGATCTGAAAACCAGACCAGCTCCTAATAAGCTGATCTGAAAACCAGACCAGGTCCTGATAAGCTGATCTGAAAACCAGACCAGGTCCTGAAAAGCTGATCTGAAAACCAGACCAGGTCCTGATAAGCTGATCTGAAAACCAGACCAGGTCCTGAAAAGCTGATCTGAAAACCAGACCAGGTCCTGAAAAGCTGATCTGAAAACCAGACCAGCTCCTGAAAAGCTGATATGATTGCTGATACCTGTTATTTGCCCTGGATGAGAAAATTTTAAAACAGTTGGTGTTGATAAGAAATGTGTTGAAGAAAAAGCTTCGTAGTATAAAAACTGGTGAAATAGATACAAGTGAACAACTAAAAGATACATTTAAACCTATAGCAGAAGAATTCATAAATAGTTCTAAAAATATTAAAAGAATTCTTATGAAAGAAGAAAGTAAAATCAAGACAGAAGTTGAAAATATACAAGTTTAAAGCCTGAGAAACCTTCACTCAAGATATAGACAAGTACCCCAAAAGAAACTAGTAGAAGGAACAATATTTGATAATACCATCATATTTAATGATGCTAATACTGAGAATGATGATGACGATGATTTTACTCATAGACTTCCAATTCTGAAGACATTTATACTGACTTATCAGTATTGGAAGGCATAAATGAATTAGATACAAACTATTGTTGATAGTTACATTACACTGAATGAAGATAAAATACAAGACAAATTAATAATATAGCTTAAAGCATTAATATTCAAGAATATATTTAAATGCAAATTGAGGAACTACAACGTGAAATAAAATTAGAGAAAGAAGACAGTTATAAAATTGAAAAAGCAATTCTAAAAAGTAAATAATTAAAAACAAATTGAAGAGTTTACGGTTAAATATATAGATTAGAAAATTAACTACATGTTAGTATAAATAGCTGAAAGTGCAAGATGTAGATCACAACACTTTCGAAAAAATCTGTGAAACAATTCAATGTCTTTAAAAACGAATTTAGTTAACGAAGTCCATATTAAATTTCAACAACTGTTTGCGCTTGTAGAGATGTAATGACAGGAATATATGATGTTTTATGGAGCTAAGTTAGGTGAAATGTAGAACTATTCTACAGAAAATAGAAATTGTTGATTTTTGAAGACTGTAATTGACACATTCTCAAAGTACAGCTGAAAATAAAAGCTGCACTCTAAAAACCAAGGCAATGGAAAATATTTTTGAAGTGGTACGGGTACCAAAAAACAAACAGATGATTCTAAAGAATTTTTTAATAAATACTTGGGAAAACTCATACATAAATAGAAGATTAAACATTACTTAATATGAAAGCATCAATATTAGAATGATTTAATAGATCATTGAAAGGTATGATGTGAAAAGAATTAGCTTTAATGGTTCATATAAGTGGATTGGTATGTATAAAGATTTACTCAATGCATGCAATAGAAAAGTTCATCGTACCATTAAAATGTCTCCTATTAAAGTCAACTCAACAAATGAGGAAAAGCTACTTAATATAGTATAAAGTAATTTGAAGAATGAATGTTGAATTTAATAAAAATAAAATTAAAACGAAAAATCTAGTTTGTGTCGTTTTTTGTAGGATTGATTAGGAATGATGGGTCTTAAGAAAGATAATTAACTAAATGTAGTGGAATTCTCTAAACTTGTTGGTCTGAATGAAATATTGCTAAAACTTCAGTGTTTAAAATGAACTATAACATAGTGCAATATTCAGCAGCACATCATATTATCACTTTTTATAAAGTTGTATGTATATTTTCCCATCGAAAGCGCTAGCACGCAAAATTTTACAATATGAAAATGGGATTATTATAGAAGATCTTCACTCTATTTATTTCTTTAGCTATCAGATCTTTAGAAAATATAGATAAACTACGGAAATTGGACTTTGATATCCAATCTTTAAGAATGTACATGTGTATGAATAAGTATCAAACAAACTTAGTGAATGAATATACACTTCAACTAGAATCATGCTGAAGCATGCATAAATTTTAAAATGTACAGTAAACAGATCTTACTTTATATCTGTATCTGTATGAGTATTACATAAATTTATAGAAAAAAATGAAAGCATGCCGAAGCATATATAATTTAAAAAAAAAAAAAAAAAAAAAATCCTCACGTCATAAAATTTTGTAAGCAAAGAAATTTTATGATTTTGTGGTCAATGAAATACATACATATGTATCTACTTTGCAAAAATTCAAAAGAGCGAACTGGTAAATTCTAATAGTAAAGATTTTTAATTGTACATCTCGGACTCTTACGTCACTATCGATAGAAGCATGCTAAGGCATGCATACTAGCAAAATATATAAAGCTGTTAGAAGGTGATGAGACAGCAATTGTATCTGGATCAACCCAACTCATGAATGTATTGTATACGGAGATGATTGATGGTGATGATGACGTTTTTTAAGTGAATAATCATTACATATGAATGCGACAGTGATTGACCCCTCAAACCTCATGTAGAAATACTTGAGGGGAAAAATTCTCTCAAAACATAGATATTTCATTGTTTCTAACACTTTATGAATACACCAACGGTGAATTGCTGGTAGAGGTAACTGAGTTATTTGAGATCGATTTGATACAATAGTTGTATATTAAACATGCATTTCTTTGTATCTAAACTAATTTCTACATACCTAATGTATATACCCACCAAAAAATTAGACAAAAATTCTCTATTCCAAGTAGTAAAATCTGAAAAAGGAGTGGCACATTAGAAGAAAAAAAAAATAAATAAAAATAGAGACTGACTGACCAACTAATACGTACACTCTGCCCGATGGGCACACAAAACACACTTAAACATTTCAGAAATATATATACAATACGCTGAATTTTAATAAAATGAAAAAAAAAGTCATATAGAACATTAAATAAAAGCCATAGGTGCTCACCGTTCATAAAATAAACATATGTATATGTATCTTATTAATGTAAACATATTATCAGTATAAAGCAACATAAATTTCGTCATACAAAGTCATCTTGTATCCTAGAGGAGCCGTCGATAGGGTATACCTAAATTATATGAAAACGAGTTCGTTTTCTGTTGATCGCTATTAAAGAAGAAAATATGTTTGTTCATTATGATTTAACTAATTTAAAAGTACAATTAAATTCAGTCTCATACCCGTACTTCTTAACATAAAAATTAAAAATAAATGTTATCCAATTCTATATTATACTATGTATCAAAAATTTCAAAAAAGCTGTTATATGAAAGAATCTCCAGCGCTTCTAACTGCATCAGAGTTTAAGAAAAAAAACTCCTTTTATTCAATTTAATAAAATTTTAATTTGAAGCAGTAAGCAAATACATCAGCTTACTGCATTCTTATTCATAATCGTATAATAGAATATATAACCCCTAAAGGACAAAGTCTAAAAGTCTTATAAATTAAGAAATATAGAAAATAACATAATTTTTATAAACGCGTAAAGTTGCAAAAGTAATTCAAATGATTTCATCGCAAAAAACAAACAAAAAGCAGCGATTGTTTTCAACAATTATGAAAATAATAATTACAATATAAAACTCCCTTTTGATTTCCAATGTTTATCAATAAAAAATAAAAAATAAGTAAGTTAACTAACAACAAAAAAAACTATCAGTACCTAAGCTGGAGTGCCGGATCAGTTTCATTTAAAAATGTTTATACATTTTTAAAAAGAAAAGCAAGTTTTCCAAAATAAATGTAGAAGGCTATAGCTAGAAAAAATTTTATACCCTATACTTTAAAAAACTGTAAATTAAGTATAAGAAATATTTCTATTATAGTTACTATTACTATAGAGTATGTAAGTACATATCTTCAAGAATTCAGTTTTACTTACAACAGAAAATCCTCACAAACTTTTAAGTAAACGCAGATAAAAATTAAAATGTTTTTAATTTCACCAACAACAGACATCACATGACAAAAAATAAAATAAAAAATGTATTCAAAGATTGAGTTGAACACTTATTTGTATGTACATATATATGTACATACATACATACATACATACATACATAAAATCAATTTGTAGATATGTATGTATACATATCAAATTTCTTATCAATGCTTAAGTATTTATTAGATCTACATCATGAAAATATATGAAGCGTCGTTTAGTTAAAGCACAATGCAAATATAAACAATCCATACACTCAGGGAAAATCTGCAGCTTAAAAATAAGAATTCATCACATTAATTCAATAATTTTTAATATAATGATAATGTATATTGAGATATCTACAAACTAATGAGTTTAATAAATGAATACTGTAAATTAATATTTTGTCCATATTGAAATAAGAAATTTCAATATGACTAAACCTTCGCTAATGGTTCTTATTAATTCAGCATGGTTCTTACTGATTTCAAGTTGGTTTTTCTCTGTGTGTAGATAACTCTTTCAGTCAAAGAAGACGAATGTAGTTAAATAAACAAAATCTGTAATATAAACAAATTTCACACAGACCGACTTCAACGCGAGACAAATTTAAGCATGAGAAAATATAAAGCAATCGTAAGTATAAAAGCATACTAGGATTAGGGAAGTCCAGATATATGATAGTATTTTATAGTACCAAATGTCGATGTTGAAAACAATTTATTTCTACCTACATATAAATACCAGCTCAAATACACACACATAGCAGAATTCATATAAGAAATATCCAAGAAAATTTCAACAACACCCCACCTTTCACAAATCACGACTAGCCTTACATTCTCCCCCAGATATGCATACACAAATTCCCCTGGCCACACATACATACATACACATAACCAATTTACCTCAATAACAACCTCACCCACCTCAAATCACGATCAGCCTTAAACTCCTACAGACAGACACACCCACAAATCTCCATGGCTACATATTACGTCAACAACCATGCCCACCCAAATCATGGTCAGCCTTAAACTCCTAGAGAAATACAAACAGACAGACTCCCTCGGTTACATATTACTAGTACACCTCGCCCCTCATAAATCGCAATCAGCCTTAAGCTCCTATAGAAATTCCTACAAACGTATACACACACACACACACACACACATACACACACACACACATATATATACATGCAATCTATCTAGCTCTACTACACCCCGCCACCCCTTCCAATCGAAGCTTCAACTAAATTCTCACAGACAGACAGGCACATCCACGAATTCCTATGGATACATATTACGGCAACAACGCCACCCACTCAAATCACGGTCAGCCTTAAATTCCCACAGTCTAGCAACACCTACATTAGCATTAGAAAAAATAACTTTCACGTTTTGCCGTCGGCATTAGGAAAAAAATAATAATCATGTTTTGCCGTCGGCATTTGAAAAAAATAATTATCATGCTTTGCCTTCGGCATTAGGAAAAATTATCATGCATTGCCGTAGGCATTAGGAAAAATTATCATGTATTGCCGTCGGCATTTGAAAAAATAATAATCATGTTTTGCCGTCGGCATTAGGAAAAATTATCATGCATTGCCGTAGGCATTAGGAAAAATTATCATGCATTACCGTAGGCATTAGGAAAAATTATCATGCATGCCGTATGCATTAGGAAAAAAATAATAATAATCATGTTTTCCCGTCGTCATTAGGAAAAATCATTTTCCCGTCGGCATTTGAAAAAATTATATTCCTGTTTTGCCGTCGGCATTAGGAAAAATTAATAAACATGTTTTGCTGTAGACATTAGGAAAAATTAATAATCACTATTTCACCATTGGTATTAGAAAAAATCATTTTCATGATTTTCCTCGTCTGTATATACACACATAAAAACCGCCAAACTATGAACCGCCTTAATACATTCACACAAAATATTCCACACACAAACATCCACGGTCAGGCAGACAGACCGACAGACAGACAGACCGACAGACAGACATACACTTAATGTAAACAAAAACTCCTAATGTAAACAAAAAACATCAAAGCGCCGCCGAAAACACAAATTTCCAAGAATTTAACAATTTTCAAATTTTAATTACCCAAATTTAACAATTTCAGCAACAATTTAACAATTTTAAATGCCACCGGAGTGGGATTTCACTACTACTAGGCAGTTAGAAAAAAAGTTAATAAGGAAGCTGAAAAATTAATAAATTCAATTTAAGCAATGAAAATGATGAAGAAAATGTTCCAAGAATGGGAACAAAAATCTGATTTATTCAATCTGAAAATGTTGAAGATTTAATGACAGATTTCTGTCAGACTTTTCTACGATAAATCGTCAAAAGTTTCAGAGTTTTCAACGATTTTTGTCTAGATTTCTTCCACAAATCTGCACGATTTGTCGGCAATCATTTCAGAAATAAAAACGATTTATTGTCAGATTTCTGGCATATATCTGTACAAACTGTCCCAAAAACGATGCGAATTTTAATCAGACATCGATTGGAAATATCGGAAGAAATTCCACAATTTCCCTAGGATATAACATCAGACATCGTTCAGATATCAGACAGATCTATCTGTGAAGTTAAGGGAATTTCACCCGACAATTCTTACAGAACTCGTGTCAACCACTTCATATATTTTTCGTGTCGACTTCGAGACGAAATCAGTCCCGAAATCGGCATACATAGACGTATTTTCATAAGGATATTATTTTAATTTTTTATCCAACAGAACTTAAAAAAAATATTATGAAAACAACAGTGAAATGCGTCTAGGAACTAGATTGTGTGCCCCTCTAATTTTAAGGTATATATTTTTTTAATGGGTAAATATCTATTGAAAATGTAATGTTGTAGAAGGGACAAAAATTAAGAAAAGAAAAATTGCATATCTTTCGTAATTGACATCATTTTGACTCATTTCGTATACCAACAATCTGTATGTTTAAAGCGGGTTAAAAATTTTCTCTTTTAGAAAATGAAATATAATTCACCATGGCAACCTTTATTGATCCAAGATATAATTCACGACGACTTCACTTATAGAAACTAGTGAAAGCGACCGCAAGACTAAAAGCTCACTCAGACGTGACATAACCATAGCCATAGAGAGCAGCCGTTCTAACCAAACTAATGGACAACACTGTATTCGATTATACGTGACTCGCCATAACGCCATAACTCTCGCCATAGAAACCAATTGAATTTTGGTTTGGGTATGGTTATGAGTAGTAGGGAACTGGCGGTTCGGGGACAATTAAAATTGTTAAATTGTGGCTGAAATTGTTAAATTGTGGGCTGAAATTGTTAAATTGTGGCTGAAATTGTTAAATTGTTGCTGAAATTTTAAAATTCTTGGAAATTTGTGTTTTCGGCGGCGCTTTGATGTTTTTTGTTTACATTAGGAGTTTTTTTTTGTTTACATTAGGAGTTTTTTGTTTACATTAACTTTGTGTGAACGGGTGATTTTTTTGGGTTACATTAATTGTGATAACGGGTGATTTTTTTTTGAGGTTTCATATGAGTGTATATGCCGACGGCAGTACATGATTATTATTTTTTTCAAATGCCGACGGCAAAACATGTTTATTAATTTTTCCTAATGCCGACGGCAAAACATGAATATAATTTTTTCAAATGCCGACGGGAAAATGATTTTTCCTAATAACGACGGGAAAACGTGAAAGTTATTTTTTCTAATGCTAATGTAGGTGTTGCTAGACTGTGGGAATTTAAGGCTGATCGTGATTTGAGTAGGTGGCGTTGTTGCCGTATTATGTAACCATAGGAATTTGTGGATGTGTCTGTCTGTCTGTGAGAATTTAGGTGAGGGTTTGATTGGCAGGGGGCGGGGTGTAGTTGAGGTAGATCGATTGTGTGTATGTGTCTGCGCGTGTGTGTGTGTGTCTGTGTATGTTTGTATTAATTTCAATGTACATATGTATTTCTGTAGGAGCTTAAGGCTGATTGTGATTTTTGAGGGGCGAAGCATTCTATTAATATGTAACCGGGGGAATCTGTGTGTTTGTATTTCTGTAGTAGTTTAAGGCTGACCACGATTTGGGTGAGCAGGGTTGTTGACGTAATATGTAGCCATGGGGATTTGCGAATGCGTCTGTCTATAGTAGTTTAAGGCTGATCGTGATTTGAGGATCCTGTTGAGGTAAATTGTTTATGTGTATTTATGTATCTGTTTCTGTAAGAATTTAAGATGATTGGGATTTATTAGGGACGAGGTGTTCTTGTATTATGTAGCCGGGAGAATCTATGTATATATGTCTGTAGCAGTTTAAGACTATTCATAATTTAGGGTAGGTGAGTGTTGTGTTCTTGAGATTAATTCTGTAATTGTATATGTATGTATGTATGACAATGGGAATTTTTATATGTATATCTGGGGGAGAATTTTAGGCTGGTCGTGATTTGTGAAAGGTGGGGTGTTGTTGAAATTTTCTTGGATATTTCTTATATGAATTCTGCTATGTGTGTGTGTATTTGCGCTAATATTTATATGTAGATAGAAATAAATTGTTTTCAGTATCGACATTTGGTACTATAAAATACTATCATGTGTCTGGACTTCCCTAATCTTATTATGTTTTTATACTTACGCTTGTTTTATATTTTCTCATACTTAAATTTGTCTCGCGTTAAAGTCTGCCTATATGAAATTTGTTTATATTACAGATTTTGTTTATTTCAATCTTGGAATACATTTTTTTTTTGTCATTGATGTCTTTTGTTCTTCTTGTTGTTGGTGCTGTTGTTGTAAATATTCGTCTGTGTATAGATGCGATATATTCAGTTTTTTTTATTTAAAAATAAAAACGTTTTAATTTTTATCTGCGTTTACTTAAAAGTTTGTGAGGATTTTCGGCTTTTAAGTAAAACTGAATTCCTGAAGATACATAGTCTATAGTAATAGCAACTAAAATAGAAATATTTCTTATACTTAATTTAAATTTTTTTAAAGTTGATGCAACGTTAGTAAGTTAACGTTAGAAATTTTTGGGGTACATAATTTTTTCTAACTATAGACTTTTTTCTTCACTTCCTACATTTATTTTGGAAAGCTTGCTAGTAGTTGTGAACTGCCAATTCTGCCCCACAGTGGGTCGGTTCGCTAACCTGGCAGGTCAAAATTATTTGATGGTCAGTCTATACGGTTTTGAGGATGCTGAGTTCGACAAAAATAATTAAAAAATTCTAGCTCAATTTGTTAGGAAATATTACAGAGTTTTGCTATTGCGAACTTCGGTAGTATTAATTTTTCATGTAATATTTTCAATATTTAATTTTTCATATAATATTTTCAGTACTTTTAGAACAAGTTCTTAGCTGTCCAGAAATCCTTTTATTTTTTTGATATTGAAATGGTAATATTTATGGTTTTAGTCCAGATAAATTAAGCATTCATTCCACTGTGCACCCCCAAATTGTTAAATTTGGGTAATTAAAATTTGAAAATTGTTAAATTCTTGGAAATTTGTGTTTTTTTGTTTACATAAGGAGTTTTTTGTTTATATAAGGAGTTTTTTGTTTACATTATGAGTTTTTTGTTTACATTAGGAGTTTTTGTTTACATTAAGTGTATGTCTGTCTGTCGGTCTGTCTGTCTGCCTGCCTGACCGTGGGAAGTTTGTGTGTGGAATATTTTGTGTGAATGTATTAAGGCGGTTCATAGTTTGGCGGTTTTTATGTGTGTATGTGACGACGGGGAAAATCATGAAAATGGTTTTTCCTAATGCTGACGGAAAATCATCTAATGATTTTTCGTAATTCCGAAGGCAAAACATGATAATTTTTCGTAATACCGAAGGCAAAACATGATAATTTTTCCTAATGCCTACTGCAATACTTGATAATTTTTTCTAATGCCTACTGCAATACATGATTATTATTTTTTTCAAATGCCGACGGCAAAAAATGAATATAATTTTTTCAAATGCCGACGGGAAAATGATTTTTCCTAATGACGACGGGAAAACGTGAAAGTTATTTTTTCTAATGCTAATGTAGGTGTTGCTAGACTGTGGGAATTTAAGGCTGACCGTGATTTGAGTGGACGGCGTTGTTGCCGTAATATGTAACCATAGGAATTTGTGGATGTGTCTGTCTGTCTGTGAGAATTTAGGTGAAGGTTTGATTGGCAGGGGGCGGGGTGTAGTTGAGGTAGATCGATTGCGTGTGTAGTTGTGTGTGAATGTATGTGTATGTGTGTGTGTGTGTGTGTGTGTGTGTGTGTATGTTTGTAGGAATTTCAATGTGTGTATTTCTGTAGGAGCTTAAGGCTGATTGTGATTTATGAGGGGTGAGGTGTTCTAGTAATATGCAACCGGGGGAATCTGTGTGTTTGTATGTCTGTAGGAGTTTAAGGCTGACCATGATTTGGGTGGGCAGGGTTGTTGACGTAATATGTAGCCATGGGGATTTGTGAATGTGTCTCTCTATAGTAGTTTAAGGTTGATCGTGATTTGAGGTGGGTGAGGATGTTGTTGAGGTAAATTGGTTATGCGTATGTATGTATGTATGTATTTTTGTAAGAATTTAAGATGATTGTGATTTATTAGGGGCGAGGTGTTCTTGTAATATGTAGCCGTGAGAATCTATGTGTATAGACGTCTGTAGAAGTTTAAGACTATCTGTAATTTCAGGTAGGTGAGAGTGTTGTGTTGTTGAGATTAATCTTATATATTGTATATGTATGTATGATCATGGGAATTTGTGTATGTATATCTGAGGGAGAATTTAAGGCTCGTCATGATTTGCAAAAGGTGGGGTGTTGTTGAAATTTTCTTGGATATTTCTTATATGAATTCTGCTATGTGTGTGTATTTGAGCTCTTATTTATATGTAGGTAGAAATAAATTGTTTTCAACATCGACATTTGGTACTATAAAATACTATCATATATCTGGACTTCCCTAATCCTAGTATGCTTTTATACTTACGATTGCTTTATATTTTCTCATGCTTAAATTTGTCTCGCGTTGAAGTCGGTCTGTGTGAAATTTGTTTATATTACAGATTTTGTTTATTTAACTACATTCGTCTTCTTTGACTGAAAGAGTTATCTACACACAGAGAAAAACCAACTTGAAATCAGTAAGGACCATGCTGAATTAATAAGAACCATTAGCGAAGGTTTAGTCATATTGAAATTTCTTATTTCAATATGGACAAAATATTAATTTACAGTATTCATTTATTAAACTCATTAGTTTGTAGATATCTCAATATACATTTTCTATTATATTAAAAATTATTGAATTAATGTGATGAATTCTTATTTTTAAGCTGCAGATTTTCCCTAAGTGTATGGATTGTTTATATTTGCATTGTGCTTTAACTAAACGACGCTTCATATATTTTCATGATGTAGATCTAATAAATACTTAAGCATTGATAAGAAATTTGATATGTATACATACAAATTGATTTTATGTGTGTATGTATGTATGTATGTACGTACATACAAATAAGAGTACAACTCAATCTTTGAATTCATTTTTTTTTGTCTTGTGATATCTTTTTGTTGTGTATTATCTGAAATTAAAAACGTTGTTTTATCTGCATTTACTTAAAAGTTTGTGAAGATTTTCTGTTTTAAGTAAAACTGAATTTCTGAAGATACATACTCCATAGTAATAGTAACTATAATAGAAATATTTCTTATACTTAATTTACATTTTTTTAAAGTTGACGCAACGTTAGTTAGTCAACGTTTGACATTTTTGGGGGTATGCAATTTTTTCTAACTATAGCCTTTTTTCTTCACTTTCTACATTTATTTTGGAAAACTTGCTTTGCTTTTTAAAAATGTATAAACATTTTTAAATGAAACTGATCCGGCACTCCAGCTTAGGTACTGATAGTTTTTTTTGTTGTTAGTTAACTTACTTATTTTTTATTTTTTATTGATAAACATTGGAAGTCAAAAGGGAGTTTTATATTGTAATTATTATTTTCATAATTGTTGAAAACAATCGCTACTTCTTTTGCGATGAAATCATTTGAATTACTTTTGCAACTTTACGCGTTTATAAAAATTATGTTATTTTCTATATTTCTTAATTTATAAGACTTTTAGACTTTGTCCTTTAGGGGTTATATATTCTATTATACGATTATGAATAAGAATGCAGTAAGCTGATGTATTTGCTTACTGCTTCAAATTAAAATTTTATTAAATTGAATGAAAGGATTTTTTTTTTCTTAAACTCTGATGCAGTTAGAAGCGCTGGAGATTCTTTCATATAACAGCTTTTTTGAAATTTTTGATACATAGTATAATATAGAATTGGATAACATTTATTTTTAATTTTTATGTTAAGAAGTACGGGTATGAGACTGAATTTAAATGTACTTTTAAATTAGTTAAATCATAATGAACAAACATATTTTCTTCTTTAATAGCGATCAACAGAAAACGAACTCGTTTTCATATAATTTAGGTATACCCTATCGACGGCTCCTCTAGGATACAAGATGACTTTGTATGACGAAATTTCTGTTGCTTTATACTGATAATATGTTTACATTAATAAGATACATATACATATGTTTATTTTATGAACGGTGAGCACCTATGGCTTTTATTTAATGTTCTATATGACTTTTTTTTCATTTTATTAAAGTTCAGCGTATTATATATATATTTCTGAAATGTTTAAGTGTGTTTTGTGTGCCCATCGGGCAGAGTGTACGTATTAGTTGGTCAGTCAGTCTCTATTTTTATTTTTTTTTTTTTTCTTCTAATGTGCCACTCCTTTTTCAGATTTTACTACTTGGAATAGAGAATTTTTGTCTAATTTTTTGGTGGGTATATACATTAGGTATGTAGAAATTAGTTTAGATACAAAGAAATGCATGTTTAATATACAACTATTGTATCAAATCGATCTCAAATAACTCAGTTACCTCTACCAGCAATTCACCGTTGGTGTATTCATAAAGTGTTAGAAACAATGAAATATCTATGTTTTGAGAGAATTTTTCCCCTCAAGTATTTCTACATGAGGTTTGAGGGGTCAATCACTGTCGCATTCATATGTAATGATTATTCACTTAAAAAACGTCATCATCACCATCAATCATCTCCGTATACAATACATTCATGAGTTGGGTTGATCCAGATAGAATTGCTGTCTCATCACCTTCTAACAGCTTTATATATTTTGCTAGTATGCATGCCTTAGCATGCTTCTATCGATAGTGACGTAAGAGTCCGAGATGTACAATTAAAAATCTTTACTATTAGAATTTACCAGTTCGCTCTTTTGAATTTTTACAAAGTAGATACATATGTATGTATTTCATTGACCACAAAATCATAAAATTTCTTTGCTTACAAAATTGTATGACGTGAGGATTTTTTTTTTTTTTTTTTTTTTTTTTTTAAATTATACATGCTTCGGCATGCTTTCATTTTTTTTCTATAAATTTATGTAATACTCATACAGATACAGATATAAAGTAAGATCTGTTTACTGTACATCTTAAAATTTATGCATGCTTCAGCATGATTCTAGTTGAAGCGTATATTCATTCACTAAGTTTGTTTGATACTTATTCATACACATGTACATTCTTAAAGATTGGATATCAAAGTCCAATTTCCGTAGTTTATCTATATTTTCTAAAGATCTGATAGCTAAAGAAATAAATAGAGTGCAGATCTTCTATAATAATCCCATTTTCATATTGTAAAATTTTGCGTGCTAGCGCTTTCGATGGGAAAATATACATACAACTTTATAAAAAGTGATAATATGATGTGCTGCTGAATATTGCACTATGTTATAGTTCATTTTAAACACTGAAGTTTTAGCAATATTTCATTAAGACCAACAAGTTTAGAGAATTCCACTACATTTAGTTAATTATCTTTCTTAAGACTCATCATTCCTAATCAATCCTACAAAAAACAACACAAACTAGATTTTTCGTTTTAATTTTATTTTTATTAAATTCAACATTCATTCTTCAAATTACTTTATACTATATTAAGTAGCTTTTCCTCATTTGTTGAGTTGACTTTAATAGGAGACATTTTAATGGTACGATGAACTTTTCTATTGCATGCATTGAGTAAATCTTTATAAATACATACCAATCCACTTATATGAACCATTAAAGCTAATTCTTTTCACATCATACCTTTCAATGATCTATTAAATCATTCTAATATTGATGCTTTCATATTAAGTAATGTTTAATCTTCTATTTATGTATGAGTTTTCCCAAGTATTTATTAAAAAAATTCTTTAGAATCATCTGTTTGTAAGTTTTTTGGTACCCGTACCACTTCAAAAATATTTTCCATTGCCTTGGTTTTTAGAGTGCAGCTTTTATTTTCAGCTGTACTTTGAGAATGTGTCAATTACAGTCTTCAAAAATCAACAATTTCTATTTTCTGTAGAATAGTTCTACATTTCACCTAACTTAGCTCCATAAAACATCATATATTCCTGTCATTACATCTCTACAAGCGCAAACAGTTGTTGAAATTTAATATGGACTTCGTTAACTAAATTCCTTTTTAAAGAGATTGAATTGTTTCACAGATTTTTTCGAAAGTGTTGTGATCTACATCTTGCACTTTCAGCTATTTATACTAACATGTAGTTAATTTTCTAATCTATATATTTAACCGTAAACTCTTCAATTTGTTTTTAATTATTTACTTTTTAGAATTGCTTTTTCAATTTTATAACTGTCTTCTTTCTCTAATTTTATTTCACGTTGTAGTTCCTCAATTTGCATTTAAATATATTCTTGAATATTAATGCTTTAAGCTATATTATTAATTTGTCTTGTATTTTATCTTCATTCAGTGTAATGTAACTATCAACAATAGTTTGTATCTAATTCATTTATGCCTTCCAATACTGATAAGTCAGTATAAATGTCTTCAGAATTGGAAGTCTATGAGTAAAATCATCGTCATCATCATTCTCAGTATTAGCATCATTAAATATGATGGTATTATCAAATATTGTTCCTTCTACTAGTTTCTTTTGGGGTACTTGTCTATATCTTGAGTGAAGGTTTCTCAGGCTTTAAACTTGTATATTTTCAACTTCTGTCTTGATTTTACTTTCTTCTTTCATAAGAATTCTTTTAATATTTTTAGAACTATTTATGAATTCTTCTGCTATAGGTTTAAATGTATCTTTTAGTTGTTCACTTGTATCTATTTCACCAGTTTTTATACTACGAAGCTTTTTCTTCAACACATTTCTTATCAACACCAACTGTTTTAAAATTTTCTCATCCAGGGCAAATAACAGGTATCAGCAATCATATCAGCTTTTCAGGAGCTGGTCTGGTTTTCAGATCAGCTTTTCAGGACCTGGTCTGGTTTTCAGATCAGCTTTTCAGGACCTGGTCTGGTTTTCAGATCAGCTTATCAGGACCTGGTCTGGTTTTCAGATCAGCTTTTCAGGACCTGGTCTGGTTTTCAGATCAGCTTATCAGGACCTGGTCTGGTTTTCAGATCAGCTTATCAGGAGCTGGTCTGGTTTTCAGATCAGCTTATCAGGAGCTGGTCTGGTTTTCAGATCAGCTTATCAGGAGCTGGTCTGGTTATCAGATCAGCTTATCAGGAGCTGGTCTGGTTTTCAGATCAGCTTATCAGGAGCTGATCTGATTTTTAGATCAGCTTATCAGGTAACAGATCAGGCTATCAGGAGCTGTTCAGATTTTCATTTCAAGATATCTGAGTCAGATTTAGTTATCAGTGTACAAGTAGCTAGCCATTTATAACATTTATATACATGAAGTTTAAAGTCAGATGAAATACGAAAAAGTAAAGTTTTATCTAGTAAAATTATTTTCTATAACGATCATCGTTTAATTCACTATCTTTGCTTATAATCAAAAATCCATATTTATCCTTTCAACATGCTTTTTATTTTTCTCACCTAACTTAAACATTAAATATACATTATGATGATCTCTTATTAAATGTTTGGTGATTCTGGTGTAAGTTTTACATAAGTAGAATGAATCAACATTCTTATCTCTCCCCATACAAAAATATGCTTCCCATACGCATCATCGTTAAATATCATATTGGAATTACTTTGGACTGAAATAACAGATTCACTATCGGTAAATTTTGTAATATATTATTATTTTAATTGATGTAATTAATTTCTTCAGATATTTATATCTGGGGTGATATAAAGATTTTGAGTATAAATAAATGTTCTCAAAATTTAAGTCCATTAGGACTTTCTAGCAAGCCAATGATAGCGTTTTTTTTCGTAATTTGACAGGTCAACTATTGTTGCACGAATAGAATTTGATATAAAGGAACTATGATTTATTTTTGAACTATCATTCGATGATTCATCAATATTTCGTACCAAGGTATTTTAGGTTGTTTTACTAACCGCATTTATGTAGCTAAATACATTTTATAAATATTATCTCTTATTATAAAAAAATAAACTAATACAGCTATACCATATCAGAAAATATTTTCTGAAATCGTATAGCTGCATTAGTTTATTTTTTCTATAATAAGAGATAATGATCCACACTCATAATCAAAACAGCATAAAAATATCCTTTTTTTGACTATGAGTATGCATCAATATTTATGAAATGCGTTTAGTTACAAAAATGTGGTTAGTAAAACAAAGTATATTTTAACAGCCTTATTTATAACACTTATTAGGGCTTTATAAAGACTTTTTAAAAAAAAATTTTATAAAAAATTTGTTTTAAAAAGCCTTTCCAAAGCCTTAATAAGTATTATAAATAAGGCTGTAAGAGTTTAAAATCAGTATTTTTTATGATAATACTGATTTGAAACTCTTAAAATATTCTTTGTTTTGACTATGAGTAGGGGCCATTATCTCTTATTATAGGACAAATAGAATAATATAGCTATACGATTTCAGAAAATATTTTCTGATATCGTATAGCTACATTTTTAATTTTTCTATAATAAGAGATAATATTTATGAAATACATTTCATAAATATTGGCGCATACTCATAGTAAAAACAACCTAAAAATACCTTGGTACGAAATATTGATGAATCATCAAAATTTCATACCATCCTATATTTATGTTGTTTTACTAATCGCATTTTGTAAATAAATGCATTTCATAAATATTATCTATTATTATAGAAAGAATCAAATAGTATGGTTATATGATATTAGAAAACATGATTTCTGATATCATATAATCATACTATTTTATTTTTCTATAATAAGAGATAATGACTCATACTCATAGTCAAAACAAAGGATATTTATATGCTGTTTTGATTATGAGTATGCGTCAATATTTATGAAATGCATTTAGTTATAAAATGCGGTTAGTAAAACAAAGTATATTTTAAGAGTTTAAAACCACCATTTTTATGGTAATAGCGGTTTTAAACACTTAAAGCATACTTTGTTTTGACTATGAGCATGAGCTGATATTTATGAAATGGATTTTATAAATATTGACTCATACCCTTAGTCAAAACAACATAAATAATTCTTGGTACGAAATAATGATGATTCATCGAACGATAGTTCAAAAATAAATCATAGTTCCCTTATATCAAATTCTATTCGTGCAACAATAGTTGACCTGTCAAATTACGAAAAAAAAAACGCTATGATTGGCTTGCTAGAAAGTCCTAATGGACTTAAATTTTGAGAACATTTATTTATACTCAAAATCTTTATATCACCCCAGATATAAATATCTGAAGAAATTAATTACATCAATTAAAATAATAATATATTACAAAATTTACCGATAGTGAATCTGTTATTTCAGTCCAAAGTAATTCCAATATGATATTTAACGATGATGCGTATGGGAAGCATATTTTTGTATGGGGAGAGATAAGAATGTTGATTCATTCTACTTATGTAAAACTTACACCAGAATCACCAAACATTTAATAAGAGATCATCATAATGTATATTTAATGTTTAAGTTAGGTGAGAAAAATAAAAAGCATGTTGAAAGGATAAATATGGATTTTTGATTATAAGCAAAGATAGTGAATTAAACGATGATCGTTATAGAAAATAATTTTACTAGGTAAAACTTTACTTTTTCGTATTTCATCTGACTTTAAACTTCATGTATATAAATGTTATAAATGGCTAGCTACTTGTACACTGATAACTAAATCTGACTCAGATATCTTGAAATGAAAATCTGAACAGCTCCTGATAGCCTGATCTGTTACCTGATAAGCTGATCTAAAAATCAGATCAGCTCCTGATAAGCTGATCTGAAAACCAGACCAGCTCCTGATAAGCTGATCTGATAACCAGACCAGCTCCTGAAAAGCTGATCTGAAAACCAGACCAGGTCCTGATAAGCTGATCTGAAAACCAGACCAGGTCCTGAAAAGCTGATCTGAAAACCAGACCAGGTCCTGAAAAGCTGATCTGAAAACCAGACCAGCTCCTGAAAAGCTGATATGATTGCTGATACCTGTTATTTGCCCTGGATGAGAAAATTTTAAAACAGTTGGTGTTGACAAGAAATGTGTTGAAGAAAAAGCTTCGTAGTATAAAAACTGATGAAATAGATACAAGTGAACAACTAAAAGATACATTTAAACCTATAGCAGAAGAATTCATAAATAGTTCTAAAAATATTAAAAGAATTCTTATGAAAGAAGAAAGTAAAATCAAGACAGAAGTTGAAAATATACAAGTTTAAAGCCTGAGAAACCTTCACTAAAGATATAGACAAGTACCCCAAAAGAAACTAGTAGAAGGAACAATATTTGATAATACCATCATATTTAATGATGCTAATACTGAGAATGATGATGACGATTATTTTACTCATAGACTTCCAATTCTGAAGACATTTATACTGACTTATCAGTATTGGAAGGCATAAATGAATTAGATACAAACTATTGTTGATAGTTACATTAAACTGAATGAAGATAAAATACAAGACAAATTAATAATATAGCTTAAAGCATTAATATTCAAGAATATATTTAAATGCAAATTGAGGAACTACAACGTGAAATAAAATTAGAGAAAGAAGACAGTTATAAAATTGAAAAAGCAATTCTAAAAAGTAAATAATTAAAAACAAATTGAAGAGTTTACGGTTAAATATATAGATTAGAAAATTAACTACATGTTAGTATAAATAGCTGAAAGTGCAAGATGTAGATCACAACACTTTCGAAAAAATCTGTGAAACAATTCAATGTCTTTAAAAAGGAATTTAGTTAACGAAGTTCATATTAAATTTCAACAACTGTTTGTGCTTGTAGAGATGTAATGACAGGAATATATGATGTTTTATGGAGCTAAGTTAGGTGAAATGTAGAACTATTCTACAGAAAATAGAAATTGTTGATTTGGAAGACTTTAATTGACACATTCTCAAAGTACAGCTGAAAATAAAAGCTGCACTCTGAAAACCAAGGCAATGGAAAATATTTTTGAAGTGGTACGGGTACCAAAAACTTACAAACAGATGATTCTAAAGAATTTTTTAATAAATACTTGGGAAAACTCATACATAAATAGAAGATTAAACATTACTTAATATGAAAGCATCAATATTAGAATGATTTAATAGATCATTGAAAGGTATGATGTGAAAAGAATTAGCTTTAATGGTTCATATAAGTGGATTGGTATGTATTTATAAAGATTTACTCAATGCATGCAATAGAAAAGTTCATCGTACCATTAAAATGTCTCCTATTAAAGTCAACTCAACAAATGAGGAAAAGCTACTTAATATAGTATAAAGTAATTTGAAGAATGAATGTTGAATTTAATAAAAATAAAATTAAAACGAAAAATCTAGTTTGTGTTGTTTTTTGTAGGATTGATTAGGAATGATGAGTCTTAAGAAAGATAATTAACTAAATGTAGTGGAATTCTCTAAACTTGTTGGTCTGAATGAAATATTGCTAAAACTTCAGGGTTTAAAATGAACTATAACATAGTGCAATATTCAGCAGCACATCATATTATCACTTTTTATAAAGTTGTATGTATATTTTCCCATCGAAAGCGCTAGCACGCAAAATTTTACAATATGAAAATGGGATTATTATAGAAGATCTTCACTCTATTTATTTCTTTAGCTATCAGATCTTTAGAAAATATAGATAAACTATGGAAATTGGACTTTGATATCCAATCTTTAAGAATGTACATGTGTATGAATAAGTATCAAACAAACTTAGTGAATGAATATACGCTTCAACTAGAATCATGCTGAAGCATGCATAAATTTTAAGATGTACAGTAAACAGATCTTACTTTATATCTGTATCTGTATGAGTATTACATAAATTTATAGAAAAAAAATGAAAGCATGCCGAAGCATGTATAATTAAAAAAAAAAAAAAAAAAAAAAAAAAAAAATCCTCACGTCATACAATTTTGTAAGCAAAGAAATTTTATGATTTTGTGGTCAATGAAATACATACATATGTATCTACTTTGTAAAAATTCAAAAGAGCGAACTGGTAAATTCTAATAGTAAAGATTTTTAATTGTACATCTCGGACTCTTACGTCACTATCGATAGAAGCATGCTAAAGCATGCATACTAGCAAAATATATAAAGCTGTTAGAAGGTGATGAGACAGCAATTGTATCTGGATCAACCCAACTCATGAATGTATTGTATACGGAGATGATTGATGGTGATGATGACGTTTTTTAAGTGAATAATCATTACATATGAATGCGACAGTGCTTGACCCCTCAAACCTCATGTAGAAATACTTGAGGGGAAAAATTCTCTCAAAACATAGATATTTCATTGTTTCTAACACTTTATGAATACACCAACGGTGAATTGCTGGTAGAGGTAACTGAGTTATTTGAGATCGATTTGATACAATAGTTGTATATTAAACATGCATTTCTTTGTATCTAAACTAATTTCTACATACCTAATGTATATACCCACCAAAAAATTAGACAAAAATTCTCTATTCCAAGTAGTAAAATCTGAAAAAGGAGTGGCACATTAGAAGAAAAAAAAATAAATAAAAATAGAGACTGACTGACCAACTAATACGTACACTCTGCCCGATGGGCACACAAAACACACTTAAACATTTCAGAAATATATATATAATACGCTGAACTTTAATAAAATGAAAAAAAAGTCATATAGAACATTAAATAAAAGCCATAGGTGCTCACCGTTCATAAAATAAACATATGTATATGTATCTTATTAATGTAAACATATTATCAGTATAAAGCAACAGAAATTTCGTCATACAAAGTCATCTTGTATCCTAGAGGAGCCGTCGATAGGGTATACCTAAATTATATGAAAACGAGTTCGTTTTCTGTTGATCGCTATTAAAGAAGAAAATATGTTTGTTCATTATGATTTAACTAATTTAAAAGTACATTTAAATTCAGTCTCATACCCGTACTTCTTAACATAAAAATTAAAAATAAATGTTATCCAATTCTATATTATACTATGTATCAAAAATTTCAAAAAGCTGTTATATGAAAGAATCTCCAGCGCTTCTAACTGCATCAGAGTTTAAGAAAAAAAAAACTCCTTTTATTCAATTTAATAAAATTTTAATTTGAAGCAGTAAGCAAATACATCAGCTTACTGCATTCTTATTCATAATCGTATAATAGAATATATAACCCCTAAAGGACAAAGTCTAAAAGTCTTATAAATTAAGAAATATAGAAAATAACATAATTTTTATAAACGCGTAAAGTTGCAAAAGTAATTCAAATGATTTCATCGCAAAAGAAGTAGCGATTGTTTTCAACAATTATGAAAATAATAATTACAATATAAAACTCCCTTTTGATTTCCAATGTTTATCAATAAAAAATAAAAAATAAGTAAGTTAACTAACAACAAAAAAAACTATCAGTACCTAAGCTGGAGTGCCGGATCAGTTTCATTTAAAAATGTTTATACATTTTTAAAAAGCAAAGCAAGTTTTCCAAAATAAATGTAGAAAGTGAAGAAAAAAGGCTATAGTTAGAAAAAATTGCATACCCCCAAAAATGTCAAACGTTGACTAACTAACGTTGCGTCAACTTTAAAAAAATGTAAATTAAGTATAAGAAATATTTCTATTATAGTTACTATTACTATGGAGTATGTATCTTCAGAAATTCAGTTTTACTTAAAACAGAAAATCTTCACAAACTTTTAAGTAAATGCAGATAAAACAACGTTTTTAATTTCAGATAATACACAACAAAAAGATATCACAAGACAAAAAAAAAATGAATTCAAAGATTGAGTTGTACTCTTATTTGTATGTACGTACATACATACATACATACATACACACATAAAATCAATTTGTATGTATACATATCAAATTTCTTATCAATGCTTAAGTATTTATTAGATCTACATCATGAAAATATATGAAGCGTCGTTTAGTTAAAGCACAATGCAAATATAAACAATCCATACACTCAGGGAAAATCTGCAGCTTAAAAATAAGAATTCATCACATTAATTCAATAATTTTTAATATAATAGAAAATGTATATTGAGATATCTACAAACTAATGAGTTTAATAAATGAATACTGTAAATTAATATTTTGTCCATATTGAAATAAGAAATTTCAATATGACTAAACCTTCGCTAATGGTTCTTATTAATTCAGCATGGTTCTTACTGATTTCAAGTTGGTTTTTCTCTGTGTGTAGATAACTCTTTCAGTCAAAGAAGACGAATGTAGTTAAATAAACAAAATCTGTAATATAAACAAATTTCACACAGACCGACTTCAACGCGAGACAAATTTAAGCATGAGAAAATATAAAGCAATCGTAAGTATAAAAGCATACTAGGATTAGGGAAGTCCAGATATATGATAGTATTTTATAGTACCAAATGTCGATGTTGAAAACAATTTATTTCTACCTACATATAAATACCAGCTCAAATACACACACATAGCAGAATTCATATAAGAAATATCCAAGAAAATTTCAACAACACCCCACCTTTTGCAAATCATGACGAGCCTTAAATTCTCCCTCAGATATACATACACAAATTCCCATTATCATACATACATATACAATATATAAGATTAATCTCAACAACACAACACTCTCACCTACCTGAAATTACAGATAGTCTTAAACTTCTACAGACGTCTATACACATAGATTCTCACGGCTACATATTACAAGAACACCTCGCCCCTAATAAATCACAATCATCTTAAATTCTTACAAAAATACATACATACATACATACGCATAACCAATTTACCTCAACAACATCCTCACCCACCTCAAATCACGATCAACCTTAAACTACTATAGAGAGACGCATTCACAAATCCCCATGGCTACATATTACGTCAACAACCCTGCCCACCCAAATCATGGTCAGCCTTAAACTCCTACAGACATACAAACACACAGATTCCCCCGGTTTCATATTACTAGAACACCTCACCCCTCATAAATCACAATCAGCCTTAAGCTCCTACAGAAATACACACATTGAAATTCCTACAAACACACACACACACACACACACACACATACACATACATTCACACACAACTACACACGCAATCGATCTACCTCAACTACACCCCGCCCCCTGCCAATCAAACCTTCACCTAAATTCTCACAGACAGACAGACACATCCACAAATTCCTATGGTTACATATTACGGCAACAACGCCGTCCACTCAAATCACGGTCAGCCTTAAATTCCCACAGTCTAGCAACACCTACATTAGCATTAGAAAAAATAACTTTCACGTTTTCCCGTCGTCATTAGGAAAAATCATTTTCCCGTCGGCATTTGAAAAAATTATATTCATTTTTTGCCGTCGGCATTTGAAAAAAATAATAATCATGTATTGCAGTAGGCATTAGGAAAAATATCAAGTATTGCAGTAGGCATTAGGAAAAATTATCATGTTTTGCCTTCGGTACTACGAAAAATTATCATGTTTTGCCTTCGGAATTACGAAAAATCATTAGATGATTTTCCGTCAGCATTAGGAAAAACCATTTTCATGATTTTCCCCGTCGTCACATACACACATAAAAACCGCCAAACTTTGAACCGCCTTAATACATTCACACAAAATATTCCACACACAAACTTCCCACGGTCAGGCAGGCAGACAGACAGACCGACAGACAGACATACACTTAATGTAAACAAAAACTCCTAATGTAAACAAAAAACTCATAATGTAAACAAAAAACTCCTTATATAAACAAAAAACTCCTTATGTAAACAAAAAAAAACACAAATTTCCAAGAATTTAACAATTTTCAAATTTTAATTACCCAAATTTAACAATTTGGGGGTGCACAGTGGAATGAATGCTTAATTTATCTGGACTAAAACCATAAATATTACCATTTCAATATCAAAAAAATAAAAGGATTTCTGGACAGCTAAGAACTTGTTCTAAAAGTACTGAAAATATTATATGAAAAATTAAATATTGAAAATATTACATGAAAAATTAATACTACCGAAGTTCACAATAGCAAAACTCTGTAATATTTCCTAACAAATTGAGCTAGAATTTTTTAATTATTTTTGTCGAACTCAGCATCCTCAAAACCGTATAGACTGACCATCAAATAATTTTGACCTGCCAGGTTAGCGAACCGACCCACTGTGGGGCAGAATT
The DNA here is from genome assembly GCA_949987645.1 of Tachina grossa. Taxonomy (NCBI): domain Eukaryota; kingdom Metazoa; phylum Arthropoda; class Insecta; order Diptera; family Tachinidae; genus Tachina; species Tachina grossa. The sequence goes on along the minus strand of OX465274.1, from coordinate 103,994,219 downwards.
GGCAGTTCACAACTACTCTTGCTTTGCTTTTTAAAAATGTATAAACATTTTTAAATGAAACTGATCCGGCACTCCAGCTTATATACTGATAGTTTTTTTTCGTTCTCATCCAGCATATTTTGAAAAAATTTGATCATCTCCCAATGATCAAAAAGCCTGAAGCTTTCAAAATCTCTTATAAATTGGTTTAGAGTACGTCTGATTTGACTCATTTTATTTGCTTATAAGTTAATGAATGATGACTGTTTGAAGGTTCCTTTAAGACTAATTTCCTCTTTTAAATTTTTAAAGTAGTATCTCTTGATCTTTAAAATATCTATACCATCATCTATATTCCATACCTCTTTTTTAGCACTCTATCTCTCTCTACCCCTTTTCTCTCTATAACTGTCTCTTTCTGTCTATCACTACCCCTCCACTTATTCACTATTTCACCATATTTTCGATTAGCCTTCTTGAAGTCGTCATCGCTACTTTCAAGATCATTTTCAGTTAAACATTCAAAGTGCGGAGAAGTAAATAAAAAAAAATAAATAAATAAAACAAAAATGGAGTCTACAACAAATCTAACATCAAAATTTAATTCACTAAAAAATAAAACCTTAATCCACATCAAGGAGCTTGAGACAACAACTAAATACACCATTCGAAAAGTGTCAAGAGTAACAACAAAATATGGGCCAACACTAAAAGTTGAAATGGAAAACCACATAATGTTCCTCCCAAAGCGATATAATGCTTTAACCGATGCTGAAATTAAAGAACTCTCGAGCGGATCATATTGCTTAAGTAGAGAAGGTGAACAAAGCTTAATTGTTGAAAGCGAGCTGAGTGAATTTCTAATTCAAAATTCCCAATTTCCAATTTGGCAATAATATATAATAATTTTGTATTTTAAATTATAAATAAAAATACATGAAAGAGTTTTGTAAAATATAAATGTTTGTGCTTTTTTATTTAATATTTTCAGTTATTTCATAAAGAAATTTAAGATATAAATGACCACAGGTAAGTGTATTGAAATTCTGATGTTGATTATAGTTGTATTTTATATTTCTACCAAGATATTTGACTACTTCCGAAGGAGGTTGTAAGTTTCCAAAGCTGTCGAAATATTCTTTTTCATTGTTGTTTTTATAATATGCTACCCAATGTGTACCAGGTCCTGTTGATACGTCTAAATTGATTATTCCACATTCTATTTTCTTTGTTCATTTTGGTAGAGTATTCAACATGAAAACTCCTCTAAAATATGGAATATTTATAGAAAAACGGTTTATGTCCACATCAGATAGTGGTCTGTTCGTAGCATCTCTAAGAGTTTTTTGATTCCTCTTTGTAAGCTAAACCATAACCCTTTTTATATGGTTTTAAGTAAAGTCCCTTTCCAACTGCTATAGATTCCATCGCTCTATTATGTCTAATTGCTTCATCAAGTTGATTTTTTGCATTCTTTGTTGCATTAACAGCTTTAGCTATAGCAGCACCTCCAGTTGTTAGACTACCAATTGCACCCAGAGCAGTTAAAAGCGGTATTAGAGGCAAAAACCCACCAATTTTTGGTACACGTATTACATGTGGTACTATAATTTGAGATTTTCTTCCTTTTAATGATTTGTTGGTAGTTTTTCGGGCAATTTTAATTGCTGAGTTAATATCTAATGGGTTTTCCTTCTTTAGTATTTTTGTTGCAGCTCTAATTGATGTTCTAAACAGTTTTTTATCATTTAGCTTGTTCTTTTTAACATTTTTCTTTTTCTCCACACCCATACCAAATTTTGTTTTGGCTTTCATTGCGTTAGTAACCATATAGGCAAATGATTTTTCAGCAATACTACTATCTTTTGATAAAACTCGATCCCAAGCTGAATTTTCAAGTATTTTATCAGCCTTATATCTAATGCTTAAATCCTTATTTTTTGAATAAGCTATATCGTGATCTTTACAAGCAGAGTCCAATAAATTAATTCCTTTGTCACCTCAATTTAAACGTTTTTGTAGTTTTGTTTCAGGTCCACAATACTAATATCCGGGAAGATAAAGTTCACCAGTTAGAGAGTTTATTTTTTTATCTACTATACCTCCTCCAACGAAGGTGTTTTTATGACTAAACGTTTTCTGATATTGTATAACTATATGATCTAATTTTGTCGATAATAACAGGTAACATTTATAAAATCTATTTAGTTCGTAATATTGTTCCTTCTACTATTTTTTTTGTTTACTTGCCTCTATCTTGACTGATGGTTTCTCAGTCTTTAAACTTGTATATTCTCAACTTCTGTCTTGATGTTACTTTCTTCTTTCATGCGAATTCTTGTTTTTTCTTTTCATATCGCTTAAACATGCACAGTCTTGTTATCTTTGAAAGGTTCTGCACAAAACAAATCGAATTTCACAATATTATGAAATTCCATTATATTTCATTAGGTATTTTCTTATCGACACCAACTGCTTTAACACCATCTCATTTACGTTATTTAAATAGTACAATAGGTGTCAGCTATTAGATCAGCTTATCAGCTATTAGATCAGCTTTTCAGGACCTGGTCAGGTTTTCAGATCAGCTTATCAGGACCTGGTCTGGTTTTCAGATCAGCTTTTCAGGACCTGGTCTGGTTTTCAGATCAGCTTTTCAGGACCTGGTCTGGTTTTCAGATCAGCCTATCAGGACCTGGTCTGGTTTTCAGATCAGCTTTTCAGGACCTGGTCTGGTTTTCAGATCAGCTTTTCAGGACCTGATCTGGTTTTCAGATCAGCTTTTCAGGACCTGGTCTGGTTTTCAGATCAGCTTATCAGGACCTGGTCTGGTTTTCAGATCAGGCTATCAGGACCTGGTCTGGTTTTCAGATCAGCTTATCAGGAGCTGGTCTGATTTTCAGGTCAGCTTATTAGGAGCTGGTCTGATTTTCAGGTCAGCTTATTAGGAGCTGGTCTGGTTTTCAGGTCAGATGAAATAACTAAAGTCTATCTTTTATTAGCAGTATTTTTTTTTCTATAACGAAAATCGTTTAATTCAATATATTTGCTGATAATCAAAAATCCATATTTATCCTTCCAACACTCTACAAATTTTTTAAAACTTGTCAAAATTCATATTACTGCCAACATGAACCTTGTAAACATGCTTCATATTTTTCTCATCTTACTTAAACATTATAATTACATTTGCATTGTCTCTTATTAAATGCTTATAGCCATATTCATAAAAAATTTAAACAGCATTTCAAATGTTGTTTGAGCAAAATTCGCTAAAATTGTATTCATACTAGAATATTAGCTTAAAAACGTTTTTTAACTTGCGTAAATCAACAAATCTTATAAATTAAATGCACCCATACTTAAAATAATTTTTAGCTGACGTCGTTCTAGTTTTGCTTCTTGTTTACATATTTATATTTTTAACTTTGTCTGTATGTATGTATGTATGCATGTATTAAGAATTATGCTTATGTTTGGCACAAGTAGAATGAGTCATCAGTCTTCTGTCGCCCCATACAAAAATATACACGTACACGTACATATGTATGTATATTATTCTGCTTTCCACATGCAACATCAGCAAATATCATAATTGAAATGTATTAAGCTTCATTACCAGAAAAAAATAAATGTATAATAACCCATTCTTTTAATTATGAAATTATGTAATTTCTAATAATTTCTAATAATAACTATTCATATTTGTAGTAGTATATAGATAATTTTAGTATAAATATGAATAGTTAAAGAAATTACATAATTTCATAATTAAAAGAATGGGTTATTATACATTTATTTTTTTCTGGTAATGAAGCTTAATACATTTCAATTATGATATTTGCTGATGTTGCATGTGGAAAGCAGAATAATATACATACATATGTACGTGTACGTGTGTATTTTTGTATGGGGCGACAGAAGAATGATGACTCATTCTACTTGTGCCAAACATAAGCATAATTCTTAATACATGCATACATACATACATACAGACAAAGTTAAAAATATAAATAAACAAGAAGCAAAACTAGAACGACGTCAGCTCAAAATTATTTTAAGTATGGGTGCATTTAATTTATAAGATTTGTTGATTTACGCAAGTTAAAAAACGTTTTTAAGCTAATATTCTATTATGAATACAATTTTAGCGAATTTTGCTCAAACAACATTTGAAATGCTGTTTAAAATTTTTATGAATATGGCTATAAGCATTTAATAAGAGACAATGCAAATGTAATTATAATGTTTAAGTAAGATGAGAAAAATATGAAGCATGTTTACAAGGTTCATGTTGGCAGTAATATGAATTTTGACAATTTTTAAAAAATTTGTAGAGTGTTGGAAGGATAAATATGGATTTTTGATTATCAGCAAATATATTGAATTAAACGATTTTCGTTATAGAAAAAAAAATACTGCTAATAAAAGATAGACTTTAGTTATTTCATCTGACCTGAAAACCAGACCAGCTCCTGATAAGCTGATCTGAAAACCAGACCAGGTCCTGATAGCCTGATCTGAAAACCAGACCAGGTCCTGATAAGCTGAACTGAAAACCAGACCAGCTCCTGATAAGCTGATCTGAAAACCAGACCAGGTCCTGATAGCCTGATCTGAAAACCAGACCAGGTCCTGATAAGCTGATCTGAAAACCAGACCAGGTCCTGAAAAGCTGATCTGAAAACCAGACCAGGTCCTGAAAAGCTGATCTGAAAACCAGACCAGGTCCTGAAAAGCTGATCTGAAAACCAGACCAGGTCCTGATAAGCTGATCTGAAAACCAGACCAGGTCCTGAAAAGCTGATCTGAAAACCAGACCAGGTCCTGAAAAGCTGATCTGAAAACCAGACCAGGTCCTGATAAGCTGATCTGAAAACCTGACCAGGTCCTGAAAAGCTGATCTAATAGCTGATAAGCTGATCTAATAGCTGATAAGCTGATCTAATAGCTGACCTATTGTACTATTTAAATAACGTAAATGAGATGGTGTTAAAGCAGTTGGTGTCGATAAGAAAATACCTAATGAAATATAATGGAATTTCATAATATTGTGAAATTCGATTTGTTTTGTGCAGAACCTTTTAAAGATAACAAGACTGTGCATGTTTAAGCGATATGAAAAGAAAAAACAAGAATTCGCATGAAAGAAGAAAGTAACATCAAGACAGAAGTTGAGAATATACAAGTTTAAAGACTGAGAAACCATCAGTCAAGATAGAGGCAAGTAAACAAAAAAAATAGTAGAAGGAACAATATTACGAACTAAATAGATTTTATAAATGTTACCTGTTATTATCGACAAAATTAGATGATATAGTTATACAATATCAGAAAACGTTTAGTCATAAAAACACCTTCGTTGGAGGAGGTATAGTAGATAAAAAAAATAAACTCTCTAACTGGTGAACTTTATCTTCCCGGATATTAGTATTGTGGACCTGAAACAAAACTACAAAAACGTTTAAATTGAGGTGACAAAGGAATTAATTTATTGGACTCTGCTTGTAAAGATCACGATATAGCTTATTCGAAAAATAAGGATTTAAGCATTAGACATAAAGCTGATAAAATACTTGAAAATTCAGCTTGGGATCGAGTTTTATCAAAAGATAGTAGTATTGCTGAAAAATCATTTGCCTATATGGTTACTAACGCAATGAAAGCCAAAACAAAATTTGGTATGGAGAAAAAGAAAAATGTTAAAAAGAACAAGATAAATGATAAAAAACTGTTTAGAACATCAATTAGAGATGCAACAAAAATACTAAAGAAGGTAAAACCATTAGATATTAACTCAGCAATTAAAATTGCCAGAAAAACTATCAACAAATCATTAAAAGGAAGAAAATCTCAAATTATAGTACCACATGTAATACGTGTACCAAAAATTGGTGGGTTTTTGCCTCTAATACCGATTTTAACTGCTCTGGGTGCAATTGGTAGTCTAACAACTGGAGGTGCTGCTATAGCTAAAGCTGTTAATGCAACAAAGAATGCAAAAAATCAACTTGATGAAGCAATTAGACATAATAGAGCGATGGAATCTATAGCAGTTCGAAAGGGACTTTACTTAAAACCATATAAAAAGGGTTATGGTTTAGTTTACAAAGAGGAATCAAAAAACTTTTAGAGATGCTACAAACAGACCACTATCTGATGTGGACATAAACCGTTTCTCTATTAATATTCCATATTTTAGAGGAGTAAAATACAACTATAATCAACATCAGAATCTCAATACATTTACCTGTGGTCATTTATGTCTTAAATTTCTTTATGAAATAACTGAAAATATTAAATAAAAAAGCACAAACATTTATATTTTACAAAACTCTTTCATTTTTTTTTATTTATAATTTAAAATACAAAATTATTATATATTATTGCCAAATTGGAAATTGGGAATTTTGAATTAGAAATTCACTCAGCTCGCTTTCAACAATTAAGCTTTGTTCACCTTCTCTACTTAAGCAATATGATCCGCTCGAGAGTTCTTTAATTTCAGCATCGGTTAAAGCATTATATCGCTTTGGGAGGAACATTATGTGGTTTTCCATTTCAACTTTTAGTGTTGGCCCATATTTTGTTGTTACTCTTGACACTTTTCGAATGGTGTATTTAGTTGTTGTCTCAAGCTCCTTTATGTGGATTAAGGTTTTATTTTTTAGTGAATTAAATTTTGATGTTAGATTTGTTGTAGACTCCATTTTTGTTTTATTTATTTATTTTTTTTATTTACTTCTCCGCACTTTGAATGTTTAACTGAAAATGATCTTGAAAGTAGCGATGACGACTTCAAGAAGGCTAATCGAAAATATGGTGAAATAGTGAATAAGTGGAGGGGTAGTGATAGACAGAAAGAGACAGTTATAGAGAGAAAAGGGGTAGAGAGAGATAGAGTGCTAAAAAAGAGGTATGGAATATATATGATGGTATAGATATTTTAAAGATCAAGAGATACTACTTTAAAAATTTAAAAGAGGAAATTAGTCTTAAAGGAACTTTCAAACAGTCATCATTCATTAACTTATAAGCAAATAAAATGAGTCAAATCAGACGTACTCTAAACCAATTTATAAGAGATTTTGAAAGCTTCAGGCTTTTTGATCATTGGGAGATGATCAAATTTTTTCAAAATATGCTGGATGAGAACGAAGAATATGGTATCATGGAAGATGAAGACAACACAGAAGGCCACTTCAGAAGCTGTCCTTGGTATAATCCTGAGTGTGAGGAAGGACCAGATACTTGCAGATGTACAATATATTTTTTGCGTAAAAGTATATTAGAAAATTTAATAATTGGATATTATGAAATGTTTCCATCATTATAATAAAAATAAATAAAATTAAATTAAAATGTATTGTTAATATAAATAAAATTAAATTAAATTTATCCTTGTTTTGTGTTATTTTTTAAAGGAAATTTAGGATTCATCTATTCGAATATAAAATAACAGAAACTTGTATGTAGTGAAAAATATAAGGACTTGTCCGATTGTCTAAATTGTTTCTCTTTAGGAAAATATGAAATTTAATGGAATTTCATAATATTGTGAAATTCAATTTGTCTTGTGCATAACCTCTCAAAGAAAACAAGACTGTACATGTTTAAGCATCATGAAAACAAGACTGTGCATGTCTAAGCATCATGAAAACAAGACTGTGCATGTCTAAGCGATATGAAAACAAGACTGTACATGTTTAAGCGACATGAAAACAAGAATTTGCAAATAAGCAAGAACAAAAATTTTTTTGATCTAGCGAAGTAAAGCTAATAAAGAAATAAAAACCATTCACATAATTAATTCTTTTTCCAATATTTTATTTAAAATTTTTTCTTAAAAATTCATACACATATTTAACTAATGTGTGTAGATACCCAAAAAAAAATTAGACAAAAATTCTCTATTTCAAGTAGTAAAATGTGAAAAAAAGGTGTGGTACATTAGAAGAAAAAAAATAATAAATATATAGACTGACTGACCAACTAAAACGTACACTCTGTCCGATGGACACACAAAGCACACTTAAACATTTCAGAAATATATACACAACACGCTGAACTTTAATAAAATGAGAAAAAAAATCATATAGAACGTCAAATGAAAGCCATAGGTAATAGCCCTTCATAAAATAAACATATACATATGTACCTTATTAATGTAAACATATTATCAGTATAAAGCAACAGAAATTTCGTCAAACAAAGTCATCTTGTATCCTAGAGGAACCGTCGAAAGGGTATACCTAAATTCCCTGAAAACCACTTCGTTTTCTGATGATCGCTTTTCAACAAGAAAATAAGTTTGTTCATTGTGACTAATTTAAAAGTACATTTAAATTCAGTCTCATATCCGATCTTAACTGCATCAGAATTTAAGAAAAAAGCTCCTTTTATTCTATTGAATAAAATTTTAATTTAAAACAGTAAGCAAAGATATCAGCTTCAACTTCAAATGATTTCATCACAAAAAAAAAATAGTGATTGTTTTCATCAATTATGAAAATAATAATTTCAATGTAAAGCTCCCTTTTGATTTTAAATGTTTATCAATAAAAATAAAAAAAGAAGTAAGTTGACTACCAAAGAAAAAAATAAAAAAAAATAAAAAAAAACTATCAGTATATAAGCTGGAGTGCCGGATCAGTTTCATTTAAAAATGTTTATACATTTTTAAAAAGCAAAGCAAGCTTTCCAAAATAAATGTAGGAAGTGAAGAAAAAAGTCTATAGTTAGAAAAAATTATGTACCCCAAAAATTTCTAACGTTAACTTACTAACGTTGCATCAACTTTAAAAAAATTTAAATTAAGTATAAGAAATATTTCTATTTTAGTTGCTATTACTATAGAGTATGTATCTTCAAGAATTCAGTTTTACTTAAAAACAGAAAATTCTCACAAACTTTTAAGTAAACGCAGATAAAAATTAAAACGTTTTTATTTTTAAATAAAAAAAACTGAATATATCGCATCTATACACAGACGAATATTTACAACAACAAGAAGAACAAAAGACATCAATGACAAAAAAAAATGTATTCCAGGATTGAAATAAACAAAATCTGTAATATAAACAAATTTCATATAGGCAGACTTTAACGCGAGACAAATTTAAGTATGAGAAAATATAAAACAAGCGTAAGTATAAAAACATAATAAGATTAGGGAAGTCCAGACATATGATAGTATTTTATAGTACCAAATATCGATACTGAAAACAATTTATTTCTATCTACATATAAATATTAGCGCAAATACACACACACATAGCAGAATTCATATAAGAAATATCCAAGGAAATTTCAACAACACCCCACCTTTCACAAATCACGACCAGCCTAAAATTCTCCCCCAGATATACATATAAAAATTCCCATTGTCATACATACATACATATACAATTACAGAATTAATCTCAAGAACACAACACTCACCTACCCTAAATTATGAATAGTCTTAAACTGCTACAGACATATATACATAGATTCTCCCGGCTACATAATACAAGAACACCTCGTCCCTAATAAATCCCAATCATCTTAAATTCTTACAGAAACAGATACATACATACACATAACCAATTTACCTCAACAGGATCCTCAAATCACGATCAGCCTTAAACTACTATAGACAGACGCATTCGCAAATCCCCATGGCTACATATTACGTCAACAACCCTGCCCACCCAAATCATGGTCAGCCTTAAACTACTACAGAAATACAAACACACAGATTCCCCCGGTTACATATTAATAGAATGCTTCGCCCCTCAAAAATCACAAACAGCCTTAAGCTCCTACAGAAATACATATGTACATTGAAATTAATACAAACATACACAGACACACACACACGCGCGCACACACATACACACAATCGATCTACCTCAACTACACCCCGCCCCCTGCCAATCAAACCCTCACCTAAATTCTCACAGACAGACAGACACATCCACAAATTCCTATGGTTACATAATACGGCAACAACGCCACCTACTCAACACGGTCAGCCTTAAATTCCCACAGTCTAGCAACACCTACATTAGCATTAGAAAAAATAACTTTCACGTTTTCCCGTCGTCATTAGGAAAAATCATTTTCCCGTCGGCATTTGAAAAAATTATATTCATGTTTTGCCGTCGGCATTAGGAAAAATTAATAAACATGTTTTGCCGTCGGCATTTGAAAACAATAATAATCATGTATTGCCGTCGGCATATACACTCATATGAAACCTCAAAAAAAATCACCCGTTATCACAATTAATGTAACCCAAAAAAATCACCCGTTCACACAAAGTTAATGTAAACAAAAAACTCCTAATGTAAACAAAAAAAACTCCTAATGTAAACAAAAAACATCAAAGCGCCGCCGAAAACACAAATTTCCAAGAATTTTAAAATTTCAGCAACAATTTAACAATTTCAGCCACAATTTAACAATTTCAGCCCACAATTTAACAATTTCAGCCACAATTTAACAATTTTAATTGTCCCGAACTGCCAGTTCCCTACTACTGTTATGGCTATGTCACGTCTAATTTAAGCTTAATGTCAATTCTCGTCTTGATGTTTGAAATACTACTTAGTGATCAATACGGAAAACTATAGCAGATTATTTGGCAAAAAACGCATAGCAAAAAAAAATAAAAAATATTTTTTTTAATTAATACAAACTAATATTTGTGTGCCATTCATTTAAATTTCGTTTTGGATTTATGAATGTCTTTATATATATTTTTAAACGAATACGAATAATTAGAAACGGCCGAATGTTTTAGAATTCCAATACACATCACTAATACATACAGTTTAGGAATAAGCTCTCTATAAAACCATAATTTTTGGAGTTTAAAAAATATTTTCGTCAATATATGGAGCAGTGATGGGAATTTAAAATCTTGATTTCATGCCAAATCGGTTTTTAAATAGTGCCAAAATCACTTGAATAGTGCCAAACCACATTTTTATATAATTTTAATGTTGGCACTTGATGTTCATTTAAACTATGGTTCTTGAATGATAATTTATTGTGTTCATAACTAGAAAAATTTACGAATATCACAAAAAACACGGTCTAAAATTAGTTGTATATAGACATTAATAGATTTCGAGCTCTATTTTCGATTTAATCGTGAACGACATGTAGTAAAAAATTAACTTTTTTGTTATATAAATTGCAAACTTGTTGATAATTTTTAAAATACAGGCTGTAAAATCTATCGTAAGCGACAATTTACGTATGTACTCGTAAAACATATTATAAGAAAACCTTCTCGTAAATCGAAAGTAATGCTCGATATGTATGCATCATATATTAATAATTTGTACTTATTTACAAGAAATACAAATATAATAACAAAAATTAAAAATTTTAAAAACACCCGACTTTTTTTAGAAAGGATCTTATATCTTCTAAACGGCTGGACCAATTTTCTTCAAACATAGCTAAGAACCCTCTCGATCAAGTCATCAAACAGAAAAAACTAAATCAAAATCGGTCCAGCCGTTTGGCCTGTACGTGGATACGGACAGACACACAGATACACAGACACACAATACAAACTTATAGCACGGCTTTTTTTAGTCATTTATGTTAGTAGTTTTTAGTTATTTATGGTTAATATACTGTCGAGTTGTGCAAATTCGTTCACGTTAAAAATAATAATAATTTATCAAACAAAGATTCTGTCGGTATAGTAGAATTTGTATGTATTGCTTTTTGGTGTATTTTATATGTATTACGATTATATAAAAGATATATTGTTAGACTTCAAAAATCTTTGCCATGTATTAAAGATGCTAAAGTTTATAATTGCAGTCCATTTAAAATTTTACTTTTGATCAAATTTCGAACTAAAAATATACTTTCAACGCTTGATGAAGAGTAAAAAATAAAAAGGATACCTTGAACGATTCGATAAATAGTACTTGAAAATTTTTCATTGAAACTATTGTTTACGTCCCCATGTGTTTCAAAAACTCACGCACATTTAAGCTTTTGAATTGATCAGATTTTCAAAGTCTAATGTGGATATGTACTCACTTTTATTTTTTTCACGTATTTTCTTTCATTTAGAAGCATTATTTTTATCAACTTTAATTATATTTTTGAATTCAACAACTTTATGCTGGGAAAATTACTTTTGATTATTAATAGTTTAATTTCAGTACCGCAACAACTTTCTTCCATTGGATCGAAATTCTCACCAATTTCGATCTATATCGTCAACATGAAGATCATCAATATTATATTTTGTTCAAAAGGTTTTGACGTAAATGACGAAATAAAAAAGCCAATTTAAAATTAAATGTAGTCTTACATTTTTAGATTGCGTTCCGACAATTTACTATTTCAAGGACATAAGATAAAAATAAAAATGCATCTTGGTTATATAATCCGTTAAACCACTTAATATGAATAAAATTTTATCATTGCATTATGACTGAAAATTTTATAATGTGAAGAAATATTTCAAGGCTCACAGTGTTCGAAGACTTTATCTGCAACAATCTTCACGAGACAACCAACGGTTTGGGGAATAATTGAGAACTTCATAAATATCAGAGTTGAAATACTTCTAAAAATTTATCTGTACGACATGAGCTGTTACAAAGAAATTTATATACTCAGTTTAATAGATCGTCAATGTCTCTGGGCAAACCGTTACTTTTAACTATCAGAACCGAGTAGTTGTCAGCCTCAAATCCTACTAGATTTTCATTACTTAAAAACGTTAAAAGTACGAGAAGAGTACTTATTATTGCAATAAGACAAGTTTCAATGTTTAATGGACAAAAAGTGCCAGAAAATGAGCGAGAGTGCCATAGTGCCAGGCAACGTCCAATAGTGCCAAAAATGGCACAATTGTGCCACACTTCCCATCACTGATATGGAGTACGTTCATACGTAATCTTATTTAATTTTTGTATAGGCCAGTGTCCAACAAAATAAAATATGTTTGTATTGGTGAGAAAAATTAGAGTAAAATAAACTTGCACTTGAAGAAAAGTTTTGTAATTTAAAATAGATGATGTGGTTATTAGTTGTTTGAATTTTTTTGTATATAAGTAATTTAATAAAAACTTAATTTAAAAGTAAAAATCTAATAATCCATTCAACAATGTAGTGTATAAATTCCAAATTAAATTTATTCACAGCGCTGTGGAAACTATTACAATGCCTTTTTAAACTATCTTCCCTATTATTTTTCAATGTTTCATAACATAAAATGCATAGCATATTGTGAAGAGCATTTTTTGTCACGAATTGTTCTTAGCTTCCATAATTATTTATATTATTTTTGCTGTACAAATTTATTAAATGTTAACTTTAATTTCGTTCGACGTGCTCAAAAAAGCTAAACAGAAAACCTGGAAGAAATGAATGACCGAAACTAACACAATAGTAATTTTTTCACTAACCCAATTACAACAATTTTATATTAAAATCAACAGTGACAGTCATTTGCTCTAGTTGCTCTACTCTAACATGTATGTAAGAGTGGAACATCTAATGTACACATGCCAAAAATTAAAAAAAATAGCATTTTATTGTAAAATATACAACTCGGTCTGTGAAAATTAAATTAATATAAGAATTAAAAAAGTTAAGTAAAAATGAACAGTGTATAAAAGAAATTTCATTTATGTATGTATGTACACATGTATTTCTTTTTCAAATAGATACGTATTTATAAAAATCAAAAAGGCATTGCAGGTTGAAGGAATCGTGAAGAAGCTAGACCACCTATATTATTTTGTGCTTTTATTTGTTTTTAAATATTTTAATTATACATATCCTTATTTTTCTATAATAAAAAACAAATAAAACAATAGGAAAATCATGTTTATTAATGTAATTACGTAGGTTTGGCTAGTTTGCTATGACGGTTTTATACATCAAGGGTGATCAGTCAGATGTGACTACCACAAATCACACGTACACAAAAGTTTACATCACTTTTTCCACATTGGCCTTAACAAACTGATAGAAACTTAGATAGATAAAGCCATTACGACCGGTCATTTGACTGGGAGTGTTCTTGCTGGGGTCATTCGTCGCTTTCTCAGTGACGACCAGCGAGACCATATTAGCTTATTTTGGGCTAAGTTTAGCTTTTTTGGGGATTTAGCTGCAAATTTTTCATTTAGCTCTTAGCTTATTTTTTATCCTTTTTTAACAAAACATTTAGCTCTTTTAGCCGTTTTTTAATCTAAATTGCATCTTCTCAAATATGTTAAAGACATACAAAAGTTATAACAACAAAAATTAAAAATTTTAAGAACCCCCCAACGTACTGACCAAACGGCTGGACCAATTTTCATCAAGTATAGACGAGATCAAGTCACTTTTTTAATGACAAAAACAAAATTAAAATCGGTCTAGCCGTTTGGGAGCTATGGTGTCAAGGACAAAGATTCAACTAAATATATCTTCTGCACGGCTGGACCGATTTTCTTCATAGCCAAGAACATTCTCGATCAAGTCACCTTACAAACAGAAAAAACTAAATCAAAATCGATCCAGCCGTTTGGTCTGTACGTGGACTCATACAGATACACAGACACACACTACAAACTTAAATCCCCTTTTTTTGGATGGAGGTTAAAAATTAAAATTTGTTAACATTTGAATATATAAAATTTTTTCATTGGAAAATAGTTTAAAAAATACAAATGAAAAATTCAAAATAAATTGCTTATTAATAAGAGAAATTGCAAAATTAAAAAAAGGATATTGATTACAATTTTGGAGTTACAATGGCAAAAGTTAAATTAATATTGCCCATAAGACTTTTAAAGATTTTCTTTGAGTTGAGTTGAACGTGCATTCAGCGGCATGAATTTACTTAGAACTAAAATTAGAAATAGTAGATTTAGGGCCAATTTCACCAACTTATTTAAATATCAATTCATATTTAAAAATAATTTTTCCATACAAAAATTAATCAAAATCGACATTTAAATATGAATTGATATTTAAATAGAGCTGGTGAAATTGGCCCTTAGTATAAATGTTTTTACATATTTAAAGACTGGTTAAGCTTATTTTGGGAAGGTTTTGTTTTGTGTTTCTTTAAAACTCAAATATAGTAATGATTAAATAATTTAATTTATTTTTTACTTCAAATAATGGAAAAATGTGTTTGTGTATGTAAATATATGTATATTTAACGTTGTTTTAGCAATAAGTAACTAGTAGGGTATTCATTTAATCGGGGTTTTGCTTTAATCGGTTAGATCGTCAATGTCTCTGGGCAAACCGTTTCTTTTAACTATCAGAACCGAGTAGTTGTCAGCCTCAAATCCTACTAGATTTTCATTACTTAAAAACGTTAAAAGTACGAGAATAGTACTTATTATTGCAATAAGACAAGTTTCAATGTTTAATGGACAAAAAGTGCCAGAAAATGAGCGAGAGTGCCATAGTGCCAGGCAACGTCCAATAGTGCCAAAAATGGCACAATTGTGCCACACTTCCCATCACTGATATGGAGTACGTTCATACGTAATCTTATTTAATTTTTGTCTAGGCCAGAGTCCAACAAAATAAAATATGTTTGTATTGGTGAGAAAAATTAGAGTAAAATAAACTTGCACTTGAAGAAAAGTTTTGTAATTTAAAATAGATGATGTGGTTATTAGTTGTTTGAATTTTTTTGTATATAAGTAATTTAATAAAAACTTAATTTAAAAGTAAAAATCTAATAATCCATTCAACAATGTAGTGTATAAATTCCAAATTAAATTTATTCACAGCGCTGTGGAAACTATTACAATGCATTTTTAAACTATCTTCCCTATTATTTTTCAATGTTTCATAACATAAAATGCATAGCATATTGTGAAGAGCATTTTTTGTCACGAATTGTTCTTAGCTTCCATAATTATTTATATTATTTTTGCTGTACAAATTTATTAAATGTTAACTTTAATTTCGTTCGACGTGCTCAAAAAAGCTAAACAGAAAACCTGGAAGAAATGAATGACCGAAACTAACACAATAGTAATTTTTTCACTAACACAATTACAACAATTTTATATTAAAATCAACAGTGACAGTCATTTGCTCTAGTTGCTCTACTCTAACATGTATGTAAGAGTGGAACATCTAATGTACACATGCCAAAAATTAAAGAAATAGCATTTTATTGTAAAATATACAACTCGGTCTGTGAAAATAAAATTAACATAAGAATTAAAAAAGTTAAGTAAAAATCAACAGTGTATAAAAGAAATTTCATTTATGTATGTATGTACACATGTATTTCTTTTTCAAATAGATACGTATTTATAAAAATCGAAAAGGCATTGCAGGTTGAAGGAATCGTGAAGAAGCTAGACCACCTATATTATTTTGTGCTTTTATTTGTTTTTAAATATTTTAATTATACATATCCTTATTTTTCTATAATAAAAAACAAATAAAACAATAGGAAAATCATGTTTATTAATGTAATTACGTAGGTTTGGCTAGCTTGCTATGACGGTTTTATACATCAAGTGTGATCAGTCAGATGTGACTACCACAAATCACATGTACACAAAAGTTTACATCACTTTTTCCACATTGGCCTTAACAAACTGATAGAAACTTAGATAGATAAAGCCATCACGACCGGTCATTTGACTGGGAGTGTTCTTGCTGGGGTCATTCGTCGCTTTGTCAGTGACGACCAGCGAGACCATATTAGCTTATTTTGGGCTAAATTTAGCTTTTTTGGGGATTTAGCTGCAAATTTTTCATTTAGCTCTTAGCTTATTTTTTATCCTTTTTTAACAACACTTTAGCTCTTTTAGCCGTTTTTTAATCTAAATTGCATCTTCTCAAAAAATATGTTAAAGACATACAAAAGTTATAATAACAAAAATTAAAAATTTTAAGAACCCCCCAACGTACTGACCAAACGGCTGGACCAATTTTCATCAAGTATAGACGAGATCAAGTCACTTTTTAAATGACAAAAACAAAATTAAAATCGGTCTAGCCGTTTGGGAGCTATGGTGTCAGGGACAAAGATTCAACTAAATATATCTTCTGAACGGCTGGACCGATTTTCTTCATAGCCAAGAACATTCTCGATCAAGTCCCTTACAAACAGAAAAAACTAAATCAAAATCGATCCAGCCGTTTGGTCTGTACGTGGACTCATACAGATACACAGACACACACTACAAACTTATAACTCCCCTTTTTTTGGATGGAGGTTAAAAATTAAAATTTGTTAACATTTGAATATATAAAATTTTTTCATTGGAAAATAGTTTAAAAAATACAAATAAAAAATTCAAAATAAATTGCTTATTAATAAGAGAAACTGCAAAATTAAAAAAAAGGATATTGATTACAATTTTGGAGTTACAATGGCAAAAGTTAAATTAATATTGCCCATAAGACTTTTAAAGATTTTCTTTGAGTTGAGTTGAACGTGCATTCAGCGGCATGAATTTACTTAGAACTAAAATTAGAAATAGTAGATTTAGGGCCAATTTCACCAACTTATTTAAATATCAATTCATATTTAAAAATAATTTTTCCATACAAAAATTAATCAAAATCGACATTTAAATATGAATTGATATTTAAATAGAGTTGGTGAAATTGGCCCTTAGTATAAATGTTTTTACATATTTAAAGACTGGTTAAGCTTATTTTGGGAAGTTTTTGTTTTGTGTTTCTTTAAAACTCAAATATAGTAATTATTAAATAATTTAATTTATTTTTTACTTCAAATAATGGAAAAATGTGTTTGTGTATGTAAATATATATTTAACGTTGTTTTAGCAATAAGTAACTAGTAGGGTATTCATTTAATCGGGGTTTTGCTTTAATCGGTTAATCGCTCGATTAATTAATCGAAGTGTTTGCTTATCGGTTAATAATCCGTTAACTTCAATATTAACCGGTTAACCGATTAATAAAGTTTTCCATAAATAAAGTAATTTCAACAAGCAAAAGTGCATACATTATTTATTTATTTGAATTTATTAATAAAACATAAAGAAAGACACACACATAAGAAGTTTTAAGCAAAATCAAGCAAACAAAAATCATAAATATGAATTTATTAAAAATTAACAAGGTTGTGAGGTCATTATATAGTTTAAAGAGATCTTTTAACAAAATCTTTCAGAAAAATTAATTGGTTTAAATGTTTTGGACTAAAGCGATTCTCCTCTTTAGTTTTGGTAAAACCTGACTTTCAAAATTCTTTTGCTTATCGTAGATATTAAGGAAATCGAAAGCAATCCATAATACGGAATATCTAGTCTCCCAGTCCTTTTCCTGAATTTCTCAAAACATATTAAATCATTCATTATACTAGAGCTGTGTAGCTCATGAACGAACGGGTTAAATTGAACGAATCGCTTAATTGAACGAACTGATCCGATGATTTTACTGAACGCTTTTGGATCAGTAGCGTACCGCTCTATGTTTTCCTTCATTCAGTTTGTGTTTCAAGTCTTTTATGTCAAATTTGCTTTCGTTCATGTTTGCTATTTATGTTGTCTTTTTGTTTGAGTTGAGTTTTTTTGTTCTAAAAGGTTCCGGTACGTGTATACTAAATTCTATTTAACATCGCTGTGGCACTGTCATCATTTTTTTTTTAATTTGATTTAAGTCTTTTCACAAGAAGTATTTTTACTAGTGTTTTTT
Organism: Tachina grossa; assembly: GCA_949987645.1. Taxonomy (NCBI): domain Eukaryota; kingdom Metazoa; phylum Arthropoda; class Insecta; order Diptera; family Tachinidae; genus Tachina; species Tachina grossa. Next base: position 103,975,574 of record OX465274.1, on the reverse strand, counting down.
ATAAATTTTTTTTACAAAGTAAAGATGTTAGACCTTAACTGTATATATGCATATACATACATTTCATTACCTCAATCTAAACTGCATTTGTAGTGCTTGAGATATTTCTTTTTGCTTCCGGTAAAATATTTTTGAGGACAAAATTTTAACTAAAACTTCGAGAAGTAACATTTAAACATTGATGCGCTTTTGATATATAAATAACGATAAAAGAGTTACAATGCTTTTATTAATTATCTGAAGAAAAAAAACTAATAAAACTAAACAAACGTACCTTTCTTAATATTAATATTAAAGTAAATGTACAATATTCTAGTCGAAAGAACATGAAATTATTTATAAATGAATTTAAATACAATTTTTTAAATAAAGAATTCAACTTTTTTTTATAAATTTTTCAATTCATTCAATCGCATTATTTAAATACTCGTATATACAACCGATTTTATTATTCTTACAAAATAACATTGTTTCATACTGTCGTTCAAAAGTGAACGATTGAACGAACGGGTCAATTTTTTGCTAATTGAAAAGAACGATTTGGCACAGCTCTACATTATACCACTAGAGTCCTGTTGTATTTTTTTTCAAATTCTTAGCACTTCTAATTGTTTCAGTTAATTTTGTTAGAACATGTCTTTTATAACTATCGATAGTTCCTTCTTTTGGCTGGTCATTATCTGACTCAGCGATGAATATTCTGCAAAAAAATTAATTTCTGAATTTCTTAGCTTTTGTTTTTGTGCTGTATTTTTTGCTAGAAGAAAATATTTCATCATTAAATATAATCCTTAATTAAATCGTTGGCAACTGTACTATTGGCTTTTATTAAATTATTTAAAATTTTTTTAAAAATTCTCTATAGTTAAGTTCTAGAGTATTTACTACTCTTTTATAGTCACGTCAAAAGATTTAGAAGTTTTACTTAAGTTACGATCACCCAACATACTTTTTTGTTTGTATGAAAAATAATTTCTAAACACTCACCTTTTGTAGATGAGACGAAATAAATAATTATTCACACCAAAATATTTTTAATACTACAAAATGTGAAAAAAGTTGTTACGTCGATTAATCGACTGAAATTAACCGGTTTAACCGTTAATCGAAAAAAGCCAACTTTATATTAACCGTTAACAGTTAATCGGGTAGTAATTAACCGGTTAACCGATTAACGGTTAACTGATTGAATACCCTAGTAACTACTGCAAAGTGTAAGAAGTCGAAAAAAGTTTAGCTTTATTTTTTGGCTTCAAATTTAACTTTTTAGCTTATTTTTAGCTTTTTTTCAAACGTGATTTAGCTTAATAATATTTTAAAACCTGGCCACACTGGTGACGACTAAATGAAATACAATTATAACAGGTACATGCACAAGCCCAGCCTGTTAATGTATACAATACATACAGTTGTCAAACTTTGTTTACAAGCTACGAAAATGTTAGTGTATGTTTGTATATAACCTCATTACAGTGCTGCCAGTGAAATTACACATGACTGTATTTCCAATTACATATTGAAGAAAATTACACTACACATGTTTTTTGTAGGTTAAAATGAAAACAAAAATAAATCAAAATAGAACCCAAAGTAGAGTTACACACAGATTATACATGAATGTAATTATATGGCCTGCACATGAGTGTAACTGCACACTCTGTGTAATTACACACCTATTGGCAACACTGAATGACTATAATTATTCATGAATGCTACGTCTGCAATTGTACTTTAGTTACTCTGTAAATGTTATATTTAAAAACAAAAGGCATCTGTTTCTGACAATTATGCGTTTGTTTATACCAACAAAATGAATGTGTTTTTTTTTTTGGTGTTGTAATTTTGTTGTAGTCGTGAAGGTACCTAGTATAATTGTACCATGATAAGCATGTATGTAATTTTCACCCCCACGATTGTGGTATGCAGCGTTGTCAACTTTGAAATTTTAAATCGTATCAAAATGGAGAAAAAACGTGCCATTTACAAAAAAAAACGCACCAAGATTAGAATTTACTTTTTAATTTAAAATGTTTATTGAATTAATTTTGCATTAAAAGTATAATATTATTTTTTGTGTTAAAAATGTAACACTTAGACCGGCTTTTAAAGTTCAGGGTTAAAAAAATTAAAAATAGATAATGTATTTTTTAATTTCACAACGAGAAAGATCAACGATTAATAGTACGGATTCAAAACGAATAACAGTTTAGTATTTATTATTTTAATCAAATATTTAAAAAACATTTAACAGTAGTTTAATACATTTACCCATATTAAAAATATTTCAATAAAAACAAAAAGCCAAAAAGTCATAATTAAAAAAAACTTACACCTAATTCACACGAAGACTTTTATGAAGTCTATTTTTCGACGTCACTTTTTGTTTGTTAGCGAACGGGGTAGAGAAGAAAGAGGGGTAGAAAAAATGACTCGATTTCTGTTTTCCATGGTTTTTTTCATATTTCTCTTTACATTGCTCTTGTTGTTATTGTTGTTACGTTTCAATGTTACTCTTCTATCTTATTGTTATTTTTTATTGTTACTCTTCTAGCTTATTGGCTACATGAGTGGAGAGAAGTAAAATTAGACGTCCAAAAAAATCGTATGAATGCAAGGAATTTTTGGTAGCAACTTCAAAAGAGAATTAAGAAAAATAGACGTCATAAATTTCACCGTGTGAATTAGCACTTAACCAAAAAAAATTAAACGAATTCGTACATACTAGTGTCCTGCACAAGACTATTTATAAGACTTTTCAAGACATGAGAGATTTTTTCCAATGCTTTACTACAGCGAAATATTCTAAAAGAATCGCTAAACAACACTGTTGGCAAGACAAACAACCGAAAACAATGACTTGCCAACAGTGTGGCTTAGCGATTCTTTTAGAATATTTCGCTGTAGTAAAGCATTTGAAAAAATCTCTCATGTCTTGAAAGGTCTTATAAATAGTCTTGTGCAGTACACTAGCACATACATACCCCAAGTTTTTAACTTAAAAATTAAGTACGTAATTAGTTAATTTCTATTTAAAATTAAGTTGTAATTAAATACGATTTAATTTTTCAGTGGTTGATTAGAGTTATTATTAAATTACGTTGAAAGTACGGCAGCACTCAAAAATGTCCAAATATTATGGAAAGCTTTCCAAATAACAGCTGTTTAACATAAACAAAAAAGTTAGGTTATCAAAATGCAGAAAATTAAAATTGCATAAAAACACATTTTATGAAACCAAAGGACCATCAGAATGCATTTTTCTATTTTTTTATTCCATGATATGAAACTATGAATTATTTATGTTATGTATTTATGCAAATTAAACGAAATTCGTCCTAATACGACCACATGATATTTTCAACCCAACCGCATGTTGTGTGTCTGTTTTCAATAAACTCACTCACGCATAAAAACATATGGTACGCTCATAAAACTTAAGTATTATTTAATTACACAAGGTCAGGCATTTAATTATTGTTTAATTATGCACTCAAAAAACCAATTTCGTATTTATTTAGAACTTAAAAATAATTATAGTTTAATTACCAAGTTAAGAAATGGGCAATAGTACATACATACATACATACATGTGTCCTTAATAATGAAAGTGGTCTAAGTAATACGCATTTTTGATTCGATATAGTAAATTAAATTTATATTAATGGCCTGTTTCTACATAACAAGTAAGCTCTCAGGCAAGCAAGCGGTACACAGGCGAGTACGTAACAAAATGAGTTTTTATAGTACACTTGTCTAGCTTACGTTGTATTTGGTATCACTTTTTGTATATTTAATTTCATTATTGCCATGATGTACAATTTGGTATTTAAGTTAATTTTTTTCCATACTAGAAGCATTACTTAATGGCAGCCCTAGGAGAAAATCGAGCAAAATAAAAAACAGCTGCTTTTAAATTATAATGCAATATTAGATCAGTTCGTTTATTTTTCAAGCAAAATCGAGTAACTGAATAAATCCTGAGTATTTTTGCTATTAAGCATTAAGGAATGTTAGGATATATTAAAAAGAATGCATCATAGATTCTTAATTAATAACATCGATAGTGACATACTTTTTTTTATTTACGGTATGTTATGATTTTTTCACAATTATAAAAGCATTAAGATTTTGCTGAAACAAGTCAAAAAGCTTTCATGCTTCATGAATTGATTTCATCCATCATATACGATATGTACATACATATATCGTCAGATGGTTACTAATTTCCCGCATTTAATGGAAATACTCCAAATCTTCTTGCTTTGTATACAGCTAGATCCAAGATAATAATGAATAAAAAACTTTATATTGAAATGTGGTTCAAAGCACAGGAGTTTATATATGAACCAAAATAATATGCCTTTTATCGTGGTTAGGAGGTTAATGTCTTTCAATATATTTTAAATGTGGAAAAATGTATTACAGATATAAAAAATATATTTCATATACATAAAACCGATGTATATTCTTTTTTTAACCCCCGACTAAAGAAAGGATTGTTATAAGATTGTAGTGTGTGTGTGTGTATCTGTGTGTCTGTCCGTGTCCACGTACAGGCCAAACGGCTGGACCGATTTTCATTTTAATTTTTTCTGTTTGAAAGATGACTTGATCGAGAGGGTTCTTAGCTATGTTTGAAGAAAATCGGTCAAGCCGTTTAGAAGATATAACATCCTTTCTGAAAAATCCGGGGTTTTAAAAATTTTTAATTTTTGTTATTTAAATATGCTATACATCATACAAGAAAATGATTGAAGAATTTACTTAGAAATAAAATTCACAAAAAAGAAAAGTGCAACCATTTATTCAGTAAGAGCTTGCAATTACTCAGTCTCAAATTACAAACGAACGAAGTTCAATGTAATACAGCGAAGCTCAGTAAAAAGTTTCAGGTAATCGAACAAACCTATTATTACTTTCCTTGAACAAATTTATGTGAACAAAATTTGAAATAAAATTGTGATGAAAATGCATACAATTGTGGGATATAATGTAAGAATGTTTGGATTTATGCTTACAGGTTCCATAATGGTTCAATTAGATGATTGTGTGGACATTCGATTTCTTCTTTAATGAATAAAAACCTATTTTCATTTCCACACAAGTACTAATTTTTGATTGCCTATATTTGACATTAGATACAATTGAAATTGTTATGTAGAAACAACAAAATAAAAAAGTATTACGTATTTTACTCAGAAAAAGGTGACACTTGTTTTATGAAACCCCAAAGCCAAATTATGTACTCATATGAACAAAATTTTTGAGTTACTTGTAATGTAGAAACATGCCACAATCTAGACTAGTACAATTCTGAATTAAACTGTTGCATAATAAAGAATTTTTTTGGATTTGTTCAAATGTTATCTACCAAATATCTCGACCAAAGAAATATATGACTTATACAACTTTTACAATTAATGCAAGATGATACATTTTAGCACATTAATTTCATAAATTCGATTTAAAACTTTTAAAAAGAGACCAAATATTAATTATTCCAAATTATTAAAGCCTATTTGTCTGAGAGAAAAAATTCTAACGCGCTTATCAAAAAACTGCTGTCGACCATTGGTGAAAATACTTTTCACATCATTCCAATTAAACGAGGTAATATTGATGAAACTAATTCGATCAGGTGTTTAAAGATGTGGCAGAAAACAAAAGAAAGATTAATGAAATTGAAAAGGAAAACAAAAAACTAAAAACTGAAATAAAATCATTAAAATTTTCTGTTAAAGTTTTAAATGAACATAGACTAAAAAACGATTGCATTATTAGTGGTTTAAAAGTTTCAGATGAAAAAATGAGCGCTTTTGAAGCGGTTAATAAAATTTCTGAAAACATCGGTGTAAAAATGGAAAATAATACTGTTGAAGATGCTTATTTTTTGAAAAATAGAAATAGAAACAATGAAAACAAAACTGTTGTAGTGAAGTTTACTTCTAAAATACATAAGGACAAATTCATGTCTTCTAAAACCAAACTCAGAGAGAATGAAGATACGAAAAAGATTTTTATAAACAATTTTAATAGTAAAGAAACTATGCAACTTTACCATTATGCAAAATCGTTAAAATCAATAGGTTACCAATATGTTTTTATAAAGAATGGAAGAGTTATTGCTAAGAAAAGTGACACATCTAACCAACAACTAATTCGTGATGAGGATGAAGTTGATAAAATGCTCTTAAATTCAACAACTAATAAACAGTACGGTAGAAGATCTCTAATTCATCCGAGCCAAGTTATAGCTGATGATTCTAGTGATGTCGATGGCGAAGATGGTGCTTCATACATGTCTCCTTCTTAAAATTTATTATTATTTTTTTATATAAATAACTTTATAGTTAAAATTAAAATTTATTATTTTTTTTCAATGTCAAATAATCAATATTTCATTAATTTTTCAAATTTTAAAAAACACATTAATTGCTTGAATTTTAATTACCTGAATATCATCAGTTTTAACATTAGGAGCGTTTCGTCTATTGATAAGTTCAACAACTTTAAATCGATCTTATCTCAATTTTCAAAACTTCCTGATATAATAGCTCTAAAAGAAACTTGGTTTAAGAACGACCTAACACAAATATATACAATCCCCGGATTTAATTTTATACATTGTTGTAGGGAAGATGGATACGGTGGTACATCAATATATATTAACAAAGAAATTGATTTTAGTGTTAAAATTTGTAAAAGTGAAAATTTTGTTGAAATTTTACCTATAACTTTGCTTAATTTCAAGATTAATTCAAAGCCTTTACAAATGATTTCCTACTATCGTTCCCAAAAGTGCAATGAATCAGTATTTTTTGAGTTTCTTGATAGTATATTATATGAATTAGCTAAAAATCCATTAATAATAGTAGGTGACTCGAATATAGATCTTTTAAAACGTGGTTCGAGCACTGAATTAAATTCTATTTTTCATAATTATGATTGTAACAATGCTCACACCTTAATAACAAGACCTGGAAGTAAAACTTGTATAGATCATATATTTAGTAATTTACCCGTTACGCCTATCGTGGATTCAGTGGAATGTGACCTTTCCGATCATAATATTTTATCTTGTAAATTGAAAAGTAATTTCAAATGTAAAGATAATATCGTAATTTCTAAGACTTATTGTGACTATAGAAAGGCTAATGAATATTTACAAAGAACACTGCCAACTGATTTCTCATCAACTAATGTATCAGTATTGACAAGCTCTCTTATATCTACAGTTGAATCAGCTGTTAATCACTCTACTAAAACAACAAATGTTAAAAAACCGTTAAATTTTGAAATAACCCCATGGATTAACAATAATCTTCAAGGGCTAATTCTATATAAAAACAAATTATTAAATAAAAGACGTAAATCAAAAAATAGAGAAAAATATGATGCTGATTTGAAAAGAATAAGTAAAGTGATAAAATTAGCAGTTAAAAAATGTAAAGACAAGTACTACGTGGTAAATTTAATTAAAATTGGAAATGGCACTAAAAAATGTTGGAAATTTATAAATAACACACTAGGTAGAACGAAAGAAAATGTTGTCAAACTTAATGACCCACGTGGTGAAAATATATCAGATAATCAGACCAAAGCAAACTTATTAAACAATTATTTCATTTCAGTCGTAAAAGAACTTAAACAAAAAATCAATATTTTGCCAAGTGAGTCAATTAACTCGCTGAGGACGCTTAATGTTTCACGTCATTGCTTCATCTTAAATGAGATAAATGAAAACGATGTTTGTAACATTGTTTTTAATATGGAATCAAATAAAACACCCGGATTTGATAATATATCCATAAAATTTGTGAAAGAATGTTTTACAATACTTTCACCCATTTTAGTTGATATATATAATAAAATAATTAATACCTCAGAATATCCTGACATTTTAAGAATTCATAAAATAGTCCCCATCCCAAAAACAATCTCTGCGTCCACCGTGGACAAATAAAGACATATTGCCATTCTAAAAACTATTGATAAAATTTTTGAAAAAATTCTATACGACAAACTTTTGACATATTTAGAGGAGAATAATATGTTTTACAAGTATCAATTCGGTTTTAGAAAAGGTGTTAGTACTCAAGATGCTGTTTTAAACGTAGTAAGATATGCTTGTAAAGGTTTAGATGATGGTTTCTGTGGAGTTGCTGGAATATTCTTTGATTTTTCTAAAGCATTTGATCTGGTGGATCATGAAATAGTATTACAAAAGTTAAAATATTATGGTCTTCAAGGTCGTGAGCTTAAGTTATTTAAAAACTATTTCATTAACAGGAAACAGTTTGTGCAAATTAATCAGTTTAAAAGTTTTATTGGGAATGTTGAATACGGCGTTCCACAGGGAAGTGGCTTAGGCCCTTTACTATTTTCAATTTATTTAAATGATTTAATGAACCTTGAACTAACGGGTCAATTATTTATGTTTGCTGATGACATTTGTCTGTTTTATCCTTATAATTTCGATTTAGTTTTGAAAACACATATCGAAAGAGATGCTGCTTTATTAATGGAATTTGCTCGCTTGAATAGATTATTATTAAATCCTGAAAAGACAACGTTAGTTAGATTCAGACCTCGCGCAGTAATTCAAATAATAACTTTTTTGTTTACATTGATGGCAACCCCGTTTATGAATCAAATTCAGTTAAATACTTACAGCCGTATTCATAAAAAAAGTTGATTGAGGTTTAAAATTCATATTAGTTAAAAAACATTTTAAGGCTAAATATCGTTTTTTAAATGTTGGTATTCATAATCAGTATTTTAACTAAAAATCAATTAACTTGTTATTTTTTAAATATCGTGGCAACTCTGTATCCTTGATTTGTCACTTGCATATTAGTTCTGCAAAACAACGATTGTTAATTCTCAAAGTACTCGTGTCTATATTTGTTTATTTGTCGCTTTTCAGAGAAATATTGTTTCTTTAAAATAAAAGATGTGTTCCAACTTGTATTTCATAAAAAAATAAAAAAATTTCACAACAAATCTTTGTTAAAAGTGCTTTTTATATGATTTATTTTATTGTAGACTAAGAAACACTAGAATAACGAGCTTTATTTTGTTTGTTCTGAGTGTTTATACATCACTAGTTAATTTTCTACAATTATAATATTTTTTTTAACACATAAAATAAGAAAATAATGACTCGGAATCGAAACTGAATCGCTCCTTTTCTTTTAAATATTATTTTGGAGTCTATTTGATATTTCGGCAATAGTTTCAATAAAATAAATTACATTGTTTTCTTCTAAATATCACTAGCATATACACACATACATAAGTACATGCATACACACATACAGGCAGAGTTAAAAATGTAAACAAAAACGAAGCAAAATTACAACAACGTCATCTTAAAATTGGTTTAAATATGGGTGCAATCAATTTTAAAATTTGCTGATTTACGCAAGGTTTAAAAAACGTTTTTTAAGCTAAAATTCTATTATGAATACAATTTTACCGAATTTTGCTTAAACAATATTTGAAATGCTGTTTAAAACTTTTATGAATACGGCTGTTAGGCATTACATTACAAAGCAACTTGTCTTGGGATTGTCATATCAACAACGTTATGAAGCCAATAGCACCTGCCATTGGTATTTTATATAAATTTAAAAATAAATTATCCGAAAGATAAAAACTTATGATTTATAATGCACTAATTGAATCGCATTTAAATTACTTGGTTTGTATTTATGCTTTCAATAAAAACAATACTTCGTTAAAATCCTTGCAACGTTGTCAAAACAAGGCATTAAAAATTGTTTATAATTTGCCAAGAACCTTTTCAACACTGTTGCTATATAAAGAAATATGTGTAAATATTTTACCAATTAATGGTTTATACATGTATCAGGTCCTTTTGTTTATTTTTAAAAGTCTTCACAATATAAGGGAACATACAATTCCATTTCCTCAAAACCAAGCTCATTTTCTTAAAAGAAACTCTTCAAACTTAAGAATCCGAAGGTGTAGATTAGAAAAAACTAAACAACGAATTGATTATATGGGTAGTAATCTTTACAACAATGTACCTTCACAACTAAAAATTGTAGAAAGTATTTCAACATTCAAAAGGTTATGCAAAGAATTTTTGAATATTTCAATCGAAACGTTTTTTTAAAATATTGTATTTATATTCCTTTTATCAATAAATTTAAGAATAAATAGCGTAATTATTATAATATTATTAGATTACTATAATTGTACGTCAAGTTTAAACAATTGCCAATTTGCCTCTAAAATGCCTTTAGGCGCAGAGGCCAAATGAATTCTATGTAAAATATTTACTATTGAACGATTATCTTAAATAAATATATAAAAAAAAAAAAAAAAACTAAAATCCAAATATATAATGAAAAAGATTTCCGAAAAATTGTTAGTGAATTCGAAAAAAATAAAACAAATTTTTACACATACCAACTTAAGAGTGCTAAGGGCCTACAGATAGTACTAAAGGGCATAGATTCATATGTTGAACCCGAAGAAGTAAAATGTGCACTTGTCGATCAAGGATTTCAGGTAAAAAATGTTACCAACATAATTAATAGAGAAACGGTCCCCCAACCCCTATTTCGGGTTGAACTGGAGCCGAATGACACACAATTGAAAAAAAAATGAAACACATCCAATTTATAGCATAAAGTATCTCTTACATCGAAAAATCACAGTTGAAGAGCCACGTAAGCGTTCAGATCCCGTACAGTGCCATAATTGCCAAGAATATGGCCATACGAAAACTTACTGCAAGTTACCTACAATGTGTGTTATCTGCGGTGAATTTCATGGTACTGCTAGCTGCACTAAGCCAAAAGATCAAGCAGAAAAAAAATGTAGTAATTGTGGAGGTAAACACACAGCTAACTATAGAGGGTGCCCTGTATATTCTTTCGTTAAACAGGCTATGGGACAAAAACTCAAATTACCTCCAGCTCAACCAGTTACTTCACGTGTATCGTATGCTGATGCTGCTAAGACTAGTTCAATTACCACGCAAAATGTTCCACAGCAAAATAATTCAACGAATTCAAACTCAAGCTTTAACTTTAGTCGCCTTGAAGCTACTATTGAGAATCTGGTTCTAACTATAAGCAACTTTACTGCAAATATGACAAGTATGATGCAAAAAATGCTGCGAATGCAGAATACACTGCTTCAAGCATTAGTTAATAAACCATGAGCACGTTAAAAATATGTTTCTGGAACGCAAACGGCATTCGCCAACATAAAAATGAACATGAGCCCTTCCTCATGGAAAAAAATATTGATATAATGTTGGTTTCTGAGACTCATTTGACTTCAAGAAGCTTATTTAAAATAAATGGTTACACTTTATATGATACAAAGGACCCGAGAGGGAGAGCATGCGGTGGATCAGCAATTTTGATTAAGTCAAGACTCAAGCACTATGTTCTTGACAACCTTAGTGGAGAATATTTGCAAGCAACGAATATTTTCGTAGAAAATTTTTGTGCGAATTTCGTGATATCATCAATTTACTCACCTCCCAGATTTTCAGTTACCGAAGATCAGTATGAGAAGTTCTACAAATCGCTTGGATCTTGTTTCGTGGCAGCTGGTGACTACAATGCAAAACATACGTACTGGGGATCGCGTCTAGTGACACCTAGAGGTCGAGTCTTGTTCAATACAATTTCAAAAATGGGCTTAGATGTCATTTCGAGTGGGGATCCTACTTACTGGCCTACTGACGTAAAAAAATTCCAGATGTTATAGATTTTGCCGTCACGAAAAATATTCATAGGGACTTAATTCACGTAGAGGCCTCTCTAGATCTGTCCTCCGATCACTCTCCAACAATAGTTACAATTTTCAACCCACTAAGGAGTGATTTAACTAACTCATATGTGGAGATGATTAATGGATTCAACTGGCTGGCATTCAAAAAATATCTTAGTAGTCACTGCGTAGAAAACATTCAGCTTAGATCGTGCGATGATATTGAATTTAACATTGCCAATCTTAACGAAAATATTAAACAGGCTGCTGAACACGCCTCTACCTCCTATCCGCAGACCAGCTTTAACAGAATTTATTCTACGGAAATTGAACGTCTTGTATGTGAAAAAAAAGAGAGCTAGAAGAGAATGGCAACAACACAGATCACCCCTAAATAAAATCAGACTTGAAGAATGTACTAAACGACGCAAAGAGCTGCTATCGTCGAAAAAAACTGCACTACTGGAAAAGTATTTAGAAGGTTTTGATGTAACGTCCGCATCTAATTACTCTTTATGGCACGCTACTAGAAATCTTAAAAGACCCATTGATCTTAAACGACCACTGCGTACTGCGACCGGAGGCTGGGCAAGAAGTGATAGTGAGAAAGGTAACTTATTTTCTGAGTATTTAAAATCTGTATTCACTTCCAATTCATGTACGGGTGCTGCTGATTTACCGAGTGTAGTTTCTCTACCCCCTCGTCCCTTAGGGTTTAAGATACGTGAAGTACAAGAAGTAATTGCTGAACTGAACCCGAAGACAGCTCTAGGTATTGATGGCATTAGTAACAAAATGCTCATGAACTTGCCTCATATTGCAATAAGAATCCTGCTATTTATTTTTAATGCTATTTTAAGAATGCAGTATTTTCCACATAACTGGAAACTTGCCAAGATCAAAATGATTCCAAAGACGGACAAAGATCTTAACAAGACTGAGTTTACTATCTACAATCTCAAAGCTTTTCGAAAAGCTGCTCATGACTAAATTGTCCAAAATTTTAACTGATAATGGGTGCATCCCAGACCATCAATTCGGCGTTAGAAGTCAGCACAGCACGATTGAACAAACGTATAGACTGGTCCAAATTGTAAGAAGAACATTTGAAGAAAAGAAGTATTGTTCTGCTCTCTTTATTGATGTTTCTCAGGCGTTTGATAAAGTATGGCACGAAGGCCTAGTTTTAAAATTGAAGATATATCTTCCAATAAGCATTCAAAAGCTTTTGGAAAGTTATATCATTGATAGGAAGTTCACTGTTGTGGAAGGGGAGTTCACGAGTGTGTCCGAATCTATATCTTCTGGTGTGCCATAGGGTAGTATTCTGGGTCCTGTCTTGTATTTAATATATACTTGTGATATGCCTGTGAGCAATAATATTCATATTTCTACATTTGCCGATGATGCAGCCTGTATGAGTGTGCACGAAAACCCTTATGAGGCATCCCGCAATCTCCAGGAACATATTACCCAGCTGGAAATATGGTTGAACTTATGTAGAATTAAAGTCAATGAACAAAAGTGTGTCCATATAACGTTCACCCTAAGAAGAGATAATTGTTCCCCCATTCGAATCAACAATCAAAATATTCCTCAACATTCCCAAGTGAAATACCTTGGTATACACCTTGATCGAAGACTTACATGGAAACATCATATTGACTCGTAAGTTAACTCAGATGAAACTTAAGTTAAGTCAAATATATTTGTTGATTGGCAGAAACTCAACAATCAGCCTAGACTGCAAACTACGGAATTAAGTTATGGGGCACTGCTTCAGCTTCCAATGTCAAGAGAATCCAACGAAGGCAAAACAAAATTGTACGGTTAATAACATCGGCTCCATGGTACACCCAAAATTCTATTATACATCGTGATTTAAATATGCCTCTAGTGACTGAAGAAATTGCAAAATACGCAGGCAAATATTTAACAAAACTCGAATCACATCCTAATCCGCTTGCTCGTAATATTTTAAACTTTACTGGACACATCCGCCTAAAAAAGAGGGATACACGGGCTCTTATACCTAACACCTCAGATGGGACTACTTGAAAATACTTTTTTTCCCCCTTTTTTGATTATCACTACTAATGTATTACTTATAACTATCACTAAGTTTATGTCCGACACTGGTCGGGCCTAATAATTTTTTTTTATAGATTTTAGATTTGAATACTTATTGTTAGTTCATATATGAAGATATAATAAACTAATACATGCTTTAAAAAAAATTATTTAAGTTAATATTTTCATCATTATTGTTATCATCGGGCCATACAACAGATTTCATTTCAAATTGTGATGTTTTGTAAACATCATTACTATTAATATGGAAATTAACACTAATAGGAAGTTGGCAAGTTTTTCAACAAGAATTTACCTGTTTTAACTCATTCTTGTGTTAAATTTGCGTTGGTGACACTAAAAATTAAAAAACGCACCGAAATTAAAAAAAGCGCACCACGCACCAACTAAGGAATTTTTTCACGAAAAATTTCAAAAAGCACCCAAAATGGTGTGAAACGCACCAAGTTGACAACGCTGCTGGTATGGCGTGCGGGTTACATAGTATCCACACCTGATGAATTTATATCATGATGAATGTCAAATTGATATCATGATGAAAATTCATTACTTATAGACTCAATTTATTAATATTATGGTAGCGTTATGATATAATCATCAGAGATATGGCAACGCTGGCCATCATTCTTAACTGCCAGTCTAGACTGGCAATAAATATGTTACACTGCAGCCACACGTTCAATAATTAACTTTCAATTCCATCACACATATTGTGTGTCAAAATTCTTTGAAATTGATAGCTGTGAAACAAATTGCTAATCAATTTCATTTTTCAAATACCACCGACGAAGAAACAACTCAAATTTGTAGCTTCAATCAATGTGTGCTGTGACCAGCCGTTCAAATTGAAAACTAAATTGCCATATAAATGGATAGGTGAATTTGATATCAATCTAGTTTTCAATTCAAAAAGTTTGATTGTTTTGTGGAAAAAGTGTGAGTGTATTGAAAATTGAATGGAATTGAAAGTCAAAAATTGAACGTGTGGCTCCCAAGTTAGCAATATAGAAATAAAGCCGGCAGAATAGCGGGACAATATTGCTTATTGCTTTACTTATGTTACATGCCGACCACACAAGCAATAATCTTGGCAATTATTCCCATTTCAACTGTCAAATTCGATTGCCGACAGAAGATATGGACCGTATGAATATATTCAGCAACAAATAATAAAATACATTGCTCAGCAACAATCTCTTAACACATGCTGTCAAATACAAATTATATTAATTTTTTTTTCAACAAAAAAGTAGGAAACCAAAGTTTTAACTACATAAAATTAATAAAAGTTCAATTTAAATTTAGAAAAGGATAAAATTATTGATAACTTAAGTATTTATGTGAATAAAAAGCAAATATATTTGAATATACGTGTTCACCACCTCCGGATACATTCAGTACACGTGTCTTCTTTAAGCTTCTTTCGTAGTTGCGTTGATTTAATGTTTTTGTAATATATACTTTGTGTCCTTATTCGCTATGCGATTTTTGAAATTAAAAGGTTAATATTAATATTTATGAATGAAAAACCTTAAAGTTAAATCAGAAATTATCTGAAAACAAATCTTAATCATTTTTTTAAGACTAATAATCATTTTCACACTCTGTTTTTTTAATTCAATACAAAAAATTCCTTAGTTTAATTTTGTACAAATGTTCATTTGTTGAAATGATTTTCATTTTATTCTTTGTGGTCTCATTCGTTATGTACTTTTTGGAAGTAAGTGGTAAAAATTTATATTTATTAATGATTAATGCTTAAAATGAAGTCTGTAATTATTTGGAAACTAATTTTAATCACTCTTTTATCACTAATAACCTTTTACACATTGTTTTTTTTAATTCAACACTTCAAAAACTCTCATTTAAATTTGTAAAAATATTCTTTTGTTGATTTCACGAAGTACACATTTTCTCTTGTTTGTTTTGATTATGTTGTTAACAACTTAATAACAAACATACTACAGTTGTCCCTTTCTCGCTGAACCCGTGTCATAGCTGATTTTAGCTCTTTTCATCACTCAGTTCTTCACCTCTGTATACTTTGTGGTTATTGCTTGTATTAAGACACAACAAATTGCTCGTGTGGTCGTAGTGTTAAGGCTATGGGAAATCGTAGCCACAATATTGAAAAATTCAAAAGGGAAGCTGCAGAATAAAAATATAACTCGCTTGTAAATATCTGGTTAATCGAACAATATTCTATTTTTAAAAACTTATTACAATACAAATTATTTCACTACACACGTTTTTAAGAGATTAGTTTCCTTATTTACCTCCATATTCATAAAATTTGAAACGAATTTGAAATGTATTTTATTTAAAATTTTCTATACAAAATTTTCCTAAAATAAATTTCAAATTCATTTTATGTTTTTATGAATATGTATGTATGTATATTTATGTATGTATATGTATATTTTATAAATTTCAATTATATCGAAATGTCAAACGCAATACTGTAAATTCTAACATAAATTAACACCGAGTTTGACGTTTCATGTTCGCAATAATTGTCATCAAAAACCTATTGACAATGATTGCCGCAATTGTTGCAAGCACTGGCAATGAGCTGTCCATTGGCAATAGCAATATTTTGACATTTGCTGCAATATATGTTAATTAATTTATTGCCATCCTAGACGGAGTCCCGGTTCACACGCTTTAACTTTTGTTGCTCAACTCGCAATTCAGCTGTAAGAAAATATGAGATATTTGTATTTCCGTATCCGCCTTTCTTACAGCTGAATTCCGAGTTGAGGAACAAAAGTTGAAACGTGTGAACCGGGACTAACCACCGAACAAAAAAGGGGTGTTATATGTTCTGTTTTATTTCAATTCAATGCAGCAAATTCTTGAATATTATTTTGTATATGTGTATTTATGTATGTGCACGTGCTCATTTCACAAAATAGAGATTTCTCTTGTTTGTTTTGATTATTTTGTTAAAATTTTAATAACAAATATAGTACAGGCACAAAACATACAGAAGTGTCACGAGACGGAAGATACGGGTATTTTTCAGTTTGTCTCGTTTTCCCTCAAATTTTGTCGTTTGTTTTGTTTTGCTACGTCTTTCTAGTGCAATACATTTTTATTAGCTGTGTTAATTGGTAAAGCCGCGTTCAAACTATTATACAAGTATTAATACTTTCATCACATTTTACGATACAGAAATCTAAATACATTCGTTGCGAATGTCAAACAAATCTAACGTAAAATCACATATTGTGTTCAGACCATCACACTTCAAATCAAATGTGTAATACAAGTAGAAAACAAAACAGCTGTTCAATGAAAATGTCTGTGCTATTCATTTACTAGCGGCGGCAAAACGGTTTCATGCAGGCGGGGACGTGCCGACACTTGAAAAAATTCAGCAGTTAAAAATATTCTATGTAAATAAAAGAAAAAAATTTAAGAAAAGATATTACAAAAACGTTAAAAAATTACGTCAATGAAATATACTTCCATACGATTCACTTATTCAAAATTTTGAGCTGATATAAATGTGACAAAACATTACATCAATGACGACACGCTATCGGCGGCGAAACAGCCGACTTGGAAATTTGGTTTGTGTGAAAATGCAACCCTGATCTAATGAAAAGTATTATCGTTTAGAAAATTTTCTAAAAAGGAAAAAGTCTTATGGGATGTCAAAATTTTTATCGTATTATTTACCACTTTGAGGACATTTTGCGTTCAGACTATCACACTTGCACGTATTATTTGAATTTTTGACAAGTATAAATACAAAGTATAATAGTCTGAACGCGGCTGAAGTAGTAATACACTACAGTATCAAATACACTATGCTTTTCTCTTTCTTCCATGAATATTAGCAAAAACCTGATTGGAGCTTTTTTTACCTGTCACTTTCTTCACTTCTGTGTATTTTGTGGTACAGGTGGCCCTATCTCGTAGAACCTGTGTCACAAATGATTCTAGCTTTTTTCATAAGTCACTTTCTACAACTGTGGTATTCGTTGTGTTGATGATAACAAACGCGAGTCAATGCGGCATTGTCGCAGCTCTGTGACTCTTCATCTAAACAGGCTCTATCGTGAATATTGGTGCTACTTGCATCGATTGGTTGTATTTCAAATATCGATTGTACATAATTTTTTGCCCATCTCTATAATTTTTTGCTCATTTCTTTTACAAATAAATTTTTTCGTTTTGGAAAGCATGGCTTCAGCAGGTTTGTAATAAAATTAAATACATTTCGTGTGTACCCTCATAATTTCATGTTATTTAGATGTGCGTAATGTTTTAGCGAATCCGTAATGTTTATGGAAATTAGCGAAAAATTTCTAGGGATAAACCTCAAATACAATTTACGTACATACGTATGTATGTAAGTACATACAGTGCCGAGAACTTGTGGATATGTACATACTTACCAAAAAAAAGAAAACTAGTTTTTTTATTTACGTTGCAGCCACACGTTTAATAAATGGCTTTCAATTTCATTTGTGTCAAAATTCCTTAAAATTGATAGCTGTGATACAAATTCATAATCAATTTCATTTCTTAAATGCTAACGATGAAGAAACAACTCAAATTTGTAGCTTCAATCAATGTGTGCTCTGACCAGCCGTTCAAATTAAAATTAAATTGCCATTTAAATGGATAGGTGAATTTGAAATCAATCTAGTTTTCAATTTAAAAAGTTTGATTGTGTTCGTGAAAAAGTGTGAGTGTGTTGAAAATTGAACGTGTGTCCCCCAAGTTAAACGATACAATAAGAGTAGTTAAAGAAAACAAAACGAAAGTATGAAAAGTTAAGGTTGAGTCAATTTTGTGAAAAAAGTCTGTATCCGCTTCTGCACGTTAAAATTTTGGCTTAAATTAAGTTTAGTGACATAACTCCAAAATTAAATAATCTTTTTGACAACTTTAATGGCTTCTTCCTGGGAGATAAATTGTACCAGTCGAAAGCAAAATAGCAAGTGAGTGGTTTTGACATGTGATTTCGTATTGTTCATAGTCTTGTCGACGTATCTGAACAGGCATACTTGTCTGCAGACATGTACGATAGCATACTTTGGGTTTTGCTCACAGAATATGAACCAGAATTCTCACTTCTGAGTTAAGCGAAAATGCGATGACAGCTGGTTGGTGTTGAATTCGCTGTTTTACCACGATTATTTAAATGAGAGAAAAAATTGTTTTCTACATGTATAAAAAGCAATAGCTATATACTGCATTTGCAAACATATGTTCATAAAAAACTGGAAATTAAAATTCACAAAAATTGTGCAAAAGTGAAAAATTTTAATTAAAAATTAAAAATTTGTAAAAAATAGATGTGTTTTTAACATATTAAAGTGTGTAATTCAAAGCCAGTGGTATTCCTCAGCTACTGACTGTAAATTGTTGCCCAAATAATGTGATATATTTAAGCAATTACAAAGTGTTTGCAAAAAAATCTAAGGCCATTGTGATACCTTCCCGGCATTTGGAACATTTGGACATATGCAGCTACAAAGTTACTACCGATGATGAAGACTCATCTAAACGAAACGTGTTTGTGCACTTCGGAAGATGTAGCAAATAAAATAATTGCTAAAGTTGTGCATGTTGTTTAAGCTTGTTGGAACGCCACAAGAAAGTCGGCATTAGCTCAACATAAATAATTTCGTAGTTTCTGGACTCACAATATGTGCATCATATGGGCGTTACACGACGCATACAACAATTTTGGGCAAGTATTCTAAAATAAATCTGCTGGAGGCTTCTTTGTGCCTAACAGGGCCCGGCCAACTTATTTTGAGCCGCAAGTGCCTACACAACTGCGTATAACACCAAGCAAACTATCCCAGCACTTACATTGCTTTGGCCGGGCCGCCTTAAAAGCTGCTTTTGTTCAAGAGCGTGATAACAATTAAAAATGTACGCGTACTATCATGCCTAAAATTGAACCCGGCCAACGTTTTTTGGATCCGTAAGTTCTTAAAAATGTTTAACACTCTACGTTGGGTTGCAAACTATTCCAGTACCTTCCTGCAAGTCAGCTTGTTTCGTAAATGCACAAAAACGGTAAGTTTTATATTAAAAATATTTCGGTATTTGAAATATTAATTGTTCTTATTATTTATTCCAGAAAATCGTTTGGCCTCTTTGTTGGTAAATCCAACAAGATCAGAAACAAATACTGGTCGAACATTTATACCCAATGATCAAACATATGCGTCCATCTTTGGCTAGTAAGATCAATGATATGTTACTTGAAATATTAGCTGGTCAAGAAAATATTCCAGAAATCAATGTTTCTTTGGCTGGCCCACCTTTGCCAGATGCTAAAACAGCTTTGAAAGAAATGATTCAAAAGGTACTATCAGTACTATAAACTACAAAAAGGTACTATAAACAAGAAAACGCAAAATCAAACATTCGTTTGCAAGGGGAACATCATAAAACTTGTTTGCAGAAAACATAAAGCTGCCTACCTGGATCAGCTTCGGACGAAATTCAAGGCCAAGGTATTTTTTTTTTTAATATGTATGAATGCACATTTATTAATTAACTTTTTTTCTTTCAGTTGCATGCATCATTTAAGAAAGTTACATCGCAAACGTGAATTTGATTAGTTTATTTGTTTTATCTTTAAACATTATGTAAAGCAAAACAAGTTATACAGTGGACATATAAAGTTTCAGTACACCTTCAAATTTTATAATAGTGCTATTAACTAGCATAATTAATTTAATCGAGCCAGATCTTTTCTGGTTAGTAGTTTTAGAAATAAAAGAGATATTTAAAAAAAATTTAATATCATCATCATCCCTGCGTGACCTGGCATTCTCCGCATTTTCTACTGATCCTTCTAACCAAAACTGGCAATCATACTGCAAACTCCGTAATAAAGCCAAGGATATTATTCGCAGCGAACGGAGAAAACATTTCTCCAAACTTTTTTCTACAGTTGATTCCAGTGGCTTTTGGAGAATCATCAGGTCGTCGGGCAATACTGGCAAAGATGATCCGATCCATGAACTTGATCCGAATGTTATAAACGAATTTTTTGTCGGCTCTAATGACCTAAGTTCTAGTAGTCCAGATATTAATAGTCTTGAAAGCCGTCATAACTCCTTTTCTTTTTCATGTATAACTGCTGCTGAGCTATTCAACGCTTTACTTAAAGTCAAGTCTAAGTCTATTGGTGTTGACGGTATATCAATCAAATTTATCAATATTGTTTTCCCGTTTATTTCTGACATTCTATTGAACTTAACCAATTCCATTCTGACTTCTTCGGTTTTCCCCTCTGATTGGAAAATCGCCCGTATTGTCCCCATCCCTAAGTCTAGAGTTGTTCGTAGCCCTGATGATCTTAGACCAATTTCCATACTTCCAGCCCTTTCTAAGGTCGTTGAACACATATTAAAAAATCAGATGCTTTGCTTTGTAACTAACATGGTTTCTAATTCTCAATTTGCCTTCCGTAACGGGTTAAATACTACTTCTCTTCTTCTGAGCCTCACTGATTCAATTAGGAGCAATATTAATGACGACAAATATAGCGTCTTAATATCGTTGGACTTATCAAAGGCGTTTAATTCGATTAATTTTTCTCGAATGATTGTTAAACTCTCTAACGAATTTAATTTCTCTAGAACAGCGTGCAGGCTCTTATTATCCTACTTAACCGGTAGATACCAATTTGTTACCGTGAATGGAGAGATTTCGGACACGCTTTCCCTTTCCTCAGGTGTTCCTCAAGGATCGGTCTTGGGTCCTCTTCTGTTCATCCTTTATATTAATGACCTGCCCAGTACATTTAGCTCTACCATTTGCACTCCATTTCTTTATGCGGATGATGTTTTTCTTTTGTTCAGTGGTCACAGAGGCTCTCATGATACGCTTGAGCGTAACATTAACTCATGCTTGCAAAATGTTTTGTATTGGACTCAAGTGAATTCCCTAACTATTAATACGGCAAAAACTAAAGCTATGATGTTCGGCCCGACTTCTCGTTTTTTTATAGACCTGATGATCTCACTCGGTGAGAATAGTATTGAATTTGTCGATCGTCATAAATGTCTTGGATTAGTCCTGGATAACAGACTCTCGTTTAATTACCATATTGACTCATTGTCAGGTAGAATTTGGGGCTCGTTAAGAAAATTTTATAACTCTATTATCTTCTTACCTCTTCTCGTGAGAAAAAGGCTGGCACATGCAATTCTGATGTCTCAACTTATTTATGGCTTAGAGGTTATCTCTGGTACTGTTGGGTTTCTTATGGCTAGGCTTAAGCGCTTGACCAATGCCATTGTTAGATTTGTTTACAATATTCGTCGTAGGGACCATATTTCTGGATTTGTAAAAATGTTTCTGGGCTGTTCTTTTGATAACTATGTATCTTTTCGTAACCTATTTACTTTTCACAAGATTATTAAGAGTGGTAAACCATTTAACTTATGTAATGCTTTTCAATTTTCACCTAGGAATAGGAACCCTCACCTTATCTTGCCACGAATCTTTAAATTATCCTTTTCTTTGTCCTTCCTCGTTAGGGTAATTAGTCTCTGGAACTGTCTGCCCTTAGTACTACGAACTTTCTCGCATTCTAATAATGCTTTTAAGCTTAAATTACTTAAACATTTCTCCTCTTAATTGATGTGAGCATTTGTTCTGTTTATCTTTTTATTTTTCCCCCCTTCCTCTTCTGCCTACTTGACCCGTTACAGATAATTTTGTAGTTCCTGCCCTAATTGGACCTCTGTACTAAAATATATATATATTAATTAACAAATTTTATGTTTGAGGAGTTTTATGAGATTGTTATTTTTTTTCCCACCTTTTTCCAATTAATTATTACATATAAGTATTCTATCCTTTTTAGTTTGTAAGTTTTTTTCATGATATTATTTTGAAGTTTATATATTGTTATTAGTTTTCTATTGAAATACTCGGGTATTTTGCTATTTGTAATATTTTATTGGCCTTGTAGGCTTACTATTACAAAACTGAATAAATAAATAAATAAACAAATAAATAATGCCAAAAGGTTTACGTACGTGATGTACTTGTTTATTGTTATGACTGGACTATTTTTAAATATCTTTTCTTTTTAAAAACTACTTACCCAGAAAGATCTGATTCGATTAAGCAAATTATGCTAAATGTTAATATTATTAAAAAATTGGAACGTGTACCGAAACTTTATAGGTCCACTGTAGATCCAATTTTAGAATTGTTTTTGCATTAAATTAAATTTATATTGAAAAAGTAATAACTTTTTATGAAAATAAATGATTTTCTTTAAAACTTTTGTATTAACTTGGAACAGAAATAAGTTATTTTAATAATAGGGGATCCAAATCAATTGCAGGCAATTCTAATTCCTTTCTTGAGCGTATACTCACCCCAATTTGAAATAATAAAATCTTCAAAAAATAAGGAATTGTTTCTAATTTTTGTTTTTCATTTATTTAATAAATAAATATAGAATTTTTTATTATTTTATTAAATGATTACAAAAATAACTCTGCACTACACACATGCGTAAACAAAAAAAAATTGGATTATATACTGATTTAATTAATCATTTTTTTTTTTAATAATTTGAAACAAAAATACATTTACTTATGCCACCAAAGTCTAAAGTTGCTTCGTCCTTCTTAAATGGTTTTGTTTGCGGGTGTATTATTTTTTCCAGTTCAGTTTTTAGGGGTCGAATAGTTTTTGTAGCAGCTACATTTTATTTAGTTTTTTCCAGGTTTCCTTGTTGACGTTCACATCTGTAAGTAAAATTTAAATTTAAAAATAGCATTAATAAAATAGTATTAAAAATTATCTCTTTTGGAAAACATGCAGTAAAATGTTTTATGTCTATAAAAAGTTTTATATCTATAAAACAAAAGTTGAATCTATTTTATAAAGTGTTCTAGATAGCGTAAAAGGACGTTTTATTTAATGAAAAGTGCTTTGGTTTTGTACTTCTAAAGTAGGACACAAAATGAACACATTAGCGTTCCAATTGATTTGAAAACTTCTCGCGACTTACACACTTGCGTTATTGTACATTGGACAAGACCATCATCGTTCATTCCAATGTACAAAATTCCACATTGTCAATTCACTTTATAGGAACACGTTAGTCTTATTTCTGCCAACTACTTGTGAAAAAGAACACAAAGCGAACACATTTGGATTCCAATTGATCCGAACACTTCATTTTTTTGTGGTTTGTTAACCAGTGTCATTGTACATTGGACAAGAACATGATTGTCCTTTCCAATGTACATGATTCCACATTGTCAATTCACTTTATAGGCACACATTAGTTTTATTTCTGCCAAATAATAGTAAAAAAGAACACAATTCGAACACATTTGGATTCCAATTGATCCACACTTCACTTTTTTGCGGTTTGTTAGCCAGTGTCATTGTAGATTGGACAAGAACATGATTGTCCTTTCCAATGTACATGATTCCACAGAAACACTTCACTTATATGTACACATTAGTCAGAAAAACTAATTATTTGTTTCAAGCACTTGCAAAAAAACTAACACAAAGCGAACAAATTTGAAATCCAATTGTTCCAAGCACTTAATTTCACCGCGACATGTTAACCAAAGAATGTGAACATTGGAAAGGAACATCATTGTCCCTTCCAATGTACAAAATTCCACACTTTCAATTCACTTTACATGTACACATTCTCGTGCAGTTTATATTACTTTGCTCCTTCTAAAAATAACAAAAAGCGAGCGTATTTTTGATCTTATTGATAGGAACACATATTTTCTGCACTACATGTTAACCGAGCACTTGTACATTGGATAAAAACACATTTGTCCCTTCCAATGTACAAAATTCCACACCACAATTCACTAAAAAAATTCACTTTGCACAGAAGTTTTCATCTAAATTACTTACTTAGTTGGCTCCATCGGGAACAAATCCACATTCTATCCTGCAGGACAGCCAATAGTACATCTGTGCCTCCTGAAAAATAAGAATAAATTACTAAAATTGATTATAAATAACTAAAATAAAAAATAAATATATACTTACATTTCCACTTTTGCTGTGTGATGCTCCTTGTAATCCATGTTTTTTTCACCATCAGTTTTGTTTTGTGCACTATTCTCACTCTTGGTAATATGTGGACAAAATAATCTACTAAATTTTGTCCACAAATTACCAACTTTGGCAAGGATTTTGGCGCAAATTCATTTTTTTTATTTGGTAAATAACTAAATGTCATTTTACCACGATAATATGACAGAGAAAGGTATAGAAAATAGTCATATTTGCTATCTCTATCAAATAATCGTGGTAAAGCGAATTTCTTCAATTCGCCGGTGTCGTGTCTAATTAAGTAGTCTATGGTTTTGCTATTACACTGTCGAACGCTGACGGCATACTTCAGAACACAGATATTTTTGAAGCGAAAGCACAGAATATGAACCATAATTCTCACTTCTGAGTTAAGCGAAAATGCGATAACAGCTGGTTGGTGTTGAATTCGCTGTTTTACCACGATTATTTAAATGAGAGAAAAAATTGTTTTCTACATGTATAAAAAGCAATAGCTATATACTGCATTTGCAAACATATGTTCATAAAAAACTGGAAAATAAAATTCACAAAAATTGTGCAGAAGTGAAAAATTTTAATTAAAAATTAAAAATTTATAAAAGATAGACGTGTTTTTAACATATTAAAGTGTGTAATTGAAAGCCAGTGGTATTCCTCAGCTACTGACTGTAAATTGTTGCCCAAATAATGTGAGATATTTAAGCAAGCTGACTTGACGAATGTAAAAATACTGGACAAAGAGAAACGAGAGTATAAACGATATACACTTGAGAGCCTCAGGATACAACAAAAACGGAACAGTGCAATTAATAAGAAGGAAGACAAAGACAACACAAATGCCAACTACTCTATTGTTTTATTTTAGTTTTACTGTGATATTAATATTAAGAACAGTGTCGTTGGTTTCATGTTATATGTTTTGTATATGACATTTGTTTTCGAGCTTTTGTGTTTTATGTAGTGCTGATTATGTAAAATACAAACTATGAAAAACAATTATAATTTTCAAAATATTATCATATGTAAGTAACGATTGTTCTTAATCATAATTATGATTACAATGTATGTTGTATGTATCATAAAACAAAAACAATTGTGTAATGATAAGTTTCTAAAATTGTTGTTTTTATATTTTTTCTGTTAAAACAAGGTTACCAGATTAACAAATAAAAAACATCCCTGATGAAGTTGGGATTTTCCAACTTAACGTCGGATGAACTAATTAATAAAATAAATAATCGCTTATTTTAATTCGCTGACTTTAAAAGCCCATTTATATAAAAAAAAGCACTTAAAATAAATGATTTTCTTTAAAACTTTTGTATTAACTTGGAATAGAAATAAGTTATTTTAATAATAGGGGATCCAAATCAATTGCAGGTAATTCTTATTCCTTTCTTGAGCGTATACTCACCCCAATTTGAAGTAATAAAATCTTAAAAAAATAAGGGATTGTTTCTAATTTTTGATTTTCATTTTTCTTCCAGGTTTCCTTGTTGACGTTCACATACGAAAATAAAATTTAAATTTAAAAATAGCATTATTAAAATTGTATTTTTAGTTAAAGAAATTAACTTTTTTGGAAAACATGCAGTAAAATGGCTTTTTAATTATAGAACTAAGGTTTTATATCTATAAAACAAAAGTTGCATCTATTATAAACTGTTCTGGAGCGCGTAAAACGGCTTTTTATTTAATGAAAAGTGCTATTTTTGTCTCAAGTTAAAGTAGGACACAAAATGAACACATTTGCGTTTGATTCGAAAACTTCTTTTTCTCGCGACTTACACACTTGTGTTATAGCACATTGGACAAGACCATCATCGTCCTTTCCAATGTACATGATTCCACATTGTCAATTCACTTTATAGGCACACATTAGTCTTATTTCTGCCAAGTACTAGTAAAAAAGAACACAATTCGAACACATTTGGATTCCAATTGATCCAACCACTTCACTTTTTTGCGGTTTGTTAGCCAGTGTCATTGTACATTGGACAAGAACATGATTGTCCTTTCCAATATACATGATTCCACAGAAACACTTCACTTATAGGTACACATTAGTCACAAAAACTAGTTATATGTGTCAAGCACTTGCAAAAAAACACAAAGCGAACAAATTTGAAATCCAATTGTTCCAAGCACTTAATTTCACCGCGACATGTTAACCAAAGAATGTGAACATTGGAAAGGAACATCATTGTCCCTTCCAATGTACAAAATTCCACACTTTCAATTCACTTTACATGTACACATTACTCGTGCAGTTTACATTACTTTGCTCCTTCTAAAAATAACAAAAAGCGAGAGTATTTTGGATCTTATTGATCGGAACACATCTTTTCTGCACTACATGTTAACCGAGCACTTGTACATTGGATAAAAACACATTTGTCCCTTCCAATGTACAAAATTCCAACCACAATTCCCTGAAAAAATTCACTTTGCACAGAAGTTTTCACTAAATTACTTACTTAGTTGGCTCCGTCGGGAACAAATCCACATTCTATCCTGCAGGACAACCAATAGTAAATCTGTGCCTCCTGGAAAATTAGAATAAATTATTAAAATTGATTAAAAATAACTAAAATAAAAAATAAATATATACTTACATTTTCACTTTTGCTGTGTGATGCTCCTTGTAATCCATGTTTTTTTCACCATCAGTTTTGTTTTGTGCACTTTTCTCACTGTTGGTAATATGTGGACAAAATAATCTACTAAAGTTTGTCCACAAATTACCAACTTTGGCAAGGATTTTGGAGCAAATTAATTTTTATCCAATTAGCGCCAATTCCTGCCAAGAATATTTTTATTTGGTAAATAACTAAATGTCATTTTACCACGATAATATGACAGAGAAAGGCATAGAAAAAAGGCATATTTGCTATCTCTATCAAATAATCGCGGTAAAGCGAATTTCTTCAATTCGCCGGTGTCGTGTCTAATTAAGTAGTCTATGAGCGAAATCATGACAATGAAGCGCATAGTTGTAGCGTCTCTTTATCTATTATATCCATTAATTTTCAATTGGTTCTTGTAGTACAGATCAGATTTTATTTGCCACAATTGTGGCAAGCTTTTATGAACTCTTCCCAGAAAATAAGAGCAAAAGAAATTTTTTTTCTCACAAATTTCCAATACGCACACAGCGTAAAAAAAATTCTGTGTCAGCGTCAACAAGTGAAATGAAATTTTATATTAAGTATGATGGACACGCTATTAGACGAGTATGTTGGTATGCGACAGACATCAGAAAATCAAAAATTTTTGAAAACCAACATACAGTATTGTGCAGAACAAAAGTAACAAAATGCCTATTTGACTTAAATGTGTAATATTTTGGATATTTGATTATTTCAAGCAGCCATTTTTAAATACTTTTGTAAGCAATCATACTAGAAAACGAATTCGCATTTAAATTTCTCAATATTGATATTTCCTGAAAAATAAAATAACATATTCTCAAACCCGTGCATCGTGATTGTGCAGAACAATAGCAACAAAATAGAGAATGTCAATTATCAAGAAACTCTTTAATATAGTGTTATAATTCCGAAGTCCAACAGGCTTAATAGTACTTATTATTCCTTATATTAGATTTTAAAATTCCTTTCTAAATGTTGTTGGTGCTGATTGATCTAGAAAGAACGGGAAAGAGTATATAGTGCTGTACGTCCGAATCTTTAAAAATTTAAGGGTCTAAAAACATATAGAAATTGGCCGTTAATCACTTAAAAGTGTAATAAAAATATATCCCTAGTTTTCCGATGGATAGGTCGGCAGGATAATTACGTATTAAGCAGTTTTGTATACGACCGCGAAAAACTTCCGCAGCTTATGATAGAAAATTGTATTTCACATAATCCAAAAAGCTCGATTACTGTTTCTAATGAGGCTATAATACCTGCAAATTTAAGTGAGCATTATGGTACAACTCGAAACCGTGCCAGAAAAAGCAATTGAAAAAGTTGCAGACTAAGAAGTGTTACACTGCAAATTACACATGCCACTAGTGGCATGCCAGTGTTGTGTACGTATTATCAACGAAAAATTGTTCGAAAAAGTCGAATCTCTTGCCATTTGCTTTGCTGTTTACACATGCCATTGCCACTTCATTTTAAAAATGTCGTCGAAGCGAGCTGACTTAAGACTCAGTTAGCCGACTGTAATGTAATGTAACTGTAACATAGAAAACAGCTGATTGATATTTTTATATGAAAAGTAGGTTACTTTACATTACATCTCTATAACCATTTTCATTACTTTTCACATAACAAAATCGATCAGCTGTTTCTTACTGTTGCAGTTACATTACATTACAGTCGGCTAACTGAGCCTTCAGTCTCGCTTCCATTTTTACTTTTCCTTTTGTTTATAGAATAGAGTTACCTAGTACGTCACAAAGGCAAATTCTTGAGGAAACTATTATCACATTATTATTATTATTATTATTTTAATAATATTAGTTCTTTATAATTAACCAAACTTCAGTTTTTCACACACAAATCAAGTAATAAATCATAATAACATATTTAACAAGCTAAAATATTTGCCCCTATTACGGTTTACAACTCAACTAAGTTTAGTTGAAATTGTAACAACTTAACTGTTTTTTGGCATTTTGAATTACAACTAATTTTAGTTGTATTCGAAAAAATGCTCGAAAAGAAAAGGTTTTTATCTATGCTATGTTTATTGAAACCATAGTAGCCATCACATAGCATTTTAAATAGTTTTAGTTTTGGTCTTGTATTCTTCTTTTTAGATTTCATGTTTTATGAACGTGGCAACAATATTGGTTGACAAATGGGATTGGTTGGCGTCTGGAGTAATGAAGCAAAGCTAATACAACACTCGAAATAAAAACCAAAATACAACTGATAAAAAGTAGTTGTTTAATGGTGAAAAAAGTTGTAATCCATAATAAAAATTTTACAACTACAACTAAACTATGCATTTAGTTGTAAATCATAATAGGGGCCATTAATTTATTTTAACAGTAATCCAATAAATTTGCATCAAATGTTTTACAGGGTAACACTTTTCTTCGTTTTGACATTCAATGGCATCCCTACAAGAAACGACTGAGGTAGTTTAGACGAGTACAATTTTTAAGCCGCACAATTTTTGTTCTTTTCCAAATTACATGAGACTAATTCATCTGGCACAAAATGTATACGTATACACAGCTTTGTGTGTGTTAGTGCTTTTAGTATTCATTTAACATTTGCTGTTTTTTTACAGCCATCCCTAAACAAAAGCGGCAAGCGTTTTTTAGCTGTCAAAAGTTCTCATGTCCATACATTTTGTATGGAGCATACCGAAATAACGCGGCGGCAACGCTTTGCTATTGGAAAATCCGATTTTGACATCGCGTTTCACAATGAAGTTAGTTGCAAAAAAAAACAATTGCCTTCTGTTTGCCATCATCAGTGTTACCATATGTGAAGATTTATCTTATATTCGAAGTTTTTCAGGATGTTAAAAATACCAAAAAATATCTTTGTTAAAAATAAGATTTTTAAGAATATGATATTTAATACTTTTAATATATCATTTAATGTCCTTTCGACTAAAGTATTGACATATTTTCTTCTTTCCTTTATTAAAAGTATGAATTATGTGAATACATATATTTATCTTATACATGTTCTATTCCGAAAATATTTTTTGTTATTTACCTTTACGTTTGTGCCCTACAAGAAATGAATGACTGAAACTAACACAAACAGAATTTTTTCACTAGCACATTTTCAGCAATTTTACACTGAATTTAATAGTGACAGTCAATTGACTGGTCATTTAATTATAGTTGCTCCACTCTAGCATATATGTATGTATTTATGTTAGAGTAGGACATCTAATATAAATATGCCAAAACTTTTAAAAATCGAGTTTTATTACAAAAAATACAAATCATTCTGTCTGTGAAAATTAAAATTTATAATTGTTGAAAAAGATAAGTAAGAACAATAGTGAATAAAAGAAATTTACAAAATTTAATTTAATATATATGTATGTAGATATTTCTTTTCAAAGTTATAGATATTTGTAAAAAGCAAGATGCTTTGGCGGTGATACCGCGGCTGGATACCGCCTAGGTTATTCTGATTTTGCTTATTTCTATCCTTAATTTTAAATATTTTATTTACTTTCATATTTTGAATTGACTTTTTAAAATAAAAACAATATAATAAAAATTATATATTTTGCCAGTATATCATGTATGATAGCTCAATTGTGGGGGATATATTAGTCAATTATGATTAGTCAAACTTGATTAATATTTATGCTATCATTGTTACTAATCAATGATAGCATAAAGCACTCGTGAGCAGTTCGACTAAATGTTATATTCATTAGTTATAGAGAGATGCAACATCACACGTACACAAGAGTTTCTATCACATTTTTCATAGAGTAAAATCACTAAAAAAAAGATTTTTAATTTTTGTCCGACTTGAAGGTTTTTGAGAGGAAAATATGGCAATGCTGGCCATCATCCTTAACACAAGCAAGTTTTTCAAATCTTATAAATAACTAAATTTTTCAAACTTTAATTATTTTATTTTAATTGAAGTAACAAAATTTATGTAACAAAATTTTAATAACAAAATCACAAACAACAATGTCGTCCGTGCAGCAGTTAAAATAATCAGGGTTGTTTTATTTATTTGTTTGATAACCCTGTTTTTGACATAACGCTGACGCTTTTGTTTAGGTATTGCATTTCAGCGTTAATGCTCGGCGGAAAAAAACGTTCCGCTTTCCGTCCTTGTTTAGGGATGGCTGTTAGTTGTGTATGGATTGGTTTTATGCTGCTAATGCGGGTTTGTAGCTGGTTGAAAAGTTATGCCAACCGCAAAACCGCTCTCTTGGACTCTCTCTCCAACAAACTGGCATGTTATGCCAGCACAATTATGCCCGTGTAAATCAGCGCACTAACTGAAACTAACACAAACAAAAATTATTCACTAAAACATTTGTAAAAATTTTCCATTGAATTCAATAGTGACAATCAATTGCCTAGTCTTTTTTATTTATTAATTATAGTTGCTTCACTCTAGCTTATATGTTAGAGTTTGACATCTAATGTACATATCAATTTAATCTAAAATAAATACAATTCATTCCGTCTGTGAAAATTTAAATTTATAAGTCTTAAAAACAAAAATCAAAAATTTAAAAAAAAACCCCGATATACAGTGGCTCACATTCAAAGTGAGCCATGACCTGTTTTCAGATATATTGATTAATATGTAAGCCAAAGAAAGTTTTGTTGACAAAAATATCACTTAACTTTATTAATTAATTAGAAAGCTTCAAGTTCATGTCAATTATTTTAATTATATTAAGTGCTTTGAGTAAAAAAAAAAAAAAAAAAAATTAAAAAAAGACTTCAAATATTCATCACAGTGAAAGTTAGCCTAAACTAAATACGTTTTCTATAAAGTATTAATATTTCGTTGGACCACCTTTCGCTGAAATCACAGCTTGAAGACGCCTAGGCATCGATTCTAATAAATTATAGGTGTATGTGGAAGGAATTGTGCTCCACTCCCATTGGAGCGCATCTAGAAGGGTTTTTTGTAAGGTAATGTTGTGTTTTCGTATAATTTGGTCAAGACGGGCCCATAAATTTTCGATAATATTTAAATCGGGAAACTGTAGTGGCACTTCGAGGACATGTGGACAATTATATAGTAACCATTCTCAGGCAACATAAGATTTATGTTTGGGGTCGTTGTCTTGGTAGAAGTAGAAGTCTTCATCGATTCCCAGTTTCTCAACACTTGGCTTGAAATTTTTCTTTAAAACGTCTAAGTAGCCAAATTTGTTCATAATTCCCGGAATGTGTTGCAAATTCCCAGTTCCGCTGCCTGCCATGCACCGCCAAACCATAACGGAGCCGCCTCAATGCTTAACACTTGAAGCGAAATTTTTCGGTTGAAGCTCGGAATTCTTTTCTCGCCATACCATCTGCTTTCCATCGGAGCCAAACAAGTTAAATTTACTCTCATCTGTAAATAAAACCTAAGCAAGCATTTTTACAAGCTCTTTATTCTATTTTAGAATTGTCTACCTTTTGCCAAAAATGCATATCTTTAAGGATGTATCTACGAGCAAACTCAAGTCGTTTCTGACGGTTCACTTTGCTTATAAAGGGTTTCTTTCTAGCTATTCTCCCATTATAACAATGTTTTCTAAGAACTCTTGTGACTGTTTCGGGGTTCACTTGAATATCCAGCTGAATTTTGACAATTTCTGTAAGTTTTGGAGCACTGAGTAGAGAATTTTTTTAATTTCTCTTACTGTGAACGCTTCATCTCTTTCTGAAAACGTTATTTTTAGCAATGGTTTTCGCTTTATTCGCGATTCTACAATACTTAGTAAAACGGTGAATGATGTGCTGAATAGCTTCGCGGCTCTTATTGACTAATACTGCAATATCTCTGAGATTTATCTTATTGGTACAGTTTGATTACTAACTCCCTAATTTCAATACTAGTTTGCCGTCCCATCTTCACTATGTGACCTTTTATACACAACTGACACATAAACAATAAGAACGACGCAAAAATATTTGAGAAAAAACATTTACCGTTATTTAACACAAAAATAAAATCAAGTAGCTCACTTTAAGTGTGACCCGCATTCATCAGCTTTTTTTCTTTTGTTGCTTTTTTTTTACTTTGGAATTAAAGAATGAAAAAAATTTTGCATTTATGTTGTACTCCAAATTTGGATGTATAAACTATGCAATAAATGAATATTGGGATGACGAACTGTAAAAAGTTATTTTAACGAACATATTAGAAGTTGTGTTGGCTCACTTTGGTTGTGAGCTACTGTATATAGAAAAATGTGATATATTTTAAAAGGCTGGACCGTTTTTCTCAAAACATATGTAGCTACGAGCCCTCTCGATCAAGTCAGCTTTCAAACAGAAAAAACTAAATCTAAATCAAAATCCGTCCAGCCGTTTGGTCTGTAAGTGGACATGGACAGACATACAGATACACACTACAAACTTATAACTTCCCTTTTGTGGTCGGGGCTTAAAAAAGATAAGTAAAAACAATAGTGACAACAATTTTAAAACTTTAATTAAATATATATATATTTCTTTTCAAAATTTTAGATACGTATTTGTAAAGAGCAAGATGCGTTGACGGTGAAAAGGTGTGAAGAGGGCTAGATGCCGCCTTGGTTATTCTGTTTTTGCTAATTGAGTTTATATTTATGTAATATATTAAATTCTATTTATTTTTATTTGTTAAAGCATTAATTTTGAAATAAATTTGAAAAATGTTTATTTAAAAAATTGAAAACCAAATTTTTTTTGATATGTGATTTATACATCAGTACTGATTAGTCAGCTCTGACGATATTTACATCAGTACTGATTTGTCAGCTCTGACGATGTTTACATCAGTACTGATTAGTAATATACTGTGGAGTGAGCAGTCCAGATATATGTTTTACTAGTTCATCAGAGAGAAACAAAATCACACGTACACGAATGTTTACATCAGTTTTTTCATATTGCCCTTAACAAAATGATAGAAACTTCTGATGTATAAACCCATCATTGTTCCTGTTGGGATGTAACTGCCAAATTTTCACTCGCATGCAAATTTTGCTGACACTGGGGCTGCCATTGCGAAAAATTTGATTGTGTTAGTGAAAAATCGTGAGTGTATTGAGTTTTTCGAAATGGCATGCCACTATAGTGGCATGTGTAAATCGAGGCACATTTACTACAGGTACATGCATTAGGTAAAAGTCTGTGGCAACTTTGTGCTTCTCACATAGCTTTACAAAGTAATTGTCAAAAATTTGTATGCATCAAACAAGCCATAAAAGTAATTGTCAAACGAATTCTTCGTTATAAACTTGTAAACAAAAAATCAGCGGATGAGCAATATGCCTGATACGTGTACCTGTTTGATATGCCTTGGTGTAAATGCTATGTTAGCAAAAACAAGAAGATATTTCCAGGGCTGCCAGAAGATTTTATGAAAAATCTGCACTTTTTCGAAAAATTATCGGCATTTTCGGCACATTATTTCCGGAAATCGGCAAGAAAATCGGAATAAATAAAACTGAAGACCTTTAAGTTTTTCATTAATTTTTATTAATGAGAAAAAAAGCAATCATCTGTAATTTCATGTATTTGATAACATAATAATACATAGGCAGTATTCTGTGTTCGATGCAAATTGTCTTGCGTCATAGTAAATGCAAAATATCGTAGTTTTTCTTTAAAATCCAACAACAATATACACACACAATCCAAAGAAATGCTTCGATATTTTGCATTTGCACTTGCGCAACACCTTTTTGCATCAAACATCGAAGAACGCCATAACTATTAGAAGCATAAACTATATATTTTTATAAATATAAACAAAAAACGTTTGTATATGTAGATTTTAATATCATTTAACCGGAAGCTAAAGTACATATTTCATATCGTCACCTGAAATGCAAAAGGGCGTAACAACACATTTTAAAATTTTACAGGAGAGACAAAAAACTTCATAAAATCGAAACTATAGAAGTTAGCTTTATGATTTTTTTCAGTATAGCATTAAAATACGATGATACATATATTTCTTAAGACAAAATTTGCTTTCA
This sequence comes from Tachina grossa, assembly GCA_949987645.1. Taxonomy (NCBI): domain Eukaryota; kingdom Metazoa; phylum Arthropoda; class Insecta; order Diptera; family Tachinidae; genus Tachina; species Tachina grossa. Next base: position 103,940,018 of record OX465274.1, on the reverse strand, counting down.
ACGTTGTTTTTATTAGTTGTGTGGGATGCGCCCTTTTGAATTCAAAAGACCTGAAATCAAAAGGGCGTAACAACAGAAATTTTCTTAAAGTGAAAATATATGATTATGATTTGCTAGTCAAGTTTGAAGGAATAAGAAGTGCAAATAGTGATGCTTTTTATATGTACTTAATTTTACTAAGTTTATACTTTTTTTTAGTAACTGAAAATTTAAAAACAATATAACATTTCATTTAATAACGGCAAAAAAAAATTAAAGATGAATTCATTGCAAAAGCGAACATTTAGCCCCACATTCACAAAAATTAATGTGGACTTAATATAAGAATTTTCTATGGTTAGTTTTTATACATACTGGGTTAATCTTCAAACGGAATGTTGTCATAAAATAAGTGGCAGTCTGCAGGTATTAATCTTTTCTGATCTTGAAGATGTTGCCACTTCTGCTTTGAAAATTTTAATCTCTCCGTATGTAATTGCGGAGGCTGTTCAAGGACGAAATCCTTTTTAGTTCTTTGTGCAAGTTCTCGATATTCATCCTCTATATTAGTTTTGAAATAAATGACTCCGGTTGGATCATATGCTAAAGCTCGTATCATATTAACAGTGTCATCAATTTTCTACCTAATAAAAAATAATTTTACAAATAAGTATTAGTATGTAAGTAATAGTCTTTCACATTAGAATTCAGTTTTAAGAAATAAAAGTTTGAATTTTCTGTTAGATGTTTCTATTAAATTTACAACGTAAAGTTTTTTTGTTCCCAAGACATCTTCCAAAAAATATCAAATATTTCTTTTCTTTTGTCTTCACAAAAAAGAGAACACTGTCGCAAAGCACTTTTTTCACATAGTTTGGAACTACAGGTTTGCCCCATTTGTCTAGGCTTTTTCTCAATTACATTATTTCCACTCGTTCCAAAATATTTTCGTCCATACATTCGATTTATTTTGTTTTTTGCGCGAACATTTTCACATTTTTCTTCACAATAGTTTTGGTTTTTATCTGACATTTTAGCAAAATTAAAATTTTCACATTAAAAAAAAAATAAACGTACCCACCAGCAAGTGAAAATATGTACATATCAACCCTACAAGAAATGAATGACTGAAACTAACAAAATCAATTTTTTTCACTAACACACTTCCAATGCAGGCCAATATTGCATTAGTTGTCCTTTTCTAATATATATGTTAGAGTGGAACATGTAGTGTATATTGGAAAATATTTTAAAATCGTTTATTTTGATAAGTCGTGCTCGTTTGTTGACTGTAGTGGATATATATCTATCAACAATGTAGGTCATATGACCGATCAAATGACTATCACATTTCTTGTAGGGAAGAAACCAAAAGAAAACTGAAAAATACCAAAATGAAATTTAAACTGGCAACACTGTTTACAACTGTAATTATTACAATTATTTGGGGTATTCACAAGGTCTCCTATCTAGCCATGTTATTATAAACCATAATTTTAAAATCGCTTTAAATTTTTTGTATTTGACTTTCAGACAAAAAATATTTTGAAATAAAATAGAAGAAAGAGTTTTATTAATATATTTGTTTTTTAATCCAAAAATATAAATTTTTAAGCGATTTTAAAATTATTAGTTAGGGCAATATGATTTGGTAGGAGACCTGAAGGATATCGTAATTTTTTTTATTACCCAACACAATGAAAATGTATTTAAATTTGAGAGTTTTGACAGTGAACCTTATGACTTAGTGTGGGTTGCGCCCTTTTGATGTAAGAAAAAAAAAACAACTTTGTTGTTACGCCCTTTTGAAGTCGTAGTTTTTGACATTAGGACTGTAAAAATTTATGAGAACATGTATTTTGATTTACTCTACCATAATCAGTAAAAACCCCCATTTTGATTTTTTTTGTTGTTACGCCCTTTTGCATTTCAGGTGACGATATACAGGTATGAATACATTTCAGAATTTAAATTTCTTTCTAAACCATATTTAAAATGAGTGCCGAAATAATCGGATTTATTAAGTGTCAAATAATTTTTAGAATACAGAATTCCTTCTAAGGTTTAATTTTCTAAGGAACATAGAAATTTAGTTTTATTTAAATTGGTGCCACTGAAAATTCGTTCGACATTTGCGGACGAATGTGCCAGAACCGTAAGTTGTTTCACAAATTCCGTTAAAACTGAAAAAAGTTTTGTTGAATCTAATCTCGTCGCTTTATTTCAGAAATGTTTTATCAAAGATTATATACACTAGTTTATGTTAGTTTCAAAATTTAACCATTTCCGTATTTGGGTGAGCATTTCTATATTTCTATATTGTTAATTTAAGATTTGCTTAGCTTAGATTTTAAATCTGTGACAAATTCCAAAAAGTTAATTTTGTCTATGAAATCTATCAACCTAATTTCACTATTTTTTATAATATCTTTTTTTTGTAAAGTTATAGAATATTGTTTTAAACACTTTCCATCTATTCATATAAATCTGTGACATAAAACGCCAAATATATTTTATCAAATTCCAAAAAGTTAATTTTGTCTATGAAATCTATCAAACTAATTTCACTATTTTTTATATCTTTTTTTTTTTATAAAGTTATAGAATATTGTTTTAAACACTTTCCATCTATGCATATAAATCATGTATTTTATGTGTTTGAACACGGAGTTATCGTGTTTTCAGTTGTATTGATTTAAATCGGCATTTTTTGACCAAATCGGCATTTGTTGGTTTTTTAATGGAAAAATCGGCAAAATGCCGAAAAATCGGCAATTTTGGCAGCCCTGGGTATTTCATATATTGTTTTTTAAGGCAAATCGGGAACTTTTTTAACCCTAGAATGGTAAACATACTTTTTAGCTTCTTAATGGTAAACTTCGCTTGTGAGGCGACTTTTATAAAAACCCCTTACATGACTTTAAAAACAAAAAAATTTTAATAAACCAAAAATAAAACATATTTATTCAATGTTTAGTAACAAAAATAAACAGAAACCAGTTAATTTTACAAATATCTTAAACATATGCCAGACTTTTTTTGATCACATATTTTCATCTTTAATTCTAAGAGATCGTTTAAAAATAAAATAAAAAAACAAAAAAGTCCCATTCGAGATAAAAAAAAAACCTATTTTATCTTATTGTCCTGAGATCAAGTTAACATATAACAAAATAATATAAGGCTTTTAAGTGGAAAAAAACTTTCCACGCCAAAATAAATTTTGTAGTTTTTCAAACTATTTTTTTGCGTCACATTGCCAACAGTTTGGTAATATGTGCTCTAAATAGTATGTTTCCTTGCATTTTGCGCAGAAATATACGCTCATACGGTTTGATATCGGGGGCAGAAATCCCATTTTGATCTTTTAGCCTTTTTTATGCCTGGTTCGTCTGCATAATCGTCAGTGTTATGACCAATATCGTCATAACTGCTGCTCGAACTCTTTTGGGCATACGCGTCCTTTCTTCCAAAGGAGTAGCGCACCAGTCAGTACTTAGGTCCTTGCCAATTTAGTATTTGCGCTTCAGAATCAATTATCATAAAAAGCTAAAGGATTATATGTGCCCTTAGTTATGAAAGTGGTCTAAGTCATATATTGCTCTTGTCGAGATATGTATTTAGTAGATTACATTTGAACAAATGAAAAAGTATTTTTATATTAAGCAGCATTTTAATTTAGAGTTGTTCTAGTCTTGATTTATATAAATTTATTTGATTATGTTTAAATATTAATTGAAGTTTTTCAAAGATTTATTTGATATTTCGAAGCAAAAATGCGCATGACTTACCACTTTCATAATTAGGGCACATATGTATAATCTAAACGAACAATCTTTTATGTGCAAAAAATTACCTTTAGTGGCAAACTTCGCCTCACAGGCGACTGACATATGTATTATTCGGCAATGCAGCGAAGCAAAACAGAGCACGTGTGCGCGCAACCTCGTACAACACTCAACTGAGTTGGCACGAGCGCATGCTTAGGTAGGTGTAAGCGATCAGAAAATATCGTTAAAAATAATATTGCTTCGCCTCACAGGCGATGTTTACCATTCTATGGTTAAAGTAAATGAAAATAATAAATTGAAGTAATAAATAAAATAATTTTTCTTCAGGTAATAAAAAAAACTGCGCATATAGTGCAAACTTACAATACTTGCATTACGCCTTCTATTCATTTGTACATTCTGCTATTAAGTCTTTAAATTTTTGTGATACTAATCCATTCCTTGCGAAATTTTTGTTTATACTTTTTACACTCAAAATATTCCATGCTTAAAAATACGAAATATTTTTTCGTAAAATAATTTTTGTACAATAAACGAAAATTTTGTACATTTTACGAAAATATTTGTAGCAAGTGCAGGAAAACAGATTTCGTAATTTTACGAATTTCGTTAATTTACAAAAATCATTTTGTACAATAAAAAATATTTTATAAAATTAGAAATTTCGTAAAATAAAAAAATTTTGTTTTGTTATAATTTTCTTTGCAGTACAAAATTATTCTTAAATCTACACAAGTTTCGTGAATTTTACGAAAAAAAATTTTTGAAATATAAGAATAAAAACTTTTGTTTTGTTTTACTTTTTAATATTTTCCTCATTTATTTTCCTGTCATTGTATACAAAATTATTCAGTAAATTTCAATTAAAATAAAAAAAATTTGTAATAAAAGATTAGTTTTTTATGCTAGGAAGACAACTGGGACGAAGGACAAATCTCGTCCACGGCACACCAACAACTAAAAAGTAACATATCTTATACTTGATAATTGGTTGGATATTGGCTTGTGTAAAGAGAGATAAAATTGTTTTTCCGTCGTTCTTTGGCGTAGGTTAGGAAGGGTGGTGATATACCGCACCACCACTCTGAGACCGAATCGCGTCCATTGTGATTTCATCGGCGTGAGAAATAGAAATAAGTCGGTCGCAGAGCTCGTCATGCACGACAAATTTCGTTGGACGGTGGAGTGTTAATTTTCATATGCACAATGTGTTTTATTTTCTATGACTTCGTTGTTCGTTCCAGTTGTGTTCCCAGTTTAATTCGTAAGTTTCAGTGCAAAATATGTATGTATGTATGTATGTGTATGTGGTGTATGAGGAATACAGAGGCTGCAACAATTCCCCTTAATTTATATATTTCTTTCCATAATTATTACGACCTTTAACTGCAAGAATTACAGATTATTCCACAAAATCATTTTTTAACTTTTTTTTTGCAGGTTTTTATATTTTACAGATTTTAGGCTTATACAAAATTTCACATATTACACAAAATTTGTTTTCATTATTCACGAATTTCTTTTGTAACATAAGCATTACGTTTCGTAAATTACAAAAAAAAATTTTTGTAAAAATACAAAATTTTGTTATTTGCAGACAAAAAGTATTTCGTAAAATATACAAATATCATTTCTACTATCTACGAAGCATTTCGTACCGTAAAAACAACGAATATTTTCGTAAAATAAATTACATTTTTTCGTTTATATCACCTATGAAATATTTTGAGTTTATTAACTTTCTATTTTTTAAACTTTCATTTAAACTTTTATTTTTCTTGATATTTTCACTCGTGTAAAACATATATGATCAATGTTTGATTGATATCATAAACCAACAATTACAGTGAAACCTCTCATAACCGGACACTCACGGTCGCCCTGTTTTTGTCTGTTTATTAGAGGTGTCCGCTTATGAGAGAGTTAAACATTTTTTGGATTTCATTATTATTTTAAGAGTAGACTTCTTCAAATTAGATTGGTATAATTTCAGCTGTTGGGTTTCAAATGACTTTCATTGATTTTATTTGTTGGAATACAACAAAGTCGTCTCTAGAAAAATGCTTTGAAAAGGCAGTTTGTATAAGAAATGTAGCAATATGAAATATTGCTTGAATATGTTAAAATACACAAGAAACTTTATATCTTCACAAGTTCGTGCACCGAATATTTTCCTTTTTCAGACTCGTTTAAAATATAATTTTTTTCTGTAATTGATAAAAACAATTTTTTCACTGCCATTTTGGGACACCGGCATAACATATAAACAGCAATTTCTTTGCGTCTCCAACGAGTCATTATTTACATATGCGTTAACCAGGGAACCAGCAATATCATTGACATTAATATAAATATGAATCAGAGTTGAATCAAGAAAGACCTAGTATTTAAATGCAACTCTTGTTGCCGTGTTTCACCGCTTCTGTGCTTTTATGAGAGTGTCCGGTTATGGGAGTGCATTTTGTATGGAAAAACTAATGAACGTGTTGGATCTACAAAAATTGTCCGGTTATTAGAGGTGTCCGGTTATAGGAGGTGTCCGTTATGAGAGGTTTCACTGTAGACCCGACAACTTATAAACACTTGCAACGGCTATAAAAATGCAGTAGCAAATCTTATTGTTACCAATTGAGCCATCTCTTTCATATAAGCTTTTAGACTGCTGCAACAAAAATGGCAAGTTTGAACCGGGATTTATAGATATTAATGCGAAAACGATAACATATTACTCTGTTGTGTTTTTTTTTTTGGTAGTTAATGTTCCCATGTTCCGATTTTATTTTTTTTTTTGTGAAAAATCACAAACAAATTTCATGTTTGGAAAAATAGCTAAAAAATAGCTAGATCAAAATAAAAATGGCTAAAAAAAATAGCTAATAGCTAAACTCACTTTTCTTCCGGCTAAAGCGGCCCATACACTACAACAGCATGCACGCACAATCAAGCGATTGAGCATTCATGCTGCTAAAATTAGCAGCTATGTATAACTAAAGTTCTTAAATTCTGTTTACCATTGAAACAAATTATATTTCAACAAATTATATTACTAAAATGCATGTTTGCTCCATGACAACTTTGCTCAACTGATCCAATTTCACCATATACCACACCAGCGAGCTGGTACCATCAGCAAAATCTCAAACTCTACTTGACATCGCTACAGCAAACCGTACAATCGCACAAAATGCCCATACACGACCAAACCGCTGGCACAAACACTTGATTGCGCATGCATGCAGTTGTAGTGTATGGGCCGCTTAAATTGGATGAAAAATGGCTAAATTTAGCCAGAAAATAGCTAAATTGGCATCACTGAGAACAATTGACTACTATTAACATGCTAAATCAATTTACAAAGCTTCCGAGATTAGTAAGAGATTGTCAATAAGGGCCAATTGTTGCCGATAGAGAGTAAAAAAGTTACAATATTTACTGTCGTCTTGATGTAACGTCGACGACGCCATTCGCAATAAGGGGATTATCTTAGCATCATAAGAATATGTACATGATTTTGTGGAACATAGTGGTCACACTGTGGTGTTTCTAAATCATCAAGATGGGGATGAGAATCATACGGCCAAAATCGTGAAGAATTGGCTTCCAAAGCATAAATTTCACACAATACGATAGCCAGCATTAGCCCCAGGGAACAAATTAAGTTTAGTAACATAACTCCAAAATTAATAAAACTTTGGTATCCGATAGAAAATTAAAAAATAAAAAGAAAAACTTAAATAAAGAAATTGGCGGCGAGCCTTAGTTTCAGAGTTATAATAAAAACTAGCCTATCCGATAGGAAATTAAAAAAAATAAGAAAAAATAAAAATAAAAAAATTGGCGGCAAGCCTTCGTTCACGAGTTTTGGGCATTCAAAGTTCCTGTATACAATTGTGATTCTTTGTTGTATTTTTCATCCAATACAGTCAATATTGGTATCATTTAAAAGCTTTTAAGACGATCTTTAAGCCGGGCTTGAAAGTTTTCTCCACCATGGTTTTTCCCAACACGGCGTTGCATAGTAGTTTTTCTGTAAAAACGGCCTTCGGGCGGGCCTTAGGATTTTCTCCACCATGGTTTTTCCCAACACGGCGCTGCATAGTAAAGTTGCTCTGTATACAATACAGTCAATATTGGTATCATTTAAAAGCTTTTAAGACGATCTTTAAGCCGGGCTTGAAAATTTTCTCCACCATGGTGTTACCCTACACGGCGCACCCTAATAAAGATTTTCTGCCTAGCAAAGTTTTCCTGTCTAATAACGAATTTCTGCACTGCCGGCCATCGGCAATACTAATATTGACGATGTTCGTTGGTGAAAATACTACGTATAATCATAATTTTATTCTAGAATTTCAAAGGCCCATAACTCGGAAACTAATTGCCTGTTCAACGATATCGCAAGAAAATCGAAGCGATCGAAAGCCAGTCACTCGAAATCGAGTCAATTTGGATTCAACGATGTCGGCAGTGCTCGTTCGCATGTACTTACGTTTATCAGTTAATGTTTCTACGTGGTAATGAATTAAAACATTGCCAGATAGGAATTTTCATTATATTTAGTCGATTTCTTTAAAATTTAAAAATAATCATTTGTATGGGGTATCACACACGGGAGTAATTTTTATGCCAGCACAATTTTTGTTCTTTGTAGAACACACGAGACTAATTCATCTGGCATAAAAATGTATACGTGCACACTGCTTTGTGTGTATTAGTGTTTTTGTATTCTTTTAATATTTGCTGTTTTTTAAGTTGTGTATGTATTGGTTTTGTGCCGATGATGCGGGGTTGTGCCTGGTTGAAAAATTATGCCCACCACAAAACCACTTTCTTCATCTCTCTCACCAACAAACTGGCATGTTATGCCAGCACAGTTGTTCTCGTGTCTGATAGCTGTATGAGATTAAATACAACCATATTGAACAATGAAAAAACATTCAACAAAATAGTTGCCACTAAAACACCTAGTTATCATTGTTTTGTTTTTATTTATTTATTTCAGTCTATGGATAAAAAAATCCTTACAGACTAAGGGCCATTATTACAACTTAAAGTTAGTTAAAAGTAGGATTTTATTAGACGTATAAAAACTTTATCATTTGCAAAATTTGACTTTAACCTAAAGTGAGCGATAAATTACAGAGAAGTTCATCCTACATGGTAAATTAAATCCAATTTGCAATAATGGAAAACTTTTTATACGTCCGATAAAATCCTACTTTTAACTAACTTTAAGTTGTAATAATGGCCCTAAGAATAACAAAATACCTATAATTATATTGTATAAATATCTAAATTAACAATGAAGTATGTGTAAAACCTACATATATATAAAATTATGTTACAGTTTATAACTCACAGCTAAATTTTATATTAAAAAAGTTATTTTATTACACTAAATAGTAGGAGTTTAAACTCAGATTTCTCAGTGACGAATTCAATAAAAGATTGAGAAAGTTTTTGTAAATTGAAGTTAATCTCGTTTAGCTGAACAAAGGTACGTGTTAAAGTAGCATTACGTGCATAATTAGTCGTATGGAAGGGTACATCAAATAGGTTAGCTAATCTAAGACTTCTAGGAGGTATATAAAACGGTACCATATAAAGCAAATCTGGGCAATCGATAGAACCATTGATAATATCATATACAAATAGTGCCGATTGAACTATTCTACGTGCTTCTAGAGTACGTAAGCCTATAAACAGGCATTTAAGGTAGAATTAGTAAAATCGTATCATTCTACTTTACAGCTTGCCGTATCGTTCAACTTTGTGCACAAGTTATAGAAAATGTAACAGTTTTCACAGCACATTTTTTTTGTCTGGCATTAAATGCGGCGTTTTTGACATTCCCTACAGAAAAATCTGTTTTCTGCAGATTCCTACGTTAGCAGTGCTACCACCACATATTTTATAACTAGTAACATGCATTGTATATGGTACGGTTTTTGTCAGCTGGCACGCAACATCACGATACAATTTTACTAATTCTACCCTTAGACTCATACGGAACGGAAGATAAGTAAGGTAGTGAGCGTGAGGCAAATTTAATAAAAATACTGTTGGAAATACTATGTATGTACTTTGCTCAAATACACTTTAGTTTCAATGTAAATTTTAAATCTACTATGCTTTGGCATATTTGTTTTCTGTATTTCAAGAAGTTGAAAAATAGTTTAGTTTGTCATAAGTTTTCACTCACATTGTATTATTTTGTAATAAATACTTTTTTATAAAACTAAAAGAAGAATATTATTCAACATTGGTTATGGGCACAAGACGTTAAGGATTCTGTACAATTCGTTTTAAACAAATAAAAGAAGAACTTAAAAGGGTAAACTATAAAAATGGCAAACTCAAATTGTCAAATAGAAAAACTAAATCCGGAAAATTATCCGACGTGGTGTATCCAGATTCGAAGTGTTCTGATTACTCAAGATTTATGGGATGTCCTTGAAACAACATTATATGAAGCAGCAACTAAAAAAGAAAAAGCTTCATGGAGAGATAGCAAAGCTCTTGCAACAATTACGCTAGCGGTGAGAACTACTGAGTTAATCCATATTAAGGATTGTGTTACTGCCAAGAATGCTTGGTGTAAATTGGAAAACATTTATAGAGCAAAAAATCCTTCAAGAAAAGTAAATTTGTTTAAGCAATTCGTTAGATTTAAATTTACATCTATCTGACGAAAAATTTGGACCACAAATTAACAAATTTTGTTCTTTAGCCGGAGATTTGGAAAATGTTGATATCAATTTTCCTGATGAGCTATTATCAATATTTTTACTATGCAGGAACTAGAAAATTTTGTAGTTGCGATTGAAAGCAGAGATACAATACCTAAATTGGAGCAGCTTAAAAATAAAATTTTGGAAGAAGAGCAACGAAGAAATGAAAACGTGTGTGCTGGTAAGGAACAAGTGGTCGCTATTAAAGACAAAAACAAAAACTTCAAAAATAAGAGTTTATCATATACAACTGCTCGAAATAAGCCAAGAAATTTTAAATGTTTTCAATGTGGGAAAATGGGGCACGTCAAATCGCAGTGTTTCTCGAGAAGTAAGTCTAACAAGGTTAATAGTGCTTGTCATCAATTCATGTACGAATAAAGAAAATCAAAATGAATGGATTCTGGATAGTGGTGCATCTTCCCATGTTTGTGGAAGAAGGGACGCATTCTCTGTTAACGAATATGATAGCAGTGTAACTCTAGCATCTGGTGATAAATTTAAAGTAAATGGAATTGGCGAAGTCAAGGTAAAATTTTTAATAAGTTTTATACTTTAAAAGACGTTTTATACATACCAAATATAAAGTCGAATTTCCTTTCGATAAGTAAAATAACACAGAGAAGCTATTCAATAATATTTTCGAATAATAAAGTAGATGTTTTCAAGAACGCAGTTTCAATTTAAAGCAGTAACATACAATAATATTTATAAAGTTAAATCTCAAAATATCAATAATTTGATGATGACTGGAAAAGAGTTAAAAGGTAATTTATGGCATAAGAGTTGTTAATTAACTCGTTTGTTAATTAGATGCTTGTTTTAATCTCAGCACATAAACTGGATTAAAGTGTTAAAGTGTTAAGGTTTATTCAACAACAAACAGTACTTAAACCGAGTTTGAAGAAATGATTTGATGTAGACTCTTTAATGTTCAATAACAAAAAGGTTTTCTTTATTTAAATTTTTCTTCATTTTATACAGAAATATTGATTACTATTAATTTAATATAAAATGTTATTTACTGTTAATTTTACATACTTAGCATTTATGGTATTATGTATCATATTTTAAGTTCATTGGCTGTGTGACCATGAACATGAGGCGAACAAAATACTTAGCATGCAATTTAATGTCTAAAAGGTGATCGTACTACAAAAAACAAACAAATTAACAAAAAATGCATAATAGACAAGAGTGACTTACAAACAGACTATATAATTGTAATAAAATACTTAAGAGTGCAACGAAACTAAAAATGCATAATAAGCAAGAGTTAATCAGAATTATAAAGACAAAAGAATAAAACCATAATAATAAATTTATGAATAAAAAACTATGTTAATTATAAACATGCTCCCCCCGTTGAGCGCAGCTCAAAATCGGTGTTGAATTGCGGTTTGTTGAAGATGCTGGACTGACATTTCTTATCTTCTTGAGTTGAAGTGCTGGGTAAACATCTTTTGGTCTAATTATGGACTGTGAAATCTGGTGTGGGTTGCAAGTTACGAGGAGCTGGAGTTGGTGTGACGTTGGTATTCCTTTTAATGATAAGATAAACAATGATGACACCAGTAATGAATAAGGTGGAGTAGCCGATCGTTATGTGGTGGTAGTTTTGGGCTTCAATTTGGTTTGGAAGCTGGAAAATATTTTGTTCTGCTAATGAGGTTTGTAGTTCTGTTAAGTTTTGGATTTGTGAGATGTACTCGCTTTCATGTATTTCATGTAGGAGGGGTTTGACAAGTTTTGTATGTGCTTCATCAGAGATCTCCCAAAACTTGGTGTATGATGTTTTTATTGAGCTAGATATTTTCTGCCGCGCTTGTATGGTTGTGGAATTGTATTTGAGCACGCATTCTGGTTCTAAACCAAGTAAGCCTGATCCTGTGAGAGTTAAATGCGTGATCTCTTTTCTGCATACAATAATTGCATGAGATGAAGACGGTGTTGCATAGATCCATTTGTTCTGAAGTCGTAGTGGAATCCAAGCAGAATTTGCTGTTAACTGCTGTAATGTACAGTCAGATTTTGTTTTGTTTATAAATAAATTGAATTCGCAAGCACATGCTGCTGCACCTGGCCTGTATTGAATCTGACCCTTTGAACATATATATATTTCTTCTTTGAGGCTAATGCATACGTCGAGTTCTGAGTTACTTATGGTTAAATATGTGGCTTGAACCTTATTGATTGCCAAGAGCGGAGAACATGGTTTTATTGATACCAGCGTGTTGTTAGTCCACCTTGGGATTGGTATGAGATTGAAGAGATCGAACGGTTCACTCTCAATCAGTGGTAAAGTAACACTAAAAATTGCTGTGATCTTTGCGAGTCCTCCTGTGACCTTCATGAGTTTGTATAATTGTAATAAATCTTCTCCTTTTGCAGGTAACTGAAGTGATTCGGGCAGATGAAGTGATATTTTGTCTATTTCATGTTGCAGTTGTATCGGAGTAAGTAATGACGGGCTTATAATGCCATGATGTGTATTTGTTAGGATATCAACAATTAAGGATTGAGTTTGGTCTAAAGTGGCTGCCATGATTGTGAGTTGTATGCATAATGACGAAAAAATACGATAGGTTCTGTCTTCTTCACCGTAGCTATTTATCCTATTGTATATTTCTGCTATTTGGGCATCCATTTTATCACACTTTTTCTTTACCGCTTCTTGATCCAATTTAATTATGTTAATGGTAGAATCTATAATTGATGTTTGATTCTTTAATAGATTGAGTAAGTGGGCTTCATTTTGGTTAACTTGCGCTATTGTGTGTTCCATTGTTTTTGCATATTCGGAGTCTAGCACTCCAAATAATGTATGCGCAATGTTTCCCACAAGATCGATTGCAGCTCTTTTATGTCTTTTCCCGGAAAGTAATGTGCTGTCCATGAGTAGCCTAGCCTCAGCATGTTCAAAATAATTGACTAGGTTTGTGCATGTTGCCTTTTGTTGCATTTCTTTGCACAAATGACTAAGTGCCTTGGTTCCATTTGAGAATAGCGCTAGTTCAGACCAGAACCCCTCCAAATCATAATAAATTAAAAACTGCCATTCTGTGGGTGAAATAAATGCTTTTCCGATTCCCTCATAATAAATTCAAGGTTGTGTTCCAAATTGTTCATTGTAGATATATATTCCTAATACCAGTGGTAACAGTATCATAGTCATTATCATCAAGGGAATATTTGAATTGATTGAAGTGCGTCTCCTTTTCGTAGGCATTTCAGATTCATTATCGTTTGCTTCAATTGCTTGGTCTTGTACAGATATTTCGTTATCGTCTTCAGTATTTATTGGTAACGGTGCTAAACGTGTAATAGGCTTTCTGAAGTTGCCTGTTAATGTTTTAACATCAGCTACTCGGACGAGACCATCATCTCCTTGATGTATCTTTATAATTCTACCCAATGGCCATTGTAACGGTGCTGTGTTGTCTTCTTTGATTATTACCATATCCCCGGTTTTAATATTGTTTGCTTGAGTTTTCCATTTATGTCGATATTGTAGTTCATTCAAATATTCCCTCGACCATCGTCTCCAAAATTCATTTTTGAGATGAGTTACTAGTTTCCACCTGGTCAATAAGTTGCCTCGTTCTTGGGTGCAATTTACGTCAACTTGAGCATTGAGGGGTTCCCCAATAAGGAAGTGGCCCGGAGTTAATGCTGCTAAGTCATTGGGGTTTTCTGACATTGGGCTTATTGGTCTTGAATTGAGAATTCCTTCAATTTCAATGATTACCGTGTCAAGTTGTTCATACGTGAGCGATGCTGTTGACACACTTCTGAAGAGAAGATGTTTTGCTGACTTGACCGCAGCTTCCCACAAGCCACCGAAATGTGGTGCTCTTGGGGGTATAAAATGAAATGTTATCCCTCTTGATGTACATTCTCGGTTAATTATTTCTTGAGCTGAGCCAGAATGGATAGTTTCTGATAATTCTGTTAATTGATTCTTTGCTCCTACAAAATTGGTAGCGTTGTCACAATAGAGGTTTCGGCATTGACCTCGCCTGCTTACAAATCTTTTTAGTGATCCTATAAACGATTCGGTGGTAAGATCACTCACTAATTCCAGGTGTACTGCCTTGGTAACAAAACAGCAAAACACTGCGATGTAAACCTTTTGAGGCCTTTTGCCTCTGACTTTATAATGGACATAAAATGGTCCGCAAAAATCAACTCCAGCGTTGATGAATGGTCGAGCTGGTGTGACACGCGCCGCTGGTAAGTTGCCCATAATGATTGAGCAGCCTTGGCTTGGCCTTGGAGCATCGTATACAATGTTGTACAGTAGATCTTGCTGCGGATTTTCCCTTGATTGGCCAATATCTTTGTCTAATGTATGACAGGAGTGCTTGTGGACCTCAATGTCTGTTTTGTTCATGCACCATTTGCATGAGTAACTTTGCGATTGGGTCATTGTAGGGAAGCAGCATCGGATGTTTGGCGTCATATGAAAGGGAAGATGTGCTTAATCGTCCCCCCACTCTAATTATACCATTTGAATCCAAGAATGGGGTAAGGTTGCTGAAAGGACTTGCCTTACTAACTACATTACTTCTTTTTAAATGTTTTAAGTCGTCTTCGAAATCTGACTGCATTGCTCGTACAATAACTACAAGGGCTTGTTCGAGTTCCATTACTGTCAAGGCGAGTTCTGGACGTGTGTTTATTTTTCTTGTCTTGTTAATAAATCGTAGCATATAGGCTACAATTCTTTGCAATGTTCGAAATGATCCCTTGTGATCAACGTTATAGATTATTCGTGTTGTATTCTCAATTGCTAACACGGTAGCTGTTTTCTTTCGCTCCATGTTACCTTCCAGTATTTCTGTGGCCTTCGAGTATCTTTGTGGCCAAACTGCTTCATGCCCATGTAGGAAGATTGGGCCATAGAACCATAAGTTGCATGATGGTAATGCCTTTGGAGACAGTCCTCGCGATATGATGTCAGCAGGATTTTCTTTTGAAGTTACATGTCGCCATTGTTCGGCCATTGTTAACTCCTGAATCGCGGCTATTCGATTGGCCACAAACGTTTGATGAGATGATGACTGCGAGTTAATCCAGGCCAAAACAATCATTGAGTCTGTCCAGAGGAAGGTAGGCTTATCCTCAAGTTTTAAGTCCTCTTTCACTCGAGCCGTTAGTTGAGCACCTAAGCGTGCTGCACAGAGTTCAAGACGGGGAAGGCTTTGTTGTTTTAAAGGTGCTATTCGTGATTTTGAGCATAGTAGCCTTACTATTATTTGGCCATTTTTTATAATTGACCTTATGTATATTGCTGCCCCATATGCTCTCTCTGAAGCGTCTACAAATGTATGAATTTGCATTTCTGATGCAATCTGCCCTTGGAAGATATGTCTCGA
This sequence comes from Tachina grossa, assembly GCA_949987645.1. Taxonomy (NCBI): domain Eukaryota; kingdom Metazoa; phylum Arthropoda; class Insecta; order Diptera; family Tachinidae; genus Tachina; species Tachina grossa. The sequence continues at coordinate 103,924,139 of OX465274.1, read as the reverse complement.
AAACTTGAGGTTGTCTATGTGTGTTAAGTCGTTCCGAAAGTTCATCCATTTTGTATGTAGTTCTGCTGGTAGGGCTTCATCCCATTCAAGTTTTAATTGCCACAATTCCTGAATGAACATTTTTGCCGTGACTACAATTGGAGATACAATTCCCAGCGGGTCGAATAATCGAGCCAAATCTGAGACAACTGTTCGTTTAGTAACACGTTTGGTATCACCCAAACATACCTTTATACAAAACTCATCGACTTTTGGTATCCATGTCAATCCCAGGGTTTTGACTGTTTGATGATTTTCGTTGTTAAAATCAATGTTTACTTCTTCGTTCGTTGAGATGTTTTGGAGTAGTTGGTGATGATTTGCACTCCACTTTTGCAAAGTTAGACCATGCTGTTTTAATATGTGCTTCAATTCTTGCTGAATGGTGATTGTTGTACTCAAACTATCATCTCCTCCCATCCCATCATCGACGTAAAAATTATTGAGTAGAAAGTTGGCTCCAAGAGGGTATCGTGCTATATTCTTTTTTGCGATTTTTTCCAGGCATTTAGTTGCTAAATACGGTGCAGCTCGGGTGCCATAGGTTATTGTGTTCAATTGGTAATGCTTGATTGCTGCAGTTGGACTCTCTCTCCAAATGATGGTTTGAAATTTCCTGTCTTCCGGATGTATAAGCATTTGTCGATACATTTTTTCCACGTCTGTGGTAAACACAAAGCGTGGTATTCGAAAACAGAGTATAATGGAAAAGAGTTCGCTTTGAACTGTTGGCCCAGTGTACATTAAGTCATTTAATGATACACCAGTAGAAGTCTTCGCAGAGGCATCAAAGACTACTCTTAATTTAGTTGTCGAACTTTCAGGCTTGAGTATGCAGTGGTGAGGAATGAAGTAGTTAGGTTTATCTATGGAATTGGTGTCTATTTCGGTCATATGTCCTAACGACTTATACTCTTCCATGAATCGTATGTATTGCATTTTAATTTCTGGTGTCTTTGCAAGTCGACGCTCTAAAGCAAGAAACCTGTTGAATGCTATTCCCTGAGACTCCCCTAGTTCCTCGGGATTACTGCAAAATGGCAGTCTTACGACAAATCGTCCATTCTGATCGACTGTATAAGTATTTGCGAAATGATTTTCACAAAGCCTTTCTGAAGTAGAAAGTGTTTTTTTTTGCTTCCACCTTTTCTAGCTCCCATAGTTGCGTAATTGTTTCTTCCAGCTTGATTTCCTCCTCAGTGCACATTCCACAGGTTGTCGATGATAGCTGAATTTCACCAACCCTTCCTGAAATAACGCATCCCAATACCGTATTTTGCAAAGTCGGCAGCTCCTTGCCCAATTTTATTTGTCCGATTGAAAATAACTGATGATAAAACTCTGCACCTAGAAGCACATCTATTTTATCAGGACGATTGAATTCCGGGTCTGCAAGTTTGATGTTTTTGGGAATTGGCCAATTGTCAATGTTAATTGTTTGTGACGGTTGTGAAGATATGATCTGAGGAAGAACAGCTGCTTCGAGTTGAGTCGTGAAGTTGTTTAGTCTAGAATGTAACGTGATATTGACTCTGTGCCGAACCTTAGCGTTGCTTGCTCCGATTCCATTTATATAGATAGAAGCTGGTTTTGTTGAAAGTCCTAAGCGCTTAACTAGTCGCTCACTGACGAAATTAAGTTGAGATCCGGAGTCAAGAATTGCTCGGCATTGTATTTCTTTTCCGTTTGCCTTGCCGATGATTAATGCTGTGCTAAGAAGCACGTAATTGCTTGAACTTGAATTTTTAGCTGTGGTTAATGTGGCAGCTTCTTGTGCATTAAGAGTTAAGCTTCCTTTAGATGTCTGGTTCTTTGAAGCCGTGTTGCTTCTGGTTTGTTCTGAGGTTTCTAGGTGAAGAAGTGTGTTGTGTTTTTCGTTACACTTCATGCAGCTTCTAGAAATGCAATTCTTTACGTTATGGCCTGTTTTTAAGCAATTGAAACAATATTTTTTCTTTTGAACGAATTGAAGCCGAGCTACCGGTGATGATTGAAGGAAAATCTTGCAAGCAAATAAGGGGTGTTTACCGTTTCCGCACATGACACAGGAATCGTCTTGAGTTACCACTGAAGTGCAAACCTTCGAAATTGGGTGTTTCTTTTTGACCCCCATTGCTTCAATGGACTGGAAGTATTTTTCCAAAAACATCAAAAATTCTTTAGCTTGTTGATGTCTTCCTCGATGCTGCATCCTTTTTATAGTTGCGGATGATGGTTTCGATCCGCTGACCAATTTGCTGCTGAGAAGTAACCAGTTTCGTAAATGAGCTCATGTTGAATTATTTTTTCTTGATGAAAAGATATTAACCAATCAATAAACTGACGAGCACGTCGGGGTCACCAAAATGTTAATTAACTCGTTTGTTAATTAGATGCTTGTTTTAATCTCAGCACATAAACTGGATTAAAGTGTTAAAGTGTTAAGGTTTATTCAACAACAAACAGTACTTGAACCGAGTTTGAAGAAATGATTTGATGTAGACTCTTTAATGTTCAATAACAAAAAGGTTTTCTTTATTTAAATTTTTCTTCATTTTATACAGAAATATTGATTACTATTAATTTAATATAAAATGTTATTTACTGTTAATTTTACATACTTAGCATTTATGGTATTATGTATCATATTTTAAGTTCATTGGCTGTGTGACCATGAACATGAGGCGAACAAAATACTTAGCATGCAATTTAATGTCTAAAAGGTGATCGTACTACAAAAAACAAACAAATTAACAAAAAATGCATAATAGACAAGAGTGACTTACAAACAGACTATATAACTGTAATAAAATACTTAAGAGTGCAACGAAACTAAAAATGCATAATAAGCAAGAGTTAATCAGAATTATAAAGACAAAAGAATAAAACCATAATAATAAATTTATAAATAAAAAACTATGTTAATTATAAGCAAGAGTTTTGGCCATCGAAATATTAACGATCTGAGAAAGTTGCAACGAAATGACTTAGTTCGAGGGCTGAAAGGTAATATATCCAATGATAAATGTGTTACGTGCTCATTATGCAAAATGTCTGCCAAACCATTCAAATCGATTGGAGCGACAGTTACAAATAATTTATTGGAATTGGTACACACTGATATATGTGGGCTAATGAGAGTCAAGTCACTAGGTGGAGCGATATATTTTATAACGTTTATAGATGATTACTCTCGGTACATTACTGTTTATGTTTTGAAGAATAAATCTGATGCATTTGGCGCATTTCAAGAATACATTGCAATGGCTGAAAACCAAACTGGCTGCAAATTGAAACGTCTTAGAAGCGATAACAGACGTGAGTATGAAAATCGAAATTTTAATAATTTTTTAAAGGAAAATGGTATAGTGCATGAAACTACGATATGCTATACACCACAACAAAATGGAGTTTCAAATAGGAGATTAATTGAAATGTCTCCATGTATGCTTAACGATTCTAAATTACCAAAATATTTATGGGCTGAAGCCATAAATACTAGTGTTCACATAAAAAATCGATCACCAAGTAAAGAATTGGAAAATATTACTCCTTACGAAAAATGGACCGGCAGAAAACCATGCGTATCTTATTTTAAAATATTTGGAAGTAAAGTTGTTGTGTTGAACAAGAAACCTGGTCATTCTAAATTAGACCCAAAAGGTAATAATTATTCATTTGTTGGTTATCAACCTAACACATAAGGTTATAGGTCATATAATACTAAAACCAAAAAGTTAGTTATTGCAAGAGATGTAAAATTTTTCGAAAATGAATTTATATATGAAAAAGATATTGAAAATAATGGTGATTTTAACGATATTTTTGAATGTTCAACATTTACCAACAAAAAAATATAGTCCAAGAATCAATTGGAAAAAATTATGAAATTATATCAGAAACACAAAACCATGAAGAAATAGTAGATAATGAAAATTCTGATATGGGAAAAACAGTTGAATCGGATTGTACAAGTGACGAAGAATCAGAATTTTTTTGGTTTCGAAAATTCATCGGATGATGAATCTGAAAATAATACTTACGAAGTAGCTCCAAGTACCGAAGGAAAACGTAAGAGACGTAGAACGGGAAATAAAGACCGACCACTCAAAATATATAGAGCTGATAGTGAAAATTTGAACGCAATAAATGTTTTTAATAATTCTGATCCTAAGAACGTGAAAGAAGCAATGAACAGTAAAGAATCTGCAAAATGGAAAGAGGCTATGAATAAAGGATATAATTCATTGATAAAGAATGGAACGTGGGATCTTGTTTTAAAGCCTATAGGAAAAAAACGTAATTGGATCCAAATGGATTTTTACTAGAAAATTTTTAGCTGACGGTGCTATTGAGAAGTACAAAGCCAGGTTGGTGGCTCAAGGATGTTTTCAAAAATATAATCAAGATTATAACGAAACATATGCATCTGTTATACGACACCTCACTATTCGACTTATTTTGTCTTTAGCAGTAAAATATGATTTACTAGTAAAACACGTTGATATAGTAGCAGCTTACCTAAATGGCGATTTGAAAGAAGAGATATACATGAAGCAACCACAAATGTTTGTTCAAAAAGGTGAAGAGAAGCTAGTGTGCAAATTGAAAAAGTCTGTACGGTCTTAAGCAAGCTGGAAGACATTGGAATCATAAAATAAATGAAATTTTGATAAGTATGGGATTTACTCAATGTAAAACTGATAGCTGTGTATTTTTATATCATAATAATAATGAAATTAATATCATTGCGCTGTATGTAGATGATATCTTATTAGTTTCTTCTTCCAGCAAAACCATGGAAAAAATACTTGAAACTCTTAAGTTACATGTGGAAATTGTGGATCGAGGACCCGCTTACCTTGGTATGGAAATAGAAAGAGAAAATCCTAGAGGAGATATAAAAGTTAACCAAAACAATTTTGTAAAAGAACTGCTGCAACAATGGAATATGCATGAATGCAAACCAGCTAAAACACCGTTTTCCGCACATTTTTAACAAAATATGCTGAAGAGAACTGCAAAGAGATGGTAGATGTGACAAAATATCAATCGCTTATGGGAAGTCTGATGTATTTAGCTACAATTACTAGGCCTGAAATTGCTCACACGGTTTCGACTTTGTCTCATCGTTATAAGGAACATTTTATTGCGGCTAAAATGTTCTACGTTATTTAAAATATAAAGAATTGTTGTGTTATTCAAAAGAAGGTAGTGGTTTAAAATGTTACTCCGATGCAGACTGGGGCCCAAATATTATTGACCGTAAATCTTATAGTGGTTTTGTTCTATTTTTCGCAGGGGGTCCAATATCCTGGGAATTGAAAAAAACAGAACATAGTGGCATTAAGTTCAATGGAAGCAGAATATATTGCTATGTGTCAAGCTGCAAAGGAAATTAGTTTCTACCGGAGTTTGTTAAATGAATTACAGTTTCAAGATTTGATACGAAATTCAACCGTTTTAAATTGTGACAACCAAGGAGCTCAATACCTGACAAAAAGCCAGATGACGATGAAAAGAAGCAAGCACATTGATATTAGATATCACTATATAAAAAACAAATATAATGCTAATGAATTAAAATTGGAATATGTACCAACGGAAAATAATGTAGCTGATATTTTAACTAAATGTTTACCAAATATTAATTTTTTAAATTTGAAATGAATCTTATTTTTTTATACATAAATATGTAATTAATAATATATAATTTACATTAAGGGGGCGACTGTTGGAAATACTATGTATGTACTTTGCTCAAATACACTTTCGTTTCAATGTAAATTTTAAATCTACTATGCTTTGGCATATTTGTTTTCTATATTTCAAGAAGTTGAAAAATAGTTTAGTTTGTCATAAATTTTCACTCACATTGTATTATTTTGTAATAAATACTTTTTATATAAAACTAAAAGAAAAATATTCAATAAATACGTTGAAGTCTTTCAACACGAAAAATCAGATTAGATACGTGAGGACTCCAAATAACAAAAGCATATTCTACCTTAGATCTTACAAACGATGTATAGATATGCTTGAGTGTATATGGGTCAACAAATTCGCAGCAACTTCTTTTCAAAAAACCAAACATTTTATATGTCTTGGGAAGTATGTAATTAATATGAGCTGCAAAAGAAAACGAACTGTCGAACATCACCCCTAAGTTCAAATTAGAGTTTGACGTGTTCAAATTTATACCATTAATATTAAATACCTAATTTACATTAAGCATTTTTTTCATGCAATTAGTTGCATGAAAATTTTTTATTTGCCAATACGAGGCCTGGAGGAGCAACTTATATCAAAAAAGTTGTCAAAAATGCACCAGAGATTCATTCTAAGCCCTTTTTTCTATAAAATTCTTTTTTATAGCGCTGCAATTAGCAAATAGAAAAGTTGCATGCAACAAAATTCATGAAATTTCATGAAAAAATGCTTAATGTAAATCAGGTAAAAGACAACCGCAGCGGGGGTCAGAGACCTATGAAAGGAGACATGTAAACATTTATTAATGTTTAGACTAAGACTATTAAGCCGGCACCAATCACTTAGATTATTAATCTGAATTTGCAGAATATGCGCATCACTAATTGATTCCAATTTCATAAAGAATTTCAAATCATCGGCACATAAAAGATACCTCGATTTTACGAAACAGCTACCAATGTCATTAATGAACAAGTTAAATAACAATGGACCAAGTATGCTTCCCTGGGGTACACCCGACGTTTGTAGATAAGGGTTGGATCTAAAACCTTCAGTACTCACAGAGCAAATTCTATTGGATAAATAGGACTTAATCCATACCAGGAAATTAGAATGAAAGCCCATTAATCTCAACTTGGATATAAGCATGGAGTGCGATAACTTATCAAAAGTTTTGGAGAAGTCAGTATAAATTACTTCCACTTGGGAGCCAGCGCATCTAAGCAATATTCGCTGAAAAGAGTTAAATTTATTACGGTAGACATTCCAGAATAAAAACCACGCTGATAGGGAGAAATCCATGGCTTGGAAAGGAAAAACAATTTTTGTGAACGATGTGTTCAAAAATCTTTGAAATACATAACTTAGAAATAGGCCTATAACAACTTACATCGTCTCTCTTACCTTCCTTAAAAATAGGAGAAACTGTAGCAACCTTCCACCTATTAATAAATTCACCCTCAGTAGTAGGGAACTGTTCATCCTGCCCCACAGTGGGTCGGTTCGCTAACCTGGCAGGTCAAAATTATTTGATGGTCAGTCTATACGGTTTTGAGGATGCTGAGTTCGACAAAAATAATTAAAAAATTCTAGCTCAATTTGTTAGGAAATATTACAGAGTTTTGCTATTGCGAACTTCGGTAGTATTAATTTTTCATGTAATATTTTCAATATTTAATTTTTCATATAATATTTTCAGTACTTTTAGAACAAGTTCTTAGCTGTCCAGAAATCCTTTTATTTTTTTGATATTGAAATGGTAATATTTATGGTTTTAGTCCAGATAAATTAAGCATTCATTCCACTGTGCACCCCCAAATTGTTAAATTTGGGTAATTAAAATTTGAAAATTGTTAAATTCTTGGAAATTTGTGTTTTTTTGTTTACATAAGGAGTTTTTTGTTTATATAAGGAGTTTTTTTGTTTACATTAGGAGTTTTTTGTTTACATTAGGAGTTTTTGTTTACATTAAGTGTATGTCTGTCTGTCGGTCTGTCTGTCTGCCTGCCTGACCGTGGGAAGTTTGTGTGTGGAATATTTTGTGTGAATGTATTAAGGCGGTTTATAGTTTGGCGGTTTTTATGTGTGTATGTGACGACGGGGAAAATCATGAAAATGGTTTTTCCTAATGCTGACGGAAAATCATCTAATGATTTTTCGTAATACCGAAGGCAAAACATTATAATTTTTCCTAATGCCTACTGCAATACATGATAATTTTTCCTAATGCCTACTGCAATACATGATAATTTTTCCTAATGCCTACTGCAATATATGATTATTATTTTTTTCAAATGCCGACGGCAAAAAATGAATATAATTTTTTCAAATGCCGACGGGAAAATGATTTTTCCTAATGACGACGGGAAAACGTGAAAGTTATTTTTTCTAATGCTAATGTAGGTGTTGCTAGACTGTGGGAATTTAAGGCTGACCGTGATTTGAGTGGGCGGCGTTGTTGCCGTAATATGTAACCATAGGAATTTGTGGATGTGTCTGTCTGTCTGTGAGAATTTAGGTGAAGGTTTGATTGGCAGGGGGCGGGGTGTAGTTGAGGTAGATCGATTGCGTGTGTAGTTGTGTGTGAATGTATGTGTATGTGTGTGTGTGTGTGTGTGTATGTGTATGTTTGTAGGAATTTCAATGTGTGTATTTCTGTAGGAGCTTAAGGCTGATTGTGATTTATGAGGGGTGAGGTGTTCTAGTAATATGCAACCGGGGGAATCTGTGTGTTTGTATGTCTGTAGGAGTTTAAGGCTGACCATGATTTGGGTGGGCAGGGTTGTTGACGTAATATGTATCCATGGGGATTTGTGGATGTGTCTGTCTATAGTAGTTTAAGGCTGATCGTGATTTGAGGTGGGTGAGGATGTTGTTGAGGTAAATTGGTTATGTGTATGTATGTATATATGTATTTTTGTAAGAATTTAAGATGATTGTGATTTATTAGGGCCGAGGTGTTCTTGTAATATGTAGCCGTGAGAATCTATGTGTATAGACGTCTGTAGAAGTTTAAGACTATCTGTAATTTCAGGTAGGTGAGAGTGTTGTGTTGTTGAAATTAATCTTATATATTGTATATGTATGTATGATCATGGGAATTTGTGTATGTATATCTGAGGGAGAATTTAAGGCTCGTCATGATTTGCAAAAGGTGGGGTGTTGTTGAAATTTTCTTGGATATTTCTTATATGAATTCTGCTATGTGTGTGTATTTGAGCTGGTATTTATGTGTAGGTAGAAATAAATTGTTTTCAATATCGACATATGGTACTATAAAATACTATCATATATCTGGACTTCCCTAATCCTAGTATGCTTTTATACTTACGATTGCTTTATATTTTCTCATGCTTAAATTTGTCTCGCGTTGAAGTCAGTCTGTGTGAAATTTGTTTATATTACAGATTTTGTTTATTTAACTACATTCGTCTTCTTTGACTGAAAGAGTTATCTACACACAGAGAAAAACCAACTTGAAATCAGTAAGAACCATGCTGAATTAATAAGAACCATTAGCGAAGGTTTAGTCATATTGAAATTTCTTATTTCAATATGGACAAAATATTAATTTACAGTATTCATTTATTAAACTCATTAGTTTGTAGATATCTCAATATACATTTTCTATTATATTAAAAATTATTGAATTAATGTGATGAATTCTTATTTTTAAGCTGCAGATTTTCCCTGAGTGTATTGATTGTTTATATTTGCATTGTGCTTTAACTAAACGACGCTTCATATATTTTCATGATGTAGGTCTAATAAATACTTAAGCATTGATAAGAAATTTGATATGTATACATACATATCTACAAATTGATTTTATGTATGTATGTATGTATGTATGTATGTACATATATATGTACATACAAATAAGTGTTCAATTCAATCTTTGAATACATTTTTTATTTTATTTTTTGTCATGTGATGTCTGTTGTTGATGAAATTAAAAACATTTTAATTTTTATCTGCGTTTACTTAAAAGTTTGTGAGGATTTTCTGTTGTAAGTAAAACTGAATTCTTGAAGATATGTGCTTACATACTCTATAGTAATAGTAACTATAATAGAAATATTTCTTATACTTAATTTACAGTTTTTTAAAGTATAGGGTATAAAATTTTTTCTAGCTATAGCCTTCTACATTTATTTTGGAAAGCTTGCTTTGCTTTTTGAAAATGTATAAACATTTTTAAATGAAACTGATCCGGCACTCCAGCTTAGGTACTGATAGTTTTTTTTGTTGTTAGTTAACTTACTTATTTTTTATTTTTTATTGATAAACATTGGAAATCAAAAGGGAGTTTTATATTGTAATTATTATTTTCATAATTGTTGAAAACAATCGCTGCTTTTTGTTTGTTTTTTGCGATGAAATCATTTGAATTACTTTTGCAACTTTACGCGTTTATAAAAATTATGTTATTTTCTATATTTCTTAATTTATAAGACTTTTAGACTTTGTCCTTTAGGGGTTATATATTCTATTATACGATTATGAATAAGAATGCAGTAAGCTGATGTATTTGCTTACTGCTTCAAATTAAAATTTTATTAAATTGAATAAAAGGAGTTTTTTTTTTCTTTAACTCTGATGCAGTTAGAAGCGCTGGAGATTCTTTCATATAACAGCTTTTTTGAAATTTTTGATACATAGTATAATATAGAATTGGATAACATTTATTTTTAATTTTTATGTTAAGAAGTACGGGTATGAGACTGAATTTAAATGTACTTTTAAATTAGTTAAATCATAATGAACAAACATATTTTCTTCTTTAATAGCGATCAACAGAAAACGAACTCGTTTTCATATAATTTAGGTATACCCTATCGACGGCTCCTCTAGGATACAAGATGACTTTGTATGACGAAATTTCTGTTGCTTTATACTGATAATATGTTTACATTAATAAGATACATATACATATGTTTATTTTATGAACGGTGAGCACCTATGGCTTTTATTTAATGTTCTATATGACTTTTTTTTTTCATTTTCTTTAATAATTTTCTCCCCATAATAGCATTCTAAATATTTCAAGGGCTCAAATGCTGTGTAGTCTTCTTCTGCAAACTTAACTAAACGTCTAACTTCTTCCAATGCTTCTTTATAAGAAGATATTTTGTTATGGTCTTCTTCTACGATACGTGCCCATCGGGCAGAGTGTACGTATTAGTTGGTCAGTCAGTCTCTATTTTTATTTATTTTTTTTCTTCTAATGTGCCACTCCTTTTTTTAGATTTTACTACTTGGAATAGAGAATTTTTGTCTAATTTTTTGGTGGGTATATACATTAGGTATGTAGAAATTAGTTTAGATACAAAGAAATGCATGTTTAATATACAACTATTGTATCAAATCGATCTCAAATAACTCAGTTACCTCTACCAGCAATTCACCGTTGGTGTATTCATAAAGTGTTAGAAACAATGAAATATCTATGTTTTGAGAGAATTTTTCCCCTCAAGTATTTCTACATGAGGTTTGAGGGGTCAATCACTGTCGCATTCATATGTAATGATTATTCACTTAAAAAACGTCATCATCACCATCAATCATCTCCGTATAAAATACATTCATGAGTTGGGTTGATCCAGATACAATTGCTGTTTCATCACCTTCTAACAGCTTTATATATTTTGCTAGTATGCATGCCTTAGCATGCTTCTATCGATAGTGACGTAAGAGTCCGAGATGTAGAGTGTTACAATTAAAAATCTTTACTATTAGAATATACCAGTTCGCTCTTTTGAATTTTTACAAAGTAGATACATATGTATGTATTTCATTGACCACAAAATCATAAAATTTCTTTGCTTACAAAATTGTATGACGTGAGGATTTTTTTTTTTTTTTTTAAATTATACATGCTTCGGCATGCTTTCATTTTTTTTTCTATAAATTTATGTAATACTCATACAGATACAGATATAAAGTAAGATCTGTTTACTGTACATTTTAAAATTTATGCATGCTTCAGCATGATTCTAGTTGAAGCGTATATTCATTCACTAAGTTTGTTTGATACTTATTCATACACATGTACATTCTTAAAGATTGGATATCAAAGTCCAATTTCCGTAGTTTATCTATATTTTCTAAAGATCTGATAGCTAAAGAAATAAATAGAGTGAAGATCTTCTATAATAATCCCATTTTCATATTGTAAAATTTTGCGTGCTAGCGCTTTCGATGGGAAAATATACATACAACTTTATAAAAAGTGATAATATGATGTGCTGCTGAATATTGCACTATGTTATAGTTCATTTTAAACACTGAAGTTTTAGCAATATTTCATTCCGACCAGAATTCCACTACATTTAGTTAATTATCTTTCTTAAGACTCATCATTCCTAATCAATCCTGCAAAAACAACACAAACTAGATTTTTCGTTTTAATTTTATTTTTTTTAAATTCAACATTCATTCTTCAAATTACTTTATACTATATTAAGTAGCTTTTCCTCATTTGTTGAGTTGACTTTAATAGGAGACATTTTAATGGTACGATGAACTTTTCTATTGCATGCATTGAGTAAATCTTTATACATACCAATCCACTTATATGAACCATTAAAGCTAATTCTTTTCACATCATACCTTTCAATGATCTATTAAATCATTCTAATATTGATGCTTTCATATTAAGTAATCTTTAATCTTCTATTTATGTATGAGTTTTCCCAAGTATTTATTAAAAAATTCTTTAGAATCATCTGTTTGTAAGTTTTTTGGTACCCGTACCACTTCAAAAATATTTTCCATTGCCTTGGTTTTTAGAGTGCAGCTTTTATTTTCAGCTGTACTTTGAGAATGTGTCAATTACAGTCTTCAAAAATCAACAATTTCTATTTTCTGTAGAATAGTTCTACATTTCACCTAACTTAGCTCCATAAAACATCATATATTCCTGTCATTACATCTCTACAAGCACAAACAGTTGTTGAAATTTAATATGGACTTCGTTAACTAAATTCCTTTTTAAAAACATTGAATTGTTTCACAGATTTTTTCGAAAGTGTTGTGATCTACATCTTGCACTTTCAGCTATTTATACTAACATGTAGTTAATTTTCTAATCTATATATTTAACCGTAAACTCTTCAATTTGTTTTTAATTATTTACTTTTTAGAATTGCTTTTTCAATTTTATAACTGTCTTCTTTCTCTAATTTTATTTCACGTTGTTGTTCCTCAATTTGCATTTAAATATATTCTTGAATATTAATGCTTTAAGCTATATTATTAATTTGTCTTGTATTTTATCTTCATTCAGTTTAATGTAACTATCAACAATAGTTTGTATCTAATTCATTTATGCCTTCCAATACTGATAAGTCAGTATAAATGTCTTCAGAATTAGAAGTCTATGAGTAAAATCATCGTCATCATCATTCTCAGTATTAGCATCATTAAATATGATGGTATTATCAAATATTGTTCCTTCTACTAGTTTCTTTTGGGGTACTTGTCTATATCTTGAGTGAAGGTTTCTCAGGCTTTAAACTTGTATATTTTCAACTTCTGTCTTGATTTTACTTTATTCTTTCATAAGAATTCTTTTAATATTTTTAGAACTATTTATGAATTCTTCTGCTATAGGTTTAAATGTATCTTTTAGTTGTTCACTTGTATCTATTTCACCAGTTTTTATACTACGAAGCTTTTTCTTCAACACATTTCTTGTCAACACCAACTGTTTTAAAATTTTCTCATCCAGGGCAAATAACAGGTATCAGCAATCATATCAGCTTTTCAGGAGCTGGTCTGGTTTTCAGATCAGCTTTTCAGGACCTGGTCTGGTTTTCAGATCAGCTTATCAGGACCTGGTCTGGTTTTCAGATCAGCTTTTCAGGACCTGGTCTGGTTTTCAGATCAGCTTTTCAGGACCTGGTCTGGTTTTCAGATCAGCTTTTCAGGACCTGGTCTGGTTTTCAGATCAGCTTATCAGGACCTGGTCTGGTTTTCAGATCAGCTTATCAGGAGCTGGTCTGGTTTTCAGATCAGCTTATCAGGAGCTGGTCTGGTTATCAGATCAGCTTATCAGGAGCTGGTCTGGTTTTCAGATCAGCTTATCAGGAGCTGATCTGATTTTTAGATCAGCTTATCAGGTAACAGATCAGGCTATCAGGAGCTATTCAGATTTTCATTTCAAGATATCTGAGTTAGATTTAGTTATCAGTGTACAAGTAGCTAGCCATTTATAACATTTATATACATGAAGTTTAAAGTCAGATGAAATACGAAAAAGTAAAGTTTTATCTAGTAAAATTATTTTCTATAACGATCATCGTTTAATTCACTATCTTTGCTTATAATCAAAAATCCATATTTATCCTTTCAACATGCTTTTTATTTTTCTCACCTAACTTAAACATTAAATATACATTATGATGATCTCTTATTAAATGTTTGGTGATTCTGGTGTAAGTTTTACATAAGTAGAATGAATCAACATTCTTATCTCTCCCCATACAAAAATATGCTTCCCATACGCATCATCGTTAAATATCATATTGGAATTACTTTGGACTGAAATAACAGATTCACTATCGGTAAATTTTGTAATATATTATTATTTTAATTGATGTAATTAATTTCTTCAGATATTTATATCTGGGGTGATATAAAGATTTTGAGTATAAATAAATGTTCTCAAAATTTAAGTCCATTAGGACTTTCTAGCAAGCCAATCATAGCGTTTTTTTTTTTTTTGTAATTTGACAGGTCAACTATTGTTGCACGAATAGAATTTGATATAAAGGAACTATGATTTATTTTTGAACTATCGTTCGATGATTCATCAATATTTCGTACCAAGGTATTTTAGGTTGTTTTACTAACCGCATTTATGTAGCTAAATACATTTTATAAATATTATCTCTTATAATAAAAAAATAAACTAATACAGCTATACCATATCAGAAAATATTTTCTGAAATCGTATAGCTGCATTAGTTTATTTTTTCTATAATAAGAGATAATGATCCACACTCATAATCAAAACAGCATAAAAATATCCTTTTTTTGACTATGAGTATGCATCAATATTTATGAAATGTGTTTAGTTACAAAAATGTGGTTAGTAAAACAAAGTATATTTTAACAGCCTTATTTATATCACTTATTAGGGCTTTATAAAGACTTTTTAAGAAAAAATTTTTATAAAAAATTTGTTTTAAAAAGCCTTTCCAAAGCCTTAATAAGTATTATAAATAAGGCTGTAAGAGTTTAAAATCAGTATTTTTTATGATAATACTGATTTGAAACTCTTAAAATATTCTTTGTTTTGACTATGAGTAGGGGCCATTATCTCTTATTATAGAAAAATTAAAAATGTAGCTATACGATATCAGAAAATATTTTCTGATATCGTATAGCTACATTTTTAATTTTTCTATAATAAGAGATAATATTTATGAAATACATTTCATAAATATTGGCGCATACTCATAGTAAAAACAACCTAAAAATACCTTGGTACGAAATATTGATGAATCATCAAAATTTCATACCATCCTATATTTATGTTGTTTTACTAATCGCATTTTGTAAATAAATGCATTTCATAAATATTATCTATTATTATAGAAATAATCAAATAGTATGGTTATATGATATTAGAAAACATGATTTCTGATATCATATAATCATACTATTTTATTTTTCTATAATAAGAGATAATGACTCATACTCATAGTCAAAACAAAGGATATTTATATGCTGTTTTGATTATGAGTATGCGTCAATATTTATGAAATGCATTTAGTTATAAAATGCGGTTAGTAAAACAAAGTATATTTTAAGTGTTTAAGACCACCATTTTATGGTAATACCGGTTTTAAACACTTAAAGCATAATTTGTTTTGACTATGAGCATGAGCTGATATTTATGAAATGGATTTTATAAATATTGACTCATACCCTTAGTCAAAACAACATAAATAATTCTTGGTACGAAATATTGATGATTCATCGAACGATAGTTCAAAAATAAATCATAGTTCCTTTATATCAAATTCTATTCGTGCAACAATAGTTGACCTGTCAAATTACGAAAAAAAAAACGCTATGATTGGCTTGCTAGAAAGTCCTAATGGACTTAAATTTTGAGAACATTTATTTATACTCAAAATCTTTATATCACCCCAGATATAAATATCTGAAGAAATTAATTACATCAATTAAAATAATAATATATTACAAAATTTACCGATAGTGAATCTGTTATTTCAGTCCAAAGTAATTCCAATATGATATTTAACGATGATGCGTATGGGAAGCATATTTTTGTATGGGGAGAGATAAGAATGTTGATTCATTCTACTTATGTAAAACTTACACCAGAATCACCAAACATTTAATAAGAGATCATCATAATGTATATTTAATGTTTAAGTTAGGTGAGAAAAATAAAAAGCATGTTGAAAGGATAAATATGGATTTTTGATTATAAGCAAAGATAGTGAATTAAACGATGATCGTTATAGAAAATAATTTTACTAGGTAAAACTTTACTTTTTCGTATTTCATCTGACTTTAAACTTCATGTATATAAATGTTATAAATGGCTAGCTACTTGTACACTGATAACTAAATCTGACTCAGATATCTTGAAATGAAAATCTGAACAGCTCCTGATAGCCTGATCTGTTACCTGATAAGCTGATCTAAAAATCAGATCAGCTCCTGATAAGCTGATCTGAAAACCAGACCAGCTCCTGATAAGCTGATCTGATAACCAGACCAGCTCCTGAAAAGCTGATCTGAAAACCAGACCAGGTCCTGATAAGCTGATCTGAAAACCAGACCAGGTCCTGAAAAGCTGATCTGAAAACCAGACCAGGTCCTGAAAAGCTGATCTGAAAACCAGACCAGCTCCTGAAAAGCTGATATGATTGCTGATACCTGTTATTTGCCCTGGATGAGAAAATTTTAAAACAGTTGGTGTTGACAAGAAATGTGTTGAAGAAAAAGCTTCGTAGTATAAAAACTGGTGAAATAGATACAAGTGAACAACTACAAGATACATTTAAACCTATAGCAGAAGAATTCATAAATAGTTCTAAAAATATTAAAAGAATTCTTATGAAAGAAGAAAGTAAAATCAAGACAGAAGTTGAAAATATACAAGTTTAAAGCCTGAGAAACCTTCACTAAAGATATAGACAAGTACCCCAAAAGAAACTAGTAGAAGGAACAATATTTGATAATACCATCATATTTAATGATGCTAATACTGAGAATGATGATGACGATTATTTTACTCATAGACTTCCAATTCTGAAGACATTTATACTGACTTATCAGTATTGGAAGGCATAAATGAATTAGATACAAACTATTGTTGATAGTTACATTAAACTGAATGAAGATAAAATACAAGACAAATTAATAATATAGCTTAAAGCATTAATATTCAAGAATATATTTAAATGCAAATTGAGGAACTACAACGTGAAATAAAATTAGAGAAAGAAGACAGTTATAAAATTGAAAAAGCAATTCTAAAAAGTAAATAATTAAAAACAAATTGAAGAGTTTACGGTTAAATATATAGATTAGAAAATTAACTACATGTTACTATAAATAGCTGAAAGTGCAAGATGTAGATCACAACACTTTCGAAAAAATCTGTGAAACAATTCAATGTCTTTAAAAAGGAATTTAGTTAACGAACTCCATATTAAATCTCAACAACTGTTTGTGCTTGTAGAGATGTAATGACAGGAATATATGATGTTTTATGGAGCTAAGTTAGGTGAAATGTAGAACTATTCTACAGAAAATAGAAATTGTTGATTTTTGAAGACTGTAATTGACACATTCTCAAAGTACAGCTGAAAATAAAAGCTGCACTCTAAAAACCAAGGCAATGGAAAATATTTTTGAAGTGGTACGGGTACCAAAAAACTTACAAACAGATGATTCTAAAGAATTTTTTAATAAATACTTGGGAAAACTCATACATAAATAGAAGATTAAACATTACTTAATATGAAAGCATCAATATTAGAATGATTTAATAGATCATTGAAAGGTATGATGTGAAAAGAATTAGCTTTAATGGTTCATATAAGTGGATTGGTATGTATTTATAAAGATTTACTCAATGCATGCAATAGAAAAGTTCATCGTACCATTAAAATGTCTCCTATTAAAGTCAACTCAACAAATGAGGAAAAGCTACTTAATATAGTATAAAGTAATTTGAAGAATGAATGTTGAATTTAAAAAAAATAAAATTAAAACGAAAAATCTAGTTTGTGTTGTTTTTGCAGGATTGATTAGGAATGATGAGTCTTAAGAAAGATAATTAACTAAATGTAGTGGAATTCTGGTCGGAATGAAATATTGCTAAAACTTCAGTGTTTAAAATGAACTATAACATAGTGCAATATTCAGCAGCACATCATATTATCACTTTTTATAAAGTTGTATGTATATTTTCCCATCGAAAGCGCTAGCACGCAAAATTTTACAATATGAAAATGGGATTATTATAGAAGATCTTCACTCTATTTATTTCTTTAGCTATCAGATCTTTAGAAAATATAGATAAACTACGGAAATTGGACTTTGATATCCAATCTTTAAGAATGTACATGTGTATGAATAAGTATCAAACAAACTTAGTGAATGAATATACGCTTCAACTAGAATCATGCTGAAGCATGCATAAATTTTAAAATGTACAGTAAACAGATCTTACTTTATATCTGTATCTGTATGAGTATTACATAAATTTATAGAAAAAAAAATGAAAGCATGCCGAAGCATGTATAATTTAAAAAAAAAAAAAATCCTCACGTCATACAATTTTGTAAGCAAAGAAATTTTATGATTTTGTGGTCAATGAAATACATACATATGTATCTACTTTGTAAAAATTCAAAAGAGCGAACTGGTATATTCTAATAGTAAAGATTTTTAATTGTAACACTCTACATCTCGGACTCTTACGTCACTATCGATAGAAGCATGCTAAGGCATGCATACTAGCAAAATATATAAAGCTGTTAGAAGGTGATGAAACAGCAATTGTATCTGGATCAACCCAACTCATGAATGTATTTTATACGGAGATGATTGATGGTGATGATGACGTTTTTTAAGTGAATAATCATTACATATGAATGCGACAGTGATTGACCCCTCAAACCTCATGTAGAAATACTTGAGGGGAAAAATTCTCTCAAAACATAGATATTTCATTGTTTCTAACACTTTATGAATACACTAACGGTGAATTGCTGGTAGAGGTAACTGAGTTATTTGAGATCGATTTGATACAATAGTTGTATATTAAACATGCATTTCTTTGTATCTAAACTAATTTCTACATACCTAATGTATATACCCACCAAAAAATTAGACAAAAATTCTCTATTCCAAGTAGTAAAATCTAAAAAAAGGAGTGGCACATTAGAAGAAAAAAAATAAATAAAAATAGAGACTGACTGACCAACTAATACGTACACTCTGCCCGATGGGCACGTATCGTAGAAGAAGACCATAACAAAATATCTTCTTATAAAGAAGCATTGGAAGAAGTTAGACGTTTAGTTAAGTTTGCAGAAGAAGACTACACAGCATTTGAGCCCTTGAAATATTTAGAATGCTATTATGGGGAGAAAATTATTAAAGAAAATGAAAAAAAAAAGTCATATAGAACATTAAATAAAAGCCATAGGTGCTCACCGTTCATAAAATAAACATATGTATATGTATCTTATTAATGTAAACATATTATCAGTATAAAGCAACAGAAATTTCGTCATACAAAGTCATCTTGTATCCTAGAGGAGCCGTCGATAGGGTATACCTAAATTATATGAAAACGAGTTCGTTTTCTGTTGATCGCTATTAAAGAAGAAAATATGTTTGTTCATTATGATTTAACTAATTTAAAAGTACATTTAAATTCAGTCTCATACCCGTACTTCTTAACATAAAAATTAAAAATAAATGTTATCCAATTCTATATTATACTATGTATCAAAAATTTCAAAAAAGCTGTTATATGAAAGAATCTCCAGCGCTTCTAACTGCATCAGAGTTAAAGAAAAAAAAACTCCTTTTATTCAATTTAATAAAATTTTAATTTGAAGCAGTAAGCAAATACATCAGCTTACTGCATTCTTATTCATAATCGTATAATAGAATATATAACCCCTAAAGGACAAAGTCTAAAAGTCTTATAAATTAAGAAATATAGAAAATAACATAATTTTTATAAACGCGTAAAGTTGCAAAAGTAATTCAAATGATTTCATCGCAAAAAACAAACAAAAAGCAGCGATTGTTTTCAACAATTATGAAAATAATAATTACAATATAAAACTCCCTTTTGATTTCCAATGTTTATCAATAAAAAATAAAAAATAAGTAAGTTAACTAACAACAAAAAAAACTATCAGTACCTAAGCTGGAGTGCCGGATCAGTTTCATTTAAAAATGTTTATACATTTTCAAAAAGCAAAGCAAGCTTTCCAAAATAAATGTAGAAGGCTATAGCTAGAAAAAATTTTATACCCTATACTTTAAAAAACTGTAAATTAAGTATAAGAAATATTTCTATTATAGTTACTATTACTATAGAGTATGTAAGCACATATCTTCAAGAATTCAGTTTTACTTACAACAGAAAATCCTCACAAACTTTTAAGTAAACGCAGATAAAAATTAAAATGTTTTTAATTTCATCAACAACAGACATCACATGACAAAAAATAAAATAAAAAATGTATTCAAAGATTGAATTGAACACTTATTTGTATGTACATATATATGTACATACATACATACATACATAAAATCAATTTGTAGATATGTATGTATACATATCAAATTTCTTATCAATGCTTAAGTATTTATTAGACCTACATCATGAAAATATATGAAGCGTCGTTTAGTTAAAGCACAATGCAAATATAAACAATCAATACACTCAGGGAAAATCTGCAGCTTAAAAATAAGAATTCATCACATTAATTCAATAATTTTTAATATAATAGAAAATGTATATTGAGATATCTACAAACTAATGAGTTTAATAAATGAATACTGTAAATTAATATTTTGTCCATATTGAAATAAGAAATTTCAATATGACTAAACCTTCGCTAATGGTTCTTATTAATTCAGCATGGTTCTTACTGATTTCAAGTTGGTTTTTCTCTGTGTGTAGATAACTCTTTCAGTCAAAGAAGACGAATGTAGTTAAATAAACAAAATCTGTAATATAAACAAATTTCACACAGACTGACTTCAACGCGAGACAAATTTAAGCATGAGAAAATATAAAGCAATCGTAAGTATAAAAGCATACTAGGATTAGGGAAGTCCAGATATATGATAGTATTTTATAGTACCATATGTCGATATTGAAAACAATTTATTTCTACCTACACATAAATACCAGCTCAAATACACACACATAGCAGAATTCATATAAGAAATATCCAAGAAAATTTCAACAACACCCCACCTTTTGCAAATCATGACGAGCCTTAAATTCTCCCTCAGATATACATACACAAATTCCCATGATCATACATACATATACAATATATAAGATTAATCTCAACAACACAACACTCTCACCTACCTGAAATTACAGATAGTCTTAAACTTCTACAGACGTCTATACACATAGATTCTCACGGCTACATATTACAAGAACACCTCGGCCCTAATAAATCACAATCATCTTAAATTCTTACAAAAATACATATATACATACATACACATAACCAATTTACCTCAACAACATCCTCACCCACCTCAAATCACGATCAGCCTTAAACTACTATAGACAGACACATCCACAAATCCCCATGGATACATATTACGTCAACAACCCTGCCCACCCAAATCATGGTCAGCCTTAAACTCCTACAGACATACAAACACACAGATTCCCCCGGTTGCATATTACTAGAACACCTCACCCCTCATAAATCACAATCAGCCTTAAGCTCCTACAGAAATACACACATTGAAATTCCTACAAACATACACATACACACACACACACACACACATACACATACATTCACACACAGCTACACACGCAATCGATCTACCTCAACTACACCCCGCCCCCTGCCAATCAAACCTTCACCTAAATTCTCACAGACAGACAGACACATCCACAAATTCCTATGGTTACATATTACGGCAACAACGCCGCCCACTCAAATCACGGTCAGCCTTAAATTCCCACAGTCTAGCAACACCTACATTAGCATTAGAAAAAATAACTTTCACGTTTTCCCGTCGTCATTAGGAAAAATCATTTTCCCGTCGGCATTTGAAAAAATTATATTCATTTTTTGCCGTCGGCATTTGAAAAAAATAATAATCATATATTGCAGTAGGCATTAGGAAAAATTATCATGTATTGCAGTAGGCATTAGGAAAAATTATCATGTATTGCAGTAGGCATTAGGAAAAATTATAATGTTTTGCCTTCGGTATTACGAAAAATCATTAGATGATTTTCCGTCAGCATTAGGAAAAACCATTTTCATGATTTTCCCCGTCGTCACATACACACATAAAAACCGCCAAACTATAAACCGCCTTAATACATTCACACAAAATATTCCACACACAAACTTCCCACGGTCAGGCAGGCAGACAGACAGACCGACAGACAGACATACACTTAATGTAAACAAAAACTCCTAATGTAAACAAAAAACTCCTAATGTAAACAAAAAAACTCCTTATATAAACAAAAAACTCCTTATGTAAACAAAAAAACACAAATTTCCAAGAATTTAACAATTTTCAAATTTTAATTACCCAAATTTAACAATTTGGGGGTGCACAGTGGAATGAATGCTTAATTTATCTGGACTAAAACCATAAATATTACCATTTCAATATCAAAAAAATAAAAGGATTTCTGGACAGCTAAGAACTTGTTCTAAAAGTACTGAAAATATTATATGAAAAATTAAATATTGAAAATATTACATGAAAAATTAATACTACCGAAGTTCGCAATAGCAAAACTCTGTAATATTTCCTAACAAATTGAGCTAGAATTTTTTAATTATTTTTGTCGAACTCAGCATCCTCAAAACCGTATAGACTGACCATCAAATAATTTTGACCTGCCAGGTTAGCGAACCGACCCACTGTGGGGCAGGATGAACAGTTCCCTACTACTACCCTCCTCAAGGGACAAATTGAAAATAAATGTAAGAGCAGGTACGAGGGATTTTGAAGCTTTCTTTAATAGATGCGTACATAAGCCATCACCGTCTGACTTGAATGAGTTTTTTTACCTCAAGAATTGTTTCCGATACATCAGCCTCAGACAGGACTAGTGAACCCAAACTTAGCTTAGAAGACACCACTGGAGCTGGGATATTATTTATGAACGGCTCAAAGTTGGATTTAAAAAATGAAGCGAACAAATTAGCAGCATCGTCACAAGGTTCAGAAATTGCTCCATCTAAACGAACTACTGATGGTATATCTGATGATTGTTTCTGATGAATTTATTGCGCAGATTTTTTAGCTTTTTTAGACCACTAGTATACCACGGCAATTTATAGGGCTTAATATTCTTTTTTGGAATGTTACTGTTGTTAACTAATAAGAGTCAAACGCGTGTGTTCAGTTTGAGAGTTGCAAAAGAACTAAACTTTTTTATTAGTTTCTCATTTACTACACAAATACAAATGCATCAATAGTGATGCATAAATGGAATGGTTATTCGGTTCACAATACGATCCCTGAATAAGCATTCAATTAAATATCTTATATTAATACATTAATTATTTCAAATAAAGTTAATAATTTGCTGTGAAACATATACAAATTAATTTTTATATCAAACCAAATTTGTGTACAAAAAACTTATGCTTGTCGGCTGGGACGCCCTTCGTAAAAATTTCGGCCAACATATTATTTTTTTCCAAATATTTTAGCTTGACTTCCTCACCTTCCACTTTTTCTCGTATAAACTTGATTCTAATGTCGATATGTTTTGTCCTGGACGAGTAGGAGTTATTTTGTGCAATCTGAATAGCGCTTTTATTACCGCAATATAACATAATTGACTTGGGTGTTTCCCCAGTCAACTCATACTCCAGTCGACGAAGCCATACGGATTCTTGAATTGCTGACACCATTGACAGGAATTCACCTTCTGTTGACGAAATTGCGACTGTGCGTTGTCTTTTGGAGTTCCAAGATATTGCCGCACCATGCATTGTAAAAATGTAGCCAGTTGTAGACCGTCTGTCATCAATGTTGCTAGCCCAATCGGCATCACAGTATCCAACGAGACCTTCGGATTCTTTGTAGATCAGACCTTTATTCATAGTACCTTTTAGGTACCTCATTACTCTTTTTACTGCAAGTCAGTGTACCTTCCCTGGATTTGTGTTGAAGCGACTGAGTAAATTTACGATATAGCAAATGTCCGGTCTTTAATTCTGCGCTGCGTACAGCAAACAACCAACAGCTTCCATATGAGGGATATTTTTCATTTTCTTTTCCTCCATATTTGTTTTTGGACACATTTTAAATGAAAGTTTCTGGTTAATATCCACCGGTGAGTTCACTAGATTACATTCATCCATTGAAAATCTTTTGATTACATTTGCAATATACTGTGATTGATCTATTTTCAAAGTACCAGCAGACTTCTAAATTCTCATACCTAGAACTGATGATGCTTCTCCTAAATCTTTCATACAAAAATGATTTGACAGTTTAGCCTTAAGTTTATTGTCGTCATGTTATTCGAAAACACCAATACGTCATCTACATATATGGCCACATACAAAATTTGATTATTGTCAATGCTGAAATAGACACATTGATCAGTTTCGCTTCTTTTCAGACTAAACTGCATAAGAATTTTGTTTAACGTTTTATTCCAAACACGGCTGGATTGTTTAAGTCCGTAAAGGGCTTTTTTCAATATACAAACACGGTTACTTCCATCATTGTAACCATCAGGTTGTTCCATGCAAATTTCCTCCTGGAGATCTCCATTCAGAAATGCGGTAACTACATCAAGCTGGTGTACATGTAATTCAAATTTAACAGCTAAAGCCAGAAAAACCTAATTGATGAGTAGCGAACCACTGCTGCGAAAGTCTCATAATAATCAACACCCTTTCGCTGACTATAGCCTCGTACAACCAATCTGGCCTTATGTCGAATTTTACTACCATTCGCATCATATTTTGTTCTGAACACCCATCTGCATTTGATTGGCTTTTTTCCAAGGGGTGGTTCCGATAACGTCCATGTATTGTTAATGGCTAAGGAGTTTATTTCATCATCCATAGCTGCACGCCATTCAGAGGCTTCTTCACAATTCAAGGCTTCTTCAATAGTGTTTGGATCTTTTGATACATAGCTCGTTGAACAAAAACTGTATTCATGTAAATATTTTTCAGCTAATCGCTCAGACCTTCGAAATTAAACTCGTTCATTAGAAATATCTTCTTGATTATAATCTGTAACGGCATCTTCAAACGTTAAGCTTTCCTCTGATTTGACATCATATTCCACCGTAAGACTGTCAGTTGATTCGTTGTTTTCATCATCAATCAATTGTTCTTGTTTGACTTCAGTCGACACATCACATACGTCATTGACATTGGAATTGACATTTCCATCAATATCAACTAAAAGCTTCGAAACGCTTTAGTAAAATTTTGTTCATTGTTACATACCTGATCCTCCATGAAAACAACATCACGGCTAATGATTATTTTCTTTGCGGATGGTTCAAGCAATCTGTACGCCTTTGCATGGGTACATTACCCTACGAAAATACAAGGAATAGACTGCTTGAAATTTGGAATGCTTCACTTTTGGAGTATGCACAAAAGCCTTGCAACCAAGACTCGAATATGATTTAGACATGGTTTTCTAGCAGACCATATCTCCTCTGAACAAATACTATTTTCTCGGCATGGTATTCTATTTAGTAAATAGGCTGGTGTCACTGCTGCTTCGGCCCAAAATTTCTCATCGACCCCAGAAACCAATATCATGCATCTAATACGGTCAACTATGGTGCGGTTTAGCCGTTCGGCCACACCGTTTTGCTCCGGTGTATATGGAGCTGTTTTTTGATGAATTATTCCATTTTCTCTTAGGAATTTCTGGAACACATTGTTCTCTTTGAACATTGATTTTCAGTCATGTTTTTAAACTTTTTAAAGACTGAGGTATTGCTCACAATCGGTGATAAAAATACCCTTCGCGAATAGTCATCTGTAAATGTCACAATAAACGGCGAGCCAGAAAATGGTTTTGTTTTAAAGGCCCCATCTTCTTTGAATGAGTTTTTCACTTGCTTTCCTCTAACAAAAATTGCACACTGATTAATATTCAATTTAAAATTGAGATCATGATCGTCTTTTATTTTCTTTAGGTTATTATTGCAAATATGGCCAAGGCGTCTGTGTCAGAGCTGGGCATCATTTTTTTTTTTGCCATCAAAGCTTTTTGTGTTGATTTCTTTGAAACGCAGTCCAATTTATATAAATTGTTATATAAACTCGCTGTTGCCATGAGTTCATTATTAACATCAAAAATTTTGCAATTGTTGTGCTCAAATATTACTCTCTTTCCATTTGCTGTTAGTTGTCTAACTGACAACAAATTTGCACATAGTTGCGGCACATATTCAACATTTTTTTATAATAGTTCTTGTTTCGCCTTCATCAGTTGATAAAAAACACTCAAAGCACCAACACATTCAACTTTTAGCTTGTTGTTGTTCGCCACAGTAACTTCCTTGCCCTGTCTTTCTTTAACATTCTCAAGTATTGCCTTTGTTTTCGACATGTGTGTTGTTGCGCTTGAGTCAATATATCATTCATCTGCGCAGTCTTCATTCGAAGTAAACAGCGATGCTAACAGAATTCTCGTTCGACTTTTTTACTTGCTGCTTGAATCCGTTATTATTGAAATTTTTATTTTGCATGTTAGGACAGTTTTTTATAAAATGGCCTTCTTTTTTACAACCATGACACTTGAAATTTTTGGATTTCTGATGTTTCTTGTGCAATACAAAAGCATTTTCTTCAGTTTTTACAGGATTGTCGAATTTGACATATTGCAAAAGCAAGTTCTTCACCATGTCCACGCTCAATTTTGTTTTAGAATTTTCTACAGCTAAAACAAGCGACCGGAAATCTTCTGGCAAACCTGCCAACATTAGAGATGCAACTAGCTCGTCATCAATATTCAACCCGGTATTTTTAACTTTTAGAGAGGTCATCACCATTTTGTTTACATTCTCTTCCATAGAGTCAAAATCGACCAACTTTAATTGCACCAACTGCTTCAATAACTCTACTTTTCTAGTCAAGCCAGTGTCTTCAAACGCATGTAATAACGCTTGCCACGCTTCCTTCGCTGTTACACAAGTAGCTATGTGAGCAAAATTATTTGGATCCACCATTAATGTTAACTCCGCCAAAGCAATTTCGTTCTTATCCTTATCAGCGGCAGTGGGTGCCTCCCTTAAACCCTCTTCTATAATTTTCCAGCATTGCTTCAATACAAGATACGATTTTGCATGTCGCTTCCAAATGTCACAATTTTCGCGACCACGCAATTTTTCAAATGGAAAAGATAAACTTGCCATTTTTCTAATCGTTTCACACACTTAAATATTAAAGCAATGAACTCTAAATGTGACAAAGGCCCATAACCTGTTGTTAACTAATAAGAGTCAAACGCGTGTGTTCAGTTTGAGGGTTGCAAAAAGGTCAACCCAATTAATAGAATCGATTATGGAATTAAGCACATCAAAATTACATAATTTAAAATTAAAATCATTAACAATCGCAAGTTGAGAATTTTTAAAAAACGTTAAATTAGAAATTTCAATAGTTAGAGGTTTATGATTAATATTTGACGGGAATATCCACAGTAAAGGAATATAAATTTGGTATTTAAGAGACTCTGGAATAAAGATAAGATCAAGAAAACGATTTAATTGATTATGAAAAGGTTATGATTGGCAAAGGTTAAGAGACATTAAACTGTCAATAAACTACATTCGTTGTGTTTGAAATGTGCGAGTACTTTGTAAAATGAATATAAAGCAATAATCAAAACAAAATTTTTCAAAAATATTTTAATTCATATTATATGTCTATTCAAAAATTGGCTTGTTTTTATGGTTAAGCAATTGTCTATATGCATTTCGTTCCCGCTTGTGGAACTCGTCAGTACACTTTTTTTTTATTAATAAATTCATTTATTTCAAAAATACAATTATATTACAAAGTACGTGCCCCTGCGCCTTGAAGGCATTTTAGAGGCGAGTTGGCAATAATATATTGCATAACTTAGCAAGTATTTTTGACCATAATTATATAATAAAAAAAAATTAAAAAAATATAAGAGAAAAAACATTTTATACTGTAATAATTACAAGTACATTAGAAGCTCCTCTATGTTTTGATGTAAAAATTTATTTAAACTACTTTTAAATAAAGAAATGCTATTTATGTTTTTCAAATTTGACGGTAAATCATTATATTCACGACTACCCATGTACTCGATGCGCTGCTTCGTTGTTTCCAGCCTGCACCATGCTACTGCTAAATTCATACTATTCCTTGTATTGAGTGAATGCTGATAACTTGAAAAACGTATGGTATGGTGACCAATGTTGTTTAAACACTTAAAAACATACATAAGTAATTGCATTTTGTAAATGCCATAAATAGGTAATACCGTTGGAAAAATATCGGTATATAACGATAAAGTTGAATGTGAGGTAGGAAGATTAGCTACCACTTTTAAAGCTTTGTTTTGCATACGTTGCAACTCTTTTAATTCAGAACTTCTCTTATATCCATACAACACAGCTAAATAATTAAAATGGCTTTGAACTAGTGCATTATAAATTAATAGTTTTGTTTTTTCATCAAATTTGTTCTTAAATTTGTATAGAAAGCCAATAGCTTGAGCTGTTTTTATCTTAAGATTCTGGATATGCTGACTCCAAGCAAGATTGCTTTGTAGTTGTATACCTAAATACTTAACAGAACTGACTTCCACGATTTCGTTTCCATCGACAAAAACACTAAAGTTGGTATGATCCGAGTATGGCTTGAATCTCATCAATCGAGTTTTGTCAGCATTTAAGAAAAGTTTATTTATTCTTGTAAACTCTGGTATTAATGCCGCATCTCGTTCTATATATACTTTGGCGACTGTCATGCTTGTAAGGGTAAAATAAACTGATGTCATCTGCATATATAAAGATTTTACCAGTAAGTTCAAGATTTTTCAAGTCATTAAGATCAATGGTAAACAATAAAGGTCCAAGTACGCTGGCACACCATGTTCAACTTCACGAAACGAACTTTTACGGTCATCAATCTGAACAAATTGCTTGCGGTTTCTCAAATAGCTTTCCAAAAGAGATAATTCTTTTCCACGTATACCATAGCACATAAGTTTTTGTAATAAGATGTCATGATCAATTAAGTCAAATGCCTTTGTAAAATCATAAAATAAACCTGCTACGCCACAATGTCCATTATCTAGACCTTTACAAATATAATTAACAACATTTACGACAGCTTCCTCTGTACCACACGCCTCTCGAAATCCATATTGAAAATCGTTTCGTAAGTTATGGGTTTTCATAAAAGTGGAAATTCGATTGTGCAAAATTCTTTCGAACACATTATCAATACTGGATAAAATAGCAATTGGTCTATACATATCGCACGTGCAACTATTGATTCCTTTTGGAATCGGTATTATCTTATGAATTTTTAGTATATCAGGATAAATGTTCCTATGCACCATATTATTACAAATATTTACCAAAATAGTAGTAAACTCATTATTATTACCTAATATAATTTTGGGTATTACATTATCATGTCCGGCGCTTTTATTTGGCTTTATCTTTAATATAACATTCTGTACTTCTTCAAATCTGTTGGAAGTTGTTAAATTTTTAGCTTGATATCCTTAATTGATTGAATGAAATAACTATTTAGGACCTCCGCTTTTTCAAGTGTTTCATTTAAAAACCTCCAGGTCTTTTTTGGATCATTTCGAATTTCATCTAGTTTATTTTTATAGAAGTTGTTCATAGATTCTTTACAAGATTTCTTTATAACGTTGCTAACTCTTTTCAGTATTTTTTGAATATCTAAGCTTCCAGGTATTTTTCGCCGTTGCTTTAAAAGTTTGTTTTTGTACCATATTAATTTTTGCAAATTAAACGTCATCCATGGAGTAATTTCTGCTCTAATGAAATATTTTTGTCTTTTCTCAAAGGTAGAGTTTCTGACGGCATCATCAACACAAGATACTATCTGAGATGTATCAATAGATGGATCTCCCGTAAGGTTTATATTCGGCAGATTGTTACGAATGTAATCATAAACACTATTGTAATTACAGCATAAAAAACAAGATTCTCTTAATATTTGGTTTTGAACTTCAATTCTTATTCTGCACGAAATAAGATTGTGGTCTGATAGTTCATATTCAACGGATTCAATAGACAAACAATTTGGAATGTTACTGTAAACATGATCTATGGATGTTCGCCTTGCCGGCCGAGTAATCAGTGTATGACAATTTTAAAATTTTTTAATTTAGTTAACAAACTCCGTATGTTTATAGTAAGACTCTTAATACTATATTGAGAATCACAATATGCACACATAATAAGTTTCAAAACTGCAAACAAAAATCTTTACAAAACAAGCATCTTTATTCAACTGTGCATCTATCGTGAAAAAATAAAAAAATACAAAATACGTGTGGCACTCGGGGACTGTCGCGGTAAAGCTATTGCTTAGCATTTTTTTTATCAACTTATGCAAATTAGTTTTTTTAATAAAAAACCTACGAATTGTCTGTTTGTGTTTATCATTTTTTGTCAAAAACAAATGCTCTTAAGTACGCCACATTGTTTTTCTGCATGTAAAAATCTGTTCTAGCAATACTGTATGTTAATGAAATCAATAGCATACTTTAGGGGTTAACATACACTGGGCGATTCAAATAAAGTAGTCTTAGGTTTTTTTCGTTACGGAATTTCTTGATTCCGTCGACACCCTCAAAGCCTGCCATAAAAGCCATGCAATAGCTTAAAAATAATTTAAAAAATTTGAATCAAAAAAATAATAAAGTGATAAAATAATCGGCTTAAATTAAGTTTAGTGACATAACGCCAAAATTAATAATCGGCTTAAATTAAGTTTAGTGGCATAACTCCAAAATTAATAAAAATTTGGTATCTGTTTGAAAATTAAAAAATAAAAATAAAAACTTAAATAAAAAAATTGCCAGCGAGCCTTAGTTTCCGAGTTATGGGCCTTTGAAGTTCTAGTATGAAATTGTGATTATATGGTGGAATTGATACAAATCAAGCTAAGGGGCAATTCTGAAAAAAACTATCCGATTGAAAATTAAAAAATAAGGAAAAAAAAATTAAATAAAAAAATTGTAAGCGAGTCTTAGTTTCTGAGTTATGGGCCTTTGAAATTCTTGTACGAAATTGTAATTATACATAGTATTTTCCTCAACGAATGTCGCCAATATTAGTATCATTTAAAAGCGTCATGTAGGGGAACACCATGGTGGAGAAAATCCTTAAGACCGGCCGAAGGCCGGCTGTGCAAAAAATCATTGGGTTTAAATATTCATTCCGTTCCGCGATTGAGGAAAGCATTTTATGTGCGGAAGCAAAATTTGCAATTATTCATTCCGTTCCCCCCAGGGGAGTCTATTTTGACTACGGGTGTTGCAACCCCGGGGCCCCAGCTGGGGTGATGTGGCTTTTTCCATTTACGTACCTTTGGTACATTACCCATAGAACTTATGTGTTACTACCCGATCTCTGAACGCAAACAGAGCAAAGGATGTGCACATATTTATAACAAAAGGAAGACAGGTCCTGTTGATGTCAGGTGCAGCGTCACCTAGAACTGCCCCTGAGTTCAAAAGACGATAGAGGTGAAGCCCTTGTGGTGGAACTTCGAGGTCTAATCAGAGGCTACTTCTGGTACCACGGGTGCCGGTTGCCCGACAGTTGAGCTTACTTGGAGTTGAATGTATTGCGGTCGTCAGAATGTTGCGCTGAAGTTAGTTGACTTCGTCCTACCATACGGGGTTAAAGGGATGATGCTGACTGTAGTAGGCACTAATATCTGGCGGCGAGCTTGCATTCTTCTCGGAATGGTTGCCGTACTGTGCCGGCAATGGTTGAGGAATTTTCTTGGGGACCTCGCTATAGGTGTATACACAACACCTTAGCATGGAAGCCGGAGAATTCTCGTGGTGGATGTGGTTGCTACCAAAAACGCTGGGAGAATAGTCTTGGCTTCCCAGTGTTAAATCAATGATAGTGGTTGGTCTGACGCGGTCAGCCAGACACTATTCTAGGTGCTGTTGCCATTCAACAGAAGCTGCTATGGGCACGGACATAGCAGCAGAGTTTAGATAGCTCAAATTACCTCAGCAAGGTAATTGAATATAGTACAGGGATAACTATATTCAAAGATTGCAACCTATGTGCCTTATGGAGTGGGCCATAGGTTCATTCTAAAAGGGTGCATGGGGGCGTTGGTCTGGCGTCTAACCCACACCCAGTGCTTTGGCACACGTGAGATTAGGCCGTAATGGCAGGTACTCACGTAAAGCACATCTTCATTCCGTTGCTGCGGTATTTTTCTCTAGTTTGCTTACGCTCAAAATTTATGACGGAAAGAACAAAATTGTAGGGAAAATAATACAAATTAGCAAAATTAAAACTTATTTTAATTTAGTTTGTTTAATTTTTATAAGAATATAAAAAAATTAAATAGAAGCAATTATTAATTTAATTAAACTTATGTATATTAAAATTTCTTTATTCCAACTTACTCTCTATGATTAATCTGTAACTCTTCTTTCTATATTTTGTTGTTTTTACGTTTCAAAAATATGTGTGTATGTATTTACATATGTATGTATGTAAATCTTTTATAATGTTTTTTTAACAACAGCCGATACTACACCACGTCAGAATTAATAAAAAACAGGGACGTTGACTCAATTTCACGGAAAGCGTATACCGCAGGAATGAATAATTGCAATTTGCATATCTTTCGATAGTTCCTTCCGTTGAATTTTCCTTTCCGTGCGGAATCAATAATACCACCCATTATTAGACATAATAACTTTGCAGGCAGAAAATCTTTATTAAGCTGCGCCATGTAGGGAGACACCATGGTGGAGAAAATTCTTAAGCCCGGCCAAAGGCCGTTCCTGCAGAAAATCATTATTATACAGAAAAACTTTGCCAGGCAGAAAATCTTTATTAAGCTGCGCCATGTAGGGAAAGACCATGATGGAGAAAATCCTTAAGCCCGGCTGTGCAGAAAATCATTATTAGACAGAAAAACTTTGCCAGGCAGAAAATCTTTATTAAGCTGCGCCATGTAGGGAAGCACCATTGTGGAGAAAATCCTTAAGCCCGGCCAAAGGCCGGCTGTGCAGAAAATCATAATTAGACAGAAAAACTTTGCCAGGCAGAAAATCTTTATTAAGCTGTGCCATGTAGGGAAACACCATGGTGGATTAAGCTGCGCCATGTAGGGAAATGACACTAATATTGGATAACATTTGTTGGAAAATACATCATGTAATCAGAATTTTGCACTACAATTTCAAAGGCCCATAACTCAGAAACTAAGCCTCGCTACAATATTTTTATTTAATTTTTTTTCCTTGTTTTTTAATTTTCAATCGGAGTTTTTTTAGAATTGCCCCTTTAGCTTGATTTGTTCAAATTCGACCATATAATCACAATTTCATGCTAGAACTTCAAAGGCCCATAACTCGGAAACTAAGGCTCGCCGCCAATTTTTTTATTTAAGTTTTTCTTTTTATTTTTTAATTTTCTAACAGATACCAAATTTGTATTAATTTTGGAGTTATGTCACTAAACTTAATTTGTCCCATTTTTACTGTCGTCTTAATCAGGCTTATTATGAACAGCAACATGTGGTTGATAAGAGAAATTTTTACAACAAAGTTGATAAATCGGTATTACGAAATGTTTGCGGTTGAAAAGAGGTATCAACCATCAACTACAAAATCACTATTGTGAATAGCTATCAACGGAAATTTATTCTCTTTTTTTCAACTACAAAATATTGGGAGAAAAATATTCAATCGAACTTATTTTGAAAATAAAATTTGTCTACTAATTTTTATTTTTGTCATTTGAAAGCTGTTATATTTTTTTCCTTCAAATGCATATTCACGATAGCGATTACCTACCTAATTATTCACAACTTTATTAATTGGTTTTGGTAATACCTATTTCAACCATAGTTGAAAATTTTTTTCAATTTTCAACCAGTTGGTGGTTGCTGTTCATAATAGACCTGATTAGGAGAAAAATATTCAATCGAACTTGTTTTGAAAATAAAATTTGTACTAATTTTTATTTTTATCATTTGATAGCTGTTATATTTTTTCCCCTTCAAATGCATATTCACAATAGCAAATACCTACTTCACAACTTTATCAACTTCTAGTCAATTGACTAGTCATTTGACTAGTAGCGATAGCCGACACTTCGGACACAGTGCCCAGTTAGTTTACTAGGGGCTTGATGAAAAAAATTACCAAATCATTTCGTCGGTTTGTTTCTGCTTTGATGTATGGGACAAAAATGTGTTTTCGAGAAAATCGATGAAGAATGTTTAGTTCATTAGTTTTATAAAAATACACGATAGAATTTTTTGTTTAATAATAAAAGTAATAGATACATATGTTTTTTATTCAAACTTAAAATTGATGAACTTTTTACATCCAAGATGAAAAGCTATTAGGACTTAAAGAAAAAATGACAAAAATCTTTGTCAACGCATGTCACAATCATAACAACAATATTTTTCACATCTAACAAGTCTTGTTCAAGTAGGTTACATTACTGTATATGTATATCTAAGTAGATAAAAAAGTGGAAACATCAGTTTTATTCATATAACATGACTTTTAGAGGAAAAACAAAGGAAGAAATAAAAGACGGTGAATATATTTAATAAAAGAAATTGTATTAATAACAAATAAATATCAATTCATTTCATTCACAATAATTAAATTTTTGTACTTTGCTTTGATTCACGTTCTTTGAGTGGAATATGCATTGATATGCATTATAACAGCTGCGAATAACAATATTAATACTTTTACGTGGGAAATGTGCCACATATCAAAAAAAATTTCCATGGCCGTAAAACAGACATTGATGAACATTGTACAACAATTGTGGAAATGACGCAAAATTGCACATCTATATCTCCAGATATATTCAAGATATCGAAAAACTGATGAAGAATTTGGAAAGAGGACACATTATTCATATATAATCAATCAATAACTCAATTTTTTTTAAATCTCCCACACATAAAAGCAGAAACAAACCGACGATTTGTGTACGTGTAATTTTTTGTCTCTCTAACTTATTAATTTCACTTAATTAAAACACATACATCTGAACTGCTTACTCTGCTTCTTTTTTTGCTAGTCACTGATTACATAAGCACTGGTAAACTATGACTAGTCAATGTTTACATATGTTCTCGTGGTACCTTCATAGCGAACAGTCGATTAGCGGAATTTTGCTTACATACTTAACAAACAAACAAAAAATTATACAAAAAAATATTCGTAATACATATTATTCGTAATAGGTACATACTGACTTTAATAAATAAGCTTTATGCTTTGCTAATATTTTTTAAATAGTAGAAATAACAAAAACAAAAAGAACCGCAAACAAAAAAACTTAATCAAAGTGAAATTGAGGAATACTCTAACGAGTACCTTAAAAACAAACAAACAATCATAAATAACCAAAACAAAAAAAGACCGCAAACAAAAAAAAACACAAACGAAGTACCATTGAGGAATTCTATGTATGAGTGCTTCAAATACAAAAAATTTTGAAGTGGGTTCTAACGGCAGAAATGCTTATTTTACTGTGAGTTCTGAAACTCTTAATGAAAACAATATAAAAATAAACCTGATGAAAGTCTTTTTTTAACGGAAGAGCCAATTTTTCGTCAGCGATCAATTTCGGTCTGTCCAATCAAATAGTAGTGCTTCATTAACATTACAGTTGCCTAGTACTTCATCATATAAGCCAGTAATATCATCCCCTTCAGGCTCGTGTTCATCACTTAACAAAGTTATCACTGCAGATAACAGCGGCTCGAAACTCAAGGTACAAGTCGGAATGGACAGTTATATAACCGTGGTAAAGCGTGGGCGAAGCACGAATTCATCAAAAATTTCAGCTGCTCCAAAAATATCTAGGGATAACAAGATGAGAACGACAAACCCGATGTATCCTGGAATAAAACATCCAAGTCGCCACCAATCTATTTGAGAGAAAAATTCAAATGCCCTTATTAAAAAATTAATTTCGGTCATTGGTGAGAATAAATTTCACATTGTCCCATTAAAACGTGTCAACATCGATGAAACGAAAATTCAAATTTATGACGAAAAAGATTTCCGCAAAATGGTTTCTGAATTTGAAAAAAATAAAACAAGCTTCTACACATACCAGCTTAAGAGTGCTAAAGGCCTGTAGATCGTATTGAAGGGCATATATTCCTATGTTGTTCCTGAAGAAATAAAAGATGCACTCGTCCTCCAGGGATTTAAGGTAAAAAATTTATCTAACATAATAAACAGAGAAAAGGTACCCCAACCCCTATTTCGTGTTGAACTGTAGCCGAATGATATATATATATATATATATATATATATATATATGTATATATATATATATATATAAAAAACGAGACTCATCCTATGTATACCTTTTATACGGAAAAATTACAGTTGAAGAGCCACATAAGCGTTCAGGTCCCGCTGCTAGTTGTACTAAACCAAAAGATCAACTGGAAAAAAATGCAGTAATTGTGGAGGTAATCACACCGCTAACTGCAGAGGTTGTCCTGTGTACTCGTCAAGCAGGCTATGGTGCAAAACCTAAATTAGCTCCAGTTCAAACAACCAACGCTTCCTCAGCCACTTTTGCGCAAATGAGCCAACCAGTTACTTCCCGTGTATCGTATGCAGATGCTGCTGAGACGAATTCAATTCCCACACAAAATGTTTCCCCACCAAATAATTCAACAAATACAAACTCAAACTTTAATTTTAATCGACTTGAAGCCACTATTAAAAATCTTGTGCAAACTATCAACAACTTTACAACAAATATGACTAGCATGATGCAAGAACTGCTAGGAATGCAGAATACACTGCTTCAAGCATTAATTAACAAGCTTTGCACACGTTAAAAATATGTTTCTGGAACGCAAACGGCATTCGCCAACATACAAATGAACTTGAGCACTTCCTTACGGAAAAAAATATTGATGCAATGTTGGTCTCTGAGACTCATTTGACTTCTAGAAGCCTCTTTAAAATGAATGGCTACACATTATGTGATACAAAGGACCCTAGAGGGAGAGCATGCGATGGATCAGCAATTCTAATAAAGTCAAGACTCAAGCACTATATTCTTGACAACATTTGTGAAGAACATCTACAAGCAAGAGATATCTGCATTGAGAATTTTTGTTCAAATTTCGTGATATCTTCAATTTACTCCCCTCCTAGATTTTCAATCACTGAGGATCAATACGAGAAGCTCTACAAATCTCTTGGACCTTGTTTCTTAGCAGCTGTCGACTACAATGCTAAGCATACGTTCTGGGGTTCGCGTCTTATTACGCCTAGAGGTAGGGCGTTGTTCAACACAATTTTAAAAATGGGCTTGGATATTATTTCGAGTGGGGAGCCCACTTACTGGCCTGCTGACGTACGAAAAATTCCGGATGTTATAGACTTTTGCGTCATAAAAAGTATTTCTAAGTATTGAATCTAACATTGCCAATCTCAACGAGAATATTAAACAGGCTGCTGAACATGCCACTACCTCCCATCCGCAGACTGGGTTTAATAAAATTTATTCTACAGACATTGAACGTCTCGTACAAGAAAAAAGAAGAGCTAGAAGGGAATGGCAACAGCACAGATCACACCAAAATAAAATTAGATTTAAAGAGTGCACGAAACGACTCCAAGAGTTGCTTGCATCTGAGAAAACTGCATTTTTTAAAAATTATCTGGAAGGTCTTGATGTCACACCAGCATCTAATTTCTCTTTATGGCGCGCTGCTAGAAAGCTTAAAACACCCGTTGAGTTTAAACCACCTCTGCGCACTTCGACCGGTGATTGGGCAAGAAGCGATACTGAA
This sequence comes from Tachina grossa, assembly GCA_949987645.1. Classification (NCBI taxonomy): domain Eukaryota; kingdom Metazoa; phylum Arthropoda; class Insecta; order Diptera; family Tachinidae; genus Tachina; species Tachina grossa. Next base: position 103,886,088 of record OX465274.1, on the reverse strand, counting down.
AAAGGTAAAATATTTGCTGAGCATTTAAAATACGTATTTACCCCAAATACATGTATGGTGTTGCTGATTTGCCGAGTGTAGTTGCTCTTCCCCCTCGACCCTTAAACTTTATGATGAGTGATGTACATAAACTAATTGCTGACCTCAACCCGAAGAAGCTCCAGGTATTGATGGTATTAGTAACAAGATGCTGATGAATCTGCCTCGCACTGCAATTGAATCTTACTATTTATCTTTAATGCCATATTACGACTAGAGTATTATCCGCACAGCTGGAAGCTTGCTAAGGTCAAAATGATCACCAAGTCGAGCAAAGATCTTACCAAAGCTGAGTCTTACAGGCCAATAAGTTTACTATCAACAATATCAAAGCTTTTCGAAAAGCTGGTCATGACAAAATTGTCCCCAATTCTAACTGATAGTGGGTGCCTACCGGACCATCAATTTGGTTTTAGAAGTCAGCATACTATTGAATAAGTTATAAGAAGAACATTTGAAGAAAAGAAGTATTGTTCTACTCTCTTTATTGATGTTTCCCAGGCATTTGATAAAGTATGGCATGAAGGCCTAATTTTAAAATTGAAGACATATCTACCAATAAATTTTCTAAAGCTATTTGAAAGTTATATTCTATCCCGGAAATTCATTGTTGTGGAAGGAGACTTCATGAGTGTTCCCGCATCTATCTCTGCCGGTGTGCCACAGGGGAGTATACTGGGACCAGTTTTGTATTTGATTTATACTCGTGATATGCCTGTTAGCACTAATATCCATACATCTACTTTTGCCGATGATACAGCCTTCTTTAGCATGCACGAAACCCCCACGAGGCATAGCGATATCTTCAGGAACATAACAAACTTGAACTATGGTTAAAGTTATGGAGAATTAAAGTAAATGAGCAGAAGTGTGCGCAGGTAACATTTACTATACGAAAAGATACTTGTTCCCCCATTAGAATCAATAATCAAATTGTTCCTCAACATTCACCTGTAAAATATCTTGGTATACACCTTGATCGACGGCTTACATGGAAACAACACATTGATTCTAAGCTAACACAAATGAAACTAAAATTAGCTCAGGTACATTGGCTGATTGGTAGAAATTCAACTCTCAGTGTAGATTGCAAACTTTTGATATACAAGTCCCTTTTGAAACCTATATGGTGCTACGGAATTCAACTATGGGGCACTGCTTCAGCTTCCAATGTCGAGAGAATCCAACGAAGGCAAAACAAAATTTTACGTATGATAACTTCGGCTCCATGGTACATCAAAAATTCAAATATACATCGTGATTTGAATATGCCACTACATAGTGATTGAAGAAATTGCAAAGTACGCATGCAAATATTTAACAAAACGCGAATCACATCCTAATCCGCTTGCTCGTAATATTTTGAACTTTACTGGACACATCCGCTTAAAAAAGAGGGACACAAGGGCTCTTATACTCAACACTCCAGATGGGACTACTTGAAAATACTTTTTTTTTCCTTTTTGATTATCACTACTTATGTATTATTTATAACTATCACTAAGTTTGTGTCCGACAGTGGTCGGGGCTAAAAAGTATATTCTAGATTTAAGATTTGAATACTTATTGTTAGTTCATATTTGAAGATACAATAAATAAATACATGCATTAAAAAAAATGTTTACATAGAGACTGGTCAACTCTTACTAGTCAAGGTATACGTAGAAACTGGTAAAATGTAGCTTTTAAATAAATATACATAATTTTTATGTTATTTCAATTGTTTTTTATGATAAGAAAATAGAGAAATAAGTAATATTCATGTATATATGTATATACAATTTAATATATAAAATAACGTAAGTGGTACCACTCAAGTCTTCTTCACGCTTTTCTCCACCTCCAACACACCTTGCTTTTTTTAAATATCTAAAATTTTAAAAAGAAATACATATATAAATGTATAAATTAAATTAAACTTTTTAATTTGTTTTATGGAGTATTGTTAACTTCACTTAACTTTCTTAGCACTTGTATAAATTTTCTTTTACAGACTGAACGAATTCTATATTTTATACTACGTTTAGGTTGAATCACATGCTTCGCTCTCTGAATCATGTTTGTGAATCTTGTCGTTTGCACGAACCCTTCGTGCTTCATGTACAGCGTGCCAATTTAGTGTTTTTCGCACTAGATTTAGTGCTTTTTAATTCATAACAGTCTGGAATTTTTCAACTTGGTGCTTTTTTTTTAAAGGCACTAAGTTCGTACTTTTTTACCTTTAATTTTAGTGCCTTTAGTGCGTTTTACAAATCCACCAAATAATAACTTGTGATAGTCTGGTGGCTTTATACAAAACACCAAATAAGCGTTTGCACTTTTCTGTCTGATTGCACTCCTTTTAGATACGCAAAGTTTCCTTTGCAGAATGTTAATATAGATGGGTGAAATACAGAGGAAGAATAAATTTATCTTTCACAGTGAGAAAAAATTGCTATTACGAAAAAAAAACTATTGATTGTACAAGGAACCTTATCAGCCCAATCATGAATATTCCCCCTTAATTCATTTCTCACGGAAAATAATTTTCTCGAGAAAAACTTCCTCCAATCAAATTCCTTGGGAACAAAAAAGAGTAATACGTCGCATCGCCACAGTACGAAGCTCGTTGTTTTGCTTGTTTGTTGACATTTTGTTTCTCCCTTTTTTTTGTAGTGAGAGAGTAAAGAAAATTATTAACATTTACCAATTTGTAAAAATATGTAAAAATAAGTTTAAAAATGATTTATTTGGGCATTACTTGTGTTTTTCCACATACAAGAACTATAAAATAGAAGTTTATGTATATAAATTCTTGTTTAATGGAGCATTAAGTGTATTTTTATGTAGACTCCTTCCTGTTTTGCAAGTGAAAGATTTTTAGTGAAAAAAGCAAGTTCAACTGCGTTCATAATACCTACTTTTTTCCCGGGGAGTTTTTTTATTCCCGCATTTGGTAAAAAGAGGGAAAAAACAAATTCATAATAGGAGAAAAGGGAAAAGTGAGAAAACTCGGGCGGAATTTTTGTTTATGATTGGGCTGTATATGTATGAAATTAGAGCCAAATTGCCAAATAATTTTAAAATTAAAATAAACTTAGTCTATTCAGCGTTAAGAATATATTTCTAGAAATTACAGGGATCCATACACGTTATAAAATGTAAATGTATTGCTTCTAGCTGGTTTACAAACACTCTTCTGCAAAGCGGTAATTTTTGCTGGCATGGTGAAATTAAAGAAATAGAACGAACTATCAGACATATTAACATTGCCATGTTCAAATACTGAGGTGGAAAGAACTTTAAGCAGCAATAAGTATTTTAAAAGTAACGCCGGGTTACCACCCGTGTGGCATGTAGCCACTAATTAATAATAAAAACAGTTTGATTTAGACACGTATTTATTAAGTTAAACAGTTTCGTACATAACTAATAGACAATTTTATAGAATCCGACGTGAGTGATTGGAAACTGTTTAAATCAATAAATATATGTCTGAATCAAACAGTCCTTCGTTAGTAATTAGTTGGTTACGCTTTTTTGGGCAAATGACACACAAGAAATGCCAGATGTAAACTAAGCCTAAGTTATAAATAGAATATTCATTTTTTATACATCAAATTATTTAATTCATATAAAATACGGTCTAAAAAGAAAAGACATGTTATTTAGAATGTAACATACATCATGTAAAAATTAATTCAGATGAAACGCCTAAAAAATCAAATTGTTTTATTAAACCAGTTTTATTGCCAGAGAAAATAGATGAAACGACTTTTTCCTTAATCGAGGAGTATAATTATGTATATATTAATATAAATATGTACATATGACTTTCTGTTAAAGTATTTATACACATCCATACATAAATAGTTTATGTTAACCCTGAAGAAAGTGCGAATAGTGAAATTGTGGTGACGTCAGTAGTACTACTGTCCAGGTGTACCACAGCCAATGGTATCATCTATTGACATTTAACATTAGCTTGTCATTGAATATCCACCACTAGACTGTAGCACTACTGACTAAGTAGTTATTTTGGGACCACATGGAGACATTGGCACCAAAGATTCACTAGTAAATCTTAGGGACTCTAGTCTACAATATCGATATTTCCTCGCTCGTTGTCAATAGTGAGATTATCAATAGTGATACTGACTAGGTGTATTGAGAAGATAGTTCTTTTACGACCATATGGAGATATTTGAACCAAAGACTCACTAGTAGATTTTAGTGACCCTCGTCTACATATATTTATTTAATATTATTGCACAGCATAATAACCCTGCAGAAAGTGCGCATAGTGAAAATGTACTGAGTCGCTTTTGACTTTGTCACCAGTACTACTCTACAATTATTCTCCATACAATACTTTGTGCTATAGACATTTAGCATGTGCTTGTCATTGAAAATCTACTAGTAACACTAAAACAATTGACTAGGTAGTGAATTGATAGTTCTTATGGGAACATGGAGACATACCAACTAGACATTGACTGGTACATTTCTATACCTTACGTACATAAAAATTTATGTATATTACCTATAAAAAAAATGAAACACAAAAAATATTCGTAGTACATATTATTCGTAATAGGTACATACTGCTTTAATAAATAATCTTTATGCTTTGCTAATATTTTTACATAGTAAAAATAACAAAAACAAAAAAAAACGCAAACAAAAAAAATTAAACAAAGTGATATTGAGGAATACTATATATGCGTACCTCTAAACAAATAAACAATCATAAATAACAAAAACAAAAAAAGACCGCAAACAAAAAAAAAACAAACGAATATCCCTTGAGGAATTCTTTGTATGAGTGCCTCAAATACAAAAAAATTTGAAGTGAGTTCTAACGGCAGAAATGCTTATTTTACTGTGAGTTCTGAAACTCTTAACGAAAAAAATATAAATAATAAATCTGATGAAAGTCTTTTTTTTAACGTCAAAGCCAATTTTTCGTCAGCGATCAACTTCGCTTTGTCCAATGCCAAATAGTAATGATGCATTAACATTACAGTTGCCTAGTACTTCTTCATATAAGCCAGTAATATCATCCCCTTCAGGCTCGTGTTCATCACTTAACAAAGTTATCACTACAGATAACAGCGGCTCGAAACTCAAGGTACAAGTCGGAATTTACAGATATATAACCGCGGTAAAGCGTGGGCGAAGCCCGAATTCTTCAAAAATTTCATCTGCTCCAAAAATGTCTAGGGATAACAGCGCAGCCTCAACTAATCGCCAAAACCGCTTTAAAATTTTGCAAGACGACAACGACAAACCCGAGGTATCCTCGAATAAAATATCCCAGCCGCCACCAATCTATTTGAGACAAAAAAAATTCAAATGCCCTTATTAAAAAATTAATTTCGGTCATTGGTGAGAATAAATTTCACATTGTTCCAATAAAACGTGGCAACATCGATGAAACTAAAGTCCAAATTTATGACGAAAAAGACTTCCGCAAAATGGTTGCTGAATTTGAAAAAAATAAAACAAGCTTCTACACATACCAGCTTAAGAGCGCTAAAGGCATGCAGATCGTATTGAAGGGCATAGATTCTTATGTTGTTCCCGAAGAAATAAAAGATGCACTCGTCCTCCAGGGGTTTCAGGTAAAAATGTGTCCAATATAATAACAATAGAGAGAAGATTCCCCAACCCCTATTTCGTGTTGAACTTGAGCCTAATGATATAAAATTAAAAAAAAATGAAACGCATCCAATTTATAATTTGAAATTTCTCTTGTAGCGAAAAATCACAGTTGAAGAGCCACATAAGCGTTCAGGTCCTGTACAGTGCCATAATTGCCAAGAATATGGCCATACAAAAACATACTGCAATTTACCCTCTGTTTGTGTTGTGTGCGGCGAATTACACGGCACTGCTAGTTGCAATAAGCCAAAAGATCAAAGTGATAAAAAATGCAGTAATTGTGGAGGTAATCACACCGCTAACTACAGAGGTTGTCCTGTGTACTCTTTCGTAAAGAAGACTATGGTGCAAAAACCTAAATTAGCTCCAGCTCAATCAGCAAACGCTTACTCTGCCACTTTTGCGCAAATGAGCCAACCAGTTACTTCCCGTGTATCGTATGCAGATGCTGCTAAGACAAATTCAATTCCCACACAAAATTTTTCCCCGCCAAATAATTCAAAAAAATACTGACACAAGCTTTAATTTTAATCGCCTTGAAGCTACTATTGAAAATCTGGTGCAAACTATAAACAATTTTACAGCAAATATGACTAGCATGATGCAAGAAATGCTGCGAATGCAGAATACTCTGCTTCAAGCATTAATTAATAAGCCATGAACACGTTAACAATATGTTTCTGGAACGCAAACGGCATTCGCCAACATAAAAATGAACGTGAGCACTTCCTCACGGAAAAAAATATTGATGTAATGTTAGTATCTGAGACTCATTTGACTTCGGGAAGTCTTTTTAAAATTTATGGCTACACTATATATGATACAAAGGACCCTAGAGGAAGGGCTTGCGGTGGATCAGCAATTCTAATAAAGTCAAGACTCAAGCACTATGTTCTTGATAACATTTGTGAAGAACACCTACAAGCAACAAATATTGGCATTGAAAGTTTTTGTACAAATTTTGTTATATCATGAGGATTATATATGAGGATTTCTACAAATCTCTTGAACCTTGTTTTGTAGCAGCTGGCGACTACAATGCTAAGCATACGTTCTGGGGTTCGCGTCTTATTACCCCCAGAGGTCGAGCATTGTTCAACACTATTTCAAAAATGGGCTTGGATGTCATTTCGAGTGGGGAGCCCACTTATTGGCCTACTGACATACAAAAAATTCCGGATGTTATAGATTTCGGCGTCATAAAAAATATCTCTAGGGATTTAATTCAAGTTCAAGCTTCTCTTGATCTTTCGTCCGATCACTCTCCGACGATCATTACAATTTGTAGTCCATTAAGAAGTAACTTACCTGACCCATATGTGAAGATGATCAATCGTGTTAATTGGCTGGGGTTCAAAAAATATCTCAGTAGTCATTGTACGGAAAACATTACGCTTAGAACATCCGATGATATTGAATCTAACATTGCCAATCTCAGCGAGAATATTAAACAGGCTGCTGAACATGCCACTATCTCCCATCCGCAGACTGGGTTTAATAAAATTTATTCTACAGACATTGAACGTCTCGTACGTGAAAAAAGAAGAGCTAGAAGGGAATGGCAACACCACAGATCACCACAAAATAAAATCAGATTTAAAGAGTGCACTAAACGCCTCCAAGAGTTGCTTGCATCTGAAAAAACTGCATCTCTTAAAAATTATCTGGAAGGTCTTGATGTCACACCAGCGTCTAATTACTCTTTGTGGCGCGCTGCTAGAAAACTTAAAACACCCATTGAGTATAAGCCACCTCTACGCACATCTTCCGGAAGTTGGGCAAGAAGCGATACTGAAAAAGGTAAAATATTTGCTGAGCACTTAAAATCCGTTTTTACGCCAGACATATGTACTGGTGTTGCTGATTTGCCGAATGTAGTCGCTCTACCCCCTCAACACATAAAGTTTAAGACGCGTGATTTACAAAAATTAATTGCCGAACTCAACCCGAAGAAAGCTCCGGGTATTGATGGAATAAGTAACCAGATGCTTATGAACTTGCCTCGTATTGCAATGAGAATCCTATTATTCATATTTAATGCCATTTAACGACTGGAGTATTATCCACACAGCTGGAAGCTTGCCAAGGTTACAATGATTCCAAAGCCGGGCAAAGATCTAACCAAGGCTGAGTCATATAGGCCAATAAGTCTACTATCAACTATGTCAAAGCTTTTCGAAAAACTGCTCAAAACAAAATTGTCCCCAATTCTAATTAGTAGTGGGTGCATACCAGACCATCAATTTGGTTTTAGAAGTCAGCATAGCACCATTGAACAAACTCGCAGATTGGTTCAATTTATAAGAAGAACTTTTGAGGAAAAAAAGTATTGTTCTGCGCTCTTTATTGACGTTTCCCAGGCATTTGATAAAGTGTGGCATGAAGGCCTTATTTTAAAATTGAAGACTTACTTACCAATAAACATTTTAAATCTTTTGGAAAGTTACATTATTTCCCGTAAGTTCACTGTTGTGGAAGGAGACTTTACGAGTAGGCCTGAAACTATTTCATCCGGTGTGCCACAGGGGAGCCTACTGGGACCAGTTTTATATTTGATTTATACTTGTGATATGCCTGTGAGCAGTAGTATCCATACTTCCACATTTGCCGACGATACAGCCTGCCTTAGTATGCACGAAAACCCTGATGAGGCATCCCGCAAACTCCAGGAACACATTAGCCAGATGGATCTTTGGTTAAACTTATGGAGAATTAAAGTCAATGAACAAAAGTGTGTCCATATAACGTTCACCCTAAGAAGAGATACTTGCTCCCCCATTCGGATTAACAATCAAGTTGTTCCTCAACATTCACATGTGAAATATCTTGGTATACATCTTGATCGACGACTTACATGGAAACACCACATTGACTCTAAGTTAACTCAAATGAAACTTAAATTAACTCAGGTACATTGGCTGATTGGTAGAAATTCAACACTTAGCCTAGATGGCAAACTTTTAATATACAAGTCGCTTTTAAAGCCAATATGGTGTTACGGAATTCAACTATGGGGCACTGCTTCAGCTTCAAATGTAGAGAAAATTCAACGAAGGCAAAATAAAATTTTACGCATGATAATATCGGCTCCATGGTACATCAAAAATTCAAATATACATCGCGATTTGAATATGCCACTAGTGACTGAAGAAATTGTAAAATACGCAGGCAAATATCTAACAAAACTCGAGTCACATCCTAATCCGCTTGCTCGTAATATTTTGAACTTTACTGGGCACATCCGCTTAAAAAAGATAGATACACGGGCTCTAATATTCAACACTTTAGATGATGAAGCTGCTTGAAAACACCTTTTTCTTTTTGTTGCTTATCACTACTTATGTATTATTAATAACTATCACTAAGCTTATGTCTGACATTGGACGGGCCTAATAATTTTTTTTATAGATTTAAGTTTTGAATACTTATTGTTAGTTCATATTTGAAGATACAATAAATAAAAAAACATGCATTAAAAAAAAATAAAAAATGTATATTGACAAGTTGTTGCAAAATCCACCAGAAATGCACCACATCTGTTTTCTCTATTTCTTTTATACTGACGAATAGAAGAGAAATTGTAGACAATGTCACTACTACTAGAATTTTAGTGTTGACATAGGGACACTTGGCCCCAGTCTGACTGCAGGGAAGAAAGAAAAACAAACTATTGACGTGTTCATTGACAATATCAGCAGATATACACTAGAACTGTATCTACTCGCGCAAAAAAGGAAAGTTGTCGACATTTTAACTAGTGCTATTGTCGCTGGAGAAAGAGTATTGACATAGAGACATATGGTTCTAGGCTGACTAGAGGGAATTAATTGACACATACATACATATTTATACGTATACTAAGCTGACCCACCAGACTTCGTACTGCCTCATTTAATAAATGAAAGACCTAAACTTTTGTATAAAATAATCTTAAAACAAACAAACCTATATACAGCCTTTTACCATTTTTTTGGTATCCGTATTTAATAAAAAAGCATTTTTTGAATGAAGCATGAAGTTTTATTATTATTTTCGAAGCATCATGTTGCTTACTTACAAAACAGAGTTTTCCTGAAATACTGGCTATTTATAAGGTTTAAATTTCATATTGACAAACACCCAGTCTGATACAGTTTGTTAATCAATTTAAAGCTTTCTCATAAACTATATTTTTTGTTTTGTTTTGTGGTTCGTAAATAAACAAAGAACACGCGACGTATAATTGTCCATGCGCGAAACAGGGAAACTCCAAGTTGATTCCGCAAACTTCTTCCACTGTCCTTGCGATTTATTCATGGTCATCGCAAAGACCAGACGTGCTGGAAATTGTAAGCATCTAAAATCAAATGGTAAATCCGTTGGAATCATTGGTATCCGCGGGATCAAGACATCCTCTCCTTTGTACTGTCCTTTTATGATTGTTGCCTCAATGACGTTATTCATCAGCTTTTTCACAGCCAGTGTTGTTCCATTGCACAGTCGACATTGATGAATGTTACGCAGCATGATCACAACTGATCCAACTTTTAACTGCAAATTGTGAGGTGGTAATCCAGTCAATTCCAGTGAATTTAAAAACTCCGTGGGATAGTTGACTACGTCATCCTGGTTCATAACGGTGTCGACTGATTTGAAGGAAACCAACTGTCCTGGAAGAAAATTCTAAATGGTCGCATTGAGATCTTCGGCATCTTTATTTTTCGCCGCCAATGTTGCTCGTTCACCCAGCCAATTATGGCAATTTAATTTTTGCGCTATATATGGGAAAACACGCTGAATAAGCTCCTCCTTTGAGTCTGTGATGTGACAAATCTGTTGGCAATGTGATGAATCTGGTCAAGGTGTCCACTGCAACTTTGTTATTTCCAATGTCTAACAACTGCTTCGCAAACACATTCCAGTTTCATCTTGTTGCAAAAATACTCGCATGTTAGTTGTTAATTGGAGTGTCTTTACATACTGCCACAAATTCGATGATTTTAGGCATGCATTTAGTTCATCAGCAACAGCTGATTGGGGAATAACTGGAAGAGTCTGACGAAAATCACAAATATCAGAAAACGAGCACATTACTTGGAATGTCACTTACACAAAGGATCACCAAAGTAAAGAACTTTCTCATGCACTCATAGATATTGTAACACAATATCGCAATACTTTTTCCGTGTTCTGAAGTGCGACAGAATGGATTGACATATTAGTTGGTTGCCAAATCTAATGTCAAATATTATGGTTGCGTTCAGAAATTTAATTTGTGACAAAACTTAATATTTATCAATCTATATAAAACAAAATAATTTGATAGATTAACAACTGAAGTCAGCTAAAATTAAGTTTGAATAGCAATAAAGTTCAAATTGACTCTACATTTTATTTAGAAAACGTTTATATGGGAAAAAAGAAAAGTACTGTTTTTAGGGTTTTCCCGGCAATTATTCGAAATTTTCTCACCTTTTAAACCTTCCCTAGACCTTCACGAACATTTCAAGACCAAGATAAGATAAATCCGTTCAGCCGTTCTCGAGTTTTAGTCAGCCTAACGAACAGCAATTGATGTTTATATATGTGACGCGCAAAATAGAAAGGGACCTAAGGGTAAAAACCTGTTTTGCTCAGGAGAGCCATTTTGAAGATTTAAATACGTGTATCTTTGCTGTACCATCACTGAATAAAACTCGCATATCTCTGGGAGGGAACACTTTTGGGGCATGGGATCGGTCTCATTCGATGCTCAGATGTTGTCCACAAAGTTGAATTTTTTTTACCCTTAGGTCCCTTTCTCTATGCGCTGTCACATATATAGATATAATAAATATTATGTACAAATAAAAACTACCCTGCAGAAAGTGCGAATAGTGAAATTGTGGTGATTTACTAGTGACGTTGTCAGTAGCACTAGTGACCAAGTGTACCCCAGCCAATGGTATCATCTAATGACATTTAACATTAGCTTGTCATTGAAAATCCACCACTAGACTATAGCACTACTGACTTAGTAGTTCTTTCGGGACCACATGGAGACATTGGCAGCAAATATTCACTAGTAAATTTTAGGGGCTCTAGTCTACAATATCGATATGTCCTCTCTCGTTGTCAATAGTAAACTTATGGTGTTTTTCTAGTGACATTTTCAATAGTGTTACTGACTAGGTGTACCCCAGCCAATGCAAATGCCTATTGACAAATAACATAGGGTTGCCATTCAAATGCTATCAGTAGACTTTAGCACTATTTAGAAGGTAGTTCTTTTACGACCATATGGAGATATTTGAACCGGAGATTCACTAGTAGATTTTAGTGACCCTCGTCTACATATATTTATTTAATATTATTGCACAACATAATAAAAAAGAAAAACAAACTATTGACGCGTTCAGTGACAATATCACCAGAAATACACTAGAACTGTCGTCTCTAACGTATCTCTACTCACGCATAAAAGGAAAGTTGTCGACATTTTAACTAGTGCAATTGTCGCTGGAGAAAGAGTATTGACATAGAGACATATGGTTCTAAGTTGACTAGAGGGTAGTTTATTTAAATAAAAGTGTTTCAGATTATTTTGTGTGCGTTTGTAGTGGCAATTAGTGAGTTTTATAATGTAAGTAAAAAGAAAAATATAAAGAAAATTACTTGGTGCATTCATATATCTACATAAGTATGTATGTAGTGTAGTAACCCGCAAGCCATACCACAATTGTGGGGATGAAAATGACATACATGCTTATGCTCTTTTATTTAGTCTAGTTTAGTGAGAAAGCGATGAATGAAGTTGTGCACGCATGTACGAATTTTTTCCTGGTTTTTTGTTTATATATTTTAAATATTATTTTTGACGATCCCGCTTCAGGAGCCTGGCTTTTTTTTCGTTCTTTGTCAAGCTACTTAATTTAATGATTATATAACACAGATTGAGTCCCAAAAAATATGTGTGCTCAGTCATTATTAATGAACTTAAGCTTAAAATCTCACAATGTGGAGAGGAAATATTTTTTTATTATTGAATACTTAAATCAATGGGATACTGCCTAACAAGAAGTTGAAACTCCTACGTGGAAAGATGTTTAATCCAATTTTGTGTTCATTATGGATAAAAGAAATGACTTAAACATATTTGATGAATTAGCTCTTGTTAAAAGATATATGTACTTCTTTAGAAAAATTAAAAGAATGAGAATCAAAAATATGCAAAAATGTTTAAACATTTTAAATAAAGAGACATAAGTTTCCAAAATAGGTTGAAAGTTGTCGAATTCAGTTTACGTTTATCTGGTTCCAATGCCCCAATAGAAAGATTATTTTCTGTTTTATATAATATATGGACCAGTGAAAAAACTTTAATGAAGAACGCTCTGATGGCGTTTTTAATTACTAAATTAAAATATGATTTAAATTGTATTGAGTTTAAAGAATATTTAAAAGGAAATCAATACCTGTTTAAACAAATTTATTCCACAGAAAAATGTGAAAATTAGTTGTTTTGTATTGTAACATTCTAGTCTAAAACGAGAAAACATATTTGTTGTGATAACCGCAATTGTAGCCAATCAAATTTTGTCGGTTCCAAATAAAGCTGCAAAACTATCGATAGTACTATCGATAGTATCGATAGTTTTGTTGTAAATGAAATATCGATAGTTTTTTCCACTATCGATACTATCGGCAAAAAAACAAGTAATTAAAAGAGTAAAAATAATCGAAGTCAGTAAACAGTAGCCGGCAGCTTTCAAGCAAATTATCCGTAGTTGATTTAAGCTTTTAAGCGCTATTTGAATGCCGAAAGTACCGTAGCACCGCAATGACACATTACCACTACTGGAATCTCTTTATATTATATTACATTCTTGCATGATGCAAGAAATGCTGCGAATGCAGAATACTCTGCTTCAAGCATTAATTAATAAGCCATGAACACGTTAACAATATGTTTCTGGAACGCAAACGGCATTCGCCAACATAAAAATGAACGTGAGCACTTCCTCACGGAAAAAAATATTGATGTAATGTTAGTATCTGAGACTCATTTGACTTCGGGAAGTCTTTTTAAAATTTATGGCTACACTATATATGATACAAAGGACCCTAGAGGAAGGGCTTGCGGTGGATCAGCAATTCTAATAAAGTCAAGACTCAAGCACTATGTTCTTGATAACATTTGTGAAGAACACCTACAAGCAACAAATATTGGCATTGAAAGTTTTTGTACAAATTTTGTTATATCATGAGGATTATATATGAGGATTTCTACAAATCTCTTGAACCTTGTTTTGTAGCAGCTGGCGACTACAATGCTAAGCATACGTTCTGGGGTTCGCGTCTTATTACCTCCAGAGGTCGAGCATTGTTCAACACTATTTCAAAAATGGGCTTGGATGTCATTTCGAGTGGGGAGCCCACTTATTGGCCTACTGACATACAAAAAATTCCGGATGTTATAGATTTCGGCGTCATAAAAAATATCTCTAGGGATTTAATTCAAGTTCAAGCTTCTCTTGATCTTTCGTCCGATCACTCTCCGACGATCATTACAATTTGTAGTCCATTAAGAAGTAACTTACCTGACCCATATGTGAAGATGATCAATCGTGTTAATTGGCTGGGGTTCAAAAAATATCACAGTAGTCATTGTACGGAAAACATTACGCTTAGAACATCCGATGATATTGAATCTAACATTGCCAATCTCAGCGAGAATATTAAACAGGCTGCTGAACATGCCACTATCTCCCATCCGCAGACTGGGTTTAATAAAATTTATTCTACAGACATTGAACGTCTCGTACGTGAAAAAAGAAGAGCTAGAAGGGAATGGCAACACCACAGATCACCACAAAATAAAATCAGATTTAAAGAGTGCACTAAACGCCTCCAAGAGTTGCTTGCATCTGAAAAAACTGCATCTCTTAAAAATTATCTGGAAGGTCTTGATGTCACACCAGCGTCTAATTACTCTTTGTGGCGCGCTGCTAGAAAGCTTAAAACACCCATTGAGTATAAGCCACCTCTACGCACATCTTCCGGAAGTTGGGCAAGAAGCGATACTGAAAAAGGTAAAATATTTGCTGAGCACTTAAAATCCGTTTTTACGCCAGACATATGTACTGGTGTTGCTGATTTGCCGAATGTAGTCGCTCTACCCCCTCAACACATAAAGTTTAAGACGCGTGATTTACAAAAATTAATTGCCGAACTCAACCCGAAGAAAGCTCCGGGTATTGATGGAATAAGTAACCAGATGCTTATGAACTTGCCTCGTATTGCAATGAGAATCCTATTATTCATATTTAATGCCATTTAACGACTGGAGTATTATCCACACAGCTGGAAGCTTGCCAAGGTTACAATGATTCCAAAGCCGGGCAAAGATCTAACCAAGGCTGAGTCATATAGGCCAATAAGTCTACTATCAACTATGTCAAAGCTTTTCGAAAAACTGCTCAAAACAAAATTGTCCCCAATTCTAATTAGTAGTGGGTGCATACCAGACCATCAATTTGGTTTTAGAAGTCAGCATAGCACCATTGAACAAACTCGCAGATTGGTTCAATTTATAAGAAGAACTTTTGAGGAAAAAAAGTATTGTTCTGCGCTCTTTATTGACGTTTCCCAGGCATTTGATAAAGTGTGGCATGAAGGCCTTATTTTAAAATTGAAGACTTACTTACCAATAAACATTTTAAATCTTTTGGAAAGTTACATTATTTCCCGTAAGTTCACTGTTGTGGAAGGAGACTTTACGAGTAGGCCTGAAACTATTTCATCCGGTGTGCCACAGGGGAGCCTACTGGGACCAGTTTTATATTTGATTTATACTTGTGATATGCCTGTGAGCAGTAGTATCCATACTTCCACATTTGCCGACGATACAGCCTGCCTTAGTATGCACGAAAACCCTGATGAGGCATCCCGCAAACTCCAGGAACACATTAGCCAGATGGATCTTTGGTTAAACTTATGGAGAATTAAAGTCAATGAACAAAAGTGTGTCCATATAACGTTCACCCTAAGAAGAGATACTTGCTCCCCCATTCGGATTAACAATCAAGTTGTTCCTCAACATTCACATGTGAAATATCTTGGTATACATCTCGATCGACGACTTACATGGAAACACCACATTGACTCTAAGTTAACTCAAATGAAACTTAAATTAACTCAGTTACATTGGCTGATTGGTAGAAATTCAACACTTAGCCTAGACTGCAAACTTTTAATATACAAGTCGCTTTTAAAGCCAATATGGTGTTACGGAATTCAACTATGGGGCACTGCTTCAGCTTCAAATGTAGAGAAAATTCAACGAAGGCAAAATAAAATTTTACGCATGATAATATCGGCTCCATGGTACATCAAAAATTCAAATATACATCGCGATTTGAATATGCCACTAGTGACTGAAGAAATTGTAAAATACGCAGGCAAATATCTAACAAAACTCGAGTCACATCCTAATCCGCTTGCTCGTAATATTTTGAACTTTACTGGGCACATCCGCTTAAAAAAGAGAGATACACGGGCTCTAATATTCAACACTTTAGATGATGAAGCTGCTTGAAAACACTTTTTTCTTTTTGTTGCTTATCACTACTTATGTATTATTAATAACTATCACTAAGCTTATGTCTGACATTGGACGGGCCTAATAATTTTTTTTATAGATTTAAGATTTGAATACTTATTGTTAGTTCATATTTGAAGATACAATAAATAAAAAAACATGCATTAAAAAAAATAAAAAATGTATATTGACAAGTTGTTGCAAAATCCACCAGAAATGCACCACATCTGTTTTCTCTATTTCTTTTATACTGACGAATAGAAGAGAAATTGTAGACAATGTCACTACTACTAGAATTTTAGTGTTGACATAGGGACACTTGGCCCCAGTCTGACTGCAGGGAAGAAAGAAAAACAAACTATTGACGTGTTCATTGACAATATCAGCAGATATACACTAGAACTGTATCTACTCGCGCAAAAAAGGAAAGTTGTCGACATTTTAACTAGTGCTATTGTCGCTGGAGAAAGAGTATTGACATAGAGACATATGGTTCTAGGCTGACTAGAGGGAATTAATTGACACATACATACATATTTATACGTATACTAAGCTGACCCACCAGACTTCGTACTGCCTCATTTAATAAATGAAAGACCTAAACTTTTGTATAAAATAATCTTAAAACAAACAAACCTATATACAGCCTTTTACCATTTTTTTGGTATCCGTATTTAATAAAAAAGCATTTTTTGAATGAAGCATGAAGTTTTATTATTATTTTCGAAGCATCATGTTGCTTACTTACAAAACAGAGTTTTCCTGAAATACTGGCTATTTATAAGGTTTAAATTTCATATTGACAAACACCCAGTCTGATACAGTCTGTTAATCAATTTAAAGCTTTCTCATAAACTATATTTTTTGTTTTGTTTTGTGGTACGTAAATAAACAAAGAACACGCGACGTATAATTGTCCATGCGCGAAACAGGGAAACTCCAAGTTGATTCCGCAAACTTCTACCACTGTCCTTGCGATTTATTCATGGTCATCGCAAAGGCCAGACGTGCTGGAAATTGTAAGCATCTAAAATCAAATGGTAAATCCGTTGGAATCATTGGTATCCGCGGGATCAAGACATCCTCTCCTTTGTACTGTCCTTTTATGATTGTTGCCTCAATGACGTTATTCATCAGCTTTTTCACAGCCAGTGTTGTTCCATTGCACAGTCGACATTGATGAATGTTACGCAGCATGATCACAACTGATCCAACTTTTAACTGCAAATTGTGAGGTGGTAATCCAGTCAATTCCAGTGAATTTAAAAACTCCGTGGGATAGTTGACTACGTCATCCTGGTTCATAACGGTGTCGACTGATTTGAAGGAAACCAACTGTCCTGGAAGAAAATTCTAAATGGTCGCATTGAGATCTTCGGTATCTTTATTTTTCGCCGCCAATGTTGCTCGTTCACCCAGCCAATTATGGCAATTTAATTTTTGCGCTATATCTGGGAAAACACGCTGAATAAGCTCCTCCTTTGAGTCTGTGATGTGACAAATCTGTTGGCAATGTGATGAATCTGGTCAAGGTGTCCACTGCAACTTTGTTATTTCCAATGTCTAACAACTGCTTCGCAAACACATTCCAGTTTCATCTTGTTGCAAAAATACTCGCATGTTAGTTGTTAATTGGAGTGTCTTTACATACTGCCACAAATTCGATGATTTTAGGCATGCATTTAGTTCATCAGCAACAGCTGATTGGGGAATAACTGGAAGAGTCTGACGAAAATCACAAATATCAGAAAACGAGCACATTACTTGGAATGTCACTTACACAAAGGATCACCAAAGTAAAGAACTTTCTCATGCACTCATAGATATTGTAACACAATATCGCAATACTTTTTCCGTGTTCTGAAGTGCGACAGAATGGATTGACATATTAGTTGGTTGCCAAATCTAATGTCAAATATTATGGTTGCGTTCAGAAATTTAATTTGTGACAAAACTTAATATTTATCAATCTATATAAAACAAAATAATTTGATAGATTAACAACTGAAGTCAGCTAAAATTAAGTTTGAATAGCAATAAAGTTCAAATTGACTCTACATTTTATTTAGAAAACGTTTATATGGGAAAAAAGAAAAGTACTGTTTTTAGGGTTTTCCCGGCAATTATTCGAAATTTTCTCACCTTTTAAACCTTCCCTAGACCTTCACGAACATTTCAAGACCAAGATAAGATAAATCCGTTCAGCCGTTCTCGAGTTTTAGTCAGCCTAACGAACAGCAATTGATGTTTATATATGTGACGCGCAAAATAGAAAGGGACCTAAGGGTAAAAACCTGTTTTGCTCAGGAGAGCCATTTTGAAGATTTAAATACGTGTATCTTTGCTGTACCATCACTGAATAAAACTCGCATATCTCTGGGAGGGAACACTTTTGGGGCATGGGATCGGTCTCATTCGATGCTCAGATGTTGTCCACAAAGTTGAATTTTTTTTACCCTTAGGTCCCTTTCTCTATGCGCTGTCACATATATAGATATAATAAATATTATGTACAAATAAAAACTACCCTGCAGAAAGTGCGAATAGTGAAATTGTGGTGATTTACTAGTGACGTTGTCAGTAGCACTAGTGACCAAGTGTACCCCAGCCAATGGTATCATCTAATGACATTTAACATTAGCTTGTCATTGAAAATCCACCACTAGACTATAGCACTACTGACTTAGTAGTTCTTTCGGGACCACATGGAGACATTGGCAGCAAATATTCACTAGTAAATTTTAGGGGCTCTAGTCTACAATATCGATATGTCCTCTCTCGTTGTCAATAGTAAACTTATGGTGTTTTTCTAGTGACATTTTCAATAGTGTTACTGACTAGGTGTACCCCAGCCAATGCAAATGCCTATTGACAAATAACATAGGGTTGCCATTCAAATGCTATCAGTAGACTTTAGCACTATTGAGAAGGTAGTTCTTTTACGACCATATGGAGATATTTGAACCGGAGATTCACTAGTAGATTTTAGTGACCCTCGTCTACATATATTTATTTAATATTATTGCACAACATAATAAAAAAGAAAAACAAACTATTGACGCGTTCAGTGACAATATCACCAGAAATACACTAGAACTGTCGTCTCTAACGTATCTCTACTCACGCATAAAAGGAAAGTTGTCGACATTTTAACTAGTGCAATTGTCGCTGGAGAAAGAGTATTGACATAGAGACATATGGTTCTAAGTTGACTAGAGGGTAGTTTATTTAAATAAAAGTGTTTCAGATTATTTTGTGTGCGTTTGTAGTGGCAATTAGTGAGTTTTATAATGTAAGTAAAAAGAAAAATATAAAGAAAATTACTTGGTGCATTCATATATCTACATAAGTATGTATGTAGTGTAGTAACCCGCAAGCCATACCACAATTGTGGGGATGAAAATGACATACATGCTTATGCTCTTTTATTTAGTCTAGTTTAGTGAGAAAGCGATGAATGAAGTTGTGAACGCATGTACGAATTTTTTCCTGGTTTTTTGTTTATATATTTTAAATATTATTTTTGACGATCCCGCTTCAGGAGCCTGGCTTTTTTTTCGTTCTTTGTCAAGCTACTTAATTTAATGATTATATAACACAGATTGAGTCCCAAAAAAATATGTGTGCTCAGTCATTATTAATGAACTTAAGCTTAAAATCCCACAATGTGGAGAGGAAATATTTTTTTATTATTGAATACTTAAATCAATGGGATACTGCCTAACAAGAAGTTGAAACTCCTACGTGGAAAGATGTTTAATCCAATTTTGTGTTCATTATGGATAAAAGAAATGACTTAAACATATTTGATGAATTAGCTCTTGTTAAAAGATATATGTACTTCTTTAGAAAAATTAAAAGAATGAGAATCAAAAATATGCAAAAATGTTTAAACATTTTAAATAAAGAGACATAAGTTTCCAAAATAGGTTGAAAGTTGTCGAATTCAGTTTACGTTTATCTGGTTCCAATGCCCCAATAGAAAGATTATTTTCTGTTTTATATAATATATGGACCAGTGAAAAAACTTTAATGAAGAACGCTCTGATGGCGTTTTTAATTACTAAATTAAAATATGATTTAAATTGTATTGAGTTTAAAGAATATTTAAAAGGAAATCAATACCTGTTTAAACAAATTTATTCCACAGAAAAATGTGAAAATTAGTTGTTTTGTATTGTAACATTCTAGTCTAAAACGAGAAAACATATTTGTTGTGATAACCGCAATTGTAGCCAATCAAATTTTGTCGGTTCCAACTAGAGCTATAGTACTATCGATAGTTTTGTTGTAAATGAAATATCGATAGTTTTTTCCACTATCGATACTATCGGCAAAAAAACAAGTAATTAAAAGAGTAAAAATAATCGAAGTCAGTAAACAGCAGCCGGCAGCTTTCAAGCAAATTATCCGTAGTTGATTTAAGCTTTTAAGCGCTATTTGAATGCCGAAAGTACCGTAGCACCGCAATGACCCATTTAGCACTACTGGAATCTCTTTATATTATATTACATGCCAAAAATAGCATTAAAATATATTAACCCCCTTATGCAAAAAATAATGCGTGCTTGAAGTGTACATTAAAAAAATTTCCATAGAAAAACCGGTATTAACGTTCACTTATTTTTTTGCACAAGGGGGTTAATCTTTAGCTCGAAGGTATTAGAAAATTAGGTAAATCAAACGATGTTTTCCGGTACTTAAAGAATTGCTGGCGGAATTTTTTTTATTCCAAATTCATATGCAAATGTGGAAATTTTATTTTCGTACCAAGGAGAGAAGCCGACTATTTGCATCGATTGTGAACAATCGAATAAAAAAAAGGTTATAAACGTAGTATATCGTAAATGTTACTTTTATATTCAGATCCCAGCAACTAATATTCTTTGTGCACCTTCTGGCGTTTGTTTAATTGATTTTTAGTTAATTAAAAAGTACAAGTATTAAAAAAATATAAATAAAGAATTAGGTACAATCGTACTGAAAAAATTAAATTTTTTTTTGTAAATATGACATCGCATCCCTGCTTCTGTATACATAAGTACTTAAATACATATGTATGTATATGAATTTATTTATTAATCCAAGTGTTATTCGACAAATAGTAGTCACAAGTATCTTAATAAATTCAACATCGTCGACACAAAGATAAATTTTGGTGATACTGATATCGCGACGGCCGCCAATCGTCTCTTACGATAAAACTTTACAGTTAGTGTCTTAAAAGTTATCAACAATTTTCGAATTTTGATAATTCTAAACCATGGGTAGGCCCATAAAATTTTAAGTTAAAAAAAAAGTATATTTTCGATAATATGCCGCTTACGATAAAATCGAAAAAAGGCTTGATATATTTTTATATACTAATGAAAATGTTGAGGACTCTGGATTTTTTTTTCGAGTCAAATGTAGTTTATGTGGCAACTTTTATAAAACTATTCGATACTATCGATAGTATCGATATTTTTACATAAAACTATCGAAACTATCGAGTGGAGCGACTATCGATAGTTTTGCAGCTCTAGTTCCAACAACTAAGTTCACGTGGCGCAATGTTACATTGCTGGTATTCGGCTTTATTACACATTTCATTTTTTTATCTCTAAAGACATTTTCCTATCAAGAAACTACAAATAGTGTGCAATAATAATTACACTTCAGAATAACACTTTGAATATTTTGCGATATATATAGTAATGTCCTTACCTTTTTTGTTAAATCGATATGTTGTGTACTTATTGTGCAAAATATATTTTTTATATGACATTTCTATTTAATTTATATTTTTTCTATATTACATTAAAATTTTTTCCAAAAATGAAATAATTCAACTGAGAAAACAAAATATGTTCTTTTTGTATTCAGAATAAAAAAATTCGGTTAGGGATCTCAATTAAGTATTGAATTTTCCATTCTTTTTTTTATAGCAATAAAATTTCAGTACGACAGTAAATGATTAGTTAGTTGCAGTAACCAAATTTGTTTTTCAAATTAAATATTGTTTACAGGAATAGTTTTTTTTTTCATTTCAAAAGTCAATATTCAGTTACGTTACTTTCTAACTTGAATTTAATTCAGTTGTATCTACCAATACTTTAAAATGGCTATTAGAAATGAACGCAATCAATTGTTTTTATACCCTTTACCAAAAAATGGTAAAAGAGTATATATAGATTTGTCATTCCGTTTGTAATTTCCAGAATATTAATAAGCGAGCGAGCCATAAAGTATATATATTCTGGATCCTTATGCATAGGGAAGACGAATAAGCGATGTCCGTCTGTCCGTCTGTCTGTACGTGAAATCGGTTTTCCGAAGCTCCCAGAGAAGCTAGAGACTTCGTTCTTGGACTGGTACTTCAGAAATGGTCGAAATAAGATTGGTATTGAAAATCAGCAAAATCGAGCACACGGTTTCAGAGCTGGGAAACTTAAACTTCATTTTGCCATACAAAATAACTACTGAAAAGTAGTTTTTATTGTTTTTTTATTAAATAAACTTATTTTATACTTCAAAATGAATAAAATTGGTATTTCACTTTAAAAAAATTTAAAAAAAAATCAAAAAAACGGACGTTTCCAGGGTTGGAAAACTTTAATTTTTTTTCTTATACAAAAGTAACTTACTAAAACAAATTTTTCCGTTTTTTCTACAAATTATACATATATTATGTTCTTAAAGTGCAGAGATTGATGTAAGAAATAAGAAAATCAAAACAGATGATTCCAGGGTTGGAAAACCTACAATTTTTGTGATAAACAAAATTAACTACCGTAAACTAATTTTTTTATTTATTTTTATTAAATAAACATATTTTATACTTCACCACGAATAAAATTGGTATTTCAAATAAAAAAAAATTTAAAAATTTAAAAAGACGTTTCCAGGGCTGGAAAACTTTTTTTTTTTTCTTATATAAAAGTAACATTAAAACAAATTTTTCCTTTTCTTTATAAATTAAACATATCTTACATTCTTAAAAGAAAAAGATTGGTGTAAGAAATCAGAAAAATCAAAAAGGATGATTCCAGGGTTGGGAAACTGGAACTTTTTGTGATATAAAAAATTAACTACCGAAAACTAATTTTTATTTATTTTTATTAAATAAGATTATTTTATACTTCAGTATGAATAAACTTGGTATTTCAAATTAAAAATTAAACTTCAAAAAATTAAAAAGATGTGTATGAATAAAATTGGTATTTCAAATTAAAAATTAAACTTCAAAAAATTAAAAAGATGTTTCCAGGGTTGGAAAACTTTAACTTTTTTTTATACAAAAGTAACTTAATAAAGCAAATTTTTCCTTTTTCTCTATAAATTAGAGATATCTTATATACTTAAAAGAAAGAGATTGGTGTAAGAAATCAGAAAAATTAAAAACGATAATTCCAGGGTTGGGAACTTACTCTTTTTGTGATATAAAAAATTAACTACCGAAAAGTAATTTTAATTTTTTTTTAAATAAATAAACTTATTTTATACTATAGTACGAATAAATATGGTATTTCAATTTAAAAAAGTTTAAAACATGATTCCAGGGTTGGAAACATTTACCTTTTTTTATACAAAAATAAGTTACTAAAGCAAATTTTTCGTTTTCTCTATAAATATATCTTATATTCTTAAAAGAAAGATTGGTATAAGAAATCAGAAAAATCAAAAACCATGATTTCAGGGTTTATAAACCACACACTTTTAGTGATATAAAAAATAAGCTACCGAAAACTAATATTTATTTTTTTTATAATATAAATTTATTTTACACTTCAGTACGAATGAGTTTGGTATTTCAAAATAAAAAAGTTGAAAAACTTAAAACGACGTTTCCAAGGTTGGAAAACCTTATTTTTTATACAAAAGTAACATACCTAAACAAATTTTTCCTTTTTTACTATAACTTCACATATATTATATTCTTAAAAAAAAAAGATTGGTATTAGAAATAAAATAAAAAATAAAAAAGGAGGATTCCAGGGTTGGGAAACCTACACTCTTTGTGATATAAAAAATTAACTACCGAAAATTAATTTTTGTTTATTTTTATTAAATAAACTTATTTTTTGCTTGAGTGCGAATAAAATTAATATTTCAAATAAAAAAAAAAGTTTAAAAAAATTAAAAAGACGTTTCCAGGGTTGGAAAGCCTTAACTTTTTTTCTTAAACAAAAGTAACTTACTACAACAAATTTTTCCTTTGATTTACAAATTAAACATATCTTATGTTCTTAAAAAAAGAGATTGGTGTAAGAAATCAGAAAAATCAAAAAGGATGCTTTCAGGGTTGGGAAACTTACACTTTTTGTGATATATTAAAGTAACTAAGTCTAATTAATTTTTATCTTTTCCTTTATAACTTATACATATTTTACGTTTTGGAATAAAATGTTTGGTTTGAAAAATTATAAAAATAAAAATCACATCTCCAGAGTTGGAAACTTTGAACTTTTTTTCTACAGGGTGGGCCAAAAGAAACCAAGGGGTGTAAAAGTTTAATAACTTTTTTGTTTATTAATTTTTTTTTATTTTTTCTTTCAGATTATATAGACAACACTTGGAGAATTTATAATGGAGAGGTTCACAACTGAACAGAGAACCAGTTAAATTTCAAGAGTTGGCCAGAAATGAAATCAACTTTATTGAAAATTTGATTATGAGTGATGAAGCTCATTTTCATTTGAATGGCTTTGTTAATAAGCAGAACTGTAGGTTCTGGGGCTGTCAAAATCCAAGAGCCATTCATCAACGCCAATTGCACCCCATCAGGTGTACAGTATGGTGTGGGATCACATCTGAAAATGTCACTGGGCCCTACTTCTTCGAGAATGAAGATGGAAGTGCTGTAACCGTAAATGGAGAGCGGTATCGGTTTATGATAGAAAACTTTTTACGTCCTGCTCTTGAAAACAGACCTGGTATGTGGTTTCAGCAAGACGGAGCCACTGCCCATACTGCCCGAGACACAATGGCACTTTTAAGTCAAATTTTTGGAGAGCGAATAATTTCTCGAAATTCGGAAATTATTTGGCCAGCGCGATCGCCAGATTTGACAGCACCCGACTATTTTCTTTGGGGTTTTTTGAAGGAGCGAGTGTATGTGAACAAGGCAGAGACAATCCTTGAACTCAAGGCAAACATTGTTGCAGAAATTCGAACGCTACAGCCACAAGTTTTGAAAGATGTTATGGAAAATGCTCTCAAAAGAGCCCATCAGTGCGAAGCTGAAAACGGTGGTCATTTAAGAGACATAATTTTTCATACTTAGTGTAAAAACATTTCCATTTTGTATATTATATAATCTGAAAGAAAAAATAAAAAAAAGTTAATAAACAAAAAAGTTATTAAACTTTTACACCCCTTGGTTTCTTTTGGCCCACCCTGTAGATATTAAAGTAACTAAATAAAACATTTTTGGAATTCCCTTTTTTTTATCACTTAACACACTTTCTATATTTTTTTAAGAACTACTATATTGATAAAAGGAATAAGAAAAATCTAATTTGATGATTCTAGGGTTTGAAAATTAATTTTTTTGCACATAAAAGTAACTAGGTCAAATTACTTTATGTATGTGCTTATGTATGTATCTCTATACTACATAAACGCACTTTGGTAAAGGGTATATAAGATTCGGCACAGGCGAAAATAGCACTCTCACTTGTTACTAATAAAATTGTTGCATTGTGGTTATGGTTTTTCTTTGTTTGTAAATATGAAAAAATCGTACAATTGATTGATAATTGATAGCAAATATGGAACATTGGAATACTTAATGAAATATTTGTTGCTCCAACAGATTTTTAACCAATCTATTCTCTCTGTGTATGTATGTAGCTATTAATTTTTTGTACTGGTGTTCTTGCGAAACGAAAAAAATACTTCCGAATTTGTATGCTTATAACGTGTAAATTAGAAAGCATTTTCTTTCGTTTCAAATTGCAGAGTTGACCGCCTGATATACATACATACATATAAATACATACATTCATATGTAGATTAGCGTTATGATTACTGTTAAGGTTTTTAAATTAAAACACAAAATATGTTTTACAAAATATTAAAAATTAAGTTTAATTTAATTGAAGTTTCAAAACAGGAGTAAATAAATAAAAATGAAAATTTTATGACATGAATGAAAATATTTCAATGCCAACGTGATTAGAAATAATTATTTGATGAAGTTGATTTATTTGCAAGTGTCTCCAACAATTACATTGTTGTGTTAATTTTTGATTTTTTTTTTTTTGGCTAATTCTTTAATTTTGTGTTTCTCAAAATAATAAAAATTTAATAAATCCATGAAAATCAATATATTTAATACGTCTGTAAGGTTTTTTGTACTTTAGTTGCTGTTTGTTAAATATTTCTTTGTTCTGTATTTTGATTTAAAAATTATGGTCACCGTAGTCATATCATGCATTAATTTACAAATCTTTCATATATAAGTACACGCAATGATGAGTATGTTGAGTACCAAGATTATGATAATTTTCATGTCAAAATATTTCAAAATTTTGTGAACTACTTTGACTTTTCTCTCTTCTCTTTCAACCATGACGTAAAAGTAAAAAATTTCCATTCTGAACTCTTTACTTCAAGAACTTCTTGGTTTAAACCGAGGAAAAAAAGAGATCCTTGGATGCTTTGAAGTGAATTAACTGATATCAAGAATCAAAAGGACAGTGCTTATGAAGCTTTTAGATCAAATGGGACTAATACAAACTGGCAAATATATTGCAAACTTAGAAATAAATTCAAGATCCTAATTCAAAAATTTAGGAGACAGTATTACATAGGATTGTTTGATGGTGCTGGAAGTCGGAAAGTTTGGGGATTACTTCGTAAGAGTAGCTATGTCGGATGTCCTGAGGCTCGATCATCCAATGTTGATGTAAATAATCTTTATCAATCTGTTGTCTTCAATGATTTAAATATTACTTTTAGTATTTTTGATTTTAAGCAATTTAACGGTTCACTTGAAGGATTTTCCTTTAGAGCTATATATGCAAATGAGTTGCTGGAGGCTCTTTTAAGAGTTAGATTCAACTCTATTGGAACTGATGGCTTACCCATAAAATTTGTGAAACTTGCTTTTCCATACATTTCTGAGACACTTACATTTGTGTAATACAATAATTACGACTTTTACTTATCCGGAGCATGGAAAATAGCTCGTGTTGTACCAATACCAAAAAAGGACTCAGATTCTAGCTATAGATCCATTAGCATTCTACCATTCATCTCTAAGGTTATGGAACATATTCTTGATTATATTGCAACACATAACTTAATTAGTGATGCACAATATGCATATATTGAAGGGTACAGTACTTCAGGTATGCTCTTGGGCTTAACTGAGACTGCTAGGGATCACTTAAATAATGGACGGCATTGTGTTATGCTATCCCTGGATCTTTCCAAAACTTTTGACCGTATTAATCACAAAATTCTTATTTTCAAATTAAGGGCAACGTTTGGGTTTTCAAATATGGCTTGTAAGCTTATATACTCCTATTTGTTATTTCCGTTACTTCTGGTGTACCACGAGGATCTATAATTGATCCAGTATTGTTCCTAATCTATTTGAATGATTGTCTCGACTATCTAGATTTTGACTTATTTTGCATATGATATTCAGCTGATCTTTGGTAACTCTAGGTATTTCGCTGATGTCCTAAAAGCCACCATTAATTTTACTATTCAGAGATTATGTGATTGGATGGTAGAAAATAAACTATGCATCAATGATAGTAAAACTAAAGCTATTGTTTTACTGGATGTCGTATGGTACAATATCCCAATATAAATTTTCATGGAACTGGTGTGCAATTTGTGGAATCCCTCAAATGCTTGGGTATGGTAACTGACCCAGCAAAAATAAAATGAGTACTTCTTTAAAAAGTACTTCTAAATTACTTCCAAAATAGGTCATGCATTTTATTCTGGTTTAATGAAGTTATCTTTAATCACATATCTAAAGTAATGACAAATCACCTATTTTATTATTATTATCCTGTAAAATATAAACCCAGTAAAAAAGTGATGAAAAAAGTAGAAAAAGCACCACAACTACTGATACGAACCACTTCAAACTCCGACCAAGCCCGTAAGCTAATAATGCATATTACTAGTTATAAAATATGTGGTGGACTGCTGATTTTCTTTAGAGAATGTCAAAAATGCCGCATTTAATGCCAGACAAAAAAATGTGCTGTGCAAACTGTTACATTTTCTATAACTTGTGCACAAAGTTGAACGATACGGCAAGCTGTAAAGTAGAATGATACGATTTTACTATTCTACCTTTACTCAGTAACGCTTTTTCTTCAATTCAATTTCAATTTATTATTCAACTTTAAGTAACTGAGCCCAATGGGCCATAAATAGTTAACAAATTGTCTACATAATATAATACTACATATAACAAAACTTTATAATTTAAAATTATTATGAAGTAAGTAAGCAATACGCTATTGGCCTTAAAGGCTTCTTTGTATTGCAGATAAATAAATAAATAAAAATAAATAAATAATTACAAAAATGAAACGGAATGTGAGATCTACCCAAGTAGATAGACTAGGGTGCTGATGAAGTGCGTTGCTTCACAGAAAAATATCGGTATTTCCCCAGCTTAAAAGTCTAATTTAATTTTTCTTATCTTCTTTAGAAACTCACATTAATTAATAAAAATATTTCATTCAATAAAGGAATTGAAATTACTGAACTTAAGCCTGACTAAAAATTATTTCTGATTAAATATCCTTAAATTTAAAATTTGTTAGAAAAACTACTGCTCGCAATAAATTTTCACCAATGCCGAAGTGAAACCACTCTAAATGTAAAGTTGTCAATTATTTTTTTATTGTTACCCGGGATCCAAGAAACCGTTAGCAGTCAGGTCATTTGGAATTTTCATTTATGAATAAAAAATAAATGCCCCAAGAATGCGGAATGTTAATTGTTACCTGTAATATTTTTCAAGGTGATGCTTCTTATTTTATTATTGGTTGTACTTCTTCTTTCTCGAATCAAATCATTTGGAATGTAAAATATCATTTGGAATGAAAAATATTTGAAAAGCTAAATTTTATTCGCATGCCTTAAGCCTATAGTACAAGGCATGTAAAAAGCCACATGCATATGTGTGCGATGACGTCACGGACATTTTCAGCATGTTTGCTACATTTTTTAAAATTACTAGCAGTGGCTACATGCCGTAAAATTTTGATACAAAATTTTGTTCCGAAATACAAATGTGACAATTTTAGCCGAATTGAACACATTTTCTGAGGCAGCAAATCTGTAAGCATGTGAGTATTTGCATGTACATATCTATGTTACTAGAACATGGCATGTAGCAAATGTAGCTTTATGATGACGACAAAATTACGTCAGAATCACGTGCGCATGTAGTTTTTTACATGCCGTGTACTATAGACTTTATATAAGTAAGTCAAAACTTAACTGTTTTATTATTGTTTTTAGTATATGTGCATGATTTTAATATAATTGCTTTTATCAGCGCGTCCATTTAATTTTAATTCGTTGCACGTTTTGTAAATAAAAAAATATAAAAAATGAGTTCCCAAATAACATTTTCATCAATTTTGTCTGTCGAGGATTTGGTTTTATAAATTTAAATAGTAAAGAAAAACCTACAAAGATATTGTGATAATTCTGCATTGACATTTGATTTGGGAAGAGCTTATTAATTATTTAAAATTATGATTTTATCGGACGTATAAAAAGTTATTTTAATTATTACAACTTTAGTTTAACCTAAAGTGAGCGATAACTTAAGGGCAAGTTTGTCCTATCTAACGTATTTTTTTTAGTAATATCTAATATGTATTGTAGTTTTACTATTTTGTTCATCCTAGAAGGAAATGTTTCCTTAGTGAACATTTTATTTACTTACACATTCTAAGTAAAATATATTTAAAAAAAGCAATAATTAAAATTATTATTATTATTACTATTATTATTAATAATAATAATGATAATAAACTTTGCGTAAATTAATTAACATGCGTACACACATAAATATACAACATACACACATAGTCAAATGCCCACACTCATCTTCAATCATTCCATTTTACGCATCATAATGAGACAGAAATATTTTTTGCCATAAATATGCATATTGCTTCAAAATATTTCTTGAAAATATTTTCAAAATGATAATATTTCTTGTTTGCATATCTACATATTTTTTTTTTTTAAATATTTCAATTTTCTCATATTTCATTTAGCATATTTTTCAGAGTAGTTGAATGGCGAAATATTTTTTAGAGTTGAAATATTTTTCTATGCATATTTTTCGGTAGTTGTTATTTGTAATATTTTTGTGCTATAATATTTTGCAGTCACAAAAATATAACACAAGCTAATATGCAAAAATTGAAATCTGTGTACTGCGTAAAATATTATTGTGGATACATTTTCAGTTTGTGTGCATAGAAAAATATTACAACAAAAATATTTCTGTTCTGTTTGCTATGGAAAATATTAAATAGTGTGAAGGTATAAAATATTTATTTGCGCATATATGTTATATGCAAATGCACTTGAATATTTTTATTGTGCACTTTGTCAAAAATTCAAACAAGTCATATTTTCATAATAGTCATATTTAAACTAAAAATTTTAAAAACTAATTTTTGAAAAAAGGGGTGTTATAAGTTTGTAGTGTGTGTCTGTGTATCTGTTGGTATGTCCGTGTCCACGTACAGGCCAAACGGCTGGACCGATTTTCATTTAGTTTTTTCTGTTTGAAAGATGACTTGATCGAGAGGGTTCTTAGCTATGTTTTAAATTTAAATTAAATTAAATTAATTAAATTTAAATTTTTAATTTTTGTTATAAATAGTATATTTAGAAAAATTTCAATTGTTTTGATTGTTGAACTTTTATTAAAACCGAAAATAAAAAAATATTTTGAACTGCTTATATTTAAATAATAATTTTCCAAAACCTAAGTACTTTTTTTTCGTTTAAAATAAATAAGTAGACAATTTAGAAATATAAATAATTTATTCAAAATAACTACATATTTTGGCAATATTTTCATGTCATCTTATAAAAGCCAAAGAATGTGTTCAACTTCTGCTACCTATTTTTAAAATTTTACGTAGTGTGATTTGTATAAATTTGGTTATCAAAAAACTAAGTCATTATATGGCAAGTAGTTCAGATGGTAATGTCCAATACAATAGTTTTCCATGGCCCCAAGATGTTTCGATGTGTTGAAAGTTTGATTTTGGAAAACCGATGGAATGAGTTAAAAAGTATTCATTCATAGTTAACAATAATACAATTATTTACCGTATCTAAGATTCTTATATTATTTCAGGTAAAAAAGGAAAGAAAAGTAAGGGCACCGTTATATCTTTACAATCGTTTTTATCGAATGGTGATGGTCCCGTGGGAACTACTCAAGTTGCTAAAAACATTCGCAATGTAGATGGTGAAGATAGCGATGAAGGTGTTAACGTGCTTACAGTAGTCTGCCAACTTCCTACTGCACCCCGAGCAAATAGAATATTCGATGATAATTCTGTGCCCCACCAGTCACCATTTATTGCCTATGTCACTAATTTGCCATTTGATGTTCAAGAGGAAGATGTATATGAATATTTTAATACCAGCAGTATAAAGTCATTAAAACTCCCAAGAGAGGATGGTGATACAGGTAGGGTTCGGGGATTCTGCTACGTGGAATTCGAAAGCCGAGATGATTTAATACAATCTTTAGGCATACGAGATCCTATTATTAAAGGCCGAAGAATAAGAATAGATTTGTCTAAAGACTGTGATCAATACTCAAGGCAACGTTTCACGAAAAAAGGTTATGATTCAACAGGCAATAGCGGTGAAGCTAGAGAATTATCTAATTGGAGACATGACGCTAACACGAAAAAAGATTCATATAAGTTTAATGTTGAAAGCAAATTCAATGATCAAAAGCATACTTCTGGTGAACATAATTCATCCGGCTCATGGCGAATAAAAAACCAAAGAGTAACGTTTTCTTCTGAGGAACTTCATAAAAAAGATGAAGATATATGTAATGTTAATACAATTAACACAATAGAACGCCCAAAACTAATTCTAAAACCTCGAACAATACCTCTTCCTGAACTCGATCTCCCATTACGGACTACTTTGGAATTAAAAAATATTGATTCCAATCCTCTGAAATTTACTGGAATATCATCGGAAAAGGTGTTTGGATCAGCGAAGCCTGTTGATACTACATCGAGAGATTTACAAATAGAAAAACGTTTGGCAGATGTTCGCCGCAAGGACAACATACGAAAGGAAATTGTAAAAACCAGCAATGAATTCAGAAAATTAACTTTACATAGAGATGAAAAAGATAAAAGCGGTAATAAAAATTGGCGACAGCAAAATGAAAACCTGGAAACGGCTAAGAATAAAGAGAGAAAAAGTTCAAGATCAGGTAATGTACCATTTGGATACATGGATATTAGACTCTCACTTTTAATTTTTTTTTAAATTTCTTCATGAACATCGATTTTCTTAATATACTCTAAAAACCAAGAATTTTGGGGTATTTAACTGTATATTGGTGAACGGGAAGTGGTCTTTCAAATCGTTTTTTTTTTGTTTGTTTTTTTTTTAAGGAAAAATGCCTTTTTTCCAAAAAATTTAAAACTCTTTCTCTAGTAATTTGCCTCTAACTCAAACAGTTCTTAACGGATTTCATTAGAAAGCTTATTAAATTTTCTAAATGTTTCTTAAAGCAAGATTGCCATTTTGTCGACGGTTTTTTATTCATAGCATTACAAATTCAGATTTTCACTTATTATTTTTTAATTTTTGCTTTTTTTTTATTTTTTATTAAAAAGAGAAGTAACACTCAGGCAATTAATGCCTACCACTATTACTAGGTTTTCTTTTTAGGAAAGGGATAGTGATAGAAGACAGGTGGTGAAGGAAGAGATAGAAGAAAGCTTCACTCTTTTGCAACT
The DNA here is from genome assembly GCA_949987645.1 of Tachina grossa. Lineage (NCBI taxonomy): Eukaryota > Metazoa > Arthropoda > Insecta > Diptera > Tachinidae > Tachina > Tachina grossa. Next base: position 103,852,851 of record OX465274.1, on the reverse strand, counting down.
TTGCTTTTTTGCACGTTTTTTAATAATGCAGTGTTGAAGCGCCTACTGGTGTCAAATGAGGTGTATTAATTTTTAATTTTTTTTGAAGCTGAGTTTAGTAACCATTTTATTGGTTATTTTTCTTCCCCGATGATTCTGCTACACAATACCGACGAAGGAGGGCGCTCTGATGTTACATTAGGATTAGCATCTGCTGAAGTCGGTATAGTTCAGTGACCAGTGACTATGCCTTCATCACTTGAACTTTCCTACAACAACTGATACAAATGGACACTAATGCACATCAGAAAAATGCGTGGTGTTGTTATTTTAATTGACTGTCGGATACAGGGATTGAACCCAGGATCTTCTGTTTTGTAGTCAAAGTGCTAACTACTTCAGCCAACGCCACCCTCGCTTACCTTTTCTTATATAAAAATTGAACGAGGCAAAATTTTTATATTCTGTAAATGCAATATGGTATGAAATTTGAAGATAGAGATTATGGTGTAAATAACAGTAATATTCTCATTGTTCGAAGTTCATTTGTTTCTATATTTATGATTTGAACCGGCTAAATAAAGTTCGTATCGCTTTGTAAGCCAAATTACATGTGATAATTATTAATGAACAAATAACACCAAAGTTAGTTGTAAATATTCTGACAACACATAGTTGAACGGCCGTTTTCGAAGGCCACTAAACCTCCATTATCAGCGTTCTTTTGTATTTGGTCCACAGTGTGTGGTGTCAGTTGATGTAGATTTCTGCTTTATATACCCAGCCATTATTGCCGCAGGAATATGCGATTTGTTTTTTAATTCATCTTATTTCAATTTGCTGAAAGCTTTTTTGTAATGAAAGCTAAATTTTACCATCTTCAAATTTAAAACAGTCTTACCATTGTCGTTTGTTCTTTACTTATTATTCACATGTTAGTTAATTTGCTTATTTTTTTTTCTACTTGAGACAAACTTTTTTGGTTTGTTACAATTAAGTATATTTATTTAATTTTTGCCACAGGCCCATGACTATTAATTTTAGTTAATTTATTTATTATTGTTCGAACTTCATTTGCTTCTATATTTATGATTTAAACAAAATCATTTGGATTACAAAGCGATACGAACTTTAGCCTGTTCAACATGCCTATTAACAGAAAAAGTCTAAAGTCACCCAGGCAGAAATTGTGACTTTGTCCAAAAAATATGTACCACCACAACACTGTAAACACAAAATTACGACTCTTCCGAAATTTTTGTACCACCACAGTACTGTTAACACAAAAATATGACTTAAGCCTACAGTACACGGCATGTAAAAAACCACATGCTCATGTAGTTCTGACGTAATTTTGACGTCATCACCATGCTGCATTTGCTACATGCCGTGTACTAGCACCATATGTACATGTAGATATTAACATGCTTACAGATGAAAATGTCTTCGATTCGGCTACATGTGCCACATATCGCACATTTACTTAAATAGTGGCATAACTCAAAAAATGAGTTTTTTGAGTTAATAATGCAGAAAGATGCGGCATTTTGTATTTTATCTTGTGTAAAATTTCATATAAATAGCTTGTACCATCACCTCCTGAGATAAGAATTTTTTTCATTTCTCTATTGAGTTGTATGCAAATTGAAAACTTTAAACGCGTTTTCTGGTTTTTTCGAGTTATGCCACTATTGAACTAAATGTGCGATATGTATTTTGGAACAAAAATACTATAAAAATTTTACGGCATATAGCCACTACTAGTAATTTACAAAAATGCAACGAACATGCTGAAAATTCTCGTGACGTCATCGCCACATACGCATGTGGCTTTTAACATGCCGTGTACTGTAGGCTTTAAAGTTTACAAATACCGCGTTATTAGTAATGCTATACGACTACAACACTGTATATACAAAAATTCGATGTTAGTTTCCCAGTACCCCGTTTACAATAATTCTATACCGCTACAACACCGTAAATATAAAAAGTTGACTTTAGTTCCCCAAGTACCTTGTTTACAAAAATTCTTTACCGCTGCAACACCGTAAATACAAAAATTTTACTTAAGTTGGGAAATTTCCATTGTGACGACCTTATAAATATATATTTAGAGTATTGTGACACCATTGAAAACAAGAGTCGAAGGACGGACATTCGGCGTTATCATTTTAATGTTATGAGTACATCAAAATATTGGTAAACGAATGTTGTACTGATGTTAGTTCTACCCGCAGACAATCGTAGCAACGTCGTGCTGATTGTCTTTTTCTGCCTGGGCAGTCACAACTTTTGCTCTGACAGAGTTCCATATTTACTCTTGTGACTCGGTCTTAATTTTGTATTCTCGTAACATACCCAGGCAGAAAAAGACAATCAGCATGACGTTGCTACGATTTTCTCCAGGTACAACTAACATCAGTACAACATTCGTTTACCAAGATTTTAATGTACTCATAACATTAAAATGATAACGCCATTACCATCCTCCGACTCTTGTCACAATACTCTAAATACATATTTATAAGGTCGTCACAATAGCGGAATTCACTCTTCGTATTAAATTTAAAACCCTTTTAAATATACTACGATTTTATGCGTCCAAGCGTGAGCGATTTTTTCTTCTGTTTTGTAAAAAACGTTTATTGTTCAGTTCAAAAAGACTCTGAGAGAATTTGTATGTAGCTTGTTTTTCTTTTGTACAAACTGTGGTAAATAAATTCAGCTACAACATCTACAGTTTTTAGTATAGTAGATGGTGTAGGCATAATTAATTAAAAATTTATGCATTTTGTTGTTGCCGTGTTTTAAATTTACCACGATTTATCAAAGCTACAATATGTAAAAGATGTACAATAGCCAACCGTGAATACCGCCAATGTAAATTTCCCAACTTAAGTAAAATTTTTGTATTTAAGGTGTTGCAGCGGTAAAGAATTATTGTAAACGGGGTATTGGGAAACTAACGTCGAATTTTTATATATACAGTGTTGTTGTGATATAGCATTACTAAGAACGCGGTATTTGTAAACGTTAAGTCATATTTTTGTGTTTAGGGTACTGTGTGTGTACAAAAATTTTGCAAGAGTCGTAATTTTGTATTTACATTGTTGTGGTGGTACATATTTTTTGGGCAAAGTCACAATAGTCACAAAAATCCAAATTTTATAGTTAACATTCGATGTTGAATAAAAATGGTGACTTTAAAAATTATGGCATTTGAATATGGAATGAAGTTAAATAAAAATACATACATTGAAAATAATATTGGAGTACGTGGTCCAATCTAGATGAAACAGATTAGTTACACCATGGTTGCATATAATGCAGTCATTGATCATGTCGTTTTCATACAAGCATTCAATGCTGCACGATAAGTGTTCGTGTGTAAACGATTATGATGGTTATTCTTATGCAATTACAAATTGTATGCGAGTAGTCTATAGCTATTCCATATGGGGTAGTTGTGGTGTTAGTCCGATGTAATGCAAAATTGGACCATGTCCAACCCGAGGACATCGCAATGTTAAATCAAGCAAATTTTTTCATATTTGCAGTAGCTTTGCAGTACTCATATTCTTCTTTGGACTAGTCCTTACATGCATGTATGGACTAGTCGCATTAACCCTTGGTCACGGCAGCACGCGTGAACGCCTGGATCGATTCCCGCCATTTCTCTTTTGGTTTGTTTATTATTGTCTGGAGAAGAGATATGAAAGAAAAAATTTAGAAAGTTGTGCGGAGCAGAATCGAGACATTTTCACTGTTGGTATTTTGTCTGTTTTAGATAAGCTTGGTGCAAATACTATTAAAAGACCCGCGGGCACTTTGCTATGCTCTTTTTTACACGTATATTCGTACAAGCATGCATTTTACTCTCTTTTATATTATATATGCATGTGTTTGATTATCATTGATTTAAAGCCTACTCAGTTTCTTTCTGAGTACGATCAGTTCCGTGAAAATGTTAGTATAATACCTGATTTACATTAAGCATTTTTTTCATGAAATTAGTTGCATGAAAAATTTTTATTTGTCAATAGGAGGACTGGAGGAGCAACTTATATCAAAAAAGTTGTCAAAAATACATGAGAGATTCATTCTACGCTATTTTTTATATAACATTCCCTTTTATAGCGCTGCAATAAGCAAATAGAAAAGGTTGCGTGCAACAAAATTCATGAAATTTCATGAAAAAATGCTTAATGTAAATCAGGTATAAATGTAAATATCTGGGAGCATAGCTTGTTCTTCGATTGTTTGTGGTCATTGCACCATGTATCACTCCCTAAATGAGCTATTAGCAAAAATGTTGCATATCGAAAATGACGAATTACTCATTGGAATCAAATAGCTATTTGAAATGGGTTTTTGAGCATAAAAGGGGAAAAATATAAAAATCAAAGTCACAAAATAACTCTTATTTTGTGAGGAATCAATAAAAATTAAGAAATAACTGTTATTTTGTAAGGAATAAATAAAAGTCAGAAAATAACTGTTATTTGGTGAGGAATAAATAAAAATCACAAAATAACTCTTATTTTATGATGAATAAATAAAAATCATGAAATAACGATTAAAAAGCAATTTTTAAAATCGGAGAATGTTAAAGTTATGACTATTTTTCACTCAAAATACTTTCTGTGAATAGGCATGCAAATCATAAATATAGAAACAAATGAAATAATAATTAAATTAATTAAAAATTAATAGTCATGGGCCAGTGGCAAAAAATACATATATAAATATATAATACAATATAAATAAATATATACATATATATATACAATATAAATACATATATAAATAAATAAATATACCTAATTGTAACAAACCAAAAAAGTGTCTTAAGTAGAACAAAAATAATCAAATTAACTAACACGTGCATAACTAGCAAAGAACAAACGACAATGGTAAGACTGTTGTAAATTTAGAGATGTAGGGTCTTATGCAAAAAACTTAATAAAGCTTTGCCAAGCAATGTTAAGTACAGTTGTATTCTAAAAAAATTATTGTATAAAAATTCTAAAGTAGGCACCCACGTTTGTTAAGACTACTTTAAGTTGATATTTCCAAAATTTGTGTTTTGTACCTCAAATATTTTTATTAATATAGCACATACTGATTCATGTTACATCTGAAAATGAAGCTAGAAGTGCCTGCTCTTATCTTAAATTTATTATTTCTGTCATGTAATGGGAAACATCACCAAATTATCCAACTGATTCGAAATACATAGCAAAATCCATAAAAAAAATATTAAAATAAATACAATTATACAAAAATGTTTTAGTGATGTACATACAATCAAAACAAATCGAAAAAAGCTGGATATTCAAATACTCGTTTCATTCGAATAAAACAAATTGTGATAATTTTTCACATTTTTTTACTTTTACTTCAGAGTTGTATTTATCTGTTTTATTACCATGTCAGAAGCGCATATTTTTTAAATTAGGTTGCTTTACTTCAAGATAATGAAAATTTATTTAATAAAATAAAAAATTATTTGAATACCCGAATGAAATTGTATTCCATTTTGTACATCATAAGCTGTGAAGTGGTTGTTGAACACGGTGGTGTTACCAGTATTCATTATTAGATAACAAAATAATTAAAGTTGTCTTTTGCATATGATTTCTTAACAAAGCTATGCTAGCCTTAAAGTGCTTGGCAACTAATATGAACTTTAAAGCTAAAGTAAAATATTTTTTGCATAAGGGGGGTAAAATTTAGCTTTCATTATAAAAAAGGTTTCAGTAAATTGAAATAAATTGAATAAAAAAACAATTCACATCTGCAACAATGGCTGAGTATATAAGCAGAAATCTACATCAACTGACGCCACACACCGAGGACCAAACACAAAAGAACGCTGATGATAAAGGTTTAGTGGCCTTCGAAAACGGCTAGTTGTTCCGTTCAACAATGTGTTGTCAGAATATTTACAACTAACTTTGGTATTATTTGTTCATTAATAATTATCACATGTAATTTGGCTTACAAAGCGATACGAATTTTAGCCTGTTCAAATTATAAATACAGTAGTATTCTGTTGAGAAAAACTGCAGTTTTTGGCGAAATGACTAAAGTGGTTTATTTGTAAATTTGCTTCAATTTCATAAACACATTAACATACCTATTCACAGAAAAAGTCTTAAGTCAGTCACATCTTTTGTAATGACTGAGTTCTATATTAACTATTGTGACTCGGTCTTAATTTCCTATTCTCGTAACATAGTCACAAAAAACCAAAATTTATAACTAGTTAACATTCTATGTTAAATGAAAATTATGACAGTTGAATATTGAATGGAAATAAATAAAATAAAAAGTTAATAAAAAAATCGAAAATATAAATTTGAAGGGTAAAATATGCAAGTGTAGTAGGTAGTGAAAAAAGCTTACTCAGTTTTTAGCACAGGTTGTTCTTCGACTGTTTGTGAAATTTTTACTTTACCACCAAAATTAGCTTACATATTGGATAATCCTTGAAAGTCAAGACTGACTCATTAGGTCCGTTTGTTTACTTTTCCAGTAAAATCCAGTAGTTGAGTAAATTTTGGGTAGTTTTAAAATTTTACTCTCAAGAATGTCTCTTGCAGATTACTCAAAACAGCTGATAATAATGTTGTATGTTTTTGTTGTTTTTGAAACCCATCAAATACATATTTTTGGAAATTGATGTATACATTTTTATAATTATAAATTTGAAGCGATATATACATACATATTTCTAAAATAGAAGTTGTGTGAAAGCTTTAGCTAGTATTTGGTTTTTAGTTTTATTTTTTCTGGGTAAATGCCATAGGAAATTACATCAATATTTGATTTCTGATACTCGGTACACTGAATAGTATGCAGAAATAAGTATTCACATATACACAAATTTTACATCTCTAAAAAACTAAAGTAAATAACACAATTAAATTAAATTTGAAAACTGATATATTTAACGTTATTATTATTCTTTAATTTGTTTCATCTTGAACATAAAAATTTTTAGATTTGTTTTGTTAAACTTTTACTTCAACTTTTCTTCTTTTAAATGTTTTTATTAAAAAAAATTATACTTTGTATTTGCTTACATTTGTTTATTTACTTGAATCATATGTTTTTCTCGTCTACTGGATTTTACTGGCAAAAATTTGTCCAGTAAAAATTTGCAGACTCTCAGTCAACAACTGTCAATTTACTCAGTTGGCACTCTCTTTTGCAATTTTTGTGTGTAAACGAACGCATTTCAGTAAAATCCAGTACAAATTTTGGGGTAAACAATAGAGGCCTGCGTAAACAGTCTTGAAATGTAAAAACGTCATGATTTTTAAATGTATTCACGTCGCATGTATTATACTAAACCAATAATAAATGCTGCCGTACTATAAGCGAAGCACGATGGATGTATTGGTGTATGTGTATACCAGTGTTAACAAGCGATGACGTCAAGACAGCTTGTCTGTAACAAACACTCAAAAGAAGTACTGTTGATTAGTGTATGCTTGTTATTTTTTATATTGTACGTTTTAGTGTGTGTGTAATATGTAGATGGTAAGCTATTATGTGATTAACCGCATACAACTAATGTTAATGCATGTGTGTGCCTTGCATGTGCGCAGAAAAATAAAAGATCATACACACATACATGCATGACGTTTGTACACGCGCTTATGCGTAGAAAGATGCTAGTATCACAAATTCTTCCGTCACGAAGTGTTTTCTACTTTACTCTTATACCTACAATACTCAACTAAATTTCTTGCAAACAGTGTTGTTAACGTTTGTTTTATAAGATTTTGCTGTAGCAAAGCATTTGAAAAATCCCTCATGTCTTAAAAGTTCTTATAAGATTTCTTGTGCAGGAGACTAGTAAACAAACGGACCTATTGACATCAAATACTCGCAGCTACTTGAAATGGGGTTTTGGTAATCTTACTTCTAACGGCATTTGCCGTTAACTTTTAATAACTTGATTTCGGTGCTGACGGGTACCACATCTAATCCTTCTACCATTTCCAAATTAGTTTATTTTTATTTAATTAATTAATTACTATGATTGTCTACATTCCTAGTATTTATTTTAAAAATTAATGTTGATAGAATTTTGTTTTGAGAATCGGAGATTTTAGTCTTTAGTCACAATGTTGTGTCAAAAAACTGGTTTGGACTTAATAGTGGATTCTAGTTCCTAAAAGGGTGTAGAATAAGATGAAATTAGTTAGATTTCTGATAAAATTTTATTTATACCAAATCGCATCTCAAAACTGAAGGTGTGTTCAAAGTGGTAATGCGTTATGAAACTTGGAATGCGTTTTTCTCAAAACTTCATATTCACACACTAGGTCTGTTTTCTCGGAGAAGGTCATATGTGTTTTACCAATATTCGTAGACGATAAGATACTTAAAAGTGTACGACAAAAAAATTATGCCGTATTTATATATAAGATGTATTTATGGAATTGAAGCAAATTTACATATAACCAAGTTTAGTCATATCGGCATTTCGCTTAAACTGCAGTTTTCCTTAACAGAATACTACTTTTATTTACACCAACATCTTTATTTTAAAATTTCATACCATGCTGCACTTAAAGAATATAAAAATAAGAATAAGAAAAGGTAAGCAAAAATTTAAAAAAAATAAGTGGACACTCGAAATTCTAAATATTGCTTTAAGAAACATTTAGGAAATTTAATTAAGCTTTTCTAATGCATGTAATTCGGTTGAAATCCGCTAAGAGGCAAATTACTTAAGCAAGACTTTTTAATTTTTTGGAAAAAAGGCATTCTTCTTAAAATAAAACAAGAAAACTATTTGAGAGACCACTTCCCTCCCGTTCATCAATATTTAAGTGTTATACCCCAAAATTCTTGGTTCTTAGAGTAGATTAAGCAAATCGATGTTCATGAAGGAATTTCGAAAAAAGTGTAAAAACTGAAACGGTGTAATGGACCGTATGTATGTATATATAATTTTGTAACCAGCAATAACTAATGACATTAAAAATCTCTCATTTCGTTCATAATGCTGCATGAGCATAGGAAACTATGAAATTCGTAAATTTGAGGTATAATATGTGGAGTAAATTTACCTAAAATGCTACTCTCTGTTTTAAGACCCAGTTCACACTAGTCACGTCTTGTTGCTAAGCTTATCACTTTTTCTTCTTTGAAATTTCATCGGTGTTGACACAATGCAATTCTTATTTTTCAGCTCGTATTTTTTATGTACAGTTTTGTGTATGTATGTGTGCTTTTTTTAACATTACGAATAAGAAAGCAAAACGTATTGCCAATACATGAAGCTGAGTACTCGTTTCTTTTCCCATCGACTCTCTCTATCTCTCTTCCTCTCTCCTACAAACTAATCATCTTAGCAATAAGACTTGCATAGTGTAAACTAGGACTAACTCCTTAACTCTTCCCTATGTGGATATCTTTTGTATTTCTCGTGAAAACGGGGAAATTTGTTTTAAATAGAGGTTATCTTACAAATACCTACCACAAAATTATACCTTAAATATCTCAAAATAAAAAGCCCGAAATTCAACTTAATCACCAGAAATATGTACACTTAAGCAGACTATCTAGAAATAATATGACACCCTTACGATTATAAATTTATATAATGCATAGCATATTACAGTGATAGGTATTGTGCCAACCAAGAACTTGGTAAAAATTTGTATCTCACTACTTTTGATGGCCGAAATTTTGGAAAGGAACTTGGCCTTTTTTCACATTTATGTTTTTGTGAGGATCTGACTACTTTTTGAGAGGGTTTCTTCAATAAAGCTTTTTAAACTTAAAATTTCTAGTCTGCTATATTTCTATTCATAATGACTGCGCCAGTTGAAAATAACAGAATTACATAAAATAATGGATTAGAGTGTGATGGGTGCACTATTGTGCCATTACAAGGACCCAATAATATACGAAATTTTTAAAGATTCATCTGGATAGAAATATGTAAAATATAGCGTAAATTTTAGTGGGAGTGATCCCCTTTTTTACCCGATGATGATTCTTACGCCAATCGATTTGCACTGGGAGTGTCATTAAAAATATCTCAGTTATCAAAATTCAATATGGCGGCCAACAGACGCCATTTTTTAAATGAAAAAATAAAAAGTCGGCGAACTATATCAAAATGCGTATCAATTGTATTTTAAAACCATCTTTAGGTTTGTCTTATGACTATTCATTTGGAATGACCATTTAGGATATATAACGGATCAAAATTGGTCGCACTCGGCTTTTTTGATTTTTTTTTGTATAAATGCTTGTCTTAAGTCTGCTTAGATGAAGTACTTTTGAAAACGCAAAATTAAAGTCTAGCATAAGTGCAATTTACATGCTAAGTTTCAATAGCGTAGCTAGTGTTTTTTAATTTTTTCTAGTTGGTAACTTATAGTATTTTCACACTGATAGTTAAAACATGGTTTTAACGTTAAAACCATAAACAGCTGATTTTGCATTCACACTGCAATTTTGTTAAATTCAGGTTTTAACTCGCAGGCGGTCTAACAACTTTGCTCAAAATAAAATAAATCTCTTGCAGAAATGCAAGTATTTGTTGCTGCTTTTTAATAACACTTGTTGGACAAACTGTACAACAAATGTTTCTGTTTGTATGAAAAACTGAGATATTTCGCTTTATAATGGAAATTATTTTATATATTAAAAATAAATTTTTTTAAATTATGAATGAAGAATACAGAATGAAGAAGTGCTTGGAAATAAAGTTATTATATAGAAAAATGCACAAATACGTTAAGGGTTTTCATGAGAATGTTCAAAAGTCTCGCAAACTGCGCAATTGTGCATTTTTACACTCTCGTAAATAAAATGTCAAAAATTGTACAGAAATTTATTTACACAAACCTGGTAAGTTTGCCCAATTATGTTGACTCGTAAACTTAACCTGTTCAATTGTGCATTTTGTAAGCAACAACTTCTTGCTTTTTTGGACTTCTCTAGGCATTTTTAGACACACACACACACTTTTTTATTTTTATAGAAATATATAAATGTTTTTAAATTGAAAATTGCTTGAAATTTTCTTATTTTATTTTCAATTAATGAACTTTTTGACGTTTGTTTCCAATTTACATAAACTGGTTGCACAATAGTTCAAAAACTAGTCTCGCAAGTTTGCCCAATTGCACAAATGGCAATTTTAAGAGTTCTCATGAAAACTCTTATTATAAGATAAACCTGTTTTATAGTCAGATGAATGTCAGTCATTTAGTCTATTTTCACTTTCCAGAGTTCAATGAAAATATTTTCGTTGTTTTCCTTCCAAAAATTCTTTTTTTTCACAATTGTTTCATTATTGTTGCTGCTGCATCCATTTTTAAGTTGAAAACTTTTAAATCGTCATCTATTGCTATTCACTGGCATAAACATTATCAGCTGCTGCCGGTCATTTCAACTTGGCAGCACTCAGTTTATCAGAGGGAAAACAAGGTTGCATTTCATAAAACCAACTTAAAACCAATTCAAAAATGGTTTTAAGTTGGTTTTAACAACAAAAATTTGTGTGTTAAAACCAGGTTTTAACAGTTGGTTTTAACGTTAAAACCAACTTTTATGAAATCCATGTCAGTGTGAAAACACTATTACATAAGCCTATTTGTCTGCCGTATAATATTACGTTAACTTTTTGTGAACGTGGCCCTACCTCCCTAATACAACAATAGGTGCATCCGGATTTTTACAGTTCGTAACTCACTCCGTAACTTAAATTCTTAATTTCGAGTTTAAAGTGCGTGTCCGTGCCCCCATATTGAAACTTCCAGAATTTTAGATTTTTTTTGTGTTGATCTCTGCTTTAAATTTATTTGTGTACACAGAGAAAAAACTGCCTCATAGAATCAAGAAGATTTTCTCTTTGAAACGTTTTTAGGCTAAGGGGTATCGCAGCAGAATGAAGCGAAGATTTTTTCATAGAGATTCCTTATTGTTTTTATGTGGAAAATCGTATTAATTTTATCAAGAAGAAAACCACATAAAATCAAGAAGAAATCTTATTATTCACAACTTTTTTTACTCAATTTCCGTTATTTATTTTTGGCACCCTAAAAACAATCCATAGAGAAAAACTTCTTGATTCTATTAGGTTTTCTTATAAATTGTAAACTATAGGGATTTCTTATTGATTTTATTAAATTACCTTATTGATTTTTTTTAAAAAGGTTTTCTTCTTGATTTTATTGGCTATCTTATTGATTTTTTCAATAAGGGTTTCTTGATTTTATTAGGTTCCTGTATGATTATGTGTAAAGCATCTTATTGATTTTTTTAATAAGGAAGTCTTCTTGATTTTGTGAGGTGGGTTGTTATTTCATATCTATAAATAGACATAGAGATAATTTTTTTCATGATCTTTTTCATTTTTGTATAAGAATGTTTGCACAATAATTTCAATGGTTATTCAGGCTGTTTGTTAGCATATTGGTTAGAGTGCTTGTCAATTAGTCAGAAGTTTGCTGGTTCAATACTTGGTGAGTAAGTTAGTTAAGAATAGAACATAATGTGTATGTATTTATGTATAAATAAATAATATCTACAATATACTACATACATACATATGTATATGGTATAAAATTTAAATGAAAATACATATGTACAGAGAATAAAGACACAATTTTTTTTATAAGGTCGCCTAATAAAAACAAGAAGAAAACCTTATTGAAAAAATAAATAAGATAACCTAATAAAAACTAGAAGATTTCTTGATTTTTTCAAAAAGGGTTTCCCTATGAAATTAATAAGATTTCCTTATTGAAAAAGACCATAGAGATTTCTTATTAATTTTGTTCTATTTTATGCGGTATTTAGTAGGCACTGTTTTCTCTGTGTATTAAACTTAAACTCTCTAGTGAAAATTCTAGCTTTAAATGTTAAGGGTGTTATCACACCCCCCCCCCCCCTTTCGGCCCTTTTCTAAGCTCAAGATTTTGTTGTAAGCAATGCCTACTTATCATCGTTCACTTTTTCATAGTTTCGAGCCTTACATATACAAGTTTCAGTAAAATAGCTTCAGTTAAAATGTGTATATACAGTGGGGAGCAGTGGTGAGTACATGTTTGTATTTTCTGCATTTGAAGGCGCATAAAAGTAGTAATAGTGAAGCGATTTAATTTAGTTTTTTGAATTATATTTATTATTTAGTTGGTAGCATAAATGCTTTTAAAACAAAACAAAAACCTAAACATTCAAAGAAAAGACCAAATAAAATTAAAATAACTCGCATGTACTCACTTTTGAACCTTCAGGCAACATATAAAATATGATGTATTTTTAGTACCTGATCCATAGCCATTTATTTTGGAATGCTTTATTTATACTTTTGATAAATTTTTTGATAATTTCGCCTGGAATTTTCTGCCACTCCAGCTACACACATTGCCACAGCTCGATTCAGATAGATGGAGCCGTTCGATATTGTGCCGACCATATTTTCACAATTGAATACAAATTCTCAATTGTATTGAGATCGGTACTTTATGGAGGCCACTGCATCAATTGAAAATTTTTCCCAGTCAACCATTCCTTAACGATTTTCGAGGTTTTTTCGGGTCTCCATTCTGTTGCGACATAACATCTTTCTCAGGATATGCGATCACGTCTAGAAAATCGGGAGGATGGGTCTGCAATATATTCAAATAGTCTTCTTATCTCATGATGCTATAAATTTTTTGCAATGGACCAATTTGCCACCATGTAAAACAATCCCACACCATGATGAACAACCGCACAGCATGATATTGGCGTACCTGCTGTCGGCGTCACTAATACTCTTTACTTTCCGACTGATATCAGTTAAATTTGAACATATCTGACCATATTACGCGCTTCCAGTCATCAACAGTCCAATTTTTGTGTTGCCTGGTAGGACACCATTCAACGACACCATATTAAAGAAACGGTCAAGTAGGGCGGAGGCAACATCATGGTGCGGGATTGTTTTACATGGTGGCATATTGGTCCATTGCAAAAAATTTATAACAACATAAGAAAATAAGGCTATTTGAATATATTCCAGACCCATTTTCTCGATTCTCTAGACGTGATCGCACATCCCGAGAAAGAAGTCGTATTTCAAGAGGATGGAGATCCGAAACAAACCTCAAAAATATTTGAGGAATGGCTGACAAGGAAAAATGTATATTGGTACAATCGCCTCCGCAAAATACCTACCTCAATCGAATTTGTGGTCAATTGTGAAAATATGGTAAGCACAATATCGAACGGCCCTATCTATCTGAATCGAGCTGTGGCAATGTGTGCAGCTGGAGTGGCAGAAAATTCCAGACGAAATTATCCAAAAATTGATCAAAAGTATGCCCAAATGCATAAATAAGGCATTCCAAAATAAAGGGATATGGATCAAGTACTAAAAATACATCATATTTTAAATGTTGCCTGAAGGTGCAAAAGTGAGTACATGTGAGTTATTTTAATTTTATTTGCTTTCTTCTTTGAATGTGTAGGTTTTTGTTTTCTTTTAAAGGCATTTATGTTAGCAACTAAATAATAAATATAATACAAAAAACTAAAATTAAATCACTTCATTATTACTATTTTTATGTGCCTTGAAATGCAGAAGATACAAACATGTACTCACCACTGCTCCCCACTGTACATATAATTTTCAATTCAGTGCAATATTGTTCACTACTGGTTAAAATGTAAGGGTTTTAAGATTTTTCTAGTTGGTTACTCACCTTGACCTCTCTAGTGCATGTTTCATTTTTTATGGGCGTATTCCCGCTCACTTTTTTAAAAAAAAATTTTTTTGTATATATTTTTTGTATTTATATATATATATATATATATACAATGGGTGTTTTTTATTGAGGTATAGAACTTTAAGTTGGCATCACTTTTTTAACTGGCGGCCATTTTGTCAGCTGTCAAGTGATTAATATTTAGTTTGGTTTGCCATTTCATCATGAACAGGTTGACAAAAGAACAACGCTTGCAAATCGTGCAAATTTATTTCGAAAATAATGGTTCAGTTCGCGAAGTTTACCGCAAGCTCCGTCCATTTTATGGTCGACATAATCGTCCATCAGAGCAATTAATTCGGTTAACCATGGATCGTTTTCGCACTACGTTTACTCTATGTGATAATACGCATCCGCAGAGACGTCGAACAGTGCGCACCGAAGAAACAATTGCCGCTGTAGAGCAAAGTGTTGAAGAGGACCCGAATGAATCGATTCGCCACCGTGCACAGCAATTGGAGCTTTGTCCATCAACTTTATGGAAGATTTTACGCAACGATCTTGGCTTGCGACCTTACAAGATCCAGCTTGTGCAAGAATTAAAGCCGCGAGACCATGCAATGCGTCGTGATTTTGGTGTATGGGCCGAAAATGAGATTGATCTCGATGCTGATTTTCATCGCAAAATTTTGTTCAGTGATGAGGCTCATTTTTGGTTGAATGGCTACGTCAACAAGCAAAATTGCCGCATTTGGAGTGAAGAGAATCGACATGAGACCCTTGAGACGCCATTACATCCACAAAAACTGACTGTTTGGTGTGCTCTATGGGCTGGTGGAGTCATTGGGTCATACTTCTTCCGAAATAATGCTGGAGAGTCAGTTACCGTTAATGGAGACCGGTATAGAGCCATGATAACCGACTATTTTGTTCCCGAATTGGATGGCATGAATGTGGATGAGTTGTGGTTCCAACAAGACGGCGCTACATGCCACACAGCGCACGTCACAATCGATTTATTGAAGGAAACATTCGATGAGCGCATAATTTCGCGGAATGGACCTGTCAATTGGCCACCAAGATCGTGTGATTTGACACCATTGGATTATTTTCTTTGGGGATATGTGAAGTCGCTCGTCTACGCCAACAAACCAGAAACGTTAGGGGACTTGGAAGCCAACATTCGTGGCGTTATTGCCAACATACGGCCCCATATGCTCGAAAAAGTGGTTGAAAATTGGACCTGTAGAATTGGCTTTATTCGAGCCAGCCGCGGCGGCCACATGCCCGAAATCATATTTAAACATTAATGGCATAAAATTATCCTTCCAATAAAGCCAAATTGATGGACATTAAAACGATTTTCTTGTGTTTTATACCCAAAAATATATTATCTGTAGCAAATAACCATAGAAAGATAATTCAGGTTGTAAGATGTTAGAAGTTTAGATAGCATGCTTTGTTTTCCGGCTTCTTGCTCGTCGGCCAACGGTGTGGGTTTATATAAATTTTTCATAAACTTTTTGTTTTTTTTTTCTACAGACGTTAATATTTTAAAATATGCATGCTTATTTAAATATATTGAAAATATGAAGATAAAGATGCAAGATAAGCGGACAATGTTGACCAGTACGGGAGCGTATTTATGTTAGCACGCTCGTTTCCCCTCATACAGGCTGTATCATCGGCAAATGTAGAGGTGTGGATATTATTACTCACATGCATATCACAAATGTATATTAAATACAAGACAGGACCCAGAATACTACCCTGTGGCACACCAGATGATATAGATTTCGGCACACTCGTGAACTCTCCTTCCACAACAGTGAACTTCCTATCAATAATATAACTTTCCAAAAGCTTTTGTATGTTTATTGGAATGTATGTCTTCAATTTTAAAATTAGGCCTTCATGCCATACTTTATCAAATGCCTGAGAAACATCAATAAAGAGAGGAGAACAATACTTCTTTTCTTGAAATGTTTTTCATACAACTTGGACCAATCTATGCGTTTGTTCAATGGTGCTATGCTGACTTCTAAAACCAAATTGATGATCCGGGATGCATTATCAGCTAAAATTTTGGACAATTTAGTCATGAGCAGCTTTTCGAAAAGCTTTTGAGACTGTTGACAGCAAGCTTATAGGCCTATATGACTCAGCCTTGGTAAGATCTTTGTCCGGCTTTGGAATCATTTTTTGCCCCTATCACGGTTTTCAACTTTTAGAATAGTTTGGTTGGGATTGATAAATTTCCATTGCCTTTCTCCTCTAAATTAACAGTTGACTTTTCAGTTGTGTTTTGGTACTGTCATTTACAACTCTGCATAAGTTTGGTTGAGAAAAACGTTGAGTATACACAACTGCTTTTTAGTAGTTGGGTCTGTGGTTGGGTTTTTCTAGTTATAGTTTGGTGCGAAATAAAAAGCAGAAAAAATTGAAAAATCGTAACTAGAAATAATTGTTATGCTTAACAAAGATAAAGATTTCTTTAAATAAACGTTAAATAAACGTTTTTTTGTTCTGCCGGAAATAACTAAAAACCTTCAAAAATTATTTTTTTAAGGATTCATTCCTTATTTTAATTATTTTTTACCTTGCTTGGGTAGTTAAAAAGGGTTGGAATCAGCACGAATTTTTCCTCTGATACGTAGCACATCTATAATTGAGACTTCGTTTTCGACGTCATAAAATAAATCCACATATTTTTATCTATTTGGTATGATTTCTTTGAACTAAAACACTAAAAACAATAATTTTTCTAAAACTTTGTGTGTTTTTCCTGTCAAATTTGATATTTTAAATTGGCAACGCGATGAAAATTTCAACTAAAAAATAGTTGTGGTTCACAATACTAAAACACAGTTTGGTCGTATGTAAGGTTGGTCTACTCTTAGACGACCAAACTGAATTTAGTTGAGAACCGTGATAAGGGCATTTATTTTGGCAAGTTTCCAGTTATGTGGAAAATACTGCATTCTTAAAATGGCATTAAAAATAAATAGCAAGATTCTTATTGTAATATGAGGCAAGTTCATCAGCATCTTGTTACTAATGCCATCAATACCTATAGCTTTCTTCGGGTTGAGTTCAGCAATTATCTTTTGTAGTTCACGCAACTTAAACCTTAAGGGACGAGGGGGTAGAGAAACTAAACTCGGTAAATCGGCAGCACCAGTACATGAGTTGGGAGTTAATACAGATTTTAAGTGCTCATAAAATAAGTTGCCTTTCTCACTATCGCTTCTTGCCCAGCCCCCGCTCGCAGTACGCAGTGGTGATTTAAGATCAACGGGTCTTTTAAGATTTCTAGTAGCGCGCCATAAAGAGTAATTAGATGCTGACGTGACATTGAGATCTTTTAAATATTTTTCCAGTAATGCAGTTTTTCCGGCGATAGCAGCTCTTTGAATCGTTTAGTACATTCGTTAAGTCTGATTTTATTTAGGGGTGATCTGTGTTGTTGCCATTCTCTTCTAGCTCTCCTTTTTTCACATACAAGACGTTCAATTTCCGTATAATAAATTCTGTTAAAGCCGGTCTGCGGATAAGAGGTAGTGGCATGTTCAGCAGCCTGTTTAATATTTTCGTTAAGATTGGCAATGTTAAATTCAATATCTTCGGATGATCTAAGCTGAATGTTTTCTACGCAGTAACTACTAAGATATTTTTTTGAATGCCAGCCAGTTGATTCCATTAATCATCTTCACATATGAGTTAGTTAAATCACTCCTTAGTGGGTTGAAAATTGTAACTATTGTTGGCGAGTGATCGGAGGACAGATCTCGAGGCGTGAATTAAGTCCCTATGAATATTTTTCGTGACGCCAAAATCTACATCCGGAATTTTTCGCACGTCAGTCCTCCAGCAAGTAGGCTCCCCACTCGAAATGACATCTAAGCCCATTTTTGAAATACTATTAAACAACGCTTGACCTCTAGGTGTAATTAGACGCAAGCCCCAGTACGTATGTTTTGCATTGTAGTCACCAGCTGCCACGAAACAAGATCCAAGCGTTTTGTAGAACTTCTCATACTGATCTTCGGTAACTGAAAATCTGGGAGGTGAGTAAATTGATGATATCACGAAATTCGCACAAAAATTTTCTACGAAAATGTTCGTTGCTTGCAAATATTCTTCACTAACGTTGTCAAGGACATAGTGATTGAGTCGACTTAATTAGAATTGCTGATGCACCGCGTGCTCTCCCTCTCGGTTCCTTTGTACCATATAAAGTGTAACCATATATTTTAAAAAAGCTTCTTGAGGTCAAATGAGTCTCAGAAACCAACATTATATCAATATTTTTTTCCATGAGGAAGTGCTCAAGTTCATTTTTATGTTGGCGAATGCCGCTTGCGTTCCAGAAACATATTTTTAACGTATTCATGGCTTGTTAATTAATGCTTGAAGCAGTGTATTCTGCATTCGCAGCATTTCTTGCATCATACTTGTTATATTTGTAGTAAAGTTGTTTATAGTTAGCACCAGATTCTCAATAGTAGCTTCAATGCGATTAAAATTAAAACTTGAGTTTGTATATGTTGAATTATTTTGCGGTGAAACATTTTGTGTCGGAATAGAACTAGCCGTAGCAGCATCGGCATACGATGCACGTGAAGTAACTTGTTGGCTCTTTTGAGCAAGATTGGCGGAGTAAGCATTTACTGATTGTGCTGGAGCTAATTTTGGTTTTTGTCTCATAGTTTGTTTAACGAAAGAATATACAGGACATCTTCTGTAGTTAGCGGTGTGATTACCTCCACAGTTACTAAATTTTTTATCACTTTGATTTTTTGGCTTATTGCAACTAGCAGTGCCGTGTAATTCGCCGCACACAACACAAACAGTAGGTAAATTGTAGCAAGTTTTAGTATGGCCATATTCTTGGCAATTATGGCACTGCACGGGACCTGAACGCTTACGTGGCTCTTCAACTGTGATTGTTCGGTGTAAGAGATACTTTACGCTATAAATTGGATGGGTTTCATCTTTTTCAATTGTATATCATTCGTCTTCAGTTCAACCCGAAATAGGGGTTAGGGGACCTTTTCTCTGTTAATTATATTGGCAACATTTTTTACCTTAAATCCTTGGTCGATAAGTGCACATTTTACTTCTTCGGGTTCAACATATGAATCTATGCCCTTTAAGACTATATGTAGGCTTTTATTACTCTTAAGTTGGCATGTGTACAAATTTGTTGTATTTTTGTCCAATTCTGCCACAATTTTTCGGAAATCTTTTTCATTATATATTTGCATTTTAGTTTCATCAATATTACCTCGTTTAATTGGAATTATATGAAAAGTATTTTCACTAATGGCCGACAGTAATTTTTTTAGAAGCGCGTTAGAATTTTTTTCTCAGATAAATAGGTGGTGGCTTAAAAGACTTTTGCGATGATGCAGCGGCCTTGTCGTTCTTGTCTTGCAATAATGAAAAACGATTTGACGATTGGTAGAAGATGCGCTGTTATCCGTAGACATCTTTGTAGCGTATGAAATTTCAGAAGAATTTGGGCTTTGCCCACGCTTTACCACGGTTATAGTCTGTCCATTCCGACTTGTACCTGGGGTTTTGAACTACTGTTATCTGTAGTGATAATTTTGTTAAATGATGAACACGAGCCTAAAGGGGATGATGTTACTGACCTATATGAAGAAGTACTAGGCAACTGTAATGTCAATGAATCATTACTATAGTATTTGGCATTGGACAAAGCGAAGTTGATCGCTGACGAAAAATTGGCTTTGCCGTTAAAAAAATACTTTCATTTAATTTATTATTTATATATTTTTCATTAGGAGTTTCAGAACTCACAGTAAAATAAGCATTTCTGCCGTTAGAACTCACTTCAAAATTTTATGTATTTGAGGTACTCATATAGAGTATTCCTCAAGGGGACTTTATTTTTGTTTTTTTTTTTTGTTTACGAATTTTTGTTTTTGTTATTTGTACTATGTAAAAAATATTAGCAAAGCATAAAGCTTATTTATTAAAGTCAGTATGTACCTATTACGAATAATATGTACTACGAATATTTTTTGTATAATTTTTTGTTTGTTTAGTAAGTATGTATGTAAGAAAAATTCCGCTCATCGACTGTTCGCTATGAAGGTACAACGAGAACTCTAAGCTGTAATTGCTTTGCTAATATTTTTTTACATAGTCATAAATAACAAAAACAAAAAAAAACCCAAACAAAACAAAAACACAAACAAAGTGCCCTTGAAGAATACTCCTCAAAAAAACAAATAATTGTGAAGTGAGTTATAACGGGAGAAATTCTATTTTACTGTGAGTTCGGATGCTCTTAATGGAAACAATAGAAATAAAAAAATCTGATGAGTTTTTTTAACGGGAAAGCCAGTTTTTCGTCAGCTATCAACTTCGCTTTGTCCAATGCCAAATAGTAGTGATTCATTAACATTACAGTTGCCTAGTACTTCTTCATATAAGTCAGTAATATCATCCCCTTCAGGCTCGTGTTCATCACTTAACAAAGTTATCACTACAGATAACAGTAGCTCAAAACCTAAGGTATAAGTCGGAATGGACAGATATATAACCGTGGTAAAGCGTTTGCAAGACACCGACGACAAACCCGCTGCATTATCGCAAAAGTCTTTTAAGCCACCACCTATATTTTTGAGAGAAAAATTCTAACGCACGGTCATTGTTGATAATACCTTTCATATAATTCCAATTAAACGAGGTAATATTGACAAAACAAAAATACAAATATGTATATGCAGAAAAAGATTTCCGGAAAATTGTGACAGAACTTGAAAAAAATAAACCAATTTTTTATACATACCAACTTAAGCTTGCTTCACACGATTGGCACAATGTACGAATTTTCGTCGGCTCACTAAAATAAATTCATAAGTAACAAGGTAAATTTGCATTATTTTTCAATTAATTCAAGTATAATTATATAACTGCACTACACTGCATTGGTAATAAAATCATATAGACTTATTCCAGAATTAATTATATAATAATGTAATTTTGGCTTATTACTTATGACTTTATTGCAGTGAGTAGACGAAAATTGGTACATTGTGCCGATCGTGTGATCCAGCCTTTAAGAGTGCTAAAGGCCTACAGATAGTATTGAAGGGCATAGATTCATATGTTGACCCCGAATAAGTAAAATGTGCACTTATCGACCAAGGATTTAAGGTAAAAAAGGTTACTAATATAATCAATAATGAGAAGATACCCCAGCCTCCATTTCGTGTTTAACTGGAGACGAATGATATATAGTTGAAAAAAAACGAGACACATCCAATTAATGGCCTAAAATAACTCTTGTACCGAAAAATCACAGTTGAAGAGCCACATAAGCGTTCAGGTCCCGTGCAGTGCCATAATTGCCAAGAATATGGCCATACAAAAACTTACTGCAATTTACCTACAGTGTGTGTTGTCTACGGTGAATTGCACGGTACTGCTAGTTGCACTAAACCAAAAGACCAATCTGGAAAAAAATGTAGTAACTGTAGAGGTAATCACACCGCTAACTACAGAGGATGTCCTGTATATTCTTTCGTTAAACAAACTATGAGACAAAAACCAAAATTAGCTCCAGCTCAATCAGTAAATGCTTACACCGCCAAACTTGCTCAAATGAGCCAACCAGTTACTTCTCGTGTATCGTATGCCGATGCTGCTAAGGCTAGCTACATTCCCACATAAAATGTTTCACCGCAAAATAATTCAACAAATACAAACTCAAACTTTAATTTTAATCACCTTGAAACCACTATTGATAATCTGGTGCAAACTATAAATAATTTTACAACAAATATGACTAGCATGATGCAAGAAATGCTACGAATGCAGAATACACTGCTTCAAGCATTAATTATCAAGCCATGAATACGTTAAAAAGTATGTTTCTGGAACGCAAACTGCATTCGCCAACATGAAAATGTGGACTTCCTTACGGAAAAAATATTGATATAATGTTCGTCTCTGAGACTTATTTGACTTCGAGAAGCTTTTTTAAAATTAATGGCTACACGATACAAAGGACCCTAGAAGGAGAGCATGCGGTGGATCTTCAATTCTAATTAAGTCAATACTCAAGTACTATATCCTTGACAACGTTAGTGAAGAATATATGCAAGCTACGAATATTTTTGTAGAAAATTTTTGTTCGGATTTCGTGATATCATCAATTTACTCACCTCCCAGATTTTCAGTTACCGAGGATCAGTATGAGAAGTTCTACAACAGAGTACAGAATGAAACCATTCGCATTTGCTAACAATTCATAAATTCGTTGCTTTTGCCTTGCGTCTATTCGACAATAATAACAAATGTAATTGCTATGATACAATTGGTTGCGATTTGTTGATTGCTCATACGCACTCTGTTATTACAATGTCGTTATAACACAAGCAGTGAAATGAAATGATGCAGCATGAATGGATGGATTTCTTTCATACCATTCACTCAGTATTCGCTGATCTTTTGTATATCACGTTTAAATAATAAGTTTATTTTACGTGATTTTAATGTTATAAATAAATAAAAAAATGGAATGCGTGGGTGAAATTTAAAAAATAAATAAATGCCGACATTTACAGTGTTAGAAAAAAAGAAAATATAAAAATTAAAATTTGGAAAAAGTAAAATAGATCTGAATTATATTTAAAATAACTGTTTCATTTGAAATTGTACTTAAAATGCATTTCAAATCTATATCGTGTTTTCTGAATACTAATCTAAGAGTTTTATACAAGCACAAAGTACAAAGACTACGTTGTGTTCAATAATAATAAAAAGTATTCGCACCATTCACTGAGTACAGAGTTATCGTTGTACGACTAAAGTCGCATTTTGCCCCTTTTTCAACTGCCTTGCCACTTTTTTATCCCCTTTTAGTATAATTTGCATTATTTTGTGCTCTTTTTTGTTCAAAGTCTACTTTGGTTTTTATTTTTTAAACAAGATTTTATTTCCTATGTGTCAAACTTAATATCAAAACATACACCATTTTCATTTGTGTAAGGTTTTTAAATATTCGAGTACAATTGCACACATACTTGATAATTATAATATTTTCGATATATATTGTGAAAGCCAAATTTAATTAAAGTACATATTTTTAAAAGGCTGTTCTGTAAACCGATCGAGTTGAAATCGTACGATTTTAGAAAACTAAAACAGCCAAACACATGGCCAATTCCCAAAAGCAAATGGTCTAAAAATATCCGAGTTTTCACCACAAAAAATACTTATTTTCGTAGAAAACTGACCATAGCTGATGATAAGTTGCAACTTCTCGTTTAAGTCAATGGACAAATTAACCAAATTAAACACAAAAATATACCCAGATTCAGCAGTTGCAAAGTCGGTGAGTTACACCTTATTTCATCTGCATAAAAAAATTTACCAAAAGCACATAAAGCGTAAACATAAATTAGCATTGCTAAAAAATTTAAAAATAGACTGAAAGTAGACACTTCTCTGTCCATGCTGTCTGCCTTAAATTTGTTTCAAAACAGAGATAGATTCTAGAACACTCATGAAGTCTCCTTCGACAACAATGAATTTCCGGGATAGAATATAACTTTCCAATAGCTTTAGAAAATTCATTGGTAGATACTTATGTCTTCAATTTTAAAACTAGGCCTTCATGCCATACTTTATCAAATGCCTGAGAAGCATCAATAAAGAGAGCAGAACAATACTTCTTTTCTTCAAATGTTCTTCTTACAACTTGGATCAGTCTATGCGTTTGTTCAATGGGATGGACTTCATCAAGAAGTATAACTGCCTATTAGATTTCAACAAAGATGACAACTACCTTGTCCTGAGGCCACTTAATATACCACAAACAATAATTATACCAATTACAAATAACAACAACGAAATAACTTTACCACCAAGATGTGAAATAATACATCAACTAAAATTTAACACTTTAAAAACAGAAATATTATTACCAAACCAAGAAATTACGCCAGGCGTTTTCATACCAAGCACAATAGTTAACTCGAACAAAGCATTCGTTTGGGTTTTAAACACTAACTGACGTATTCAGAAAAAATAATTTAGGTTTCCTAAAGGTTTACGAAACAAATTTTGTATGTACATTTGTTTGGTAAACATTCAGTAAACATAAATTATTTTCTTCTGAATAAACAGCATTTCAAATGTTGTTTAAGCAAAATTCGCTAAAATTGTATTCATAACAGCATTTTAGCTTAAAAAACGTTTTTTAAACCTTGCGTAAATCAGCAAATTTTAAAATTGATTGCACCCATGTTTAAACCAATTTTAAGATGACGTTGTTGTAATTTTGCTTCGTTTTTGTTTACATTTTTAACTTTGCCTGTATGTATGCACTTATGTATGTATTAGTGTCCTGAACAAGACATCTTATAAGAACTTTCAAGACATGAGGGATTTTTCAAATGATCTACTACAGCGAAATCTTATAAAACAAACGTTAACAACACTGTTTGCAAGAAATTTGTTTGAGTATTGTAGGTATAAGAGTAAAGTAGAAAACACTTCGTGACGGAAGAATTTGTGATACTTGCTTCTTTCTACGCATGAGCGCGTGTACAAACGTCATGCATGTATGTGTGTATGATCTTTTATTTTTCTGCGCACATGCAAAGGCACACACATGCATTAACATTAGTTGTATGCGGTTAATCACATAATAGCTAACCAGTTACATAATACACACACACTCAAACGTACAATATGAAAAATAACAAGCATACACTAATCAACAGTACAGTAAAATCTCGGAAAAGTTAATCAAAATGTCCCAAGGGTAATTAACTTTTTCGAATTATTAACTTTTCCGAAGGTTTTTTAAATTTATCGAAATAAAGCTTAAAGCATATATTTCTGTAAATAATATCTTTATTTCATTTATTTTTAATATTATACATATGTATGTACATACTTATGATTAATTAAAAAATTTCAGTTATGTATTAGGTGTTGTGAAATAACTTTTTAAAGTTGTTTGTTTCTTGCTTTTGTTGTGGTAGGCTGCTACTAATTTAGTGCGTTTGAGAATCAAGTCTTCCACCTCTTTTACATCATTTTTGAAGTATTTTATTAAATTATTTATGCTTTGGAGTGCTAAATTATAACTAACTTCCTTTTGTGGGCTACTTTGCTCGATATCTGAGTCAGAGCTATCAGAAGACAATTCGCATTCTACATCCTCTGTTGCTTGATCTTCATTCCAGCCTTCTACGTCATCTATGTTGATCTCCACATTATCGGCCACCTTCGAAAGTAAAACTTGAACTTCGTTAATTGAATTGTTGTATTCGCTGTTCAGTGCAATAAGCGCAGACAGTGGAATGTTGTCTTCGTCTTGATATTCATCATCATCCCACTTGTTTATTTTATTCCATGAGTTGCTGAGAACACTTGGCAACAATTCATCCCAAGCTGCCTTAAGCATCAATATGGCTTGTCGAATTGTATGTAACTTCAACATACGGTCAATTGAAATGTTTTCCTCTGCAAGCATGTTGCATAAAAGTTTATTTCGATAACCCAATTTGACCAATCTTATTGGATTTTGATCCATTGGCTGTAAAACAGGTGTGACGTTGGGCGGAAAAAGCATTGCTATAATATTGCCGTCCTCAGTTTTCAGTAAATCAATAGGCTTGTGTGCCGTGCAGTTGTCTATGAGTAACAAAGCCTTTGGTGGCAAATTATTTTCATGAGAAAATTTGCGGACCTGTAAAATTTTAAAGTTATTAGCTCTTATAGAAATGCACATGTATTTAACGAATTGCTGAATTTACCTGTTTGACAAATGAGTTATGAAACCAGTTATAAAAAAGTTTTGCATTCATCCATGCCTTTTGTGAACTAACGTACTCCAATGGGTTTTCAAATCCCTTAAACAACGTGGATTAGCTGCTTTTCCTATCACCAACGGAGTCAATTTGTGCGAACCATCCGCATTTGCGCACAACAAAAATGTTATTCTCTCCTTAGCTATTTTCCTCCCTGGTGCGGTTTTTTCCGTAGCTGCGACGAAAGTTTTATCGGGTAATAAACGGTAGAAAAGTCCAGACTCGTCAGCGTTGTATATTTGTGATTCAGTGATCTTCATTTGGGCACATTTTGCCCGTAAATTATCAATAAAAGGTGTTATTCCTGCGGTATCGCTAGATAGAATTTCACCACACACTTTAAGAAAGCGAATACCGTGCCTTTTCTTAAAATTTGCTAGCCACCCATCACTCGCATTAAATTTTTTATTTGGATAAAGCTTTTGGAAATCGACTCTAGCTCTTGCTTTTATCAATGGTCCAGTTACTGCACAATTACGGTCTCTTTGTTTTAAAAACCATTCATAAACACTTTTATCCAACTCAACATATTCTGCTTTATGTAGAGTTTTCCTTGGTACCTGTTCATATGAGTTACTCAAAGCTTCCAATATTTCATTTTTCTTTTTTTTAATTTTTGAGATAGCTGCTTCTGTTACTCCATAATCTAATGCCAATCTTTTACCACTAACACCTTGGACAATCTTTTTCAAAATTTCTGATTTTTGTAGAACAGTCAGTCTTTGCTGCTTTTTATTTTTTGTTGACATTTTATTCACACACTTTACTACGCACTTTAAATAATTTTTGTGCTTTTCACAACAAAGGCTAAAAATATTGTGAGACAAGAATTGCATTTTTACATAAAACAAATGTGCAATACGTATGTATGTATTCGTGAAGTACCGTAACTGAAAATATTTCTCTTTACTCAGAATTTTTCGTTTTTTTTTTATGCACGCTCTAAAAAGTTAATTAAAAATTAACTTTTTAGAGCGGCACGTGAAGACAGCCGCTCGATTAACTTTTCCGCGAGATTAACTTTTTCGAGACTTAACTTTTCCGAGATTTTACTGTACTTCTTTTGAGTGTTTGTTACAAACAAGCTGTCTTGACAACATCGCTTGTTAACACTGATATACACGTACACCAATACATCCATCGTGCTTCGTTTATAGTACGACAGCATTTATTATTGGTTTAGTATAATACATGCGACGTGAATACATTTAAAAATCATGACGTTTTTACATTTAAAGACTGTTTACGCAGGTCTTTAGTATGTATGTATGTATTTATGTATATATGTATGTATATGCCAGTGTTATTTAGAAGAAAACAATGTATTTTTTTTTTTATAGAAACTATTGCCGAAATATCAAATATACTCCAAAAAAAATTTTTAAAAGAAAGGGAGCGATCCAGTTTCCATTCCCAGTCATTGTTTTCTCATTTTATGTGTTAACAAAAATAATATAATTGTAGAAAATTAGCTAGTGATGTTCAAACACTTAGAACAAACAAAATAAAGCTCGTTATTTTATGGCATGTCACAAATTACAAACTGCTAAAACATTGAAACATTCAAAGAGTCCAATTATTATCACACCATCGCCTACAAGACCATTTGATACGGCGTATGTAGATACAATAGGACAATTTCCGAAATCAATAAACGGAAATGAATATGCAGTCACACTAATATGTGACTTGACTAAATATATGGTAACAATACCAATACCGGATAAGACAGCAAAAACGGTAGCAAAAGCAATATTGGAAAACTGTGCTAACCTATGGTTCGATGAAGACGTTCATTTCGGACATGGGAAAGGAGTACAAAAATTCAATATTGACAGAAATATGCAACCTATTAAAAATTGAAAAAATAACCTCAACAGCATACCATCATCAGTCGTTAGGAACAAAAGAAATAAATCATAGAACTTTTAATGAATATTTGCGATATTACATATCTGTAGATAAAACTGATTGGGATCAGTGGTTACGATATTTCACCTACTGTTTCAATACAACACCCTCTACAGCACATAATTATTGTCCTTATGAGTTAGTTTTTTCAAAAACTCCCAATACATTTGTGATATCAAATGATGTAGACAGAAACCCCTTTATACAACGTAGATGACTATGCTAAGGAATCAAAATTTAGTCTAGAAATAGCACATAAGAGAGCACATATAATGTAAGATAGAAATAAAAAAAGGCAAAAATCCAATTTTGGTCACGGTTACTTGACACCCATGCATTCGTTCACAGGCAACGGCATAAATCAATTAAATAAATCTCATTTAATAAACACTTGTATGCATAGATAAATATAAACAATAATAATTATTACAAATCACTGGCGAGACACACCCCACATGTCCACCGTGGGAAACTAAAAGAATAATTTTAACTAATAAAATATATCTTTTCTTTTCGCTCTTATTCTAAGATACTCTTAAGATTTATTCTCATAACTAGTATATAAGACAATGTATTTTTATTTTAAAATTAATTAATTGGCAAACATCTTAAAGAGCTCCTCGATGAGCTCTAATAAAGTTGGAGCTCCCAGATGAGCTCACAATCAATTAACAGATATTATATTATGACAACAATAATATGTTAAATAATAAATTAATGAACATCTTACTTAGAAAACTTCAGATGTACAGAAAAAAATATTCCAAAAAATGCTTAACATAAAAATGTTATAGAGAATATTTTACAAGTCTATTTACTATTAGTTATAAAAATGTAAACTACTAACTGAATTACAAACATATAATAATGTCAAATTTGAAAAAAAAATAATAAAAAAAGTTATTATTACTTTTTTTTATTATTTTTACACAGTTTTAATAAAAATATCAGTCTTTTTCAAAGGAAAAAAAATATTTAAACAAAACTAAAATTTTCTTTCAATTCTGTTAAGTAGTATTAACTAAATTATAAAAAAAATATATACATATTAAAGGGCTGCGTAAATCGTTCTAAAAGTTTTGTATTCTATTTCACACTACTGCCAAGCAGTCTGTTTTAGTGCAAACATAAATAACAAAACTAACAAAACATCACTCTCACTAAAATCAATCAAATATCATTCGAATAGTTTTTCTCTGCAATTTTGTTAGTGCTTGTGTTCTCAAAACAAGTAGAACATCAAAACAAAAAGCGAGAATGAAACAAAACAGCAGGAAATCATAGCAGAAACATCGAGTGCACTAGAACACGAGCTCAAACATGCAAACTATGTATGTATATGTATGTATATATGTATACATATTTTGAAACTAAAAATTAACAAATTATTACATATATATAAATGTACATAAGTATGTATGATATTATTTCATAGTAAATAAAGCATCTTTTCAGCTTTCATATTCCTAACGAAGCGCAATGTTTCTTTTATATGAAAAATTATCTTTGCTATCAAAACATTCAAACATGTTTTGAATGTTCTGTGTGAATTTTGATGTTCTATTTCATTTTTATTTTGAAAGGCTTGATTTTACTTCAACATTGTTCTATTGCAGTTTTGTTCTGTACTGCAGTATTCTTATCGTAAAGCAAAACACATCTCTTTTGAAAGTTTTGTTTTAAAATAACGGAGGAATATACACACACATTTTGAAATTAATGAGAGTGCTTGTAAGCCTTTTTTAGGGCTTGTGCCACGCTCTAATACATATGTTTAACATTCTGAAAAATTTTAATAATGATTTACTTTAACATTAAAAATATATTAATACTAATTATAATTATAGTTTTTCACCAATTGTCTTTATACCATTTTTGAAAACCATGAAACTAATATTAGAAACACTCATAAATACAAAATCCCATTTAGAAAACTTAAAAAAATATATATGTATAGGGTCCGCCATCTAACTTTTTTTCAACTAGTGTTTATTTCGTGAATGGTAACACTTAGCTCATGTCTGATTTGACAGATAATTAGTTTTATCCTTCCGCTGAACGAGCCAACTGACCATCCAATGCTTTTCGACTTACAGAAGATGCCGATTTTGCAAATATATATATAGTCTTAGTCTGTCAATTGCCGAGAACACACGTTTTTCTCACGCGCTGTTTGAGTTAATATTGTGCTTACTTTTCAGTGTTACGTGCTTTACTTTTTTTGTGAGAGTTTTTGTTTCTCTTTTGTATTTTCCTTCGC
Source organism: Tachina grossa (assembly GCA_949987645.1). Taxonomy (NCBI): domain Eukaryota; kingdom Metazoa; phylum Arthropoda; class Insecta; order Diptera; family Tachinidae; genus Tachina; species Tachina grossa. The sequence continues at coordinate 103,822,108 of OX465274.1, read as the reverse complement.
TTTGTTTTTTTTCTTCTACCAAGTGTTGATTGAAAGTACCGTACATTTGTTTTTAGTTTTTGTTCGCCGGGATGAACGGGGTTCATCCTCCGAACGGAAACCGCTTTCAGGAGCTTGCCTCCAACGGGAGAAGTGAAGCGAACAGGAACAAGCGGCCGCGGCCGGATGACTTTGTTCATTTACCTCCTGTACCCTCCAAGGAACGCAATGTGCCTCGCTACTTAGTGGCCACGGCGACTTACGCTGACGAAAATTGCATCTCTCCGTCGCTAGCATCATACAACGTTTTTCGTGTTGAAAGAGGTCTGAATTACATCACCGAGCGCCTTGAAGTAAACGAGATGCTTATAAAAGTAGCTGACCAAAAAACTTCTGATAAATTCCTAAAATCAACATTAATCGACAATATCCCAGTTAAGATAACTCTTCACAAAACACTAAATACAACTCAAGGCCATATTTTCTCCCGTAAAATTAAAAAATTATTGATACACCATCATCATCATATCAAAATGTAGTTGAAATCCACAAAATGATGAAGAAAGAGGCTGATAAAATGACCGCAACTGGCGCTGCTATTGTCACTCGTCCTCCTACGACGTCTTGATAAAATCAAACTTGGTTGGGAATTGGTTGCACTAGACGAATTCATCCCAAACCCCATGAGATGCCAGAACTGCCAGCGACTGGGTCACACTAGAGAAAGATGCCGTAGTATAGAACAATGCAGGGAATGTGGCTTTAATCCTCCTCACGAGCAATGTTGCCGCAAATATTGTGTAAATTGTAACACAGAAAATCACACATCATACGACCCCTATTGCCAAACTTTTTGGAAACACAAATCGGTTAATTACCTAAGAATAACACGCAAATGTACAACAAGGGAAGCTTGGAGCATTTTCAACGATAATCCTGCAGTTAACACTCTCAAACCACCACAAAAGAAAAACAAAACATACGCAAATATTTTGGACAATAACGTCTCTGAAAATGATCAAACCACAAACGACAACACTAACCTAACTTTTCCCAAGCAAAATATAGAATCATCAACAGTTCCAACTAATACACAACTAAATAAAGCAGCCATAATAAAACCAATACTCACTCAATAACGAAAATACAAGCACACCAGAAAATACCATCAAGCCAAACACACACTATCACATCAAATCAACAACTCAAGAGAAAACAACAAGAACAAAATAAATGTACTGATAAAGAAACCTCTCAAAATGTTCTACTCAACCCTTCAGACGAAGCCTCAACCCTACAAGAAATGAATGACTGAAACTAACACACGACATTTTTTCACTAATACATTTGCAATAATTTTCCATTGAATTTAAGACTGCCAGTCAATTGACTGGTCATTTGACTGGTAGAGATGACCACAACATTTATCAATTATAGTTGCTCCTCTCTAACATGTATGTTAGAGTGAAACATCTAATGTACATATGCCAAAACTTTTAAGACATCGCATTTTATTGTAAAATATACAATTCTTTCGGTCTGTGAAACAAAATTTATAAAAGTGCTAAGAAAGTTAAGTGAAGTTAACAAAAATACTGCATAAAAATATTAAAAAGTTTAATTTAATTTATACATTTATGTATTTCTTTTTAAAATTTTAGATATTTAAGCAAGATGTGCTGGAGTTGGAGAAAAGTGTGAAGAAGACTTGAGTGGTACCACCTACGTTATTTTATATATTAAATTGTGTTATATATATATGAATATTACTTATTCCTCTAATTTCTTGTAATAAAAAACAATTGAAATAACATAAAAATTATGTTTATTTATTTAAAAGTTACATTTTACCAGTTTCTACGTATATATTGGCTAGTAACAGTTGACCAGTCTCTATGTAAACATTGACTAGTCATAGTTTACCAATGCTTATGTAATCAGTGACTGGCAAAAAAGAAGCAGAGTAAGCAGTTAAGATATATGTGTTTTGATTAAGTGAAATTAATAAGTTAGAGAGAGATAAAAAATCACACGTACACAAATGTTTTAGTAATTTTTTTCGCCAAGCCCCTAATAAACTAACTGGGGACTGTGACCGAAGTGTCGGCTATCGCTACTAGTCAAATGACTAGTCAATTGACTAGTAGTCTTCTTGTAGGGAAATCACTCAACAGACAAAATATCTTTAACTCAAAATAACATTGACAGAGGGTTTTCCAGTGATTATGATTTTTTTAATTCCGAATACAATTTAAATGAAACATCAATTGCCATGATTGTCGACAAGAACGTAACTGCAGAATCAATTGCGGATGATATTACTGACGGCCTAGGTTACTACCCCCGCAAGGGATAGTAAAGACGAGCCTGAAGAAAAATCGCCCTGCTCCCAACTTTATGTAAAATTTCCAAACTTAAATAAAATTATAACACCAAAAACATTTAAAGAAACTCTTCCAAAGAAAAAAAAAGCAAGCTAAGAAATAAAAAATTAAAAAAAATGGATATTGGTTTGAGTATTAGAATACTTCAGTGGAATATTCAAGGATTCTTAAACCACAAGTACGCCTTAGAGTCTATAGTTGCCAAACTTAAGCCAAATATTATAGCCCTACAGGAAACTCACATAACACACAACAAATTGCATCTTTTCCATCTTCCAGGCTTTACCAGCAGGTATAGCTTTTCTAGTCAAGAACAACGTTAACGTAACAGAACATTCCACTTCAACTGGTGACTTGTTATTTCAAACAATCGCTATTAAAGGCCGAAAGTATCTACAGTTAACCAACATCTATAGAGAACACGACATAATGTTGAATGATCAAATGGTTGAAAACATAACACTTAAGGCGAACTGTTATCAGGTATTACTTGTTGAATTTAATTCCCATCATTCCCCTTGGGGCTCGGCAGATAACTCTCCTAGCGGTTTTATCTGGGAGAAATTTGCGGACGATCACAATTTCGTAATTCTAAATGATGGATCTCCCACCTTGTTTAATACCAGGGGTACACTAACGTCGGTAGATGTCACTATGGGCTGCGTGGGTATTGCGCCCAGTTTAATGTGGCGCTGTTTGGCACTTCCGGAGGTTAGTGATCATTTCCCCATTGTAATTGAGAACATTACTAGCACGCAAATAGCCAGAAAATTCATACCACGTTTTCAAGATCAAAAAGCCGATTGGGCACTTTTTAGTAAAAAGGCAGAAATGTTCGACGTTAGATTCAAAAAATCTACAAATATCAATAAGGAAGCGGCACAAATCAATCTTATATTTAGATGCGCAGCGAATGAGTCGATTCCACTCAGTCGTAAGCCACCGCAGAATTGCAATCCAACTTGGTTTAATTCGGAAATTTCCAAATTAATTCGCCTTAGACAAAACGCATGCAAAGTCTTCAAGAGACAAAACGCCCTTGAATACAGAAGATTATGTGCCAAAGTAAAAGGTAAAGTAAACTTTCGAAAAGGCTAACTTGGGAAAAGTTTCTTTATTCTCTGAACCCGTTCATGGATATGCGTTATATGTGGAAAAAGGTAAGAAACTTAAGGACTGAAAGAATCGAAAATTTCCCCACTATATTCATAGGGGAAGATGTTTTATCACACCCGCAACACATAGCAGATCGCTTCGGCAACTTCTGGTCTTCACTAAGTTCAGATAACGCGTTTGATTGCAGTTTAATAGCTGATTAAGAACAGCCTAAACTTCAACAGTTTAATTCAGTCTAACAACCAACGTGATGGTATGAAGGTTAGTATTCATATGTTTGAACTGGAACAGGTTCTGGGTTCATTGAAAGGCTCTACACCAGCAAACGACAAAATCACGTACGCCATGATCAGGAATTCTTTCAGGATAAAAGCTCGTATTATTGCTTTATAGAATAATATACTGTCTAGCGGCATATTTCCACATCGGTGGAAAACAGCCACACTTTCTCCAATCCCTAAACCAAATAAAGATCCGAATCAGGTTGGGAGTTATCGTCCCATTTCACTCTTACCGGTCACTTCCAAAATTTTTTTAAAAATTTTATCTAAAAGATTTTGGAAATACTCTAAAGATAAAATTAATATAAATCAACATGCCTTCTTACCTAGCCGCGACGTTAACAGTATTTTCTATCAATTAGAAGAATCTTTGAGAATTAATTTGAAAAACAGAAGGCATTCGCTAGTGCTCGCAGAGGATATAGAGAAAGCATTTAACCGAGTCATAAATACTTATATATTGCAGGAGCTTATAGATTGGAATATGCCATTACAAATCTTAAGAATTTTAAAGTCGTTCCTTACCAATCGAAATATGCAAGTTAGAGTGCTATTTGTCATCAACATATCCACTTGATAATGGGATTCCACAGGAATCACCTTTGTCTGTAGTCCTTTATGCTATATACGCAAATTCTCTAGCAAGAGCGGTCGAAAATGTTCCCGGTATTGACTATGTAGGCATATGTGCCGATAACATTTTTGCAATTGCCTCTGGAGAACCGGAAGAGGTATGTGACAACCTTAACATACTTGATGGCAAAATAAATCAGTGGGTAACAACCAGAGGTGCAGTCATACCTGCAGATAAAACAGAGCTACTACATATCTGTAAAAAACGAAATTGTCATTGCAGTTCGGTATGCATTGGACGTACAAACATCTTTATAGCAGACGAGATGAGAATACTCGACATTTTGTTTACAAAAAACCTTCTTTGGAACATACACATTAAACACTTGGCTAACAAACTCATTAAAACTAAGAACTTATTTCACGTAATAAAGGCCCTCATCTGGAAACTGCCTTCAGCATCTGCAAGGCTCTTACTCTCGGTAGTCTACAACATGGCATCACGCTATATGGGTGGACATCAAAGAGAAATGTGAAAAAAACTCAACACAGCGCTGAACAACTGCTTTCGAACAGCTTCTGGGTTACTTCGTCCAACACCTTTACCGCTTTTAAGAACTTAAGCCGATTTTTTTAGATTTCGAATCTCTCCGTGGAAAATGCGCGGTCGCCATGGCATCAAGAGCAGTTACTATAACTACAGAGTACTTTTTGGCTCGGGTTAGATTCTTCAGTGACACCACCGACTGCTATAGGAAGGACTATTGATCTTTTAAGGCTCTCGTGAATTCCAACACCAGAAAAGCTACGACCTCCAGTAATCACGGGTAACAGTTTAGTCCATGACATTGACATTATTGTCTGAAAAAATTTCCAACTTCGCACCTAACTTACTGGTGTTTACCGATGGCTCGTTTCATAATGGAAAATCGTCTTGTTCCATGGTAGAAAGCTTAGATAACGCAACATTTAGAGTTATATTTGCAAAATGCCTTCCTGACCACGCAGGTGTCTTTATATCCGAAGTATCTGCAATAAAGGATGCAGTAGACCACGAAAATAATAAGGAAGCCAGAACTCTTATTCTATCTGATAGCCTTAGTGCCATCAGGGCTATCAAAAATAATGGTAAGGGCTTGTACGATGGCATTACTAATCTCCCTCTAAATGGTAGTCCAACTGTTTTACTGTGGATTCCGGCTCACATTGGCATTCGTGGCAACGAGATTGCTGCTAAGGCTGCTAAACGTGCCTTAGAATTGGCCCTATTATCTAGATAATAGGGATTATCACTACATCTGATGCGCGTAATTTGTTTTTTTTACTATGTTTCTTATTTTATAAGTTATATCTATTTTTATTGGTTAGGTGACAAAAATAGATATAACTTATAAAATAAGAAACATAGTAAAAAAAAACAAATTACGCGCATCAGATGTAGTGATAATCCCTATTATCTAGATAATATGTTAGAGAAACTACCTTGTTTTAGGCAGAACAAATTATGTAAAATTCGCACTAGAAAAAGGTGACGAAATATTAAAAAAAATAAGTATAGAAAAGTTAGACACGTGCAAAGAAAATGATGTAAAAATAATGTTATATAACAATCCTTGTTGCCAAAACTTGTTGAGGAAAAAATGCTAGATTTTGTAGAAAAAATGCTATTAAAATGCTGAAAATAATTCCAAAAACTTTTATAAAAAATATATCAGAAATAAAGCAACATTGTATATTTTTATCAGTCTTTCATATAGTTTATTGATTTGGTTTATCACATATGGTGTACAATTGATGAAATTAAACATAAAAAAGATTTTTAGCAAACTGAAAAGAACAATTCATTTGACTTATATTTTTTTTAGAGGTATAGAACTTCGAATTGAAATAAAACACAAGAAAATCGTTTTAATGTCCATCAATTTGGCTTTATTGGAAGGATAATTTTATGCCATTAATGTTTAAATATGATTTCGGGCATGTGGCCGCCGCGGCTGGCTCGAATAAAGCCAATTCTACAGGTCCAATTTTCAACCACTTTTTCGAGCATATGGGGCCGTATGTTGGCAATAACGCCACGAATGTTGGCTTCCAAGTCCCCTAACGTTTCTGGTTTGTTGGCGTAGACGAGCGACTTCACATATCCCCAAAGAAAATAATCCAATGGTGTCAAATCACACGATCTTGGTGGCCAATTGACAGGTCCATTCCGCGAAATTATGCGCTCATCGAATGTTTCCTTCAATAAATCGATTGTGACGTGCGCTGTGTGGCATGTAGCGCCGTCTTGTTGGAACCACAACTCATCCACATTCATGCCATCCAATTCGGGAACAAAATAGTCGGTTATCATGGCTCTATACCGGTCTCCATTAACGGTAACTGACTCTCCAGCATTATTTCGGAAGAAGTATGACCCAATGACTCCACCAGCCCATAGAGCACAAAAAACAGTCAGTTTTTGTGGATGTAATGGCGTCTCAAGGGTCTCATGTGGATTCTCTTCACTCCAAATGCGGCAATTTTGCTTGTTGACGTAGCCATTCAACCAAAAATGAGCCTCATCACTGAACAAAATTTTGCGATGAAAATCAGCATCGAGATCAATCTCATTTTCGGCCCATACACCAAAATCACGACGCATTGCATGGTCTCGCGGCTTTAATTCTTGCACAAGCTGGATCTTGTAAGGTCGCAAGCCAAGATCTTTGCGCAAAATCTTCCATAAAGTTGATGGACAAAGCTCCAATTGCTGTGCACGGTGGCGAATCGATTCATTCGGGTCCTCTTCAACACTTTGCTCTACAGCGGCAATTGTTTCTTCGGTGCGCACTGTTCGACGTCTCTGCGGATGCGTATTATCACATAGAGTAAACGTAGTGCGAAAACGATCCATGGTTAACCGAATTAATTGCTCTGATGGACGATTATGTCGACCATAAAATGGACGGAGCTTGCGGTAAACTTCGCGAACTGAACCATTATTTTCGAAATAAATTTGCACGATTTGCAAGCGTTGTTCTTTTGTCAACCTGTTCATGATGAAATGGCAAACCAAACTAAATATTAATCACTTGACAGCTGACAAAATGGCCGCCAGTTAAAAAAGTGATGCCAACTTAAAGTTCTATACCTCAATAAAAAACACCCATTACATATGAACATAAATTTGCAATTTAGTATATTTTTAAAGCAACAAAATCAGTTAAAAAAAGGTTTATCACAAAAAAAAATCAAATAACCCAGTCATCTTCATCGTCAATATTTATTTCATTGTTGCTTTTGTCAAGATAACTTTCGTTTGTTCCAATCAATTTTAGATAAGTTTGTGGGACTTCATATTGAAAGCAACACATACCATTCCTTTTTAATCCATATCTAAAATTTAATTTTATGAAATTAGCTTCAAACATTACTTCTTCCAAAATTGCAAATGATTACCTTATAGCCAAAACGGAGTTAATTGTTTGTAAATGTATTCGGTTTCGCAGTTTTTTTTCACCAGGTTTATTTTGCTGAATACACGTTCAACATCGACATTTGACCATGGTAAGCATAGCAGTTTCAGAACAAACTTCAAAATGTCTTTAAAATGATTATTGCCACCAGCATCTCTGTATGAATTTACTTCAGCCCAAAAAGGTATTGTTTTGTCCGTATTTATCCATTTAATGTATTGGATATTTGAATATTGCTCTTGGATTTTCTCTATTTCTTCATCCTCTATATTAAACAGTTTTAAAATTGGTAAAATGTTTTCTTTATGAGATATCAATATATTTTGAGCAGGAAAAAAAATCAACGTTTTGAAGAACTTTAATGTTATCCCGTAACCTATGAAAAATAAAAGTTTTCAATAAATTTATTTTTAAGTATATGTACTTACATATATTTTTTACTCACCTCTGTTTTAATTGATTTATTTATCCAATAACGAAGTTGCAACAATTATTTCTAATTTCAATTTCTTTGCTTTTGCTTAGCCTTCCCAAATTTATCAATTTTTGAGCATAAGTTTCAAATTCATGTCCAAGGCAACAATTAAACGAAATTGCATTTTCGAAATTGTTAAACAATGGGTCTAAAGTTTCATCGTCTATTATTTTTCTTTTGAGAAATTTGATAAGCAGGATAATATCTGCTAAAAGCCGCGTTGGATCGTTGTCGTTACTTTCAAAAACTTTGTTGACAATTTGGACTTCGCGTAAAATTGGTTTCAGGAAAATTAAATACAAATGAACTGTTTCGTCGTCAAATAATTCATATAAAGTTCTTGCCTTGTATCATTTTTCATTGCTGTTCGCCATTTAAAATGCAAATTCAACTCATCCCACTGATGTAATATCCTTGAAACTGAAGTTTCAACAGACAGCCATCTCGTATCGGAAGTTCTTGTAATTTTTAGTAGTACTTTTAAAGAAGCAAACAAAGACTTTAAAATACATATGTACATATGTATGTATAAAAAGCTATACAAACCTCTCCATTTAATTTTTCGTATAAACTTTTATACAAAATTTGACGGTTAGAGCTTTTAGGAATATTATTTCGGTCGCGAAATTTAGGAACAGGGACTGATACTATAACCAAAAATTAATGGAAAATTTGGTCCGAGATCTGAATAATGAAATTATGCTAATAGAATATACAACAGATATAGCAATAACACAGAAACTTAATTTTAAAAAATGTCCTATTTTGGAACGGAAATTGGTCATTGTGGGAAATAGAAGATGAGTACATATATCCCACTATATAGAAATGGTGCTCCTGATGGCTCGTTAAATTGCAAATTAAGTAGCATATCTGTAACCATTTTGGGAATTTAGAAAAACTAATTTAAAAAATGGTTACAGATATGCCACTTAATTTTCACTTTAACGAGCCATCAGGAGCACCATTTCTATATAGCGGGATATATGTACTCATCTTCTATTTCCCACAATGACCAATTTCCGTTCCAAAATAGGACATTTTTTAAAATTAAGTTTCTGTGTTATTGCTATATCTGTTGTATATTCTATTAGCATAATTTCATTATTCAGATCTCGGACCAAATTTTCCATTAATTTTTGGTTATAGTATCAGTCCCTGTTCCTAAATTTCGCGACCGAAATAATATTCCTAAAAGCGCCGTCTTGTTGGAACCACAACTCATCCACATTCATGCCATCCAATTCGGGAACAAAATAGTCGGTTAGTCGGCTCCAATTGCTGTGCACGGTGGCGAATCGATTCATTCGGGTCCTCTTCAACACTTTGCTCTACAGCGGCAATTGTTTCTTCGGTGCGCACTGTTCGACGTCTCTGCGGATGCGTATTATCACATAGAGTAAACGTAGTGCGAAAACGATCCATGGTTAACCGAATTAATTGCTCTGATGGACGATTATGTCGACCATAAAATGGACGGAGCTTGCGGTAAACTTCGCGAACTGAACCATTATTTTCGAAATAAATTTGCACGATTTGCAAGCGTTGTTCTTTTGTCAACCTGTTCATGATGAAATGGCAAACCAAACTAAATATTAATCACTTGACAGCTGACAAAATGGCCGCCAGTTAAAAAAGTGATGCCAACTTAAAGTTCTATACCTCAATAAAAAACACCCTTTAAATAAAACAAGTCAAACCATTATATTGCCACAAGGTTTTTGTCAGCTAAAATCCTCTCGCGCTGATTTAATTGCAAATGTATTTCCAGACATTAGAAACCAATACCATAACCATGATTGGTTGAGTGAAAGATCTATTTTAGCTCCAAAAAATGACGATGTAGACAATATCAATATTATCGTTCAGGATATGATTGATTCCGAAGAATTTACCTTAAAATCTATCGATAGTGTTGAAAAAGAAGATGAGCAGTCAATTATCCTACAGAATTTTTGAATTCTCTCAGTGCACCCTGACTACCACCTCATTTGTTGAAATTGTAAGTTGGCTCTCCTATAATCAACAATAAAAATCTTACGAAATTTTAAATTTTTTGACAGTTTTGCTGTTTTGAGTAAGATATTTTTTTTATTTTATCTCAAGGTAAAATTTTTAGATCTGATTAAGAGCTAAAAATTTGCCAAGGAGAGACAAGCAATATTTCGAATACTTCACGAGATATAGACTTAAGAATCAGTACATGTTTTTTGAAAATTGTACTAAAATCTACCCCCAGTCGAAAACTTCAAAAATGAGTATTAAAAAACCTTAGCTAATAATTCAAAACCCACCTAGGGTTTTTTTTTCTACTATCATAAGCTTTCAGATTTTGGGGTCTCAATTGGTTCAAGATTTTGAAGTTGAAAAATGTGCTACTGTGATTTATCTATGTATAAAAAAATATAATAATGTAAACATTGTACCACACAGGCAACACATTAACAAATAATTATTACATGAAATTACAAAATTTTGAAGAAAACATACACAAAATTGTGTAATTTTAACTGAAAGAGTAGGGGTGTAGTGTATACATTGTATGACATATGCATGATCCCCATCAAACAGTCACAGCAATATGATATTCATAAAAAAACAATAATATTCAAAAGTATGTGAAGAAATTGAACTAACTAAAAGTCAACGTCAGTACAATGTAAATATAATACAATGTAATTCAAATATATGAATGTAAGAAAAAGCGAACTTCTCATTGTTAGTATAGAAGCTGAAGAAATTGTTAAATAAAAGATCAATATACTTTAATCACGCTTGTGTATTACACCTTTTTTAATACATTACAGTACTGTGTTTAAATAAAGTTGAATTTAATTTGAAAAAGCTTTCGTTTAATTTGAAAAAGGTTTCGCTTAATTTCAAAAAGGTTTCGTTTAATATGAAAGGGGTTTCGTTTAATGGATAAGAAGGGAAGATGTAAGCACCCTTACTGCTCAGGACAATCCCGAGGGTATTGTGGTAAATACCATCTAAAAAAAAATTTTAAGGTCCATGTACTTTTAATATATGAATGTTTATATATAATTGTTATTGATAGTAAGCTTATAGGCCCATATGACTCAGCCTTGGTAAGATTTTTGCCCGGCTTCGGAAGGTTATCTTAGCAAATGTGGAAAATACTGTATTCGTGAAATGGCATTAAAAATAAATAGCAGGATTCTTATTGTATTATGAGGCAAGTTCATCAGCATCTTGTTACTAATTCCATCAATACCTGTAGCTTTCTTCGGATTAAGCTCAACAATTAGTTTTTCTACATCACACGTCTTAAACTTTGTGGGTCGAGGGGTAGAGCAACTACACTCGGTAAATCAACAGCACCAGTACATGTGTTTGTGGTAAATACGGATTTTAAATGCTCAGCAAATATGTTACCTTTTTCAGTATTTCTTCTTGCTCAACCTCCGGTAGATGTGCGCAGAGGTGGTTTAAGCTAGAGATGGGCGCGTTTCGTGTTTTTTTCGTGACACGAGCACGCACGATTCAACACGCACTGTTCGTGTCAGAAAATCTGATTTCCTGCGTGTTCGTTTCATATCGTGCTCAGCAACATTAACACGAAACGATTTTACGTGCAAAATATGTATGCAAAAATTTCCAGGAAAAAAAATTAATGCCTATTTTGTATCGTCAAACAAGCAAGCACCAGCCATGGTATGGCACTTTTAAGGTTAAAGTTTCGTACATAATATCAGCTGTTGACAATGCCAACTTGGCACCACTGTTTGAAAATTTACTCTTGAAAAAAGTAATTAATATTTGGCAGCAAAATTAAAAATAAGATTCATGAAGCTATTCGTAGAAATGATGAAAAATACCAATTGGTAACGAACGACCAAACCAGAAGCGATGTTTGGAAGAATTTTTCTCTCATTGATTTCGATGGCAAACATATAAATTATGTATGAAACAATAAAACAAAAACGATTTTTTTAAATTTTTTAAACGCACTAATAATCTCAAATTAATACTTTATTTATTAAGTAAAATATTTTTTTTTTAAATTAATAATACATTAAAATTAATTATTGAGGAGTTTAGCTGGATGCTATGAGAATTAGCAACAGTGAAATGCGCATAGGAGCCAGCTAAGTATAAGTAAAATATTAATTTGGGATTATTAGTGCGTTTAAAAAAATTTTTAACTAAAATTGTAACAATTCCAATAAAAAACCCAAATTAAAAACTATATCTTGTTATTGTATTTCATTTCGTACGTGTTGTGCAGTTTTGTATTGGGAAAATTTTTGGAGTGCGTGTTTCGTACGTGTTAAATATCATGATATTCGTGTTCCTGCGTGTGGTGTTGGAAAAATTCGACACGCGCCCATCTCTAGTTTAAACTCAACGGATGTTTTAAGCTTTTTAGCAGCGCGCTACAAAGAGTAATTAGACGCTGGTGTGACATCCAGACCTTCCAGGTAATTTTTAAGAGATGCAGTTTTTTCAGATTCAAGAAAAACTTGGAGTCGTTTAGTGCACCCTTTAAATCTGAATTTATGTTGAGGTAATATGTGTTGTTGCCATTCCCTTCTGGCTCTTCTTTTTTCACATACAAGACGTTCAATATCCGTGGAATAAATTCTATTAAACCCAGTCTGCGGATGGGAGGTAGTAGCATGTTCAGCAGCCTGTGTAATCATTTTGTTAAGGTTGGCAATGTTAACTTCAATATCTTCGGGAGTTCTTAGCGCAATGTTTTCCGTGCAATGAGTACTAAGATATTTTTTGAATCGCAGCCAATTAACACGACTCATCATCTTCACATATAAGTGAGGTAAAGCCATTCTCAGTGGGCTACAGATTTTAACGATCGTGGGAGAGCGATCGGACGAGAGATCTAGGGAAGCTTCAACTTGAACTAATTCCCTAGAAATATTTTTCATGACGCCAAAGTCTATCACATCCGGAATTTTATGTATGTCAGTAGGCCAGTAAGTGGGCTCCACACTCGAAATGACGTCCAAGCCCATTTTTGAAATTATGTTGAACAACGCTCGACCTCTGGGAGTGATAAGACGCGAACCCCAGAAAGTATGTTCTGCATTTTAGTCGCCAGCTGCTACGAAACAAGGGGCAAGAGATTTGTAGAAATCCTCTTATTGATCCTCAGTAATTGCGAATCTGGGAGGGGAGTAAATTGATGATATCACAAAATTTTTACAAAACTTTTCGACACAAATATTCGTCGCTTGTAGATATTCTTCACAAGTGTTGTCAAGAATATAATGCTTGAGTCTTGACTTTAGTAAGCTACGGTCGCACTTGTCAAACATTTGACCAAAAAAGCATAACCACTAAATGCTAATGAAAAATCTTTAAATTCAGACAAAAGTTTATCAAGTTAAAGAGTTTGCCAATATTGTTGGATTCTGACATTGTCAATTAGTTGTGTTTGAAACTGTTTAATTTGATAAACAAGTGTCTGGTTAAAATTTTTTTTCAATAGTGTTTGTTGGTTACGCTGTTTTGGGCAAATGTTTGCTAAGTGTGACCGTACCTTTAGAATTGCTGATCCACCGCAAGGTCTTCCTCTTGGGTCCTTTGAATCATATAAGGTGTAGCCATTCATTTTGAATATACTTCTTGAACTCAAATGAGTCTCAGAAACCAACATTATATCAATATTTTTTTCCGTGAGGAAGTGCTCAAGTTAATTTTTATTTTGGCGAATGCCGTTTGCGTTCCAGAAACATATTTTTAACGTCTTCATGGCTTGTTAACTAATGCTTGAAGCAGAGAATTCTGTATTCCCAGCATTTCTTGCATCATGCTAGTCATATTTATTGTAAAATTATATATATTTTGCACTAAATTGTCAATAGTAGCTTCAAAGCGACTAAAGTTAAAGCTTAAGTTTGTTTGCGTTGAATTATTTGGAGCAGTGTTGTCAGATATGGCGATATCTCGCCAAACGTGGCGACGAAAATTTGTTTTTGGCGATGAAAATTTTGAAATGGCGATTGGCGATTTATTTGGCGATATCTGATTTTCTTGGCGATATTTTTGGCTATATTTTTACGATTTCAAAAAAATAGAATAATGTTAAGAATATGAAATATTTTTTAAAGAATTTTGTCTACAATATTTCGTGCAAAAAATTCTAAATGTTGTGACTCTTTATCTCAATCGAAATTTTCTGAAATTCAAGAAGTTTAAACAAAGAATATGGAGCACAAAATTTCATTTGGTGTTTATGAAACATAGTGAGGAATTTTTTTTTTTTTTATAAATTAGAACAAACATTTTAATAATGAAGCACCAAAAATCCTATACGAGTTCTTGCCTAGAGGCTATGGCTGGTACTTATCATATCAAGGATATGATATGTGTATTAAATACATATTTAAGTAAATGTTAATTCAGTTGATATCATAAGAATTAAATAATAATTTTTATCTTGGTGCTCAAGTTCAATTTATACTATTTGGATTGATCTTTTGAAATAAGTTATTTTAAAGTATTTATATGTGAATGTAAACACTTTTCCTAATTTCTCTTAAAGACTATGGCGCATAGTCATAGTCATAAACAAAGTACACTTTAAGAGTTTAAAACCAGTATTGCCATACAAAATACTGGTTTTAAATTCATAAAGTATACTTTGTTTTGACTATGACTATGCGCCTATAATTTTTATGTTTTACAATAGACGTTACCTACTGAATTTAGAATTTAACAATATTTGTAATGTAATTACAAAACATAATATATTTTTGTAGCTATAATTTAATGTTTTTTATTATATTGGCGATATTTGGCGATATTCGACAAGTCATTTGGCGAGGAGGCTGAAAATAAATCTGACAACATTGATTTGGAGGTATTTTGTTGTTTTTACTTTTCAAAAATACTGAAATATGTTCATACATATGCATGTATTTACATATGCGTGCATGTATATATGTATGTATATCTTTTAAATGCTTTTTTTAACAACAACACGTCTGAATTAATAAAAACATGGTCGTTAAGTCAATTTCACGGAAAGCGTATACCACAGGAATGAATAATTGCAATTTGCATGTCGATCGATAGTTGTTTCCGTCGAATTTTCCTTTCCGTGCGGAATTAATAATACCACCTACTTTATTTCACTCAAATAATAGTAAATGCAAATTATAATTATTATTCATTTGGCTGTAATATTGCTTGCGAATATTTCATATTCAGTTCTGTATTACTTCTGTCGGCATGCAAGTCCGAATGATTAAATTTCCATTGATTTCGAATGCTAGAGATGAAGGGATCTGACCTGACGTTGCCAAAAATATATAAAAAGGATCTTCATTTGTAGAGCTTCGTGAAATTTTCCTGGTATTATATTTTTAAAATCTGTAATCTTATTTATTTTTTCCTGGGCTTCCTCTGATAAATCTCCAATTGGTAATATATGGTGCTTAATAACGTATCAATGATAAAGAACCTTGTGCACTGTTGCATACATATTTCTCCATGGGTATTTGGATGTCGATATATTAGCGGTTTCCTTGGCATAATCACCAAATTTCCTGGCATTAAATGCTCGTTACGCGTAAGTACTTCAATAATAGTTTTAAATCATGAAATAAGGTGTATATCGACACCTATTATATTAGATATAGTTTCGGGATCTAAAAAGAATCTTGCAGTATTGCCATCATTTATATTTCCTGATCCTTGTTTTGGTTGTTTGAGAAATTCATTTTAAATATGTTTCTTTTTTAATATCCTTATCTCTTTGTTGGTGTCGTTATTTTTTACTGACCCTGAAGATCCGAAGTCCAAATCATAGCTTTTTTTCAGTATGTGTTCCATAAACCTTATGCCCCTATTACGGTTTACAACTCAACTAAGTTTAGTTGAAATTGTAACAGCTTAACTTTAAAACAACTTAACTGTTTTTTGGTATTCTGAAGTACAACTAATTTTAGTTGTATTCGAAACAATGCTCGAAAAGAAAAGGTTCTTATCTATGCTATGTTTCTTGAAACCATAGTAGCCATCACAAAACGTTGGAAAAATTTTTGTTTTGGGCTTGTATTAGTTGGCGTCTGTCATGGTGAAAAAGTTGTAATTTTTTTATTTATTTATTAGTAGTATTTATAATACTTTATTTTTAAATAGTTTACATATAAAATTGTTTCCATTACATACATATGAAAGTGTTTACATTACATATCAATATCACTAGAATCTTTGATACATATTATTTTTTACCAAAATTGCACAATTTGGTTTAAAAATAACTGTAATCCTTTATAGAATAGACATCTTTTTTATCGAGTTGTTGGTAGCCTTGTGAATTCAAAATCGTTTGCATTTCGTAGATGGTATGGTATGTAACATATCTTAAATGATCAGTTAAATATTTAAGTTTAAAATTTGTTAAACGCACTAATAATCCCAAATTAATATTTTACTTATTAAGTAAAATATTTTTTTTATTAAAAATACATTGAAATTGATGATTGAGGGTTTTAGCTGGATCCTATGCGCATTTCACTGTTGCTAATGCAGATCATCAGGGAACATTTACCAAAAGCTTCTTAGAACAACTAGAGTTATTATGTTATAAACTTTCATTTAAACAAATGAGAAGCTCAACAAAAAACAACAAAGTTGAAACAAGAACTCAATAATCAACATGTTTTTTTTATTTTCTTACTTTACTACTACTTTGCTACGTTGGCTGACTTTTTTTCAGCTTAAAATTGTAGTCGTAAGAGTATGTAAAAGAAAATAAATGTAAATAACAACAACAGCTATTTAAGAATAGATTGTTGCCACACAAGTATTTTTTTGACCAGGTGCAGTCAAGTTAATAATTAGTGTTTTTTTATGGGAATTGTTACAATTTAAGTTTAAAATTTTTAAACGCACTTATAATCCCAAATTAATATTTTACTTATTAAGTAAAATATTTTTATATATGTACATATATACATATACATGACCCATATATACATATACATGACCCATATATACACATACATATGTATGTATATACCCAGCAAAAAAATAATCGAGATTTCCAAGCAATTGCTTCTAAATTGCTTATTATTAAGTCTCTTTTGCATTTTTATAGCTTCTTTTTGTTTTTTTTCTATTTTGGTTTCTTATATCCCTTCCATAAAAACATTTTGGAAGGTGTAGTTTAATATAACAAAAAAATAAGCGCCTCGGAAGCGCGGAAAAGCACACAGTGCATCCCCTCTACCTTACGGGGATGCAATAAAGTAAGCGCATGACGAAATATAACACAAACACTACGAAGTCAGTCGGCTGTTTATATTCAAACTCTCAAAGCTTTTTATAGATCATCCTCTCTCGCTTACCTGTACACAAAATTGAATTGTGTACACAAATAAATATGTGCTTTGGTAGTTCAGTGGGTAGTGGTCTAGCCTAACATACGGAAATCCTGGGATCGACTCCTGATTCAACGCGCGAACAGAAAATAAAAAAATAAAGAGCAAATTTTTTAAGTAGACGAATATTTTTTCTGAATTCAGGTCACTCCGGCAGAGCTTATATATATATATATATATATATATATATATATTAGAGCGGGTGGATTTGTATGGAGGCAAAAAAATGGCTCAAACTAGAAGGAAAATTGCATTCTAGGGATCAAAACAAGAAACTTTGCCGGAGGAACCATACCTCTAAAATGTATTTTGATGTCCCGACTTTTGATCCGAAGGGTCAAATTTTCTTGAAGGGTAAAATTTTGAAAAATCTTACTGACCCTTTTAGAAAGAAAATTTGACCCTTCGGATCAAAAGTCAGGACATCAAAAATACATTTTAGAGGTATGGTTCCTTCGGCAAAGATTCTTATTTTGATCCCTAGAATACGATTATGTATTTTGTGCGATTTTTAAATCGACCCGCCCTAATGTATGTATATAAATTCGTTATAAATTCAAGTTAGCAGTTTCTAAAACATGAAATATAACGCTAGTTTCCTTCTTCAATCTTTATCTTATCCGTATACTTTTGTCTCTTTCAGATACGTGCCACGAATATGTAAAGGAAGCTCGGAAAAAATGTCATGATAAAATTGAAGGGCAAGTAAAACGATATTTTATCTACCTTTATTATTTATATCTGTTAATTTTTATTTAAATACACTATTGATTCTCACAAAATCAAAAATGTGAAAAAATGTCAAGTTGCTATTATAAATTTCGGCCACCAGAAGCATGAGATTAAAGTGTTGACCAAGTTTTTGTTTCGTAAAATACTTATCACTACAATCTGCTATAGATTTCATTTGTTATCGCCAGGAAGATTTCTCATGTAATTGTCAAGGAATGGAGGTAAATTATTCCAAATTAGTGTAATGAGATAATTAAATAAAAAAAAAACTAGTTTTTTTTAATGATGCTAAACATTTTTGTGGTAGTGCAAGTGTTTCTATCTGTAAAACATCGAAACACATTAGCTGGGGGTCGATTCTGGTTCTGTGATAATATGAAGTGAAAAAAAACGTTTCATTTTCGTTTTCATAGCAACTTTTCACACCGTCTTTTCACAGTTTCACAGATTGCGATTCTGGTTCAAGAAATGAAAAAATGTTTCATTCCAGTGTAGCTGTGAAAAGTTTCTATTCATGTTATTTAACTTTAATTGTCAAATGCAGAGATCTAAGTTTCGCAGTTACGATGCCGCGCTAAGCCGCATGCAATTTTTTATTAATTCCTGAGCCACTGCCGCTGCTTATATTTATGAATGAAGTATATAATCTGGCTTATATTTGAGCCTGATTTATTTATAAAAAAAAAACAAATATATACATAAATAAAAAAGAAATAGTAATTGTTTTTGCAACTACATACATATATACAATGTACATTGTACATTTTAATAAGAATGTACATGAGGAAAAGTTAAGTTCAAACAAGAAAAACAGCTGCTTTCCTTTTTTTCATGCACACTTATGTACATACTTATATATGTACATACATACATATGTATGTTCGTAAATATGTAAAGTTTTTTTGGTTCGTTTTTAGGCAATTCTTTTTTTTTTTATTCCATGTATCTAATTTTAATGGGATAATCGTGGCAGGGATTAAGTTCTTGTTGAATTTATGTATATACATATGTACATACATATATGTATGTATATGTTTCTGCGTTTTTATGTATGTAAATAACACAATTATTTTTATTAGTATTTCATATTTTTCATATTTTTTCAGCCTTTTACTAGCTTTAAGTTTCACTCAATAAAGAAAATAGTTCACATTACAATAAAATATTTTACGAGAAATACAATTTAAAATATGTTTGTCCAATGAAGTGGTTTCATTTATGATGCTAGTGTGCATGTTTCTGTCAGGTAGAGAAAAGTTTAAAATACCAGCATAAACGAGGATTCCAAAAAAATGATAAGCAAGCTAAACAACATGCGTTTTTTACCTATCTTTTTAATAATGTGCATAGGAACATTCATACATACAAACTAGCATACGTACATGTGTACACATTTATGTAAATACACATATTTTTCATGTAGAAATTGGCATATTGTTCTTCAAAATTCTTCATAGTGCTTTACAAATACAAATTGTTTTAAAGACTTTGGAATTGTTGCATTGATTTCTCTTTTCAGTACTAGAAAGCTAAATGTATTCTTTTGCAAATGGAGTTTGAAACTTTCTTATAGAAAACATATTAATTTTAGTGTGGTATGGCATTTTGATATATTTATTACTAAAAAATTTTATAATAAAAACTATTATAAATAACATTTCAAGTTAACTTCCACTCGTCGCCAAATTATTTTTTGCCGCCGATAATAACTTAACTTATGCCTCCCTCGGCTTCTGATCAATTGCCAAATTATGCAATTATGAACATGAATAAAAATAGAAAATGTCTGGATAAAATGTTTTAATGGACGTATCAGACGAAATTAGGGATGAGGATAAGTGAATTAAATATTTTAAAAGTGTTTTAGTAGTATTAGGATAGGTTTTTAATGGGTTTCCATGCTTTTTCACTAATGAATTGTGTGTGTAAAAAAACTTTTCATATGAAAAGGTTTTGACATTTGTTTACACTTTTTCATAAAACGAGAATCAGTAATGATGTGTAACTGTGAAAACGTTTTGTTTCATTCCAATTGTTTTTTTCATATGAAATCATTTCAATTTTGTTTTAATTTTTTCATTGAACTAGAATCAGAAACACTATGAAAAGATGAAAAAAGTTTTCATTTCTCATTATCACAGAACCAGAATCGGCCCCCTGGTGAGTAAAAAAAACCTGTAGGCCTAACAGGAGTGTACAAAGCATGGCACATCAATCAGGTACCCGCGATTCTACAACAAATATTACAACCTTCGTACAAAGAAAAAAGCTTCACATACTGTGAGCGTCAAAAGAAAGTAAACAGTTATTTCATCTGTGTAAAAGGTTTTGTTACAGTACAGTAATTAATAAAAATTAAAAACTTTAATTGTAAATTAAGAGGCTTATATAATAAGAGCCGCATTCATAAAAAAAGTTGATTGAGGTTTAAAATGCATATTAGTTAAACAACATTTTAAGGTTAAAAAAGTTGTTTTAAATATTGGTATCAGTATTTTAAATAAAAATCAATACATTTGATTTTTTTTTTTAAATATCGTGGCAACACTGTATTCTTTATTTGTCACTTGCATATTAGTTCTGCATAACATCTATTGTTAATTTACAAAGTACTCGTGCCTATATTTGTTTGTTTGTCCCTTTTCAGAGAAATATTGTTTCTATAAAACAAAAATTTTGTTCCAACTTGTATTTCGGTTCTCGTTGTACCTTCATAGTGAACGAGACGTCTTAAGCATTAAACACATTCACCACAGCAAGCTACGGGCTACAAAATGTCAAGGATAGAATACACATGTTTATATGAGAATGATTATATCGAAGGCAAGAGGCTACATTGTTGTTGTTCGTGCTACATTTGTCGTTGTAGTCAAATTAAACTAATTTCTATTTTTATGGATACAAACCAAAAACAGCGTTGACAATATAGCAAAATATGTAAAACAAATTATAGCCAAGAAATATTTTTTATTGCAAAATAAAAATGAAAGTTACAAAATTTTAATGTTCATTACAAAAGTAATTATATTTTTGCAAAGCAAAAAACAACAATTTGCTAAAAATTGCAAAATTTAAAAAAAGCAATGATATTGATTAAGAATCGGTAAAAATCTAAGGAATGCCAAAAATTCGCGAAAATTCGCAAAAAGTTACTAACAGCGGGATGATGACAAAGTTTACTAATTTTTTAAAATCTTCAAAACTTTTAGGAAGCTAAAAGGCACGCAAAAAAGCCGCTTTTATCGCCAACTTTGCAAAAATCGCGAGAATTTGCAAAATTCTAAAAAAGCCATACCATTGATTAAAAATCCCTAAAATTTTAAGGAATGTAAAAAATTCGACAAAAATCGCGAAAATTATGAACATTTGCAAAAATGTATTAACAGCGCACAGTGGCGTGAAATAAAAAAAGTGGTAAAAAGTCCGCAACTTTTGAACTAGTGAACCGATTTCGATGAAACTAACTGTTTTGGAAAGAAGTGTTGAACTTTTATAACAAATATATTTGGAGGCACCCTGTTGTAAGACAGGGTAGCTCCAAAGAGCCTCAAAGTGGGAAACTGCGGTTGTCGAAATTCTTTCGGAGCTTGTAACTTCTCTAAATATCGACCGATCTTAATAATTTTTTCAGCGGGGCAATCAACGTTAAGAAACAAAAATAAAACATGCTAAGAGCACCATTTTATCTCTTACAATTTCCAACAGTTCGTACATAACTTCTTTATCACTTGGCAAAAATCAGTTGGTTTTGTTGTTTTTGAAAGAAAACTATATTACAATTTATATGAAAAAAGAATTTTTTTGATATCTCAAGAATTGTAGCAAGAAATAATTTTGCAATTTGGATTTTTGAAAATTGAGAAAATTTTGTATATTTTGTGAAAAAAGTATTTTTAATTTTTTTCGAATATTTTAAAAAATCATTAAGTATTTGTTAAAAATTGTTATTGTTTCTGAGAGAGGAGGCATCAAGAAAGACTGTGAATTAGATTTTAGAGATTTGTGATAGTGCCTACGTCCTAATTTTTGGATGGGGCAAAAAAATTTCTCGCTCGTTTTTGTAAACTTTTTAAAACGTTTTTAAACGTTTTTTTAACTTTTTATTATAAATAAACTTGTTAGTAACTTGTAAGAAATTCTTGACATCCTACACATAAATGTAGGCAGGGGAGGAAATTTTCTAAAAATGCTAAAATTTTTATAACACAATTTTTTCCAATAAAAAAAAGTTTTATAAAATTATAAATCGGGAAACATTTTAATTTAGTTCAATAGCATACATTTATCTTTGCAAACAGAAAAAAAATTATTCTCATACCTTCAATACTTTTCGAAATATTCAAAATCCAATTTTGATTACGAAATTAAATTTTCTACATTTTTTTATTTTTGCCTAATTTATTGATCTAATTTTCTTTACTTCAAATGTTTCTAAACTTTTTTTATGTTATCACAATAGGAGACATAATTGTCTATTCAACGGTATATAATATGTATACCTTTGCTATTACATCAGTCTTAGAATGTATACACAAATATAATACCTCAGGTGAAAATTTACGTGTTTTTCTTGATATTCAAACAAACCCACATTTTTTATGACCTCTTAAAGGTGTATTAAATATTTTTTTATAACTAATTACTTTTATTTGGCTTAAAGATATAAAAATTAATATACACAGACAGTATATATACCCACAAGGGCAAAGGCGCCTGCGCGCACATACCCTATTATGGGTATGTTTTTACCTAATATTTGTATCGCTTTTGTATCCATTGTTTGTAAAATACATACCTATACACTTAATTTGCGATGGGTTCAATTTTATTATTTCAGTTATAGATATCATGAAGATAACAATTAAAAATAAATCGCTCTGTAAATTAACATGGGAAAGCCTCAATAATGGGACTACTCGGTCGGACAAGATTGATCAAATGCTGTACATAATAACTACTACGTATGGTTTTATCTGAAAACATCGATTGAAATTTTTTTAAACTATGTGAAAAAAGATAAGTGAATGCAATAAATAAATTTCTAAATGTCAGAATAGAAATAAGGATTTGTTATATGTATATAGAAAGAAGTTTGATCGGCCAAGTAAGGATTACGATAACGCTCGATGCAGAAGCAAAATGGTTAAACAAGAAGCCTTGATTCATTCAAATTGATTTTAGCGAAGACCCAACCATAAAAAGCTGCCAATTTCAGTTTAACATTTATTAACGCACTAATAATCCCAAATTACTATTTTACTTATTTAGTAAAATATTTTTTATTTTAAAAATATTGAAATTGATTATTGTGGAAAGCATTCCAACGCCAAAGTATAGTAAAGTTATAATTTTATAAAATTTTTTTTTATTGGGAAAATTGTGTTAGAAAAATGTTAGCATTTTTAGAAAATTGCCTCCCCTGCCTACATTTATGTGTAGGATGTCAAGAATTTCTTACAAGTTACTAACAACAAGTTTAGTTATAATAAAAAGTCCAAAAAATTTACAAAAACGAGCGTGCAATTTTTTGCTACATCCAAAAAAAAAAATTAAATGCTAATTTTCGACCAATGCTGGATGTAGGGTGCACTATCAAAAATCTCTAAAATCTAATTTACAGTCTTTCTTGATGCCTCTACTCTCAGAAACAATAACAATTTTCAACAAATACTTAATGATTTTTTAAAATATTCGAAAAAAATTAAAAATACTTTTTTCACAAAATATACAAAATTTTCTCATAATTTTCAAAAATCCAAATTGCAAAATTATTCCTTGTTACAATTTTTGAGGTATCAAAAAAATTCTTTTTTCATATAAATTGTAATATAGTTTTCTTTCAAAAACAACAAAACCAACTGATTTTTGCCAAGTAATTGAGAAGTTATGTACCAACGACTAAAAAAGTCAAGGCCAAAAATTAAAAAAAAAAATTCAAGTCAAATAACTTGGAAACTGTAAGAGATAAAATGGTGCTCTTAGCATGTTTTATTTTTGTTTCTTAACGTTGATTGCCCCGCTGAAAAAATTATTAAGA
Organism: Tachina grossa; assembly: GCA_949987645.1. Classification (NCBI taxonomy): domain Eukaryota; kingdom Metazoa; phylum Arthropoda; class Insecta; order Diptera; family Tachinidae; genus Tachina; species Tachina grossa. Next base: position 103,797,702 of record OX465274.1, on the reverse strand, counting down.
TCGGTCGATATTTAGAGAAGTTACAAGCTCCGAAAGAATTTCGACAACCGCAGTTTCCCACTTTGAGGCTCTTTGGAGCTACCCTGTCTTACAACAGGGTGCCTCCAAATATATTTGTTATAAAAGTTCAACACTTCTTCTTTCCAAAACAGTTAGTTTCATCGGTTCACTAGTTCGAAAGTTGCGGACTTTTTACCACTCTTTTTATTTCACGCCACTGTGCAGCGGGATGATAACAAAGTTTAATATTGTTTAAAAATCGGCAAAACTCTTAGGAATCTAAACACTTGCAAAAAGTAGCTTTTTTTGCGAAGTTTGCAAAAAGTCGCGAGAAGTTGCAAAATTTTAAACTAGCCATTCTATTGGCCAAAAATTGCCAAAACCGTAAGAAATGCAAAAAATTTGTTAAAAATTGCGGAAGGGCGAAAATTCGCAAATACTTACTAAAAGCGGGATGATAACAAAGTCTAATATTGTTTAAAAATCGGCAAAACTCGTAGAAAACTAAAAATATGCAAAAATTGCTATTATTGCGAACTTTGCGAACAATCCGAAACAAACACTACAATCGCAAGTTAGCGAAAAATTGCTATATGTATTGAAGAAATTACTACACCTATGAGCTGTCTACCAGGCAACATTTGTTGCCAGCGGCATTTGTAGTCGTGAAGCCATGTGTTTAATGCTTTAGCGGAGTTTCTCTTACATACATACTAAATAAACTAAATCAAAAAAAAAAGTATTCGTAATACATATTTAACCTTGATCAATAATCTCTAATTTTTTTCTCATATATTTATTTATTGAATCTTCAATCATGAACTCACAATAAGTAATCAAATCTTAAATCTAAATATAATTATTAGGCCCGACCAGTGTCGGACATAAACTTAGTGATAGTTATGAATAATACATAAGTAGTGATAATCAAAAAGAAAAAAATAATAAAGTATTTTCAAGAAGTCCTATCTCCAGTGTTGAGAATGAGAGCCCTTGTCTCCCTTTTTTAAGCGGATATATCCAGTAAAGTTCAAGATATTACGAGCAAGCGAATTACGATGTGACTCGAGTTTTGTTAAATATTTGCCTGCGTATTTTGCAATTTCTTCAGTCACTAGTGGCATATCCAAATCACGGTGTATATTTGAATTTTTGATGTACCATGGAACCGATGTTATCAAACGTAAAATTTTGTTTTGCCTTCGTTGGATTTTCTCAACATATGAAGCTGAAGCAGTGCCCCATAACTGAATTCCGTAGCGCCATATTGGCTTCAAAAGCGACTTGTATATCAAAAGTTTGCAGTCTAGGCTGAGTGTTGAATTTCTGCAAATTAACCAATATATTTGAGTTAATTTAAGTTTCATTTGAGTTAACTTTGAGTCAATGTGATGTTTCCATGTAAGCCTTCGATCAAGGTGTATGCCAAGGTATTTCACTTGAGAATGTTGAGGAATACTTTAATTGTTGATTCGAATGTGGGAACAATTATCTCTTCTTAGGGTAAACGTTATATGGACACTTTTTTGTTCATTGACTTTAATTCTCCATAAGTTTAACTATATTTCCATCTGGGTAATGTGTTCCTGGAGTTTGCAGGATGCCTCATCAGGGTTTTCGAGCATACTCATACAGGCTGTATCATCGGGAAATGTAGAAGTGTGGATGTTATTGCTCACAGGCATATTACAAGTATATATTAGATACAAGACTGACCCCAGAATACTACTCTGCGGCACACCGGAAGGAATAGATTCGGCCACACTCGTGAATTCTCCTTCTACAACAGCGAACTTCCTATCAATAATATAACTTTCCAAAAGCTTTTGTATGTTTATTGGAATGTATGTCTTCAATTTTAAAATTAGGCCTTCATGCCATACTTTATCAAATGCCTGAGAAACATCAATAAAGAGAGGAGAACAATACTTCTTTTCTTGAAATGTTTTTCATACAACTTGGACCAATCTATGCGTTTGTTCAATGGTGCTATGCTGACTTCTAAAACCAAATTGATGATCCGGGATGCATTATCAGCTAAAATTTTGGACAATTTAGTCATGAGCAGCTTTTCGAAAAGCTTTTGAGACTGTTGACAGCAAGCTTATAGGCCTATATGACTCAGCCTTGGTAAGATCTTTGTCCGGCTTTGGAATCATTTTTTGCCCCTATCACGGTTTTCAACTTTTAGAATAGTTTGGTTGGGATTGATAAATTTCCATTGCCTTTCTCCTCTAAATTAACAGTTGACTTTTCAGTTGTGTTTTGGTACTGTCATTTACAACTCTGCATAAGTTTGGTTGAGAAAAACGTTGAGTATACACAACTGCTTTTTAGTAGTTGGGTCTGTGGTTGGGTTTTTCTAGTTATAGTTTGGTGCGAAATAAAAAGCAGAAAAAATTGAAAAATCGTAACTAGAAATAATTGTTATGCTTAACAAAGATAAAGATTTCTTTAAATAAACGTTAAATAAACGTTTTTTTGTTCTGCCGGAAATAACTAAAAACCTTCAAAAATTATTTTTTTAAGGATTCATTCCTTATTTTAATTATTTTTTACCTTGCTTGGGTAGTTAAAAAGGGTTGGAATCAGCACGAATTTTTCCTCTGATACGTAGCACATCTATAATTGAGACTTCGTTTTCGACGTCATAAAATAAATCCACATATTTTTATCTATTTGGTATGATTTCTTTGAACTAAAACACTAAAAACAATAATTTTTCTAAAACTTTGTGTTTTTCCTGTCAAATTTGATATTTTAAATTGGCAACGCGATGAAAATTTCAACTAAAAAATAGTTGTGGTTCACAATACTAAAACATAGTTTGGTCGTATGTAAGGTTGGTCTACTCTTAGACGACCAAACTGAATTTAGTTGAGAACCGTGATAAGGGCATTTATTTTGGCAAGTTTCCAGTTATGTGGAAAATACTGCATTCTTAAAATGGCATTAAAAATAAATAGCAAGATTCTTATTGTAATATGAGGCAAGTTCATCAGCATCTTGTTACTAATGCCATCAATACCTATAGCTTTCTTCGGGTTGAGTTCAGCAATTATCTTTTGTAGTTCACGCAACTTAAACCTTAAGGGACGAGGGGGTAGAGAAACTAAACTCGGTAAATCGGCAGCACCAGTACATGAGTTGGGAGTTAATACAGATTTTAAGTGCTCATAAAATAAGTTGCCTTTCTCACTATCGCTTCTTGCCCAGCCCCCGCTCGCAGTACGCAGTGGTGATTTAAGATCAACGGGTCTTTTAAGATTTCTAGTAGCGCGCCATAAAGAGTAATTAGATGCTGACGTGACATTGAGATCTTCTAAATATTTTTCCAGTAATGCAGTTTTTCCGGCGATAGCAGCTCTTTGAATCGTTTAGTACATTCGTTAAGTCTGATTTTATTTAGGGGTGATCTGTGTTGTTGCCATTCTCTTCTAGCTCTCCTTTTTTCACATACAAGACGTTCAATTTCCGTATAATAAATTCTGTTAAAGCCGGTCTGCGGATAAGAGGTAGTGGCATGTTCAGCAGCCTGTTTAATATTTTCGTTAAGATTGGCAATGTTAAATTCAATATCTTCGGATGATCTAAGCTGAATGTTTTCTACGCAGTAACTACTAAGATATTTTTTGAATGCCAGCCAGTTGATTCCATTAATCATCTTCACATATGAGTTAGTTAAATCACTCCTTAGTGGGTTGAAAATTGTAACTATTGTTGGCGAGTGATCGGAGGACAGATCTCGAGGCGTGAATTAAGTCCCTATGAATATTTTTCGTGACGCCAAAATCTACATCCGGAATTTTTCGCACGTCAGTCCTCCAGCAAGTAGGCTCCCCACTCGAAATGACATCTAAGCCCATTTTTGAAATACTATTAAACAACGCTTGACCTCTAGGTGTAATTAGACGCAAGCCCCAGTACGTATGTTTTGCATTGTAGTCACCAGCTGCCACGAAACAAGATCCAAGCGTTTTGTAGAACTTCTCATACTGATCTTCGGTAACTGAAAATCTGGGAGGTGAGTAAATTGATGATATCACGAAATTCGCACAAAAATTTTCTACGAAAATGTTCGTTGCTTGCAAATATTCTTCACTAACGTTGTCAAGGACATAGTGATTGAGTCGACTTAATTAGAATTGCTGATGCACCGCGTGCTCTCCCTCTCGGTTCCTTTGTACCATATAAAGTGTAACCATATATTTTAAAAAAGCTTCTTGAGGTCAAATGAGTCTCAGAAACCAACATTATATCAATATTTTTTTCCATGAGGAAGTGCTCAAGTTCATTTTTATGTTGGCGAATGCCGCTTGCGTTCCAGAAACATATTTTTAACGTATTCATGGCTTGTTAATTAATATTTGAAGCAGTGTATTCTGCATTCGCAGCATTTCTTGCATCATACTTGTCATATTTGTAGTAAAGTTGTTTATAGTTAGCACCAGATTCTCAATAGTAGCTTCAATGCGATTAAAATTAAAACTTGAGTTTTATTGAGTTTACGGACTTATTTGACTTCGAGAAGCTTTTTTAAAATTAATGGCTACACGATACAAAGGACCCTAGAAGGAGAGCATGCGGTGGATCTTCAATTCTAATTAAGTCAATACTCAAGTACTATATCCTTGACAACGTTAGTGAAGAATATATGCAAGCTACGAATATTTTTGTAGAAAATTTTTGTTCGGATTTCGTGATATCATCAATTTACTCACCTCCCAGATTTTCAGTTACCGAGGATCAGTATGAGAAGTTCTACAACAGAGTACAGAATGAAACCATTCGCATTTGCTAACAATTCATAAATTCGTTGCTTTTGCCTTGCGTCTATTCGACAATAATAACAAATGTAATTGCTATGATACAATTGGTTGCGATTTGTTGATTGCTCATACGCACTCTGTTATTACAATGTCGTTATAACACAAGCAGTGAAATGAAATGATGCAGCATGAATGGATGGATTTCTTTCATACCATTCACTCAGTATTCGCTGATCTTTTGTATATCACGTTTAAATAATAAGTTTATTTTACGTGATTTTAATGTTATAAATAAATAAAAAAATGGAATGCGTGGGTGAAATTTAAAAAATAAATAAATGCCGACATTTACAGTGTTAGAAAAAAAAGAAAATATAAAAATTAAAATTTGGAAAAAGTAAAATAGATCTGAATTATATTTAAAATAACTGTTTCATTTGAAATTGTACTTAAAATGCATTTCAAATCTATATCGTGTTTTCTGAATACTAATCTAAGAGTTTTATACAAGCACAAAGTACAAAGACTACGTTGTGTTCAATAATAATAAAAAGTATTCGCACCATTCACTGAGTACAGAGTTATCGTTGTACGACTAAAGTCGCATTTTGCCCCTTTTTCAACTGCCTTGCCACTTTTTTATCCCCTTTTAGTATAATTTGCATTATTTTGTGCTCTTTTTTGTTCAAAGTCTACTTTGGTTTTTATTTTTTAAACAAGATTTTATTTCCTATGTGTCAAACTTAATATCAAAACATACACCATTTTCATTTGTGTAAGGTTTTTAAATATTCGAGTACAATTGCACACATACTTGATAATTATAATATTTTCGATATATATTGTGAAAGCCAAATTTAATTAAAGTACATATTTTTAAAAGGCTGTTCTGTAAACCGATCGAGTTGAAATCGTACGATTTTAGAAAACTAAAACAGCCAAACACATGGCCAATTCCCAAAAGCAAATGGTCTAAAAATATCCGAGTTTTTACCACAAAAAATACTTATTTTCGTAGAAAACTGACCATAGCTGATGATAAGTTGCAACTTCCCGTTTAAGTCAATGGACAAATTAACCAAATTAAACACAAAAATATACCCAGATTCAGCAGTTGCAAAGTCGGTGAGTTACACCTTATTTCATCTGCATAAAAAAATTTACCAAAAGCACATAAAGCGTAAACATAAATTAGCATTGCTAAAAAATTTAAAAATAGACTGAAAGTAGACACTTCTCTGTCCATGCTGTCTGCCTTAAATTTGTTTCAAAACAATTTGAAAGAATGGATTTCAAGTGAAGAACTTATTAATAAATACAGATGTACAATTTCAAAAGAATTGATATTTAAGGTATTTTAAGTATGCATTATGCATAAAAATAATACCATAAATAAATATATTATATAGGTTATTATCCTCTTCAGAGGATTATTATCCTCTTCAGAATAGAATTTTAAAATTTTTTATCAAAACTTTAAATGGTTAAGTAAAGTTTTTGAATTATACTGGTTTTTAAATAAAAAAGTGATATGCCCCAAAAGATGCCAAAAAATTTATTAAAGTTATTTTTTAATATTTTGTAAATCTTAAGAACTGGGGCAAATTACGGCATTCAATATCGAACGAAATTTCCATTTATTTTCTATTGGAATTTCGATCAATATCAAAAGTCACATTTTTATAATTTTTTACATTTATTAGCTATCTATACTACGTTTATACTCGTCTTATTTGTAAATTAAAACTGTATTTGCAAGTACTCAACCAGACGATATTATAGAAATATATTCACAGTCTTTAAATAAACAATTGTAAAATCAAAAATTTCTTTTTCTGTATACATACATCTCATCCCCAGTAATAAGTAATTGTTCACGTGAGTTAGTACAGGCTTCATTATTCTTTACTTTCTGTTGATGTTCTGTGCTGGGCCGTTCTGTTTCTAAATTTTAATAGTTACATTTTATGTTATAACTTATCACCTGTTTTTCCGAGCAGAACGGTCGCAGTTTTCCACTGAAGTGATGAGTTCGTCTATTTTTATGTTTCAAAATAATTTTGTTTTTCTGATAAAAATTAAATTTTTTTAAATTTTAAAAGCATAGTCAAAATTTTTATTTTATTTATGCTGTCACTTAGAATTACTTAAATTTTTTTTTTGGATTTTCACAGGTTGAACCGTAACATAACAGAACTAAAGAGAAAAACTAACGACTTGTGTAAGATTTCTAAAAGCAAAAAAGTGTCAGCTGGTTCATAACAGAACAGAAAGTAAAAGCTAATTCTGCCACAAGTTAGAATTTTTACTTGCAAATAAAACGTATGAATAAACTTATATGAGTTCTCATAAAATTGATGTTTGTGTACTTTTTATAGATGAGAAATTTGTTTTTATTGTTTTTTTTTTAATAAAAAATAGGTTGATAAATATCATAGCTGTTCAGTATGATTTTTTTTATTTGATTTTTTTCATAAAATTAAATTAAACTTAAATTTTATTTCTGTTTAAGAAATATAATTTCATTGAAATCATTGACATTTCTCATGAAATGAATTAAAATTTATTGTTATTGATTTGAAATAAAATTTTTCAAATGTAAATTTATTTTTTTGTCAGAAAATTTAAAAAAAATCACGTCTTTAGAAATTCAAATAAAAATATAATAAATTAATGCTTTATTTGAATCCAGCGACTGAAATGTTTTTAAATTATATTTCTAAAGTTTGAATGAAATTTTATTTTATTTCATTTGAGTTTTTGAAATTCAAATAATTTTTTGTTAATAAGTCAAATTTATACATATTATTCAACAAAAACTTTATTGATTATTTAAAATTTATAAAAAATAGTTTCAAATAGTTTCAAATTATGAAAAATAAAAAAATGTTCTTTTTATTGAAAATACTCCTTGTAAGATGATTTCTATTAATGCAGATTTTTCCTGCGACGTCCTCTTGAGGAATACACCTATTGCCTCAATTATCTATCACCTTGGATAATTGAGAAATACAGTTAGCGCCATATCCGCGTTTTGTATACTTTTAACGTTATTTTCATATAACAAAATATGTAGCTCAATAAAAATAACAAGTTATTGTTGGGTTTTTGCAAAACTTGTGCGAAATCATTATGTGCTAGCTCTAGATGAAATTCAAATTTTATTGTACACTTAAGGACATTTCATAGTGATAAATATAATGAATACCAGGGGCTCAGTAGTAAGAAAAGAGATAAGAAAAACGCGTTCGCACAAAAAGTGCTATTTTTCATTGCTGATACTATGAGTGCGTTAAAAAAAGTTCAACTATAGAACTCTCTGACCTAAATATATCATAAATGGTTGTTATATATTTTTAAGTCTAATAAATACTTCTTTTTATTTTTCAGAAATAGTTTCTATTCAATTAATAGAATGATTTAATTAATTTATTGCTTTTTTTTTCAAATTAAATTCTGAGAGAAACTATTTGATTTTTTCGTAGTCAAATAATATTGAAATGAATTTTATTCAAATTTTGAATATTTAAATTCAATAAATTTTCTTTTGAAAATTTATTTTATACTCTAAAAAGCGGATTTGAGGAATGTATAAATTTAAAAAATTTCAATTCGACGCAATCATCTCTTTCGATTGTGTCATGCGTTGTTTTTTTTAATGTTGTGGATTGACAACAATATGGTTTTCTGTGATTGCATTCAAAACAACAAAATAAGGTATTCAATCTGTTCTCTGTTCTACAAATCGCTTGGATATATTTTCGTGGCAGTGGCATGTTCAGCAGCCTGTTTAATATTTTTGTTAAGATTGGCAATGCTAGATTCAATATCATTGGGTGTTCTTACCGTAATATTTTCCGTGCAATGACTACTGAGATATTTTTTGAACCCCAGCCAATTAACACGATTGATCATCTTCACATATGGGTCAGGTAAGTTACTTCTTAATGGGCTACACATTGTAATGATTGTTGGAGAGTGATCGGACGAGAGATCAAGAGAATCTTGAACTTGAATTAAATAGATATTATATTATATTATATATAGAATAAAGAGATATTTTTTATGACGCCAAAATCTATAACATCCGGAATTTTTTGTATGTCAGTAGGCCAGTTAGTGGGCTCCCCAATCGAAATAACATCCAAGCCCATTTTTGAAATTGTATTAAACGAAGCTCGACCTCTAGATTTTATAAGGCGCGAACCCCAGTACGTATGTATGTTCTGCATTGTAGTTGCCAGCTGCTACAAAAGGAGGTCCAAGATTTGTAGAAATTTTCGTATTGATCTTCAGTGATTGAAAATCTGGGAGGGGAGTAAATTGATGATATCACGAAGATTGTGCAAAAACTTTCAATGCCAATATATGTTTCTTGTAGGTGATGTTCACAAATGTTGTCAAGAATATAGTGCTTGAGTCTTGTCTTTATTAGAATCGCTGATCCACCGCATGCTCTTCCTCTCGGGTCCTTTGAATCATACAAGGTGTTGCCATAAATTATAAAAAGGCTTCTCGAAGTCAAATGAGTCTCAGAGACTAGCATTACATCAATATTTTTTTTCCGTGAGGAAGTGCTCAAGTTCATTTTTATGTTGGCGAATGCCGTTTACGTTCATGGCTTGTTAATTAATGCTTGAAGCAGTGTATTCTGCATTCGTAGCATTTCTTGCATCATGCTAGTCATATTTGTTGTAAAATTATTTATAGTTTGCACCAGATTATCAATAGTAGCTTCAAGGCGATTGAAATTAAAGCTTGAATTTGTATTTGTTGAATTATTTGCCGGTGAAACATTTTGTGTGGGAATAGAACTAGCCTTAGCAGCATCTACATACGATACACGGGAGGGAAGTAACTGGTTGGCTCATTTGCGCAGAAGTGGCGGAGGAGGCGTTCGCTGTTTGAAATGGAACTAATTTAGGTTTATGCACCATATCCTGCTTGACGAAAGAGCACACAGAACAACCTCTTTAGTTACCGGTGTGGTTACCTCCACAATTACTGCATTTTTTTTGCTTGATCTTTTGGTTTAGTGAAACTATCAGTACCGTGCAATTCTCAGATAACACAAACTGTAGGTAGTTTGCAGTAAGTTTTTGTGTTACCATATTCTTGGCAATTATGCACTGTGATTTTTCTATATAAGTGGTATTTTAGGTTATAAATTGGATGTGTCTTTTTTTTTAACTTTATATCATTCGGCTCCAGTTCAACACGAAAGGCTGGGGGATTTTCTCCCTATTGAATAATTAGTAAATTTTTTTTCCTTAAATCCTTGAATGATTGGTGCATCTTTTATATCTTCGGGATTAACATAAGAATCAATGTCCTGCAATACGATTTGCATACCTTTAGCACTCTGAAGCTGGTACGTACAAAAACTTGTTTTATTTTTTTCGAATTCAGTCACTATTTTGCGGAAATCATTTTCTTCATATATTTGAATTTTAGTTTCGTTAATGTTACCACGCTTTATTGGATTATCATGAATTGCGTTTTCACCAATGGCCAATACTAATTTTTTAAGAAGGATGTTAGAATTTTTTTCTCAGATATATTGGTGGTGGTTTCGAGGTTTTTCTCGATGATACAGCGGGTTCGTCGATATTAGCTTGCAATATTGGAAAACGATTTTGACGGTTAACTGATGCGGCGTCGTTATCCCTGGATACCTTGGGAACCGATGAGATTTTTGATGATTTTTGGCTTCGCCCGCGCTTTACAACTGTGATATATCTGTCAATTCCGACTTGAACTTTAGATTTCTGACTACTGTTATCTATAGTGATAACTTGGTTGAGTGATGAACACTATCCCGAAGCGGATGACTTCACTGAAAGAATCAGTTGTTGGCATTGGACAAAGCGAAGTTGATCGCTGACGAAGAAGTGGCTTTACCGTATTAAAAATACTATCAGATTTTTTTTATATTAATTTCATTAATAGCTTCAGAACTCGCAGTAAAATAGGCATTTCTGCCTTTAGAACTCACTTCACAGTTATTTGTTTTTGAGGCACTCATATAGAGTATTCTCAAGGGCACTTTGTTGGTGTTTTTTTGTTTTTGTTTTTGTTTGTGTTTTTTTTTTTTTTTTTTTTTTTTTTTTTTTTGTTATTTATGACTATGTAAAAAATATTTGCAAAGCAATTAAAGCTTATTTAACAATGACGATATGTATTTCGAATATTTTTTCGTATCATATCTTAACTCCGTTAAGAAATCTGTTTACTATGAATGTACCATGAGAACTGAAAATGAAATATGAGGCTTAAAGTTTTTGGGCGTTTTAACGTCCACTTCTTTCAACGAAAATTTATAGATTTGTATGTAATTTCTCGCCCATATATTTAATATCAATTAATGTAGTTTTATAGATATTCAGTTCAGTACCTTCATAGTGAACAGAGGTCTTAGCGGAGTTTTTCTTACATACATACTAAGAAAAATAATAATTTGGGATTATTAGTGCGATAAAAAAAATTTAAACGTAATTGTAACATTGCCAAAAACGGTTGCATGAACAATCTCCCAAAGAACAATCGCCCATAGCACCAAAATGAACAATCGCCCAATGTTTTTGGGCTTTTATTCGTAATGAACACAGACCAAAAAAAAGTGAAAATCGCCCAAAATTTTTTGGAAAATAACCCAAATACAAAATGAACGATCGCCCATTAATTTGGGTTATTATTCATTATGCCAAATCACCCAAGTTTATGATGAACAATTGCCCAAATTGGCTGAATGAATAATCGCCCATAAAAAAATCGCCCAAACCACATAAATGTACAAACGCCCAAAGAAATTAAAACAAAATTTAACCCGTTCATTAATTTGGGTTTTTCGAAATTTTTGAAATATTTGGGTGATTCTTCATCATGAAGAAAAAAAATCTCAAAAGACCCAAATTTTTTTTATTTTGTGCGATTGTTTATTTATCTTATTTTTATAAAAACGTAAAATTTGTATTGCAAGCTAACTGATCAATTTATTTCTTTATTATGCTCCGCCGCTTCGGGAAATACTATGGTGGAGAAAATCCTTAAGCCCGGCCGAAGGCCGGCAGTGTAGAAAACTTTATTCGGCAGCAAAACTTTGCAGGGCAGAAAATCTTTGTTATTCTCCTCCGTTTCGGAAAATACCATGGTGGAGATAATTCTTAAGCTCGGCCGTAGGCCAGCAGTCTGGAAAATGTTATCAGGCAGGGAAACTGCAAGGCAGAACATATTTATTATGCTCCGCCGTTTCGGGATATACCATGGTAGAGAAAATCCTTAAGCCCGGCCGAAGGCCGGCAGTCTAGAACACATTATTAGACAGGGAAACTTTGCAAGACAGAAAATCGTTATTACGCTCCGCCGTTTCGGGAAATACCATGGTGGAGAAAGTCCTTAAGCCCGGCCAAAGGCCGGCAGTCAAAAGAATGTTTTTAGGCAGGGAAACTTTGCAAAGGCGGAAAATCTTTATTATGCTCCGCCGTTTCGGGAAATACCATGGTGGAGATAATCCGTAAGCTCGGCCGAAGTCCAGCAGTCTGGAAAATGTTATCAGGCAGTGAAACTTTGCAAGACAGAAAATCTTTATTAGGTTGTTCAACAGCAGTGGCTTCGCTGCAGAGTGATGCTTCGAAAACAAAGCTATGTAACACTTCGTCGTATTTCTCCGAGTTCTGTAAGGAACCATAATCAGAATGCGGTGCCTTAGAATCCCCACAACAGATAAGGCACTTAATTCTCTTTGGACGTCACAAAATTTTGGATGATTTCCTCTTTGTTTGGGTCTTTTTTCATTATGAACAATAGCCCAAAAACATTGAGCGATTGTTCATTTGGGTGATTTGAAATTTTCCTCCACACAATTATTCAAAAAGCTTAATATTCACTAGTTTATGTAAATAATAAATGTACAATTGCCCAATTGGGGTCATTGTACATTTTTGTAAAATGGGTGATCGTTCATAATGAACAATCATACAAAATTTAATAATGTCAAAACACCCAAAACCAATGAACAAACGCCCAAATGTACAAAAACAATTTTTTGGGCGATTGTTCATTGGGCGATTGTTCTTTGGGCGATTGTTCGTGCAACCGCCAAAACCACCAATGATTAACTAATTTATTTTTGTATGTGTTATCAAAATACCTGTAAGTTTGTATTAACATGAAATTCAAAGCTATTTCAATATTTTTTCTACATTTAAATCTGTCATTATACTTTTCTTCTGTAGAACATTTTATAAAAAATTTTTTTTTTACCGATTTAGCATTTTCTCATTATCATTTTCTGGCAACAAGGATCAACGAGTGAAAATAAAAAATAAGTTAAAGTTTAAAAATAAAAAATTAATAAAAAGTATAAACAAAAACTTCGCAAGAAATGGATTAGCAACTCAAAAACTTAAAGACTGAATAGCAGAATGTACAAATGAATACAAGGCGTACTGCAATTTTGCACTATATGCACAGTGTCTTGATTATCTGAAGAAAATTTATTTTATTTATTACTTTAATTGTTATTTTTATTTACTAAAAAAAGTTCCCCATTTGCTTTTAAAAAAATATATGAAATGTGTTTCCTTGAAATATTTCTCGAAAATATTTAAAGGGTGTTTTTTTTAGAGGTACAGAACTTTGAATTGAAATAAAACACAAGAAAATCGTTTTAATGTCCATCAATTTGGCTTTATTGGAAGGATAATTTTATGCCATTAATGTTTAAATATGATTTCGGGCATGCGGCCGCCGCGGCTGGCTCGAATAAAGCCAATTCTACAGGTCCAATTTTCAACCACTTTTTCGAGCATATGGGGCCGTATGTTGGCAATAACGCCACGAATGTTGGCTTCCAAGTCCCCTAACGTTTCTGGTTTGTTGGCGTAGACGAGCGACTTCACATATCCCCAAAGAAAATAATCCAATGGTGTCAAATCACACGATCTTGGTGGCCAATTGACAGGTCCATTTCGCGAAATTATGCGCTCATCGAATGTTTCCTTCAATAAATCGATTGTGACGTGCGCTGTGTGGCATGTAGCGCCGTCTTGTTGGAACCACAACTCATCCACATTCATGCCATCCAATTCGGGAACAAAATAGTCGGTTATCATGGCTCTATACCGGTCTCCATTAACGGTAACTGACTCTCCAGCATTATTTCGGAAGAAGTATGGCCCAATGACTCCACCAGCCCATAGAGCACACCAAACAGTCAGTTTTTGTGGATGTAATGGCGTCTCAAGGGTCTCATGTGGATTCTCTTCACTCCAAATGCGGCAATTTTGCTTGTTGACGTAGCCATTCAACCAAAAATGAGCCTTATCACTGAACAAAATTTTGCGATGAAAATCAGCATCGAGATCAATCTCATTTTCGGCCCATACACCAAAATCACGACGCATTGCATGGTCTCGCGGCTTTAATTCTTGCACAAGCTGGATCTTGTAATGTCGCAAGCCAAGATCTTTGCGCAAAATCTTCCATAAAGTTGATGGACAAAGCTCCAATTGCTGTGCACGGTGGCGAATCGATTCATTCGGGTCCTCTTCAACACTTTGCTCTACAGCGGCAATTGTTTCTTCGGTGCGCACTGTTCGACGTCTCTGCGGATGCGTATTATCACATAGAGTAAACGTAGTGCGAAAACGATCCATGGTTAACCGAATTAATATCTCTGATGGACGATTATGTCGACCATAAAATGGACGGAGCTTGCGATAAACTTCGCGAACTGAACCATTATTTTCGAAATAAATTTGCACGATTTGCAAGCGTTGTTCTTTTGTCAACCTGTTTATGATGAAATGGCAAACCAAACTAAATATTAATCACTTGACAGCTGACAAAATGGCCGCCAGTTAAAAAAGTGATGCCAACTTAAAGTTCTATACCTCAATAAAAAACACCCACTATTAAAAAAAAGGGTTTTAATAATTTTTCAATTTTTTAATAAATGGGGGTTCTATTTTCACGTACCGTATCATAGGGTTTACAATATTTAAGTAAGTTTCAGGAAAAAAACATAGACAAAATCACAACAACTTAACGAAAGAGAAAACAAAACATAGAAAGGTTCAATGAGCAATAATTAATCAAGGGACCTTTACACTAGTGAACAATAAGGGACCTTTACACTATGCGCGTAAACATCCCGCCCCTTGCTATACTGCAGCAAAGAGGTTTAAGGATAACGCGGGCCTATCATAGGGAGTTATTTTTTAAAAATGTTCTTCAAAAAATAATTCATCATAGATATTTACATTTATGTATATGACTTCAGGGAAAAATTATAAAAAATATAAAATATAATAATAAATTATAAAAAAATGCAAAATACATAAAAAATTTAAACAATTTGCCCGGACATCACGTTGATGACAATAGTCGCCGGCTGATTCGCTCCAGTGAATTGGTGCTGTTGTCGTTGGGTTGAAGGGGGTTGAGGTTGTAGTAGTTGTGGTTGTTGAGGGTGTGCACATTGATGGCATGGCTTGGCAGTCTTGGCCTTACCGCGTTTTTTAGTCCTCCTTTTATTCTTTATTGAGGGTTTTTGCGTTGGTTGTGGGTCGGAGGTTTTTGCCTTGTAGCGATGGAGTAAGGTGTGGTGTTCGGCCTTGCACTCAAGGCACCGTTCCCGGCTTGTGCACCTGTCTTTCATGTGCGAATGTGCAAGGCAGTTGAAACAATATTTAAATTTTTTCACTGTCTCCCACCGTTCCTTCACCGTCATCTTCCTAAACCGATAACATTTTCGCAATGCGTGTCCGCTTTTGCACAACCGGCAGTCGCGGAATCGTTCAGCACGAGTGCTTTTGGCGTCCGAAGCAGAAGTCGATGGACCTTCAACAGGTGTACGGTGTAACTCAAGGCGACGGGATGCACTAGACATTGTACTAGAAAAGAGCAAAATAGAAAAAAAGGGAAAACGAAAAAAGAATTAGTGAGTTTCTGAATTGAGTAAGAGAACAAGCTTCACAATAGGCCGGGTGAAAACGCCGGAAGCTGTTCTCACGTCCGCTGTACGGACTTTAGAGTCATGTCCCACGTAAGTATTTTCTATTCGTCCGAGTCGCCATTCGTTAGGGGGTAAATTATCCTGACGGACAACTACCAAGTCGCCTACTTCAAAATCTTTCTGAGGGTATATCCATTTCATTCGACGATGAAGTTCTTTGAGGTACTCTTCTTTCCACCGCTGGGCAAAATGATGGTGAAGAATTTTAAGCTTTTGCCACCTATTGGCAACACTCAAAGAGAGATCAGCTTGATCGGGTTCAGGTGGTGACAGAATAGGCGCACCAATCAGGAAATGACCTGGCGTTAGGGGAACTAAGTCAGAGGGATCATCAGTCATGGCAGTTAACGGTCTTGAATTCAGGGGGTTAACATAGTTGTAAATTCTTCAAAGGTAAACTTCTGAACCCCAGAAATTTTACGTAAATGAGTTTTGACGCTCTTTATGCCGGCTTCCCATAAGCCGCCCATATGAGGAGCTCCGGGGGGAATGAAATGCCATTCAACAGGCTGAAAACTCTTCCGTACAAGTACCTTCCGCTTGATTTCGGATAAAAACTGTTTTCGGCCAACCTCGAGTAAATTAGCAGCACCGACAAATGCAGTTCCGTTGTCAGAATATAAATGAGAACGGCACCCACGACGTGAGAAAAAACGAGCAAAGGTTGCAAGGAATGTTTCCGTCGACATATCACCAGTTGCTTCTAAATGAGTAGCCTTTGTGGCAAAGCAAACAAAAACTAAAACATAGCCTTTTGTAACTCTGCAACCTCTACCAATGTAGGATTTTATGTCGAATGGACCTGCGAAATCTAAGCCGGTATGGGTGAACGGTCTCGACATAGAGCATCGTTCAGGGGGTAATGCAGCCATAATTTGCTGACCGGACTTTTTTCGGTAAATAGTACATTCCTTACAGTTATGAATTACTGTACGGATCAGATTTTTTAACTTAGGGACCCAGAATTCACTTCTAATTAAACGGAGCATTATTGAATGTCCTCCATGAGCAGAGCACTTGTGCACATGTTCAACAAATAAGCGAGTAAAGCGGGCAGAATATGGTAACATTTTTGGATATCGCTCATCATATGTTAAGCCATGTGATCTAGCCAATCGACCATTAATTCTAACAAAACCATTTGAATCGATAAAAGCGTTTAGCGTTAGTAGACTGCTCTTTGTAGACAGTGGTATACCCTTTGAGAGTGGGGTGTATTCGGGTATAAAATTTCGCTGACACATTAAAATCAAGCGATCTCGAGTGAATTTTACTTCAGACTGGGTTAAATCTAAAGTGTCATACAAGAAATTTCGAGTCTTCAAATACTTTAAGCACCTGAACATATACGAAATAATGCGCATTGCGCGGGGTAAATCTGAGAAACGTTCCAGTATGTCGTACGGGGTTTCGAGCTGAACTGAAAACGACTGAACTTCAAGGTGTTGGTGTTCACTAGGGGTATATTGTGGCCAGCACTCTCGCGGTTGTCTTAACCATGCAGGGCCATGCCACCAAAGAGTATTATCAATTAAATCTCGTGCAAGAGTTCCACAGCTTGCCAAATCGGCGGGGTTGTCCTTGGAATCTACATGTGACCAATTCTCATTACCAACTTTATTCACGATTAACGCTACTCTGTTTTTAACAAAGGTGGGCCAATAGCACATGGGTTTTTTTAGCCAGGATAAAACAATAGTAGAATCAGTCCATAGATAAATCTTACTCCTGTCTAGATTTAATTGGGTACATAATGATTCTACCATTTTTGCCATCAAAGCCGCTCCGCATAGCTCTAATCGGGGTAATGTTTCAGCTTTTATGGGAGCTACCTTCGTTTTTGACGCGAGTAAATGCGTCGTAATTGCTTGGGGTGATATATTTCGAATATAAAGCGCAGCGCCGTATGCCTTTTCCGAGGCGTCGCAAAACGCATGAAGTTCAAATTCATTTTCTGGAAGAAAATTAACCCATCTGGGAATATCAATTTTCTCAACATTACTGTAGTCGTTTAAAAATGCGCGCCATTGAGATAGGGTTAGGGGGTGCAAGCTTTCATTCCAGTCTGTCGTGTCTTTCCAGAATTGTTGCATTATGATTTTGGCTACAACAATTTTTGGTGAGAACCATCCTGCAGGGTCAAACAATTTCGCTATTTCAGACAAGACGGACCGTTTCGTGACAATGTCATGGCGTGGCTGCGATTTGAGTTTAAAATAGAAGCTATCCTTATTAGCATCCCATCGCAAGCCTAGGGTTTTTGTAGTACTTGTAGTACTGGCATCCGAAAATTTTAAGAAGTCTGCATCAAGCAGATTCTCCCGGGGTAAGTCTTCTTTTTTTTTTAATGCATGTATTTATTTATTGTATCTTCATATGTGAACTAACAATAAGTATTCAAATCTTAAATCTATAAAAAAAATTATTAGGCCCGACCAGTGTCGGACATAAACTTAGCGGTAGTTATAAATAATACATTAGTAGTCATAATCAAAAAAAAGGGGGGGGGGGGGAAAGTATTTTCAAGTAGTCCCATCTGGAGTGTTAGGTATAAGAGCCCGTGTGTCCCTCTTTTTTAAGCGGACGTGTCCAGTAAAGTTCAAAATATTACGAGCAAGCGGATTAGGATGTGATTCGAGTTTTCTTAAATATTTGCCTGCGTATTTTGCAATTTCTTCAGTCACTAGTAGCATATTTAAATCACGATGTATAATAGAATTTTGGATGTACCATGGAGCCGATGTTATTAACCGTAAAATTTTTTATTGCCTTCGTTGGATTCTCTCGACATTGGAAGCTGAAGCAGTGCCCCATAACTGAATTCCGTAGCGCCATATTGGCTTCAAAAGCGACTTGTATATCAAAAGTTTGCAGTCTAGGCTGAGTGTTGAATTTCTGCAAATTAACCAATATATTTGAGTTAATTTAAGTTTCATTTGAGTTAACTTTGAGTCAATGTGATGTTTCCATGTAAGCCTTCTATCAAGGTGTATGCCAAAGTATTTCACTTGAGAATGTTGAGGAATACTTTAATTGTTGATTCGAATGGGGGAACAATTATCTCTTCTTAGGGTAAACGTTATATGGACACTTTTTTGTTCATTGACTTTAATTCTCCATAAGTTTAACTATATTTCCATCTGGGTAATGTGTTCCTGGAGTTTGCAGGATGCCTCATCAGGGTTTTCGAGCATACTCATACAGGCTGTATCATCGGCAAATGTAGAAGTGTGGATGTTATTGCTCACAGGCATATTACAAGTATATATTAGATACAAGACTGACCCCAGAATACTACTCTGCGGCACACCGGAAGGAATAGATTCGGCCACACTCGTGAATTCTCCTTCTACAACAGCGAACTTCCTATCAATAATATAACTTTCCAAAAGCTTTTGTATGTTTATTGGAATGTATGTCTTCAATTTTAAAATTAGGCCTTCATGTCATACTTTATCAAATGCCTGAGAAACATCAATAAAGAGAGGAGAACAATACTTCTTTTCTTGAAATGTTTTTCATACAACTTGGACCAATCTATGCGTTTGTTCAATGGTGCTATGCTGACTTCTAAAACCAAATTGATGATCCGGGATGCATTATCAGCTAAAATTTTGCGATTTGAGTTTATGTATACTTGTGTTTTGGTACTGTCATTTACAACTCTGCATAAGTTTGGTTGAGAAAAACGTTGAGTATACACAACTGCTTTTTAGTAGTTGGGTCTGTGGTTGGGTTTTTCTAGTTATAGTTTGGTGCGAAATAAAAAGCAGAAAAAATTGAAAAATCGTAACTAGAAATAATTGTTATGCTTAACAAAGATAAAGATTTCTTTAAATAAACGTTAAATAAACGTTTTTTTGTTCTGCCGGAAATAACTAAAAACCTTCAAAAATTATTTTTTTAAGGATTCATTCCTTATTTTAATTATTTTTTACCTTGCTTGGGTAGTTAAAGAGGGTTGGAATCAGCACGAATTTTTCCTCCGATACGTAGCACATCTATAATTGAGACTTCGTTTTCGACGTCATAAAATAAATCCACATATTTTTATCCATTTGGTATGATTTCTTTGAACTAAAACACTAAAAACAATAATTTTTCTAAAACTTTGTGTGTTTTTCCTGTCAAATTTGATATTTTAAATTGGCAACGCGATGACAATTTCAACTAAAAAACAGTTGTGGTTCACAATACTAAAACACAGTTTGGTCGTATGTAAGGTTGGTCTACTCTTAGACGACCAAACTGAATTTAGTTGAGAACCGTGATAAGGGCATTTATTTTGGCAAGTTTCCAGTTATGTGGAAAATACTGCATTCCTAAAATGGCATTAAAAATAAATAGCAAGATTCTTATTGTAATATGAGGCAAGTTCATCAGCATCTTGTTACTAATGCCATCAATACCTATAGCTTTCTTCGGGTTGAGTTCAGCAATTATCTTTTGTAGTTCACGCAACTTAAACCTTAAGGGACGAGGGGGTAGAGAAACTAAACTCGGTAAATCGGCAGCACCAGTACATGAGTTGGGAGTTAATACAGATTTTAAGTGCTCATAAAATAAGTTGCCTTTCTCACTATCGCTTCTTGCCCAGCCCCCGCTCGCAGTACGCAGTGGTGATTTAAGATCAACGAGTCTTTTAAGATTTCTAGTAGCGCGCCATAAAGAGTAATTAGATGCTGACGTGACATTGAGATCTTCTAAATATTTTTCCAGTAATGCAGTTTTTCCGGCGATAGCAGCTCTTTGAATCGTTTAGTACATTCGTTAAGTCTGATTTTATTTAGGGGTGATCTGTGTTGTTGCCATTCTCTTCTAGCTCTCCTTTTTTCACATACAAGACGTTCAATTTCCGTATAATAAATTCTGTTAAAGCCGGTCTGCGGATAGGAGGTAGTGGCGTGTTCAGCAGCCTGTTTAATATTTTCGTTAAGATTGGCAATGTTAAATTCAATATCATCGCATGATCTAAGCTGAATGTTTTCTACGCAGTGACTACTAAGATATTTTTTGAATGAAAGCCAGTTGATTCCATTAATCATCTTCACATATGAGTTAGTTAAATCACTCCTTAGTGGGTTTAAAATTGTAACTATTGTTGGAGAGTGATCGGAGGACAGATCTAGAGAGGCCTTAATTCATGTAATTAAGTCCCTATGAATATTTTTCGTGACGGCAAAATCTATAACATCTGGAATTTTTCTTACGTCAGTAGGCCAGTAAGTAGGCCCCCACTCGAAATGACATCTAAGCCCATTTTTGAAATTGTATTGAACAAGGCTCGACCTCTAGGTGTAACAAGACGCGACCCCCAGTACGTATGTTTTGCATTGTAGTCACCAGCTGCCACGAAACAAGATCCAAGCGATTTGTAGAACTTCTCATACTGATCTTCGGTAACTGAAAATCTGGGAGGTGAGTAAATTGATGATATCACGAAATTCGCACAAAAATTTTCTACGAAAATATTCGTTGCTTGCAAATATTCTTCACTAACGTTGTCAAGGACATAGTGCTTGAGTCTTGACTTAATCAGAATTGCTGATCCACCACATGCTCTCTCTCTCCCGGTTCCTTTGTATCATATAAAGTGTAACCATTTATTTTAAATAAGCTTCTTGAGGTCAAATGAGTCTCAGAAACCAACATTATATCAATATTTTTTTCCATGAGGAAGTGCTCAAGTTCATTTTTATGTTGGCGAATGCCGTTTGCGTTCCAGAAACATATTTTTAACGTGTTCATGGTTTATTAACTAATGCTTGAAGCAGTGTATTCTGCATTCGCAGCATTTCTTGTATCATACTTGTCATATTTGTAGTAAAGTTGTTTATAGTTAGCACCAGATTCTCAATAGTAGCTTCAAGGCGACTAAAGTTAAAGCTTGAGTTTGAATTCGTTGAATTATTTGGCGGTGGAACATTTTGCGTGGGAATTGAACTAGTCTTAGCAGCATCAGCATACGATACACGTGGAGTAACTGGTTGGCTGATTTGAGCAAAAGTGTCGGAGTTCGCGTTTACTTGTAGAGCTGGAGTTAACTTGGGTTTTTGACCCATAGCCTGTTTAACGAAAGAAAATACAGGGCACCCTCTATAGTTAGCTGTGTGATTACCTCCACAATTACTACAGAACTAAAGCGTCTTCTAGTTCATATGATCCAGCAAGAACATCATCAACATACATTTGAGTTCTCAAAATTTCGGACGCCGCAGGACTTATGGGTATACAATCTTCAGCCAATTGCAAAAGAGTACGAATCGCTAAGTACGGTGCGCAGTTCCCTCCGAACGTGACCGTGCTAAGCTCATAGTCCTTAACTTCAGCTTCAGGACTATCACGAAACAGAATCCGCTGATATTGGGTTTGATTGGGATGAACTAGTATCTGACGATACATTTTCTCAATATCGGCATTAAAAACATACCGGAAGAAACGCCACCGCAGCAGCAAAACGGTAAGGTCTGTCTGTAAGACAGGGCCTGGGTACAATACACTATTTAGGCTCACGCCATTGGAGGAAGGGTTTGAAGCATTAAATACTACTCGGAGTTTCGTGGTTACACTATCGGGTTTAAACACTGCATGATGAGGTAAATAATACTTATCTACAGTGGAATCAGGGTGCTTGACGGCTTTAATGTGTCCCATTGTGAAATACTCGCGAACTACATTGTCATATTGTGACTTTAATTCAGGGTTTTTCAATAAACGTGCCTCATTGCGCACAAACTGGGAAAAGGCGCTTTTCCGAGAATCCCCTAATTTCAATTCATTTGAGAATTCTCGACGAAATGGGAGAGAGACTACATACCGGCCATCGGGATTTTTATAAGTCGTAGCCTGGTAAAGTTTCTCACAATATTTATCATCTTCCGATAAGTGGGTCGATTGTGGAACTTCTTCAAGTTCCCAAAATCGAGCGAGTTGAGTATTTAACTCGAGATGGGTGCAAAACGATGCTACGGAGTGTGAGGGTTGAGGCTGGGAAACTTCACCTGTGCTGATCCACCCGAACACGGTTCTCTGGGCGATCAAGTTACCATTCCGTAGTTAAAATTTTGGGATACACATTTCCTCCAAAAAGTATATCCATACGGGTACACATGACATCGGTCAATGTAATGTCGGGGAAGGGTGAAGTTATAATATCGGAGATATTATATGAAGGTAACTGACCGGTGATTTGTTCTACGACATACGCAGGCACTTTCAATTTGAAGGTGGGGGTCAATCGGAGAACTGACTGTTAGATTGCACATGGTAGAGGATTTACCAGCTAAACAGTCCATCATTCCTGTAACACTTGTCAATGGTACAGAAAATGTGGGAAGAGCGAGCTTCCTTTGTAATCTTCTTGAAATAAAAGTGCCTTGTGAACCAGGGTCAACTAGGGCTCGGGCTGCACATCTAATGTCATTGATATGCACTATGCAAACTGTTGAGCCTAAAATCACTGTTTGATTTAGAT
Organism: Tachina grossa; assembly: GCA_949987645.1. NCBI lineage: Eukaryota > Metazoa > Arthropoda > Insecta > Diptera > Tachinidae > Tachina > Tachina grossa. Next base: position 103,774,442 of record OX465274.1, on the reverse strand, counting down.
TAGAATTTAGATGTGCAGTATAAGTATGTAAATTACGAGCCGCGGCAGAAGTTGGGTTGAAATCGAGTGGGGGTTGAGAATGACTGCTACCTGGATTTACAATTGGGTTAATTATGGGTTGTGATGACACTGCAGTCGTACTAGAAGCTATAGGAAGCTGGGGTGAATTACTGATAGATATATGTGATCTTCCGTCTCTATGAAGTAAAGAGTGATGCTTTTGCTTACAAAGTGGACAGACATGAACACTTTTACAGTTTCTGAACTCATGTGATGTTGCCAAACAGTTTGAGCAACACTTTAGACGCTTCACTGTTGACATGTGTTCATCAACACTCTGACTCAAAAATCTGGGACAAAGTCTAATGGGGTGAGACCCTTGACAAAGAAAACAACGACAAACTGTTGGAGTAGAACTGGTTTTTGTCGCAAAACTTTGAATTTTTCTATTATCATTAGATGATTTTTTTAGCAGCGTTACAAATGGGGTTATTTCGCATGTTGGCAGTAGTGGGGTATTTGTTCGGGTTTTGAACAGGGTTTGAATGGGACTGCCGTATGCATCCATATCAGTCCATTTAGGGGATGTTTTAAGTTTCTTAGATTGTTCCCAAAGACTCAGAGTGTTTTCGGGTAACTTTGTTGCACAAATATATACCAGCATTACATGGTAGAATATTTCAGGGGTGACTTCAAGGAGAGAAAGATTCGTAATGCAATCATTTATCGTTCGTTGCAAGTTTTTAATATTCGCGCTAGATTCTTGCGAAATCGGTTTAATATTTAATAGAGCTCGAACCTGTTCGTTTATGAGGGCATCTTTATTTTCATATGTGTCAACCAACTTTTTCCATGCGACTTCATAGCCATCGTTGGTCAGTGCCACAGTGTGTATGGTATCATGCGCATCTTTAGCAGTTTTTTGCAATAGATAGTACAATTTCTGTACTGGGGTCAACCGGGGGTTATTACCATACAAAGCGGAGAACATATCCCGAAATGAGGGCCAGCTCTTATAATCTCCATAAAATATTGGGGTGTCGCAAGGGGGTAAATTAATTATAGGCGCGGATTGCGCTATCGACCTCTCGACCTGCACCGCCACTTTAAGTTGTTCTAGGAGACCAGTTATAAGAGACATCGCCCGAGTGTAAGTACCATAAGAATTAAGATACTTAACTTTCAATTCTTTAACCTGAGGATCTTTAACCTTGGCGGCTTCAATCAATAAAGAGTCATATGTTGACCGAACAGCTTCCCATAACCGATTGAGCTCTTTTTCATGACTATTTACAGAACCGAATTGGTGTTCCGCTAGTGGTATAGAAGCAATATATGCCTCAAATTCTGCCAAACGATCGGCATTGCGGATCAACGTAGTCATGTCCATTTTGATCTCAAATTGTAGTGGGAAATTTTAAGTTTATTTAAGAAAAAAAAAAGTACACGTAAAATTATTTGAGATGAATCACACCGATAAATTTCCGTTTCCGAATAAAAGAACGATAAAGAATTTTTTGTTAAATTAATTATCGCGAGGAAATTTGCGAAAATTGTATAAATAAAATTTTTTAAACGAAAAAAAGTTATTGGGCGGGGTAATGGGTTCAAAAAATTTTTTTTAATAAATTTATATGAATATGAATTCAAATTAAATATATTAGTATAGGGTAAAAATAATATAAAACAAAGTTAGTTTCACACTTAGATTCCTCTTTCAATAATTTGGGTAAAATTTCAAAGAAAAACTCGGGTTAAAATTTGAGAAATCGGTTAAATGTTGGATTAAAATTAATTAAATAAGGATTACTCTAAAGTGTGAAAACGCTTTGTTTAATAAAAAAGTATAAAAAAATGTTTTAAACACTAGTATTGCACTGAATCAGGCACGGGTATCCACAACGGGTTAATCGAATACGTTATATTCGGTTAAAATTGTTTATTAAGGGGAAATTTATTAATAAAATTGTACTAATTATTTATTAAATAGAGTGTAATTAAAACGCGAGTAAAATTTCACTTTAATAAAATAAATTATTTAGCAATCGTTTTTTTTATTCGATTAAAAAAAGTTGCAGCACTAGTGTAGGTTGTGTGTGCGTGACAATATAAAGTAAAAAAAAACAAAGCAAACCAAAAACCAACAAACACAAAGTAATTTAGTGGTTGATTCTCTTGTAAAAGATTAACTAATGATTAATCACTGGGTTCACTTTTATGAAATAATAACACTAAATTTTATTATTATGTATTATTATTATTATTTTTTTTTTAATTATGCCACTGCATCAAGAAAATAAAAATTTATAACACCAAAATTAAATAATTTCCTTCTCGCGTTCGTTGGCTTTTGTTGTTTTTGGTTTTAATAATGCACTTGTAATTATTAAAAGTAACGAGCAAAACTTTTGTTGTTCTATTTTGAGCGAAACAATTTATAAAAAAGAATAATGCACAAATTAGGCGCGTACATATGTATGTAGATATGTATAGATTTAAAGAAATGTAACAAACTGTATTAACAAGTATATACATTTATATATAATACATATATGTACATATGTATGTTTATGGTTTTCGACATCTTTCTTTATCTTCTTTAAAAATTTAATGTTTTTACATACATACATACGCACACACAAATTAAAACTGTGATGTGAAAATGGGTAAAAAATTTATGCACTTTTACTTTTCAAACTATGTTTTACCGACGGCAAATTGAATATTTAGAAATTGTCACTTCTTTTTATGTCACACACTTTATTTCTTAATTGCACAAAAAATAAAAAATAAATGCACACAACTAACCTTTTCTTATTAATTTGACTTGCTATGGGGTTTAAAATAAGGGGTTGATATCCACTTTTCTGTGTTCCGGGAGATGCAACGATGATCCTGGAATTAAATATATTTTCTTGGAAATATTTCAAGGACTCGGGGGTTCTAATCCGGCTCGAAGCACCAAAATGTTTCCTCGAAATATTTCTCGAAAATATTTATTAAAAAAAGGGTTTTAATAATTTTTAAATTTTTTAATAAATGGGGGTTTTATTTTCACGTACCGTATCATAGGGTTTACAATATGTAAGTAAGTTTCAGGAAAAAACATATAGACAAAATCACAACAACTTAACGAAAGAGAAAACAAAACATAGAAAGGTTCAATGAACAATAATTAATCAAGGGACCTTTACACTAGTGAACAATAAGGGACCTTTACACTATGCGCGTAAACAAAATGCCTACTTGTTTTTGCTAAAATTCATGATTTTTGCATTCGATTTAGCTTAAGCTAGTTTTTAGCCATTTTTTAACCTTTTTTTTTTTTTTGTGTACTATTAGCCATTATTGGTGAAGGAACTCTGGCATCACTGGCCACCACCTATCTATATGAGAGAAAAAATCTAACGCTCTTCTAAAAAAATTACGGTCGAGTATTGGTGAAAATACTTTTCACATTATTCCAATTAAACGAGGTAATATAGATGAAACTAAAATCCAAATATATGATAAAAAAAGATTCCGAAAAATAGTTAGTTAGTTAACTTGAAAAAAAATAAAACAAATTTTTACACATACCAACTTAAGAGTGCTAAATTCCTACAGATAGTGTTAAAGGGCATAGATTCACATGTTGAGCCAGGAGAAGTAAAATGTGCACTTATCGACAAAGGATTTAAGGAGAAAAATTTACTAATATAATTCACAGAGAAAAGATCCCCCAACCCCTATTTCGGGTTGAACTGGAGCCGAATGACATGCAATTAAAAAAAATTAATCCCATCCAATTTATAATGTAAAGTTTCTCTTACACCGAAAAATCACAGTTGAAGAGCCACGTAAGTGTTCAAGTCCCATATAGTGCCATAATTGCCAAGAATATGGTCATGCAAAAACTTACTGCATTTTACCGACAGTTTGTGTTATCTGCGGTAAATTGCATAGTACTGCTAGTTGCACTAAGCCAAAATATCAAGCAGAAAAAAATTTAGTAATTGTGGAGGTAATCACACCGCTAACTACAGAGGATGTCCTGTATATTCTTTCGTTAAACAGACTATGGGACAAAAACCTAAATTAGCTCCAGCACAAACAGCAAACGCTTACTTCGCCACCTTTGCTCAAATGAGCCAACCAGTCACTTCACGTGCATCGTATGCCGATGCAGCTAAGACTAGTTCCATTCCGACACAACATGTTTCACCCCCAAATAATTCAACGCATGCAAGCTCAAGCTTTAACTTTAGTCGCCTTGAAGCTACTATTTACAATTTGGTGCAAACTATAAATAATTTTACAACACATATGACTAGCATGATGCAAGAAATGCTGCGAATGTAGAATACACTGCTTCAAGCATTAGTTAACAAACCATGAACACATTAAAAATATGTTTCTGGAACGCAAACGGCATTCGCCAACATAAAAACGAACTTGAACGAACGAAACTCAAGCACTTTATTTTTGAGAATATTTGTTCAGAACATCTACAAGAAACTAATATTTGTGTCGACAATTTTTGTACGAATTTCGTTATACCTTCAATTTACTCCCCTCCCAGATTCACAATCACTGAGGATCAATACGAGGATTTCTATAAATCGCTTGGACCTTTCTCCGTAGCAGCTGGCGACTACAATGCATAACAGGTTCTTTGGATCGCGTCTTATTACTCCTAGAGGTCGAACGTTGTTCAACTGAATCTCTAAAATGGGCTTGGATGTCATTTCGAGTGGAGAGCCCACTTAGTGGCCTACTGACATACAAAAAATTCCGGATTTTATAGATTTTGGCGTCATAAAAAATATTTATAGGAATTTAACTAACATTCAAGCAGCTTCTCTAGATCTCTCCTCCGATCACTCTCCCACTATCGTTACAATCTGTAACCCACTAAGAAGTGACTTACCTCACCCAAATATGAAGATGATCAGTAGTGTTAATTGGCTGGGATTCAAAAAATATCTTAGTAGTCATTACACAGAAAATATTACGCTAAGAACACACAATGATATTGAATCTAGCATTGCCAATCTTAAAGAAAATATCAAACAGGCTGCTGAACATGCCACTACCTCCCATCCGCAGACTGGGTTTAATAAAATTTATTCTAGGGATACTGAACGTCTCGTGTGTGAAAAAAGAAGAGCTAGAAGGAAATGGCAACAGCACAGATCAACACAAAATAAAATCAGATTTGAAGAGTGCGATACTGAAAAAGGTAAAATATTTGCTGAGCACTTAAAATCCGTTTTTACGCCAAACATATGTACTGGTGTTGCTGATTTGCCGAGTGTAGTCGCTCTACCCCCTCAACACATAAAGTTTAAGATGCGTGATATACAAAAACTAATTGTTGAACTCAAGCCAAAGAAAGCTCCCGGTATTCATGGAATTAGTAACAAGATGCTGATGAACTTGCCGCATATTGCAATAAGAATCCTGCTGTTTATTTTGAATGCTATATTACAACTGGAGTATTATCTACAACACTGGAAGCTTGCCTAGGCAAAATGATTCCAAAACCGGTCAAAGATCTTACCAAAGCTGAGTCATATAGGCCAATAAGGTTACTGTAAATAATGTCAAAACTCTTCGAAAGGCTGCTCATGACAAAATTTTTCCTTATTCTAACAGATAAAATGTGCATACCGGACCATCAATTTGGTTTTAGAAGTCAGCATAGCACCTTTGAACAATTTATAAGGAAAACATTTCAAGGAAAGAAGTATTGTTCTGCCCTGTTTATTGATGTTTCTCAGGCATTTGATAAAGTTTGGCATGATGGCCTAATTTTAAAATTGAAGACAAATCTACCAAATAACTTTCTAAAACTTTTGGAAAGTTATATTTTAGGCCGGAAGTTCTCTGTTATGGAAGGAGACTTTATGAGTATGCCTGAAACTATCTAATTCGGTGTACCACAAGGGAGTATACTAGGGCCAGTTTTGTATTTGATTTATTCTTGTGATATGCCTGTGAGCAGTAATATCCACACTTCTACATTTGCCGATGATACAGCCTGCCTTAGTATGCACGAAAACCCTCATGAGGAACATATAACACAGCTTGAGCTATGGTTAAACTTATGGAGAATAAAAGTAAACCAACAGAAGTGCGTACAGATAACATTTACCCTACGAAAAGATACTTGTTCCCCTTTAGAATCAACAGTCAAGTTGTTCCTCAACATTCACATGTGAAATACCTTAAAATAACTCGGATACATAGGCTGATGGGTAGAAATTCAACACTCAGTCTAGATTGTAAACTTTTGATATACAAGTCACTTTTGAAACCTATATGGTGCTACGGAATTCAACTATGGGGCACTGCTTCAGCTTCCAATGTCGAGAGAATCCAACGAAGGCAAAACAAAATTTTACGTATGATAACTTCGGCTCCATGGTACATCAAAAATTCAAATATACATCGTGATTTGAATATGCCAATAGTGATTGAAGAAATTGCAAAATACGCAGGCAAATATTTAACAAACCTCGAATCGCATCCTAATCCGCTTGCTCGTAATATTTTGAACTTTACTGGACACATCCGCCCAAAAAGTAGGGACACAAGGGCTACTCAACACTCCAGATGGGACTACTTGAAAATACTTTTTTTTCCTTTTTGATTATCACTACTTATGTATTATTTATAACTATTACTAAGTTTATGTCCGACACTGGTCGGGCCCAATTATTTATTTTTTAGATTTAAGATTTGAATACTTATTGTTTGTTCATATATGAAGATACAATAAATAAATACATGCATTAAAAAAATTGAAAAATGTAAATAAAAGACGTTTTTATTTAATTTTTAATGTGTCCGACGCTACGTTGGTATTTTCCAACATACTCAGGGATAATTATTTTCATTGAAATCTGGCAACATTGGTTTTATATAAAAAGAGCGACATTAGTATGTGTACATACCCACTTGACCTGAGATTCGATAAAAACGAGTGCTCACTAAGGCGAAGAAATTTCGAAACAAAATTCTTCTAATCTAATCTAAGATAATTCGAATATTCGCTAAAACTCCGAGCTTCGAACTTCTCTCGATAGTTTTTCGAATGTGTGACGGTACCCGAGTGGTCGTGTGTCAGCCTGTTAGTCTAGTGGTACAAAGTTCTATGCATAACAGCATTGTAAGTTAAAAAAATTTTAAATAAGAACACATACCTACATACATATGTACAATAATTGATCAGAAAATAATTTATTACGATAGCCTAGTGGATGTGTGTCAGTTTATTAGAATGGAGGTACCATATTCAAATCGTGCAGCATAAGTTAAAGTATTAAAAAAAAATTTTTTTTTACTTTTTTTGTTGCCTTTTTGGGATATCGAAATTAGTTTGATATTCTCTCACTTTTAATATTGCCAGCGAAACTTCGAGATCGAATGTTTTTTGGGACAAAACTGAGCGACAGGTGAACTTTTTTCGATTCACTTTTAGGCGGCACTCTCGATAGTTTTATTCTGAGCTTTATGGGAGTAGCCCTGGCCCCTGGCTATAATTTCCGGGTTTTCAGATTTTTCCAGCTAGTTGCTAACCTAGACCAACTTTTTAAAAAATTTCAGCTCACTAGCGCAAATTTTAATTTTTTATTCTTATGGGCTTGATTTCGCCCACTTCTTCAAACTCAAGATTTTTTGGCCAATATTTATCTTTCCTGTTTAGCTTCGTTGGAAACGAATAATAGTAAATACATTAATAGTACATTTAAATGTGCTGACCCGAAGTAACGCCCAGTTTTTTTAAGAAAAATTTATAACCTTGTATTATTGCAACATGTATGCCAAATTTCAATAAAATCGCTTGAGTTAAACGCCATATATATATATATGGTTTTTTAATTCTATGATTTATGGCGTAGTCACGCCCCCTTGAACATTTTCAGGATTTAAAATTTTTCTAGGTAGTTACTCACCTAGGTCTACTTGTGTACCAAATTAATGAGTGATCAGTGAGTATGTGATAAAATATGCACTTTTTGCACTTCCATATCACACGTGCAAGTGCAAGTTCGAAAAACTCGATACACTCAAACTCTTTTACTAACCAGAACTACACTTTCGGCACTTGCAGTCTATTTTGAACTCAACTGCCAAAGAATTTAACAAGACAGTGACTTTCACTTATAGTAAGTAAATTAAAAGTTAGCTAACAGGGTTGCCCTATTAATATTTTAGTACAAATTAACTGGATTTCAGTGTAATGTTATATGAACTTTTACTAATTTTAAATACATTTAAAAGCTAATTAAATTTTTTTTCTTAAATATTCATAAATCAAACAGTTAATGAATTTTTTAGCCATAAATAACATTGAAACAATACTAATAAAGTTCAATACTATTTGGTTCCCTTAAAATTAAACTTTTTTATGTTATGAACAACTCTGCACTAAAAGGTAAACATGCAAGCTGCAAGACAGTCGGGCATTTGTGCGAAATTTTCGTTGATAATACACAGAGCTTGCATGTGTAATGGCAGGGTCAGGAAGCTTTTGTTGTAAAACTTTCAAACTTTCGCATATGTGGTGACATGAATTAATTCTAATTATGAATTGAATTTTAGAATGTTTCGATGGCGGTGAACAAAGTTATGAGAGGGGGGGGGGCTAAAAACACGATGAATGGCTTCCTGTAAATATACACACTGCGTGCATTGGCCGAAACTTGACCTGGCGCTACCGTCCGCCTAAATTTATTAGCTAATGATTTTAAACAAATACCTTTAGAAATTTTTGCAAGTTAAGTTATATGTACTTTATATTCTGCTAGTTACTTTTAAAAATTTCGAGCCAGTCCTCAAATAAAAAATATACTTTAAATATGTATAAAGATATATGCATTATAGACTAGCATGAACAATTCCATCCATAAAACTACTGAAATGTTTGTTTACTAAAGCCCAATTTCGAATCAATATGTTAATACTGAACAAACTGTTGCTTTTATCATACTGTGAGTGAAAACATATTGCTTCATACCGTTAACACAAATAGATTGTTCATTGAAACGACTTTTGTTTCATGCTGCTTTCTCTCATCTCATCTTTTGTTATTAATACGCAAAAGCAATGTTGCCAATATAGTGAAATCATGGAATTTTTTGTATGTGTCGCACATGTGTAATAGGTTCCACTTTTAAATTAAAATTTTAACTTTTACACATGTATACATAACGAAGTACATATGTATATACCATACATATTAGTAATATATATTTTAATTTGTCATTTGCATTTTTAAATAATATAAACCTTTAAACTATTTTAATATATTATTTATTCTTGCAATGAACTGCACACAACCCTGAAATTAAATGCTATGGAAAGAAACACACACTTTTAGATGAAAAATGAAAAAAAAGGAAAGAAGGAAGCACATGTACTGAAAAAGCAATTTAAAGTAATAATGTTCTGCATAAAAATTTATTTGCAAAGTGACCCGTAATAACTTTTTTTAGTAGTCAGGTACCGCCATTTTACCACCGACCAAATAAGAGGAGTTTTATAGTTATATATAAGTGTGCAATTTCCATTTAGTTTGTTATTGTTTACAAGGCGACTTTATCGAGAGTGTTGTGAGCAATGTTTGAAGAAAATCGATCCAGCAGTTTGGAAGCTATAAATTTTTAAATTAATTTTATGATTGTTAATTTTATGATATTATACTTAAAATTTTATGCACGAACTCTTTAAATAAATAAGAACTTAAACCAATTCATAATAGTTTATTAGTTGTGTGACAAAAATTAATTAAAACACAACAAAAGTACTCATTTCCAAGCGAAAATAACTATTTATATACATACTTCCAAGCAAAAATATAACTAAAAATTATTTTTGAAATTAATATTTGTAATAAAAATCAAAAAATTTGATTAGCACCCTAATGAAAAAATACGAAATTTTAAACAACAATAATATTGGATTTATAAGAAATAATTGTGTACATCAGGTAATGTTTATATATAATCCATTTCCAATCCGTAACCAACAAACACTAATGAAAAAAGTTTTGATCCAGACGCGTGTTTATCAAATTAAACAGTTTCAAACACAACTAATAGATAATGTCATAGAATCCAACACTATTGGCTACTCTTCAACTTGACAAACTTTTATCTGAATTGAAAGACTGCATTAGCATTTAGTGGTTACGCTTTTTTTGGGCAAATGTTTGACAAGTGTGACCGTTGCAGATCATTCCCACTAATAAAAACTGAATTTAATTTAGAGCTCGTTAAAATTTTTTAACTTCCTTTTCGGAGATTCTAGTATTTTCCCTTTTCTGGCAACACTGGTTTTTAAAATTGTTTTTTCATGAACTTAAGGTAGGGTAACACTTGTCAAACATTTGCCCAAAAAAGCGCAACCACTAAATGCTAATGAAAAATCTTTCAATTCATACAAAAGTTTGTCAAGTTAAAGAGTAGCCAATATTGTTGGATTCTATGACATTGTCCATTGGTTGTGTTCCAAACTGTTTAATATGATAAACAAGTGTCTGGATCAAAACTTTTTTCATTAGTGTTTGTTGGTTACGCTTTTTTGGGTAAATGTTTGACAAGTGTGACCGTACCTTTAATCGAGATTTACTCAACACATGTTCTGTTTCATATTTGCAAATGTTAGAATGCTCTTGTATAAGTAAACAAACCAACATCATTTTACTGCTTTCTTAACTATTGAGTGTTCGTTGAGTGTTTTATGTTGGCGAATGCCGTTTGCGTTCCAGAAACATATTTTTAACGTGTTCATGGTTTGCTAACTAATAGCGTAGACAGACGACAGCGTTAATTTGCATTAAAATCTCACTAATGTGAATTAAAAATTTACCCTGACAGACGACAGTATCTGCATTAAGTAAACAAAATCTGTACATACCTTTCGTGCCACACACTTCGATAATTTTCCTTGGAAATATTAAAATGGAAAAAATATGTCTCGATTTTAATATTTCTTTGTTCTTTTTCTAAAAACCATTAAAGTAACTTATATTTTCTGAATGAATCGCATTTTAATTTTGAAAACCAAAACAATTTGTCAACATTTGATTGATTGTTGACGGTGTTACCATAGACTGTGTTATCATATAGCTAAATTCAGTATTAATTCACTGTCATTTATTGCATTTAAGGATGAGGATAATTTACAAGTTAATTTGCATTAAGACAGTTAATGCAAATTAACGCTGTCGTCTGTCTATGCTATAATGGTTGAAGCAGTGTATTCTGCATTCGTAGCATTTCTTGCAACATGCTAGTCATATAATTTTTTGTTTGTTTAGTATGTAAGAAAAATTCCGCTAATCGGCTATTCACTAAGAAGCTACAACGAGAACCAACTGGCCTACTGACGTACGAAAAATTCGGATGTTATAGATTTTGGCGTCATGAAAAATATTTCTAGGGATTTAATTAACGTTGAAGCTTCTCTAGATATCTCCTCCGATCACTCCCCCACTATCGTTACAATCTGTAACCCATTAGGAAGTGACTTACCTCACCAATATATGAAGATGATCAGTGGTGTTATTTGGGTGGGATTCAAAAAAATATCTTAGTAGTCATTAAACGGAAAATATTACGCCAAGAACACCCAATGATATGAAACTAACATTGCCATTCGTAACGATAATATTAAACAGGCTGCTGAACATGCCACTACCTTCTATCCGCAAACTGGGTTTAATAAAATTTATTCTAGGGATCTTGAACGTGTCGTGTGTGAAAAAAGAAAAGCTAGAAGAGAATGGCAACAGCATAGATCACCCTTAAATAAAATCAGATTTAAAGATTGCACTAAACGACTCCAAGAGCTGCTTGCATATGAAAAAACTGCATCTCTTAAAAATTATCTGGAAAATCTCGATGTCACACCAGCATCTAATTACTCTTTGTGGCGCGCTACTAGAAAGCTTAAAAGACCCGTTGAGTATAAACTAGGGTTTGCCAAAAACCGTGGAAATTAGAAAACCGCCGTTTCCGGTTTTAAGCTACTAAAACCGGTCGGTTTCGGTTTTAAAAATATGCATGTATATAAATACGTATGTGTGCTGGAAAGATTCTTGTCGAAGAACGTTAAAATTATAGTTTTTTTTTGCTTTACATCTACTAGAGCTTTTTTGATAACATATTACAATTCTTCCTGCAAAGAATTGTTATAATTTTCTTAAAATTTCGCAATTTTCTTACCGTTCCTTGTTACAGAATGCTTAATAATGTATAAAACTCTTCAATGTAAAGTCCATTTGCTGTATTTTTAAACAAGATAATAATGTTAAAGTAAAACTTAAAAACCGACGATTTTTTGTCGGTTTCGGTTTCGGTTTTTATGGGTTAAAAACCATGGTTTCGGTTTCAGTTAAAACCGAACGGCAATCCCTAGTATAAACCACCTCTACGCACTTCTACCTACCGGAGGTTGGGCAAGAAGTGATAATGAAAAAGGTAAAACATTTGTTGAGCACTTAAAATCCTTATTTACGCCAAACACATGTACTGCTGTTTCTGATTTTCCTAGTGTAGTTGCTCTACCCCCTCAATCCATAAAGTTTAAGACGCGTGTTTTACATAAATTAATCGCCGAAGTCAACCCGAAGAAAGCTCCGGGTATTGATGGAATTAGTAACCAGATGCTGATGAAGTTGCCTCGTATTGCAATTAGAATCCTGTTATTCATTCGCAAAGCTATTTTACGTCTGGAGTATTATCCACACAGCTGGAAGCTTCCCAAGGTTAAAATGATTCCAAAGCCTAATTAGTAGTGGGTGCATACCGGACCATCAATTTGGTTTTAGAAGTCAGCATAGCACCATTGAACATTGTTTGTGATGCGTTTTATACATTGGAAGAATGACAAAAGTTAGAAATTCAACAAAAGTATACTTTGGTCAAAACGACAAAGTTAAGCGACAATTTTGATATTCGGCTGGATCAGCACATTCGGTATGTTGGTTCTCAACCCAGTTTTTCCCAACGCATAAACATATAAAACTACTCTACTGCCTCGAAATACCTAAGAGTAATTAAATAATTAATAAACGTTAACCAAGCTTTTATACTGGCAAGCTGTTGTGACAATTGTGGTGTATTTCACCTACGCTACTGCCAGATCGATGACCCGATATCCTTATTGGAAGGAATAACATCATATATATATAGCGTTCATTTACTTCAATAGTGTCATAAATCAAAAAATTCGTTTTTTGAGTTAATAATGCAGCATTTCGTATTTTATGTTGTGTAAAAATTTCATGTAAATAGCTTGTACCATCACCTCCTGAGTAGATTAGTAATGGGGACGGACGACATGTTTTGGGAATTCAAAACCGGGGAAAAATAAAAACGATGGCAACCCTGTTACAAATGGGGGAATTTTGGGGATTTTCATGCTGAGAGTTTCTTGGCTATGTGTGTGTGTGTGTGTGTGTGTGTGAGTATGATTCTTTGTTTATGTGTATGTATACTTGTGTGCCCAGCTTTTGTTGTTATTGTAGAGAAACGTTGTGCTTACAGTGCATGGATGTATGTATATGTGGGTGTTGTATGTGTGTGAGTTTGATTCTTTCTGTGTATGGGAATGTATATACACTTGTGTGTACAGGTTTTGTTGTTATTGTAGAGAAACGTTGTGCTTACAGTGGATGTATACATACAGTGTATGTGTGTGTGGGATGTTTGTGTGTGTATGTATGTGTGCGTGTATATGTGTGCGTTTTTGTATTTAATTGTATGTTTGTCGGTCTCAGATACTTTTGTCGTAGTGGCAGACAATCATTATACCCAGTAGGAAACGTCGATGGTGAAAATGTACTGAGTCGCTTTCTACTTGTCGCTTGTGCGACGTATATACAAATGTTTGTATCTTCAAAACTTATTGACAATTCCACCACAAATACATCATATCTGTTTTCACTTCTTCTTTTATACTGAAGGATAGAAGAAAACTTATTATACCACTATTTTTACTAGAATTTTAGCGTTGACACAAAGACACTTGCTCCCAGTCTGACTGCAGGGTAGTTACAAGGGATCTGTGTATTTGTGTGCATATAGTGATTATTATTTGATAGACTTTGGGTTGCTGTTTTGAGTTATCGTTGGTATGCTTATGTAGGCTTATGTATAGGGTGTTTTTTTAAGAGGTATAGAACTTTGAATTGAAATAAAACACAAGAAAATCGTTTTAATGTCCATCAATTTGGCTTTATTGGAAGGATAATTTTATGCCATTAATGTTTAAATATGATTTCGGGCATGTGGCCGCCGCGGCTGGCTCGAATAAAGCCAATTCTACAGGTCCAATTTTCAACCACTTTTTTCGAGCATATGGGCCGTATGTTGGCAATAACGCCACGAATGTTGGCTTCCAAGTCCCCTAACGTTTCTGGTTTGTTGGCGTAGACGAGCGACTTCACATATCCCCAAAGAAAATAATCCAATGGTGTCAAATCACACGATCTTGGTGGCCAATTGACAGGTCCATTCCGCGAAATTATGCGCTCATCGAATGTTTCCTTCAATAAATCGATTGTGACGTGCGCTGTGTGGCATGTAGCGGCGTCTTGTTGGAACCACAACTCATCCACATTCTTGCCATCCAATTCGGGAACAAAATAGTCGGTTAGTCGGCTCCAATTGCTGTGCACGGTGGCGAATCGATTCATTCGGGTCCTCTTCAACACTTTGCTCTACAGCGGCAATTGTTTCTTCGGTGCGCACTGTTCCACGTCTCTGCGGATGCGTATCATCACATAGAGTAAACGTAGTGCGAAAACGATCCATGGTTAACCGAATTAATTGCTCTGATGGACGATTATGTCGACCATAAAATGGACGGAGCTTGCGGTAAACTTCGCGAACTGAACCATTATTTTCGAAATAAATTTGCACGATTTGCAAGCGTTGTTCTTTTGTCAACCTGTTCATGATGAAATGGCAAAACAAACTAAATATTAATCACTTGACAGCTGACAAAATGGCCGCCAGTTAAAAAAGTGATGCCAACTTAAAGTTCTATACCTCAATAAAAAACACCCTTTATATACACATATGCATTTATGTTTGCGATCTCTGGGGAAATAATCTAATAGCTGCAGAGAGTGGCAACCCTGTTTGCATATGTTGTTGTATTAATGTATGTGATCTTATCTATTTTTTTGCTTTGAAGAATATCATTGCTTGTGTGAATTACATCATCACTTTGTCATACATATTTACAAATGAATGTATATATGTTTTTAAGGCTATTGACATTGCTATTCTTATGGAGATAGAAAAATATCGTGTTGGCATAGGTTTTATGTGTACATGTGAATTTCAGATCATAAATGTTTTGAATCCAATCAGGTTGATAAGAAGAGCTTTTGAATATGAGTAATGATATTTTTATTTTAATATATTTTATTTTTGGTGTAACAATTGTAGAAAATAGCTTTTAGAGAAATGCATCATGAACTTGTAGAAGCACCTACTTTCACGTATCCCGATTTTTCTCGTACCTTTGTATTACAAACTGATGCTAGCGACTTTGTTCTGGGTGTTGCTAGACTGTGGGAATTTCATCATATCTCATAATTCCAACAGAGCAATATGTATGTATGTATGTGTGTGTGTGTATATGTGTATGTATGTGTGTGTGTGTGTATGTGCGTGTGTGTGTGTGTGTGTGTGTGTGTGAATTTCACCACATGTCATAATACCATCAGATAAACTAGATTTGATGACTATTACGCGATTCTCAATTAAAGTATATAAGTAGAAGAAATAATGTAGATTGTCATCAGTCTGCTCTGATATCTCAACAAGTCACAACCTATTTTCCCATCCAAAATCTCTAGTGTTTGAAATCCAAAAACTATAAAAGTGTTAGAACTAATTACTCTTTGTTAAAAAAGATAATAGTGCATAAAAAATAATTAAATAAATTGTTTGTAACTGAAATAAATTGTTTATAAATAAAATAATTAAATTAATTAATAAACAAATAAATAATTAAATAATATGAATACTACAAGTTGTACCATCTGCAATAAAGTCTTTATGACTCAAACAAAAATAAACCAGCATATTGAAACGCACTCCTGTGCTAACCAATCGAAGGCTATGCTTGGAACTAGTAAGATTAATCCTCAAAACAAATATTGTGAGGATTGTAATGAGATGATCCCATCAAATGGTTATATGGCTCATGTCAGAACCACAAAACATAAAAACAGCTGTCAACAAGAACGGATTGGAGATTTTCTCACAAAAAGAGCAAGCAACTTCAATGGCAGGATCGAGACATATATCCTCCTCAACAAAAATGTGGGTGTCTTGTTTCCGGAGGAGTTTCTGAAATCTGCCAAGAGCTCCATAGTACAACAACTAAATGAAAGTAGTAAGATACATACTACATTTAAATTTAATATGGAGCTCACGTGTGATTATATGAAGATAGCGAATGATGAGATGAATGTTTCCCAACTTGTACATATTTCGAAAATGATGTTGGTGACTTCGTCTGATGACATAGAGGACATGTACAAGAAACAAGCCGAGGAGCTAAGAACCAAAATGGAAGAATTTCAAGTGAGGGATAGCGGATGGACCTTGATTTCAATAAATTCCCTTGAAGTTAATATAAACAAGGCGTCCATAATAAGAGGATCAAGCTTTATCCCTCTCCCGAAAAATATTGCAGTGAAATGTGCATGCATAAATGTCGACAACAATTATATTTATTGCTTTAAATGGTGTCTCATTGCGGCTTTGTACACAAATAGTACTTTAGATCGAAGACAACGGAAAAACCATAGAAATTACAATATTGCAAACATTTGTGATGAGAATATTAATATAGGGGAAATTGTACTAAATTTTAAAGACCTAGAGTTTCCACTCCCATTGAAGCAGATAGAAAAATTTGAAAGTCAAAATTATGTGAGCATCAATGTATTTGGTCGCAATGGAACATCGCTTATAGGACCATACTACATAACAAAAGGAGAAAAGCATGTTCATATTAATCTCTTATTGCTCCAGTCCAATGAAAACTTCCACTATGTACTCTTTAATGATATATCAAAGTAAGTTTCATTTGTGCATTTAAGCGAAATATGTTTTCATATCTATTTAAACAGTTACTTATTATTGTTATATTAATTTACATACTATTTTATTTTCTATATTTTCTTCAGACTTCTTCGTTCCAACATGACGTCACACAGAAGTAAGATTCTGATATGCAACACCTGCCTATATTATACACATGATGATTATGTGTATAATCATCACAAAAACGTTTGCGGCAAAAAAGTCATCAGAATGCCAGAAGATGGATCTATTATCAAGTTTACGAAGCACTACAAACAGTTAAATGTACCATTTGTAATATACGCAGACTTTGAGTCCATTTTAGAAAAAGCCAATGATTATGTAAGTAAAAGCATTACAAATGTACAGAAACACCATGCGTGTGCATTCGGGTATTTTATTAATTGTAGTTTTAAGAGAGAAAATAATTTATATAGGAATTATTTTGGTGAAGATTCGGCAAATGTATTTATCAAAAAAATAGTTGAAGATTGTACAGATATTTATCTAAATTATTTACTTAAAGTTAAGAAAATGTTCATAACCCCAATAGAAATAGCTCAATATAATAATTCAAAAAATTGTCATATATGTAAGAAAATATTAAATAACGATAAAGTTAGAGATCATTGTCATCTTACGGGCAATTATCGTGGGGCAGCACATAGCGAATGCAATTTGAATTATAAAACACCTCAATTTATACCGGTTATCCTGCATAATCTTTCTGCATATGATATACACCTATTTTTCAAAGAACTTTCTACTATAAAATATTCCACAATAAAAGTGATTCCCCAGAACACAGAGCGTTATATTTCTCTTTCAATTTTCATCAGATTAGATGAAAAACGCGGATTCGAAATAAGATTTATAGACTCGTTTAGATTTATGGCTTCGAGCTTAGATATGTTAGTGAAAAATCTTGATAGCAATGATTTTAATACTATTCGATCATGTTTCGTTGATGAAGCTCATTTCAACCTGATAAGAAGAAAGGGTGTATTTCCGTACTCTTACATGGATTCCATGACTAAGTTTAATGAAACTAAGCTCCCTAGTAGAGACGAGTTCTTCAATATTCTAACGAATGAAGAATGTGATGTAGTCGAATATGAACATGCTCAAAAAATATGGAGAGAGTTTAACTGTAAAACCCTCCTTGACTACACTGAACTCTACTTAAAGACAGATGTTCTACTTCTAACTGACGTGTTTGAAAATTTTAGGAAAATTTGTAGAGATATATACGATTTAGACCCCTGCCACTATTATACAGCACCAGGCTTATCCTGGGATGCAATGTTGAAAACCACAGAAGTTTCACTGGAACAGTTCACTGATTCCGAAATGTATATGTTTATGCAAAACGGAATTAGAGGTGGACTAGTTCAATGCTCGCAAAGATATTCCAAAGCAAATAACAAATATTTGGAAGATTTTGATGCATCAAAACCATCAGAATTTCTTGTATATTTAGACGCTAGCAATTTGTATGGTTGGGCGATGTCGGAATATCTTCCTTGCGGTGAATTTGAGTGGGTATGTGAAACTGATTTCGATGTTAAAAAAATTTCTGATACTGCAGAGTATGGGTACATTTTGGAAGTGGATATAGAGTATCCCGATTCAGTGCATGATCTTCATAATGGTGTGCCATTTTGTCCCCAAAATAAGACCGTGGGGGGATACAAAACCAAAAAATTAGTTGCAGACTTACACTCAAAAACAAATTACACCATACACTATAGAGTTTTAAAACAAGCCATTTCAAATGGCCTCATTTTAAAACAAATCCATAGAATACGCAGATTTAAGCAATCCCCTTGGCTTAAAAAATATATTGACTTAAACACATTTCATAGGACAAATGCTAAAAATAATTTTGAAAAAGATTTCTTCAAACTTTTAAACAATGCTGTTTACGGGAAGACAATGGAAAACATTGAAAAACGTAGGGACATTAGAATTACTTCATCTTGGGAAACAACAAACTCAGAGCATTAATTGCGAAACCAAATTTTAAGCAGTTGACAAAATTTTCTGATGATATGTATGCGGTAGAGTTAGAAAAAATGGAACCACTATATGATAAACCCATATATGTTGGTTTTACAGTACTGGAGTTATCCAAGTGGAGAATGTATGACTTCCATTATGGCTTCATGAAACCTAAATTTGGAGACAACATTTCTCTCAACTATATGGATACTGACTCATTTATTTATTCAATTAAAACTGATGATTTTTACGATGACATCCGTAATGACATTAGTTTGAATTTTGATACGTCAGAATATCCTATAGATAATCAATTTCGTTTGCCGCTACTAAATAAGAAGGTTTTAAAAATGATGAAAGATGAAAACCATGGGGATATAATGACAGAGTTTGTTGGTTTAAGAGCAAACATGTATTCTCTGTCGACTCTTCGCTCGGAAGCTATTAAAAAATCAAAAGGGGTCAAAAAGTCTGTAATTAAAAAGTTGTCCATTAATGATTACAAAAGTTGCTTATTCGAATCCAAAATTATCTCGGATGAAATGTTTGTGTTTAGATCTAAAACACATCAACTATATACCCAAAAACTACATAAAATAGCACTTAGCTTTTCTGATGATAAAAGTAGTAGGGAATTGGCGGTTCTGGACCAATTAAAATTGTTAAATTGTGGCTGAAATTGTTAAATTGTGGGCTGAAATTGTTAAATTGTGGCTGAAATTGTTAAATTGTTGCTGAAATTTTAAAATTCTTGGAAATTTGTGTTTTCGGCGGCGCTTTGATGTTTTTTGTTTACATTAGGAGTTTTTTTGTTTACATTAGGAGTTTTTTTTTTACATTAACTTTGTGTGAACGGGTGATTTTTTTTGGGTTACATTAATTGTGATAACGGGTGATTTTTTTTGAGGTTTCATATGAGTGTATATGCCGACGGCAATACATGATTATTATTTATTTCAAATGCCTACGGCAATGCCTGATAATTTTTCCTAATGCCGGGCAATACATGATTATTATTTTTTCAAATGCCGACGGGAAAATGATTTTTCCTAATGACGACGGGAAAACGTGAAAGTTATTTTTTCTAATGCTAATGTAGGTGTTGCTAGACTGTGGGAATTTTAGGCTGACCGTGATTTCAGTGGGTGGCGTTGTTGGCGTAATATGTAACCATAGGAATTTGTGGATGTGTCTGTCTGTCTGTGAGAATTTAGGTGAAGGTTTGATTGGCAGGGGGCGGGGTTTAGTTGAGGTAGATCGATTGCGTGTGTAGTTGTGTGTGAATGTGTGTGTGTGTGTTTGTGTGTGTGTGTGTGCGTGTATGTTTGTAGGAATTTCAATGTGTGTATTTCTGTAGGAGCTTAAGGCTGATTGTGATTTATGAGGGGTGAGGTGTTCTAGTAATATGCAACCGGGGGAATCTGTGTGTTTGTATGTCTGTAGGAGTTTAAGGCTGACCATGATTTGGGTGGGCAGGGTTGTTGACGTAATATGTATCCATGGGGATTTGTGGATGTGTCTGTCTATAGTAGTTTAAGGCTGATCGTGATTTGAGGTGGGTGAGGATGTTGTTGAGGTAAATTGGTTATGTGTATGTATGTATGTATGTATTTTTGTAAGAATTTAAGATGATTGTGATTTATTAAGGCCGAGGTGTTCTTGTAATATGTAGCCGTGAGAATCTATGTGTATAGACGTCTGTAGAAGTTTAAGACTATCTGTAATTTCAGGTAGGTGAGAGTGTTGTGTTGTTGAGATTAATCTTGTATATTGTATATGTACCTATGTATGATCATGAGAATTTGTGTATGTATATCTGAGGGAGAATTTAAGGCTCGTCATGATTTGCAAAAGGTGGGGTGTTGTTGAAATTTTCTTGGATATTTCTTATATGAATTCTGCTGTGTGTGTGTATTTGAGCTGGTATTTATATGTAGGTAGAAATAAATTGTTTTCAATATCGACATATGGTACTATAAAATACTATCATATATCTGGACTTCCCTAATCCTAGTATGCTTTTATACTTACGATTGCTTATATTTTCTCATGCTTAAATTTGTCTCGCGTTAAATTCTGTCTGTGTGAAATTTGTTTATATTACAGATTTTGTTTATTTAACTACATCCGTCTTCTTTGACTGAAAGAGTTTTCTGCACACAGAGAAAAACCAACTTGAAAACAGTAAAAACCATGCTGAATTAATAAGAACCATTAACAAAGGTTTAGTCATATTGAAATTTCTTATTTCAATATGGACAAAATATTAATTTACAGTATTCATTTATTAAACTAATTAGTTTGTAGATATCTCAATATACATTTTCTATTATATTAAAAATGATTGAATTAATGTGATGAATTCTTATTTTTAAGCTGCAGATTTTCCCTGAGTGTATGGATTGTTTATATTTGCATTGTGCTTTAACTAAACGACGCTTCATATATTTTCATGATGTAGATCTAATAAATACTTAAGCATTGATAAGAAATTTGATATGTATACATACATATCTACAAATTGATTTTATGTATGTATGTATGTATGTACATATATATGTACATACAAATAAGTGTTCAACTCAATCTTTGAATACATTTTTTATTTTATTTTTTGTCATGTGATGTCTGTTGTTGGTGAAATTAAAAACATTTTAATTTTTATCTGCGTTTACTTAAAAGTTTGTGAGGATTTTGTGTTTTAAGTAAAACTGAATTCCTAAAGATATGTACTTACATACTCTATAGTAATAGTAACTATAATAGAAATATTTCTTATACTTAATTTACAGTTTTTTAAAGTTGATGCAATGTTAGTTAGTCAACGTTTGACATTTTTAGGGTATAAAATTTTTTCTAGCTATAGCCTTCTACATTTATTTTGGAAAGCTTGCTTTGCTTTTTAAAAATGTATAAACATTTTTAAATGAAACTGATCCGGCACTTCAGCTTAGGTACTGATAGTTTTTTTTTTTTTTTTTGTTAGTTAACTTACTTATTTTTTATTGATAAACATTGGAAATCAAAAGGGAGTTTTATATTGTAATTATTATTTTCATAATTGTTGAAAACAATCGCTGCTTTTTGTTTGTTTTTTGCGATGAAATCATTTGAATTACTTTTGCAACTTTACGCGTTTATAAAAATTATGTTATTTTCTATATTTCTTAATTTATAAGACTTTTAGACTTTGTCCTTTAGGGGTTATATATTCTATTATACGATTATGAATGAGAATGCAGTAAGCTGATGTATTTGCTTACTGCTTCAAATTAAAATTTTATTAAATTGAATAAAAGGAGTTTTTTTTCTTAAACTCTGATGCAGTTATAAGCGCTGGAGATTCTTTCATATAACAGCTTATTTGAAATTTTTGATACATAGTATAATATAGAATTGGATAACATTTATTTTTAATTTTTATGTTAAGAAGTACGGGTATGAGACTGAATTTAAATGTACTTTTAAATTAGTTAAATCATAATGAACAAACATATTTGCTTCTTTAATAGCGATCAACAGAAAACGAACTCGTTTTCATATAATTTAGGTATACCCTATCGACAGCTCCTCTAGGATACAAGATGACTTTGTATGACGAAATTTCTGTTGCTTTATACTGATAATATGTTTACATTAATAAGATACATATACATATGTTTATTTTATGAAGGGTGAGCACCTATGGCTTTTATTTAATGTTCTATATGATTTTTTTTTTCATTTTATTAAAGTTCAGCGTATTGTATATATATTTCTGAAATGTTTAAGTGTGTTTTGTGTGCCCATCGGGCAGAGTGTACGTATTAGTTGGTCAGTCAGTCTCTATTTTTATTTATTTTTTTTCTTCTAATGTGCCACTCCTTTTTCAGATTTTACTACTTGGAATAGAGAATTTTTGTATAATTTTTTGCTGGGTATATACATTAGGTATATAGAAATTAGTTTAGATACAAAGAAATGCATGTTTAATATACACCTATTTTATCAAATCGATCACCGTTGGTGTTTTCATAAAGTGTTAGAAACAATGAAATATCTATGTTTTGAGAGAATTTTTCCCCTCAAGTATTTCTACATGAGGTTTGAGGGGTCAATCACTCTCGCATTCATATGTAATGATTATTCACTTAAAAAAGGTCATCATCACCATCAATCATCTCCGTATACAATACATTCATGAGTTGGGTTGATCCAGATACAATTACTGTTCTCATCACCTTCTAACAGCTTTATATATTTTGCTAGTATGCATGCCTATCATAAAATTTCTTTGCTTACAAAATTGTATGACGTGAGGATTTTTTTTTTTTTTTTTGAAATTATACATGCTTCGGCATGCTTTCTTTTTTTTTCTATAAATTTATGTAATACTCATACAGGTACAGATATAAAGTAAGATCTGTTTACTGTACATTTTAAAATTTATGCATGCTTCACATGATTCTAGTTGAAGCGTATATTCATTCACTAAGTTTGTTTGATACTTATTCATTCACATGTACATTCTTAAAGATTGGATATCAAAGAACAATTTCCGTAGTTTATCTATATTTTCTAAAGATCTGATAGCTAAAGAAATAAATAGAGTGAAGATCTTCTATAATAATCCCATTGTCATATTGTAAAATTTTGCGTGCTAGCGCTTTCGATGGGAAAATATACATACAACTTTATAAAAAGTGATAATATGATGTGCTGCTGAATATTGCACTATGTTATAGTTCATTTTAAACACTGAAGTTTTAGCAATATTTCATTCAGACCAACAAGTTTAGAGAATTCCACTACATTTAGTTAATTATCTTTCTTAAGACCCATCATTCCTAATCAATCCTACAAAAAACAACACAAACTAGATTTTTCGTTTTAATTTTATTTTTTATTAAATTCAACATTCATTCTTCAAATTACTTTATACTATATTAAGTAGCTTTTCCTCATTTGTTGAGTTGACTTTAATAGGAGACATTTTAATGGTACGATGAACTTTTCTATTGCATGCATTGAGTAAATCTTTATATATACCAATCCACTTATATGAACCATTAAAGCTAATTCTTTTCACATCATACCTTTCAATGATCTATTAAATCATTCTAATATTGATGCTTTCATATTAAGTAATGTTTAATCTTCTTTTATGTATGAGTTTTCCCAAGTATTTATTAAAAAATTCTTTAGAATCATCTGTTTGTAAGTTTTTTGGTACCCGTACCACTTCAAAAATATTTTCCATTGCCTTGGTTTTTAGAGTGCAGCTTTTATTTTCAGCTGTACTTTGAGAATGTGTCAATTACAGTCTTCAAAAATCAACAATTTCTATTTTCTGTAGAATAGTTCTACATTTCACCTAACTTAGCTCCATAAAACATCATATATTCCTGTCATTACATCTCTACAAGCACAAACAGTTGTTGAGATTTAATATGGAGTTCGTTAACTAAATTCCTTTTTAAAGACATTGAATTGTTTCACAGATTTTTTCGAAAGTGTTGTGATCTACATCTTGCACTTTCAGCTATTTATAGTAACATGTAGTTAATTTTCTAATCTATATATTTAACCGTAAGCTCTTCAATTTGTTTTTAATTATTTACTTTTTAGAATTGCTTTTTCAATTTTATAACTGTCTTCTTTCTCTAATTTTATTTCACGTTGTAGTTCCTCAATTTGCATTTAAATATATTCTTGAATATTAATGCTTTAAGCTATATTATTAATTTGTCTTGTATTTTATCTTCATTCAGTTTGATGTAACTATCAACAATAGTTTGTATCTAATTCATTTATGCCTTCCAATACTGATAAGTCAGTATAAATGTCTTCAGAATTGGAAGTCTATGAGTAAAATCATCCTCATCATCATTCTCAGTATTAGCATCATTAAATATGATGGTATTATCAAATATTGTTCCTTCTACTAGTTTCTTTTGGGGTACTTGTCTATATCTTGAGTGAAGGTTTCTCAGGCTTTAAACTTGTATATTTTCAACTTCTGTCTTGATTTTACTTTCTTCTTTCATAAGAATTCTTTTAATATTTTTAGAACTATTTATGAATTCTTCTGCTATAGGTTTAAATGTATCTTTTAGTTGTTCACTTGTATCTATTTCACCAGTTTTTATACTACGAAGCTTTTTCTTCAACACATTTCTTGTCAACACCAACTGTTTTAAAATTTTCTCATACAGGGCAAATAACAGGTATCAGCAATCATATCAGCTTTTCAGGAGCTGGTCTGGTTTTCAGATCAGCTTTTCAGGACCTGGTCTGGTTTTCAGATCAGCTTTTTAGGACCTGGTCTGGTTTTCAGATCAGCTTATCAGGACCTGGTCTGGTTTTCAGATCAGCTTTTCAGGACCTGGTCTGGTTTTCAGATCAGCTTATCAGGACCTGGTCTGGTTTTCAGATCAGCTTATCAGGAGCTGGTCTGGTTTTCAGATCAGCTTATCAGGAGCTGGTCTGGTTTTCAGATCAGCTTATCAGGAGCTGATCTGATTTTTAGATCAGCTTATCAGGTAACAGATCAGGCTATCAGGAGCTGTTCAGATTTTCATTTCAAGATATCTGAGTCAGATTTAGTTATCAGTGTACAAGTAGCTAGCCATTTATAACATTTATATACATGAAGTTTAAAGTCAGATGAAATACGAAAAAGTAAAGTTTTATCTAGTAAAATTATTTTCTATAACGATCATCGTTTAATTCACTATCTTTGCTTATAATCAAAAATCCATATTTATCCTTTCAACATGCTTTTTATTTTTCTCACCTAACTTAAACATTAAATATACATTATGATGATCTCTTATTAAATGTTTGGTGATTCTGATGTAAGTTTTACAGAAGTAGAATGAATCAACATTCTTATCTCTCCCCATACAAAAATATGCTTCCCGTACGCATCATCGATAAATATCATATTGGAATTACTTTGGACTGAAATAACAGATTCACTATCTGTAAATTTTGTAATATCTTATTGTTTTAATTGATGAAATTAATTTCTTCAGGTATTTATATCTGGGTTGATATAAAGATTTTGAGTATAAATAAATGTTCTCAAATTTAAGTCCATTAGGACTTTCTAGCAAACCAATCATAGCGTTTTTTTCGTAATTTGACAGGTCAACTATTGTTGCACGAATAGAATTTGATATAAGGGAACTATGATTTATTTTTGAACTATCGTTCGATGATTCATCAATATTTCGTACCAAGGTATTTTAGGTTGTTTTACTAACCGCATTTATGTAGCTAAATACATTTTATAAATATTATCTCTTATTATAAAAAAATAAACTAATACAGCTATACCATATCAGAAAATATTTTCTGAAATCGTATAGCTGCATTAGTTTATTTTTTCTATAATAAGAGATAATGATCCACACTCATAATCAAAACAGCATAAAAATATCCTTTTTTTGATTATGAGTATGCATCAATATTTATGAAACGCGTTTAGTTACAAAAATGTGGTTAGTAAAACAAAGTATATTTTAACAGCCTTATTTATAACACTTATTAGGGCTTTATAAAGGCTTTTTAAGAAAAAATTTTTATAAAAAATTTGTTTTAAAAAGCCTTTCCAAAGCCTTAATAAGTTTTATAAATAAGGCTGTAAGAGTTTAAAATCAGTATTTTGTATGATAATACTGATTTGAAACTCTTAAAATATTCTTTGTTTTGACTATGAGTAGGGCCATTATCTCTTATTATAGGACAAATAAAATAATATAGCTATACGATTTCAGAAAATATTTTCTGAAATCGTATAGCTACATTATTTAATTTTTCTATAATAAGAGATAATATTTATGAAATACATTTCATAAATATTGGCGCATACCCATAGTAAAAACAACCTAAAAATACCTTGGTACGAAATATTGATGAATCATCAAAATTTCATACCATGCTATATTTATGTTGTTTTACTAATCGCATTTTGTAAATAAATGCATTTCATAAATATTATTTATTATTATTGAAAGAATAAAATAGTATGGTTATATGATTTTAGAAAACATGATTTCTGATATCATATAATCATACTATTTTATTCTTTCTATAATAAGAGATAATGACTCATACTCATAGTCAAAACAAAGGATATTTATATGCTGTTTTGATTATGAGTATGCGTCAATATTTATGAAATGCATTTAGTTATAAAATGCGGTTAGTAAAACAAAGTATATTTTAAGTGTTTAAAACCACCATTTTTATGGTAATAGCGGTTTTAAACACTTAAAGCATACGTTGTTTTGACTATGAGCATGAGCTGATATTTATGAAATAGATTTTATAAATATTGACTCATACCCTTAGTCAAAACAACATAAATAATTCTTGGTACGAAATATTGATGATTCATCGAACGATAGTTCAAAAATAAATCATAGTTCCTTTATATCAAATTCTATTCGTGCAACAATAGTTGGCCTGTCAAATTACGAAAAAAAAACGCTATGATTGGTTTGCTAGAAAGTCCTAATGGACTTAAATTTGAGAACATTTATTTATACTCAAAATCTTTATATCAACCCAGATATAAAGAAATTAATTACATCAATTAAAACAATAAGATATTACAAAATCTACAGATAGTGAATCTGTTATTTCAGTCCAAAGTAATTCTAATATGATATTTAACGATGATGCATATGGGAAGCATATTTTTGTATGGGGAGAGATACGAATGTTGATTCATTCTACTTATGTAAAACTTACACCAGAATCACCAAACATTTAATAAGAGATCATCATAATGTATATTTAATGTTTAAGTTAGGTGAGAAAAATAAAAAGCATGTTGAAAGGATAAGTATGGATTTTTGATTATAAGCAAAGATAGTGAATTAAACGATGAGCGTTATAGAAAATAATTTTACTACATAAAACTTTACTTTTTCGTATTTCATCTGACTTTAAACTTCATGTATATAAATGTTATAAATGGCTAGCTACTTGTACACTGATAACTAAATCTGACTCAGATATCTTGAAATGAAAATCTGAACAGCTCCTGATAGCCTGATCTGTTACATAATAAGCTGATCTGAAAACCAGACCAGCTCCTGATAAGCTGATCTGAAAATCAGATCAGGTCCTGATAAGCTGATCTGCTAACCAGACCAGCTCCTGATAGGCTGATCTGATAACCAGACCAGCTCCTGATAAGCTGATCTGAAAACCAGACCAGCTCCTGATAAGCTGATCTGATAACCAGACCAGCTCCTGACAAGCTGATCTGAAAACCAGACCAGCTCCTGATAAGCTGATCTGATAACCAGACCAGCTCCTGATAAGCTGATCTGAAAACCAGACCAGGTCCTGAAAAGCTGATCTGAAAACCAGACCAGGTCCTGATAAGCTGATCTGAAAACCAGACCAGGTCCTGAAAAGCTGATCTGAAAACCAGACCAGGTCCTGATAAGCTGATCTGAAAACCAGACCAGGTCCTGAAAAGCTGATCTGAAAACCAGACCAGGTCCTGAAAAGCTGATCTGAAAACCAGACCAGCTCCTGAAAAGCTGATCTGATTGCTGATACCTGTTATTTGCCCTTAGCGAACATGGATGAGAAAATTTTAAAACAGTTGGTGTTAACAAGAAATGTGTTGAAGAAAAAGCTTCGTAGTATAAAAACTGGTGAAATAGATACAAGTGAACAACTAAAAGATACATTTAAACCTATAGCAGAAGAATTCATAAATAGTTCTAAAAATATTAAAAGAATTCTTATGAAAGAAGAAAGTAAAATCAAGACAGAAGTTGAAAATATACAAGTTTAAAGCCTGAGAAACCTTCACTCAAGATATAGACAAGTACCCCAAAGAAACTAGTAGAAGGAACAATATTTGATAATACCATCATATTTAATGATGCTAATACTGAGAATGATGATGACGATGATTTTACTCATAGACTTCCAATTCTGAAGACATTTATACTGACTTATCAGTATTGGAAGGCATAAATTAATTAGATACAAACTATTGTTGATAGTTACATTAAACTGAATGAAGATAAAATACAAGACAAATTAATAATATAGCTTAAAGCATTAATATTCAAGAATATATTTAAATGCAAATTGAGGAACTACAACGTGAAATAAAATTAGAGAAAGAAGACAGTTATAAAATTGAAAAAGCAATTCTAAAAAGTAAATAATTAAAAACAAATTGAAGAGCTTGCGGTTAAATATATAGATTAGAAAATTAACTACATGTTAGTATAAATAGCTGAAAGTGCAAGATGTAGATCACAACACTTTCGAAAAAATCTGTGAAACAATTCAATGTCTTTAAAAAGGAATTTAGTTAACGAAGTCCATATTAAATTTCAACAACTGTTTGTGCTTGTAGAGATGTAATGACAGGAATATATGATGTTTTATGGAGCTAAGTTAGGTGAAATGTAGAACTATTCTACAGAAAATAGAAATTGTTGATTTTTGAAGACTGTAATTGACACATTCTCAAAGTACAGCTGAAAATAAAAGCTGCACTCTAAAAACCAAGGCAATGGAAAATATTTTTGAAGTGGTACGGGTACCAAAAAACTTACAAACAGATGATTCTAAAGAATTTTTTAATAAATACTTGGGAAAACTCATACATAAATAGAAGATTAAACATTACTTAATATGAAAGCATCAATATTAGAATGATTTAATAGATCATTGAAAGGTATGATGTGAAAAGAATTAGCTTTAATGGTTCATATAAGTGGATTGGTATATATAAAGATTTACTCAATGCATGCAATAGAAAAGTTCATCGTACCATTAAAATGTCTCCTATTAAAGTCAACTCAACAAATGAGGAATAGCTACTTAATATAGTATAAAGTAATTTGAAGAATGAATGTTGAATTTAATAAAAATAAAATTAAAACGAAAAATCTAGTTTGTGTTGTTTTTTGTAGGATTGATTAGGAATGATGGGTCTTAAGAAAGATAATTAACTAAATGTAGTGGAATTCTCTAAACTTGTTGGTCTGAATGAAATATTGCTAAAACTTCAGTGTTTAAAATGAACTATAACATAGTGCAATATTCAGCAGCACATCATATTATCACTTTTTATAAAGTTGTATGTATATTTTCCCATCGAAAGCGCCAGCACGCAAAATTTTACAATATGACAATGGGATTATTATAGAAGATCTTCACTCTATTTATTTCTTTAGCTATCAGATCTTTAGAAAATATAGATAAACTACGGAAATTGTTCTTTGATATCCAATCTTTAAGAATGTACATGTGTATGAATAAGTATCAAACAAACTTAGTGAATGAATATACGCTTCAACTAGAATCATGCTGAAGCATGCATAAATTTTAAAATGTACAGTAAACAGATCTTACTTTATATCTGTATCTGTATGAGTATTACATAAATTTATAGAAAAAAATGAAAGCATGCCGAAGCATGTATAATTTCAAAAAAAAAAAAAAAATCCTCACGTCATACAATTTTGTAAGCAAAGAAATTTTATGATTTTGTGGTCAATGAAATACATACATATGTATCTACTTTGTAAAAATTCAAAAGAGCGAACTGGTAAATTCTAATAGTAAAGATTTTTAATTGTAACACTCTACATCTCGGACTCTTACGTCACTATCGATAGAAGCATGCTAAGGCATGCATACTAGCAAAATATATAAAGCTGTTAGAAGGTGATGAGAACAGTAATTGTATCTGGATCAACCCAACTCATGAATGTATTGTATACGGAGATGATTGATGGTGATGATGACCTTTTTTAAGTGAATAATCATTACATATGAATGCGAGAGTGATTGACCCCTCAAACCTCATGTAGAAATACTTGAGGGGAAAAATTCTCTAAAAACATAGATATTTCATTGTTTCTAACACTTTATGAAAACACCAACGGTGAATTGCTTGCTGGTAGAGGTAACTGAGTTATTTGAGATCGATTTGATACAATAGTTGTATAATAAACATGCATTTCTTTGTATCTAAACTAATTTCTATATACCTAATGTATATACCCAGCAAAAAATTATACGAAAATTCTCTATTCCAAGTAGTAAAATCTGAAAAAGGAGTGGCACATTAGAAGAAAAAAAATAAATAAAAATAGCGACTGACTGACCAACTAATACGTACACTCTGCCCGATGGGCACACAAAACACACTTAAACATTTCAGAAATATATATACAATACGCTGAACTTTAATAAAATGAAAAAAAAAATCATATAGAACATTAAATAAAAGCCATAGGTGCTCACCCTTCATAAAATAAACATATGTATATGTATCTTATTAATGTAAACATATTATCAGTATAAAGCAACAGAAATTTCGTCATACAAAGTCATCTTGTATCCTAGAGGAGCTGTCGATAGGGTATACCTAAATTATATGAAAACGAGTTCGTTTTCTGTTGATCGCTATTAAAGAAGAAAATATGTTTGTTCATTATGATTTAACTAATTTAAAAGTACATTTAAATTCAGTCTCATACCCGTACTTCTTAACATAAAAATTAAAAATAAATGTTATCCAATTCTATATTATACTATGTATCAAAAATTTCAAAAAAGCTGTTATATGAAAGAATCTCCAGCGCTTCTAACTGCATCAGAGTTTAAGAAAAAAAAATCCTTTTATTCAATTTAATAAAATTTTAATTTGAAGCAGTAAGCAAATACATCAGCTTACTGCATTCTCATTCATAATCGTATAATAGAATATATAACCCCTAAAGGACAAAGTCTAAAAGTCTTATAAATTAAGAAATATAGAAAATAACATAATTTTTATAAACGCGTAAAGTTGCAAAAGTAATTCAAATGATTTCATCGCAAAAAACAAACAAAAAGCAGCGATTGTTTTCAACAATTATGAAAATAATAATTACAATATAAAACTCCCTTTTGATTTCCAATGTTTATCAATAAAAAATAAAAAATAAGTAAGTTAACTAACAACAAAAAAACTATCAGTACCTAAGCTGAAGTGCCGGATCAGTTTCATTTAAAAATGTTTATACATTTTTAAAAAGCAAAGCAAGCTTTCCAAAATAAATGTAGAAGGCTATAGCTAGAAAAAATTTTATACCCTAAAAATGTCAAACGTTGACTAACTAACATTGCATCAACTTTAAAAAACTGTAAATTAAGTATAAGAAATATTTCTATTATAGTTACTATTACTATAGAGTATGTAAGTACATATCTTTAGGAATTCAGTTTTACTTAAAACAGAAAATCCTCACAAACTTTTAAGTAAACGCAGATAAAAATTAAAATGTTTTTAATTTCACCAACAACAGACATCACATGACAAAAAATAAAATAAAAAATGTATTCAAAGATTGAGTTGAACACTTATTTGTATGTACATATATATGTACATACATACATACATACATAAAATCAATTTGTAGATATGTATGTATACATATCAAATTTCTTATCAATGCTTAAGTATTTATTAGATCTACATCATGAAAATATATGAAGCGTCGTTTAGTTAAAGCACAATGCAAATATAAACAATCCATACACTCAGGGAAAATCTGCAGCTTAAAAATAAGAATTCATCACATTAATTCAATCATTTTTAATATAATAGAAAATGTATATTGAGATATCTACAAACTAATGAGTTTAATAAATGAATACTGTAAATTAATATTTTGTCCATATTGAAATAAGAAATTTCAATATGACTAAACCTTTGTTAATGGTTCTTATTAATTCAGCATGGTTTTTACTGATTTCAAGTTGGTTTTTCTCTGTGTGCAGAAAACTCTTTCAGTCAAAGAAGACGGATGTAGTTAAATAAACAAAATCTGTAATATAAACAAATTTCACACAGACAGAATTTAACGCGAGACAAATTTAAGCATGAGAAAATATAAAGCAATCGTAAGTATAAAAGCATACTAGGATTAGGGAAGTCCAGATATATGATAGTATTTTATAGTACCATATGTCGATATTGAAAACAATTTATTTCTACCTACATATAAATACCAGCTCAAATACACACACACAGCAGAATTCATATAAGAAATATCCAAGAAAATTTCAACAACACCCCACCTTTTGCAAATCATGACGAGCCTTAAATTCTCCCTCAGATATACATACACAAATTCTCATGATCATACATAGGTACATATACAATATACAAGATTAATCTCAACAACACAACACTCTCACCTACCTGAAATTACAGATAGTCTTAAACTTCTACAGACGTCTATACACATAGATTCTCACGGCTACATATTACAAGAACACCTCGGCCTTAATAAATCACAATCATCTTAAATTCTTACAAAAATACATACATACATACATACACATAACCAATTTACCTCAACAACATCCTCACCCACCTCAAATCACGATCAGCCTTAAACTACTATAGACAGACACATCCACAAATCCCCATGGATACATATTACGTCAACAACCCTGCCCACCCAAATCATGGTCAGCCTTAAACTCCTACAGACATACAAACACACAGATTCCCCCGGTTGCATATTACTAGAACACCTCACCCCTCATAAATCACAATCAGCCTTAAGCTCCTACAGAAATACACACATTGAAATTCCTACAAACATACACGCACACACACACACACAAACACACACACACACATTCACACACAACTACACACGCAATCGATCTACCTCAACTAAACCCCGCCCCCTGCCAATCAAACCTTCACCTAAATTCTCACAGACAGACAGACACATCCACAAATTCCTATGGTTACATATTACGCCAACAACGCCACCCACTCAAATCACGGTCAGCCTAAAATTCCCACAGTCTAGCAACACCTACATTAGCATTAGAAAAAATAACTTTCACGTTTTCCCGTCGTCATTAGGAAAAATCATTTTCCCGTCGGCATTTGAAAAAATAATAATCATGTATTGCCCGGCATTAGGAAAAATTATCAGGCATTGCCGTAGGCATTTGAAATAAATAATAATCATGTATTGCCGTCGGCATATACACTCATATGAAACCTCAAAAAAAATCACCCGTTATCACAATTAATGTAACCCAAAAAAAATCACCCGTTCACACAAAGTTAATGTAAAAAAAAACTCCTAATGTAAACAAAAAAACTCCTAATGTAAACAAAAAACATCAAAGCGCCGCCGAAAACACAAATTTCCAAGAATTTTAAAATTTCAGCAACAATTTAACAATTTCAGCCACAATTTAACAATTTCAGCCCACAATTTAACAATTTCAGCCACAATTTAACAATTTTAATTGGTCCAGAACCGCCAATTCCCTACTACTTTTATCATCAGAAAAGCTAGGTGCTATTTTATGTAGTTTTTGGGTATATAGTTGATGTGTTTTAGATCTAAACACAAACATTTCATCCGAGATAATTTTGGATTCGAATAAGCAACTTTTGTAATCATTAATGGACAACTTTTTAATTACAGACTTTTTGACCCCTTTTGATTTTTTAATAGCTTCCGAGCGAAGAGTCGACAGAGAATACATGTTTGCTCTTAAACCAACAAACTCTGTCATTATATCCCCATGGTTTTCATCTTTCATCATTCCTAAAACCTTCTTATTTAGTAGCGGCAAACGAAATTGATTATCTATAGGATATTCTGACGTATCA
This sequence comes from Tachina grossa, assembly GCA_949987645.1. Lineage (NCBI taxonomy): Eukaryota > Metazoa > Arthropoda > Insecta > Diptera > Tachinidae > Tachina > Tachina grossa. Next base: position 103,739,672 of record OX465274.1, on the reverse strand, counting down.
AAATTCAAACTAATGTCATTACGGATGTCATCGTAAAAATCATCAGTTTTAATTGAATAAATAAATGAGTCAGTATCCATATAGTTGAGAGAAATGTTGTCTCCAAATTTAGGTTTCATGAAGCCATAATGGAAGTCATACATTCTCCACTTGGATAACTCCAGTACTGTAAAACCAACATATATGGGTTTATCATATAGTGGTTCCATTTTTTCTAACTCTACCGCATACATATCATCAGAAAATTTTGTCAACTGCTTAAAATTTGGTTTCGCAATTAATGCTCTGAGTTTGTTGTTTCCCAAGATGAAGTAATTCTAATGTCCCTACGTTTTTCAATGTTTTCCATTGTCTTCCCGTAAACAGCATTGTTTAAAAGTTTGAAGAAATCTTTTTCAAAATTATTTTTAGCATTTGTCCTATGAAATGTGTTTAAGTCAATATATTTTTTAAGCCAAGGGGATTGCTTAAATCTGCGTATTCTATGGATTTGTTTTAAAATGAGGCCATTTGAAATGGCTTGTTTTAAAACTCTATAGTGTATGGTGTAATTTGTTTTTGAGTGTAAGTCTGCAACTAATTTTTTGGTTTTGTATCCCCCCACGGTCTTATTTTGGGGACAAAATGGCACACCATTATGAAGATCATGCACTGAATCGGGATACTCTATATCCACTTCCAAAATGTACCCATACTCTGCAGTATCAGAAATTTTTTTAACATCGAAATCAGTTTCACATACCCACTCAAATTCACCGCAAGGAAGATATTCCGACATCGCCCAACCATACAAATTGCTAGCGTCTAAATATACAAGAAATTCTGATGGTTTTGATGCATCAAAATCTTCCAAATATTTGTTATTTGCTTTGGAATATCTTTGCGAGCATTGAACTAGTCCACCTCTAATTCCGTTTTGCATAAACATATACATTTCGGAATCAGTGAACTGTTCCAGTGAAACTTCTGTGGTTTTCAACATTGCATCCCAGGATAAGCCTGGTGCTGTATAATAGTGGCAGGGGTCTAAATCGTATATATCTCTACAAATTTTCCTAAAATTTTCAAACACGTCAGTTAGAAGTAGAACATCTGTCTTTAAGTAGAGTTCAGTGTAGTCAAGGAGGGTTTTACAGTTAAACTCTCTCCATATTTTTTGAGCATGTTCATATTCGACTACATCACATTCTTCATTCGTTAGAATATTGAAGAACTCGTCTCTACTAGGGAGCTGAGTTTCATTAAACTTAGTCATGGAATCCATGTAAGAGTACGGAAATACACCCTTTCTTCTTATCAGGTTGAAATGAGCTTCATCAACGAAACATGATCGAATAGTATTAAAATCATTGCTATCAAGATTTTTCACTAACATATCTAAGCTCGAAGCCATAAATCTAAACGAGTCTATAAATCTTATTTCGAATCCGCGTTTTTCATCTAATCTGATGAAAATTGAAAGAGAAATATAACGCTCTGTGTTCTGGGGAATCACTTTTATTGTGGAATATTTTATAGTAGAAAGTTCTTTGAAAAATAGGTGTATATCATATGCAGAAAGATTATGCAGGATAACCGGTATAAATTGAGGTGTTTTATAATTCAAATTGCATTCGCTATGTGCTGCCCCACGATAATTGCCCGTAAGATGACAATGATCTCTAACTTTATCGTTATTTAATATTTTCTTACATATATGACAATTTTTTTAATTATTATATTGAGCTATTTCTATTGGGGTTATGAACATTTTCTTAACTTTAAGTAAATAATTTAGATAAATATCTGTACAATCTTCAACTATTTTTTTGATAAATACATTTGCCGAATCTTCACCAAAATAATTCCTATATAAATTATTTTCTCTCTTAAAACTACAATTAATAAAATACCCGAATGCACACGCATGGTGTTTCTGTACATTTGTAATGCTTTTACTTACATAATCATTGGCTTTTTCTAAAATGGACTCAAAGTCTGCGTATATTACAAATGGTACATTTAACTGTTTGTAGTGCTTCGTAAACTTGATAATAGATCCATCTTCTGGCATTCTGATGACTTTTTTGCCGCAAACGTTTTTGTGATGATTATACACATAATCATCATGTGTATAATATAGGCAGGTGTTGCATATCAGAATCTTACTTCTGTGTGACGTCATGTTGGAACGAAGAAGTCTGAAGAAAATATAGAAAATAAAATAGTATGTAAATTAATATAACAATAATAAGTAACTGTTTAAATAGATATGAAAACATATTTCGCTTAAATGCACAAATGAAACTTACTTTGATATATCATTAAAGAGTACATAGTGGAAGTTTTCATTGGACTGGAGCAATAAGAGATTAATATGAACATGCTTTTCTCCTTTTGTTATGTAGTATGGTCCTATAAGCGATGTTCCATTGCGACCAAATACATTGATGCTCACATAATTTTGACTTTCAAATTTTTCTATCTGCTTCAATGGGAGTGGAAACTCTAGGTCTTTAAAATTTAGTACAATTTCCCCTATATTAATATTCTCATCACAAATGTTTGCAATATTGTAATTTCTATGGTTTTTCCGTTGTCTTCGATCTAAAGTACTATTTGTGTACAAAGCCGCAATGAGACACCATTTAAAGCAATAAATATCATTGTTGTCGACATTTATGCATGCACATTTCACTGCAATATTTTTCGGGAGAGGGATAAAGCTTGATCCTCTTATTATGGACGCCTTGTTTATATAGGGTGTTTTTTTAAGGGGTATAGAACTTCGAATTGAAATAAAACACAAGAAAATCGTTTTAATGTCCATCAATTTGGCTTTATTGGAAGGATAATTTTATGCCATTAATGTTTAAATATGATTTCGGGCATGTGGCCGCCGCAACTGGCTCGAATAAAGCCAATTCTACAGGTCCAATTTTCAACCACTTTTTCGAGCATATGGGGCCGTATGTTGGCAATAACGCCACGAATGTTGGCTTCCAAGTCCCCTAACGTTTCTGGTTTGTTGGCGTAGACGAGCGACTTCACATATCCCCAAAGAAAATAATCCAATGGTGTCAAATCACACGATCTTGGTGGCCAATTGACAGGTCCACTCCGCGAAATTATGCGCTCATCGAATGTTTCCTTCAATAAATCGATTGTGACCTGCGCTGTGTGGCATGTAGCGCCGTCTTGTTGGAACCACAACTCATCCACATTCATGCCATCCAATTCGGGAACAAAATAGTCGGTTAGTCGGCTCCAATTGCTGTGCACGGTGGCGAATCGATTCATTCGGGTCCTCTTCAACACTTTGCTCTACAGCGGCAATTGTTTCTTCGGTGCGCACTGTTCGACGTCTCTGCGGATGCGTATCATCACATAGAGTAAACGTAGTGCGAAAACGATCCATGGTTAACCGAATTAATTGCTCTAATGGACGATTATGTCGACCATAAAATGGACGGAGCTTGCGGTAAACTTCGCGAACTGAACCATTATTTTCGAAATAAATTTGCACGATTTGCAAGCGTTGTTCTTTTGTCAACCTGTTCATGATAAAATGGCAAACCAAACTAAATATTAATCACTTGACAGCTGACAAAATGGCCGCCAGTTAAAAAAGTGATGCCAACTTAAAGTTCTATACCTCAATAAAAAACACCCTTTATTAACTTCAAGGGAATTTATTGAAATCAAGGTCCATCCGCTATCCCTCACTTGAAATTCTTTCATTTTGGTTCTTAGCTCCTCGGCTTGTTTCTTGTACATGTCCTCTATGTCATCAGACGAAGTCACCAACATCATTTTCGAAATATGTACAAGTTGGGAAACATTCATCTCATCATTCACTATCTTCATATAATCACACGTGAGCTCCATATTAAATTTAAATGTAGTATGTATCTTACTACTTTCGTTTAGTTGTTGTACTATGGAGCTCTTGGCAGATTTCAGAAACTCCTCCGGAAACAAGACACCCACATTTTTGTTGATAAGGATATATGTCTCGATCCTGCCATTGAAGTTGCTTGCTCTTTTTGTGAGAAAATCTCCAATCCGTTCTTGTTGACAGCTGTTTTTATGTTTTGTGGTTCTGACATGAGCCATATAACCATTTGATGGGATCATCTCATTACAATCCTCACAATATTTTTTTTGAGGATTAATCTTACTAGTTCCAAGCATAGCCTTCGATTGGTTAGCACAGGAGTGCGTTTCAATATGCTGGTTTATTTTTGTTTGAGTCATAAAGACTTCATTCCAGATGGTAAAACTTGTAGTATTCATATTATTTAATTATTTATTTGTTTATTAATTAATTAATTATTTTATTTATAAACAATTTATTTCAGTTATAAACAATTTATTTAATTATTTTTTATGCACTATTATCTTTTTTAACAAAGAGTAATTAGTTCTAACACTTTTATAGTTTTTGGATTTCAAACACTTAGAGATTTTGGATGGGAAAATAGGTTGTGACTTGTTGAGATATCAGAGCAGACTGATGACAATCTACATTATTTCTTCTACTTATATACTTTATGTGAGAATCGCGTAGTAGTCATCAAATCTAGTTTATCTGATGGTATTACGACATGTGGTGAAATTCATACACACACACACACACACACATACATACATACATATTGCTCTGTTAGAATTATTAGATATGATGAAATTCCCACAGTCTAGCAACACCCAGAACAAAGTCGCTAGCATCAGTTTGTAATACAAAGGTACGAGAAAAATCGGGATACGTGAAAGTAGGTGCTTCTACAAGTTCATGATGCATTTCTCTAAAAGCTATTTTCTACAATTGTTACACCAAAAATAAAATATATTAAAATAAAAATATCATTACCACTATTCAAAAGCTCTTCTTATCAACCTGATTGGATTCAAAACATTTATGATCTGAAATTCACATGTACACATAAAACCTATGCCAACACGATATTTTTCTATCTCCATAAGAATAGCAATGTCAATAGCCTTAAAAACATATATACATTCATTTGTAAATATGTATGACAAAGTGATGATGTAATTCACACAAGCAATGATATTCTTCATACAACAACATATGCAAACAGGGTTGCCATTCTCTGCAGCTATTAGATTATTTCCCCAGAGATCGCAAACATAAATGCATATGTGTATATACATAAGCCTACATAAGCATACCAACGATAACTCAAAACAGCAACCCAAAGTTATCAAATAATAATCACTATATGCACACAAATACACAGATCCCTTGTAACTACCCTGCAGTCAGACTGGGAGCAAGTGTCTTTGTGTCAACGCTAAAATTCTAGTAAAAATAGTGGTATAATAAGTTTTCTTCTATCCGTCAGTATAAAAGAAGAAGTGAAAACAGATATGATTTATTTGTGGTGGAATTGTCAATAAGTTTTGAAGATACAAACATTTGTATATACGTCGCACAAGCGACAAGTCGAAAGCGACTCAGTACATTTTCACCATCGACGTTTCCTACTGGGTATAATGATTGTCTGCCACTACGACAAAAGTATCTGAGACCGACAAACATACAATTAAATACAAAAAACGCACACATATACACACACACATACATACACACAAACATCCCACACATACATACATACACTGTATGTATACATCCACTGTAAGCACAACGTTTTTCTACAATAACAACAAAACCTGTACACACAAGTGTACATACATTCCCATACACAGAAAGAATCAAACTCACACACATACACACATACAACACCCACATATACATACATCCATGCACTGTAAGCACAACGTTTCTCTACAATAACAACAAAAGCTGGGCACACAAGTATACATACACATAAACAAAGAATCATACTCACACACACATACACACACACATAGCCAAGAAACTCTCAGCATGAAAATCTCCAAAATCCCCCCATTTGTAACAGGGTTGCCATCGTTTTTATTTTTTCCCGGTTTTGAATTCCCAAAACATGTCGTCCGTCCCCATTACTAATCTACTCTCCTGAGAGAAGAATATGTTTTCATATCTTCATTGAGTTGTATGTAAATTGAAAATTTAAATTGCAAAATTTGTTTTTTTGAGTTGTGGCACTATTGAAGTAAATGAGCGATATGTTTTTGCAAGTTAGATGAGAGTTCACGAAAAAGGAAGGTCGTCAAATACATATATTTGATTGTACACAAATTCGGTTATAACTCTATTATATAACACATACAGGTATTAAAAACTTAAAACACAAAAAAAAATTTCGTTACTAAGTAATTACCCGTACATTAATTTTTATTTGAGCTGTTATAATATACAGTAGTTTTCGCTTATAGTCACATTTAAAATTGCACAGAAATTGTGGACTATATCGCTAATGTGACTATAAGCCTAATTTTTTTATATGCCACGCAGAGGTATATACAAGAATTTCCATACAATCCAATTATGTCAATTACAAAACAATGTTGTATTTAAAAGGCACATTTGTGTGGCCTTTTATGCAACAATGTTTTTTTCTAAAGACATGTTCATCTACTAAAGATTTAAAAAATTTAGATTTACTTTTTGGTTTTTGACTGAAATAAATAACTAAAAAAATCTGTTTAAAATTTTTGTGACTATAACGCGAATTGTTTGCATACAATTTGGATTTTGACTATCACAAAGATGGTGCATATGTGTCAAATATGACTATATAGTAAATGGACTAGATCGTCAACTTTTTTAATGAAATTAAGTTCAAAAGTCACAAAACACATTAAATATGGACTATATCATTAATGTGTCAATAAGCGGTAGTGACTATAAACGAAAACTACTGTAGTCGTTAAAGATAGTAAATTCTAAAAGGGAACAATTAAAAGTTAGTACTATAGGCTTGCACGGATATACCTGTTTGCATCAGTTTCGCTTGTGTTTTGGTTCTGGTATGAACAGATATGTTGTTCACCGTTTCTGTTGCTAGTTCTTAATGTTGATTTTTTTAAGCAATTATTATATAATAAATAATACATAAAACTGCTTTTACCATAAGTACCTTTTTATGTGTTGAGAAAAAATATACATGGCTGATAAATGAATAAATAAAAGGAAAATTTCACATACAAATGTAAGTAAATAATACATGAAACACATGAGCTGCAAATACACTGAACCGAAAAGGTACATAAATTCAACGAAAAAATTTGTCGACTCAACGAATTTATTCCTTATTTTTCACCTAAGGAACATGTTCATTGAAGTCAACGTATGCCAATCATTGGCTTGTTGAATTCAACGTACCAGTTCGTTGAAGTTAAGAATCCATACGTTGAAATATTACCTAAATTCATTAAAACTATATATTTATACTTTGGATTTAATGAAATAGTTCCTTGATTCATTGATTTGTATGAATATATTCCTTGAATCAACGTACACATACTTTGTATTTAATGAAATAGTTCCTTGAATTTAAGAAACCTATTCATTGACCCAATGAACGCATTCATTGATTTTTATGAATTCATTCCTTGACCTAATGCACCTATACATTCAAAATTTCATTTTAATAAATATAATAATAGACAAGTTCATATTAAATTAAATATTTTATTTAAAATTTCCTATAATAAGAAATAATTTACATTTGTATATTTGTAAGTATGTATTTACATAAAAAAAATTTGCTTATGATAGTATCATAGTCTACTAAATTATTACTGCCTTATTTATAAAAATTATTAAAGGTTTATAAAGGGTTAATATCGAACCGTTCTGGCCAGTTAAAGAAAACTCCTTCACGTTTCCCAAAAGCAACGCCAAAGTCCTTGTTAATCTGAAATATAGTTATAAATTTTGATTATATTTATTTGACCTTTTTGGTTTATTCTCTTATGTTTGTTAATACCATGTTCACACTTATGGTCTTAAACGTGTTTAAGGCAAGTGTTTTAAAAAACTAAACACAACCGTTCACATTACGTTTGAGATGTTTAAGGTTGACGTTTTGTCAATAAATTATTGAATTTGTACAAAATTACGAAAAATTATGCTTTTTTATTGGTTTATTACTTTCAAACAACAAATGTTATAAATATTCGAGTATTTTTGAACTAATTGTTTACCAAATAATTTTTGACGTGACGCCATTTAATAACAACACAAAGTTGCCAGAGTTATCAAAAAACGGACTGCACATACTCCATTATCGTGTTTAAGGAAGTGTTTTAATCTTAAACACTTTATTTGAGATGTTTAACAAAATAAGTCAATATATGGTAAAACATCTCAAAATCGTCGTGTTTAAGCTCTTAAAAATGAGGCATTAAACACGTTTAAAACCATAAGTGTGAACATGATATAAGCTCGAGGTCGTTTTATTTAATTTAATTAGTTTTTTCGATATTTAGTTAACAGTTTGTTAACATCGTCAGGAAATAAACAATTGAAATTGATATTTTATAAATTATTAAAACGGTTTTGAAATATGTCATAAAATTTTTCGAAAATTGATTTTTTTAAATGAAAAAAACTATAGTAGTAATATAGGCGCATATGAATATAACTCATTTAAACATACATTTACATATATATACATGTATATATACATACATACCATGTACATACCCTGCAGAAAGTGCGAATAGTGAAAATGTACTGAGTCGCTTTTGACTTTGTCACCACTACTACTCTACAATTATTACCCATACAATACTTTATGCTATAGACATTTGTCATTGAAAATCTACTAGTAACACTAAAACAATTGACTAGGTAGTGAATTCATAGTTCTTATGGGAACATGGAGACATACCAACCAGACATTAACTGGTACATTTCTATACCTTACGTACATACAAATTTATGTATATTGACAAGTTGTTGCAAAATCCACCAGAAATACACCACATCTGTTTTCTATATTTCTTTTATACTGACGAATAGAAGAGAAATTGTAGACAATCTAACTACTACTAGAATTTTAGTGTTGACACAGAGACACTTGGCCCCAGTCTGACTGCAGGGTACTTACACACATATACATATATACATACACGTCCACATATATCCATAAATGTATGCATACACATATCAACACACACATCCGTATATACACATACATATAAATACATACATATTACACGTATATACACATTCATACATACACATATATATATATATATATATATATATATATATATATATATATATATATATATATATATATATATATATACATATACGTATAGACATGTTCAAACATAAATACATAAGGATTTACAACTTTTAAATTATTATATAAATACAATATACATACAAAAACATTTAAAATTTTGTGTGATAATAATGTACATTGGTGATTTAATATTGAAACATTTTCAAAATCCGGAAAGTGATTTAACTCAAAACAATGGGAAGATAAAGCTGTTTTTTGTGAATTTATATGTCTATATTTTTGATTTGATTTATGACCTGCTATTCTAGTCTTTAGTTTATTTTACGTCGTTCCAATCTATGTTTTGTTACAATTCTCCTCATCATTCCCTTTACAAGGTATTTTATAAAGTACATTATACCTATCACATTTATCCAATTTATCTTTTGTTCTGCTAAATAATTTATTTAATGTGTTGTATGTTCTATGAGCTATTCTATATCTGCCCGTATCAAATATTTTAGATTTTGATAGTCTTTCTGATATTCCAGGTATGTAAGTTAGAGACTTATATATTATTTCATCCCTCCTATTATTTATATTGTTTGTTCCTCTATCTCTATATTGATATATTAATTTATTAACTAAATCAATTGGAAAATTATTATATTCTAATATGTTTTTAATCTTATTCTTATTCTTATTCTTATTATGGAATTGTTTATCACTAATGTTAAGAACTCTTTCTATGAAATTCTTAGCTGTGTTTATAATAATATGTTTGCTATGCATATGTTTGTCTTACAACATGTATTTTTGAGCAAAAACAGATAGAAACAGTCGCTCAGCAGCAATACAATGAGCATTTGTTATCAGTTTTTAATTTTATTGTAATTTGGAAAAGCACACACACACAATAACTCCTATACTAGTTCTTCCTTTATATGGTACAAGTAGTAGTGAAATCCCACTCCTGGGACAATTAAAATTGTTAAATTGTTGCTGAAATTGTTAAATTTGGGTAATTAAAATTTGAAAATTGTTAAATTCTTGGAAATTTGTGTTTTCGGCGGCGCTTTGATGTTTTTTGTTTACATTAGGAGTTTTTGTTTACATTAAGTGTATGTCTGTCTGTCCGTCTGTCGGTCTGTCTGCCTGACCGTGGATGTTTGTGTGTGGAATATTTTGTGTGAATGTATTAAGGCGGTTCATAGTTTGGCGGTTTTTATGTGTGTATATACAGACGAGGAAAATCATGAAAATGATTTTTTCTAATACCAATGGTGAAATAGTGATTATTAATTTTTCCTAATGTCTACGGCAAAACATGTTTATTAATTTTTCCCAATGCCGACGGCAAAACATGAATATAATTTTTTCAAATGCCGACGGGAAAATGATTTTTCCTAATGACGACGGGAAAACATGATTATTATTTTTTTTTTCCTAATGCCTACGGCATGCATGATAATTTTTCCTAATGCCTACGGCAATGCATGATAATTTTTTCAAATGCCGACGGCAATACATGATTATTTTTTTTTCCTAATGCCGACGGCAATACATACTTATTTTTCCTAATGCCTACGGCAATACATAATTATTTTCAAATGCCGACGGCAATACATGATAATTTTTCCTAATGCCTACGTCAATGCATGATAATTTTTCCTAATGCCGAAGGCAAAACATGATAATTATTTTTTTCAAATGCCGACGGCAAACATGATTATTATTTTTTTCCTATTGCCGACGGCAAAACGTGAAAGTTATTTTTTCTAATGCTAATGTAGGTGTTGCTAGACTGTGGGAATTTAAGGCTGACCGTGATTTGAGTGGGTGGCGTTGTTGCCGTAATATGTAACCATAGGAATTTGTGGGTGTGTCTGTCTGTCTGTGAGAATTTAGTTGAAGCTTCGATTGGAAGGGGGGCGGGGTGTAGTAGAGCTAGATCAATTGCATGTATATATATATGTGTGTGTGTGTGTGTGTGTGTGTGTGTGTGTATGTGTGTGTGTGTACGTTTGTAGGAATTTCTATAGGAGCTTAAGGCTGATTGCGATTTATGAGGGGCGAGGTGTACTAGTAATATGTAACCGAGGGAGTCTGTCTGTTTGTATTTCTGTAGGAGTTTAAGGCTGACCATGATTTGGGTGGGCATGGTTGTTGACGTAATATGTAGCCATGGAGATTTGTGGGTGTGTCTGTCTGTAGGAGTTTAAGGCTGATCGTGATTTGAGGTGGGTGAGGATGTTATTGAGGTAAATTGGTTATGTGTATGTATGTATGTATGGCCAGGGGAATTTGTGTATGCATATCTGGGGGAGAATTTAAGGCTAGTCGTGATTTGTGAAAGGTGGGGTGTTGTTGAAATTTTCTTGGATATTTCTTATATGAATTCTGCTATGTGTGTGTATTTGCGCTGATATTTATATGTAGGTGGAAATAAATTGTTTTCAGTATCGACATTTGGTACTATAAAATAATATCATATGTCTGGACTTCCCTAATCCTAGTATGCTTTTATACTTACTATTGCTTTATATTTTCTCATGCTTAAATTTGTCTCGCGTTGAAGTCGGTCTGTGTGAAATTTGTTTATATTACAGATTTTGTTTATTTAACTACATTCGTCTTCTTTGACTGAAAGAGTTTTCTACACACAGAGAAAAACCAACTTGAAATCAGTAAGAACCATGCTGAATTAATAAGAACCATTAGCGAAGGTTTAGCCATATTGAAATTTCTTATTTCAATATGGACAAAATATTAATTTACAGTATTCATTTATTAAACTCATTAGTTTGTAGATATCTCAATATACATTTTCTATTATATTAAAAATTATTGAATTAATGTGATGAATTCTTATTTTTAAGCTGCAGATTTTCCCTGAGTGTATGGATTGTTTATATTTGCATTGTGCTTTAACTAAACGACGCTTCATATATTTTCATGATGTAGATCTAATAAATACTTAAGCATTGATAAGAAATTTGATATGTATACATACATATCTACAAATTGATTTTATGTATGTATGTATGTATGTATGTACATATATATGTACATACAAATAAGTGTTCAACTCAATCTTTGAATACATTTTTTATTTTATTTTTTGTCATGTGATGTCTGTTGTTGGTGAAATTAAAAACATTTTAATTTTTATCTGCGTTTACTTAAAAGTTTGTGAGGATTTTCTGTTTTAAGTAAAACTGAATTCTTGAAGATATGTACTTACATACTCTATAGTAATAGTAACTATAATAGAAATATTTCTTATACTTAATTTACAGTTTTTTAAAGTATAGGGTATAAAATTTTTTCTAGCTATAGCCTTCTACATTTATTTTGGAAAACTTGCTTTGCTTTTTAAAAATGTATAAACATTTTTAAATGAAACTGATCCGGCACTCCAGCTTAGGTACTGATAGTTTTTTTTTGTTGTTAGTTAACTTACTTATTTTTTATTTTTTATTGATAAACATTGGAAATCAAAAGGGAGTTTTATATTGTAATTATTATTTTCATAATTGTTGAAAACAATCGCTGCTTTTTGTTTGTTTTTTGCGATGAAATCATTTGAATTACTTTTGCAACTTTACGCGTTTATAAAAATTATGTTATTTTCTATATTTCTTAATTTATAAGACTTTTAGACTTTGTCCTTTAGGGGTTATATATTCTATTATACGATTATGAATAAGAATGCAGTAAGCTGATGTATTTGCTTACTGCTTCAAATTAAAATTTTATTAAATTGAATAAAAGGAGTTTTTTTTTCTTAAACTCTGATGCAGTTAGAAGCGCTGGAGATTCTTTCATATAACAGCTTTTTTGAAATTTTTGATACATAGTATAATATAGAATTGGATAACATTTATTTTTAATTTTTATGTTAAGAAGTACCGGTATGAGACTGAATTTAAATGTACTTTTAAATTAGTTAAATCATAATGAACAAACATATTTTCTTCTTTAATAGCGATCAACAGAAAACGAACTCGTTTTCATATAATTTAGGTATACCCTATCGACGGCTCCTCTAGGATACAAGATGACTTTGTATGACGAAATTTCTGTTGCGTTATACTGATAATATGTTTACATTAATAAGATACATATACATATGTTTATTTTATGAACGGTGAGCACCTATGGCTTTTATTTAATGTTCTATATGACTTTTTTTCATTTTCTTTAATAATTTTCTCCCCATAATAGCATTCTAAATATTTCAAGGGCTCAAATGCTGTGTAGTCTTCTTCTGCAAACTTAACTAAACGTCTAACTTCTTCCAATGCTTCTTTATAAGAAGATATTTTGTTATGGTCTTCTTCTACGATACGTGCCCATCGGGCAGAGTGTACGTATTAGTTGGTCAGTCAGTCTCTATTTTTATTTATTTTTTTTTTCTTCTAATGTGCCACTCCTTTTTTTAGATTTTACTACTTGGAATAGAGAATTTTTGTCTAATTTTTTGGTGGGTATATACATTAGGTATGTAGAAATTAGTTTAGATACAAAGAAATGCATGTTTAATATACAACTATTGTATCAAATCGATCTCAAATAACTCAGTTACCTCTACCAGCAATTCACCGTTGGTGTATTCATAAAGTGTTAGAAACAATGAAATATCTATGTTTTGAGAGAATTTTTCCCCTCAAGTATTTCTACATGAGGTTTGAGGGGTCAATCACTGTCGCATTCATATGTAATGATTATTCACTTAAAAAACGTCATCATCACCATCAATCATCTCCGTATACAATACATTCATGAGTTGGGTTGATCCAGATACAATTGCTGTCTCATCACCTTCTAACAGCTTTATATATTTTGCTAGTATGCATGCCTTAGCATGCTTCTATCGATAGTGACGTAAGAGTCCGAGATGTAGAGTGTTACAATTAAAAATCTTTACTATTAGAATTTACCAGTTCGCTCTTTTGAATTTTTACAAAGTAGATACATATGTATGTATTTCATTGACCACAAAATCATAAAATTTCTTTGCTTACAAAATTGTATGACGTGAGGATTTTTTTTTTTTTTTTTTTAAATTATACATGCTTCGGCATGCTTTCATTTTTTTTTCTATAAATTTATGTAATACTCATACAGATACAGATATAAAGTAAGATCTGTTTACTGTACATTTTAAAATTTATGCATGCTTCAGCATGATTCTAGTTGAAGCGTATATTCATTCACTAAGTTTGTTTGATACTTATTCATACACATGTACATTCTTAAAGATTGGATATCAAAGTCCAATTTCCGTAGTTTATCTATATTTTCTAAAGATCTGATAGCTAAAGAAATAAATAGAGTGAAGATCTTCTATAATAATCCCATTTTCATATTGTAAAATTTTGCGTGCTAGCGCTTTCGATGGGAAAATATACATACAACTTTATAAAAAGTGATAATATGATGTGCTGCTGAATATTGCACTATGTTATAGTTCATTTTAAACACTGAAGTTTTAGCAATATTTCATTCAGACCAACAAGTTTAGAGAATTCCACTACATTTAGTTAATTATCTCTCTTAAGACCCATCATTCCTAATCAATCCTACAAAAAACAACACAAACTAGATTTTTCGTTTTAATTTTATTTTTATTAAATTCAACATTCATTCTTCAAATTACTTTATACTATATTAAGTAGCTTTTCCTCATTTGTTGAGTTGACTTTAATAGGAGACATTTTAATGGTACGATGAACTTTTCTATTGCATGCATTGAGTAAATCTTTATACATACCAATCCACTTATATGAACCATTAAAGCTAATTCTTTTCACATCATACCTTTCAATGATCTATTAAATCATTCTAATATTGATGCTTTCATATTAAGTAATGTTTAATCTTCTATTTATGTATGAGTTTTCCCAAGTATTTATTAAAAAATTCTTTAGAATCATCTGTTTGTAAGTTTTTTGGTACCCGTACCACTTCAAAAATATTTTCCATTGCCTTGGTTTTTAGAGTGCAGCTTTTATTTTCAGCTGTACTTTGAGAATGTGTCAATTACAGTCTTCAAAAATCAACAATTTCTATTTTCTGTAGAATAGTTCTACATTTCACCTAACTTAGCTCCATAAAACATCATATATTCCTGTCATTACATCTCTACAAGCACAAACAGTTGTTGAAATTTAATATGGACTTCGTTAACTAAATTCCTTTTTAAAGACATTGAATTGTTTCACAGATTTTTTCGAAAGTGTTGTGATCTACATCTTGCACTTTCAGCTATTTATACTAACATGTAGTTAATTTTCTAATCTATATATTTAACCGTAAGCTCTTCAATTTGTTTTTAATTATTTACTTTTTAGAATTGCTTTTTCAATTTTATAACTGTCTTCTTTCTCTAATTTTATTTCACGTTGTAGTTCCTCAATTTGCATTTAAATATATTCTTGAATATTAATGCTTTAAGCTATATTATTAATTTGTCTTGTATTTTATCTTCATTCAGTTTAATGTAACTATCAACAATAGTTTGTATCTAATTCATTTATGCCTTCCAATACTGATAAGTCAGTATAAATGTCTTCAGAATTGGAAGTCTATGAGTAAAATCATCGTCATCATCATTCTCAGTATTAGCATCATTAAATATGATGGTATTATCAAATATTGTTCCTTTTACTAGTTTCTTTGGGGTACTTGTCTATATCTTGAGTGAAGGTTTCTCAGGCTTTAAACTTGTATATTTTCAACTTCTGTCTTGATTTTACTTTCTTCTTTCATAAGAATTCTTTTAATATTTTTAGAACTATTTATGAATTCTTCTGCTATAGGTTTAAATGTATCTTTTAGTTGTTCACTTGTATCTATTTCACCAGTTTTTATACTACGAAGCTTTTTCTTCAACACATTTCTTGTCAACACCAACTGTTTTAAAATTTTCTCATCCAGGGCAAATAACAGGTATCAGCAATCATATCAGCTTTTCAGGAGCTGGTCTGGTTTTCAGATCAGCTTTTCAGGACCTGGTCTGGTTTTCAGATCAGCTTTTCAGGACCTGGTCTGGTTTTCAGATCAGCTTATCAGGACCTGGTCTGGTTTTCAGATCAGCTTATCAGGAGCTGGTCTGGTTTTCAGATCAGCTTATCAGGAGCTGGTCTGGTTTTCAGATCAGCTTATCAGGCGCTGGTCTGGTTATCAGATCAGCTTATCAGGAGCTGGTCTGGTTTTCAGATCAGCTTATCAGGAGCTGATCTGATTTTTAGATCAGCTTATCAGGTAACAGATCAGGCTATCAGGAGCTGTTCAGATTTTCATTTCAAGATATCTGAGTCAGATTTAGTTATCAGTGTACAAGTAGCTAGCCATTTATAACATTTATATACATGAAGTTTAAAGTCAGATGAAATACGAAAAAGTAAAGTTCTATCTAGTAAAATTATTTTCTATAACGATCATCGTTTAATTCACTATCTTTGCTTATAATCAAAAATCCATATTTATCCTTTCAACATGCTTTTTATTTTTCTCACCTAACTTAAACATTAAATATACATTATGATGATCTCTTATTAAATCTTTGGTGATTCTGGTGTAAGTTTTACATAAGTAGAATGAATCAACATTCTTATCTCTCCCCATACAAAAATATGCTTCCCATACGCATCATCGTTAAATATCATATTAGAATTACTTTGGACTGAAATAACAGATTCACTATCGGTAAATTTTGTAATATATTATTATTTTAATTGATGTAATTAATTTCTTCAGATATTTATATCTGGGGTGATATAAAGATTTTGAGTATAAATAAATGTTCTCAAAATTTAAGTCCATTAGGACTTTCTAGCAAGCCAATCATAGCGTTTTTTTTCGTAATTTGACAGGCCAACTATTGTTGCACGAATAGAATTTGATATAAAGGAACTATGATTTATTTTTGAACTATCGTTCGATGAATCATCAATATTTCGTACCAAGAATTATTTATGTTGTTTTGACTAAGGGTATGAGTCAATATTTATAAAATCTATTTCATAAATATCAGCTCATGCTCATAGTCAAAACAAAGTATGCTTTAAGTGTTTAAAACCGCTATTACCATAAAAATGGTGGTTTTAAACACTTAAAATATACTTTGTTTTACTAACCGCATTTTATAACTAAATGCATTTCATAAATATTGACGCATACTCATAATCAAAACAGCATATAAATATCCTTTGTTTTGACTATGAGTATGAGTCATTATCTCTTATTATAGAAAAATAAAATAGTATGATTATATGATATCAGAAATCATGTTTTCTAATATCGTATAACCATACTATTTGATTCTTTCTATAATAATAGATAATATTTATGAAATGCATTTATTTACAAAATGCGATTAGTAAAACAACATAAATATAGGATGGTATGAAATTTTGATGATTCATCAATATTTCGTACCAAGATATTTTTAGGTTGTTTTTACTATGAGTATGCGCCAATATTTATGAAATGTATTTCATAAATATTATCTCTTATTATAGAAAAATTAAAAATGTAGCTATACGATATCAGAAAATATTTTCTGAAATCGTATAGCTATATTATTTTATTTGTCCTATAATAAGAGATAATGGCCCCTACTCATAGTCAAAACAAAGAATATTTTAAGAGTTTCAAATCAGTATTATCATACAAAATACTGATTTTAAACTCTTACAGCCTTATTTATAATACTTATTAAGGCTTTGGAAAGGCTTTTTAAAACAAATTTTTTATAAAAATTTTTTCTTAAAAAGTCTTTATAAAGCCCTAATAAGTGTTATAAATAAGGCTGTTAAAATATACTTTGTTTTACTAACCACATTTTTGTAACTAAACGCATTTCATAAATATAGATGCATACTCATAGTCAAAAAAAGGATATTTTTATGCTGTTTTGATTATGAGTGTGGATCATTATCTCTTATTATAGAAAAAATAAACTAATGCAGCTATACGATTTCAGAAAATATTTTCTGATATGGTATAGCTGTATTAGTTTATTTTTTTATAATAAGAGATAATATTTATAAAATGTATTTAGCTACATAAATGCGGTTAGTAAAACAACCTAAAATACCTTGGTACGAAATATTGATGATTCATCGAACGATAGTTCAAAAATAAATCATAGTTCCTTTATATCAAATTCTATTCGTGCAACAATAGTTGACCTGTCAAATTACGAAAAAAAAACGCTATGATTGGCTTGCTAGAAAGTCCTAATGGACTTAAATTTTGAGAACATTTATTTATACTCAAAATCTTTATATCACCCCAGATATAAATATCTGAAGAAATTAATTACATCAATTAAAATAATAATATATTACAAAATTTACCGATAGTGAATCTGTTATTTCAGTCCAAAGTAATTCCAATATGATATTTAACGATGATGCGTATGGGAAGCATATTTTTGTATGGGGAGAGATAAGAATGTTGATTCATTCTACTTATGTAAAACTTACACCAGAATCACCAAACATTTAATAAGAGATCATCATAATGTATATTTAATGTTTAAGTAAGGTGAGAAAAATAAAAAGCATGTTGAAAGGATAAATATGGATTTTTGATTATAAGCAAAGATAGTGAATTAAACGATGATCGTTATAGAAAATAATTTTACTAGATAAAACTTTACTTTTTCGTATTTCATCTGACTTTAAACTTCATGTATATAAATGTTATAAATGGCTAGCTACTTGTACACTGATAACTAAATCTGACTCAGATATCTTGAAATGAAAATCTGAACAGCTCCTGATAGCCTGATCTGTTACCTGATAAGCTGATCTAAAAATCAGATCAGCTCCTGATAAGCTGATCTGAAAACCAGACCAGCTCCTGATAAGCTGATCTGATAACCAGACCAGCTCCTGATAAGCTGATCTGAAAACCAGACCAGCTCCTGATAAGCTGATCTGAAAACCAGACCAGCTCCTGATAAGCTGATCTGAAAACCAGACCAGGTCCTGATAAGCTGATCTGAAAACCAGACCAGGTCCTGAAAAGCTGATCTGAAAACCAGACCAGGTCCTGAAAAGCTGATCTGAAAACCAGACCAGGTCCTGAAAAGCTGATCTGAAAACCAGACCAGCTCCTGAAAAGCTGATATGATTGCTGATACCTGTTATTTGCCCTGGATGAGAAAATTTTAAAACAGTTGGTGTTGACAAGAAATGTGTTGAAGAAAAAGCTTCGTAGTATAAAAACTGGTGAAATAGATACAAGTGAACAACTAAAAGATACATTTAAACCTATAGCAGAAGAATTCATAAATAGTTCTAAAAATATTAAAAGAATTCTTATGAAAGAAGAAAGTAAAATCAAGACAGAAGTTGAAAATATACAAGTTTAAAGCCTGAGAAACCTTCACTCAAGATATAGACAAGTACCCCAAAGAAACTAGTAAAAGGAACAATATTTGATAATACCATCATATTTAATGATGCTAATACTGAGAATGATGATGACGATGATTTTACTCATAGACTTCCAATTCTGAAGACATTTATACTGACTTATCAGTATTGGAAGGCATAAATGAATTAGATACAAACTATTGTTGATAGTTACATTAAACTGAATGAAGATAAAATACAAGACAAATTAATAATATAGCTTAAAGCATTAATATTCAAGAATATATTTAAATGCAAATTGAGGAACTACAACGTGAAATAAAATTAGAGAAAGAAGACAGTTATAAAATTGAAAAAGCAATTCTAAAAAGTAAATAATTAAAAACAAATTGAAGAGTTTACGGTTAAATATATAGATTAGAAAATTAACTACATGTTAGTATAAATAGCTGAAAGTGCAAGATGTAGATCACAACACTTTCGAAAAAATCTGTGAAACAATTCAATGTCTTTAAAAAGGAATTTAGTTAACGAAGTCCATATTAAATTTCAACAACTGTTTGTGATTGTAGAGATGTAATGACAGGAATATATGATGTTTTATGGAGCTAAGTTAGGTGAAATGTAGAACTATTCTACAGAAAATAGAAATTGTTGATTTTTGAAGACTGTAATTGACACATTCTCAAAGTACAGCTGAAAATAAAAGCTTCACTCTAAAAACCAAGGCAATGGAAAATTTTTTTGAAGTGGTACGGGTACCAAAAAACTTACAAACTGATGATTCTAAAGAATTTTTTAATAAATACTTGGGAAAACTCATACATAAATAGAAGATTAAACATTACTTAATATGAAAGCATCAATATTAGAATGATTTAATAGATCATTGAAAGGTATGATGTGAAAAGAATTAATTAGCTTTAATGGTTCATATAAGTGGATTGGTATATATAAAGATTTACTCAATGCATGCAATAGAAAAGTTCATCGTACCATTAAAATGTCTCCTATTAAAGTCAACTCAACAAATGAGGAAAAGCTACTTAATATAGTATAAAGTAATTTGAAGAATGAATGTTGAATTTAATAAAAATAAAATTAAAACGAAAAATCTAGTTTGTGTTGTTTTTTGTAGGATTGATTAGGAATGATGGGTCTTAAGAGAGATAATTAACTAAATGTAGTGGAATTCTCTAAACTTGTTGGTCTGAATGAAATATTGCTAAAACTTCAGTGTTTAAAATGAACTATAACATAGTGCAATATTCAGCAGCACATCATATTATCACTTTTTATAAAGTTGTATGTATATTTTCCCATCGAAAGCGCTAGCACGCAAAATTTTACAATATGAAAATGGGATTATTATAGAAGATCTTCACTCTATTTATTTCTTTAGCTATCAGATCTTTAGAAAATATAGATAAACTACGGAAATTGGACTTTGATATCCAATCTTTAAGAATGTACATGTGTATGAATAAGTATCAAACAAACTTAGTGAATGAATATACGCTTCAACTAGAATCATGCTGAAGCATGCATAAATTTTAAAATGTACAGTAAACAGATCTTACTTTATATCTGTATCTGTATGAGTATTACATAAATTTATAGAAAAAAAAATGAAAGCATGCCGAAGCATGTATAATTTAAAAAAAAAAAAAAAAAAAAAATCCTCACGTCATACAATTTTGTAAGCAAAGAAATTTTATGATTTTGTGGTCAATGAAATACATACATATGTATCTACTTTGTAAAAATTCAAAAGAGCGAACTGGTAAATTCTAATAGTAAAGATTTTTAATTGTAACACTCTACATCTCGGACTCTTACGTCACTATCGATAGAAGCATGCTAAGGCATGCATACTAGCAAAATATATAAAGCTGTTAGAAGGTGATGAGACAGCAATTGTATCTGGATCAACCCAACTCATGAATGTATTGTATACGGAGATGATTGATGGTGATGATGACGTTTTTTAAGTGAATAATCATTACATATGAATGCGACAGTGATTGACCCCTCAAACCTCATGTAGAAATACTTGAGGGGAAAAATTCTCTCAAAACATAGATATTTCATTGTTTCTAACACTTTATGAATACACCAACGGTGAATTGCTGGTAGAGGTAACTGAGTTATTTGAGATCGATTTGATACAATAGTTGTATATTAAACATGCATTTCTTTGTATCTAAACTAATTTCTACATACCTAATGTATATACCCACCAAAAAATTAGACAAAAATTCTCTATTCCAAGTAGTAAAATCTAAAAAAAGGAGTGGCACATTAGAAGAAAAAAAAAATAAATAAAAATAGAGACTGACTGACCAACTAATACGTACACTCTGCCCGATGGGCACGTATCGTAGAAGAAGACCATAACAAAATATCTTCTTATAAAGAAGCATTGGAAGAAGTTAGACGTTTAGTTAAGTTTGCAGAAGAAGACTACACAGCATTTGAGCCCTTGAAATATTTAGAATGCTATTATGGGGAGAAAATTATTAAAGAAAATGAAAAAAAAAAGTCATATAGAACATTAAATAAAAGCCATAGGTGCTCACCGTTCATAAAATAAACATATGTATATGTATCTTATTAATGTAAACATATTATCAGTATAAAGCAACAGAAATTTCGTCATACAAAGTCATCTTGTATCCTAGAGGAGCCGTCGATAGGGTATACCTAAATTATATGAAAACGAGTTCGTTTTCTGTTGATCGCTATTAAAGAAGAAAATATGTTTGTTCATTATGATTTAACTAATTTAAAAGTACATTTAAATTCAGTCTCATACCGGTACTTCTTAACATAAAAATTAAAAATAAATGTTATCCAATTCTATATTATACTATGTATCAAAAATTTCAAAAAAGCTGTTATATGAAAGAATCTCCAGCGCTTCTAACTGCATCAGAGTTTAAGAAAAAAAAACTCCTTTTATTCAATTTAATAAAATTTTAATTTGAAGCAGTAAGCAAATACATCAGCTTACTGCATTCTTATTCATAATCGTATAATAGAATATATAACCCCTAAAGGACAAAGTCTAAAAGTCTTATAAATTAAGAAATATAGAAAATAACATAATTTTTATAAACGCGTAAAGTTGCAAAAGTAATTCAAATGATTTCATCGCAAAAAACAAACAAAAAGCAGCGATTGTTTTCAACAATTATGAAAATAATAATTACAATATAAAACTCCCTTTTGATTTCCAATGTTTATCAATAAAAAATAAAAAATAAGTAAGTTAACTAACAACAAAAAAAAACTATCAGTACCTAAGCTGGAGTGCCGGATCAGTTTCATTTAAAAATGTTTATACATTTTTAAAAAGCAAAGCAAGTTTTCCAAAATAAATGTAGAAGGCTATAGCTAGAAAAAATTTTATACCCTATACTTTAAAAAACTGTAAATTAAGTATAAGAAATATTTCTATTATAGTTACTATTACTATAGAGTATGTAAGTACATATCTTCAAGAATTCAGTTTTACTTAAAACAGAAAATCCTCACAAACTTTTAAGTAAACGCAGATAAAAATTAAAATGTTTTTAATTTCACCAACAACAGACATCACATGACAAAAAATAAAATAAAAAATGTATTCAAAGATTGAGTTGAACACTTATTTGTATGTACATATATATGTACATACATACATACATAAAATCAATTTGTAGATATGTATGTATACATATCAAATTTCTTATCAATGCTTAAGTATTTATTAGATCTACATCATGAAAATATATGAAGCGTCGTTTAGTTAAAGCACAATGCAAATATAAACAATCCATACACTCAGGGAAAATCTGCAGCTTAAAAATAAGAATTCATCACATTAATTCAATAATTTTTAATATAATAGAAAATGTATATTGAGATATCTACAAACTAATGAGTTTAATAAATGAATACTGTAAATTAATATTTTGTCCATATTGAAATAAGAAATTTCAATATGGCTAAACCTTCGCTAATGGTTCTTATTAATTCAGCATGGTTCTTACTGATTTCAAGTTGGTTTTTCTCTGTGTGTAGAAAACTCTTTCAGTCAAAGAAGACGAATGTAGTTAAATAAACAAAATCTGTAATATAAACAAATTTCACACAGACCGACTTCAACGCGAGACAAATTTAAGCATGAGAAAATATAAAGCAATAGTAAGTATAAAAGCATACTAGGATTAGGGAAGTCCAGACATATGATATTATTTTATAGTACCAAATGTCGATACTGAAAACAATTTATTTCCACCTACATATAAATATCAGCGCAAATACACACACATAGCAGAATTCATATAAGAAATATCCAAGAAAATTTCAACAACACCCCACCTTTCACAAATCACGACTAGCCTTAAATTCTCCCCCAGATATGCATACACAAATTCCCCTGGCCATACATACATACATACACATAACCAATTTACCTCAATAACATCCTCACCCACCTCAAATCACGATCAGCCTTAAACTCCTACAG
The DNA here is from genome assembly GCA_949987645.1 of Tachina grossa. Taxonomy (NCBI): domain Eukaryota; kingdom Metazoa; phylum Arthropoda; class Insecta; order Diptera; family Tachinidae; genus Tachina; species Tachina grossa. The sequence continues at coordinate 103,715,637 of OX465274.1, read as the reverse complement.
ACAGACACACCCACAAATCTCCATGGCTACATATTACGTCAACAACCATGCCCACCCAAATCATGGTCAGCCTTAAACTCATACAGAAATACAAACAGACAGACTCCCTCGGTTACATATTACTAGTACACCTCGCCCCTCATAAATCGCAATCAGCCTTAAGCTCCTATAGAAATTCCTACAAACGTACACACACACACATACACACACACACACACACACACACATATATATATACATGCAATTGATCTAGCTCTACTACACCCCGCCCCCCTTCCAATCGAAGCTTCAACTAAATTCTCACAGACAGACAGACACACCCACGAATTCCTATGGTTACATATTACGGCAACAACGCCACCCACTCAAATCACGGTCAGCCTTAAATTCCCACAGTCTAGCAACACCTACATTAGCATTAGAAAAAATAACTTTCACGTTTTGCCGTCGGCAATAGGAAAAAAATAATAATCATGTTTGCCGTCGGCATTTGAAAAAAATAATTATCATGTTTTGCCTTCGGCATTATGAAAAATTATCATGCATTGACGTAGGCATTAGGAAAAATTATCATGTATTGCCGTCGGCATTTGAAAATAATTATGTATTGCCGTAGGCATTAGGAAAAATAAGTATGTATTGCCGTCGGCATTAGGAAAAAAAATAATCATGTATTGCCGTCGGCATTTGAAAAAATTATCATGCATTGCCGTAGGCATTAGGAAAAATTATCATGCATGCCGTAGGCATTAGGAAAAAAAAAATAATAATCATGTTTTCCCGTCGTCATTAGGAAAAATCATTTTCCCGTCGGCGTTTGAAAAAATTATATTCATGTTTTGCCGTCGGCATTAGGAAAAATTAATAAACATGTTTTGCCGTAGACATTAGGAAAAATTAATAATCACTATTTCACCATTGGTATTAGAAAAAATCATTTTCATGATTTTCCTCGTCTGTATATACACACATAAAAACCGCCAAACTATGAACCGCCTTAATACATTCACACAAAATATTCCACACACAAACATCCACGGTCAGGCAGACAGACATACACTTAATGTAAACAAAAACTCCTAATGTAAACAAAAAACATCAAAGCGCCGCCGAAAACACAAATTTCCAAGAATTTAACAATTTTCAAATTTTAATTACCCAAATTTAACAATTTCAGCAACAATTTAACAATTTTAATTGTCCCAGGAGTGGGATTTCACTACTACTGGTACATACCATGGTATATATGTTTTGGCTATTCTTAAAAGTATACAAATGCAACTCTTTAGTTAGTACCAGCATTAAAATTATCACTGCTATTTTAAGCAGAATTGATGCCGACCGCCAAATTGACAATTGGTCAATACCAAACCGATTCATCGGTCAAACACTATAAATTAATTTAAAAAAACTTATGTTAAAAATCTTGTATTTTTCTATTTCAGGTTTGATGATCAGAAAAAGAATGAAATTAAAGGAAAAGATGCATCAAAAGTAGATCGTCAAGGTGAAAAACATGTCCATATTCCGAACGAGGGTGTAAGTAATGGCACAAACCAAAAAATTTATATATGTATTTAAATAAATAACTCTTGTAGGCTATGGCGGCAAATAAATACTCGGGGTTATATGATGAGTCGGACTAAAATAAAAAGCTAAAAATAAATTAAATATGTATAAAATGTTTACGTACATGTATATATTTAAATGTATATGTATACATACATGTATATATACATTAATGTATATGAGTGTATGTACATACAAATCTGATAGCTGATAATATACAATTTTTTTTTTATTTTGGTATGTAATATGAAGCGTAAGTATCTAGCACCGTCAACCGGCATAAATAATTTAGGGCCAAACTTAGTTATTAATTAATTACATATATGTAAACTTATGACATTTTCTTTTCTGGAAAACAATGTTACACTTATTACACTTTTCAATGAAAATTTGCTATAAAATTATTTAATGATATATGTGACCTTCTCCGAGAAAAGGGACCTAGTGTGTCAAAAAACTGGATTGGACTTAAAGAGTGAATTCTGGTATAAAAGATAAAATAATAAGATGAAATGAGTAAGATTTATGAGAAAAATTTATTTACCCCAAAAACGTACAAAACGAACTTGGTATAATCGATAAAATGATAAACACATACATTTTTGTTTTAAATTGTTTTTTTCGTTAGTCTTCGAATTTTTTTTGGAGTTTGGCGTTTTTTTCGGTGTTTCGTGATCTGGTACTTCGATTTTCTTCCGGTTGACAATTTCAGTTTTATTTCGGCGCTTTGACTTCAGCTTTCTTTTTCTCGTGATCCGGTGCTTCGATTTTTTTTGCTGGCAGGTTCAGGTGTATTTTTCGATTTTTTTTCGCTTTGGGTTCACTCGGTTTAGGAGCTTCAAAATCCCGTATTAACACCTACATTTTCAGATAACGTCATATCGATCTCATCATCGCCATAAACCTTTTTAAATCATCATCAAAACTGCCTGAAATATCCATTTTTATAAAAATTACTTCAAATTAACATCAGCTTAGTAACAAAATTACAAAAAAATAAAAAAAAACAACTTTTCAAATATTGATAACTCGTTATACAGTTGGCACAAGAATAAATCGTCACTTTATTATTTTCTTTTCTTATAGTTATTTTTACAAGAATCTTCGTATTAGTATACTCATATCATACATTTATATAGTTGGCACCAAGGCACATCAATCAGGTACCCGCGATTCTACAACAAATATTACAACAGCAATAATATCGAAAATAAGGATCGATATAATTCGAGAGCACATCTTAAAAGAATATAAAAAATCCCTTTTTCTAATATTTTAAATAAAAATTCATTGGACGTATCTGGTACAATATGACAAGCCGATTTTTAGCCGTCGCCGGTTCATTTTGTGCTTAGTCGCCGCCGCCGCCGACTTTTTTTGTCGGCTTCGTTCTCTGGTCAGCACCCAATCATAACTAACAATACCAAATCGCATCTCCCAACTGAAGGTGTGTTCAAAGTGATAATGCGTTATGAAATTTTAAATGCGTTTTTCTCAAAACTTCATTTTCACACACTAGGTCCCTTTTCTCGGAGAAGATCACATAAACATTCTATTAGAAATTATTGTGTCATCCCTTGCGATCTGAAATTTTTCTTTAAACGAACGCTAAATTGTATTTTTTTTAGTAAAAAGTTCAAAAATTTTACACTTTTTCCAGAAAAGAAAACGCCATAAAATGATAACTATTGTTTAACCATTTATTTTATTTAATTGACTTAGTCTTACGAATTAATTCAAAGACTAAACGTTTAAGGAGCGCTAGCTGCCAGGGCTATCGGCTCTGTTTAACTAATACTTCATATTCATAGTGTGTTGTTTACCTAAAATTCTTCATATGATCAAATAATGGCAACCCTATCATACTATTTACCCTGCAAGAAATGAATGACCGAAACTAACGCAAAAGTAATTTTTTTCACTAACACAATTACAACGATTTTATATTGAAATCAACAGTGACAGTCAATTGCTGTAGTTGCTCTACTCTAACATGTATGTAAGAGTGGAATATCTAATGTACATATGCCAAAAATAAAAAAATCGAATTTTATTGTAAAATATACAACTCTGTCTGTGAAACTAAAATTAATATAAGAATGAAAAAAGTTAAGTAAAAATCAACAGTGTATAAAAGAAATTTTAAAAGTTTAATTATATATATATATATATATATATATATATATATATATATATATATATATATATATATGTACACATGTATTTCTTTTTCAAATAGATACGTAAATATAAAAATCAAAGTGCATTGCAGATTGAAGGAAGCGTGAAGAGGCTAGACCACCTACATTATTTTGTGCCTTTATATCTTTTTAAATATTTTAATTATACATATGTTTCTTTTTCTATAATAAAAAACAATTAAAACAATATGAAAATCATGTTTATTAATGTAATTATGTAGGTTTAACTAGTTTGCAATGACGGTTTTATACATCAAGTGTGATCAGTCAGACGTGACTACCACATGCATCATCAATGACAAGTAAAAATACGGCAGAGTAAGCAGGTCAGATATATATGTTCCATAGTAGACATTTTTAATTAGTTAGACAAAGATGCAAAATCACACGTACCCAGCTAAAAAATATGTATGGAGCATATATAATATCCCATATATGGTTCGGATCCGAAAAATGAGGGTATATCGGCATATATGATTGTATATATTCATACATTTTCATACATGTATGTGCACATATTCCCTCTACAGTATGCAAAGTTCATATTCATACTTTCTTGATTCACAAAAGCTCACTGCTGTGCAATAATTTAATTTACTAAAATTACTTTTTTTAAATTTTGAACAGAGAGGTTGTATTTAATTTAATCTGATTTCTTAAATTAAATTTTATGTACGAATATGAGTTTTGTGTTTTTTTTTTTAAATGCAATTGATTCACCTTTTGACTTAAAATGATGAATTAAATGACTTTTAGTTCATTTTTCATTATTTGCCCACACGAATGTTTCATTAAATACAATCTACCTGTTCAAAATCAAAAAAAGTGATTTTAGTTATTTAATTTATTGCATATCGGTACGCTTTTGTGAATCAGGAGTGTATGAATATGAACTTTGCATACTGTAGAGGGAATATTTACACATACATGTATGAAAATGTATGAATATATGTATATAATCATATATGCCCATATACCCTCATTTTTCGGATCCGAACCATATATGGGTTATCATATATGCTCCCTACATATTTTTTTAGCTGGGCAATAATATTTTTTAACAGCTCTTTGTTTACCATCAGTTAAACCACCAAATTTCATTGATTAACAAATAGTTAGACAACAGCTGATTCTTCGTAAACTTTATTAGTATTGTTTAGTGAAAAATTTTATATACCTTTTACACATACGATGTCAAGCATATTCTTTGTATTGACCTGTAAGACATTATTTTTTATTTTCTTTTATATTTTAGTTTTTCCGTACCAATTTCAGCACTTTTTCAATATCTTGCACGATAAAGTTAGACGACCGAGCACTGTTTTGTCCATTTTTAAGAAATAATATAACACATGTAAAAAAACCGATAGCATATGGCATATAGAACTGCCAATAGTGAAACTTCCCAGCAAGAACACTCCCAGTCAAATGACCGGTCATTTGACTGGGAGTCGTGATGGCTTTATCTATCTAAGTTTCTATCAGTTTGTTAAGACCATTGTGGAAAAAGTAATGTAAACTTTTGTGTACCCAGCTAAAAAAATTATATATGGTCCATATATTTTTAATATATGAATGTATATAACTATATATGAATATGTATGAATTCATGTATGGAAATATATGGGATTATACATGGCGAAACTATTATATATGAACTAATATATGGACTAATATATGAAATGTATTATAATATATGAGCTCATATATGGAAATTTAATTAGAAATAGAATTAATTAAGAATAGAAAGGGACCTAAAACTTAAAAACCTGTTTTGTTCAGGAGAGCCATTTTAAAGATTTAAATACGCATATCTTTGGTGTACCATCACTGAATAAAACGCGCATATCTCTGGGAGGGAACACTTTTGGGGCATGGGATCGGTCTCATTCGATGCTCAGATGTTGTCCACATAAAAAAAGTGAAAATTGATTTTTTTTACCCTTAGGTCACTTTCTCTATGCGCTGTCAGATATAGAAATACGATTTAATTTATGGAGCCATATAAGAATGTATGCATACATAATATCTCACATAAGATCGTTTATGCAATCAAAAAAGTTTGATATTTTATCATTGGTGAGTTGGAAATCCATTAGAAAATAGATACGGTATGCAAAGTTTATATGCGTACCCTCAACGTTAAAAAAAAGAAAAACTGTCGTTAAAAAAACCATTCTTGTATGATTAGCTGGGACCCAGCTAAAAAAATATGTATGGAGCATATATGATATCCCATATATGCTTCGGATCCGAAAAATGAGGGTATATGGGCATATATGATTATATATATTCATACATGTATGTTTAAATATTCCGTCTACAGTATGCCAAGTTCACATTCATACTCTCTTGATTCACAAAAGTGCACTGCTGTGCAATAAATTAAATTACTAAAATTACTTTTATTTAGATTTTGAACAGGATGTTGTATTTAATGAAACATTTGTTTGGGCAAATAATGAAAAACGAACTAAAAGTCATTTCATTCCTCATTTTATGTCAAAAGGTGAATCAATTATTTAAAAACACAAAACTGATATTCCTACATAAAATTTAATTTAAGAAATCAGATTAAAAACTAATGCAATTAATTATAAAAGAATATATGATTATGATATATGATTTATTAAATTAAATTTTATGTACGAATATGAGTTTTGTGCTTTTTAAATAATTGATTCACCTTTTGACTTAAAATGATGAATGAAATGACTTTTAGTTCGTTTTTCATTATTTGTCCAAACAAATGTTTCATTAAATACAATCCTCTAGTTCAAACTGTAAAAGAAGTAATTTTAATAATTTAATTTATTGCACAGCAGTGCGCTTTTGTGAATCAAGAGAGTAGGAATATGAACTTTGCATACTGTAGAGGGAATATTTACACACACATGTATGAAAATGTATGAATATATATAATCATATATGCCCATATACCCTCATTTTTCGGATCCGAACCATATATGTGATATTATATATGCTCCATACATATTTTTTTTAGCTGGGTGGGTAATGACACATTTGTTTGGACAAATAGTTCAAAACGAAGTAAAAATCATTTCATTCCTCATTTTAAGTCAAAAGCTAAATCAATTATTTAAAAAACACAAAACTCAAATTCGTACTTAAAATTTAATTTAAGAAATCAGATTAAAAACTAATTCAATTAATTATAAAAGAAAAAATAATCCGTCTAACAATAGTTTTCAGTATAGTTTTTTGCAGTAATATGAACTTTGTTTCTTATCTAGAGAATTCTATTGTTTTCGATCAAAATAATGACTGTATTATTCTTTTGCTTATTTGATCCACAATGTATAAAATCATACAATGGTTTTTTTCCAGCTAAAAAAAATTATATACGGTCCATATATTTTTAATATATGAATGTATATAACTATATATGAATATGTATGAATTCATGTATGGAAATGTATGGGATTATACATTGCAAAACTATTATATATGAACTAATATATGGACTAATATATGAAATGTATTATAATATATGAGCTCATATATGGAAATTTCATAATGAAGCTCTTCAAATGTGGATCCATATATAGAAATAAGATGTAATATATCGAGCCATATAAGAATGTATGCATACATGATATGTCACATAAGATCGTTTTTGCAATCAAAAAGTTTGGTATTTTATCACTGGTGAATTGGAAATCCATTAGAAAATACATACGGTATGCAAAGTTCATATGCGTACCCCCAACGTTTAAAAAAGAAAAACTTTCGTTACAAAGAAAAACCATTCTTGTATGATTTTATACATTGTGGATCAAATAATCAAAGGGATAATCCAGTCATTAATTTTGTAGAAAATAACAGAATTCTCTAGATATGAAACAAAGTTCATATTACTGCATTGAAAACTATTGTTAGACAGATTAGTTTTTCTTTTATAATTAATTGCATTAGTTTTTAATCTGATTTCTTGAGCTAAATGTTATGTACGAATATGATTTATTTTTTTTTTAAATAATTGATTCACCTTTTGATGAATGAAATGACTTTTAGTTCGTTTTGAATTATTTGTCCAAACAAATGTTTCATTATATACAACCTCTCTCTCAAGTCTACCAAAATTTAATTTTAGTTATTTAATTTATTGCACAGCAGTGCGCTTTTGTGAATCAAGAGTGTATGAATATGAACTTTGCATACTGTAGGGGGAATATTTACACATACATGTATGAAAATGTATGAATATATATAATCATATATGCCCATATACCTTAATTTTTCGGATCCGAACCATATATGGGATATCATATATGCTCCATACATATTTCTTTTAGCTGGGTTTTAACAAAAGTTTTTCCTTTTTAAACGTTGACGGTGCGCATATAAACTTTGCGTAGCGTATCTATTTTGAAATGGATTTCCAATTTACCAGTGATAAAATCAAAGCTTTTTTTAATGCAAAAACGATCTTATGTGAGATATCATGTATACATACATTCTTATATGTCTCCATATATTAAATCTTATATCTATATATGGATCCACATATGAAGATCTTCATAATGAAATTTTCATATATGAGCTCATATATTATAATACATTTCATATATTAGTCCATATATCAATTCATATATAATAGTTTTGCCATGTATAATCCCAAACATTTCCATACATGAATTCATACATATTCATATATAGTTATATACATTCATATAGTAAAAATATATGGACCATATATAATTTTTTTAGCTGGGTGGTTAAACTATTGCTGTTAGTTAAGTAATGACTGTGAATTTGGGCTTAGTGTCCTATATATTTTCATTTATGCTTAAACTATTGTAAAATCTGAAACTAAAGAATATAAAATAAGAATCACAACACTTAGGGCTAGTTTTTTACTAATTAGTTAAACCTAGTTTAACATACGTTTGAGTTAACCAAGAAACAAAGTTAAACGGGTTTTAACCGCCCATTGTGTTTTTCAGTGATGGATTAAATTTGTCAATTTAGCTAGAAATTCCATACTTTGCTTTCAATATAGATATGGCATTCTTGAAAATATTTTATATAAATAGGGCAATACTTAAAAAGCGATATGACAATTCTTTAAATTTATATTAAAAAACTTCTACAAGTTTTTTGAAATTTTTAAAAATTTAAAAATAAGTAATATGGACTCAAAAATAGTGACGCTCTAAAAGTAAACTACAAAAGAACATAAAATCTTAAATCCAACGAAATATTTGAAAGAATTTCAATTCATTACACACATAAAAATCATTTTGCGTGTTCGTATCTCCTTTATATTTCTCACAATTGTCCTATCCAAGTTATTATAGGTTTAATAATCGCTAAAATCTTCGTCGTCATAAGAAGCATCCATTTTATTTATTTATTGAACTTTTCAGTAAAACTGTTTTTTTTTCAATTGCGTAGTATTTATTTTATACATGTCTATATATGTATGTATGTATATTTATCATTTGATAGATCTAACTTGAGTTTAACTGCGCAATGTTGCCCTGTTAAACCTAGATTTTTAACTAGATAATCTTTATCTGAAAAACAAAGTTTTAAGTTTAAACTGCAGTTAACTGACAAGTAGAGTTTATCTTTATGTGAAAAACTAGCTCACAGTGGCGTGAAATAAAAAAAGTGGTAAAAAGTCAGCAACTTTTGAAGTAGTGAACCGATTTCGATGTACAACATTTGGTCAACCTTGCCCGGCCAAGTAGTCTCATCGGTGAGGTTTTCCCACATCAATTTGCAGTGATTTATTTTTAATTTTTATGAAAAAATAACATTGAACGCATTGCAACTTAAATGTATAGGCATGTATTTTAAAAGCAACGGATACAAAAGCCATGCAAATATTAGGTAAAAACATACCCATAATAGGGGTGGGCGCGCAGGTGCCTTTAACCCTTGTGGGTATATATACTGTCTGTGTATATTAATTTTTATATTTTTGAGCCAAATAAAAGTAATTAATTAGAAAAAAATATTTAATACACCTTCAGAGGTCATAAAAAATTTGGGTTTGTTTGAATAGCAGAAAAACACGTCAATTTTCCCCTGAGGTGTTATAGTATACATTTTAAGGCTGATATAATGGCAAAGGTATACATATTATTTATCGTTGCATAGACAATTATGTCTTCTAAACATTTGAAGTAAAGAAAATGAGATCAATAATTTAGAGTATTTAGGTAATGCATGCGCCAGTATAATTAATATTGTCAAATTTGAGTAATTTAAATCGAAATTTTGTAATTTATGGGAAAATGTGGGTAATTAAAGTCAATGGTGTGAAGTGACGAGGGTAATCAATGGTTTGTACATGGATATGTATGTGATGATGATGTTTTGTTATGTGAGATAAGAATGGTTAGATGCCGGTGCATCGATGCACATTACATACTCGTAGTTTATTATGTTTGCACGCAAGCATTGTACGTATGTTTTTGTTCTAATTTTGAATTAAAATGTGATTTTTTTGGTTTGTCAAGAGGTTGCAGCAGGTTTACGGTTTTAGATTGCAATAGTTTTTAAATGAGAGTGTGCATAGAGAACATGTTGGCTTAGTTTTTTTTTGTAATATTCTATTTAGCTTGTGGACATGGAAGTGTATTTTAGAAAGAAAGAAAATATGTAAGCTTGTTTAAATCTATTTATGTTTTTGTTGTAAGTTTTGTTTTAGTTTGATTTTTCTTTTTTCCTATGTTTAAAGAGTTTGAAAAGATGAATAAAATATATAATTTATGAGCAATGAACTTATTTGAAGGTTGGAGAAATTGAAGTGGTAGATATTTATGATTCTCAAAGGGAATTAGAGATGCGTGATCATGGGAGGCAACGTTATATTCATGCGTATGTTTTTACAATTACTTGAGCGGTGGCAGATTGGTACGTATAAAAAAAGCAGGCGTGTAATGCTGAGTATACATCCACAGAATACACAGAAGTGAAAAAAGTGACAGGTAAAAAAAGCTCCAATCAGGTTTTTGTTAAAATTCATGGAAGAAAGAGAAAAGTATAGTATATTTGATACTGTAGTGTATTACTACTTACCAATTAACACAGCTAATAAAAATGTATTGCACTAGAAAGACGTAGCAAAACAAAACCGACGACAAAATTTGAGGGAAAACGAGACAAACTGAAAAATACCCGTATCTTCCGTCTCGTGACACTTCTGTATGTTTTGTAATACATCTGGCATTTCCTGTGTTCTCAGTTTGTGGTTTCATTTTTAAAATGTGTTCAACGTCTTTCACAATCAGGGCTATCATGAATAAAATTCCACGTGAAATTTTTCCCTTTTCCAATTAGAATTTTTTGTTTTCCCTATTACTTGCTATTAGTTGGAATTGTTCCCCGTGAAAAAGAAGTATTGTTCTGCCATGTTTATTGATGTTTCTCAGGCATTTGATAAAGTTTGGCATGATGGCCTAATTTTAAAATTGAAGACAAATCTACCAAATAACGTTCTAAAACTTTTGGAAAGTTATATTTTAGGCCGGAAGTTCTCTGTTATGGAAGGAGACTTTATGAGTATGCCTGAAACTATCTAATTCGGTGTACCACAAGGGAGTATACTAGGGCCAGTTTTGTATTTGATTTATACTTGTGATATGCCTGTGAGCAGTAATATCCACACTTCTACATTTGCCGATGATACAGCCTGCCTTAGTATGCACGAAAACCCTCATGAGGAACATATAACACAGCTTGAGCTATGGTTAAACTTATGGAGAATAAAAGTAAACCAACAGAAGTGCGTACAGATAACATTTACCCTACGAAAAGATACTTGTTCCCCTTTAGAATCAACAGTCAAGTTGTTCCTCAACATTCACATGTGAAATACCTTGGTATACACCTTGATTGTCGGCTTACATGGAAACACCATATTGACTCAAAGCTAACACAAATGAAACTTAAAATAACTCAGATACATAGGCTGATTGGTAGAAATTCAACACTCAGTCTAGATTGTAAACTTTTGATATATATACAAGTCACTTTTGAAACCTATGTGGTGCTACGGAATTCAACTATGGGGCATTGCTTCAGCTTCCAATGTCGAGAGAATCCAACGAAGGCAAAACAAAATTTTACGTATGATAACTTCGGCTCCATGGTACATCAAAAATTCAAATATACATCGTGATTTGAATATGCCAATAGTGATTGAAGAAATTGCAAAATACGCAGGCAAATATTTAACAAACCTCGAATCGCATCCTAATCCGCTTGCTCGTAATATTTTGAACTTTACTGGACACATTCGCCCAAAAAGTAGGGACACAAGGGCTACTCAACACTCCAGATGGGTCTACCTGAAAATACTTTTATTTTCCTTCTTGATTATCACTACTTATGTATTATTTATAACTATTACTAAGTTTATTTCCGACACTGGTCGGGCCCAATTATTTATTTTTTAGATTTAAGATTTGAATACTTATTGTTTGTTCATATATGAAGATACAATAAATAAATACATGCATTAAAAAAATTGATAAATGTAAATAAAATAATAAAAGACGTTTTTATTTAATTGTTAATGTGTCCAACGTTACGTTGGTATTTTCCAACATACTCAGGGATAATTATTTTTATTGAAATCTGGCAACATTGGTTTTATATAAAAAGAGCCACATTAGTATATGTACATACCCACTTGACCTGAGATTCGATAAAAACGAGTGCTCACTAAGGCGAAGAAATTTCGAAACAAAATTCTTCTAATCTAATCTAAGATAATTCGAATATTCGCTAAAACTCCGAGCTTCGAACTTCTCTCGATAGTTTTTCGAATGTGTGACGGTACCCGAGTGGTCGTGTGTCAGCCTGTTAGTCTAGTGCAGTGGTGTCAAAAATAAAACTATAGTTGTATGTGTGAGAAAAATTGTTTTAATCGTCTCTGAAGTACATCGAAAAAAATAAATATTTGCAACAAAAGCAGTTTAGTGAAGCAGGTCAAAACATATGAAAAGGAGTCTATATGATAGAAAACTAAAAAATAAAGAATAAAAATTAAATAAAAAATTTGGGGGCGGCCCATATTTTCTGAGTTACGGGGCTGTGAACTTTTCATAGGAAACTATGAAGAACTTCTTAAAATAAATGTTTAAATATCTTATCTGATAGAAACGTGAAAAATAAGAAGAAAAAATTAAACAAAAAAAAATGACTGCGACCAATATTTCCCGAGTTATTGGTCTTTTAAGTTTTGATTTAAAATGCAATTTAGTGAAGCTGCTCAAAAAAAAAAAAAATGTCTTTTTAATGTTATTCATTTCTTTCCTTAAAACTTTTGTAACATAAAATAGATTGAATGTCGCAAAAAGCATGACTGATCATAGAATATTTTTCGCATACCACTTTTTTTCTTTCATTGTATCTATAAAGAATTTAATACACCCGCTGCGCATGTGTTTTCGTCGCTGTTTCATTGACGACTAAATGGAAGAGAATAAGAATGTGTGTGATTTTAGTTTGCACAATTGTGCCATGAAACTGACATCATGACAAAGTTCTATGCATAACAACACTGTAAGTTAAAACAATTTAAAATAAGAACACATACCTACATACAATAATTAAACAGAAAATAATTTATCACGATAGCCTAGTGGATGTGTGTCAGTTTATTAGAATGGAGGTACCATGTTCAAATCGTGCAGCATAAGTTTAAAGTATTAAAAAAAAAATACTTTTTTACTTTTTTTGTTGCCTTTTTGGGATATCGAAATTAGTTCGATATTCCCTCACTTTTGATATTGCCAGCGAAACTTCGAGATCGAATGTTTTTTGGGACAAAACTGAGCTACAGGTGAACTTTTTTCGATTCACTTTTAGGTGTCACTCTCGATAGTTTTATTCTGAGCTTTATGGGAGTAGCCCTGGCCCCTGACTATAATTTCCGGGTTTTCAGATTTTTCCAGCTAGTTGCTAACCTAGACCAACTTTTTATCAAATTTCAGCTCACTAGCGCAAATTTTAATTTTTTATTCTTATGGGCTTGATTTCGCCCACTTCTTTAAACTCAAGATTTTTTGGCCAATATTTATCTTTCCTGTTTAGCTTCGTTGGAAACGAATAATAGTAAATACATTAATAGTACATTTAAATGTGCTGACCCGAAGTAACGCCCGCTTTTTTTAAGAAAAATTTATAACCTTGTATTATTGCAACATGTATGCCAAATTTCAATAAAATCGCTTGAGTTAAACGCCATATATATATATGGTTTTTTAATTCTATGATTTATGGTGTAGTCACGCCCCCTTGAACATTTTCAGGATTTCAAATTTTTCTAGGTAGTTACTCACCTAGGTCTACTTGTGTACCAAATTAATGAGTGATCAGTGAGTATGTGATAAAATATGCACTTTTTGCACTTCCATATCACACGTGCAAGTGCAAGTTCGAAAAACTCGATACACTCAAACTCTTTTACTAACCAGAACTACACTTTCGGCACTTGCAGTCTATTTCGAACTCAACTGCCAAAGAATTTAACAAGACAGTGACTTTCACTTATAGTAAGTAAATTAAAAGTTAGCTAACAGGGTTGCCCTGTTAATATTTTAGTACAAATTAGCTGGATTTCAGTGTAATGTTATATGAATTTTTACTAATTTTAAATACATTTAAAAGCTAATTAAATTTTTTTTCTTAAATATTCATAAATAAAACAGTTAATGAATTTTTTAGCCATAAATAACATTGAAACAATACTAATAAAGTTCAATACTATTTGGTTCCCTTAAAATTAAACTTTTTTATGTTATGGACAACTCTGCACTAAAAGGTAAACATGCAAGCTGCAAGACAGTCGGGCATTTATGCGAAATTTTCGTTGATAATACACAGAGCTTGCATGTGTAATGGCAGGGTCAGGAAGCTTTTGTTGTAAAACTTTCAAACTTTCGCATATGTGATGACATGAATTAATTCTAATTATCAATTGAATTTTAGAATGTTTCGATGGCGGTGAACAAAGTTATGAGAGGGGGGGGGGGGGCTAAAAACACGATGAATGGCTTCCTGTAAATATACACACTGCGTGCATTGGCCGAAACTTGACCTGGCGCTACCGTCCGCCTAAATTTATTAGCTAATGATTTTAAACAAATACCTTTAGAAATTTTTGCAAGTTAAGTTATATGTACTTTATATTCTGCTAGTTACTTTTAAAAATTTCGAGCCAGTCCTCAAATAAAAAATATACTTTAAATATTCCATAAACAATTCCATCCATGAAACTACTGAAATGTTTGTTTACTAAAGCCCAATTTCGAATCAATATGTTAATACTGAACAAACTGTTGCTTTTATCATACTGTGAGTGAAAACATTTTGCTTCATACCGTTAACACAAATAGATTGTTCATTGAAACGACTTTTGTTTCATGCTGCTTTCTCTCATCTCATCTTTTGTTACTAATACGCAAAAGCAATGTTGCCAATATAGTGAAATCATGGAATTTTTTGTATGTGTCGCACATGTGTAATAGGTTCCACTTTTAAATTAAAATTTTAACTTTTACACATGTATACATAACGAAGTACATATGTATATACCATAAATATTAGTAATATATATTTTAATTTGTCATTTGCATTTTTAAATAATATAAACCTTTAAACTATTTTAATATATTATTTATTCTTGCAATGAACTGCACACAACCCTGAAATTAAATGCTATGGAAAGAAACACACACTTTTAGATGAAAAATGAAAAAAAGGAAGGAAGGAAGCACATGTACTGAAAAAGCAATTTAAAGTAATAATGTCTGCACAAAAATTTATTTGCAAAGTGACCCGTAATAACTTTCTTTAGTAGTCAGGTACCGCCATTTTACCACCGACCAAATAAGAGGAGTTTTATAGTTATATATAAGTGTGCAATTTCCATTTAGTTTGTTATTGTTTAAAAGGCGACTTTATCGAGAGTGTTGTGAGCAATGGTTGAAGAAAATCGATACAGCAGTTTGGAAGTTATAAATTTTTAAATTAATTTTATGATTGTTAATTTTATGATATTATACTTAAAATTTTATGCACGAACTCTTTAAATAAATAAGAACTTAAACCAATTCATAATAGTTTATTAATTGTGTGACAAAAATTAAATAAAACACAACAAAAGTACTCGTTTCCAAGCGAAAATAACTATTTATATACATACTTCCAAGCAAAAATATAACTAAAAATTATTTTTGAAATTAATATTTGTAATAAAAATCAAAAAATTTGATTAGCACCCTAATGAAAAAATACGAAATTTTAAACAACAATAATATTGGATTTATAAGAAATAATTGTGTACATCAGGTAATGTTTATATATAATCCATTTCATGAAAGCGAAAGATAGTATAAAATTAAATACCTTTAGCTAAAGCTACGGTCACACTTGTCAAACATTTGCCAAAAAAAAAACGTAACCAACAAACACTAATGAAAAAAGTTTTGATCCAGACGCGTGTTTATCAAATTAAACAGTTTCAAACACAACTAATAGATAATGTCATAGAATCCAACACTATTGGCTACTCTTCAACTTGACAAACTTTTATCTGAATTGAAAGACTGCATTAGCATTTAGTGGTTACGCTTTTTTTGGGCAAATGTTTGACAAGTGTGACCGTTGCAGATCATTCCCACTAATAAAAACTGAATTTAATTTAGAGCTCGTTAAAATTTTTTAACTTCCTTTTCGGAGATTCTAGTATTTTCCCTTTTCTGGCAACACTGATTTTTAAAAGCATATTGTTTTTTCATGAACTTATGGTAGGGTAACACTTGTCAAACATTTGCCCAAAAAAGCGCAACCACTAAATGCTAATGAAAAATCTTTCAATTCATACAAAAGTTTGTCAAGTTAAAGAGTAGCCAATATTGTTGGATTCTATGACATTGTCCATTGGTTGTGTTCCAAACTGTTTAATATGATAAACAAGTGTCTGGATCAAAACTTTTTTCATTAGTGTTTGTTAGTTACGCTTTTTTGGGCAAATGTTTGACAAGTGTGACCGTACCTTTAATCGAGATTTACTCAACACATGTTCTGTTTCATATTTGCAAATGTTAGAATGCTCTTGTATAAGTAAATAAACCAACATCATTTTACTGCTTTCTTAACTATTGAGTGTTCGTTGAGTGTTTTATGTTGGCGAATGCCGTTTGCGTTCCAGAAACATATTTTTAACGTGTTCATGGTTTGCTAACTAATAGCGTAGACAGACGACAGCGTTAATTTGCATTAAAATCTCACTAATGTGAATTAAAAATTTACCCTGACAGACGACAGTATCTGCATTAAGTAAACAAAATCTGTACATACCTTTCGTGCCACACACTTCGATAATTTTCCTTGGAAATATTAAAATGGAAAAAATATGTCTCGATTTTAATATTTCTTTGTTCTTTTTCTAAAAACCATTAAAGTAACTTATATTTTCTGAATGAATCGCATTTTAATTTTGAAAACCAAAACAATTTGTCAACATTTGATTGATTGTTGACGGTGTTACCATATTAAGACTGTGTTATCATATAGCTAAATTCAGTATTAATTCACTGTCATTTAGTGCATTTACGGATGAGGATAATTCACAAGTTAATTTGCATTAAGACAGTTAATGCAAATTAACGCTGTCGTCTGTCTATGCTATAATGCTTGAAGCAGTGTATTCTGCATTCGTAGCATTTCTTGCAACATGCTAGTCATATAATTTTTTGTCTGTTTAGTATGTAAGAAAAATTCCGCTAATCGACTTTTCACTAAGAAGCTACAACGAGAACCAACTGGCCTACTGACGTACGAAAAATTCGGATGTTATAGATTTCGGCGTCATGAAAAATATTTCTAGGGATTTAATTAACGTTGAAGCTTCTCTAGATATCTCCTCCGATCACTCCCCCACTATCGTTACAATCTGTAACCCATTAGGAAGTGACTTACCTCACCAATATATGAAGATGATCAGTGGTGTTATTTGGGTGGGATTCAAAAAAATATCTTAGTAGTCATTAAACGGAAAATATTACGCTAAGAACACCCAATGACATTGAAACTAACATTGCCATTCGTAACGATAATATTAAACAGGCTGCTGAACATGCCACTACCTTCTATCCGCAGACTGGGTTTAATAAAATTTATTCTAGGGATCTTGAACGTGTCGTGTGTGAAAAAAGAAAAGCTAGAAGAGAATGGCAACAGCATAGATCACCCTTAAATAAACTCAGATTTAAAGAGTGCACTAAACGACTCCAAGAGCTGCTTGCATATGAAAAAACTGCATCTCTTAAAAATTATCTGGAAAATCTCGATGTCACACCAGCATCTAATTACTCTTTGTGGCGCGCTACTAGAAAGCTTAAGAGACCCGTTGAGTATAAACTAGGGTTTGCCAAAAACCGTGGAAATTAGAAAACCGCCGTTTCCGGTTTTAAGCTACTAAAACCGGTCGGTTTCGGTTTTAAAAATATGCATGTATATAAATACGTATGTGTGCTGGAAAGATAAATGAAGATTTAAAAATAATCATCCCTGTCGTGAGAAACAAATGGAATTTTTCTTCATGTGAAATTTGTATTACCCTCGAAAAGAAAAATGTTATCTTAAATATCCCTTGGAATTTTTCCCCGCTATCAGTCCACGTGAATGTAAAAAAGGGAAGAATTTTTGTAAAGCTTAAAAATTAATCAAAAATCGGACAAATTTAAGTTAAATAAAAAAAATCACACAAATTTCAGGTTATAAATTAAATTTATTTAACTTTAAAGTTGTACTCATGGAGGCGCTTCTGTTGATTTAACTATTTTTTCATTAAGTATACCACCGTGGTGTGCCACCATGAAATTTACTGTCTGTGAACCAAAGAGATTCATACTCTATGAAAAAATGTGTTGTAGGGAATTTATGTTAACAATCCACAGTAGGTCAAATGATCACTTTTTCTGTGCAAAGGTAATAAAAACAAAAGTGACATTTTACTTTTTTTCGTTCTGTTTAATTGTCAACACTTTAAAATAGACTCGTTATTTTAATTTTCGGAAAATATTAAGCACTGTCGCATATTTTTGAATCTAAGTCAATAGATTTAAGTTCTTCTGAAAATAAACTTGTGAGTTCAGCAGAAATCGGTTAACTTTAAATGCGATTTTCTCGAATTGCGTTGTTATTAACTCATTTCTGTGAAATGAAAAATAAAGCGGCAAGTAATTATTCATGTTTTTTATAAAAAGTGTTTCATATTTATAATGCTATGCTGTAAAATAACTCATAATGAGCTATATCTTAAACGGTATAATTTATCATAAGCATTGATCTTATGTAGGCCTCAAAAAATTTTGACTTCATTTGACCCCTTTCAAATTTAAATTATAAATTAAGTAATAATCAATAAGTTATTTGCAATTTATTTCAAAGTGCGATTTTTTGCGTTTTGCGAGTAATGCCTCTTTTTAGTAGGTAACATTTGTATGAAAACAACTGAACTCTTGATGAAATTAATGAAAAAGGCGAGGATTTTTTGAATTTAAATCTACCAAATAAACTAGATTTAAGCAATTAGCTAATGTTTTGTTAAAATTAAAATATTTTAAAGCATATATAACCTGTATGTGTTATATAATAGAATTATAACCGAATTTGTGTACAATCAAATATATGTTTTTGACGACCTTTCTTTTTCATGAACTCTCATCTAACTTGCAAAAACATATCGCTCATTTACTTCAATAGTGCCACAACTCAAAAAAACAAAGTTTGCAATTTAAATTTTCAATTTACATACAACTCAATGAAGATATGAAAACATATTCTTCTCTCAGGAGGTGATGGTACAAGCTATTTACATGAAATTTTTACACAACATAAAATACGAAATGCTGCATTATTAACTCAAAAAACGAATTTTTTGATTTATGACACTATTGAAGTAAATGAGCGATATATATATATATATATATATATATATATATATATATATATATATATATATATATATATATATATATATATATGATGTTATTCATTCCGATAAGGATATCGGGTCATCGATCTGGCAGTAGCGTAAGTGAAATACACCACAATTGGCACAACACCTTGCCAGTATAAAGCTTGGTTAACGTTTATTAATTATTTAATTACTCTTAGGTATTTCGAGGCAGTAGAGTAGTTTTATATGCTTATGCGTTGGGAAAAACTGGGTTGAGAACCAACATACCGAATGTGCTGATCCAGCCGAATATCAAAATTGCCGCTTAACTTTGTCGTTTTGACCAAAGTATACTTTTGTTGAATTTCTAATTTTTGTCATTCTTCCAATGTATAAAACGCATAACAAACAATGTTCAATGGTGCTATGCTGACTTCTAAAACCAAATTGATGGTCCGGTATGCACCCACTACTAATTAGGCTTTGGAATCATTTTAACCTTGGGAAGCTTCCAGCTGTGTGGATAATACTCCAGACGTAAAATAGCTTTGCGAATGAATAACAGGATTCTAATTGCAATACGAGGCAACTTCATCAGCATCTGGTTACTAATTCCATCAATACCCGGAGCTTTCTTCGGGTTGACTTCGGCGATTAATTTATGTAAAACACGCGTCTTAAACTTTATGGATTGAGGGGGTAGAGCGACTACACTTGGAAAATCAGAAACAGCAGTACATGTGTTTGGCGTAAATAAGGATTTTAAGTGCTCAGCAAATGTGTTACATTTTTCACTATCACTTCTTGCCCAACCTCCGGTAGGTAGAAGTGCGTAGAGGTGATTTATACTAGGTATTGCCGTTCGGTTTCAACCGAAACCGCGGTTTTTAACACATAAAAACCGAAACCGACAAAAAATCGGCGGTTTGTAAGTTTTGCTTTAACATTATTATCTTGTTAAAAATACAGCAAATGTACTTTACATTGAAGAGTTTTATACATTATTAAGCATTCTGTAACAAGGAAAGGTAAGAAAATTTCCAAATTTTAAGAAAATTATAACAATTCTTTGCAGGAAGAATTGTAATATATTATCAAAAAAGCTCTAGTAGATGTAAAGCAAAAAAACTATAATTTTAACGTTCTACGACAAGAATTTGTAATTTATAAAAAAAAACGAACAACAAAACAACCAACATATTATTGCTTAACAAGGCAATTACACTATAAAGACCCACTCAACTAAAAGCGAAATAGTGTTTTCTGGCGCTGGTAACTTCTGCACAAAAATAAGATTTCGTTTAAACGACTCTACATTGAACGCTTTAACGTTTCGAAAAATTTTATTACTTGGATAATTATATATAAATTTTTTATTCTTAAGCTTTTTATACATATACTCACTACTAAATGTTTCTTTTTCCTGAATTGAATGCAAACCAGAAAAACTTTATCTCCCCTCTAGTAACAATTTTTTTCCTCGAAAAGTTTTCCCAGAAATATTTCCCTTTTTTGGTTCCCCTTATCATGAAAAATCTGCCTATTGAAGTCTTCTTTAATCTATTACCAAACAATCGTAGTCGTATTTGAAATTCGCCAACCACGATAAGGCAGAATATTTTTCACGTGAATTTTTTCACTACTCCCTTGGTTTTGTTCAGTTAATTTTTGCAGGCGAACTGAACTATTACATCGAATAATTTGGATATTTTTCTTCGAATTATATATTAAAAGTTAAAATTATTAATTTTTGGGACAAGTGTTTTACATAAATTAATCGCCGAAGTCAACCCGAAGAAAGCTCCGGGTATTGATGGAATTAGTAACCAGATGCTGATGAAGTTGCCTCGTATTGCAATTAGAATCCTGTTATTCATTCGCAAAGCTATTTTACGTCTGGAGTATTATCCACACAGCTGGAAGCTTCCCAAGGTTAAAATGTTTCCAAAGCCTAATTAGTAGTGGGTGCATACCGGACCATCAATTTGGTTTTAGAAGTCAGCATAGCACCATTGAACATTGTTTGTTATGCGTTTTATACATTGGAAGAATGACAAGAATTAGAAATTCAACAAAAGTATACTTTGGTCAAAACGACAAAGTTAAGCGGCAATTTTGATATTCGGCTGGATCAGCACATTCGATATGTTGGTTCGTTCTCAATCCAGTTTTTCCCAACGCATAAACATATAAAACTACTCTAATGCCTCGAAATACCTAAGAGTAATTAAATAATTAATAAACGTTAACCAAGCTTTATACTGGCAAGGTGTTGTATCAATTGTGGTGTATTTCACCTACGCTACTGCCAGATCGATGACCCGATATCCTTATCGGAATGAATAACATCATATATATATATATATATATATATATATATATATATATATATATATATATATATATATATATATATATATATATATATATATATACATATATATATATATATATATATATATATATATATATATATATATATATCGCTCATTTACTTCAATAGTGTCATAAATCAAAAAATTCGTTTTTTGAGTTAATAATGCAGCATTTCGTATTTTATGTTGTGTAAAAATTTCATGTAAATAGCTTGTACCATCACCTCCTGAGAGAAGAATATGTTTTCATATCTTCATTGAGTTGTATGTAAATTGAAAATTTAAATTGCAAACTTTGTTTTTTTGAGTTGTGGCACTATTGAAGTAAATGAGCGATATGTTTTTGCAAGTTAGATGAGAGTTCACGAAAAAGAAAGGTCGTCAAATACATATATTTGATTGTACACAAATTCGGTTATAATTCTATTATATAACACATACAGGTATTAAAAACTTAAAACACAAAAAAAAAATTTCGCTACTAAGTAATTACCCGTACATTAATTTTTATTTGAGCTGTTATAATATACAGTAGTTTTCGCTTATAGTCACATTTAAAATTGCACAGAAATTGTGGACTATATATATATATATATATATATATATATATATATATATATATATATATATATATATATATATATATATATATATATATAATTTTTTTATATGCCACGAAGAGGTATATACAAGAATTTCCATACAATCCAATTATGTCAATTACAAAACAATGTTGTATTTAAAAGGCACATTTGTGTGGCCTTTTATGCAACAATGTTTTTTTCTAAAGACATGTTCATCTACTAAAGAGTAGATGGAGGTTCAAATTTAGATTTACTTTTTGGTTTTTGACTTAAATAAATAACTAAAAAAATCTGTTTAAAATTTTTGTGACTATAACGCGAATTGTTTGCATACAATTTGGATTTTGACTATCACAAAGATGGTACATATATGTCAAATATGACTATATAGTAAATGGACTATATCGTCAACTTTTTTAATGAAATTAATTTCAAAAGTCACAAAACACATTAAATATGGACTATATCATTAATGTGACAATAAGCGGTAGTGACTATAAACGAAAACTACTGTAGTCGTTAAAGATAGTAAATTCTAAAAGGGAACAATTAAAAGTTAGTACTATAGGCTTGCACGGATATACCTGTTTGCATCAGTTTCGCTTGTGTTTTGGTTCTGGTATGAACAGATATGTTGTTCACCGTTTCTGTTGCTAGTTCTTAATGTTGATTTTTTTAAGCATATAATAAATAAATAATTCCACAACAATAATAAGAATAAGATTAAAAACAAATCAATTTTCCAATTGATTTAGTTAATAAATTAATATATCAATATAGAGATAGAGGAACAAACAATATAAATAATAGGAGGGATGAAATAATATATAAGTCTCTAACTTACATACCTGGAATATCAGAAAGACTATCAAAATCTAAAATATTTGATACGGGCAGATATAGAATAGCTCATAGAACATACAACACATTAAATAAATTATTTAGCAGAACAAAAGATAAATTGGATAAATGTGATAGGTATAATGTACTTTATAAAATACCTTGTAAAGGGAATGATGAGGAGAATTGTAACAAAACATACATTGGAACGACGAAAAATAAACTAAAGACTAGGATAGCAGGTCATAAATCAAATCAAAAATATAGACATATAAATTCACAAAAAACAGCTTTATCTTCCCATTGTTTTGAGTTAAATCACTTTCCGGATTTTGAAAATGTTTCAATATTAAAAACGGAAAATAACTATAAACGGCGCTTAATGTTAAAAATGTTAGAAATAATTAACACACCATTATCACACAGAATTAATTTTAAAGCAGACACAGATAATTTAGCACAGAATTATAGATATTTAGTTAGTAAAATTTAAAATTTACATAATGTTATTGTTATAAGTTAATTGTTAATATTTAATGTTTTTATTGTAACAAAAAACAAAAAAACCAAAAAAAAAGTATCAATTCGTTTTAACCATTTAATAATATAAAATTCTTATTAATGTATGTACTTATATTTAAAATTGTTAAAAATCACCAATGTACATTATTATCTCACAAAATTTTAAATGTTTTTGTATGTATATTGTATTTATATAATAATTTAAAAGTTGTAAATCATTATGTATTTATGTTTGAACATGTCTATATGTATATGTTTATATATATATATATATATGTGTGTGTGTATGTATGAATGTGTATATACGTGTAATATGTATGTATTTATATGTATGTGTATATACGGATGTATGTGTGTTGATATGCATATGCATACATTTATGGATATATGAGGACGTGTATGTATATGTGTGCAAGTATGTACATGGTATGCATGTATATATACATGTATATATATACAAATGTATGTTTAAATGAGTTAAGGCCCAACTATAATATGAATAAGCTGGCTTAAGCAACTGTGCGGTTACATATAAAACGCATGTGGCAAACTATAATGTACTTAACAAACTTTTCGTCAAGTTTCGTCAAATGTCATTTGCTCAAGTAAAGTGCTAAACTGAACGCACATTCCGTAAGGAAACAACTGTTTGTACATTTTTTAAACTCAAACTAGCAGCAGCAGAAAATATTCATTGATTTTAAATATTTTTTTATTGTTTCTTATTATAAACTCGGACAATAAAGCAAAACTTTTATTTTCAATGTTTGTTTTACAATACACATATACACACATACACATGTATTTACTTATGTATATTCACTGTTGTACTTTTTAGTAGGCAAAACAAATAAAACAATTAATAAGATGATAGATATATTTATATGTGAATTTTTAATAGATTAGGACATTCTTTCACGTTAGTTTGATTGAACTGCATTCGTTTAGGAGTTATGAGAAGAAACAAAATTATTGACAATACCTAGATGTGCAGCTGTGGTTAAAGAATACTTAAGTGCATGTAAGTACATTATGGCCACCTAAAAGTCACATCTGAATTGTTTAAGCATTTGACAGACTTATCGTTCAATTCTGACATTAGCTTAAGCCAGCTTATTCATATTATAGTTGGGCCTTTATATATATGCGCCTATATTACTACTATAGTTTTTTCATTTTAAAAATCAATTTTCGAAAAATTTTATCACATATTTCAAAACCGTTTTAATAATTTATAAAATATCAATTTCAATTGCTTATTTCCTGACGATGTTAACAAACTGTTAACGAAATATCGAAAAAACTAATTAAATTAAATAAAGCGACCTCGAGCTTAACAAACATAAGAGAATATAGTTATAAATATTTATTTTTCAATATTTCGCAATCTACTCGGTTTCTTATTACCCGGACTATCTTTTAAAAACTTCAGCTAATGTGGAAGCTTGGTTTACTTCTTTAATTCTGGAATTGCTGCATGCCTGCCAAGTTCTATTGAATTCCTCTGCAGTCGAATTGTCACATCTGAGGCTTCTAATCCAAATCACTGCGTTGGTTCCGAATCTTCAAAATTAACATAAATAAATATGTAAAGTATGTATATGTATAAGAGTATACTATCTAAATAGCATCGAAAATAATTACTTACATAAAACTTGAGAACTGGAAACTATAATGTCAGAAGAATGTATTCTTGATATTCGGGATATTATATAACTATATTTCTTTTTACAATGAAAATTAATTATAATCACTTCTTAATTATTAACTTATTTTTTGCACTTTTTTATTTCAAACTTTCTTCTTTAATTTGCACACAAACTTATTTGTTAAACGAAGAACAACAA
Organism: Tachina grossa; assembly: GCA_949987645.1. Taxonomy (NCBI): domain Eukaryota; kingdom Metazoa; phylum Arthropoda; class Insecta; order Diptera; family Tachinidae; genus Tachina; species Tachina grossa. The sequence continues at coordinate 103,689,750 of OX465274.1, read as the reverse complement.
CTGATTGCTTTGTGTTTATTTTTTCTTTTTAGTGCGTTATAAAACAAGGAACCTGTACGTTGAATTGAGCCAAGTATAACAAAAATTCAAATGGTGGTTCCTTGAATCAAAGTATTCGTTCATTGAATAAAACATCTTCTTGCTCTTGAAGTCAAATTCAACGTACATTACTTAAAATCAATAAACGGGTTCCTTGAATCAAAGTACACTTTCTTGAAAATTATTGAACTTTTTTCTTTTATTTATATAAGAAAGAACGTGTTCCTTAAATTGAACGTATTATACGTAAAATCAATAAACTAGTTCGTTGTTAAATTCAACGAATAATATCAAGGAATAGTTTCAACGTTCAGTTCATATCTACATAAAATTTTACGTTGAATTTCAAGGAATATTTTTTTGAACCAACGTATAGTACGTTGAATTTCAATAAATTTAAATCAATGAATGCGAGTTCGTTGAATTTATTATGTAAAACTGTTTTTTCAGTGTACAAACAAAATTACACAAGATATTTAAATGTAATTATACTCAGAGCAAATGTGTCTCTCTCTCTATCTTTGTCTGCGCCACAAAAAAAAAACTAACGAACGTGCGCACTTAAAGGCTCAATCAGACGTGTCATAACCATAGCCATAGAGAACAGCCGTTCGAACCGAACTAATGGGCAACACTGTATTTGATTATAGGTGACTCGCCATAACGCCATAACTCTCACCATAGAATTTTGATTTGGTTATGGCTATGGCATTATAGCTATGTCACGTCTAATTTAAGCTTTACATCTACTCATCATGTATTTGTTTCAACAGTGGTTTTTGCATATGTTTGTCTTACAACATGTATTTTTAAGCAAAAACAGATAGAAACAGTTGCTCAGCAGCAATACAATGAGCATTTGTTATCAGTTTTTAATTGTATTGTAATTTGGAAAAGCACACACACACAATAACTCCTATACTAGTTCTTCCTTTATATGGTACATACCATGGTCTATATGTTTTGGCTATTCTTAAAAGTATACAAATGCAACTCTTTAGTTACATGTCCATATTCCGAACGAGGGTGTAAGTAATGGCACAAACCAAAAAATTTATATATGTATTTAAATAAATAACTCTTGTAGGCTATGGCGGCAAATAAATACTCGGGGTTATATGATGAGTCGGACTAAAATAAAAAGCTAAAAATAAATTAAATATGTATAAAATGTTTACGTACATGTATATATTTAAATGTATATGTATACATACATGTATATATACATTAATGTATATGAGTGTATGTACATACAAATCTGATAGCTGATAATATACAATTTTTTTTTTATTTTGGTATGTAATATGAAGCGTAAGTATCTAGCACCGTCAACCGGCATAAATAATTTAGGGCCAAACTTAGTTATTAATTAATTACATATATGTAAACTTATGACATTTTCTTTTCTGGAAAACAATGTTACACTTATTACACTTTTCAATGAAAATTTGCTATAAAATTATTTAATGATATATGTGACCTTCTCCGAGAAAAGGAGAAAAAACTGGTTTGGACTTAAAGAGTGAATTCTGGTATATAAGATAAAATAATAAGATGAAATGAGTAAGATTTATGAGAAAAATTTATTTACCCCAAAAACGTACAAAACGAACTTGGTATAATCGATAAAATGAGAAACACATAAATTTTTTTTATTTTAAATTGTTTTTTTTTCGTTAGTCTTGGAATTTTTTTTTGGAGTTTGGAGTTTTTTTCGGTGTTTCGTGATCTGGTACTTTGATTTTCTTCCGGTTGACAATTTCAGTTTTTTTTTCGGCGCTTTGACTTCAGCTTTCTTTTTCTCGTGATCCGGTGCTTCGATTTTTTTTTTGCTGGGAGGTTCAGGTTTATTTTTAAATTTTTTTCGCTTTGGGTTCACTCGGTCTAGGAGCTTCAAAATCCCGTATTAACACCTACATTTTCAGATAACATCATATCGATCTCATCATCGCCATAACCCTTTTTAAATCATCATCACAACTGCCTGAAATATCCATTTTTATAAAAATTACTTCAAATTAACATCAGCTTAGTAAAAAAATTACAAAAAAACAAAAAAAAACAACTTTTGAAATATTGATAACTCGTTATACAGTTGGCACAAGAATGAATCGTCACTTTATTATTTTCTTTTCTTATAGTTATTTTTACAAGAATCTTCGTATTAGTATACGCATATCATACATTTATATAGTTGGCACCAAGGCACATCAATCAGGTACCCGCAATTCTACAACAAATATTACAACAGCAACAACTACATGTAATGTGTTGTTATAAATTACCTTCTTACTTTTCAAAACAGATTAGCATCGTCAGATTGCATGTTTCTTATAGGAAATGTCAAACACCATACAAAACTGAATATTCGAAAGGTGTTTATGTATACCCAAATAAAATCATGCTCTTAGGCTTATACCTATACAACCCAAATTTGACATTTAGATTAGATAGATAGTCTTGTAAAAGTATTGAGTATTTGAGTACTCAATACCTGGAGTTATTCCCGGTACTCAATACACAATAGTAACTACTCAATACTTTCGGGTTTGCAATTTGTAGTACTCAAGCGAAAGTCTGATGTATTTTATCAGAATTATACAACTCTGTGAGTTTGATACATGCATGAACCGCATGGAGTTAGTGTAACTAACACTGCAGCCACACGTTCAATAAATCACTTTCAATTCCATCACACATATTGTGTGTCAAAAGTCTTTGAAATTGATAGCTGTGAAACAAATTGCTAATCAATTTCATTTTTTAAATACCACCGACGAAGAAACAACTCAAATTTGTAGCTTCAATCAATGTGTGCTGTGACCAGCCGTTCAAATTGAAAACTAAATTGCCATATAAATGGATAGGTGAATTTGATATCAATCTAGTTTTCAATTCAAAAAGTTTGATTGTGTTAGTGAAAAAAGTGTGAGTGTATTGAAAATTGAATGGAATTGAAAGTCAAAAATTGAACGTGTGGCTCCCAAGTAATACCAATTCTATTAACATGTGCCAAGATAGCGTCGACGAAATAGCGTCGGTTTTGGGAATTTAAGAACCGGGAAAAAATGGGGGAAATTTTCTGGGTATTTTTGAAAATAATTATAACAGAAGGCTAGCATCGATTTTGGGAATTCAATGGGGAACCCAAATAAAACCGTGGAAGATTTTTCCCAGGAGCACTGTTCAACAGTCATGCCAGGGGCTCATATATTCTTAAAGTGGACACTTAGGAGAACAAAATGAGAGAATCGTGCCAAAAATCTGTCGAGCCGTTTTCGTGAAAATCGGGCAAATCCAAAATGGCCAAAAAAACCGAGGATAAATTTTCCCAGGAGCACTGTTGAACTGTTATGCCACAGGGTCATATATTTTAAAGTAGACACTTAGGAGAACAAAATGAGAGAATCGTGCCAAAAACCCGTCGAGCCGTTTTCGAGAAAATCGGGCAAATCCAAAATGGCCAAAAAAACCGTGGATGAATTTTCCCAGGAGCACCGTTCAACTGTCATGCCAGAGGGTCATATATTCTTAAAGTAAACACTTAGGAGAACAAAATGAGAGAATCGTGCCAAAAATCTGTCGAGCCGTTTTCGAGAAAATCTGACAAATCCAAAATGGCCAATAAGGCTTAGGTCTTAGCATCTCTGTCACATCTATGTAATAAAAAAATGCCAAATATGGCGTCTTATAATCGTTTTATGCTTTCAACTCTGATTCACAAAGAGTTGTATTATTGTCATTTAGAGTTGTATAATGAATAATGCACTAAAAAGCCTCACTTTTCTAATCCCATGACCACACGAGCAATTTTAGTCTTAACACAAGCAATCACACTGGCAGAATATTTTAATGGAGATTTTTTCAGAAAAATATGATATCTTTGTAATTCACAAAAAATATTTTAGGTTTATTGCAGGCTTATTTGATAAATTTCTAATAGAAATACGACAAATAGGCGCTTAATAGCCCTGAAATATATTTTATGAATAAGGCATGTATATCGTCGGTTCGTTTCTGGCTTGCGGCACAGTATATTCAAAATATATGTCTGCAGCAAACCAGAAATCAACCGACGATATGTGTCCTAGCTGCTTTATTTACAACGTTTACATTGTATAATTTTAACTTCATTAACTTAAATGTAATTTTATCGCTTTAACTGAATAAAAACGTAACATACATATAGAAAACAACATTATGTATAAACTGGCAAAAAAAAGTATACATGCATAGTTAACTGCAACATGCCGATCACACGAGCAATAATCTTTGCAATATTGCCATGGCAACTGTCATATTCGATTCCTGACACAATATATTAGTTTGTGGACCGTATGAATATGTGTTCAAATATATATATAGCAACAAATGTTAAAATACATTGCTGAATACGTGTTCAAATATATATTCAGCAATAAATGTTAAAATACATTGCTGAGCCAGATAGGTTTTTTATGATAGGTGTAGATACGGACGTAATTGCAACACTGCGCAAGTTAATGCTTTAATGTCCAGAAGTACTACGCCGGTCGCAAAACTACTGCGGCGGTGATAATTTTGCCTCGACTGTTTTCTCTGAATCAAAGCACAAATCGCTTGGCCTTAATCACAGAATATGAACCATAATTCTCACCACAGAATATGAACCAGAATTCTCACTTCTGAGTTAAGCGAAAATGCGATGACAGCTGGTTGGTGTTGAATTCGCTGTTTTACCACGATTATTTAAATGAGAGAAAAAATTGTTTTCTACATGTATAAAAAGCAATAGCTATATACTGCATTTGCAAACATATGTTCATAAAAAACTGGAAAATAAAATTCACAAAAATTGTGCAAAAGTGAAAAATTTTAATTAAAAATTAAAAATTTGTAAAAAATATATGTGTTTTTAACATATTAAAGTGTGTAATTCAAAGCCAGTGGTATTCCTCAGCTACTGACTGTAAATTGTTGCCCAAATAATGTGATATATTTAAGCAATTACAAAGTGTTTGGAAAAAAATCTAAGGCCATTGTGATACCTTCCCGGCATTTGGAGCATTTGGACATATGCAGCTACAAAGTTACTACCGATGATGAAGACTCATCTAAATGAAACGTGTTTGTGCACTTCGGAAAATGTAGCAAATAAAATTTTTTTTTTTTTTTTAAATGCATGTTTATTATTTATTGTATCTTCAAATATGAACTAACAATAAGTATTCAAATCTTAAATCTATAAAAAAAATTATTAGGCCCGACCAATGTCGGACATAAGCTTAGTGATAGTTATTTATAATACATAAGTAGTGATAAGCAACAAAAAGAAAAAAGTGTTTTCAAGCAGCTTCATGCAAATAAAATAATTGCTAAAGTTGTGCATGTTGTTTAAGCTTGTTGGAACGCCACAAGAAAGTCGGCATTAGCTCAACATAAATAATTTCGTAGTTTCTGGACTCACAATATGTGCATCACATGGGCGTTACACGACGTATACAACAATTTGGTCAAGTATTCCAACATAATGCTGCTGGAGTCTTCTTTGTGCCTAACATAGTGCCCGGCTAACTTGTTTTGAGCCGCAAGTGCCTACACAAGTGGGTATAACTCTCCGCTGGGCTGCACATGTGTGCTTGTGCTATAACTGGGCAGCAAACTGTTCCAGCACCTTATATTGCTTTGGCCGAGCCGTCTTAAAAGCTGCTTTTGTTTAAGAGCGTACTACCAAATAAAAATGTACGCGTACTAGCATGCCTAAAATTTGACCCGGCCAACGTTTTTTGGATCCGTAAGTTCATACAAAAATGCTTAATACTCTACGTTGTGTTGTACCTTATATTGGTTTGGCCGAGCCACGAAATAAGTTCAGAAGGTTCCAGCAAGTCAGCTTGTTTCGCAAATGCATAAAAACGGTAAGTTTTATTTCAAAAATATTTTGGTATTTTAAAATATTAATTGTTCTCACCGTTTATTTATTCCAGAAAATATTTTGGCCTCTTTGATGGTAAATGCAACAAGATCAGAAATAAATACTGGTCGAATTTTTATACACAATGATCAAACATATGCATCCATCTGTTGCTTGAAATATTAGCTGGTCACGAAACTATTCCAGAAATCAATGTTTCTTTGGCTGGCCCACCTTTACCAGATGGTAAAACAGCTTGGAAAGAAATGATTCAAAAGGTACTATCGGTACTATAAACAACAAAAAGGTACAATAAACAAGAAAAAGCCAAATCAAACATTCGTTTGCAAGCGAACATCATTAAACTATTGCTTGCAGAGAATATAAAGCTGCCTACCTGGATCAGGCTCGGACGAAATGCAAAATTTGATAACACTTTTTCGATGTCAAGGTATTTTTTTTTTTAATATGTATGAATGCACATATATTAATTAACTATTTTTTTTTTCTTTCAGTTGCAGGCATCACTTAAGAAAGATACGTCTCAAACGTGAATTTGATTTGTTTATTTGTTTTATCTTTAAAAATTGTTAAAACAAAACAAGTTATACAGTGGACATATAAAGTTTCAGTAAATCTTAAAATTTTTCAATAATGCTATTAACTTTGGTACTAGTAAAAAAAGAACACAATTCGAACACATTTGGATTCCAATTGATCCAACCACTTCACTTTTTTGCGGTTTGTTAGCCAGTGTCATTGTACATTGGACAAGAACATGATTGTCCTTTCCAATATACATGATTCCACAGAAACACTTCACTTATAGGTACACATTAGTCACAAAAACTAGTTATATGTGTCAAGCACTTGCAAAAAAACACAAAGCGAACAAATTTGAAATCCAATTGTTCCAAGCACTTAATTTCACCGCGACATGTTAACCAAAGAATGTGTACATTGCACAGGAACATCATTGTCAATTCCAATGTACAAAATTCCACACTTTCAATTCACTTTGCATGTACACATTCTCGTGCAGTTTATATTACTTTGCTCCTTCTAAAAATAACAAAAAGCGAGCGTATTTTTGATATTATTGATAGGAACACATATTTTCTGCACTACATGTTAACCGAGCACTTGTACATTGGATAAAAACACAATTGTCCTTTCCAATGTACAAAATTCCAACCACAATTCCCTGAAAAAATTCACTTCAATACAACACTTAAAATCACTACCCTATATCAAACGCACCGTAACTTATTCAAACTAATCGATATTGTTTACATCATACACATGACCAGAGAAGTCGTCATGAAGAAATTGTTCTTGTGTACATAACACAGCTCATAAAGTCTGCGTTCACCGTAATAACATGTAAACGTTTGAGATTAAATGTATGCCCCTATTACGGTTTACAACTCAACTAAGTTTAGTTGAAATTTTAACACAAAAAAAAAACAACTGTTTTTTGGCATTCTGATTTACAACTAATTTTAGTTGTATTCGAAACAATGCTCGGAAAGAAAGGGGTTTTATCTGTGCTATGTTTTTTGAAACCAAAGTATCCATGCCAAAACATTTTAAATAGTTTTAGTTTTGGCCTTGTATTTTTCTCTAGATTTCATGTTTTATGAACGTGGCAACAATATTGGTTGACAAATGGGCGCCTGGAGTATTGAAGCAAAGCTAATACAACACTCGAAATAAAAACCAAACTACAACTAATAAAAAGCAGTTGTAAATCATTGTGAAAAAAGTTGTAAATCATAATGAAAATTTTACAACTACAACTAAACTATTCATTTAGTTGTAAATCATAATAGGGGCCTCAGTTTTTTTCAAAGAAAACCTTAATATATTTTTTAGATATCCACGCTGCTTTAATACTTAGTACATTTTACATGAAATTGACCAACTTCTGTGCTTCCTCAGCTGTGACTTTTGCCCCACTCTGTATGCATAACACTTCGAAGTGATTCAGGTATGTGATGGAAAACGATCATTTTGAAAAGATGTGATGAATTCCGATCGATTTTGAGTTCGAGCCAATCTCAAACTACTGACTTCTAAAAAGCACACTTGAAGATAAAATATAAACCATATAATGTGTGAAAATAAATTTATAAATTTTTTTTGGAAAAACCATTGAAAACAAATTTAAAATTATTGACAAAACAAACATTTAGAAAACACAATGACAGAGCAAAAAGAAAAATAAATATTCAGGTATGTGATGAAAAACGATTTAGACACAAAAACAATTTGAAAACGAGAATGGGTGTAATATGTTTCTTATAGTCGTTTTGTCAATAATTTTGAAACTTGTTTTTAAGAGTCTTTCCAGAAATTTTTGATAAATTGCTTTTTACAGCTCCAATATGTGATTTATGTTTTGTCTTCTAGTGTGCTTTTTAAAAGTCAGTAGTTTAAGATAAGCTCAAAAATTGTACTCAAAATCTATCGGAATTCATTACACCTTTTCAAAACGATTGTTTTGAAATCGTTTTGAAAACGATCGTTTTCCATCACACACCTGATTACAACTCTTATCGTTTTCAAATTGGTTTTGTGTCTAAATCGTTTTTCATCACACCTAATTATTTTCTTATTATGACGTGCTGACAATTTTTTTTCTATCTATCTTCTTTTGCATAGAAGTAATATCCTTTTTTATGCGGGTTTCTCTGGAACGCATCTCGCGCATAAAAAAGGTTTCAGTGTAATTTTTAAACATACATATAATAGCAACTCTTGTTTATGTTCCTAAAATTCTTGTTTTAAGAATGTTTTTTGGTTTAGTGTAGATACAAACCTAGTTAAAGGAAAAAAAAAGCAAATGTGTAGGTTTCCACACTACCACTGGGGTACTACACCTTAGCGCGTTGCCAATTATTTTTAATGGCTGGCTTCCCCAATAGGCCTAAACCATTCTATACGTAACATATCGTCAACTGAAATTCAAAACCACGTAACTAACAAAAAATTTTAAATTGCATTTTAATTAATTATTGGGTATTAATTCGAAATACATGTCGATACAAATCTTAACATAAAAATCAGCCGAATTAAAATAGATAAACATGAATAATTTTGGGGTTTTTAATCTCTCCTATAAAATTTAAATAACTACAGTTACGTGATTTTGCATTTTAGCTAACGATCTACATATACATGCATATATGTATGTGTGCAAGTCAGGTGGACAACTCTGTAATTCGAAACGAACCGAAATACTTTATATTACATGCAAAATCTAATGCATTTTCTATCGTTTCGAATTACATAGTAGACAATATGTATGTGTGTGTATGTATATAAATAAAATATGCCATATTTAAAACATGCAACAGCCATGTTGAAAGAAGTGCGATTTTTGTTTTTCACTCATATATATATTTGTACTTTGGCTTTTATGGCATTTGGACACACATTTTTGTTTAAAATATTTTGACTTTATATTTTTTAATATTTGGCTTTTATGGCATTTAGACACAATTCTTTATTTAAAATATTTTTCCAGTTTTCATGCATTATTTTGTGTCATTCAAAATTAATCTGCCATTTTTAAAACATGCTACAGCCACTTTTTAAGAGTGATTTTTAAAGAAGTGCGATTTATTACATTTTTATATAAATATTTTTACTTTGGCTTTCTTTTATGCCGTTTTGACACACTTTTTTATCTAAAATCTTTTTTTTAATTCTCATGCACAATATCATTTCATATTACATTCAAAATTAAGTGCTTTTGAAAATTTATTCGCATAGTTTGCACTTAAATTCGCTTATTAAGCTAGGAGTTTTTGTACACATACCATAATGTTTTTTACACAATGTGCAAATGTGTCTTGAACATATCGTACAACAATATTTTCTTATAGATTTTGCTGTATCATGCCCACAATGAAGACAAATAGTAGTTAATGGATCGCCATAACTATAAATTAATTTTTTTTAAAATAGTCTATATTCATTTTGAACTCCAAGATTCGTATAACCTTCAGATTGTAAGAAACGTTCTGCGAATTGGGTAATGAATATTCCGCAATTCCAAGAATCTTTCTGAAAATCTTGAGGTACACTTTTTACATCCCATTTAATTTGAGGGCGATGTTTTCTTAAAATATTCAAATAATGAACAACAAACTGTTGGCAATTTTTTTCATTACCTTTTGGATCTAAACACAATATGTAATTTAATTCAAAATCAATGAAGACTATGTAAAAGTGGTGTTCAAAACAGTGCGGAATTATCATCTTTTTTGGTTGTTTAGAAAAACTTGCGGAAATTAAATTTTCATTGTTTAAAAAGAGCTTATTTATTTGGCAAGCAATATACGAGTAATTGCTTGAATTTGTTCTAAGCATAATACATGTAATGCAAGCATCAATAATTACAGTTGATAACCAGTTGGTACCATTCAATGTTTCGATATCTTTCAGGGTTATATAAGACGTCAAAAGAAAGTGCCTTCCATGAACTTTCTCAAATACTGTTTCCAATTTAAGCAAATAAAAGTTAATATCACTTCGAAAATATTTTTCCATATTTTTTTGTCTCCCTGAAGAAACTTCATTTGCTGTTAAACTGTTGTTTTGATCATTATCGACGTATTGCACAATGCTATCTTTATATTTAAGAATTTCATTATTTATTTTGCAACTTTCTTGACACTTAGTTGTATCCGGAGTTGAAGTATTGTTGGTAAGTTTAATCGCATGTTTTATTTCTGAAAACATAGACTCTATGTCATTTACTTTTGACTTGATATTTGTTGCACGCATTTGATTCTCGTCACACAAAATATTTGCATTTAAATCTTGACATGTGGTAGTTTTATGGCTCTCAATATTTTCTCAGTTCTCAAATTCTTCCATTGGTTTATTGACCATATCAAATGACTTCTTGAATAGTCCATGAGAAAGTCGTTTCATTTTTCTATTCCATGACTCTTTTATTTTGTAATTTTCTTTTTAGAATCAGTTTCTAATATTGTAACATTTTCCTTTTTTGTTACAATTGGTCGCTTACGATGTGACGGCTTTATTAAAATGCCAGGAGGAATATTTTTACCAAATATGTCATTGTAAATTATTTTAATGTTCTCTGTTCTACTCTTAGTAAATTTTCTCATTATTCTAATAAAACGACCAAGTTTTTGTTTCTTTCCACTTAGTTCATTATGTTTTACATCCTTAAAGTAGGTTGCAATTGGGCCGTTGCTGACTCTATTCCCAGTATTATCAATGATAAAACCAATGACGTTAGACCACATTGGAATAAACGGAATATATTTGTCAAACAACAATTGTATCATTTCAGGACAAAATAAGCTATTTTCTTCAGCAACTATTCCATCGCAAGTATCTAATGATGCTTTGTAATTATTAAATAGAAAACGAAAAGGACTTGAACTGGATACTTTTCCAATAGTATCATAATTTTCCATAGGTTTGATTTCCTCTGCCAAATTTTCAATCACTTCAGTTTTCATTGGATTGTTTTCATCATCTGAAAAAATTTTTAGATGCTTCAATGCAGAGTGAAATTTTTTGACATATTTTTTAGTACAAAGGATAGTAGATATCTGTTCAAACCATTTAAAACATTCGGGTAAAGTATTCAAATTAAACACACGTAAATTCACGTAAAAATGTTCTTAATGTAACATTTGTTAGAGGAACGACATTATCGATGTCTTTACATATGATTTTGGAATAATGGCTTACACAGAATTGAATACAAACTAAATTTATATTTCGTTTATTATTTTGCAATACATCACAACATGCGTGTAAGTAATCAAGGAGACTTCGCATATCATTAATATCTCTGACTATTGCACCAATAATAGCTAGACTTACGTCTGTAACTAGTCGTTTGCATATTGGCCATTTTATCTTGTTTTGTAAGCAAGAGGATTGAACACTCTTGAAGAATCTTCCAATATCATAGCTGGTATGATTGGACAGTATTGCATCCGCTACAGAAAATACAATTTTTTTCTCTCTGATATGACCAACTAGTGAATACAGAAATATTCTTTTAGTTGGAAAATCCATATCCTCTATTACATGTCCTGTTGCGTCAACATGCAGGGTATAGTTTATTTTTTTTAAGATAAAATCGTTATGTTGTCTCAAAATTTCAATTTGCTTTTTTGACCACAAAAAGGATTCCATGTCTGTAGGTAGACGTTGAATGTAGCTTTTAGGCTTACATTTAAACATTATATAACTATCTATAAATATGTCCGGATCATTATCTTGTTCAGCTGCTGACTCGGCCTTAATATTTCGTATATTAGATAATGATTTTATCATTTGTGATCTCCCTATTAATCGAAGCTCGTCCGATTGCTTATTAATTTTGTGCATTTTATAAGTCATGACACTTTCTTTAGCAACTTTGGATTTTTCCAAATTTCTTTGCGCTCCACGGCATTGGAAGGTATTTTTTCTATCGATGGAATGAACAATTTCAGCTTGTGATCTAAAAACAACAACTTTTCCATTTATACTACCATTAAATATATAAAAATTGCATTCAAAATCAGTGCAATATCCATATGCTACAAATGAATTTTTATTTATTCTCGTATGCTTAAAATTAATATCACAAGCGTTATTTTTCACTAAATATCCAGTTCTAATAAAATCTTCTAATAGTTTCTTTGTTCGTATCTCCGTTTTGTTATTTTTAAGGATCTCGCCAATTTCCGGATATATCATTTCTGTATCAAATATTGGGCATTCAAATTTCATCTGTCTTTTCTTTAATTTACCCTCCACCATACGTACATTTCTATTCAAATGCATACGTGTTTCATACGTAAGGTATTTTCTGCGAAAATTTTTTAATATTGATAGTCCTGCAAGGCTGACATTGGGAGATCCCAATTTTTCATTAAGGCTTGATTCATTAATGAAACGGTCTATACTTAAAAAACTTTCGTTAGTATTGCAATTGTTTGTACTTAAGTTCTGGATATTTGAGCTATTTTTTATATTATATTCTGATTCTTCCAAATTATCTGTAATCACCACAGCTTTCTCTATAACATTTGCAGGCTTCTCCGTTCCAGTCAGATCTTTATCTAAACTTCCGCACTCAGTCTCAGAATTCTCAAACTCGGAGAAATTGAATGAAAAATTTGCCGTTTCACTTCCTTCAACGATACTTAAGAAGTTGTCAGAATTTTCCTCCCGTTCAGTTTTTATTGAATCGTTTTTTTCAACGGCCGCAAAGAATTTTTCCGTGAATATATCCAACGAAATCTTAATAAATGAACTTTAATAATTTTTGTTCAAAATATTAAAGAATTAAAAACCTACAATTTTATCAAGTTCCTCTTTTGGCCCTTCATCAGGTTCCGCCATTTGAATAAGAAACTAAAATTAAAAACAGTTTAAAATGTACCTTATTTCTATTCTTTTAAAATTTAAAAATGAATCCCAAATACTTTGGAATATTCTTTTGTAAAGTTTACAAAAATTTAAATCCAGCATTGCACCAGATTTACCGATTAGAATTCTGCTATTATAAGTTTCTGGCAATACTGCCAAATACTATATGAAGCAGCGATGCCAACTTGGTGCTTTTGGCACTATTTTTAGTGCTTTTTGCCAAATTTTTGGCGTTTAAGGCCTGGACAGGAAAACATAAGGTATTAATGCATTAAGCATTTTTATTTTCTGAATGCCCCCTACATTTGGGTTTTTCCGAATTTTTTTAAATAATGCACTTTTTTCATGTTTTCAGTTCTTTTTGAAGTTTAAGAGTTGACATCACTGCATTCATTATGCATTGAGTAATCTTTAAAATACGTTAATTATCTGTGTATAATTAAACATAAGCAACCGATTATGAACTTTGTAGATATTCTATTACATGACAAAATTGTCAAGATACTGCAATAACACTAATAAATGCAGTCTATACTTCATAAATTTTTTCTTGACAAAGAATTGACTTTTATCATGATACAAATGTCTCATGTATATCCTCATTGTATAGGAAAAACAGCTAACAAAAAAAATTATTGCTCAATATAAAGTTTGACTTTAGTCATGATAAAAATATATACATAGGTATCAGATATAGAAGTAGGATAAATAAGAACAAAAGTAAATAAATAAGTAAAAAAGTAAAACAATAGACTTACGTGTCTTACACCACTCTTGATTTTTAATTTTTTGGACTTTGAATCCACTATTTTTATAGGCCTTTTTTTATTGCATTTATTTAGCTTATCCAAAATTCTTTTATAAGGAATATCATTTTCAGTAAAAGGGCTTTCGACATAAGCCTCTTTTATGGATTTTTGCATTATACTGAAAAAAAGGTTTCATTAAGTGTTTCCACGAAAAACGATTTCAGGACAAATATACTTTCGTATGAAGTAATACCCCTTTTAAACACGCAAAGTTTACTTTGCAAAGTCTTAATTCAGCTGTGTGAAAGACAGAGAGAAACACTATCTCTTTCTGTCTTTCTCCCAGCTGAATTAACACTTTGCAAAGATAGTGTTTCTCTCTCTGTCTTTCACACAGCTGAATTAAGACTTTGCAAAGTAAACTTTCCCTGTCTAAATAAATAAATAAATAAATAATATAATAATATAATAAATAAATAAATTTCTTAAATAACAAATAATATTTTCATGAAATCTTCATAGAAAATTGTGTATTCTGTTGGCATATATTGATTTGAAGCGTCAATATTTTAAATAATTAAGAGCTATGAAGATAATCTTTGGTACTAATGGCCGTGTCAGGAAATGTCATATCGTAAAAGCATTGCTAATTTAACTGTTTTGATTATTTAAAAAAATATAAATGGTTTTCATGAGAATACGTATATCTTTTTAAGCCAAATTATTAATGAACAAATAACACCAAAGTTAGTCGTAAATATTCTGACAAAACATAGTTGAACGGAACAGCTAGCCGTTTTCGAAGGAAACTAAACCTTCATCATCAGCGTTCTTCTGTGTTTGGTCCACTGTGCATGGTATCAGTTGATGCAAATTTCTGCTTTATATACGAAACTTTTTTCAATTTGCTGAAAGATGTTTTGTAATGAAAGCTCACCTTACCATCTCTAAATTTACAACAGTCTTAAAATTGTCGTTTCTTCTTTACTAATTATACACATGTTAGTTAATTCATTTGTTTCTATATTTATGATTTGAACAGGCTAAAGTTCGTACCGCTTTTTAATCAAAATTTTGAATTGAAATTTTTAATGTCTAATATCATGAAGGGCACTGCTACACGTTCAATACATATTGTGATATTTGGATCGCGAATCATTTTAATGGATTGATGGATCACGAGCGTATGCTACACGTTCAATATTTGTCGCCTCAGTATTTACATTATTTTTGTGCTGTGTGGATCGTTAAATTAAATTGTATTATTTATTTACATTTATTATTAAAGAAATCCATTACCCGACATATTGTCAGAAGTTTATTTTAATTTGAAATTTATTTGCTGGTGGTTCAGCGTTGTCTATATATTTCATTGTTGCTGTAACAAATCATCAGTAGACTTCAACCACACATTTTGAATAGTCACAAACCTCTTATCTTATGCACAGACTTTCAAGAACTATTTGAGAATTCACAAATAATAATATTTTTTTTGAAAATCACAAAATCAAAGCCTACTACGCTTATTTTTCTTGTGAATGAATTATTATTTTATTTGTGAATGAATGAAAAACATTATTAGAGTGTGAAAAAACACGCAATTCATGCGGTAAAGAATTCCAATAGCGAGCGACCCTGACAACAAATGACCTTTCAAATAAAGAACAGTTTATTTTCGGTACTAGTATCTGTTTATTCCTTGATGAACTTGAGAACATAAATTTATCACAAAAAGGTTTAGGTACGCCAGTTTTAAAGAATCGATAAAAAAAGATTAAATTTCTAATTTTCACATAATCATTGAAAGAACACCCCAAAATTTTTTTTACAAACGCAGAAATATGTTCTCTTCTCCGAATGTTATATACAAATCTTACAACGGTGTTTACAATACGTTTCAAGGTATCAAGATTAGTAGCAGTAGCACCAGAAATCACCTCAAGGCCATATAAGATCTGGGGCATCATAAGGGCATGTGCTAATCTATGCTTAACATTAATAGGTAAATATATATTAGTTGAATAAATCCTACGCAATGTACTCGAGACTTTGCGAAGAACAGATTGAAAATGCGGTTCAAACGATAAGCGATTATCAATAATGATTCCCAAGCATTTGTGCTGACTGACAATTTCTATAGGAGCATTTCGAATACACAAATTAAGGGCAGGAGAGGTATCAGGCGATAAACTAAAGAAAATAGCTTTAGATTTGGAAGGATTTATAGATAAGAAATTAAGATCTGACCAAACAGAGATTCTTTCAAGACAGTAATTAATATTAGGTTCTAACACATCAGCGAAGTCACGATCAGTACTAAACAGAAGCATGATGTCATCAGCAAACAAGAACGTCTTACAAATACTAGAATCTACATACTCATGAAGGTCATTAACATACAATAAGAACAAAAGGGGACCCAAAACAGAGCCCTGCGGGACACCCGAAGTAAGAGAAACAGTACGAGAAGCTGTACCATTCAGATCCACAAATTGTTTTCTATCAGATTTTCTATGATTAAAGCAATTTCCAACGGTATCAGTTAGGTTAACTAGGAGGGAGGTAGTATTATGTCCATAGCGAAAGGCATATTGGGAATCACAAATTTTTTTCTTAGTGAACAAAAGCATTTGATCCTTAATAATATGCTCCACAACCTTAGATAAGGCAGGAAGAATGGAAATTGGTCTTAAATCATCAGGGCTATTAACTCTACCAGACTTAGGGATAGGCACGACTCTAGCTACCTTCCATAAATCAGGAAAAGTAGACTTAGTTAAAATAGTATTAATTAAGTGTATGATTATGTCAGAGATATAGGGATAAACAAGCTTAAGAAATAGGATTGGGATGTTATCAACTCCAGAAGATTTGGATTTCACCTTATGGAAGGCCTATAGTACCTCTACTTCAGTAACACATCGAAAAGAAAACGACCCATTTATATCGTAGAATGTATCAATGTCAACATCAGGAGTTTGGGCGGAAACTGAACTCCGCGCGAAGAATTCATTTATAGTATTTACATCACCTTCAATGTGAGTATCATTTGAATTGCAACACCCAGACCTTCTCAAAAACTTCCAAATGCCGGCCGAATCAAGACCCCCAAACAACTTAGAGTAATACCTCCTTCTTTCTCTTCTAATGACAGACTTTGATCTGTTCCTAAGCTTGCAAAAAACCTTCCATTTAAATTGAGATGGATCAGATTGATAGGCGGAAAAAGCCAGATCACGAAGAGACCTGGCCAACACAACTTCTCTAGTCTTCATCCAAACGTCGTCATTTATTGAGTGAAATACATGCTTTCGAGGAACATACGAGAATAAGGTTTGAATAAGGGAATCAAACAATAAGAATTTGTTATTAACATCAATTTCGTCAAAAATGCATGAGAGATCAAAGTCATTCAGGTAACGCACTATGCCACACCAGTCTATATTTTTAAGGTCACGATACTCAATTAAAGTTAAGGCATTTACCGCAATTAAGTCAAATGATGCAAAGATTAAAGCCTGATGTGAAATAGCTGGGCATTGAGCTTGTCCACACATATTAACCACTAAATTATCACTCACCAGCATATAATCAATTAGTGATGTCGAAAAGAATTGTAGATCAAAGTGAGTAGGCTTCGAAGAATGGCAAACGCGTAAATTAGCTCTAGAACAGAATGAATAAACCAAGTTAGACTTAGCCGTATTAAAGAGGTTGCAATTGAAATCGCCCACGACAATTATATTAGAATAATTTAAGAAAAATTCATAATGGAGTTCTTCAAACTTGTTAAAATCAACAGGAGGGGGCAAATAAACCACACCTAATAAGACTTTATAGCTATCAAAATAAAGTTCCACGAAAAGTGACTCACATTTGTTGAGTACGAATGTTTTATAAACAATTTTAAATTTTAGGTTACTAGATATATACATACCTACACCACCACCTCTAGCACCAACCCGATCATTTCTGCAAAATTTATACCCCGGTATCCCAACTGAACAATTTGACACATTACTGTTAAGCCAAGTTTCAGAGATTCCAACGGCAGTTAGCGAAGAACCACCAATAATATTTTTAAGCTCGTCAAATTTAGAAGACCTGGAGGAAGGCTTTATGCTATTACAGTTTAAATGGCCGATATTAAGCTGCCCATTATAGATACTAAATTCAGATTTAAGATACGAGCCGTCACTAACTACCGGACCAAGATTGTCATTTAACGGCATCGACATAAAACACGGTGGGGAACCAAATGAAATAAAATATAAAAAACAAGAATATCATCTTAACAGAGATTTTTGAGATTTTTATAAACATTTTAATCACACAAGATAACATGATAACAAGGCTGCTAATAAATTAATAAGAAAAAATCAGATACACAAAAAAGCAACTGGCTGACGAAAATAATAGCTTTACTATTAAAATTATTGTTTAGTTGATGGATTATCAAAGATAGTGCATAAAAGATAATCAGCCCCATATATAACAACTAAAAAGGCTTCATAAAGGGTATTTTTAAAACAGATTTCCATACATATTTCTTATTATAACGCCTTTATAAAGCCCAACAAATGAGCTGAAAAGATATGCTAATTGAAAAAATAAGAAGGAAATATATGTATATGTAAATATATAAATCAAGATAAAAAATTTCATGTAAATATATAAATCAAGGTAAAAAATTCCATAAAGAGATAAATAAATCAAACCTAAAAAAAAATTAAAATGAATAAGATACAAATCATTCAGCAACAGCTCAGGTATGTCTAAGAGCTGCACATCCAGCCAGATCATGGACTTCAGTTTCATTGCCATTCAGCATAGTAATTTTAGCCACCAATTTATCAGCATTAAATAATTTATATTTTTTTATAACTTTGTCTTGTAAAAGATCTCTGCAACAGCTATTAAGTTTACTAGCTAGCGGTGAAAAATGGTCATTTAAGAAGACACGATTTTTGATCCTGTGTTTGCTACTACCCTGACCAGCCACATCATCTCCATCATCATCAATTACATCACATTTCCTTAGAGATCGAGTTTTAAAATACTGTTCCATAATTCTATCCCGAAGAAAAATGTCATTGAACTTAACCAGGATAAGATTTTTGTTGTTAATATAGCACACATGATTAATATCATATCTTTCAATATGTAAGTTATAAAATGATCCCATAGCTATAATCACAGCGACCAAATCTTTTAAACCTTTAAAAATTTCGGCCATCAAAAGCAGTGAGATATAAATTTTGACCAAGTTTTTGTTTGGCACAACACCTTTCACTGACATATGCTATACATTATATACATTTGTAATCGTAAGGGTGTCATATAATTTTTAGATAATCTGCTAACTAGTGAGAATTTTAGCGGATAAAACTTCTTGGTTTTAAGATTTTCACATTGGCTTACTCATCTACACTTGCTTGCGTATAAAATTTCTTATACTTTTATGAGCATTACCCCTCCCACTATTTTAAACTCACAATATTGCTGTGAGCAGCGCTTATGATTCATGCTAATTTTCTTCTAAAATATGCTAGACCGAAGTAAATTAGACACAAGGCTAAAATGTTATGGGAGTGATCACGCCCACTTTTTTAGGTGATAGTTTAAAGTATTGTATACGTATAACGTATATGTAAGGATTCACTAAAATGGCTTAAGTTAAAAGCTGTATATTAACAGCCTTATTTATAAAACTTTTTAAGGCTTTATAAAGGGGTTTTAAGACAAATTTTCATAAGAAATTTTTTTTAAAAAGCCTTAATAAGTTTTATAAATAAGGCTGCAAGTTTTCAGGTTCAAACAATAAGAGCGTAGCCCAGCCCATTCTAGTAAAATTTTGTGGTTTTTCAGATTTTTCTAGTTGGTTTCTCACCTAGACCTACTTGTGTATCAAATTTCAGCTCATACTTTCAACTTTTAATGTTTAATTTTTATAGGCGCAGCCCCGCCCCTCTGACTAAAATATCTGGATTTTCAGGGTTTTCTTGTTGTTTTCTGACCTAGACCTACTCGTGTATCAAATTTCAGCTCCTTAGCGCAACTTTAAATTTTTAATATTTTTGGGCGTAACCATGCCCTTTTTTCCAAACTTAAGATTTTTCTCGGCCAGCGTTTATTATTCGTGTCAAGTTTCGTTGCAAACAGATAATAATACATACAGAAATAGTATATCTAAATATGCTAAGCCGTAGTACACGAAAATGAGGTTGAAATTGCATGGGCGTGTCAACGCCCCCTTTTTTAATAAATTTTTTTTGGTTTGCCCTATCGCAGTACGTATATCGAATTTTAATAAAATAGCTTCCATTAAGCGCCCTAGATTTGCTTTTTAATTCTAGCCTATATGGGCGTAGCCCCGCCCTCCTGGCCAAAATTTTCGTGTTTTAAATTTTTTTTGGTTTATTGCCCACCTAGACCTAGTTCTCTAGCAAATTTCAGCGCACTAGCACAAATTTTAATTCTTGTGGGCGTAGCCCCGCCCCTTTGGTTTAAATTTTAGGGTTTTCAGATTTTTCTAGTTCATTGCTCACCTAGAGCTACTTGTGTACTAAATTTGAGATCTCTAGCTATAGCGGAAGTGCTTCATAATATTGATGAGTGAGTCAGTAGGTCAGTGAGTCAGTGAGTATGTCTTAAAATATGCACTTTTTGCACCTCCATATCTCCGGAACCTTTTATTGTAAAACTTTCAATATAAGGTTATATGAATTTATTCTAATTATGATTTAAATTTCATAATTTTACGGTCGCGGGGAACAGAGTTATGAGGGGGGTAAAAACAGCTCGAATGGCTTCCTGTAAATATACACACTGCGTGCATTGGCCGGAACTTGGCCTGGCGCACTGCCGTGCGCCTAGATATCATACATAAACTATTTAAAAAAACCTCAAATATTTTTTGTCTGCCACTGATACACACACACATACAACTACACATTTTGTATAGTCTAATGGATGTGCCAAAATCATTTATCTCCTCGAATGATAATATTACCTCTATTAAGCCTTCTATGTAAAATATGATTCTGAATTTCCAGATCTGATATTTTAGAAGAGATGGTCGACTGAACAAGATTAATCCGTTTATTGCATTCCAAAACATCATTTTTTATTTCATTCAAGGTAGAAGACATTTGCGATTTTATTTCAGCAACAGCATCAGTAAAAGCAGCTTTTATAGTTGTTGAGTCCTCGGTGCTCTTATTAATAAGAGAATCAAATTTTAAGGTTAGGTCACGAACTTTATCGGCAAGGGTTTTGTTGCTGCCAGCATTATCCAAGCAAATGGCACACACAAAAGAGAGGGATCTATTATCCTTAAGTACAGCAATTTCACTATCAGTCACCTGCGTACAAGATGTATGATTCCATTGAGAGCACATCTTGCAAAGGATGCTTCCTTGTTTCCCGATGGATTCATTACAAATACCACATTTGTAAGATTTAGGCGCCATATTTATTGCAGAAAAAAGGCTGATTTGGCAAATGTGTATGAATGTATGTATGCAAGTGTGCAAGCAACACGTGTGTGGATTTATAGGCAGCACACAGAATTAAATCAATACGCAATCACTTAATTTTTGTGAAATTATTTGTCTACAGGGATTCCCAAAAAAAAATGCACAAGAAACGTGTTTCAGAAAATATTTCAATTATTTAGCACAGCACAAGTAAAATAAATAAAATCTTATTAGCAGCCAGAAAAAAAAAAACACAACTACTCAGTCATGGTGTTGCCAGAGCCTTTTTTTTATTATAAAAAAAATAAGAAATAAGTAATATTTTTAAAAACTAAGGCGAAAACAAGCCCTATCTCAACTTGCTTTTTATAAATATTTAAAATTTGATACAAACAATACATTGTATATATAGGGTGTTTTTTTTAGAGGTATAAAGCTTCGAATTGAAATAAAACAAGAAAATCGTTTTAATGTCCATCAATTTGGCTTTATTGGAAGGATAATTTTATGCCATTAATGTTTAAATATGATTTTGGGCATGTGGCCGCCGCGGCTGGCTCGAATAAAGCCAATTCTACAGGTCCAATTTTCAACCACTTTTTCGAGCATATGGGGCCGTATGTTGGCAATAACGCCACGAATGTTGGCTTCCAAGTCCCCTAACGTTTCTGGTTTGTTGGCGTAGACAA
Source organism: Tachina grossa (assembly GCA_949987645.1). Lineage (NCBI taxonomy): Eukaryota > Metazoa > Arthropoda > Insecta > Diptera > Tachinidae > Tachina > Tachina grossa. The sequence goes on along the minus strand of OX465274.1, from coordinate 103,667,486 downwards.
TTGTTTCTTCGGTGCGCACTGTTCGACGTCTCTGCGGATGCGTATTATCACATAGAGTAAACGTAGTGCGAAAACGATCCATGGTTAACCGAATTAATTGCTCTGATGGACGATTATGTCGACCATAAAATGGACGGAGCTTGCGGTAAACTTCGCGAACTGAACCATTATTTTCGAAATAAATTTGCACGATTTGCAAGCGTTGTTCTTTTGTCAACCTGTTCATGATGAAATGGCAAACCAAACTAAATATTAATCACTTGACAGCTGATAAAATGGCCGCCAGTTAAAAAAGTGATGCCAACTTAAAGTTCTATACCTCAATAAAGAACACCCCTTATTAAATTAAACTGAAAGTTTCTTTTATTCACTATTGTTAATACTTGAATTTTTTAACAATTCTGTAAATTTTAATTTCACAGACCGAATTGTGTATTTTACAATAAAATGCAATGTTTTAAATGTTTTGACATATCTACATTACTCTACCTCTTCACCTAACGTGATATTTTGTTGTAAATTGTTTTAACTGAATTGGTAAAACAGATGCACTAACCACAATATTATAACTTGATAAAAGTACAAACTTGAGCAGTCTACATATAACATTAACTTGAATTTAACACTGCAATTACACATGCCACTAGTGGCATGCCAGTGTTGTGTACGTATTATCGAATTGAAATTGTTCGAAAAAGTCGAATCTCTTGCCATTTGCTTTGCTAATTACACATGCCATTGCCACTCCATTTTAAAAATGTCGTCGAAGCGAGCAGGCTCAGTCTAGCTTCCATTTTTACTTTTCCTTTTGTTTATAGAATAGAGTTACCTATTACGTCACAAAGGCACATTCTTGAGGAAACTATTAACACTTATTATTATTATTATTATTTTTATAATATTAGTTCTTTATAATTAACAAACTCCAGTTTTTCATACACAAATCAAGTTATAAATCATAATAACACATTTAACAAGCTAAACTATTAATTTAATTTTCACACTAATCCAATAAATTTGCATCTAATGTTTAACAGGGTAACACTTTACTTCGTTTTGACATTCAATGGCATGTAACTGCCAAATTTTCACTCGCATGCAAATTTTGCTGCCACTGGGGCTGCCATTGCGAAAAATTTGAGTGTGTTAGTGAAAAATCGTGAGTGTATTGAGTTTTTCGAAATGGCATGCCACTATAGTGGCATGTGTAAATGGTATGTAATGTTAAAGTTAGTCATTTTATGTCAGGTTGAGATTGCAAATTAGATTTTGCGCTATAATATATTTGCTAGAGTAGAGCAACTATAACTAACAGTAATAGCGATTTCTTTTCTGAAAAATATGTTGCTTATATGTTTATATAGTGTTTGACATTTCCGCAACTTTAATTAACAAAAATTATAAGATTAAAACGAGAATGGATTAAAGCGTTCAAAGTACATTACAGTTAACTATGTATGTATACTATTGACAGTTGATACATAACATTGTAATATGAATGTATATTACCTTTTTTATTCAGTTAAAGTGATTAAAGTAAATGTACTAATGAAGTTCATAAATTATAATTATTAAACGTTGTAAATAAAGCTGATAAAACACATTTATAACAATATAACATATTTTTCTGAACAGAAATCGCCATGGAATTATTCTGCCAGTGTGATTGCTTGTGTTAAGATATAAAATTGCTCGTGTGGTCATGGGATTAGAAAAGTGTGGCTTTTTAGTGCTTTATTCATTATACAACTATAAATGCGTTGATTTACACGGGCATAATAGTGCTGGCATAACATGCCAGTTTGTGGTTGAGAGAGGCAAAGAGTATGGTTTTGGGGTTGGCATAACTTTTCAACCAGCTTCAACCCCGCATTAGCAGCATAAAACCAATACACACACAACTTAAAAAACAGCAAATGTTAAATGAATACTTAAAACACTAACACACAGCTGTGTATACGAATACATTTTGTGCCAGATGAATTAGTCTAGTGTAATTTGGAAAAGAACAAAAATTATGCGGCTTAAAAATTGTTCTCGTCTAAACTACCTCAATAACAATAATACAACTCTTTGTGAATCAGAGTTGAAAGCATAAAACGATTATAAGACGCCATATTTGGCATTCTTTTATTACAGAGATGCTAAGACCTAAGCCTTATTGGCCATTTTGGGTTTGCCCGATTTTCTCGAAAACAGCTCGACGGATTTTTGGCATGATTCTCTCATTTTGTTCTCCTAAGTGTCCACTTTAAGAATATATGACCCTGTGGCATGACAGTTGAACAGTGCTCCTGGGAAAATTCATCCACGGTTTTTTTTGGCCATTTTGGATTTGCCCGATTTTCTCGAAAACGGCTCGACGGATTTTTGGCACGATTCTCTCATTTTGTTCTCCTAAGTGTCTACTTTAAAATATATGACCCTGTGGCATGACAGTTGAACAGTGCTCCTGGGAAAATTCATCCACGGTTTTTTTTTTGCCATTTTGGATTTGCCCGATTTTCACGAAAACGGCTTGACGGATTCTTCGCACGATTCTCTCATTTTGTTCTCCTAAGTGTCCACTTTAAGAATATATGACCCTTTGGCCTGACAGTTGAACAGTGCTCCTGGGAAAATTTATCCACGGTTTTTTTTGGCCATTTTGGATTTGCCAGATTTTTTCGAAAACGGCTCTACAGATTTTTTGCACGATTCTCTCATTTTGTTCTCCTAAGTGTCCACTTTAAGAATATATGACCCTTTGGCATGACAGTTGAACAGTGCTCCTGCGAAAATTCATCCACGGTTTTTTTTGGCCATTTTGGATTTGCCCGATTTTCTCGAAAACGGCTCGACAGATTTTTGGCACGATTCTCTCATTTTGTTCTTCTAAGTGTCCACTTTAAGAATATATGACCATTTGGCATGACAGTTGAACAGTGCTCCTGGGAAAATTTATCCACGGATTTTTTTGGCCATTTTGGATTTGCCTGATTTTCTCGAAAACAGCTCGACAGATTTTTAGCAGGATTCTCTCATTTTGTTCTCCTAAGTGTCCACTTTAAGAATATATGACCCTTTGGCATGACAGTTGAACAGTGCTCCTGGGAAAATTCATCCACCGTTTTTTTGGCCATTTTGGATTTGCCCGATTTTCACGAAAACGGCTCGACAGATTTTTGGCACGATTCTCTCATTTTGTTCTCCTAAGTGTCCACTTTAAGAATATATTACCCTCTGGCATGACAGTTGAACAGTGCTCCTAGGAAAATTCATCCACGGTTTTTTTTGGCCATTTTGGATTTGCCAGATTTTTTCGAAAACGGCTAGACAGATTTTTGGCACGATTCTCTCATTTTGTTCTCCTAAGTGTCCACTTTAAGAATATATGACCCTTTGGCATGACAGTTGAACAGTGCTCCTGGGAAAATTTGTCCACGGTTTTTTTTTTGCCATTTTGGATTTGCCCGATTTTCTCGAAAACGGCTCGACAGATTTTTGGCACGATTCTCTCATTTTGTTCTCCTAAGTGTCCACTTTAAGAATATATGACCCTTTGGCATGACAGTTGAACAGTGCTCCTGGGAAAATTCATCCACGGTTTTTTTTGGCCATTTTGGATTTGCCCGATTTTCTCGAAAACGGCTCGACAGATTTTTGGCACGATTCTCTCATTTTGTTTTCCTAAGTGTCCACTTTAGGAATATATGACCCTTTGGCATGACAGTTGAACAGTGCTCCTGGGAAAATTTATCCACGGTTTTTTTTTTGGCGATTTTGGATTTGCCCGATTTTCTCGAAAACGGCTCGACAGATTTTTAGCAGGATTCTTTAATTTTGTTCTCCTAAGTGTCCACTTTAAGAATATATGACCCTTTGGCATGACAGTTGAACAGTGCTCCTGGGAAAATTCATCCACGGTTTTTTTGGCCATTTTGGATTTGCCCGATTTTCTCGAAAACAGCTCGACAGATTTTTTGCACGATTATTTCATTTTGTTTTCCTATGTGTCCACTTTAAGAATATATTACCCTCTGGCATGACAGTTGAACAGTGCTCCTGGGAAAATTCATCCACGGTTTTTTTTGGCCATTTTGGATTTGCCCGATTTTCTCGAAAACGGCTCGACGGAGTTTTGGCACGATTCTTTCATTTTGTTCTCCTAAGTGTCCACTTTAAGAATATATGACCCTTTGGCCTGACAAATGAACAGTGCTCCTGGGAAAATTTATCCACGGTTTTTTTGGCCATTTTGGATTTGCCCTATTTTCTCGAAAACGGCTCGACGGATTTTTGGCACGATTCTCTCATTTTGTTCTCCTAAGTGTCTTCTTTAAGAATATATGACCCTGTGGCATGACAGTTGAACAGTGCTCCTGGGAAAATTCATCCACGGTTTTTTTTTGCCATTTTGGATTTGCCCGATTTTCACGAAAACGGCTCGACGGATTCTTGGCAGGATTCTCTCATTTTGTTCTTCTAAGTGTCCACTTTAAGAATATATGACCGTTTGGCCTGACAGTTCAACAGTGCTCCTGGGAAAATTTATCCTCGGTTTTTTGGCCATTTTGGATTTGCCCGATTTTCTCGAAAACGGCTCGACAGATTTTTGGCACGATTCTCTCATTTTGTTCTCCTAAGTGTCCGCTTTAAGAATATATGACCCTTTGGCATGACAGCTGAACAGTGCTCCTGGGAAAATTCATCCACGGTTTTTTTTTGGCCATTTTGGATTTGCCCAATTTTCTCGAAAACGGCTCGACAGATTTTTGGCACGATTCTCTCATTTTGTTCTCCTAAGTGTCCACTTTAAGAATATATGACCCTTTGGCATGACAGTTGAACAGTGCTCCTGGGAAAATTCATCCACGGTTTTTTTTTGCCATTTTGGATTTGCCCGATTTTCTCGAAAACGGCTCGACAGATTTTTGGCACGATTCTCTCATTTTGTTCTCCTAAGTGTCCACTTTAAGAATATATGACCCTTTGGCCTGACAGTTCAACAGTGCTCCTGGGAAAATTTATCCTCGGTTTTTTTGGCCATTTTGGATTTGCCCGATTTTCTCGAAAACCGCTCGACAGATTTTTGGCACGATTCTCTCATTTTGTTCTCCTAAGTGTCCACTTTAAGAATATATGACCCTTTGGCATGACAGTTGAACAGTGCTCCTGGGAAAATTCATCCACGGTTTTTTTTGGCCATTTTGGATTTGCCCGATTTTCTCGAAAACGGCTCGACAGATTTTTGGCACGATTCTCTCATTTTGTTTTCCTAAGTGTCCACTTTAGGAATATATGACCCTTTGGCATGACAGTTGAACAGTGCTCCTGGGAAAATTTATCCACGGTTTTTTTTTTGGCGATTTTGGATTTGCCCGATTTTCTCGAAAACGGCTCGACAGATTTTTAGCAGGATTCTTTAATTTTGTTCTCCTAAGTGTCCACTTTAAGAATATATGACCCTTTGGCATGACAGTTGAACAGTGCTCCTGGGAAAATTCATGCACGGTTTTTTTTGGCCATTTTAAATTTGCCCGATTTTCTCGAAAACGGCTCGACAGATTTTTTGCACGATTATTTCATTTTGTTCTCCTAAGTGTCCACTTTAAGAATATATTACCCTCTGGCATGACAGTTGAACAGTGCTCCTGGGAAAATTCATCCACGGTTTTTTTTTGGCCATTTTGGATTTGCCCGATTTTCTCGAAAACGGCTCAACGGATTTTTGGCACGATTCTTTCATTTTGTTCTCCTAAGTGTCCACTTTAAGAATATATGACCCTCTGGCATGCCAGTTGAACAGTGCTCCTGGGAAAATTTATCCACGGTTTTTTTGGCCATTTTGGATTTGCCCGATTTTCTCGAAAACGGCTCGACAGATTTTTGGCACGATTCTCTCATTTTGTTCTCCTAAGTGTCCAATTTAAGAATGTATGACCCTTTGGCATGACAGTTGAACAGTGCTCCTGGGAAAATTCATCCACGGTTTTTTTTGGCCATTTTGGATACTTTTTCAATTGGGTACTCGATACTACTCAATACTTTGTATATGTATGTATATGGGAAGTTAAAAATTATTATTTATATTATTTTATTGATAATGCAATATGAAAAACAAGGATAAAATACAAGTATATTTAAATTAATTTATAACAATTGAAACTAAATAAGTTTGAAGATTAGTTTTTGCACATAAAAAATTTTTAACGTACTCTTACACTGCTAGTGCATTAATCTCTTAAATTATTATCTAAATATTTTTTAATAAACATTTATTTCTCACAATTGATGTTATTACTTAGTCATTGTTGAAATGTAGAAATAAAATTTTACCGACATTGAAAGAATTTAAAATATTTTTCATGTTTGTGAGGACCTGAATTGATGGTTATATTGTATCAAGTGCCTTCCTTCCACTATTCTAAAGGGTCACTTTTTCTGTCCAATAGTTTTTGTTAATGACTGAAGTAGTTCAATAATGCATTTTGTAGTACTTTTATTAGCGGCTGTTCTCGTATCAAAATAATGCCTAACAGAATTGGTATTTGTTACACTAACTCCATGAGGTTCAGAGTCATATTTGTTTGTATCAAACTCACAGAAATGTATAATTCTGATAAAATACGTCAGACTTTCACTTGAATACTACAAAATGCAACCCTGAAAGTATTGAGTAGTTACTTTTGTGTATTGAGTACCGGCAAAAACTCCGGGTATTGAGTACTCAGTACTCAAATACTCAATACTTTTATAACACTAATTCGCATCTCCCAACTGAAGGTGTGTTCAAAGTGATAATGCGTTATGAAATTTTAAATGCGTTTTTCTCAAAACTTCATTTTCACACACTAGGTCCCTTTTCTCGGAGAAGATCACATAAACATTCTATTAGAAATTATTGTGTCATCCATTGCGATCTGAAATTTTTCTTTAAACGAACGCTAAATTGTATTTTTTTAATAAAAAGTTCAAAAATTTTACACATTTTCCAGAAAAGAAAACTCCATAAAATGATGACTATTTTTTAACCATTTATTGTATTTAATTGACTTAGTCTTACGAATTAATTCTAAGACTAAAGGTTTAAGGAGCGCTAGCTGCCATGGCTATCGGCTCTGTTTAACTAATACTTCATATTCATAGTGTGTTGTTTACCTAAAATTCTTAATATGAGCAAATAACGGTAACCCTATCAAACTATTAACCCTGCAAGAAATGAATGACCGAAACTAACCCAAAAGTGATTTTTTCACTAACACAATTACAACGATTTTATATTGAAATCAACAGTGACAGTCAATTGCTGTAGCTGCTCTACTCTTAACATGTATGTACATATGCCAAAAATAAAAAAATCGAATTTTATTGTAAAATATACAACTCGGTCTGTGAAACTAAAATTAATATAAGAATGAAAAAAGTTAAGTAAAAATCAACAGTGTATAAAAGAAATTTCAAAAGTTTAATTAAATATATATATATATATATATATATATATATATATATATATATATATATATATATATATATATATATATATATATATATATATGTACACATGTATTTCTTTATCAAATTTTAGATACGTAAATATAAAAATAAAAGTGCATTGCAGATTGAAGGAAGCGTGAAGAGGCTGGACCACCTACATTATTTTGTGCTTTTATATCATTTTAAGTATTTTAATTATACATATCTTTATTTTTCTATAATAAAAAACAATTAAAACAATATGAAAATCATGTTTATTAATGTAATTATGTAGGTTTAACTAGTTTGCAATGACGGTTTTATACATCAAGTGTGATCAGTCAGACGTGACTAACACATGCATCATCAATGACAAGTAAAAATACGGCAGAGTAAGCAGGTCAGATATATATGTTCCATAGTAGACATTTTTAATTAGTTAGACAAAGATGCAAAATCACACGTACACAAAAGTTTACATCACTTTTTCCACAATGGCCTTAACAAACTGATAGAAACTTAGATAGATAAAGCCATCACGACTCCCAGTCAAATGACCGGTCATTTGACTGGTTGCAGCAGGTTTACGGTTTTAGATTGCAATATTTTTTAAATGAGAGTGTGCATAGAGAACATGTTGGCTTAGTTTTTTTTTTTGTAAGATTCTATTTAGTTTGTGGACATGGAGGTGTATTTTAGAAAGAAAGAAATTATGTAAGCTTGTTTAAATCTATTTATGTTTTTGTTGTTAGTTTTGTTTTAGTTTGATTTTTCTTTTTTTCATATGTTTAAAGAGTTTGAAAAGATGAATAAAATATATAATTTATGAGCAATGAACTTATTTGAAGGTTGGAGAAATTGAAGTGTTAGATATTTATGATTCTCAAAGGGAATTAGAGATGCGTGATCATGGGAGGCAACGTTATATTCATGCGTATGTTTTTGTGTGTTTTTACAATTACTTGAGCGGTGGCAGATTGGTACGTATAAAAAAGCAGGCGTGTAATGCTGAGTATACATCTGGCATTTCCTGCGTTCTCAATTTGTGGTGTCATTTTTAAAATGCGTTCAACGTCTTTAACAATCAGGGCTAAATAAAATTCCACGTGAAATTTTTCCCTTTTCCAATTAGAATTTTTTGTTTTCCCTATTACTTGCTATTAGTTGGAATTGTTCCCCGTGAAAAATTTCACGTGGAATTTTATTCATGACAGCCCTGATTATGTTTTTTTATATGGAAAGTAATGTCACACAACAAAAAATAACGGAAATGACAAGGTTGTCAATGGTACACACTGTTGCAATATCACAAAATGTCAAAGTGTATACTCGGCATTAGTTTTTTGTAATATTCTTTTGGACTGGTGGACATGGAAGGAAATTTTAGAAAGAAATTATGTATGCTGGTGAGATATCAACGTTTCTTTGTTGGTTTTATTTAGTTTTGTTTTTATTTATTTTTTGTTTTATGTGCAAAGAGGCTGACATTTGTCTCTGTCTATAGAACAAACCATACATATGTATGTACATTAGAGTTAGTCAAAATCGGTTATCAAAATCGTAATCTCCGACGAATTCTAAGAAGGTTTGCCCAAGGAACCTTGGATCTAAAATCAAAATCGAGCTTCCCATTTTTAACGAGAAACTTTTCCTTAAGTATTTTATATTTTGATAAAATTTTATTGAGTCTTTTAAAGGGGCCCGCGAAAAATCAAAATTTTTTTGATTTTGAAATGAACTCTTACTGCTGACTGTTTCTCAAATGAACAAAAAATGAATTTATTCATTTTTCTGATGTATTTTTTTTTAATTTGACGCTTTACTGAAAACAAGAAAGTAAACTAAGTTTTGAAAAACAAATATGTAAAGAAAATACGTTTTTTCTTAATTTCTTGAATTCTACCAATAATTTTTTTTCTCAAACGCATGTTTTTTATGAATTTTAATTTTAAATGATGATTGATAAGTTTGTGATAAAATATCAATCACACACGTATACCAATGTTTCATCGGCAATAGCTGCAAGCAGTATGTGTCTATGGGCCGCTTAAGAAACTTGACAAAACTGATTATGTTTCGGCTTGTTAGAAAGGAAATTTCATGAGCTTTGAAAAGCTGTTTAGATAGCTAAACAATTTTGATGTTTAGGTTAATTTTAAAAAAAATTTACTGAAATTCGACATTAAATTATGGAAAAATGCAAAACTTGTCATTAAATGGTACACGAAAAATTTAAAGAACGTTGTGATCCTTAAAAATAGTTTAGTTGCTTATCAAATGTTGGGATGGAAAATGTACTTTTTTTTAGCACGATTTGAAAGTAAAAAATACCATAGTACCCCAATGAACAAGTAAGCACTATTGAAAAATACTTCCTATGTTATTATATGCCACAAATGGAACAAACCGAAGTGTTGAATGTATGATTATCACATTTCGAGCGCTGCTTGATGCAGAAATTGTGAATTCTTCAAGAAACAACAACATATGTATGTATGTAAATTTTGGTCGGCTGTACTTGAAATGAAAAATGAAGTAAATAAACTGATGTTTCCTGATATTTAAATAAAATGCTAGAGGAATATTACCTGTTCAACATTCATCTGAAAAAAAAGAAATGGTGTTTTCGTAGCAAAATATAACAAAACCCAAAGAGAGAAGCGGACTGTTTATTTCGACTATCTTCAATCGATTCAAAACAAAGTAAAGAAAAGTATATCCCAAATGTTACTTCTATATTCGGATCTTTAGTGTACCTTCTGAAATTAAGCATTGATATTATTGAAAATTAATCTGAATTGATAATAAAAATTAAGAATACTCGTATTATAATATATGAACTTCAAAGTGCCTCTTTGTTAATTGTTTAGTTTTTACTCACATACACATACACGTTTAAATGAATTTTACATACGTAATTTAATTTATTAAAAAAAAATAGAGAATTTGCTACAATCATACTCAAAAAAATTTTTTTTTTCAAAGTTAGCACAATTTGTACATAAATCTAAATCCCTTATTTAAATAGAGTTTTAAAAATCTCTCACTTGATATGGAATAAACTGTATTTTTGCTGATAAGTTTTTTTAATATAATTTTTTCTGCATTTCATGAGTGACTTTTTAAAAACTCTATTTAAATGTAAATATTTTATAAACATCTAAATTATTTTTAAAGATCACAACGTTCTCCTTCCAAACAAGGCGAAAAATAATCACTTTTTCAAGTTTCTTAGAAAATTCTAGCAAATTAAAAAAAATACTTAAGGAAAAGTTTCTCGTTAAAAATGGGAAGCTCGATTTTGGTTTAAGGCCCATGGTTGTTCCTTTTTAGAATTCGTCGTAGATTACGATTTTAACAACCGCTTGGTCGAGAAAAAAATTGCCCACTCTAATGTACATACTTACATACATAAGTATATACAAATAAATTAATGAAAATCAGTTTTGTATATTTTTTAATCTACATATTTATTAAAAAAAAAATACGTAAATAGATGTATGTTGTAACAATGTAAGAATAGAATATTAAAATACATTTTTAGTTATTTTCCTGATAAAGTAAATATGAATTTCTTAGATAGTTTGTATGTAACGATTAACTGCCTGTCTCACGATGACACTCGCAAACGTTCGAATGACAACTTATATTGAAGACAACAACAAATTTTCTAATGTTATTGTGTTTCCAATACAAGTTGTCGAGCGAACGTTTGCGAGTGACATCGTGGGACAGGCAGTAAATTTTGTTTTGTTGTAATCTCGTCGGTGTGAAAGCACAAAAGCCCGTTTTCTAATAGCTCAAGCTATTATGTAAAGGCATTTTGTGATAGCTCTTCTGTAAAAGCTCTTACATTGCACATATGGCTTGAAAGTAATTCGTCAGGAAGCTTGTCTGGTTTTCAGATCAGCTTATCAGGTATTATATCAGGGCCCTATTCCACAAAACAACTTATCAACTTTTCACTTTGCATTTATCAAATTTTTCGACAATTTGCAGAACTTTTGGTTCCTCAGAACTGTAAAATTTGATGCGTGAAAAGTTGAAATTGATAAATGTAATTTTCAAAGCCCTTGCAATTTTTATGCTCACTTCGCAATTTCTGTTCCACGTAAGTACGTTCTCTCTTGTAAAGTACAAAGTTAATATTGAAAAGTGTAATTTGCAAGGACATTGCAAAAAACTATGCTTTTTCGTTCCACAATAACTGTAAATTCTATTTTTGCAAAGCAAATTTTGATAAGTTTGTTAACAATTTGCAAGGTAAACGATCTCTTTGCAAATTAACAAAATAAAATTCATTGATAAATCTTCGATTATTTTCAAACATAATAATCATAACAATACAACACAGAAAAAAATTATTTGTAAATACAATTAATTTTTTTGTTATATCAATTAAATAGTTAATTGATTTTGAACCTACAATGGTTTTTGTAAATACAATTAACGAAATTGTAAGTTAAAGGAAAATCTGAAAAATATTTTCAATTAAATATATCAACAAATAGATTGTTGAAATTTATTTATTTTTTCAACATTTATTTTTGTTATACTTCAAAGTTATTTCAATTAAAGTTATTGTTATATTAACAATGTAAATTGTTGAGTTTCCTTATCATAATTGTTATATTAACAATGCTTTTTTATACACAATCCCAATCCTCGAAACGATTTTTGCTTGTCTGCGAAAAACACTAAATGTCTTGGGCGGTGTTGAACCTGAAGCTGAAAACTGACTCACTTACCTCTCAGCTAAAGAGCAACACTTTATTAAATACGCAAATGATGAATACACACAAAATATTATTTCTTGTTTCTTCTACATGTGCGCATTCCGTTATGATGTAATTTAACAAATAATTTTGTTGAGTAATTTAATTGACTACAATCATTTAAATTTGTTATATCAACAAGGGTGATTGTTAATTTTTAAATTGAAAATTAACTATTTGTTTTGTTGGTTGCATTTCGATGATATTTTTTTCTGTGAATGTCACATTGCGTTCGTATGTACAAGATATGGAAAAAAAGAAAAAAAAATATTTGAGCTTTAAATTACATATGTATATTATTATATTATATTTGTATAAACTTGTTTTAAGCGTTATTATATACATATTCTATTAAAGATAGTAAAACCAATTTAGAATAACACATTGAAAACGTTAAGTTCAAAATTTGGATTGGGCTTTTTTAAAACTTCCTCACAAGCAGCCTATTTATCTAATAATTAGATTCTAATTTATTAACCTTCAAATTGAAATGTAAACTTTAATATGTTCTAACCGCCATCGTTCAATCGTTAATAAAATTTAAAATAAATATAAAATGTATTTTATTTTAAGTTTTTCATACAAAGTTTTCTAAAACTGGATTTCAAATACATTTTATTTTTTATGAATATGGATGCATACATATAGAATAATTTTATAAAAAAAATTATTTTGTTGGTTTGAAAACTAGCAAATAAATTATATTTTTAATCACATGAAACACTGCAATTTTTTTCATTTTTATTTTGCGGCTAATTTTAAGAAGTTCTATTAAGGAATGCAAAGTGAAAAGCTATAAGACAGAAATGCAAAGATGCTTAAATGTTTTCAGGAACACTTTGCACACTCAATTTGCAGGAGAACGCAAAGATTTTTGCACCATAGCCTAGAGCTGCAAAACTATCGATAGTCGCTCCACTCGATAGTTTCGATAGTTTTATGCAAAACTATCGATAGTATCGAATAGTTTTATAAAAGTTGCCACATAAACTACATTTGACTCGAAAAAAATCCAGAGTCCTCAACATTTTCATTAGTATATAAAAATATATCAAGCCTTTTTTTCGATTTTATCGTAAGCGGCATATTATCGAAAATATACTTTTTTATTGAGCTTGAAATTTTATGGGCCTACCCATGGTTTAGAATTATCAAAATGCGAAAATTGTTGATAACTTTTAAGACACTAACTGTAAAGTTTTATCGTAAGAGACGATTGGCGGCCGTCGCGATGTCAGTACCACCAAAATTTATCTTTGTGTCGACGATGTTGAATTTATTAAGATACTTGTGACTACTATTTATCGAATAACACTTTGATTTATAAATAAATTCATATACATACATATGTATTTAAGTACTTATGTATACAGAAGCAGGGATGCGTTGTCATATTTACAAATTGTACTAACTTTCAAAAAAAATTTAATTTTTTCAGTACGATTGTACCTAATTCTTTATTTATATTTTTTTAATACTTGTACTTTTTAACTAACTAATAATCAATTAACAAAACGCCAGAAGGTGCACAAAGAATATTAGTTGCTGGGATCTGAATATAAAAGTAACATTTACGATATACTACGTTTATAACCATTTTTTATTCGATTGTTCACAGTCGATGCAAATAGTCGGCTTCTCCCCTTGGTACGAAAATAAAATTTCCACATTTGCAGATGAATTTGGAATAAATAACATTCGTCCAGCAATTCTTTAAGTACCGGAAAACATCGTTTGATTTATTTAATTTTCTAATACCTTCGAGCTAAAGATTAACCCCCTTGTGCAAAAAAATAAGTGAACGTTAAAACCGGTTTTTCTATGGAAATTTTTTTTAATGTACAATTCAAGCACGCATTATTTTTTGCATAAGGGGGTTAATATATTTTAATGCTATTTTTGGCATGTAATATAATATAAAGAGGTTCCAGTAGTGCTAAATGGGTCATTGCGGTGCTACGGTACATTTGGCATTCAAATAGCGCTAATATTATACAATTGTACCAACTTTTCCATCGCTGTACAAAAGCTTAAATCAACTACGGATAATTTGCTTCAAAGCTGCCGGCTACTGTTTACTGACTTCGATTAATTTTACTCTTTTAATTACTTGTTTTTTTTGCCGATAGTATCGATAGTGGAAAAAACTATCGATATTTCATTTACAACAAAACTATCGATACTATCGATAGTTTTGCAGCTCTACCATAGCCCGCTTGACGAAAGAGTACACAGGACAACCTCTGTAGTTAGCACAATTACTGCATTTTTTTCTGCTTTATCTTTTGGTTTAGTACAACTAGCAGTACCGTGCAATTCACCGCAAATAACACAAACTGTAGGTAATTTGCAGTAAGTTTTTGTGGAGACCATATTCTTGGCAATTATGGCACTGTACGGGACCTGATCGCTTGTGTGGCTCTTCAACTGTGATTTTTCGATATAAGAGGTATTTTAGGTTATAAATTGGATGTGTCTCGTTTTTTTTAACTCTATATCATTCGGATCCAGTTGAACACGAAATAGAGGCTGGGGGATTTTCTCCCTATTGATTCTATTAGCAACATTTTTTACCTTAAATCATTGTATGATGAGTGCATCTTTTACTTCTTCAGGATTAACATAAGAATCAATGCCCTTCAATACGATTTGCATACCTTTAGCACTCTTAAGCTGGTACGTATAAAAACTTGTTTTATTTTTTTCGAATTCTGTTACTATTTTGCGGAAATCTTTTTCTTCGTATATTTGAATTTTAGTTTCGTCCATGTAACATTGACGCTTTAACTTTAACAAACGTTTTTGCATAAGGGGGTAAATCTTTTATACTTATAGTGTTTTCACACTGACATGGTTTTAATAATAGTTGGTTTTAAAGTTAGAACCAACTGTTAACCAGGTTGGTTTTACCATACAAATTGTTTTTGTTAAAACCAAATTAAAACCATTTTTGAATTGGTTTTATAAAATGCAACCTTGTTTTTGCTGTGATAAGTTCAGTGCTGCTAAGTTAAAATGACCGACAGCAGCTGATAATGTTATACCAGTGAATAACAATAGATGGCGCTTGAAAAATTTTCAACTTAAAAATGGATGCAGCAGCAACAATAATCAAAAAATTATGGGAAAAAAGAGTTTTGGAAGGAAAACCACGAAAATATTTTAAATTCAATTGTGGAAAGTGAAAATAGACAATATGACTGACATTGATCTGCCTATAAAAAAGGTTTATCTTATAATGTATTTGTGCATTTTTATATTATTAACAATATTTCCAAGCACTTCTTCATTCAGTATAAGAAGTTCCATAATTTAAAAAAAATTTATTTACAAAATATAAAATAATTTCCATTTTAGAGTGCATTGTGAAATATCTCATTTTTTCATACAAACAAAAACAGTTGAACAGTATGTCCAAGAAGTGTTATTAAAAAGCAGAAAAAATGCAACAACAAATAAACGCATTTCGGCAGGGGATTTATTTTATTTTGAGCAAAGTTATTAGACAGCCTGTGAGTTAAAACCTGAATTTAACAAACTTGCAGTGTGAAAGCAAAATCAGCTGTTTGTGGTCTTAACTTTAAAACCAGGGGTCGAATCGTCACATCCGTGAACGTACAACTCGTCACGTAAAAACACCATTTTTGGATTATGACACGTGAACGTACTGAAATACTATTCAATTTATACGATTGACGTATTACTTGATTTGTTTTCGTACGATTACCGATACGATCACGGATGTAACGATTTGAGCACAGGTTTTAACTTTCAGTGTGAAAACACTTAGCAACACAAGCCGAAATTTAATCGATCACACGAATATTTGTTTCCAAGGAGAATTTAAAAAACACTATCATGTTATTACATTTGTTTGAAGATTCATATCGCACATTCAGTTCAATAGTGACATAACTCAAAAAACTAATTAAAATAACTAACTAACTAAAATAACAATGCAGAATAATAATGCATTTCGTGTTTTATCTTGGATACACATTTCATATCAATAGCTTTTACTATCACCTCCTGAGAGAAGAATATTTGTTCATGCCTTCATTGAGTTCTATGTAAATTGAAAACTTTACACGTGTTTTCTGCAAAACTAGTTTTTTGAGTTATGACACTATTGAACTGGATGTGCGATATGTACATATGCATGTATGTATGTAAGTAAAAATATCAAACAAAACTTTAAGACAAAATTGAGATGTCCAGCAGAAGCATGCACAAAAAATTTATCAGAGCTATCATGAATAAAATTCCGCGTGAAATTTCTCCCTTTTCCAATTACAATTTTTGGTTTTCCCTATTAATTGCTATTAGTTCGAATTGTTCCCCGGGAAAAATTTCACGCGGAATTTTATTCATGATTGCCCTGTATATGTACATACATAGTTCCATATCAAGCACGTGACAAAATATTTTATGTAAACAAATAGCGAAAAAATTTGAGAGACGCATGTTTACATTGACAACATCTACCATCAAAAAGACAACACGTTCTGCATAGGTTTTGTTAAGGAAATTATAAAAAATAGATTTTGATGTAAAATTAATAATTGGAGTAGTTGTTGCTTTGCAAGAACAAACCCAATTAAAGTGCAGTACATGAAAATTATAAAAGATTTGCAAGAATAAGATGAAGATTTTTTTAAATCATATGTACTATGTATATACGTAAGTCGTTTTTTCTTAGTTTTCGACCAGCGTTGCCACTTGTGAAAAAAGAAATTACAAAGCCGCAAATCTAAAATAATTCAAAACCAATGAAATAGTGCAAAAATAATCTAAGAAAAAATTTTTATTTTCTTATTAGTTTTTTTAGTACATTGAAATTTAATACGAGCTAATTTTTTAATATTTAAAAAACGTACAATGGATAATATAAAAAAAAATTCACTAATTCGTAAATATTTACATCAACGAAGAATAATTTACCACTTTCCTCTTAACATTTTGTCTAAATTTCATTAAATATTCTTTAAACCAGGCGTTTGAGAAGAGGGTTATCAACATTTTCTTTTCTTAATTTAAACTAATTTAACTAGAAGTACTAAGCGATACTTATATACTCTTTTGTTGTTTCCAATTTATTTTTATAGTTTTAAGCTAAAAATTTGCACCACAATTTTGACGCTACTGTATTAGGTGATAACTCATTTTTAATTAATTTTAATTAAGATCAGTTTACTTTAAAAAAAAATCTCTCAACAGAGGCGTTTAGGAATGGTAATACCATAACTTTTAAATTTGGAAAGAAAATATCGCCAGCACAAATTTTACTTTGAGGAATTTTAGACCAATAAATTTCAAAACATCGAATTTATCTTTATGGTCTAAAAGTGCATATTCACGGAACTCATTGTCTAATTTTTGATAATCTAGCTTAACAAATAGAAATCGAATTTTATTTCAATGATTGTGCAAGTTCTGATTATACTACATCAATAAAAATTATAAAGGTCATCATGAAAGTTGATTTTTTTTTAATTTGTGTTGTGCCTCGGAACAGTATTTTAAGCAGCTAAATTAATATAAATTCCACTTTTGCTAACAAGTTGCTCGTTTTTATCGATAAACTAAAAATTAACAGCCTTATTTATAAAACTTAAAAAGTCTTTATAAAGGTTTTTTAAAACAAATTTTCTTACAAAATTTTTCTTTAAACGTCTTTATAAAGCCTTTTTAAGTTTTATAAATTAAGCTGTAAAAAAATAAGCCTTTTGTAATAAAAAAAAAAATTGGCACAGCTTTGATTACTTCAGCTTTTAATTTGTATAAAAGGAGGGATTAGCTCCAAGAGAATATGAAAGAAACTGCAAATAATATTTTGTAGATGTTTCATATAAAGTAGAAAGAATTGATTCAGTTATTTTTGAATGATCTATAAAAACTTGCAATCTTCAATAAGGCATGAACTTTCGTCTGTAGAATGTTGTAGTACATAACTCGATTTTGTCTTTAGTAAACTCATGCTGTTATCGCTTTATAACATATACTCGTACTTAAATATAAATGCCATTAAAGTCAAATAGTGCAAAATTACACAAAAAGTTTATGGTGGAAAAATACTGCGAAAATATATAAATAGTACAGATTTTGCAATATTACACAGAAAGTGACAACGTTGTTTTTGACACAACAATGTAATTTTGTTAGTGATGGCACTAAAATTAACGAAAGATGTTAGATGAAACAAAATGAGATATGAACATCTTTTAAATATGTAGAAAGATGTTGGTTTTTAGTACTGTGTATTTCTTATGGGAAGATGTTAACATTTTCGCAAACTGATGGTAGATGTTAAATGTGCGTCAGTGTAAAAACCCCATAACGGTTTCCAAGTTAATTGACTTGAAATTTTTTTTTGTAATCTTTTGGCCTGAATTTTATTAATCGTTAGTACATAACTTCTTTGTTACTTGGCAAAAATTAGTTGATTTTGTTGTTTTTGAAAGAAAACTTCATTATAATTCATATGAAAAAAAATTTTTTTTTTGATATTTCAAAAATTGTAGCAGGGAATAATTTTTAAATTTGGATTTTTGAAAATTATGAGAAAATTTTTGTATATTTTGTGAAAAAAGTATTCTTATTTTTTTTTGGAATATTTAAAAAAATTGTTGAGTACTTATTAAAAACTTTGATTGTTTCTGAGAGAGAAGGAATGTAGAAAGACTGTGAATTAAATTTTAGAAATTCTTGATGGTGCACCTTCAGCATTGGTCGAAAATAAACATTTTTTTTCAAAAAATTTAATTTTTGGATGTGGCAAAAAAATTGTACGCTCTTTTTTTTTTGTTTTTTTTTATTATAAATAAACTTGTAAGAATCAGGAGAGGAGATTTCCTAAAAATTCTAAAATTTTTCTAACGCAATTTTTCCCAATAAATTTTTTTTTAATTATATAATGGGAAACATTTTAATTTAATTCAATAGTATACATTTAGCTTTGCAAACCGAAAAGAAAAATTATTCTCATATCTTCAATACTTTTCGAAATATTCAAACCCAATTTTGATTACAAAATTAAATTTTCTACATTTTTTTATTTTTTCCTAAATAGTAGTTAGGTAATGTATGCGCCAGTAAAACTAAAATTGTCAAATTTGGGTAATTAAAATCGAAATTTTATAATTTATGAGAAAATTTGGGTAATTAAAGTCAATGGTGTGAAGTAACGAGGGTTATCGATGGTTTGTACATACCCTGCAGAAAGTGCGAATAGTGAAATTGTGGCGATTTACTAGTGACGTTGTCAGTAGCACTACTGATCAGGTGTACCCCAGCCAATGGTATCATCTATTGACATTTAACATTAGCTTGTCATTGAAAATCCACCACTAGACTATAGCACTACTGACTTAGTACTGGAGACATTGGCACCAAAGATTCACTAGTAAATTTTAGGGGCTTTAGTCTACAATATCGATATATCACTCTCGTTGCCAATAGTAAACTTATAGTGATTTTCTAGTGACATTGTCAATAGTGCTACTGACTAGGTGTACCCCAGCCAATGCAAATGCCTATTGACAAATAACATAGGGTTGTCATTCAAAATGTATCAGTAGACTTTAGCAGTATTGAGAAGGTAGTTCTTTTACGACTATATGGAGATATTTGAACCGAAGATTCACTCGTAGATTTTAGTGACTTTATCTTAACTCTTTATTTTTTTCTTAGTTTTGCAGCCTTTAAACAACAACATGTAATTTTTTCTTGGAGATCTTTCTGAGTAAATCAATCACAGGGCTGCCAACTACAACAAAATACATAAATTTTTTGCAAAAAAATTATAAATTTTACATGTGATACAGACTTGGTAACTTTTGCGAAGGGACTACTACGTCATCAAACGGTAAATCATGCGCAAGGCGTAATCTTTATTTTATCATTCTTGCATGTATGTATATTATTACACAAAAATAAAACCAAAGAAAATACAATTTGCTCTCGCGAGAAAATAGCAAGTAAGTAAACGCTATTCATTTGCCACTAGGTAAATAGGAGAGTATACAAGGAATGAGAATATAAGAAAACAAAAGAAATAAAGTAAATAAGTAAATCCGAACGCTATTTATTCGCCGTTAGGTCAATATAAAGAATAAAAATATAATACAAAAGAAATAACATAAAACAAAACGCTATTTATTAGCCTTTAAATTAATATATATATATATATATATATATATATATATATATATATTTATATTTCTTATAATTAATTTACATTTTTTTAAAGTTGATGCGACGTTAGTTAGTCAACGTTAGAAATTTTGAAGGTATACAATATTTTCTAACCATAGCATTTTTTCTTCACATTCTACATTTATTTTGGAAATCTTGCATTGGCTTTAAAAATGTATAAACATTTTTAAATGAACTGATCCGGCACTCCAGCTTAGGTACTGATAGTTTTCTTGTTAGCCAACTTACTTTTTGTTTTATTTTTTATTGATAAACATTTAAAATCAAAAGGGAGTTTTATATTAAAATTATCATTTTCATAATTGTTGAAAACAATCGCTACTTCTTTTGCGACGAAATCATTTGAATTACTTTTGCAACCTTACTCGTTTATAAAAATTATGTTTTTTTATATTGCTTAATTTATAACGGTTGTATTCAAAAAGCTCTTAATTTTGGTTTAGTAAGGAAATTTGTTAATAAGCGCATTAGGCCTAATAAAGTCTATTAAAAAATTTGTATTTAAAAACCGCTTATTAAATAATAAATGATTTAAGAAAATTTCAAATTTAAAACTGGCAATACTACTTCATACAAATGTCATATAAGTTCTAATGATGGAAAATGTTGAATACTTTTTTAATGATAACCAAATCTGTTAATTCGTTTTGTTGCTGAAATACTAAAAAAAATGTATTTAAACCACAAAAGATGTTTTCTGCTTCCTTATTTTTGCGAAACATATTACAAAAAATGCAGTTGTTCAATATTATTTCAACACATCTTCATACCAAAGTGATTAAAAACGAATCCAAACTACTCGGTTAACCTCTTTTATTTGTTTTGTTTTTTTTCACATCACAATTGCGGAATATTATATTGTAAAGCATTTCTGGCCATTATTGTGCTTATTAAAATTTTTGCGAAAAATTGAAAAAAACAGGATAGGAAGAGAATAAGATCACAAAATTGGATCGAGGAAGACAAGGTACAAGCATAATTTAACACGTTCATTTATTACATTTCCTTTATTTTTCATATCTGTGCCTTTCAGATTCTTCTCCAGGAGCTCATAAAAAATAATGTCAAGCAGATTGAAAATAAAAATACAGATGCCAATACAAACAATGCCAAAAAAAAGCTTGGCTAGATGTGGAAGAAAAGTAAGTATTAAATTATTTATTACATTATGTACAAATTGTGTAATGGTATTGTATTTACCAGGTTTAATAGTTTATGTATGGGTGGCCAATTAAAAACACAGTGGTTAGTAACTAAAGTGCAAGCACGAAAGGGAGTTGCTACCCATCGCAGGGAAATGCTGAAGCAGTGATTGGAAATGTGGCAAAATTGTGCCATTTTTGGCACTATTGGATGTTGCCAGTCACTGTGGCACTCTCGCTCCTTTTTTGGAACTTCTTGGCCATTAAATATGGAAGCGTTTCTTATTGCAATAACAATTACTCTTCTAGTACTTTTTACGTTTTTAAGTAATGAAAAAATAGTAGGATTTGAGGTTGACAACTGTTCGGATATGATAGTTAAAAGTAACGGTTTGCCCAGAGACATTGACGATCTATTAAAATGAATATATAAATTTGTTTGTAACAGCTCATTGTCGTAGAGATGATTTTATAAATTTTTAGAAATATTTCAACTCTGAAATTTATGAAATTCTTAGGTATTCCCCAAACCGTTGATTGCCTCGTCAAGTTGTTGCAGATAGACTTTTTGAAGAGTGGGATCCCTTGAAATATTTCTTCATATTATAAAATTTGCAGTCATAATGCAATGATAAAACTTTATTCATATTAAATAGTTTAACGGATAATATAAGCAAAATATATTTATATTTTTATCTTATGTCCTTGAAAAAGTAAATTATCGAAATGCAATCTAAAAATGTGAGACTACATTTATGTCGAAAGTTTTTGAGCAAAAAATATATTGATAATCCTCATGTTGACAATATAGATCGAAATTCTCACCATCTTCCAACGGAAGAAAATTATTGCGGTACTGAAATTGAACTATTAATAGGCAAAAAAATAATTTTTCCAGCATAAAATTGTAGAATTCAAAAATGAAATTAAAGTCTTCTTATATTTCTTTTGTGTCGTGTTTGAAAAGTAAATATAGCTTCAAGGACTATTATTTGAATTGAATTTGTGCGCCCGAATATGTTCAGTGGAGACTCAAATAATACTTTTACTGTTTCTTTTAATAAAAAAATTGCTTCTAAACGAAATAAAATACGCGAAAAAATTAAAAAAGAATACAGATACATATTAGACTTTGAAGATTTAAAAAATTCAAGAGCTTAAGTGTGAGTGAGTTTTTGAAAGACATGGAGACGTAAACAAGTTTCAATGAAAACTTTTTACGTAATATTTATCGAATCGTTCAAGGTATTCTTTTTATTTTCTACTCTTCATCAAGCGTGGAAAGTACACTTTTAGTTCGAAATTTGATCAAAAGTAAAATTTTAAATGGGATGCAATTATAAATTTTAAGATTTCTAATACATGGTAAAGATTTTTGAACTCTAACAATAAATCTTGTTATAATCGTAACACATATAAAATTATGAACCAAAAAAGCAATACAAAGTCTACTATTCCGACAAAACCTTTGTTCGTGCACGAATTTTTACAACTCAACTCACTAACTATATACATCTAATCATCTAAATTAGTTTAGGATTATTATTATAGTCTACAAGTATGTCCTTTAGAATCATTACTATTACATTTTTTTAATGCATGTATTTATTTATTATATCTTCATATATGAACTAACAATAAGTATTCAAATCTTAAATCTATAAAAAAAATTATTAGGCCCGACTAGTGTCGGACATAAACTTAGTGATAGTTATAAATAATACATTAGTAGTGATAATCAAAAAAAGGGGGAAAAGTATTTTCAAGTAGTCCCATCTGGAGTGTTAGGTATAAGAGCCCGTGTGTCCCTCTTTTTTAGGCGGATGTGTCCAGTAAAGTTCAAAATGTTACGAGCAAGCGGATTAGGATGTGATTCGAGTTTTGTTAAATATTTGCCTGTGTATTTTGCAATTTCTTCAGTCACTAGTGGCATAATTAATTCACGATGTATAATAGAATTTTGGATGTACCATGGAGCCGATGTTATTAACCGTAAAATTTTGTTTTGCCTTCGTTGGATTCTCTCGACATTGGAAGCTGAAGCAGTGCCCTATAACTGAATTCCGTAGCACCATATTGGCTTCAAAAGCGACTTGTATAGTAAAAGTTTGCAGTCTATGCTGATTGTTGAATTTCTGCCAATCAACCAATGTATTTGAGTTAACTTAAGTTTCATCTGAGCTAACTTAGAGTTAATATGATGTTTCCATGTAAGTCATCGATCAAGGTGTATACCAAGGTATTTCACTTGGGAATGTTGAGGAATATTTTGATTGTTGATTGGAATGGGGGAGCAAGTATCTCTTCTTAGGGTGAAGTTATATGGACACACTTTTGTTCATTAACTTTAATTCTCCATAAGTTCAACCATATTTCCAGCTGGGTAATATGTTCCTGGAGATTGCGAGATGCCTCATAAGGGTTTTCGTGTACACTCCACACTCATACAGGCTGTATCATCGGCAAATGTAGAAATATGGATATTATTGCTCACAGGCATATCACAAGTATATATTAAATACAAGACAGGACCCAAAATACTACCCTGTGGCACACCAGAAGATATAGATTCGGGCACACTTGTGAACTCTCCTTCCACAACACGGAACTTCCTATTTTTTCAATGTTTGTTCAATGGTACTATGCTGACTTCTAGTGCCAAATTGATGGTCTGGGATGCACCCATTATCAGTTAAAATTTTGGACAATTTAGTCATGAGCAGCTTTCCGAAAAGCTTTGAGATTGTAGATAGTAAGCTTATAGGCCTATATGACTCAGACTTGGTAAGATCTTTGCCCGCCTTTGAAATCATTTTGATCTTGGCAAGTTTCCAGTTATGTCGAAAATACTGCATTCTTAAAATGGCATTAAAAATAAATAGCAGGATTCTCATTGCAATATGAGGCAAGCTCATGAGCATTTTGCTACTAATGCCATCAATACCTGGAGCTTTCTTCGGTTTGAGTTCAGCAATTACTTTTTGTGCTTCAGGCATCTTAAACCTTAGGGGACGAGGGGGTAGAGAAACAACACTCGATAAATCAGCAGCACACGTACATGAATTGGGAGTGAATACAGATTTTAAATGCTCAGAAAATTAGTTACCTTTCTCACTATCGCTTCTTGCCCAGCCTCCGGTCGCTGTACGCAGTGGTGATTTAAGATCAACGGGTCGTTTAAGATTTCTAGTAGCGCGCCATAAAAAGTAATTAGATGCGAACGTTACATCAAGACCTTCTAAATACTTTTCCAGTAGTGCAGTTTTTTCCGACGATAGCAGCTCTTTGAGTCGTTTAGTACATTCTTTAAGTCTGATTTTATTTAGGGGTGATCTGTGTTGTTGCCATTGTCTTCTAGCTGTCCTTTTTTCACATACAAGACGTTCAATTTTCGTAGAATAAATTCGGTTAAGGCCGGTCTGCGGATAGGAGGTAGTGGCGTGTTCAGCAGCCTGTTTAATATTTTCGTTAAGATTAGCAATACCATCGCATGATCTAAGCTGAATGTTTTCTGCGCAGTGACTACTAAGATATTTTTTGAATGCCAGCAGTTGATTCCATTAAGCATCTTCACATATGAGTTAGTTAAATCACTCCTTAGTGGGTTGAAAATTGTAACTATTGTTGGAGAGTGATCGGAGGACTGATCTAGAGAGGCCTCTACGTGAATTAAGTCCCTATGAATATTTTTCGTAACGGCAAAATCTATAGCATCTGGAATTTTTCTTATGTCAGTAGGATAGTAAGTAGGCTCCCCATTCAAAATGACATCTAAGCCCATTTTTGAAATTGTATTGAACAAGGCTCGACCTCTAGGTGTAACAAGACGCGATCCCCAATACGTATGTTTTGCATTGTAGTAACCAGCTACCACGAAGCAAGATCCAAGCGATTTGTAGAACTTTTCATACTGATTTTCGGTAACTGAAAATCTGGGAGGCGAGTAAATTGATGATATCACGAAATTCGCACAAAAATTTTCTACGAAAATATTCGTTGCTTGCAAATATTCTTCACTAACGTTGTCAAGGACATAGTGCTTGAGTCTTGACTTAATTAGAATTGCAGATCCACCGCATGCTCTTCCTCTAGGGTCCTTTGTGTCATATATAGTGTAGCCATTAATTTTGAAAAAGCTTCTTGAGGTCAAATGAGTCTCAGAAACCAACATTATATCAATATTTTTTTCCATGAGGAAGTGCTCAAGTTCATTTTTATGTTGACGAATGCCATTTGCGTTCCAGAAACATATTTTTTTTATGGTTTATTAACTAATGCTTGAAGCAGTGTATTCTGCATTCGCAGCATTTTTTGCATTAACAAATACTATAACATAAAAATTTTTTTTATATTTGTATTTCTTCTAAATAAGTACAAATTATTAATATATGATGCATATATATCGAGCATTCGCCCTTATTCCTGTTGGCGACATCGATGTCACTTTAGCACAACACTCCACTGTCGAAACCAACTGACTCCAGGTTTATGCTATTTTGTACACCTTATGTAACTGAATATATTGTCAGTAGCACAAAATTGATCTCTAGAGCGCGTAAATAAGTTCTAATTTTTTGGTATTGTGTTAAATTCACGTCGATCTCGATAACTGGAAAAAGGGTGATTATTTTCGATTCAGGAGAAGGGTTTTTAATAATATTCAAATATGTTTTACGAGTAGTTACGTAAATTGTCGCTGAAGATAAATTTTACAGCCTGTATTTTAAAAGTTATCAACAATTTTGATAATAAAATGGTTAATTTTTTTACTACATGTCGCTCACGATTATATCGAAAATAGGAATCGAAATGTATTAATGTGTATATTAGGGTAATAATTTTTTGCACTTTTTGCGAATATCAAATTCTTCATCGCATAGCTGCATAGACCATGAAAAAATATTAAGAAATGATGTATTACTTTTTCGCGATCGTTAAAAAAGTTTTCGCACCAAACCCGATGAAGTTTTAAATTTCAATTTTTCTCCTAAGTATACAAAATTAACATTTAATAACAAAATTTTAAGTATTTTCTAATAATTTTATGAATATAACAAGATTTTACCATTTGTACGCAAGAGGGGCGCAAAAAAAGCTATTGAAAAAAATTCCATATATATTGTGTATGGAAATAAAACAAAATTTTTTTTTGAGGAGCTTTAGAAATTGCACTTGGTGCGGAAACTTTTTTGACCAAATTGGTCTAAAAGAATTATTCTTATTATCAATACTAAATTGCCCATCGCGTGGTGGGATGAAGAAATTTTGTCAAAAAAAAAGTTATAACCCTGGTGCATATACAACTAATTTTAGATCGTGGTTTTTTGATATGCGTAAATTTTTCTAGTTATAAACAGAAAACAAAAAACAGTTCTCGTGGTACCTTCATAGCGAACAGTCGATTAGCGGAATTTTTCTTACTCACAAAAAATTAAACAAACAAAAAATATTCGTAGTACATATTATTCGTAATAGGTACATACTGTCTTTAATAAATAAGCTTTATGCTTTGCTGATATTTTTACATAGTAAAAATAACAAAAACAAAAAAAAACCGCAAACAAAAAAAAATTAAACAAATTGATATTGAGGAATACTATATATATGTGAACCTCTAAACAAATAAGCAATCATAAATAACAAAAACAAAAAAAGACCGCAAACATAAAAAAACACAAATTCTTTGTATGAGTGCCTATTTCGTGTTGAACTTGAGCCTAATGATATAAAATTGAAAAAAATGAGACGCATCCAATTTATAATTTGAAATACCTCTTGTACCGAAAAATCACAGTTGAAGAGCCACATAAAAAATGCAGTAATTGTGGAGGTAATCACACCGCTAACTACAGAGGTTGTCCTGTGTACTCCTTCGTAAGGAAGACTATGGTGCAAAAACCTAAATTAGCTCCAGCTCAATCAGCAAACGCTTACTCTGCCACTTTTGCGCAAATGAGCCAACCAGTTACTTCCCGTGTATCGTATGCAGATGCTGCTAAGACAAATTCAATTCCCACACAAAATGTTTCCCCGCCAAATAATTCAAAAAATACTGACGCAAGCTTTAATTTTAATCGCCTTGAAGCTACTATTGAAAATCTGGTGCAAACTATAAACAATTTTACAACAAATATGACTAGCATGATGCAAGAAATGCTGCGAATGCAGAATACTCTACTTCAAGCATTAATTAATAAGCCATGAACACGTTAACAATATGTTTCTGGAACGCAAACGGCATTCGCCAACATAAAAATGAACTTGAGCACTTCCTCACGGAAAAAAATATTGATGTAATGTTAGTATCTGAGACTCATTTGATTTCGAGAAGTCTTTTTAAAATTTATGGCTACACTATATATGATACAAAGGGCCCTAGAGGAAGGGCTTGCGGTGGATCAGCAATTCTAATAAAGTCAAGACTCAAGCACTATGTTATTGATAACATTTGTGAAGAACACCTACAAGCAACAAATATTGGCATTGAAAATTTTTGTACAAATTTTGTTATATCATCAATTTACTCCCCTCCCAGATTTTCAATCACTGAGAATCAATATGAGGATTTCTACAAGTCTCTTGGACCTTGTTTTGTAGCAGCTGCGACTACAATGCTAAGCATACGTTCTGGGGTTCGCGTCTTATTACCCCCAGAGGTCGAGCATTGTTCAACACTATTTCAAAAATGGGCTTGGATGTCATTTCGAGTGGGGAGCCCACTTATTGGCCTACTGACATACAAAAAATTCCGGATGTTATAGATTTTGGCGTCATAAAAAATATCTCTAGGGATTTAATTCAAGTTCAAGCTTCTCTTGATCTTTCGTCCGATCACTCTCCGACGATCATTACAATTTGTAGTCCATTAAGAAGTAACTTACCTGACCCATATGTGAAGATGATCAATCGTGTTAATTGGCTGGGGTTCAAAAAATATCTCAGTAGTCATTGTACGGAAAACATTACGCTTAGAACATCCGATGATATTGAATCTAACATTGCCAATCTCAGCGAGAATATTAAACAGGCTGCTGAACATGCCATTATCTCCCATCCGCAGACTGGGTTTAATAAAATTTATTCTACAGACATTGAACGTCTCGTACGCGAAAAAAGAAGAGCTAGAAGGGAATGGCAACAGCACAGATCACCACAAAATAAAATCAGATTTAAAGAGTGCACTAAACGACTCCAAGAGTTGCTTGCGTCTGAAAAAACTGAATCTCTTAAAAATTATCTGGAAGGTCTTGATGTCACACCAGCGTCTAATTACTCTTTGTGGCGCGCTGCTAGAAAGCTTAAAACACCCGTTGAGTATAAGCCACCTCTACGCACATCTACCGGAAGTTGGGCAAGAAGCGATACTGAAAAAGGTAAAATATTTGCTGAGCACTTAAAATCCGTTTTTACGCCAAACATATGTACTGGTGTTGCTGATTTGCCGAATGTAGTCGCTCTACCCCCTCAACACATAAAGTTTAAGACGCGTGATTTACAAAAATTAATTGCCGAACTCAACCCGAAGAAAGCTCCGGGTATTGATGGAATTAGTAACCAGATGCTTATGAACTTGCCTCGTATTGCAATGAGAATCCTATTATTCATATTTAATGCCATCTTACGACTGGAGTATTATCCACACAGCTGGAAGCTTGCCAAGGTTAAAATGATTCCAAAGCCGGGCAAAGATCTAACCAAGGCTGAGTCATATAGGCCAATAAGTCTACTATCGACTATGTCAAAGCTTTTCGAAAAACTGCTCAAAACAAAATTGTCCCCAATTCTTATTAGTAGTGGGTGCATACCAGACCATCAATTTGGTTTTAGAAGTCAGCATAGCACCATTGAACAAACTCACAGACTGGTTCAATTTATAAGAAGAACTTTTGAGGAAAAAAAGTATTGTTCTGCGCTCTTTATTGACGTTTCCCAGGCATTTGATAAAGTGTGGCATGAAGGCCTAATTTTAAAATTGAGGACTTACTTACCAATAAACATTTTAAATAGTTTGGAAAGTTACATTATTTCCCGTAAGTTCACTATTGTGGAAGGAGACTTTACGAGTAGGCCTGAAACTTTTTCATCCGGAGTGCCACAGGAGAGTATACTGGGACCAGTTTTATATTTGATTTATACTTGTGATATGCCTGTGAGCAGTAGTATCCATACTTCCACATTTGCCGACGATACAGCCTGCCTTAGTATGCACGAAAACCCTGATGAGGCATCCCGCAAACTCCAGGAACACATTAGCCAGATGGAGCTTTGGTTAAACTTATGGAGAATTAAAGTCAATGAACAAAAGTGTGTCCATATAACGTTCACCCTAAGAAGAGATACTTGCTCCCCCATTCGGATTAACAATCAAGTTGTTCCTCAACATTCACATGTGAAATATCTTGGTATACACCTTGATCGACGACTTACATGGAAACATCACATTGACTGTAAGTTAACTCAAATGAAACTTAATTAACTCAGCTACATTGGCTGATTGGTAGAAATTCAACACTTAGCCTAGACTGCAAACTTTTAATATACAAGTCGCTTTTAAAGCCAATATGGTGTTACGGAATTCAACTATGGGGCACTGCTTCAGCTTCAAATGTAGAGAAAATTCAACGAAGGCAAAATAAAATTTTACGCATGATAACATCGGCTCCATAGTACATCAAAAATTTAAATATACATCGCGATTTGAATATGCCACTAGTGACTGAAGAAATTGTAAAATACGCAGGCAAATATCTAACAAAACTCGAGTCACCTCCTAATCCGCTTGCTCGTAATATTTTGAACTTTACTGGACACATCTTACTCACAAAAAATTAAACAAACAAAAAATATTCGTAGTACATATTATTCGTAATAGGTAAATACTGTCTTTAATAAATAAGCTTTATGCTTTGCTGATATTTTTACATAGTAAAAATAACAAAAACAAAAAAAAACCGCAAACAAAAAAAAATTAAACAAATTGATATTGAGGAATACTATATATATGTGAACCTCTAAACAAATAAGCAATCATAAATAACAAAAACAAAAAAAGACCGCAAACATAAAAAAACACAAATTCTTTGTATGAGTGCCTATTTCGTGTTGAACTTGAGCCTAATGATATAAAATTGAAAAAAATGAGACGCATCCAATTTATAATTTGAAATACCTCTTGTACCGAAAAATCACAGTTGAAGAGCCACATAAGCATTCAGGTCCTGTAGAGTGCCATAATTGCCAAGAATATGGCCATACAAAAACATACTGCAATTTACCCTCTGTTTGTGTTGTGTGCGGCGAATTACACGGCACTGCTAGTTGCAATAAGCCAAAAGATCAAAGTGGTAAAAAATGCAGTAATTGTGGAGGTAATCACACCGCTAACTACAGAGGTTGTCCTGTGTACTCCTTCGTAAGGAAGACTATGGTGCAAAAACCTAAATTAGCTCCAGCTCAATCAGCAAACGCTTACTCTGCCACTTTTGCGCAAATGAGCCAACCAGTTACTTCCCGTGTATCGTATGCAGATGCTGCTAAGACAAATTCAATTCCCACACAAAATGTTTCCCCGCCAAATAATTCAAAAAATACTGACGCAAGCTTTAATTTTAATCGCCTTGAAGCTACTATTGAAAATCTGGTGCAAACTATAAACAATTTTACAACAAATATGACTAGCATGATGCAAGAAATGCTGCGAATGCAGAATACTCTACTTCAAGCATTAATTAATAAGCCATGAACACGTTAACAATATGTTTCTGGAACGCAAACGGCATTCGCCAACATAAAAATGAACTTGAGCACTTCCTCACGGAAAAAAATATTGATGTAATGTTAGTATCTGAGACTCATTTGACTTCGAGAAGTCTTTTTAAAATTTATGGCTACACTATATATGATACAAAGGGCCCTAGAGGAAGGGCTTGCGGTGGATCAGCAATTCTAATAAAGTCAAGACTCAAGCACTATGTTATTGATAACATTTGTGAAGAACACCTACAAGCAACAAATATTGGCATTGAAAATTTTTGTACAAATTTTGTTATATCATCAATTTACTCCCCTCCCAGATTTTCAATCACTGAGAATCAATATGAGGATTTCTACAAGTCTCTTGGACCTTGTTTTGTAGCAGCTGCGACTACAATGCTAAGCATACGTTCTGGGGTTCGCGTCTTATTACCCCCAGAGGTCGAGCATTGTTCAACACTATTTCAAAAATGGGCTTGGATGTCATTTCGAGTGGGGAGCCCACTTATTGGCCTACTGACATACAAAAAATTCCGGATAATATAGATTTTGGCGTCATAAAAAATATCTCTAGGGATTTAATTCAAGTTCAAGCTTCTCTTGATCTTTCGTCCGATCACTCTCCGACGATCATTACAATTTGTAGTCCATTAAGAAGTAACTTACCTGACCCATATGTGAAGATGATCAATCGTGTTAATTGGCTGGGGTTCAAAAAATATCTCAGTAGTCATTGTACGGAAAACATTACGCTTAGAACATCCGATGATATTGAATCTAACATTGCCAATCTCAGCGAGAATATTAAACAGGCTGCTGAACATGCCATTATCTCCCATCCGCAGACTGGGTTTAATAAAATTTATTCTACAGACATTGAACGTCTCGTACGCGAAAAAAGAAGAGCTAGAAGGGAATGGCAACAGCACAGATCACCACAAAATAAAATCAGATTTAAAGAGTGCACTAAACGACTCCAAGAGTTGCTTGCGTCTGAAAAAAACTGAATCTCTTAAAAATTATCTGGAAGGTCCAGCGTCTAATTACTCTTTTTGGCGCGCTGCTAGAAAGCTTAAAACACCCGTTGAGTATAAGCCACCTCTACGCACATCTACCGGAAGTTGGGCAAGAAGCGATACTGAAAAAGGTAAAATATTTGCTGAGCACTTAAAATCCGTTTTTACGCCAAACATATGTACTGGTGTTGCTGATTTGCCGAATGTAGTCGCTCTACCCCCTCAACACATAAAGTTTAAGACGCGTGATTTACAAAAATTAATTGCCGAACTCAACCCGAAGAAAGCTCCGGGTATTGATGGAATTAGTAACCAGATGCTTATGAACTTGCCTCGTATTGCAATGAGAATCCTATTATTCATATTTAATGCCATCTTACGACTGGAGTATTATCCACACAGCTGGAAGCTTGCCAAGGTTAAAATGATTCCAAAGCCGGGCAAAGATCTAACCAAGGCTGAGTCATATAGGCCAATAAGTCTACTATCGACTATGTCAAAGCTTTTCGAAAAACTGCTCAAAACAAAATTGTCCCCAATTCTTATTAGTAGTGGGTGCATACCAGACCATCAATTTGGTTTTAGAAGTCAGCATAGCACCATTGAACAAACTCACAGACTGGTTCAATTTATAAGAAGAACTTTTGAGGAAAAAAAGTATTGTTCTGCGCTCTTTATTGACGTTTCCCAGGCATTTGATAAAGTGTGGCATGAAGGCCTAATTTTAAAATTGAGGACTTACTTACCAATAAACATTTTAAATAGTTTGGAAAGTTACATTATTTCCCGTAAGTTCACTATTGTGGAAGGAGACTTTACGAGTAGGCCTGAAACTTTTTCATCCGGAGTGCCACAGGAGAGTATACTGGGACCAGTTTTATATTTGATTTATACTTGTGATATGCCTGTGAGCAGTAGTATCCATACTTCCACATTTGCCGACGATACAGCCTGCCTTAGTATGCACGAAAACCCTGATGAGGCATCCCGCAAACTCCAGGAACACATTAGCCAGATGGAGCTTTGGTTAAACTTATGGAGAATTAAAGTCAATGAACAAAAGTGTGTCCATATAACGTTCACCCTAAGAAGAGATACTTGCTCCCCCATTCGGATTAACAATCAAGTTGTTCCTCAACATTCACATGTGAAATATCTTGGTATACACCTTGATCGACGACTTACATGGAAACATCACATTGACTGTAAGTTAACTCAAATGAAACTTAAATTAACTCAGCTACATTGGCTGATTGGTAGAAATTCAACACTTAGCCTAGACTGCAAACTTTTAATATACAAGTCGCTTTTAAAGCCAATATGGTGTTACGGAATTCAACTATGGGGCACTGCTTCAGCTTCAAATGTAGAGAAAATTCAACGAAGGCAAAATAAAATTTTACGCATGATAACATCGGCTCCATAGTACATCAAAAATTCAAATATACATCACGATTTGAATATGCCACTAGTGACTGAAGAAATTGTAAAATACGCAGGCAAATATCTAACAAAACTCGAGTCACCTCCTAATCCGCTTGCTCGTAATATTTTGAACTTTACTGGACACATCCGCTTAACCCTAGACACATAACCTTCGTCGAAACGACGAACACCGGACAAAAAAATTGCTATTTCTTTTTAACACGTGCACCGATCGCCGCTAAATTTCTTGCCAACTTAGTTTTCGCTGAGCTTTTGCAGGAGACAACCAAAC
Organism: Tachina grossa; assembly: GCA_949987645.1. NCBI lineage: Eukaryota > Metazoa > Arthropoda > Insecta > Diptera > Tachinidae > Tachina > Tachina grossa. Next base: position 103,633,414 of record OX465274.1, on the reverse strand, counting down.
TCGGCGCGTGAGCACGTAATTATTGAGATATGATAAACTTGTTCGTCGCTTCGACGAGTGTTGGCGAGCATAAAGTTGATTTCTGCACACAATGCGCTTCAAAAAATTTATTTTATATATTTTTTTAAATGACAACAGTGTTATAGTTAAGTTTTGCCAAAGAGAAAAAGGCTTTTTTGTTTTGTTTGTTTAAATAAATTTTATAACAATGTGATCTCAAAAAAAAAATGCTTTTTGGAAAAATGGATTATAATAAATATCCTTGTAACAGAATAGAAATATATAGTTGTATTTACTAACAAAGTACTTGCTAAAGGTATGTATGTGTTGCAAGTACAAAAATATATATGTTTAGAACCGATATTATACGCCCCAAAACGTGCTCGTCGAAACGACGAATGGTTAGGTTTAGAGGGATACGTTCGAGGGTTATGTGTGCAGGGTTAAAAAAGAGAGATACACGGGCTCTAATATTCAACACTCTAGATGATGAAGCTGCTTGAAAACACTTTTTTCTTTTTGTTGCTTATCACTACTTATGTATTATTAATAACTATCACTAAGCTTATGTCCGACATTGGTCGGGCCTAATAATTTTTTTATAGATTTAAGATTTGAATACTTATTGTTAGTTCATATTTGAAGATACAATAAATAAAAAAACATGCATTAAAAAAAAAACAGAATAAATTATAATTCAAGAACTATAGTTTAAATGAACATCAAGTGCCAACATTAAAATCATACAAAAAGTAGTTTGGCACTATTCAAGTGAGTTTGGCACTATTTAAAGGCAGATTTGGCACGAAATCAAGATTTCCAATTCCCATCACTGTGCTGAAGACCGGTTGTGGAGCGCAACCTGCTGAATTAAATGAATTTGGCGACGACATTTCTGTGTGGTTGCCAAATGAATTTATAACAGACTCAAATAAATTTGATTCAGATGGATTTCAGGAGGTAATACCCCTGAAATATATTACTATTTATATTCTTCCAAGCAAAAATATAACTAACAATTATTTTTGAAATTAATATTTGTAATAAAACTCAAAAAATTTGATTATCATCACCCTATGTAAAAATACGAAATTTTAAACAACAATAATATTGCATTGAAAAGAAAGATAATTATGTGTAATTTTTTAACTTCCTTTTCGGCGATTATTCTTATATTTTCTTTTTTCCTACAACTGGCAACACTGATCTTTAAAAGCGTATTGTTTTTGCATGAACTTAATCGAGATTTACTCAACACATGTTCTGTTTTACATTTGTAAATGTTAGTATGCTCTTGTATAAGTAAAGAAACCAACATCATTTTACTGCGTTCTTAAAGTAGTATGTTTATGGTGTTTCGTTATCAAAAATCCCATACATTTTTGGGATCATGCAGAGTTGGAAACATGGTGTAAGAAATCTACTGGTAGTAAGTTATATGCAAGCATTTCGAAATGCATTTTCCATCCCTGAATGTTATTTCTATTAGGGCGGATCCGATCGCTGAGCAGCTTCGGCAACTGGGCTGGCACGACTTGGCTTGGCTTGGGTTGGCTTGGCTTGGCTTGGCTTGGCTTGGCTTGGCTTGGCTTGCCTGGGTTTGGCCGGGGTTTGGTCGGGGTTTGGGTGGGGGTTTGGGTGGGGTTGGTTAGGATTTGTATACTAATTTTGTATGAGAAAAGTAACAACGATGATATAAGTGCTACCCTATTGTATTGTTGTTCTGTTGTTAAAAGTTCTGTTGTGGTTTTTTTTTTTCGTTGATATGTATGAATGTGTTTGGTATGTAGCTACAAGTTTTTAAAATTGTGTGTAATCAGATTCGGTTTCTGTTGTAGTTTTTTTCATTGATGTATATGAATGTGTTTGAAACAGTTGATTTAAGTCGGTATTTTAGTTTCATCGATCGGTACGCTACACAAAGAGAGTGTAGTGTTGTTTCCATCCCTGGAAAAAGTGTATTTCTTGGCGCGTTAAGATTTGTGGTTTTTATATTTTAATAATATTTCTTGGCGCGTTAAGATTTGTGGTTTTATAATTTCTTTGTATTCGCTTCGTCCGTGGGTGGTCAAGTTAATTGTTTGAAATAGATTTCTTAATGTGTGAAAAAAAGTTTAATTGTTGGCGCGTCTAGATTTGTGGTGTAAAATGTATGAAATATTTAGTTTAGTGCTTTTAGTTGGAAGAAAAAATGTAATAGAAAAAGGTATATTTAAACTTGTTTGTGGTTCTGCAAATATATGAAAAATATATTTCTGATTACGAATTTTTGAGAAAAGTAACAACGATGATATAAGTGCTACCCTATTGTATTGTTGTTCTGTTTTTAAAAGTTCTGTTGTGGTTTTTTTTCGTTGATATGTATGAATGTGTTTGGTATGTAGCTACAAGTTTTTAAAATTGTGTGTAATCAGATTCGGTTTCTGTTGTAGTTTTTTTCATTGATATATATGAATGTGTTTGAAACAGTTGATTTAATTAAATTGTTTGAATACTAAAGCTTGACTCTAACCATACACAACAAAGTTGATTAGAAATAAAAATCAAAACAATACTATTTATGTATATATGTATATTTTATTTGTTAATTTGTTTGAAAATTTATTATATAATAAAAAATAGTAAAAAAATAAATCTCATATTGAAGTATATATATATATATATATATATATATATATATATATATATGTATAATATTATTGAAGTTCATCTTTATTGATCCAAGAATTATGTTGATTGGAAAATCCCAACCATTTTACGTACGCCTGGTGTCCCTTAGTTTTAATAACATTTTCAATCAAGTATGTATTTGGAAAATGTGTCTTTAATAGTTCATGTTCATAGAATCCACCAACAATCGGATTCATTTGATAGTCTTCCAATAAATAAGTAATGGGGTTTGTGTTCTGTAAGGTACGAATTTTAAAAATTTCAGTTGTCCAGTTTGGAGTATATCCTTTTGAAAAAATATGTTTATATTTGCTAATTCGAACGTGATCTCCAACTTTTAGTTTACCAAATTTATATATTTTGGGATGATTATAGACTTGTTTTAGTATAGAGCTTTCATTTTCTGTGTTAACAGACTTTGGCGTCATTCCAATTGTTCTATGCTTTTTATTATTATATTGATTAATTAAATCCTTGCATATATGTATCCATTGATAATTTCCTTGTAGACTAAAATTTTTCCACATCATTCCTTTTAGTGTTCTATTAAATCGTTCTACAATAGACGCTTTCATGATACTATATGTAGAATAGTGGTTGATATTATGTTTTATCATCAAGTTTTGAAATATTTTATTATAGAACTCTTTACCATTATCGGTTTGCAAGTTTTTTGGAATTCTCTTTAGCGAAAAAATAGATTGCATAGCATTGGTTATATCTTCACTACTTTTAGATTTTACGGGTACAGCCCAAGCAAACTTTGAAAATGTATCTATAACTGTTAAAATAAATCTATAGCCTTTGTTATATTTTGAGTAAGCACCCATTTCAACAAGATCTGCTTGCCAAAGATCATCAATTCCCTTGATCACCACTCGACGTCGAATGAAATTTCTACGGGCTTGCTTATGAAGCTCCTGAACCACTTCTTGTCGCTCCATTTCTAACGTCTATCTTACAGATTACATCAATTTAAATGCTGCTGATATTGAATTTAAATCAAAAACGATTTACATATCTATGTTTTAATGGTTTGTAATGAGCTTCGTTTTTTCATTTAGACGTTCTTCAACTGAATCAATTTTGTGATTAAATAATGATTTCATTTCATTTAGTGATTGATTGAGATTATTTAGTATTATACTTTGATCATATATTAATTTACTTAAACGTGTTTCTACATTATCAAATTTTTCTGTAGTCAACACGTTTTGTTGTTGTATTATTTCGTTAAAACGATCCTCCATTTCCTTAATTCTCTCCATATACATTGTATCCAGTTGTTTCTTTATTTCACTTAAATAACTTTTCATGTAAATTTTGTTTACAGCATCGTTTTCCAATACAGGACTAGCAATATTTTTTATTCTCCGCAAGTTAAAGTTGAAATTACGATCACTATCCAAATGAATCTTGAAATGTTGATTTTGGTATCTTGCAGATTTTTCAATATAATGTCCAAACTTATCGATAGGCATTTTATGAATATGAATTGTTTGTACATTTTTAAGTCTATTTATATAATAATTTTTGCTTCTCTCAATTCCTCAATAATGGATATAATTTCATTATTATGATTTGAGTGACCAGCTGTTGTTGATGAAATCAAAAGACGCAATCTATCAACCAATTCATTAGGATCATCCCAATAAACATAATTATGCTTTTTTCTATTCAATTTCATTAAACCTTTTCCCTTATGAATTTTCTGTTGTTTAAATAGGTTTTTAATAATCGTTGTATATTTAATTGAACGATTTCCTTTAATTTGTCCATTAATACTGTTATTTCGTTTATGGACATTAGTCATCTCCAATATTTGTTTATAATTATTTAAATCTGTTTTATTATAACTGATTGGGTTCTTATAAACTAACAATTCATATAAGCCTGATGTGAAGGGCCATTGTAAATTACCTACAGTAATATTGGTTGAATTGAAAGCGATGGGTTCATTACCCAGTCTCCATATTTGATTTTTATCCTTATGAGGACCATAGGTTTTATCATATATATTTAAGTTAACTTTTGATAAATTATATTGAACACTTTCATTGGGATGTATTGCAATGGTGTTATCATCATCATTGCTATCATCCTCATTATCAACATTATCATTATTATCATCATCATCATCATCATCATAGTCATCATGATCATTTTCATCATCAAATGATTGAAACGTGTTTGAACTTTTCTCGATTTTCTTGTTATTAGAGCTTGGAGAAAACGTGTTATAATCAAGCTTACTCTTTTTATATGGTGTACTGAAGGCAACTTTATTATTCTCAAGATCATGTTTAAAAGAGTTACCCGGATAATTTTCATGTTTTATAATGTTATTATTATTATTATTATTAGTTGATTGAACTAATTCTTTTAATGGTTTTGATATTGGTTTCAATGTCTTTTCCAACAATTCATCATTTGCAATTTCTCCAAGCAAAATATTCTTATATTTCTTTTTTTAAATATTTCGAGTTTTAATAAGATTATTAACTAGATTTGTGTTCATATTTATAGGTTGAATTAGAAACAGATTCAAAACAGATCAGTTTAGCAGTTTAGCAGTATAGCAGTATAGCAGTATAGCAGTATAGCAGTTTAGCAGTTAGCAGTTTAATAGTTGAGAAGCTATTAGTTTAATAATTAATCTTGTACTGATTTTAAAGTATCTGTAATATTTCTTTTATAGCTTTATAAATATATCGAAACCTTTTCTATATCGACCATTATTCATAGGATGATCTTTGTTAATAACTAGAAAACCATATTTTTCTTTCCAACACTCGGTACATAACTCATGAAATGTTTTCAAAGTCATATCAGAACCAACATGATCATTGTAAATATGCTTAATATTCATTGCATCCTGTTTGAAAATTATAATCATATTAGCATTATCGCGAATCAAGTGTTTTGGTATACGTGTATATGTTTGACATAAATAAAAACTATCAATATCTTTATGACGACCCATACAGAAGTAGGCACGTACATGATTTTGTTTCTCACAAGCTATATCGTCGAATATAAATACTGAATTTGGTTTAACTTCGTCTGGCGATAGAACATCATCATTATTGGAAAATGATGAAAAATTTATCTCCTTAATGGGTTTAATTAGACTTTCTAAGTACTTATATTTCGGTTGTTGTGTTGATTTTGAATATAAGTAAATATTTTTAAATTTCAATCCATGAGGACTTTCAATAAGACTGATCATAACATTTGTTTTTCCGCAATTTGATGGACCCACAATAAGAGCTCGAATAGAATTCGGTAGTAATGAACTATGACGAATTTTATTTGATGAATCGAGCTTTGATTCGATATTCCTTACATTAATCCTTTTATGTTGTTTAAAAAAACGCATTCTGAAATCTAATGATAACATAATATATAAACCAGTCTCTTTTATTTATTTTCAATCAATTTAATTTCAACCTTTAATCGATAAAGTATCAATAGATATGACAATCATTTATAAAAAGTTATTCAGTCGCCATCCATCCTTCATTGGTAAAGGTTTTCTAAATAAAATAATTAATAAACTTCCCATTGAACTTCATCTACCCGGTTATCAATTTTGCGGACCTGGTACAAAATTAAAGAAACGTTTAGCTAGAGGTGATCAAGGAATCAATCCATTGGATACTGCTTGCAGAGAGCACGATATAGCATACTCAAACAATAAAGATTTAGAGAAAAGACATATTGCTGATAGAATTTTAACTGAAAAGGCTTGGCAAAGGGTCAAAGCAAGCGATAGTAGTTTGGGTGAAAAATAAACGCTTGGTTTGTTGCTACTGCAATGAAAGCAAAAACAAAATTCGGTATGGGTAACGTTATTAGTAAAACTAAAAAGTCGTCTCCAGTAAATAAACATCAACTATTTAGACATGTATTGAAAAGTGCAAGAAAGAATATAAAAAAAAGTGAAAACTTGAAAGATGCTATAAAGATTTCACGAAAAGTTGTAAACAATATTTTCAAGGGGAAGAAAAAATCGTTAATAAAAACACCTCGAATAATACCGTTTCCAAAATCTGGAGGTTTTCTTCCACTTGCCCCTATATTTGCTGCACTGGGTGCACTTGGTGGTTTAGCTGGTGGTGTATCTGGTATTACAAAAGCAATCAATGCAGTTAAAAATGGAAAGGAACAGCTGACTGAAGCAAAACGACACAATAATACAATGGAAGCCATTGCGATGGGAAAAGGCATGTTCTTAAAACCATATAAAAAAGGACTTGGATTATATTTAAAACCTTATCAACAAAATTTTTAATGAAGCTACCTAAAAGAGCCCTTTCTGATGTAGACTTGAGAAAATATGCAAAACATATTCCAAATTTTAGAGGTGTGTTTATGTGCAACACTCTTCCAAGCAAACCATTTAAAAAAGAATGTGGAATAATCAATCTGGATACTTCAAAGGGACCTGGCACACATTGGGTAGCATACTGGAAAAACAACAATCAAATCGAATATTTTGATAGCTTTGGCAATTTGCAGCCACCAAAACAATTAATAAAATATTTAGGAAAAAACATTAGTTATAATTATGATAGATATCAAAATTTTAATACAATAAATTGTGGTCATTTATGTTTAAAATTTTTGTTTTCGAAACTAAAGTAAAAAGAAACTATAAATGTTTTAATAAAATACATCGGTTAAGAATTAAAAAGATCTTGTTTTATTTATATATATATAAAAAATTTTTTTTTCATTTATTAAAAATTTTAAAAGAAATATTATAATTAAATAATTTTTCTAATTTCGCTTGTTAGAGGTGAGTATTCGATTAAGCGATCATGAATAACTAAACAGTATGCTGATGTTTTTTCTGGAATTGGTTTGTTTGCTTCAGTATCAAATTCAATTCGTACATCAATAGGTCCAATTTTAACAGTTTCATTTTGATGTGAAACATCAACAACAATAAGCGGTGCGTAAGACTTGTAATCGTTAACATCTAGCAATGGTTCAGGTTCTCGCATGTAAAAGCTTTGTTGAAATTTTGCATACATATTATATAGTACAGAATACTGGCCATTTTCAAAACGATTATTTAAATCGTCATATGGATATGACTCTGAGTTTAGATATACTTTTAAATTAGAGATATTACAATGGTCAAATATATTTCCTTGTTCTTTACTTTTCTCTTTTTGTAAACCAATTATAAGAAATCGTGGTCTTTCGTTTTGTGGAGAAAGCTTCACATTCCATAAAACCTTTGTATTCGTTGGTAGTGCAGGATTTACATGACAATCCCAACTACGAAATGCAATTGGTATAGAATTTTTGCTGTTGATTATCTTAAACATTTCCAATTTTGCAAAGTCTGATAGTTGAATATGCGGCATTTTCCATATTATATCCAGAATTGTTAATTTCAACTGATCAGTTGTATTTGTAGAATAATATGATCTCTCATCGGATGTAGAACGTTGAAGAATGAGCTCATGTTTCGAATTTAATAGTATTTTGTTATAATCTTCAGCAAACCCCATCAACATTTTCAGAGGTATACAACAGCTAAAATGACTTTTTTCTAAAACAAAAGTTTCGTTAAGACACCAACCAGCGTTTTTTAGTGTAGCACTTTCAGCCTTATTCAATGATACAAAATTTTTCATGGTGGATGAAATTCCAAGTTTGCGTGTACGATCAACTTCAAAACCATTAATTTCATAACGAATTTCATCAAACAAATATGAAACAAAGTTGTTTTTAAATTTCACATCTATAGCTGGAATCTCTTTGTTTGCTTCCGTCTTTACTATAAAGCCATGAATGTAAATCATAGTCTCACTTGGTAAGACAAAGAGATCCTGATTTTGAATTGGTATACGAATTTCATCATTGTTGTTGAATGATTTTAGATATGGAGAGTAACTATGATATTCTCTTTTTACAATACTCTCATCATATATAGGTTTTTGAAGGACATTTAGTATTTCATTCATGGTTGAAGATTAAATCCTAATGATTTTAAGTATTCTGTATTATATGATGTTAACAGTTTTTTATTTTTTATACTTTCTCGAATGTGAGTTGGTGCGGTATTGAATGGAAATCCTCTTTGCATTACGTTTTTATTGTAAATGATCATTATTCTGGTTTGAAGTGAAGTCTAAGAGTGATTTTTTCTCTTCTAAAATTTATAAGTTCACCGTCTTGATTTAAGATTCTAATCGTTATGTTGTTTATTTGCTGACAGTTGACGGGTAAATAAATAACATTTCGAGGTTTTTCACTTATTTTATATCCTGGAGGAACATCAAGAGGAAATTCATGAATAACATGATTCGAAGTATTATTAATAAATGATCCGGTTGTTAAGTTGCTTTCAATGCGTATTGTATTAACATCCGTAATATGTGCAGGTAAGTCAGATTCAAATAACCTTGTAGTATTCAATTGATTAATATCTACAATCATCACTTCCAAAGATTTATCATTTTGAAGATTTTGATCAGTGTTATAATATGCAGTTGAATTTACTTCTAATTTTCTTTTGCTAAATCCGAGCAACTTTCCTATACTGTTTGGTTGTGAAAAATCTATATCCATTGATGAGGTTATTTCAGTTTTAAGTGTGTTATTGTTAGCTTCAATTATTAGATAAATTGGTTCATCAATATCTTTTAAGCTTGAGTTTAAGAAAAAATCAATATCCTCAAGTTCATACGAACCAACCGGAATAGTAATAATATGATTTCCTATATGAAACAAATTGTTGTGAACATCTACATTGGGTATGGAATTGAATGTTACAAAATCAATAAGTCCACAAACATATTTTGTAGGGAGTTCAATTGGAGGAAAATATTCTCCAACCAGAGTTGAAGTGTTTCCGATTAAAGATATTGTTATTGACATTTCAAGTATTCAGAATGAACTAATGTTTGATGATTATTTTATCTGATTTAAGTGCAATACCGCACCAACTCACATTCGAGAAAGTATAAAAAATAAAAAACTGTTAACATCATATAATACAGAATACTTAAAATCATTAGGATTTAATCTTCAACCATGAATGAAATACTAAATGTCCTTCAAAAACCTATATATGATGAGAGTATTGTAAAAAGAGAATATCATAGTTACTCTCCATATCTAAAATCATTCAACAACAATGATGAAATTCGTATACCAATTCAAAATCAGGATCTCTTTGTCTTACCAAGTGAGACTATGATTTACATTCATGGCTTTATAGTAAAGACGGAAGCAAACAAAGAGATTCCAGCTATAGATGTGAAATTTAAAAACAACTTTGTTTCATATTTGTTTGATGAAATTCGTTATGAAATTAATGGTTTTGAAGTTGATCGTACACGCAAACTTGGAATTTCATCCACCATGAAAAATTTTGTATCATTGAATAAGGCTGAAAGTGCTACACTAAAAAACGCTGGTTGGTGTCTTAACGAAACTTTTGTTTTAGAAAAAAGTCATTTTAGCTGTTGTATACCTCTGAAAATGTTGATGGGGTTTGCTGAAGATTATAACAAAATACTATTAAATTCGAAACATGAGCTCATTCTTCAACGTTCTACATCCGATGAGAGATCATATTATTCTACAAATACAACTGATCAGTTGAAATTAACAATTCTGGATATAATATGGAAAATGCCGCATATTCAACTATCAGACTTTGCAAAATTGGAAATGTTTAAGATAATCAACAGCAAAAATTCTATACCAATTGCATTTCGTAGTTGGGATTGTCATGTAAATCCTGCACTACCAACGAATACAAAGGTTTTATGGAATGTGAAGCTTTCTCCACAAAACGAAAGACCACGATTTCTTATAATTGGTTTACAAAAAGAGAAAAGTAAAGAACAAGGAAATATATTTGACCATTGTAATATCTCTAATTTAAAAGTATATCTAAACTCAGAGTCATATCCATATGACGATTTAAATAATCGTTTTGAAAATGGCCAGTATTCTGTACTATATAATATGTATGCAAAATTTCAACAAAGCTTTTACATGCGAGAACCTGAACCATTGCTAGATGTTAACGATTACAAGTCTTACGCACCGCTTATTGTTGTTGATGTTTCACATCAAAATGAAACTGTTAAAATTGGACCTATTGATGTACGAATTGAATTTGATACTGAAGCAAACAAACCAATTCCAGAAAAAACATCAGCATACTGTTTAGTTATTCATGATCGCTTAATCGAATACTCACCTCTAACAAGCGAAATTAGAAAAATTATTTAATTATAATATTTCTTTTAAAATTTTTAATAAATGAAAAAAAAATTTTTTATATATATATAAATAAAACAAGATCTTTTTAATTCTTAACCGATGTATTTTATTAAAACATTTATAGTTTCTTTTTACTTTAGTTTCGAAAACAAAAATTTTAAACATAAATGACCACAATTTATTGTATTAAAATTTTGATATCTATCATAATTATAACTAATGTTTTTTCCTAAATATTTTATTAATTGTTTTGGTGGCTGCAAATTGCCAAAGCTATCAAAATATTCGATTTGATTGTTGTTTTTCCAGTATGCTACCCAATGTGTGCCAGGTCCCTTTGAAGTATCCAGATTGATTATTCCACATTCTTTTTTAAATGGTTTGCTTGGAAGAGTGTTGCACATAAACACACCTCTAAAATTTGGAATATGTTTTGCATATTTTCTCAAGTCTACATCAGAAAGGGCTCTTTTAGGTAGCTTCATTAAAAATTTTGTTGATAAGGTTTTAAATATAATCCAAGTCCTTTTTTATATGGTTTTAAGAACATGCCTTTTCCCATCGCAATGGCTTCCATTGTATTATTGTGTCGTTTTGCTTCAGTCAGCTGTTCCTTTCCATTTTTAACTGCATTGATTGCTTTTGTAATACCAGATACACCACCAGCTAAACCACCAAGTGCACCCAGTGCAGCAAATATAGGGGCAAGTGGAAGAAAACCTCCAGATTTTGGTAACGGTATTATTCGAGGTGTTTTTATTAACGATTTTTTCTTCCCCTTGAAAATATTGCTTACAACTTTTCGTGAAATCTTTATAGCATCTTTCAAGTTTTCACTTTTTTTTATATTCTTTCTTGCACTTTTCAATACATGTCTAAATAGTTGATGTTTATTTACTGGAGACGACTTTTTAGTTTTACTAATAACGTTACCCATACCGAATTTTGTTTTTGCTTTCATTGCAGTAGCAACAAACCAAGCGTTTGATTTTTCACCCAAACTACTATCGCTTGCTTTGACCCTTTGCCAAGCCTTTTCAGTTAAAATTCTATCAGCAATATGTCTTTTCTCTAAATCTTTATTGTTTGAGTATGCTATATCGTGCTCTCTGCAAGCAGTATCCAATGGATTGATTCCTTGATCACCTCTAGCTAAACGTTTCTTTAATTTTGTACCAGGTCCGCAAAATTGATAACCGGGTAGATGAAGTTCAATGGGAAGTTTATTAATTATTTTATTTAGAAAACCTTTACCAATGAAGGATGGATGGCGACTGAATAACTTTTTATAAATGATTGTCATATCTATTGATACTTTATCGATTAAAGGTTGAAATTAAATTGATTGAAAATAAATAAAAGAGACTGGTTTATATATTATGTTATCATTAGATTTCAGAATGCGTTTTTTTAAACAACATAAAAGGATTAATGTAAGGAATATCGAATCAAAGCTCGATTCATCAAATAAAATTCGTCATAGTTCATTACTACCGAATTCTATTCGAGCTCTTATTGTGGGTCCATCAAATTGCGGAAAAACAAATGTTATGATCAGTCTTATTGAAAGTCCTCATGGATTGAAATTTAAAAATATTTACTTATATTCAAAATCAACACAACAACCGAAATATAAGTACTTAGAAAGTCTAATTAAACCCATTAAGGAGATAAATTTTTCATCATTTTCCAATAATGATGATGTTCTATCGCCAGACGAAGTTAAACCAAATTCAGTATTTATATTCGACGATATAGCTTGTGAGAAACAAAATCATGTACGTGCCTACTTCTGTATGGGTCGTCATAAAGATATTGATAGTTTTTATTTATGTCAAACATATACACGTATACCAAAACACTTGATTCGCGATAATGCTAATATGATTATAATTTTCAAACAGGATGCAATGAATATTAAGCATATTTACAATGATCATGTTGGTTCTGATATGACTTTGAAAACATTTCATGAGTTATGTACCGAGTGTTGGAAAGAAAAATATGGTTTTCTAGTTATTAACAAAGATCATCCTATGAATAATGGTCGATATAGAAAAGGTTTCGATATATTTATAAAGCTATAAAAGAAATATTACAGATACTTTAAAATCAGTACAAGATTAATTATTAAACTAATAGCTTCTCAACTATTAAACTGCTAACTGCTAAACTGCTATACTGCTATACTGCTATACTGCTATACTGCTAAACTGCTAAACTGATCTGTTTTGAATCTGTTTCTAATTCAACCTATAAATATGAACACAAATCTAGTTAATAATCTTATTAAAACTCGAAATATTTTAAAAAAGAAATATAAGAATATTTTGCTTGGAGAAATTGCAAATGATGAATTGTTGGAAAAGACATTGAAACCAATATCAAAACCATTAAAAGAATTAGTTCAATCAACTAATAATAATAATAATAATAACATTATAAAACATGAAAATTATCCGGGTAACTCTTTTAAACATGATCTTGAGAATAATAAAGTTGCCTTCAGTACACCATATAAAAAGAGTAAGCTTGATTATAACACGTTTTCTCCAAGCTCTAATAACAAGAAAATCGAGAAAAGTTCAAACACGTTTCAATCATTTGATGATGAAAATGATCATGATGACTATGATGATGATGATGATGATGATAATAATGATAATGTTGATAATGAGGATGATAGCAATGATGATGATAACACCATTGCAATACATCCCAATGAAAGTGTTCAATATAATTTATCAAAAGTTATCTTAAATATATATGATAAAACCTATGGTCCTCATAAGGATAAAAATCAAATATGGAGACTGGGTAATGAACCCATCGCTTTCAATTCAACCAATATTACTGTAGGTAATTTACAATGGCCCTTCACATCAGGCTTATATGAATTGTTAGTTTATAAGAACCCAATCAGTTATAATAAAACAGATTTAAATAATTATAAACAAATATTGGAGATGACTAATGTCCATAAACGAAATAACAGTATTAATGGACAAATTAAAGGAAATCGTTCAATTAAATATACAACGATTATTAAAAACCTATTTAAACAACAGAAAATTCATAAGGGAAAAGGTTTAATGAAATTGAATAGAAAAAAGCATAATTATGTTTATTGGGATGATCCTAATGAATTGGTTGATAGATTGCGTCTTTTGATTTCATCAACAACAGCTGGTCACTCAAATCATAATAATGAAATTATATCAATTATTGAGGAATTGAGAGAAGCAAAAATTATTATATAAATAGACTTAAAAATGTACAAACAATTCATATTCATAAAATGCCTATCGATAAGTTTGGACATTATATTGAAAAATCTGCAAGATACCAAAATCAACATTTCAAGATTCATTTGGATAGTGATCGTAATTTCAACTTTAACTTGCGGAGAATAAAAAATATTGCTAGTCCTGTATTGGAAAACGATGCTGTAAACAAAATTTACATGAAAAGTTATTTAAGTGAAATAAAGAAACAACTGGATACAATGTATATGGAGAGAATTAAGGAAATGGAGGATCGTTTTAACGAAATAATACAACAACAAAACGTGTTGACTACAGAAAAATTTGATAATGTAGAAACACGTTTAAGTAAATTAATATATGATCAAAGTATAATACTAAATAATCTCAATCAATCACTAAATGAAATGAAATCATTATTTAATCACAAAATTGATTCAGTTGAAGAACGTCTAAATGAAAAAACGAAGCTCATTACAAACCATTAAAACATAGATATGTAAATCGTTTTTGATTTAAATTCAATATCAGCAGCATTTAAATTGATGTAATCTGTAAGATAGACGTTAGAAATGGAGCGACAAGAAGTGGTTCAGGAGCTTCATAAGCAAGCCCGTAGAAATTTCATTCGACGTCGAGTGGTGATCAAGGGAATTGATGATCTTTGGCAAGCAGATCTTGTTGAAATGGGTGCTTACTCAAAATATAACAAAGGCTATAGATTTATTTTAACAGTTATAGATACATTTTCAAAGTTTGCTTGGGCTGTACCCGTAAAATCTAAAAGTAGTGAAGATATAACCAATGCTATGCAATCTATTTTTTCGCTAAAGAGAATTCCAAAAAACTTGCAAACCGATAATGGTAAAGAGTTCTATAATAAAATATTTCAAAACTTGATGATAAAACATAATATCAACCACTATTCTACATATAGTATCATGAAAGCGTCTATTGTAGAACGATTTAATAGAACACTAAAAGGAATGATGTGGAAAAATTTTAGTCTACAAGGAAATTATCAATGGATACATATATGCAAGGATTTAATTAATCAATATAATAATAAAAAGCATAGAACAATTGGAATGACGCCAAAGTCTGTTAACACAGAAAATGAAAGCTCTATACTAAAACAAGTCTATAATCATCCCAAAATATATAAATTTGGTAAACTAAAAGTTGGAGATCACGTTCGAATTAGCAAATATAAACATATTTTTTCAAAAGGATATACTCCAAACTGGACAACTGAAATTTTTAAAATTCGTACCTTACAGAACACAAACCCCATTACTTATTTATTGGAAGACTATCAAATGAATCCGATTGTTGGTGGATTCTATGAACATGAACTATTAAAGACACATTTTCCAAATACATACTTGATTGAAAATGTTATTAAAACTAAGGGACACCAGGCGTACGTAAAATGGTTGGGATTTTCCAATCAACATAATTCTTGGATCAATAAAGATGAACTTCAATAATATTATACATATATATATATATATATATATATATATATATATATATATACTTCAATATGAGATTTATTTTTTTACTATTTTTTATTATATAATAAAATTTTCAAACAAATTAACAAATAAAATATACATATATACATAAATAGTATTGTTTTGATTTTTATTTCTAATCAACTTTGTTGTGTATGGTTAGAGTCAAGCTTTAGTATTCAAACAATTTAATTAAATCAACTGTTTCAAACACATTCATATATATATATCAATGAAAAAAACTACAACAGAAACCGAATCTGATTACACACAATTTTAAAAACTTGTAGCTACATACCAAACACATTCATACATATCAACGAAAAAAAACCACAACAGAACTTTTAAAAACAGAACAACAATACAATAGGGTAGCACTTATATCATCGTTGTTACTTTTCTCAAAAATTCGTAATCAGAAATATATTTTTCATATATTTGCAGAACCACAAACAAGTTTAAATATACCTTTTTCTATTACATTTTTTCTTCCAACTAAAAGCACTAAACTAAATATTTCATACATTTTACACCACAAATCTAGACGCGCCAACAATTAAACTTTTTTTCACACATTAAGAAATCTATTTCAAACAATTAACTTGACCACCCACGGACGAAGCGAATACAAAGAAATTATAAAACCACAAATCTTAACGCGCCAAGAAATATTATTAAAATATAAAAACCACAAATCTTAACGCGCCAAGAAATACACTTTTTCCAGGGATGGAAACAACACTACACTCTCTTTGTGTAGCGTACCGATCGATGAAACTAAAATACCGACTTAAATCAACTGTTTCAAACACATTCATATACATCAACGAAAAAAACTACAACAGAAACCGAATCTGATTACACACAATTTTAAAAACTTGTAGCTACATACCAAACACATTCATACATATCAACGAAAAAAAAAAAACCACAACAGAACTTTTAACAACAGAACAACAATACAATAGGGTAGCACTTATATCATCGTTGTTACTTTTCTCATACAAAATTAGTATACAAATCCTAACCAACCCCACCCAAACCCCCACCCAAACCCCGACCAAACCCCGGCCAAACCCAGGCAAGCCAAGCCAAGCCAAGCCAAGCCAAGCCAACCCAAGCCAAGCCAAGTCGTGCCAGCCCAGTTGCCGAAGCTGCTCAGCGATCGGATCCGCCCTAATAGAAATAACATTCAGGGATGGAAAATGCATTTCGAAATGCTTGCATATAACTTACTACCAGTAGATTTCTTACACCATGTTTCCAACTCTGCATGATCCCAAAAATGTATGGGATTTTTGATAACGAAACACCATAAACATACTACTTCTTAACTATTGGTATTCATTGCTCTTGTTTCATTGTTATTTATCTGTATGAAATAGATATGAAACAAATAAAAAATTATAGCTAAAGTTTCATAAACATCATTATTTAGTTTCATGCAGATGTCTAATGTATACTTTGTACCAAGGCATATGTAATTAATAAAAATAATATTATCAAAAAAATTTTCCAAAAAGAAACTTTAAATTCATTATTTGCGTGTATCAGAAATCACTTATAGCAAATCTTTCTTGCAAATTTAAATTAAAAAAATCTCAATAAAATTAACATTAACTTAAACTAAAATTTATATGATCTCTGACAGTTTTGGCAGAATTTGCTTGAGCATCATATGGATACCACTTTGAAAATAAATTCGCCTTAAAGCGAACGTAAAGTAAAGATCACTGCTGATTCAAAGAAAATAAATAAACACTATGACAGGCTTTCTTATACATTGATCATAATTAATATATAAAAACAGTACAAAAACAGTACATACATGAAAAAATCAGTACATTTGCGTACTGATTTGCTAGTTATGCATAAATCAGTACTTTAAACAAAAATCAGTACATGTACTGGCAAAATCAGTACGACTGGCAACCCTAGTATGTATGTATGTATGTATATGCAATGAATGTACCTGCGTTTTGTTCATAATTGTTGGTGAAGAGCGGTTTTCTGCTAACAAACTATCATTTTCATTATATTCCTTAACTACCTGCAAAATCTAAAAGCAATAAATAAATCATTTGCGTATGAAAAATATATCGTTACCTCTAAATTCTTCTGCATATCAACGCATAATATGGAACAAAAATTTAAAGATGACAATGTGTACATATGTATGTGTGTACATATGTACATACTATATACTTGTATACATTTGCTTATTTCAGGGGTATTACCTCCTGAAATCCATCTGAATCAAATTTATTTGAGTCTGTTATAAAATCATTTGGCAACCACACAGAAATGTCGTCGCCAAATTCATTTAATTCAGCAGGTTGCGCTCCACAACCGGTCTTCAGCACAGTGATGGGAATTGGAAATCTTGATTTCGTGCCAAATCTGCTTTTAAATAGTGCCAAAATCACTTGAATAGTGCCAAACTACTGTATGATTTTAATGTTGGCACTTGATGTTCATTTAAACTATAGTTCTTGAATTATAATTTATTCTGTTTTTTTAATGCATGTTTTTTTATTTATTGTATCTTCAAATATGAACTAACAATAAGTATTCAAATCTTAAATCTATAAAAAAATTATTAGGCCCGACCAATGTCGGACATAAGCTTAGTGATAGTTATTAATAATACATAAGTAGTGATAAGCAACAAAAACAAAAAAGTGTTTTCAAGCAGCTTCATCATCTAGAGTGTTGAATATTAGAGCCCGTGTATCTCTCTTTTTTAAGCGGATGTGTCCAGTAAAGTTCAAACTATTACGAGCAAGCGGATTAGGAGGTGACTCGAGTTTTGTTAGATATTTGCCTGCGTATTTTACAATTTCTTCAGTCACTAGTGGCATATTCAAATCGCGATGTATATTTGAATTTTTGATGTACCATGGAGCCGATGTTATCATGCGTAAAATTGTATTTTGCCTTCGTTGAATTTTCTCTACATTTGAAGCTGAAGCAGTGCCCCATAGTTGAATTCCGTAACACCATATTGGCTTTAAAAGCGACTTGTATATTAAAAGTTTGCAGTCTAGGCTAAGTGTTGAATTTCTGCCAATCAGCCAATGTACCTGAGTTAATTTAACTTTCATTTGAGTTAACTTACAGTCAATGTGATGTTTCCATGTAAGTCGTCGATCAAGGTGTATACCAAGATATTTCACATGTGAATGTTGAGGAACAACTTGATTGTTAATCCGAATGGGGGAGCAAGTATCTCTTCTTAGGGTGAACGTTATATGGACACACTTTTGTTCATTGACTTTAATTCTCCATAAGTTTAACGAAAGCTCCATCTGGCTAATGTGTTCCTGGAGTTTGCGGGATGCCTCATCCGGGTTTTCGTGCATACTAAGGCAGGCTGTATCGTCGGAAAATGTGGAAGTATGGATACTACTGCTCACAGGCATATCACAAGTATAAATCAAATATAAAACTGGTCCCAGTATGCTCTCCTGTGGCACACCGGATGAAATAGTTTCAGGCCTACTCGTAAAGTCTCCTTCCACAATAGTGAACTTACGGGAAATAATGTAACTTTCCAAAATATTTTAAATGTTTATTGGTAAGTAAGTCTTCAATTTTAAAATTAGGCCTTCATGCCACACTTTATCAAATGCCTGGGAAACGTCAACAAAGAGCGCAGAACAATACTTTTTTTCCTCAAAAGCTCTTCTTATAAATTGAACCAGTCTGTGAGTTTGTTCAATGGTGCTATGCTGACTTCTAAAACCAAATTGATGGTCTGGTATGCACCCACTACTAATTAGAATTGGGGACAATTTTGTTTTGAGCAGTTTTTCGAAAAGCTTTGACATAGTTGATAGTAGACTTATTGGCCTATATGACTCAGCCTTGGTTAGATCTTTGCCCGGCTTTGGAATCATTTTAACCTTGGCAAGCTTCCAGCTGTGTGGATAATACTCCAGTCGTAAGATGGCATTAAATATGAATAATAGGATTCTCATTGCAATACGAGGCAAGTTCATAAGCATCTGGTTACTAATTCCATCAATACCCGGAGCTTTCTTCGGGTTGAGTTCGGCAATTAATTTTTGTAAATCACGCGTCTTAAACTTTATGTGTTGAGGGGGTAGAGCGACTACATTCGGCAAATCAGCAACACCAGTACATATGTTTGGCGTAAAAACGGATTTTAAGTGCTCAGCAAATATTTTACCTTTTTCAGTATCGCTTCTTGCCCAACTTCCGGTAGATGTGCGTAGAGGTGGCTTATACTCAACGGGTGTTGTAAGCTTTCTAGCAGCGCGCCACAAAGAGTAATTAGACGCTGGTGTGACATCAAGACCTTCCAGATAATTTTTAAGAGATTCAGTTTTTTCAGACGCAAGCAACTCTTGGAGTCGTTTAGTGCACTCTTTAAATCTGATTTTATTTTGTGGTGATCTGTGCTGTTGCCATTCCCTTCCAGCTCTTCTTTTTTCGCGTACGAGACGTTCAATGTCTGTAGAATAAATTTTATTAAACCCAGTCTGCGGATGGGAGATAATGGCATGTTCAGCAGCCTGTTTAATATTCTCGCTGAGATTGGCAATGTTAGATTCAATATCATCGGATGTTCTAAGCGTAATGTTTTCCGTACAATGACTACTGAGATATTTTTTGAACCCCAGGCAATTAACACGATTGATCATCTTCACATATGGGTCAGGTAAGTTACTTCTTAATGGACTACAAATTGTAATGATCGTCGGAGAGTGATCGGACGAAAGATCAAGAGAAGCTTGAACTTGAATTAAATCCCTAGAGATATTTTTTATGACGCCAAAATCTATAACATCCGGAATTTTTTGTATGTCAGTAGGCCAATAAGTGGGCTCCCCACTCGAAATGACATCCAAGCCCATTTTTTAAATAGTGTTGAACAATGCTCGACCTCTGGGGGTAATAAGACGCGAACCCCAGAACGCATGCTTAGCATTGTAGTCGCAGCTGCTACAAAACAAGGTCCAAGAGACTTGTAGAAATCCTCATATTGATTCTCAGTGATTGAAAATCTGGGAGGGGAGTAAATTGATGATATAACAAAATTTGTACAAAAACTTTCAATGCCAATATTTGTTGCTTGTAGGTGTTCTTCACAAATGTTATCAAGAACATAGTGCTTGAGTCTTGACTTTATTAGAATTGCTGATCCACCGCAAGCCCTTCCTCTAGGGCCCTTTGTATCATATATAGTGTAGCCATAAATTTTAAAAAGACTTCTCGAAGTCAAATGAGTCTCAGATACTAACATTACATCAATATTTTTTTCCGTGAGGAAGTGCTCAAGTTCAAGTTCCAGAAACATATTGTTAACGTGTTCATGGCTTATTAATTAATGCTTGAAGTAGAGTATTCTGCATTCGCAGCATTTCTTGCATCATGCTAGTCATATTTGTTGTAAAATTGTTTATAGTTTGCACCAGATTTTCAATAGTAGCTTCAAGGCGATTAAAATTAAAGCTTGCGTCAGTATTTTTTGAATTATTTGGCGGGGAAACATTTTGTGTGGGAATTGAATTTGTCTTAGCAGCATCTGCATACGATACACGGGAAGTAACTGGTTGGCTCATTTGCGCAAAAGTGGCAGAGTAAGCGTTTGCTGATTGAGCTGGAGCTAATTTAGGTTTTTGCACCATAGTCTTCCTTACGAAAGAGTACACAGGACAACCTCTGTAGTTAGCGGTGTGATTACCTCCACAATTACTGCATTTTTTATCACTTTGATCTTTTGGCTTATTGCAACTAGCAGTGCCGTGTAATTCGCCGCACACAACACAAACAGAGGGTAAATTGCAGTATGTTTTTGTATGGCCATATTCTTGGCAATTATGGCACTCTACAGGAACTGAATGCTTATGTGGCTCTTCAACTGTGATTTTTCGGTACAAGAGGTATTTCAAATTATAAATTGGATGCGTCTCATTTTTTTCAATTTTATATCATTAGGCTCAAGTTCAACACGAAATAGGCACTCATACAAAGAATTTGTGTTTTTTTATGTTTGCGGTCTTTTTTTGTTTTTGTTATTTATGATTGTTTATTTGTTTAGAGGTTCACATATATATAGTATTCCTCAATATCAATTTGCTTAATTTTTTTTTGTTTGCGGTTTTTTTTGTTTTTGTTATTTTTACTATGTAAAAATATCAGCAAAGCATAAAGCTTATTTATTAAAGACAGTATGTACCTATTACGAATAATATGTACTACGAATATTTTTTGTTTGTTTAATTTTTTGTGAGTAAGAAAAATTCCGCTAATCGACTGTTCGCTATGAAGGTACCACGAGAACTGTTTTTTGTTTTCTGTTTATAACTAGAAAAATTTACGCATATCAAAAAACCACGATCTAAAATTAGTTGTATATGCACCAGGGTTATAACTTTTTTTTTGACAAAATTTCTTCATCCCACCACGCGATGGGCAATTTAGTATTGATAATAAGAATAATTCTTTTAGACCAATTTGGTCAAAAAAGTTTCCGCACCAAGTGCAATTTCTAAGGCTCCTCGAAAAAAATTTTTGTTTTATTTCCATACACAATATATATGGAATTTTTTTCAATAGCTTTTTTTGCGCCCCTCTTGCGTACAAATGGTAAAATCTTGTTATATTCATAAAATTATTAGAAAATACTTAAAATTTTGTTATTAAATGTTAATTTTGTATACTTAGGAGAAAAATTGAAATTTAAAACTTCATCGGGTTTGGTGCGAAAACTTTTTTAACGATCGCGAAAAAGTAGTACATCATTTCTTAATATTTTTTCATGGTCTATGCAGCTATGCGATGAAGAATTTGATATTCGCAAAAAGTGCAAAAAATTATTACCCTAATATACACATTAATACATTTCGATTCCTATTTTCGATATAATCGTGAGCGACATGTAGTAAAAAAATTAACCATTTTATTATCAAAATTGTTGATAACTTTTAAAATACAGGCTGTAAAATTTATCTTCAGTGACAATTTACGTAACTACTCGTAAAACATATTTGAATATTATTAAAAACCCTTCTCCTGAATCGAAAATAATCACCCTTTTTCCAGTTATCGAGATCGACGTGAATTTAACACAATACCAAAAAATTAGAACTTATTTACCCGCTCTAGAGAACAATTTTGTGCTACTGACAATATATTCAGTTACATAAGGTGTACAAAATAGCATAAACCTGGAGTAAGTTGGTTTCGACAATGGAGTATTGTGCTAAAGTGACATCGATGTCGCCAACAGGAATAAGGGCGAATGCTCGATATATATGCATCATATATTAATAATTTGTACTTATTTAGAAGAAATACAAATATAAAAACATTTTTTATGTTATAGTATTTGTTAATGCAAAAAATGCTGCGAATGCAGAATACACTGCTTCAAGCATTAGTTAATAAACCATAATAAAAATATGATTCTGGAACGCAAATGACATTCGCCAACATAAAAATGAACTTGAGCACTTCCTCATGGAAAAAAATATTGATATAATGTTGGTTTCTGAGACTCATTTGACCTCAAGAAGCTTTTTCAAAATTAATGGCTACACTATATATGACACAAAGGACCCTAGAGGAAGAGCATGCGGTGGATCTGCAATTCTAATTAAGTCAAGACTCAAGCACTATGTCCTTGACAACGTTAGTGAAGAATATTTGCAAGCAACGAATATTTTCGTAGAAAATTTTTGTGCGAATTTCGTGATATCATCAATTTACTCGCCTCCCAGATTTTCAGTTACCGAAAATCAGTATGAAAAGTTCTACAAATCGCTTGGATCTTGCTTCGTGGCAGCTGGTTACTACAATGCAAAACATACGTATTGGGGATCGCGTCTTGTTACACCTAGAGGTCGAGCCTTGTTCAATACAATTTCAAAAATGGGCTTAGATGTCATTTTGAATGGGGAGCCTACTTACTGTCCTACTGACATAAGAAAAATTCCAGATGCTATAGATTTTGCCGTTACGAAAAATATTCATAGGGACTTAATTCACGTAGAGGCCTCTCTAGATCAGTCCTCCGATCACTCTCCAACAATAGTTACAATTTTCAACCCACTAAGGAGTGATTTAACTAACTCATATGTGAAGATGATTAATGGAATCAACTGGCTGGAATTCAAAAAATATCTTAGTAGTCACTGCGCAGAAAACATTCAGCTTAGATCATGCGATGGTATTGCCAATCTTAACGAAAATATTAAACAGGCTGCTGAACACGCCACTACCTCCTATCCGCAGAACGGCCTTAACCGAATTTATTCTACGAAAATTGAACGTCTTGTATGTGAAAAAAGGAGAGCTAGAAGACAATGGCAACAACACAGATCACCCCTAAATAAAATCAGACTTAAAGAATGTACTAAACGACTCAAAGAGCTGCTATCGTCGGAAAAAACTGCACTACTGGAAAAGTATTTAGAAGGTCTTGATGTAACGTTCGCATCTAATTACTTTTTATGGCGCGCTACTAGAAATCTTAAACGACCCGTTGATCTTAAATCACCACTGCGTACAGCGACCGGAGGCTGGGCAAGAAGCGATAGTGAGAAAGGTAACTAATTTTCTGAGCATTTAAAATCTGTATTCACTCCCAATTCATGTACGTGTGCTGCTGATTTATCGAGTGTTGTTTCTCTACCCCCTCGTCCCCTAAGGTTTAAGATGCCTGAAGTACAAAAAGTAATTGCTGAACTCAACCCGAAGAAAGCTCCAGGTATTGATGGCATTAGTAGCAAAATGCTCATGAGCTTGCCTCATATTGCAATAAGAATCCTGCTATTTATTTTTAATGCCATTTTAAGAATGCAGTATTTTCCACATAACTGGAAACTTGCCAAGATCAAAATGATTCCAAAGGCGGGCAAAGATCTTACCAAGACTGAGTCATATAGGCCTATAAGCTTACTATCTACAATCTCAAAGCTTTTCGGAAAGCTGCTCATGACTAAATTGTCCAAAATTTTAACTGATAATGGGTGCATCCCAGACCATCAATTTAGCACTAGAAGTCAGCATAGTACCATTGAACAAACACATAGACTGGTCCAAGTTGTAAGAAGAACATTTGAAAAAAAGAAGTATTGTTCTGCTCTCTTTATTGATGTTTCTCAGGCGTTTGATAAAGTATGGCACGAAGGCCTAGTTTTAAAATTGAAGACATCTGCCAATAAACATTCAAAAGCTTTTGGAAAGTTATATTATTGATAGGAAGTTCCGTGTTGTGGAAGGAGAGTTCACAAGTGTGCCCGAATCTATATCTTCTGGTGTGCCACAGGGTAGTATTTTGGGTCCTGTCTTGTATTTAATATATACTTGTGATATGCCTGTGAGCAATAATATCCATATTTCTACATTTGCCGATGATACAGCCTGTATGAGTGTGGAGTGTACACGAAAACCCTTATGAGGCATCTCGCAATCTCCAGGAACATATTACCCAGCTGGAAATATGGTTGAACTTATGGAGAATTAAAGTTAATGAACAAAAGTGTGTCCATATAACTTCACCCTAAGAAGAGATACTTGCTCCCCCATTCCAATCAACAATCAAAATATTCCTCAACATTCCCAAGTGAAATACCTTGGTATACACCTTGATCGATGACTTACATGGAAACATCATATTAACTCTAAGTTAGCTCAGATGAAACTTAAGTTAACTCAAATACATTGGTTGATTGGCAGAAATTCAACAATCAGCATAGACTGCAAACTTTTACTATACAAGTCGCTTTTGAAGCCAATATGGTGCTACGGAATTCAGTTATAGGGCACTGCTTCAGCTTCCAATGTCGAGAGAATCCAACGAAGGCAAAACAAAATTTTACGGTTAATAACATCGGCTCCATGGTACATCCAAAATTCTATTATACATCGTGAATTAATTATGCCACTAGTGACTGAAGAAATTGCAAAATACACAGGCAAATATTTAACAAAACTCCAGTTACATCCTAATCCGCTTGCTCGTAACATTTTGAACTTTACTGGACACATCCGCCTAAAAAAGAGGGACACACGGGCTCTTATACCTAACACTCCAGATGGGACTACTTGAAAATACTTGTCCCCCTTTTTTTGATTATCACTACTAATGTATTATTTATAACTATCACTAAGTTTATGTCCGACACTAGTCGGGCCTAATAATTTTTTTTATAGATTTAAGATTTGAATACTTATTGTTAGTTCATATATGAAGATACAATAAATAAATACATGCATTAAAAAAAATGTTATAGTAATGATTCTAAAGGACATACTTGTAGACTATAATAATAATCCTAAACTAATTTACATGATTAGATGTATATAGTTAGTGAGTTGAGTTGTAAAAATTCGTGCACGAACAAAGGTTTTGTCGGAATAGTAGACTTTGTATTGCTTTTTTGGTTCATAATTTTATATGTGTTATGATTATAACAAGATTTATTGTTAGAGTTCAGAAATCTTTACCATGTATTAGAAATCTTAAAATTTATAATTGCATCCCATTTAAAATTTTACTTTTGATCAAATTTCGAACTAAAAGTGTACTTTCCACGCTTGATGAAGAGTAGCAAATAAAAAGAATACCTTGAACGATTCGATAAATATTACGTAAAAAGTTTTCATTGAAACTTGTTTACGTCTCCATGTCTTTCAAAAACTCACTCACACTTAAGCTCTTGAATTTTTTAAATCTTCAAAGTCTAATATGTATCTGTATTCTTTTTTAATTTTTTCGCGTATTTTATTTCGTTTAGAAGCAATTTTTTTATTAAAAGAAACAGTAAAAGTATTATTTGAGTCTCCACTGAACATATTCGGGCGCACAAATTCAATTCAAATAATAGTCCTTGAAGTTATATTTACTTTTCAAACACGACACAAAAGAAATATAAGAAGACTTTAATTTCATTTTTGAATTCTACAATTTTATGCTGGAAAAATTATTTTTTTGCTTATTAATAGTTCAATTTCAGTACCGCAATAATTTTATTCCGTTGGAAGATGGTGAGAATTTCGATCTATATTGTCAACATGAGGATTATCAATATATTTTTTGCTCAAAAACTTTCGACATAAATGTAGTCTCACATTTTTAGATTGCATTTCGATAATTTACTTTTTCAAGGACATAAGATAAAAATATAAATATATTTTGCTTATATTATCCGTTAAACTATTTAATATGAATAAAGTTTTATCATTGCATTATGACTGCAAATTTTATAATATGAAGAAATATTTCAAGGGATCCCACTCTTCAAAAAGTCTATCTGCAACAACTTGACGAGGCAATCAACGGTTTGGGGAATACCTAAGAATTTCATAAATTTCAGAGTTGAAATATTTCTAAAAATTTATAAAATCATCTCTACGACAATGAGCTGTTACAAACAAATTTATATATTCATTTTAATAGATCGTCAATGTCTCTGGGCAAACCGTTACTTTTAACTATCATATCCGAACAGTTGTCAACCTCAAATCCTACTATTTTTTCATTACTTAAAAACGTAAAAAGTACTAGAAGAGTAATTGTTATTGCAATAAGAAACGCTTCCATATTTAATGGCCAAGAAGTTCCAAAAAAGGAGCGAGAGTGCCACAGTGACTGGCAACATCCAATAGTGCCAAAAATGGCACAATTTTGCCACATTTCCAATCACTGCTTCAGCATTTCCCTGCGATGGGTAGCAACTCCCTTTCGTGCTTGCACTTTAGTTACTAACCACTGTGTTTTTAATTGGCCACCCATACATAAACTATTAAACCTGGTAAATACAATACCATTACACAATTTGTACATAATGTAATAAATAATTTAATACTTACTTTTCTTCCACATCTAGCCAAGCTTTTTTTTTTGGCATTGTTTGTATTGGCATCTGTATTTTTATTTTCAATCTGCTTGACATTATTTTTTATGAGCTCCTGGAGAAGAATCTGAAAGGCACAGATATGAAAAATAAAGGAAATGTAATAAATGAACGTGTTAAATTATGCTTGTACCTTGTCTTCCTCGATCCAATTTTGTGATCTTATTCTCTTCCTATCCTGTTTTTTTCAATTTTTCGCAAAAATTTTAATAAGCACAATAATGGCCAGAAATGCTTTACAATATAATATTCCGCAATTGTGATGTGAAAAAAAACAAAACAAATAAAAGAGGTTAACCGAGTAGTTTGGATTCGTTTTTAATCACTTTGGTATGAAGATGTGTTGAAATAATATTGAACAACTGCATTTTTTGTAATATGTTTCGCAAAAATAAGGAAGCAGAAAACATCTTTTGTGGTTTAAATACATTTTTTTTAGTATTTCAGCAACAAAACGAATTAACAGATTTGGTTATCATTAAAAAAGTATTCAACATTTTCCATCATTAGAACTTATATGACATTTGTATGAAGTAGTATTGCCAGTCTTAAATTTGAAATTTTCTTAAATCATTTATTATTTAATAAGCGGTTTTTAAATACAAATTTTTTAATAGACTTTATTAGGCCTAATGCGCTTATTAACAAATTTCCTTACTAAACCAAAATTAAGAGCTTTTTGAATACAACCGTTATAAATTAAGCAATATAAAAAAAACATAATTTTTATAAACAAGTAAGGTTGCAAAAGTAATTCAAATGATTTCGTCGCAAAAGAAGTAGCGATTGTTTTCAACAATTATGAAAATAATAATTTTAATATAAAACTACCTTTTGATTTTAAATGTTTATCAATAAAAAATAAAACAAAAAGTAAGTTGGCTAACAAGAAAACTATCAGTACCTAAGCTGGAGTGTCGGATCAGTTCATTTAAAAATGTTTATACATTTTTAAAGCCAATGCAAGATTTCCAAAATAAATGTAGAATGTGAAGAAAAAATGCTATGGTTAGAAAATATTGTATACCTTCAAAATTTCTAACGTTGACTAACTAACGTCGCATCAACTTTAAAAAAATGTAAATTAATTATAAGAAATATATATATATTATAGTTACTATATTATAGTTACTTTTACTATAGAGTATGTGTCTTTAGGAATTCAGTTTTACTTAAATCAGAAAATCATCACAAACTTTTAAGTAAATGCAGATAAAAATTAAAACAACGTTTTAATTTCAAATAAAAAACTATGAAGATATTTCACATCTATATACAAAATACCAGGGGAATATTTACAACAACAACAACAACAACAACAACAACAACAAAAGACATCAAATGAAAAAAAATGTATTCAAAGATTGAGTTAAACACTTATTTGTATGTACATACGTATATATATATATATGTAATTGAATAATAGATCATCCACGTTATATTGACCTTCTGAAGCAAAATTCGCAGATAGGCACAGAAAAATTGGGACTGTTGGATAGATTTCAGTTTTATAAAGACAACGAACCCAAGCATTGTGCTTTCAATACAAGGCTTTGGCTTATATATAATACCCTAAAATAATAAAAACGCCACCACAGTGCCAAGATCTTGATCTTACTGAATACCTCTGGCGTCATATAAAAAAAAATAATAAAAAATAAATTCAGTAAAGTGCGACTCTGACTCTCGCACAAAGGGTTCGGTACGAGCACTAGATATGTAATTTAATACAAACTTCAGCTGTATAATATATAGTTTTGGCATTTTTTTTTTGGTTTTTGGCGTTTTTTCAATTGGCGATTTTTTTCATTTAAACAATTATTTTGGTTTTGGCGCCTTTTTCGCGTTTTGTCGATTTTTTTTTTGATTTTTGGTGATTGTTTTTCATTTTGGCGATTTGTTTCATTTGGGCGATTTTTTCTAATTTGGCGATTTATTTTAATGTAAGAAAATTTTTTTTAATTTTGGCGATTTCTTTCGTTTTGGCGATTTTTTTTTGGTTTGGCGATTTTGTAATTTTCGGATTTTTTAGTTTTACCGTTTTTGAAAATTTCAAGTGTTTGCCTCTTACGGTTTCCAAGATATAGCAAGTTGTCAAAATTACATAGTCAAAATTGCATTAACTGATGGACCACCCTTTAATTTAAATTTTTTTAAATTTTAGTGTTACTTGTTTTAGTCTGTATAAAAATACACTAATTTTACAAAATTCAAGTTTCAATATACATACATATGTACATACAATTGTATGTATATTACATGGGATTTTAAAATTTTTCGTTGCTCGTTTTGGAACACTCTTTAATTTTTAATTCTCATGTATTTGTTTTTGTAGCGGCCAAGGTTCTACATACTCTGTTCAAATTTCAGGTCCGTAGCTCTTACAGTTCCTGAGAAAATACCGTGTGACGGACAGACGGACAGCGTAGCGAAAACAATAGGATTCCTTTTCACCTTTGGTGTACGGAAACCTAAAAGTGACTTTACAAGCAAAAATAAAATGAAAAAAGTCCTCTTAAGAGTAATGAGAAATCGGTCCAGAATATACACAAAATCCTGGACTAGTCTATACCAGATCGTTATAAAGAAGTCACACCTCGCCAAAGAAAAGCAATTTTCTTCCAAAACATGTGTACATAGTTTGTATTATAAGAATATTACTAATGTCGAATACCTTTTTTGTTTCAGTTTCTTAACTTATTTTTATTTGATGAAATTTTTATATTAGTTACTTAAATGAGTTCTTGGCTACCTTCATAGCAAACAGTCGATTAGCGAAATTTTGCTTACATACTTACCAAACAAACAACAAATTATACAAAAAATATTCGTAGTACATATTATTCGTAATAGGTACATATTGACTTTAATAAATAAGCTTTATGCTTTGCTAATATTTTTTACATAGTAGAAATAACAGAAAAAAAAAAACGCAAACAAAAAAAAAAAAACATAAACAAAGTGACATTGAGGAATACTCTATATGAGTACTTCAAATACAAAAAATTTTGAAGTGAGTTCTAACGGCAGAAATGCTTATTTTACTGTGAGTTCTGAAACTCTTAATGAAAACAATATAAATAATAAACCTAATGAAAGTATTTTTTTTAACGGCAGAGCCAATTTTTCTTCAGCGATCAATTTCGCTCTGTCCAATGTCAAATAGTAGTGATTTATTGACATTACAGTTGCCTAGTACTTCTTCATATAAGCCAGTAATATCATCCCCTTCAGGCTCGTGTTCATCACTTAACAAAGTTATCACTACAGATAACAGCGGCTCGAAACTCAAGCCACAAGTCGGAATGGACAGATAAGCGTGGGCGAAGCCTGAATTCTTCAAAAATTTCATCTGCTCCAAAAATGTCTAGGGATAACAGCGCAGCCTCAACTAATCGCCAAAACCGCTTTAAAATTTTGCAAGATGACAACGACAAACCCGAGGTATCCTCGAATAAAACATACAAGCCACCACCAATCTATTTGAGAGAAAACAAAATTCAAATGCTCTTATTAAAAAATTAATTTCGGTCATTGGTGAGAATAAATTTCATATTGATCCAATAAAACGTGGCAACATCGATTAAACGAAAATTTAAATTTATGACGAAAAAGATTTCCGCAAAATGGTTTCTGAATTTGAAAAAAAATAAAACAAGTTTCGACACATACCAGCTTAAGAGTCCTAAAGGCCTACAGATCGTATTGAAGGGCATAGATTCTTATGTTGTTCCCGAAGAAATAAAAGATGTACGCGTCCTCCAGGGATTTAAGGTAAAAAATTTATCTAACATAGTAAATAGGGAGAAAATCCCCCAACATCTATTTCGAGTTGAACTTGAGCCAAATGATATAAAATTAAGAAAAAATGAGACGCATCCAATTTATAATTTAAAATACCTCTTGTACCGAAAAATCACAGCTGAAGAGCCACATAAGCGTTCAGGTCCTGTACAGTGCCATAATTGCCAAGAATATGGGCATACAAAAACATACTGCAACTTACCCTCTGTTTGTGTTGAGTGCGGCGAATTACACGGCACTGCTAGTTGCAATAAGCCAAAAAATCAAACTGATAAAAAATGTAGTAACTGTGGAGGTAATCACACCGCTAGCTACAGAGGATGTGCTGTATATTCTTTCGTTAAACAAACTATGGGACAAAAACCAAAATTAGCTCCAGTACAATCAGTAAACGCTTACTCCGCCAATCTTGCTCAAATGAGCCAACCAGTTGCTTCACGTGTATCGTATGCCGATGCTGCTGAGGCTAGTTCTAATCCGACACAAAATGTTTCACCGCAAAATAATTCAACAAATACAAACTCAAACTTTAATTTTAATCGCCTTGAAGCTACTATTGAAAATCTTGTGCAAACTATAAACAATTTTACAACAAATATGACTAGCATGATGCAAGAAATGCTGCGAATGCAGAATACTCTACTTCAAGCATTAGTTAACAAACCATGCACACGTTAAAAATATGTTTCTGGAACGCAAACGGCATTCGCCAACATAAAAATGAACTTGAACACTTCCTTACGGAAAAAAATATTGACGTAATGTTGGTAACTGAGCCTCATTTGACTTCGAGAAGCTTTTTCAAAATTAATGGCTACACTATATATGACACAAAGGACCCTAGAGGAAGAGCATGCGGTGGATCTGCAATTCTAATTAAGGCAAGACTCAAGCACTATATCCTTGACAACGTTAGTGAAGAACATATGCAAGCTACGAATATTTTTGCAGAAAATTTTTGTTCGAATTTCGTGTTATCATCAATTTATTCACCTCCCAGATTTTCAGTTACCGAAGATCAGTATGAAAAGTTCTACAAATCGCTTGGATCTTATTTCGTGTCAGCTGGAAACTACAATGCAAAACATACGTACTGGGGTTCGCGCCTTGTAACACCTAGAGGTCGAGCTTTGTTTAATACAATTTCAAAAATGGGATTGGATGTTATTTCGAGTGGGGAGCCTACTGACTGGCCTACTGACGTAGGAAAAATTCCGGATGTTATAGATTTTGGAGTCGGGAAAAATATTTCTAGGGATTTAATTCATGTTGAAGCTTTTCTAGATCTCTCCTGCGATCACTCTCCGACTATCTTTTCAATCTGTAACCCACTAAGAAGTGACTTACCTCAACCATATATGTGACTGCGCATAGAGAAAGGGACTTAAGGGTAAAAAATCAATTTTCAATTTTTTATTTTTTTTTTGACATGAAGTGTTCCCTCCCAGAGATATGCTCGTTTTATTCAGTGATGGTACACAAAAAATACACCTATTTAAATATTTAAAATTGCTCTCCTGAACAAAACAGGTTTTAACCCTTAGGTCCCTTTCTATTTTGCACGTAACATATGAAGATGATCAATCGTGTTAATTGGATGGGATTCAAAAAATATCTTAGTAGTCATTGCACGGAAAATATTAGGTCCCTTTCTATTTTGCTCGTAACATATGAAGAAGATCCATCA
Source organism: Tachina grossa (assembly GCA_949987645.1). NCBI lineage: Eukaryota > Metazoa > Arthropoda > Insecta > Diptera > Tachinidae > Tachina > Tachina grossa. The sequence continues at coordinate 103,600,329 of OX465274.1, read as the reverse complement.
TGTTAATTGGATGGGATTCAAAAAATATCTTAGTACTCATTGCACGGAAAATATTACGCTAAGAACACCCAATGATATTGAATCTAACATTGCCTATATTAATGAAAATATTAAAGAGGCTGGTGAGCATGCCACTACCTCCCATCCGCAAACTGGGTTTAATAAAATTTATTTTAGGGATATTGAACGTATCGTGTATGAAAAAAAGAAGGGAATGACAACTGCACAAATAACCCCAAAATAAAATCAGATTTAAAGAGTGTACTAAACGACATCAAGAGTTGCTGGAATCTGAAAAAACTACATCTCTTAAAAATTATCTGGAAGGTCTTGATATCACACAAGCTTCAAGTTACTCTTTGTGGCGCGCTGCTAGAAAGATTAAAACACCCGTTGAGTTTAAACCACCTCTGCGCACATCTACCGGAAGTTGGGCAAGAAGCGATACGGAATAATGTAAAATATTTGTGAGCACTTAAAATCCGTTTTTACCCCAAACACATGTACTGGTGTTTCTGATTTGCCGAGTGTAGTTGCTCTACCCCCTTGACCCTTAAAGTTTAAGATGCGTGATGTACAAAAAGTAATTGCCGAACTCAAACCAAAGCTCCAGGTATTGATGGGATTAGTAACAAGATGCTGATGAACTTGCCGCATATTGCAATAAGAATCCTGCTGTTTATTTTTAATGCCATATTATGACTGTAGTATTATCCACAACACTGAAAGCTTGCCAAGGTCAAAATGATTCCAAGGCCGGGAAAATATCTTACCAAAGCAGAGTCATATAGGCCAATAAGTTTGCTGTCAACTATGTCAAAACTCTTCGAAAATCTGCTCATGACAAAATTTTCCCCTTGTCTTTCAGGTAATATGTGCATACCGGATCATCAATTTGGTTTTAGAAGTCAGCATAGCACCATTGAACAAAGGCATAGATTGGTTCAATTTATAAGGAAAACATTCGAAGAAAAGAAGTTTTGTTCTGACCTGTTTATTGATGTTTCTCAGGTATTTGATAAAGTTTGGCATGATGGCCTAATTTTAAAATTGAAGACATATCTACCAAATAACATTCTAAGAGTTTTGGAAAGTTATATTTTAGGCCGGAAGTTCTCTGTTATGGAAGGAGACTTTATGAGTATGCCTGAAACTATCTAATTCGGTGTACCACAAGGGAGTATACTAGGGCCAGTTTTGTATTTGATTTATTCTTGTGATATGCCTGTGAGAAGTAATATCCATACTTCTACATTTGCCGATGATGCAGCCTGCCTTGGTATGCACAAAAACCCTCATTAGGCATCCCGATATCTTCAGGAACATATAACACAGCTTGAGCTATGGTTAAACTTATGAAGAATAAAAGTAAACGAACAGAAGTGCGTACATATAACCTTTACCCTACGAAAAGATACTTGTACCCCCATTAGAATCATCAGTCAAATTGTTCCTCAACATTAACATGTGAAATACCTTGGTATACACCTCGATTGTCGGAAAACATTGTTGGAAACACCATATTGACTGAAAGATAACACAAATGAAACTTAAAATAACTCAGATACATTGGCTGATTGGTAGAAATTCAACACTCAGTCTAGATTGTAAACTTTTAATATACAAGTCGATTTTAAAACCAATATGGTGTTAGGGAATTCAACTATGGGGGCACTGCTTCAGCTTCCAATATCGAGAAAATCCAACGAAAACAAAACAAAATTTGACGGTTAATAACATCGGCTCCATGGTACATAAAAAATTCAAATATAAATCGTGGTATAAATATGCCACTAGTGACTGAAGAAATTGCAAAATACGCAGGCAAATATTTAACAAAACTCGAGTCATATCCTAATCCGCTTGCTCGTAATATTTTGAACTTTACTGGACACATCCGCCTTAAAAAGAGAGACACAAGGGCTTTTATACTCAACACTCCAGATGGGACTGCTTGATAATACATTTATTTTTCCTTTTTGATTATCACTACTTATGTATTATTTATAACTATCACTAAGTTTATGTCCGACTCTGGTCGGGCCTAATAATTTTTTAAAGATTTAAGATTTGAATACTTATTGTTAGTTCACATATGAACAGTAAATAGTTTTTTCTTGATGAAAACAAAAAAATGTTGGTATATGTCGAATACTTTTTTTAACCGCTGTATGTATACAAATCAAATTTTTTATCAATGCGCAGGTATTTATTAGATCTTAACAATCACACTTAGGGCTAATAAATCAGTGCAAGTTAATCTCTGTTTTTGATTTAAAGTGTGTTTAAACCAGCAAACCTATAAATCAGTGCAGTATTTAAATTATCTGTAAACGCATAAAATTGGGCCTTTAATTAGCATTAAACTTTTTTTTCCAAGCTTCTACTTTTTCTTCGGATCTTGTTAGAGATGTTTTCTTACACTCTATTGTTCTTTTATAATATATATATAAATATATAATTTCTTTCTCAGTAAAATTTGGGTACTTTTAATTAAATTTTATTAATTTTATTGACTTTGATTCTGCAAAGAATTTGATGCAAAACAGCTGCTTTTTGACATTTATTCTAGTGCTGCCACAATATTATTTTTTAAACTAGTCATTAGTAATGGTTCACTTATTTACTCCTGTTGAGTTTAAGCCACATGAATTAAAGTTTAGTTCAACTAAACCAGAGATTGAATTTTATCTGGTTTATTAGCCCTTACATATCTACATCATGAAAATATATGAAACGTCGTTTAGTCAAAGCACAATGCAAAGATACACCAGCATTATAGACAGAGAAACTCCATACACTCTGGGAAAATCAGCAGCTTAAAAATAAGAATGCGTTACATTAATTCAATAATTTTCAATATAATAGAAAATGTGTAGAAAATGTGTATTGAGATACCTACAAACTAATGAGTTTAATAAATGAATACTGTGAATTAATGTTTTTCCATATTGAAATAAGAAATTTGAAAAAATGAAAAGTTCTACAAATCGCTTGGATCTTATTTCGTGTCAGCTGGAAACTACAATGCAAAACATACGTACTGGGGTTCGCGCCTTGTAACACCTAGAGGTCGAGCTTTGTTTAATACAATTTCAAAAATGGGATTGGATGTTATTTCGAGTGGGGAGCCTACTGACTGGCCTACTGACGTAGGAAAAATTCCGGATGTTATAGATTTTGGAGTCGGGAAAAATATTTCTAGGGATTTAATTCATGTTGAAGCTTTTCTAGATCTCTCCTGCGATCACTCTCCGACTATCTTTTCAATCTGTAACCCACTAAGAAGTGACTTACCTCAACCATATATGTGACTGCGCATAGAGAAAGGGACTTAAGGGTAAAAAATCAATTTTCAATTTTTTATTTTTTTTTTTGACATGAAGTGTTCCCTCCCAGAGATATGCTCGTTTTATTCAGTGATGGTACACAAAAAATACACCTATTTAAATATTTAAAATTGCTCTCCTGAACAAAACAGGTTTTAACCCTTAGGTCCCTTTCTATTTTGCACGTAACATATGAAGATGATCAATCGTGTTAATTGGATGGGATTCAAAAAATATCTTAGTAGTCATTGCACGGAAAATATTAGGTCCCTTTCTATTTTGCTCGTAACATATGAAGAAGATCCATCATGTTAATTGGATGGGATTCAAAAAATATCTTAGTACTCATTGCACGGAAAATATTACGCTAAGAACACCCAATGATATTGAATCTAACATTGCCTATATTAATGAAAATATTAAAGAGGCTGGTGAGCATGCCACTACCTCCCATCCGCAAACTGGGTTTAATAAAATTTATTTTAGGGATATTGAACGTATCGTGTATGAAAAAAAGAAGGGAATGACAACTGCACAAATAACCCCAAAATAAAATCAGATTTAAAGAGTGTACTAAACGACATCAAGAGTTGCTGGAATCTGAAAAAACTACATCTCTTAAAAATTATCTGGAAGGTCTTGATATCACACAAGCTTCAAGTTACTCTTTGTGGCGCGCTGCTAGAAAGATTAAAACACCCGTTGAGTTTAAACCACCTCTGCGCACATCTACCGGAAGTTGGGCAAGAAGCGATACGGAATAATGTAAAATATTTGTGAGCACTTAAAATCCGTTTTTACCCCAAACACATGTACTGGTGTTTCTGATTTGCCGAGTGTAGTTGCTCTACCCCCTTGACCCTTAAAGTTTAAGATGCGTGATGTACAAAAAGTAATTGCCGAACTCAAACCAAAGCTCCAGGTATTGATGGGATTAGTAACAAGATGCTGATGAACTTGCCGCATATTGCAATAAGAATCCTGCTGTTTATTTTTAATGCCATATTATGACTGTAGTATTATCCACAACACTGAAAGCTTGCCAAGGTCAAAATGATTCCAAGGCCGGGAAAATATCTTACCAAAGCAGAGTCATATAGGCCAATAAGTTTGCTGTCAACTATGTCAAAACTCTTCGAAAATCTGCTCATGACAAAATTTTCCCCTTGTCTTTCAGGTAATATGTGCATACCGGATCATCAATTTGGTTTTAGAAGTCAGCATAGCACCATTGAACAAAGGCATAGATTGGTTCAATTTATAAGGAAAACATTCGAAGAAAAGAAGTTTTGTTCTGACCTGTTTATTGATGTTTCTCAGGTATTTGATAAAGTTTGGCATGATGGCCTAATTTTAAAATTGAAGACATATCTACCAAATAACATTCTAAGAGTTTTGGAAAGTTATATTTTAGGCCGGAAGTTCTCTGTTATGGAAGGAGACTTTATGAGTATGCCTGAAACTATCTAATTCGGTGTACCACAAGGGAGTATACTAGGGCCAGTTTTGTATTTGATTTATTCTTGTGATATGCCTGTGAGAAGTAATATCCATACTTCTACATTTGCCGATGATGCAGCCTGCCTTGGTATGCACAAAAACCCTCATTAGGCATCCCGATATCTTCAGGAACATATAACACAGCTTGAGCTATGGTTAAACTTATGAAGAATAAAAGTAAACGAACAGAAGTGCGTACATATAACCTTTACCCTACGAAAAGATACTTGTACCCCCATTAGAATCATCAGTCAAATTGTTCCTCAACATTAACATGTGAAATACCTTGGTATACACCTCGATTGTCGGAAAACATTGTTGGAAACACCATATTGACTGAAAGATAACACAAATGAAACTTAAAATAACTCAGATACATTGGCTGATTGGTAGAAATTCAACACTCAGTCTAGATTGTAAACTTTTAATATACAAGTCGATTTTAAAACCAATATGGTGTTAGGGAATTCAACTATGGGGGCACTGCTTCAGCTTCCAATATCGAGAAAATCCAACGAAAACAAAACAAAATTTGACGGTTAATAACATCGGCTCCATGGTACATAAAAAATTCAAATATAAATCGTGGTATAAATATGCCACTAGTGACTGAAGAAATTGCAAAATACGCAGGCAAATATTTAACAAAACTCGAGTCATATCCTAATCCGCTTGCTCGTAATATTTTGAACTTTACTGGACACATCCGCCTTAAAAAGAGAGACACAAGGGCTTTTATACTCAACACTCCAGATGGGACTGCTTGATAATACATTTATTTTTCCTTTTTGATTATCACTACTTATGTATTATTTATAACTATCACTAAGTTTATGTCCGACTCTGGTCGGGCCTAATAATTTTTTAAAGATTTAAGATTTGAATACTTATTGTTAGTTCACATATGAACAGTAAATAGTTTTTTCTTGATGAAAACAAAAAAATGTTGGTATATGTCGAATACTTTTTTTAACCGCTGTATGTATACAAATCAAATTTTTTATCAATGCGCAGGTATTTATTAGATCTTAACAATCACACTTAGGGCTAATAAATCAGTGCAAGTTAATCTCTGTTTTTGATTTAAAGTGTGTTTAAACCAGCAAACCTATAAATCAGTGCAGTATTTAAATTATCTGTAAACGCATAAAATTGGGCCTTTAATTAGCATTAAACTTTTTTTTCCAAGCTTCTACTTTTTCTTCGGATCTTGTTAGAGATGTTTTCTTACACTCTATTGTTCTTTTATAATATATATATAAATATATAATTTCTTTCTCAGTAAAATTTGGGTACTTTTAATTAAATTTTATTAATTTTATTGACTTTGATTCTGCAAAGAATTTGATGCAAAACAGCTGCTTTTTGACATTTATTCTAGTGCTGCCACAATATTATTTTTTAAACTAGTCATTAGTAATGGTTCACTTATTTACTCCTGTTGAGTTTAAGCCACATGAATTAAAGTTTAGTTCAACTAAACCAGAGATTGAATTTTATCTGGTTTATTAGCCCTTACATATCTACATCATGAAAATATATGAAACGTCGTTTAGTCAAAGCACAATGCAAAGATACACCAGCATTATGGACAGAGAAACTCCATACACTCTGGGAAAATCAGCAGCTTAAAAATAAGAATGCGTTACATTAATTCAATAATTTTCAATATAATAGAAAATGTGTAGAAAATGTGTATTGAGATACCTACAAACTAATGAGTTTAATAAATGAATACTGTGAATTAATGTTTTTCCATATTGAAATAAGAAATTTCAATATGACTAAAACTTCGTTAATGTATCTTATTAATTCAACATGGTTTTTACTGATTTTAAGTTGGTTTTTCTCTGTGTGTAGAAAACTCATTCAGTCAAAGAAAGCGAATGTAGTTAAATAAACAAAATCTGTCATATAAACAAATTTCTCACAGGTAGACTTTAACGCAAGACAAATTTAAGCATGAGAAAATATAAAGCAATCGTAAGTATAAAAACATACTAGGATTAGGGAAGTTCAAATATATGATAGTATTTTATAGCACCAAATGTCGATATTGAAAACAATTTATTTCTACCTACATATAAATACCAGCGCGAGAAAATCATATACACACACGCACACACATATAAACACACATAGCAGAATTCATCCAAGAAAAATCCCAGAAAATTTCAACAGCACCCCACCCTTCAAAAATCACTACCAGCCTTAAATTCTCCCCCAAATATACATACACAAATTCCCATGGTCATACATACATCCACATACAATATACGAGATTAATCTCAACAACACAATACTCACCTACCCGAAATTACAGATAGTATTAAAGTCCTACAGACATATATGTATACACATTTTCACGGCTACATATTACAAGAACACCTCGCCCCTAAAAAATCACAATCATCTTAAATTCTTGTAGAAATACATATGTACATACATACACATAATCAATTTACCTCAACAACATCCTCACCCACCTTAAATCACGATCAGCCTTAAACTCCTGCAGACAGACACACCCACAAATCCCCATGGCTACATATTACGTCAACAACTCTACCCACCCAAATCATGGACAGCCTTCAACTCCCACAGAAATACAAGCACACAGATTCTCCCGGTTACATATTACTAGAACACCTCGCCCCTCATAAATCACGATCAGTCTTAAATTCTCACAGACATACATACATACATGTGTACACGCAATCGATATACCTCAACTACAGCCCGTCCCCTGCCAATCAAAGCCTCGCTTAACTTTTCACATACAGACAGACACACCCACAAATTCCTATGGTCACATATTACGGCAACAACCCCACCAACCCAAATGACGGTCAGTCTTAAATTCCCACAGTTAGCAATACCTACATTAGCATTAGAAAAAATAACTTTCGCGATTTCCCGTCGGCATTAGGAAAAATCATTTTCTCGTCGGCATTTGAAAAAAAATTATGTTTTGCCGTCGGCATGTGAAAAAAATAATAATCATGTTTTTCCATCGGCATCAGTGATGGGAAATGTGGCACAATTGTGCCATTTTTGGCACTATTGGATGTTGCCAGGCACTGTGGCACTCTCGCTCCTTTTTTGGAACTTCTTGTCCATTAAATATGGAAGCGTTTCTTATTGCAATAACAATTACTCTTCTAGTACTTTTTACGTTTTTAAGTAATGAAAACATAGTAGGATTTGAAGTTGACAACTGTTCGGATATGATAGTTAAAAGTACCGGTTTGCCCAGAGACATTGACGATCTATTAAAATGAATATATAAATTGGTTTGTAACAGCTCATTGTCGTAGAGATGATTTTATAAATTTTTAGAAATATTTCAACTCTGAAATTTATGAAATTCTTAGGTATTCCCCAAACCGTTGATTGCCTCGTCAAGTTGTTGCAGATAGACTTTTTGAAGAGTGGGATCCCTTGAAATATTTCTTCATATTATAAAATTTGCAGTCATAATGCAATGATAAAACTTTATTCATATTAAATAGTTTAACGGATAATATAAGCAAAATATATTTATATTTTTATCTTATGTCCTTGAAAAAGTAAATTATCGAAATGCAATACAAAAATGTGAGACTACATTTATGTCGAAAGTTTTTTTTTTTTTTATAACAGTAAAAGTCAAAATGTTACGAGCAAGCGGATTAGGATGTGATTCGAGTTTTGTTAAATATTTGCCTGTGTATTTTGAAATTTCTTCAGTCACTAGTGGCATAATTAATTCACGATGTATAATAGAATTTTGGATGTACCATGGAGCCGATGTTATTAACCGTAAAATTTTGTTTTGCCTTCGTTGGATTCTCTCGACATTGGAAGCTGAAGCAGTGCCCTATAACTGAATTCCGTAGCACCATATTGGCTTCAAAAGCGACTTGTATAGTAAAAGTTTGCAGTCTAGGCTGATTGTTGAATTTCTGCCAATCAACCAATGTATTTGAGTTAACTTAAGTTTCATCTGAGCTAACTTAAAGTTAATATGATGTTTCCATGTAAGTCATCGATCAAGGTGTATACCAAGGTATTTCACTTGGGAATGTTGAGGAATATTTTGATTGTTGATTCGAATGGGGGAGCAAGTATCTCTTCTTAGGGTGAAGTTATATGGACACACTTTTGTTCATTGACTTTAATTCTCCATAAGTTCAACCATATTTCCAGCTGGGTAATATGTTCCTGGAGATTGCGAGATGCCTCATAAGGGTTTTCGTGCACACTCCACACTCATACAGGCTTTATCATCGGCAAATGTAGAAATATGGATATTATTGCTCACAGGCATATCACAAGTATATATTAAATACAAGACAGGACCCAGAATACTACCCTGTGGCACACCAGAAGATATAGATTCGGGCACACTTGTGAGCTCTCCTTCCACAACACGGAACTTCCTATCAATAATATAACTTTGATTTATACTTGTGATATGCCTGTGAGCAGTAGTATCCACACTTCCACATTTGCCGACGATACAGCCTGCCTTAGTATGCACGAAAACCCTGATGAGGCATCCCGCAAACTCCAGAACACATTAGCCAGATGGAGCTTTGGTTAAACTTATGGAGAATTAAAGTCAATGAACAAAAGTGTGTCCATATAACGTTCACCCTAAGAAGAGATACTTGCTCCCCCATTCGGATTAACAATCAAGTTGTTCCTCAACATTCACATGTGAAATATCTTGGTATACACCTTGATCGACGACTTACATGGAAACACCACATTGACTCTAAGTTAACTCAAATGAAACTTAAATTAACTCAGGTACATTGGCTGAAAGGTAGAAATTCAACACTTAGCCTAGACTGCAAACTTTTAATATACAAGTCGCTTTTAAAGCCAATATAGTGTTACGGAATTCAACTATGGGGCACTGCTTCAGCTTCAAATGTAGAGAAAATTCAACGAAGGCAAAATAAAATTTTACGCATGATAACATCGGCTCCATGGTACATCAAAAATTCAAATATACATCGCGATTTGAATATGCCACTAGTGACTGAAGAAATTGCAAAATACGCAGGCAAATACCTAACAAAACTTGAGTCACATCCTAATCCGCTTGCTCATAATATTTTGAACTTTACTGGACACATCCGCTTAAAAAAGAGAGATACACGGGCTCTAATATTCAACACTCTAGATGATGAAGCTGCTTGAAAACACCTTTTTCTTTTTGTTGCTTATCACTACTTATGTATTATTAATAACTATCACTAAGCTTATGTCCGACATTGGTCGGGCCTAATAATTTTTTTATAGATTTAAGATTTGAATACTTATTGTTAGTTCATATTTGAAGATACAATAAATAATAAACATGCATTTAAAAAAAAAAAAATAATATAACTTTCCAAAAGCTTTTGAATGTTTATTGGCAGATGTCTTCAATTTTAAAACTAGGCCTTCGTGCCATACTTTATCAAACGCCTGAGAAACATCAATAAAGAGAGCAGAACAATACTTCTTTTTTTTCAAATGTTCTTCTTACAACTTGGACCAGTCTATGCGTTTGTTCAATGGTACTATGCTGACTTCTAGAGCCAAATTGATGGTCCGGGATGCACCCATTATCAGTTAAAATTTTGGACAATTTAGTCATGAGCAGCTTTTCGAAAAGCTTTGAGATTGTAGATAGTAAGGTTATAGGCCTATATGACTCAGTCTTGGTAAGATCTTTGCCCGCCTTTGGAATCATTTTGATCTTGGCAAGTTTCCAGTTATGTGGAAAATACTGCATTCTTAAAATGGCATTAAAAATAAATAGCAGGATTCTTATTGCAATATGAGGCAAGCTCATGAGCATTTTGCTACTAATGCCATCAATACCTGGAGCTTTCTTCGGGTTGAGTTCAGCAATTACTTTTTGTACTTCACGCATCTTAACCCTTAAGGGACGAGGGGGTAGAGAAACAACACTCGATAAATCAGCAGCACACGTACATGAATTGGGAGTGAATACAGATTTTAAATGCTCAGAAAATTAGTTACCTTTCTCACTATCGCTTCTTGCCCAGCCTCCAGTCGCTGTACGCAGTGGTGATTTAAGATCAACGGGTCGTTTAAGATTTCTAGTAGCGCGCCATAAAGAGTAATTAGATGCGAACGTTACATCAAGACCTTCTAAATACTTTTCCAGTAGTGCAGTTTTTTCCGACGATAGCAGCTCTTTGAGTCGTTTAGTACATTCTTTAAGTCTGATTTTATTTAGGGGTGATCTGTGTTGTTGCCATTATCTTCTACCTCTCCTTTTTTCACGTACGTGACGTTCAATTTCCGTAGAATAACTTCGGTTAAATCCGGTCTGCGGATAGGAGGTAGTGGCGTGTTCAGCAGCCTGTTTAATATTTTCGTTAAGATTGGCAATGTTAAATTAAATATCATCGCGTGATCTAAGCTGAATGTTTTCTACGCAGTGACTACTAAGATATTTTTTGAATGCCAGCCAGTTGATTCCATTAATCATCTTCACATATGAGTTAGTTAAATCACTCCTTAGTGGGTTGAAAATTGTAACTATTGTTGGGGAGTGATCGGAGGACAGATCTAGAGAGGCGTCTACGTGAATTAAGTCCCTATGAATATTTTTCGTGACGGCAAAATCTATAACATCTGGAATTTTTCTTACGTCAGTAGGCTCCCCATTCGAAATGACATCTAAGCCCATTTTTGAAATTGTATTGAACAAGGCTCGACCTCTAGGTGTAACAAGACGCGATCCCCAATACGTTTTGCATTGTAGTAACCAGCTGCCACGAAGCAAGATCCAAGCGATTTGTAGAACTTCTCATACTGATCTTCGGTAACTGAAAATCTGGGAGGTAAGTCAATTGATGATATCACGAAATTCGCACAAAAAGTTTCTACGAAAATATTCGTTGCTTGCAATTATTCTTCACTAACGTTGTCAAGGACATAGTGCTTGAGTCATGACTTAATTAGAATTGCAGATCCACCGCATGCTCTTCCTCTAGGGTCCTTTGTATCATATATAGTGTAGCCATTAATTTTGAAAAAAGCTTCTTGAGGTCAAATGAGTCTCAGAAACCAACATTATATCAATATTTTTTTCCATGAGGAAGTGCTCAAGTTCATTTTTATGTTGGCGAATGCCGTTTGCGTTCCAGAAACATATTTTTAACGTGTTCATGGTTTATTAACTAATGCTTGAAGCAGTGTATTCTGCATTCGCAGCATTTCTTGCATTAACCAATACTATTTTATATTTGTTTTTCTTCTAAATAAGTTCAAATTATTACTATATGATGCATATATACCGAGCATTCGCCCTTATTCCTGTTGGCGACATCGATGTCACTTTAGCACAATACTCCATTGTCGAAACCAACTGACTCCAGGTTTATGCTATTTTGTACACCTTATGTAACTGAATATATTGTCAGTAGCACAAAATTGTTCTCTAGAGCGGGTAAATAAATTCTAATTTTTTGGTATTGTGTTAAAGTCACGTCGATCTCGATAACTGGAAAAAGGGTGATTATTTTCGATTCACGAGAAGGTTTTAGTAGTAGTGAAATCCCACTCCGGTGGCAATTAAAATTGTTAAATTGTTGGTGAAATTGTTAAATTTGGGTAATTAAAATTTGAAAATTCTTGAAATTTGATACCTACGAGGGTGGTTCGATAAGTCCTTTAAATATTTTTCGAGGGTGGTTCAATAAGTCTGTCTTTTTCCTAATGTCTACGGCAAAACATGTTTATTAATTTTTCCTAATGCCGACGGCAAAACATGAATATAATTTTTTCAAATGCCGACGGGAAAATGATTTTTCCTAATGACGACGGGAAAACATGATTATTATTATTTTTTTTTCCTAATGCCTACGGCATGCATGATAATGTTTCCTAATGCCTACGGCAATGCATGATAATTTTTTCAAATGCCGACGGCAATACATGATTATTTTTTTTTCCTAATGCCGACGGCAATACATACTTATTTTTCCTAATGCCTACGGCAATACATAATTATTTTCAAATGCCGACGTCAATGCATGATAATTTTTCCTAATGCCGGGCAATACATGATTATTATTTTTTCAAATGCCGACGGGAAAATGATTTTTCCTAATGACGACGGGAAAACGTGAAAGTTATTTTTTCTAATGCTAATGTAGGTGTTGCTAGACTGTGGGAATTTTAGGCTGACCGTGATATGAGTGGGTGGCGTTGTTGGCGTAATATGTAACCATAGGAATTTGTGGATGTGTCTGTCTGTCTGTGAGAATTTAGGTGAAGGTTTGATTGGCAGGGGGCGGGGTTTAGTTGAGGTAGATCGATTGCATGTGTAGTTGTGTGTGAATGTGTGTGTGTGTGTGTGTATGTTTGTAGGAATTTCAATGTGTGTATTTCTGTAGGAGCTTAAGGCTGATTGTGATTTATGAGGGGTGAGGTGTTCTAGTATTATGCAACCGGTGGAATCTGTGTGTTTGTATGTCTGTAGGAGTTTAAGGCTGACCATGATTTGGGTGGGCAGGGTTGTTGACGTAATATGTATCCATGGGGATTTGTGGATGTGTCTGTCTATAGTAGTTTAAGGCTGATCGTGATTTGAGGTGGGTGAGGATGTTGTTGAGGTAAATTGGTTATGTGTATGTATGTATATATGTATTTTTGTAAGAATTTAAGATGATTGTGATTTATTAGGGCCGAGGTGTTCTTGTAATATGTAGCCGTGAGAATCTATGTGTATAGACGTCTGTAGAAGTTTAAGACTATCTGTAATTTCAGGTAGGTGAGAGTGTTGTGTTGTTGAGATTAATCTTGTATATTGTATATGTACCTATGTATGATCATGAGAATTTGTGTATGTATATCTGAGGGAGAATTTAAGGCTCGTCATGATTTGCAAAAGGTGGGGTGTTGTTGAAATTTTCTTGGATATTTCTTATATGAATTCTGCTATGTGTGTGTATTTGAGCTGGTATTTATGTGTAGGTAGAAATAAATTGTTTTCAATATCGACATATGGTACTATAAAATACTATCATATATCTGGACTTCCCTAATCCTAGTATGCTTTTATACTTACGATTGCTTTATATTTTCTCATGCTTAAATTTGTCTCGCGTTGAAGTCAGTCTGTGTGAAATTTGTTTATATTACAGATTTTGTTTATTTAACTACATTCGTCTTCTTTGACTGAAAGAGTTATCTACACACAGAGAAAAACCAACTTGAAATCAGTAAGAACCATGCTGAATTAATAAGAACCATTAGCGAAGGTTTAGTCATATTGAAATTTCTTATTTCAATATGGACAAAATATTAATTTACAGTATTCATTTGTTAAACTCATTAGTTTGTAGATATCTCAATATACATTTTCTATTATATTAAAAATTATTGAATTAATGTGATGAATTCTTATTTTTAAGCTGCAGATTTTCCCTGAGTGTATGGATTGTTTATATTTGCATTGTGCTTTAACTAAACGACGCTTCATATATTTTCATGATGTAGGTCTAATAAATACTTAAGCATTGATAAGAAATTTGATATGTATACATACATATCTACAAATTGATTTTATGTATGTATGTATGTATGTATGTACATATATATGTACATACAAATAAGTGTTCAACTCAATCTTTGAATACATTTTTTATTTTATTTTTTGTCATGTGATGTCTGTTGTTGGTGAAATTAAAAACATTTTAATTTTTATCTGCGTTTACCTAAAAGTTTGTGAGGATTTTCTGTTGTAAGTAAAACTGAATTCTTGAAGATATGTACTTACATACTCTATAGTAATAGTAACTATAATAGAAATATTTCTTATACTTAATTTACAGTTTTTTAAAGTATAGGGTATAAAATTTTTTCTAGCTATAGCCTTCTACATTTATTTTGGAAAGCTTGCTTTGCTTTTTAAAAATGTATAAACATTTTTAAATGAAACTGATCCGGCACTCCAGCTTAGGTACTGATAGTTTTTTTTTATTGTTAGTTAACTTACTTATTTTTTATTGATAAACATTGGAAATCAAAAGGGAGTTTTATATTGAAATTATTATTTTCATAATTGTTGAAAACAATCGCTGCTTTTTGTTTGTTTTTTGCGATGAAATCATTTGAATTACTTTTGCAACTTTACGCGTTTATAAAAATTATGTTATTTTCTATATTTCTTAATTTATAAGACTTTTAGACTTTGTCCTTTAGGGGTTATATATTCTATTATACGATTATGAATAAGAATGCAGTAAGCTGATGTATTTGCTTACTGCTTCAAATTAAAATTTTATTAAATTGAATAAAAGGAGTTTTTTTTCTTAAACTCTGATGCAGTTAGAAGCGCTGGAGATTCTTTCATATAACAACTTTTTTGAAATTTTTGATACATAGTATAATATAGAATTGGATAACATTTATTTTTAATTTTTATGTTAAGAAGTACAGGTATGAGACTGAATTTAAATGTACTTTTAAATTAGTTAAATCATAATGAACAAACATATTTTCTTCTTTAATAGCGATCAACAGAAAACGAACTCGTTTTCATATAATTTAGGTATACCCTATCGACGGCTCCTCTAGGATACAAGATGACTTTGTATGACGAAATTTCTGTTGCTTTATACTGATAATATGTTTACATTAATAAGATACATATACATATGTTTATTTTATGAACGGTGAGCACCTATGGCTTTTATTTAATGTTCTATATGACTTTTTTTTTCATTTTATTAAAGTTTAGCGTATTGTATATATATTTCTGAAATGTTTAAGTGTGTTTTGTGTGCCCATCGGGCAGAGTGTACGTATTAGTTGGTCAGTCAGTCTCTATTTTTATTTATTTTTTTTTCTTCTAATGTGCCACTCCTTTTTCAGATTTTACTACTTGGAATAGAGAATTTTTGTCTAATTTTTTGGTGGGTATACATATACATTAGGTATGTAGAAATTAGTTTAGATACAAAGAAATGTATGTTTAATATACAACTATTGTATCAAATCGATCTCAAATAACTCAGTTACCTCTACCAGCAATTCACCGTTGGTGTATTCATAAAGTGTTAGAAACAATGCAATATCTATGTTTTGAGAGAATTTTTCCCCTCAAGTATTTCTACATGAGGTTTGAGGGGTCAATCACTGTCGCATTCATATGTAATGATTATTCACTTAAAAAACGTCATCATCACCATCAATCATCTCCGTATACAATACATTCATGAGTTGGGTTGATACTGATACAATTGCTGTCTCATCACCTTCTAACAGCTTTATATATTTTGCTAGTATGCATGCCTTAGCATGCTTCTATCGATAGTGACGTAAGAGTCCGAGATGTAGAGTGTTACAACTACAAATCTTTACTATTAGAATTTACCAGTTCGCTCTTTTGAATTTTTACAAAGTAGATACATATGTATGTATTTCATTGACCACAAAATCATAAAATTTCTTTGCTTACAAAATTGTATGACGTGAGGATTTTTTTTTATTTTTTTTTTTTTTAAATTATACATGCTTCGGCATGCTTTCATTTTTTTTCTATAAATTTATGTAATACTCATACAGATACAGATATAAAGTAAGATCTGTTTACTGTACATTTTAAAATTTATGCATGCTTCAGCATGATTCTAGTTGAAGCGTATATTCATTCACTAAGTTTGTTTGATACTTATTCATACACATGTACATTCTTAAAGATTGGATATCAAAGTCCAATTTCCGTAGTTTATCTATATTTTCTAAAGATCTGATAGCTAAAGAAATAAATAGAGTGAAGATCTTCTATAATAATCCCATTTTCATATTGTAAAATTTTGCGTGCTAGCGCTTTCGATGGGAAAATATACATACAACTTTATAAAAAGTGATAATATGATGTGCTGCTGAATACTGCACTATGTTATAGTTCATTTTAAACACTGAAGTTTTAGCAATATTTCATTCAGACCAACAAGTTTAGAGAATTCCACTACATTTAGTTAATTATCTTTCTTAAGACCCATCATTCCTAATCAATCCTACAAAAAACAACACAAACTAGATTTTTCGTTTTAATTTTATTTTTATTAAATTCAACATTCATTCTTCAAATTACTTTATACTATATTAAGTAGCTTTTCCTCATTTGTTGAGTTGACTTTAATAGGTGACATTTTAATGGTACGATGAACTTTTCTATTGCATGCATTGAGTAAATCTTTATACATACCAATCCACTTATATGAACCATTAAAGCTAATTCTTTTTACATCATACCTTTCAATGATCTATTAAATCATTCTAATATTGATGCTTTCATATTAAGTAATGTTTAATCTTCTATTTATGTATGAGTTTTCCCAAGTATTTATTAAAAAATTCTTTAGAATCATCTGTTTGTAAGTTTTTTGGTACCCGTACCACTTCAAAAATATTTTCCATTGCCTTGGTTTTAAGAGTGCAGCTTTTATTTTCAGCTGTACTTTGAGAATGTGTCAATTACAGTCTTCAAAAATCAACAATTTCTATTTTCTGTAGAATAGTTCTACATTTCACCTAACTTAGCTCCATAAAACATCATATATTCCTGTCATTACATCTCTACAAGCACAAACAGTTGTTGAAATTTAATATGGACTTCGTTAACTAAATTCCTTTTTAAAGACATTGAATTGTTTCACAGATTTTTTCGAAAGTGTTGTGATCTACATCTTGCACTTTCAGCTATTTATACTAACATGTAGTTAATTTTCTAATCTATATATTTAACCGTAAGCTCTTCAATTTGTTTTTAATGATTTACTTTTTAGAATTGCTTTTTCAATTTTATAACTGTCTTCTTTCTCTAATTTTATTTCACGTTGTAGTTCCTCAATTTGCATTTAAATATATTCTTGAATATTAATGCTTTAAGCTATATTATTAATTTGTCTTGTATTTTATCTTCATTCAGTTTAATGTAACTATCAACAATAGTTTGTATCTAATTCATTTATGCCTTCCAATACTGATAAGTCAGTATAAATGTCTTCAGAATTGGAAGTCTATGAGTAAAATCATCGTCATCATCATTCTCAGTATTAGCATCATTAAATATGATGGTATTATCAAATATTGTTCCTTTTACTAGTTTCTTTGGGGTACTTGTCTATATCTTGAGTGAAGGTTTCTCAGGCTTTAAACTTGTATATTTTCAACTTCTGTCTTGATTTTACTTTCTTCTTTCATAAGAATTCTTTTAATATTTTTAGAACTATTTATGAATTCTTCTGCTATAGGTTTAAATGTATCTTTTAGTTGTTCACTTGTATCTATTTCACCAGTTTTTATACTACGAAGCTTTTTCTTCAACACATTTCTTGTCAACACCAACTGTTTTAAAATTTTCTCATCCAGGGCAAATAACAGGTATCAGCAATCATATCAGCTTTTCAGGAGCTGGTCTGGTTTTCAGATCAGCTTCTCAGGACCTGGTCTGGTTTTCAGATCAGCTTTTCAGGACCTGGTCTGGTTTTCAGATCAGCTTATCAGGACCTGGTCTGGTTTTCAGATCAGCTTATCAGGAGCTGGTCTGGTTTTCAGATCAGCTTATCAGGAGCTGGTCTGGTTTTCAGATCAGCTTATCAGGCGCTGGTCTGGTTATCAGATCAGCTTATCAGGAGCTGGTCTGGTTTTCAGATCAGCTTATCAGGAGCTGATCTGATTTTTAGATCAGCTTATCAGGTAACAGATCAGGCTATCAGGAGCTGTTCAGATTTTCATTTCAAGATATCTGAGTCAGATTTAGTTATCAGTGTACAAGGAGCTAGCCATTTATAACATTTATATACATGAAGTTTAAAGTCAGATGAAATACGAAAAAGTAAAGTTTTATCTAGTAAAATTATTTTCTATAACGATCATCGTTTAATTCACTATCTTTGCTTATAATCAAAAATCCATATTTATCCTTTCAACATGCTTTTTATTTTTCTCACCTAACTTAAACATTAAATATACATTATGATGATCTCTTATTAAATCTTTGGTGATTCTGGTGTAAGTTTTACATAAGTAGAATGAATCAACATTCTTATCTCTCCCCATACAAAAATATGCTTCACTACGCATCATCGTTAAATATCATATTGGAATTACTTTGGACTGAAATAACAGATTCACTATCGGTAAATTTTGTAATATATTATTATTTTAATTGATGTAATTAATTTCTTCAGATATTTATATCTGGGGTGATATAAAGATTTTGAGTATAAATAAATGTTCTCAAAATTTAAGTCCATTAGGACTTTCTAGCAAGCCAATCATAGCGTTTTTTTTCGTAATTTGACAGGCCAACTATTGTTGCACGAATAGAATTTGATATAAAGGAACTATGATTTATTTTTGAACTATCGTTCGATGAATCATCAATATTTCGTACCAAGAATTATTTATGTTGTTTTGACTAAGGGTATGAGTCAATATTTATAAAATCTATTTCATAAATATCAGCTCATGCTCATAGTCAAAACAAAGTATGCTTTAAGTGTTTAAAACCGCTATTACCATAAAAATGGTGGTTTTAAACACTTAAAATATACTTTGTTTTACTAACCGCATTTTATAACTAAATGCATTTCATAAATATTGACGCATACTCATAATCAAAACAGCATATAAATATCCTTTGTTTTGACTATGAGTATGAGTCATTATCTCTTATTATAGAAAAATAAAATAGTATGATTATATGATATCAGAAATCATGTTTTCTAATATCATATAACCATACTATTTGATTCTTTCTATAATAATAGATAATATTTATGAAATGCATTTATTTACAAAATGCGATTAGTAAAACAACATAAATATAGGATGGTATGAAATTTTGATGATTCATCAATATTTCGTACCAAGGTATTTTTAGGTTGTTTTTACTATGAGTATGCGCCAATATTTATGAAATGTATTTCATAAATAGTATCTCTTATTATAGAAAAATTAAAAATGTAGCTATACGATATCAGAAAATATTTTCTGAAATCGTATAGCTATATTATTTTATTTGTCCTATAATAAGAGATAATGGCCCCTACTCATAGTCAAAACAAAGAATATTTTAAGAGTTTCAAATCAGTATTATCATACAAAATACTGATTTTAAACTCTTACAGCCTTATTTATAATACTTATTAAGGCTTTGGAAAGGCTTTTTAAAACAAATTTTTTATAAAAATTTTTTCTTAAAAAGTCTTTATAAAGCCCTAATAAGTGTTATAAATAAGGCTGTTAAAATATACTTTGTTTTACTAACCACATTTTTGTAACTAAACGCATTTCATAAGTATAGATGCATACTCATAGTCAAAAAAAGGATATTTTTATGCTGTTTTGATTATGAGTGTGGATCATTATCTCTTATTATAGAAAAAATAAACTAATGCAGCTATACGATTTCAGAAAATATTTTCTGATATGGTATAGCTGTATTAGTTTATTTTTTTATAATAAGAGATAATATTTATAAAATGTATTTAGCTACATAAATGCGGTTAGTAAAACAACCTAAAATACCTTGGTACGAAATATTGATGATTCATCGAACGATAGTTCAAAAATAAATCATAGTTCCTTTATATCAAATTCTATTCGTGCAACAATAGTTGACCTGTCAAATTACGAAAAAAAAACGCTATGATTGGCTTGCTAGAAAGTCCTAATGGACTTAAATTTTGAGAACATTTATTTATACTCAAAATCTTTATATCACCCCAGATATAAATATCTGAAGAAATTAATTACATCAATTAAAATAATAATATATTACAAAATTTACCGATAGTGAATCTGTTATTTCAGTCCAAAGTAATTCCAATATGATATTTAACGATGATGCGTATGGGAAGCATATTTTTGTATGGGGAGAGACAAGAATGTTGATTCATTCTACTTATGTAAAACTTACACCAGAATCACCAAACATTTAATAAGAGATCATCATAATGTATATTTAATGTTTAAGTAAGGTGAGAAAAATAAAAAGCATGTTGAAAGGATAAATATGGATTTTTGATTATAAGCAAAGATAGTGAATTAAACGATGATCGTTATAGAAAATAATTTTACTAGATAAAACTTTACTTTTTCGTATTTCATCTGACTTTAAACTTCATGTATATAAATGTTATAAATGGCTAGCTACTTGTACACTGATAACTAAATCTTACTCAGATATCTTGAAATGAAAATCTGAACAGCTCCTGATAGCCTGATCTGTTACCTGATAAGCTGATCTAAAAATCAGATCAGCTCCTGATAAGCTGATCTGAAAACCAGACCAGCTCCTGATAAGCTGATCTGATAACCAGACCAGCTCCTGATAAGCTGATCTGAAAACCAGACCAGCTCCTGATAAGCTGATCTGAAAACCAGACCAGCTCCTGATAAGCTGATCTGAAAACCAGACCAGGTCCTGATAAGCTGATCTGAAAACCAGACCAGGTCCTGAAAAGCTGATCTGAAAACCAGACCAGGTCCTGAAAAGCTGATCTGAAAACCAGACCAGGTCCTGAAAAGCTGATCTGAAAACCAGACCAGGTCCTGAAAAGCTGATCTGAAAACCAGACCAGGTCCTGAAAAGCTGATCTGAAAACCAGACCAGCTCCTGAAAAGCTGATATGATTGCTGATACCTGTTATTTGCCCTGGATGAGAAAATTTTAAAACAGTTAGTGTTGACAAGAAATGTGTTGAAGAAAAAGCTTCGTAGTATAAAAACTGGTGAAATAGATACAAGTGAACAACTAAAAGATACATTTAAACCTATAGCAGAAGAATTCATAAATAGTTCTAAAAATATTAAAAGAATTCTTATGAAAGAAGAAAGTAAAATCAAGACAGAAGTTGAAAATATACAAGTTTAAAGCCTGAGAAACCTTCACTCAAGATATAGACAAGTACCCCAAAGAAACTAGTAAAAGGAACAATATTTGATAATACCATCATATTTAATGATGCTAATACTGAGAATGATGATGACGATGATTTTACTCATAGACTTCCAATTCTGAAGACATTTATACTGACTTATCAGTATTGGAAGGCATAAATGAATTAGATACAAACTATTGTTGATAGTTACATTAAACTGAATGAAGATAAAATACAAGACAAATTAATAATATAGCTTAAAGCATTAATATTCAAGAATATATTTAAATGCAAATTGAGGAACTACAACGTGAAATAAAATTAGAGAAAGAAGACAGTTATAAAATTGAAAAAGCAATTCTAAAAAGTAAATCATTAAAAACAAATTGAAGAGCTTACGGTTAAATATATAGATTAGAAAATTAACTACATGTTAGTATAAATAGCTGAAAGTGCAAGATGTAGATCACAACACTTTCGAAAAAATCTGTGAAACAATTCAATGTCTTTAAAAAGGAATTTAGTTAACGAAGTCCATATTAAATTTCAACAACTGTTTGTGCTTGTAGAGATGTAATGACAGGAATATATGATGTTTTATGGAGCTAAGTTAGGTGAAATGTAGAACTATTCTACAGAAAATAGAAATTGTTGATTTTTGAAGACTGTAATTGACACATTCTCAAAGTACAGCTGAAAATAAAAGCTGCACTCTTAAAACCAAGGCAATGGAAAATATTTTTGAAGTGGTACGGGTACCAAAAAACTTACAAACAGATGATTCTAAAGAATTTTTTAATAAATACTTGGGAAAACTCATACATAAATAGAAGATTAAACATTACTTAATATGAAAGCATCAATATTAGAATGATTTAATAGATCATTGAAAGGTATGATGTGAAAAGAATTAATTAGCTTTAATGGTTCATATAAGTGGATTGGTATGTATAAAGATTTACTCAATGCATGCAATAGAAAAGTTCATCGTACCATTAAAATGTCTCCTATTAAAGTCAACTCAACAAATGAGGAAAAGCTACTTAATATAGTATAAAGTAATTTGAAGAATGAATGTTGAATTTAATAAAAATAAAATTAAAACGAAAAATCTAGTTTGTGTTGTTTTTTGTAGGATTGATTAGGAATGATGGGTCTTAAGAGAGATAATTAACTAAATGTAGTGGAATTCTCTAAACTTGTTGGTCTGAATGAAATATTGCTAAAACTTCAGTGTTTAAAATGAACTATAACATAGTGCAATATTCAGCAGCACATCATATTATCACTTTTTATAAAGTTGTATGTATATTTTCCCATCGAAAGCGCTAGCACGCAAAATTTTACAATATGAAAATGGGATTATTATAGAAGATCTTCACTCTATTTATTTCTTTAGCTATCAGATCTTTAGAAAATATAGATAAACTACGGAAATTGGACTTTGATATCCAATCTTTAAGAATGTACATGTGTATGAATAAGTATCAAACAAACTTAGTGAATGAATATACGCTTCAACTAGAATCATGCTGAAGCATGCATAAATTTTAAAATGTACAGTAAACAGATCTTACTTTATATCTGTATCTGTATGAGTATTACATAAATTTATAGAAAAAAAAATGAAAGCATGCCGAAGCATGTATAATTTAAAAAAAAAAAAAATAAAAAAAAATCCTCACGTCATACAATTTTGTAAGCAAAGAAATTTTATGATTTTGTGGTCAATGAAATACATACATATGTATCTACTTTGTAAAAATTCAAAAGAGCGAACTGGTAAATTCTAATAGTAAAGATTTGTAGTTGTAACACTCTACATCTCGGACTCTTACGTCACTATCGATAGAAGCATGCTAAGGCATGCATACTAGCAAAATATATAAAGCTGTTAGAAGGTGATGAGACAGCAATTGTATCAGTATCAACCCAACTCATGAATGTATTGTATACGGAGATGATTGATGGTGATGATGACGTTTTTTAAGTGAATAATCATTACATATGAATGCGACAGTGATTGACCCCTCAAACCTCATGTAGAAATACTTGAGGGGAAAAATTCTCTCAAAACATAGATATTTCATTGTTTCTAACACTTTATGAATACACCAACGGTGAATTGCTGGTAGAGGTAACTGAGTTATTTGAGATCGATTTGATACAATAGTTGTATATTAAACATACATTTCTTTGTATCTAAACTAATTTCTACATACCTAATGTATATGTATACCCACCAAAAAATTAGACAAAAATTCTCTATTCCAAGTAGTAAAATCTGAAAAAGGAGTGGCACATTAGAAGAAAAAAAAATAAATAAAAATAGAGACTGACTGACCAACTAATACGTACACTCTGCCCGATGGGCACACAAAACACACTTAAACATTTCAGAAATATATATACAATACGCTGAACTTTAATAAAATGAAAAAAAAAGTCATATAGAACATTAAATAAAAGCCATAGGTGCTCACCGTTCATAAAATAAACATATGTATATGTATCTTATTAATGTAAACATATTATCAGTATAAAGCAACAGAAATTTCGTCATACAAAGTCATCTTGTATCCTAGAGGAGCCGTCGATAGGGTATACCTAAATTATATGAAAACGAGTTCGTTTTCTGTTGATCGCTATTAAAGAAGAAAATATGTTTGTTCATTATGATTTAACTAATTTAAAAGTACATTTAAATTCAGTCTCATACCTGTACTTCTTAACATAAAAATTAAAAATAAATGTTATCCAATTCTATATTATACTATGTATCAAAAATTTCAAAAAAGTTGTTATATGAAAGAATCTCCAGCGCTTCTAACTGCATCAGAGTTTAAGAAAAAAAACTCCTTTTATTCAATTTAATAAAATTTTAATTTGAAGCAGTAAGCAAATACATCAGCTTACTGCATTCTTATTCATAATCGTATAATAGAATATATAACCCCTAAAGGACAAAGTCTAAAAGTCTTATAAATTAAGAAATATAGAAAATAACATAATTTTTATAAACGCGTAAAGTTGCAAAAGTAATTCAAATGATTTCATCGCAAAAAACAAACAAAAAGCAGCGATTGTTTTCAACAATTATGAAAATAATAATTTCAATATAAAACTCCCTTTTGATTTCCAATGTTTATCAATAAAAAATAAGTAAGTTAACTAACAATAAAAAAAAAACTATCAGTACCTAAGCTGGAGTGCCGGATCAGTTTCATTTAAAAATGTTTATACATTTTTAAAAAGCAAAGCAAGCTTTCCAAAATAAATGTAGAAGGCTATAGCTAGAAAAAATTTTATACCCTATACTTTAAAAAACTGTAAATTAAGTATAAGAAATATTTCTATTATAGTTACTATTACTATAGAGTATGTAAGTACATATCTTCAAGAATTCAGTTTTACTTACAACAGAAAATCCTCACAAACTTTTAAGTAAACGCAGATAAAAATTAAAATGTTTTTAATTTCACCAACAACAGACATCACATGACAAAAAATAAAATAAAAAATGTATTCAAAGATTGAGTTGAACACTTATTTGTATGTACATATATATGTACATACATACATACATACATACATAAAATCAATTTGTAGATATGTATGTATACATATCAAATTTCTTATCAATGCTTAAGTATTTATTAGACCTACATCATGAAAATATATGAAGCGTCGTTTAGTTAAAGCACAATGCAAATATAAACAATCCATACACTCAGGGAAAATCTGCAGCTTAAAAATAAGAACTCATCACATTAATTCAATAATTTTTAATATAATAGAAAATGTATATTGAGATATCTACAAACTAATGAGTTTAATAAATGAATACTGTAAATTAATATTTTGTCCATATTGAAATAAGAAATTTCAATATGACTAAACCTTCGCTAATGGTTCTTATTAATTCAGCATGGTTCTTACTGATTTCAAGTTGGTTTTTCTCTGTGTGTAGATAACTCTTTCAGTCAAAGAAGACGAATGTAGTTAAATAAACAAAATCTGTAATATAAACAAATTTCACACAGACTGACTTCAACGCGAGACAAATTTAAGCATGAGAAAATATAAAGCAATCGTAAGTATAAAAGCATACTAGGATTAGGGAAGTCCAGATCTATGATAGTATTTTATAGTACCATATGTCGATATTGAAAACAATTTATTTCTACCTACACATAAATACCAGCTCAAATACACACACATAGCAGAATTCATATAAGAAATATCCAAGAAAATTTCAACAACACCCCACCTTTTGCAAATCATGACGAGCCTTAAATTCTCCCTCAGATATACATACACAAATTCTCATGATCATACATAGGTACATATACAATATACAAGATTAATCTCAACAAGACAACACTCTCACCTACCTGAAATTACAGATAGTCTTAAACTTCTACAGACGTCTATACACATAGATTCTCACGGCTACATATTACAAGAACACCTCGGCCCTAATAAATCACAATCATCTTAAATTCTTACAAAAATACATATATACATACATACACACAACCAATTTACCTCAACAACATCCTCACCCACCTCAAATCACGATCAGCCTTAAACTACTATAGACAGACACATCCACAAATCCCCATGGATACATATTACGTCAACAACCCTGCCCACCCAAATCATGGTCAGCCTTAAACTCCTACAGACATACAAACACACAGATTCCCCCGGTTGCATATTACTAGAACACCTCACCCCTCATAAATCACAATCAGCCTTAAGCTCCTACAGAAATACACACATTGAAATTCCTACAAACACACACACACATTCACACACAACTACACACGCAATCGATCTACCTCAACTAAACCCCGCCCCCTGCCAATCAAACCTTCACCTAAATTCTCACAGACAGACAGACACATCCACAAATTCCTATGGTTACATATTACGCCAACAACGCCACCCACTCATATCACGGTCAGCCTAAAATTCCCACAGTCTAGCAACACCTACATTAGCATTAGAAAAAATAACTTTCACGTTTTCCCGTCGTCATTAGGAAAAATCATTTTCCCGTCGGCATTTGAAAAAATAATAATCATGTATTGCCCGGCATTAGGAAAAATTATCATGCATTGACGTAGGCATTAGGAAAAATTATCATGTATTGCCGTCGGCATTTGAAAATAATTATGTATTGCCGTAGGCATTAGGAAAAATAAGTATGTATTGCCGTCCGCATTAGGAAAAAAAAATATTCATGTATTGCCGTCGGCATTTGAAAAAATTATCATGCATTGCCGTAGGCATTAGGAAAAATTATCATGCATGCCGTAGGCATTAGGAAAAAAAAATAATAATAATCATGTTTTCCCGTCGTCATTAGGAAAAATCATTTTCCCGTCGGCATTTGAAAAAATTATATTCATGTTTTGCCGTCGGCATTAGGAAAAATTAATAAACATGTTTTGCCGTAGACATTAGGAAAAAGACAGACTTATTGAACCACCCTCGAAAAATATTTAAAGGACTTACCGAACCACCCTCGTAGGTATCAAATTTCAAGAATTTTAAAATTTTCAAATTTTAATTACCCAAATTTAACAATTTCACCAACAATTTAACAATTTTAATTGCCACCGGAGTGGGATTTCACTACTACTGGTTTTCTAATAATATTCAAATATGTTTTACGAGTAGTTACGTAAATTGTCGCTCAAGATAAATTTTACAGCCTGTATCTTAAAAGTTATCAACAATTGTGATAATAAAATGGTTAATTTTTTTACTACATGTCGCTCACTATTATATCGAAAATAGGAATCGAAATGTATTAATGTGTATATTAGGGTAAAAATTTTTTGCACTTTTTGCGAATATCAAATTCTTCATCGCATAGCTGCATAGACCATGAAAAAATACTAAGAAATGATGTACTACTTTTTCGCGATCGTTAAAAAAGTTTCCGCACCAAACCCGATGAAGTTTAAATTTCAATTTTTCTCCTAAGTATACCAAATTAACATTTAATAACAAAATTTTTAGTATTTTTTAATAATTTCATGAATATAACAAGATGTTACCATTTGTACGCAAGAGGGGCGCAAAAAAAGCTATTAAAAAATAATTCCATATATATTGTGTATGGAAATTAAAAAAAAATTTTTTTGAGGAGCTTTAGAAATTGCACTTGGTGCGGAAACTTTTTTGACCGAATTGGTCTAAAAGAATTATTTTTATTATCAATACTAAATTGCCCATCGCGTGGTGGGATGAAGAAATTTTGTCAAAAAAAAGTTATAACCCTAGTGTATATATCGGGTGTTTTTTTTAAGAGGTATAGAACTTCAAATTGAAATAAAACACAAGAAAATCGTTTTAATGTCCATCAATTTGGCTTTATTGGAAGGATAATTTTATGCCATTAATGTTTAAATATGATTTCGGGCATGTGGTTGCCGCGGCTGGCTCGAATAAAGCCAATTCTACAGGTCCAATTTTCAACCACTTTTTCGAGCATATGGGGCCGTATGTTGGCAATAACGCCACGAATGTTGGCTTCCAAGTCCCCTAACGTTTCTGGTTTGTTGGCGTAGACGAACGACTTCACATATCCCCAAAGAAAATAATCCAATGGTGTCAAATCACACGATCTTGGTGGCCAATTGACAGGTCCATTCCGCGAAATTATGCGCTCATCGAATGTTTCCTTCAATAAATCGATTGTGACGTGCGCTGTGTGGCATGTAGTGCCGTCTTGTTGGAACCACAACTCATCCACATTCATGCCATCCAATTCGGGAACAAAATAGTCGGTTAGTCGGCTCCAATTGCTGTGCACGGTGGCGAATCGATTCATTCGGGTCCTCTTCAACACTTTGCTCTACAGCGGCAATTGTTTCTTCGGTGCGCACTGTTCGACGTCTCTGCGGATGCGTATTATCACATAGAGTAAACGTAGTGCGAAAACGATCCATGGTTAACCGAATTAATTGCTCTGATGGACGATTATGTCGACCATAAAATGGACGGAGCTTGCGGTAAACTTCGCGAACTGAACCATTATTTTCGAAATAAATTTGCACGATTTGCAAGCGTTGTTCTTTTGTCAACCTGAAATGGCAAACCAAACTAAATATTAATCACTTGACAGCTGACAAAATAGCCGCCAGTTAAAAAAGTGATGCCAAGTTAAAGCTCTATACCTCAATAAAAAACACCCTTTACAACTAATTTTAGATCGTGGTTTTTTGATATGCGTAAATTTTTCTAGTTATAAACATAATAAATTATAATTCAAGAGCTATAGTTTAAATGAACATCAAGTGCCAACATTAAAATCATACAAAAAGTAGTTTGGCACTATTCAAGTGATTTTGGCACTATTTAAAAGCAGATTTGGCACGAAATCACGATTTGCAATTCCTATTACTGATGGGCATATGCTTTGCCGTCGGTATTTAAAAAAAGATAATAGTCATGTTTTGCCGTCGGCAATAGGAAACATTTATTTTGCCCGTTTTGCCGTTGGCATTAGGAAAAATTATTTTCATGATTTTCCCGTCGTCATATATACAAATAATAAAAAAGAAAAACCTCTAACTATGAAACCCCTTAATCCATCCCCCCACAAAAAAATCACCCGTTCACACAAAGCTAATGTAAACAAAAAACTCGTAATGTAAACAAAAAACATCAAAGCGCCGCCGAAAACACAATTTCTCAAATTTCACACAAATTTCCAAGAATTTTAAGGAATTTCAAATTTTAATTACCCAAATTTTAATTGTCCCAGGAATGGCAGTTCCCTAGTACCATATTTTTATTAATTAATGTGAGTTTCTAAAGAAGAGAAGAAAAGTTAAACTAGACTTTTTAGCTGGGGGAAATACCGATATTTTTCTGTGCAGCCACGCACTTCATCAGCACCCTATCTATCTACTTGGGTAGAGATTTAGGCGCACGTCAGTGCGCCAGGCAAAGTTCCGCCAATGCACGCAGTGTGTATTTACAGGAAGCCATTCGAGCTGTTTTTACCCCCCCCCCCCCTCATAACTTTCTTCCCCGCAATCGTAAAATAAATCGTATAAAATTTAAACCATAATTATAATAAGTTCATGTTACCTGATATGCGAAGTTTGAAAGTTTTACAATGAAAGGTTCCGTAGATATGAAGGTGCAAGAAGTGCATATTTTAAGAAACTACACACTCACTGACTCACTCATCAATATTATGAAGCACTTCTGCTATAGCTAGAAATCTGAAATTTGGTACACAAGTAGATCTAGGTGAGCAATTAATTAGAAAAATCTAAAAGCCCAGAAATTCTGGGCAGGGCCGGGCTACGCCCATAAAAATTAAAACTTGTTCTAGTAAGCTGAAATTCGATACAGAACTATGTCTAGGTGAGCATTAAACTAAAAAAATCTGAAAACCCAAAAATTTTAGCCAGGAGGGCTAAGTGCCAGCATGAGAATAAATTGGATAAGCTAAGAATTTATACGGGTAAGGAGCCTTCTGACAAATTTGTTATATTTTTGAATCAATATTGTCAAGATGTAGGCGCACCGCAGTGCGCTAGGCGAAGTTCTGGCCAATGCACGCAGTGTGTATATTTATACGAAGGCATTCGAGCTGTTTTTACTCCCGTCGCAACTTTTTTCCCAGCAATCGTAAAATAATTGAATTTAAACCATAATTAGAATGAATTCATGTTACCTCATAAGCGTAGTTTGACAGTTTTGTAATGAAAGGTTCCGGAGATATAGAGGTGCCATTCTAACCCGTTATTATAGGTAAGTATGCCATTTTTAACTTGTAACGTCGTTTTCTGCCGGGTATACTCAGCCTGAAAATGCCAAGGTAGTTACAAGAAATAAAACGTTTTTTTTTATCCTTAATTATTAGTATTCTTTATTTATTAGTTAATAATTTTAGTTTTTTTTTTCTTAAATACAGTTTACTTGATTAAAGTTCGTAGTTTTATACCATCTGTTTCGCCTATGGCTTCTAAGCTTCCGGATTTGTTTTGACTTGGCTTCCTGCGAGTTATCTTCTATGCTTCCATGTTCAATCTTAACCTTACTCTTGGGGTCCCATATGGTGATTTATGTTTCCGCACCCTTGAATGTACCAGCTAACGTCCTACTACTTCCCGTTTCAGTGGAAACGTTGTATTGGTTTAGTTGTGAGAACAATCGTTGCAACACTATCAAGATTTCCCTTTATTGCTTGGCGGCAATGTTTATAACTATTTGCTTATCGATGCGTTACTTTATTGTTTCGCGACTAGGCAATCGAAAACAATGTTTATTAGTATTTAATTATACAGGTTCTACTGTATTGTTTCGCAACTAGGCAATCGCTAACAATGTTTATTAATATCTACTTATCTAGGTTCTACTGTATTGTTTCGCGACTAGGCAATCGCTAACAATGTTTATTAATATTTACTTATCTAGGTTCTACTGTATTGTTTCGCGACTAGGCAATCGCTAAAATTTTTTATTAATATTTACTTATCCAGGTTCTACTGTATTGTTTCGCGACTAGGCAATCGCTAACAATGTTTATTAATATTTACTTGCTTACCCTGATTAATTCTGATCCACTGATGACTACCATGCGACTGAATCCATGTTCTCCTGTATTGCTTTGCGACTAGGTAATCGCTAACAATGTCTTAATTTCTATTCATCGAGGTCCTACTGTATTGTTTCGCGATTAGGTAATCGCTAACAATGTTTGTTAGTTGAATACTAACATACCCTGATTCATCCTGATCAACTGATGTCTGTGCGACGATGATGATCGTTTGCAAAATCTTCGGCCTTTTATACTCTTTTTTCCCTTTATGTTATTGTTGTAATATTTGTCGAGATTTCTGCATGCATATTTTAGTTATCGTTCCTTATTTATTTTATTGAATTGTATTTGTTGTTGTATAAATACTTTTTTAACCGCTGTATGTATACATATCAAATTTTTTATCAATGCGCAATTATTTATTAGATCTTAACAATCACACTTAGGGCTAATAAATCAGTGCAAGTTAATCTCTGTTTTTGATTTAAAGTGTGTTTAAACCAGCAAACCTATAAATCAGTGCAGTATTTAAATTATCTGTAAACGCATAAAATTGGGCCTTTAATTAGCATTAAACTTTTTTTTCCAAGCTTCTACTTTTTCTTCGGATCTTGTTAGAGATGTTTTCTTACACTCTATTGTTCTTTTATAATATATATATAAATATATAATTTCTTTCTCAGTCAAATTTGGGTACTTTTAATTAAATTTTATTAATTTTATTGACTTTGATTCTGCAAAGAATTTGATGCAAAACAGCTGCTTTTTGACATTTATTCTAGTGCTGCCACAATATTATTTTTTAAACTAGTCATTAGTAATGGTTCACTTATTTACTCCTGTTGAGTTTAAACCACATGAATTAAAGTTTAGTTCAACTAAACCAGAGATTGAATTTTATCTGGTTTATTAGCCCTTACATATCTTCATCATGAAAATATATGAAACGTCGTTTAGTCAAAGCACAATGCAAAGATACACCAGCATTATGGACAGAGAAACTCCATACACTCTGGGAAAATCAGCAGCTTAAAAATAAGAATGCGTTACATTAATTCAATAATTTTCAATATAATAGAAAATGTGTAGAAAATGTGTATTGAGATACCTACAAACTAATGAGTTTAATAAATGAATACTGTGAATTAATGTTTTTCCATATTGAAATAAGAAATTTCAATATGACTAAAACTTCGTTAATGTATCTTATTAATTCAACATGGTTTTTACTGATTTTAAGTTGGTTTTTCTCTGTGTGTAGAGAACTCATTCAGTCAAAGAAAGCGAATGTAGTTAAATAAACAAAATCTGTCATATAAACAAATTTCTCACAGGTAGACTTTAACGCAAGACAAATTTAAGCATGAGAAAATATAAAGCAATCGTAAGTATAAAAACATACTAGGATTAGGGAAGTTCAGATATATGATAGTATTTTATAGCACCAAATGTCGATATTGAAAACAATTTATTTCTACCTACATATAAATACCAGCGCGAGAAAATCATATACACACACGCACACACATATAAACACACATAGCAGAATTCATCCAAGAAAAATCCCAGAAAATTTCAACAGCACCCCACCCTTCAAAAATCACTACCAGCCTTAAATTCTCCCCCAAATATACATACACAAATTCCCATGGTCATACATACATCCACATACAATATACGAGATTAATCTCAACAACACAATACTCACCTACCCGAAATTACAGATAGTATTAAAGTCCTACAGACATATATGTATACACATTTTCACGGCTACATATTACAAGAACACCTCGCCCCTAAAAAATCACAATCATCTTAAATTCTTGTAGAAATACATATGTACATACATACACATAATCAATTTACCTCAACAACATCCTCACCCACCTTAAATCACGATCAGCCTTAAACTCCTGTAGACAGACACACCCACAAATCCCCATGGCTACATATTACGTCAACAACTCTACCCACCCAAATCATGGTCAGCCTTAAACTCCTACAGACATACAAGCACACAGATTCTCCCGGTTACATATTACTAGAACACCTCGCCCCTCATAAATCACGATCAGTCTTAAATTCTCACAGACATACATACATACATGTGTACACGCAATCGATATACCTCAACTACAGCCCGTCCCCTGCCAATCAAAGCCTCGCTTAACTTTTCACATACAGACAGACACACCCACAAATTCCTATGGTCACATATTACGGCAACAACCCCACCAACCCAAATGACGGTCAGCCTTAAATTCCCACAGTTAGCAACACCTACATTAGCATTAGAAAAAATAACTTTCGCGATTTCCCGTCGGCATTAGGAAAAATCATTTTCTCGTCGGCATTTGAAAAAAAATTATGTTTTGCCGTCGGCATGTGAAAAAAATAATAATCATGTTTTTCCATCGGCATCAGTGATGGGAAATGTGGCACAATTGTGCCATTTTTGGCACTATTGGATGTTGCCAGGCACTGTGGCACTCTCGCTCCTTTTTTGGAACTTCTTGTCCATTAAATATGGAAGCGTTTCTTATTGCAATAACAATTACTCTTCTAGTACTTTTTACGTTTTTAAGTAATGAAAACATAGTAGGATTTGAAGTTGACAACTGTTCGGATATGATAGTTAAAAGTACCGGTTTGCCCAGAGACATTGACGATCTATTAAAATGAATATATAAATTGGTTTGTAACAGCTCATTGTCGTAGAGATGATTTTATAAATTTTTAGAAATATTTCAACTCTGAAATTTATGAAATTCTTAGGTATTCCCCAAACCGTTGATTGCCTCGTCAAGTTGTTGCAGATAGACTTTTTGAAGAGTGGAATCCCTTGAAATATTTCTTCATATTATAAAATTTGCAGTCATAATGCAATGATAAAACTTTATTCATATTAAATAGTTTAACGGATAATATAAGCAAAATATATTTATATTTTTATCTTATGTCCTTGAAAAAGTAAATTATCGAAATGCAATACAAAAATGTGAGACTACATTTATGTCGAAAGTTTTTTTTTTTTTTTATAACAGTAAAAGTCAAAATGTTACGAGCAAGCGGATTAGGATGTGATTCGAGTTTTGTTAAATATTTGCCTGTGTATTTTGAAATTTCTTCAGTCACTAGTGGCATAATTAATTCACGATGTATAATAGAATTTTGGATGTACCATGGAGCCGATGTTATTAACCGTAAAATTTTGTTTTGCCTTCGTTGGATTCTCTCGACATTGGAAGCTGAAGCAGTGCCCTATAACTGAATTCCGTAGCACCATATTGGCTTCAAAAGCGACTTGTATAGTAAAAGTTTGCAGTCTAGGCTGATTGTTGAATTTCTGCCAATCAACCAATGTATTTGAGTTAACTTAAGTTTCATCTGAGCTAACTTAGAGTTAATATGATGTTTCCATGTAAGTCATCGATCAAGGTGTATACCAAGGTATTTCACTTGGGAATGTTGAGGAATATTTTGATTGTTGATTCGAATGGGGGAGCAAGTATATCTTCTTAGGGTGAAGTTATATGGATACACTTTTGTTCATTGACTTTAATTCTCCATAAGTTCAACCATAGTTCCAGCTGGGTAATATGTTCCTGGAGATTGCGAGATGCCTCATAAGGGTTTTCGTGCACACTCCACACTCATACAGGCTGTATCATCGGCAAATGTAGAAATATGGATATTATTGCTCACAAGCATATCACAAGTATATATTAAATACAAGACAGGACCCAGAATACTACCCTGTGGCACACCAGAAGATATAGATTCGGGCACATTTGTGAGCTCTCCTTCCACAACACGGAACTTCCTATCAATAATATAACTTTGATTTATACTTGTGATATGCCTGTGAGCAGTAGTATCCATACTTCCACATTTGCCGACGATACAGCCTGCCTTAGTATGCACGAAAACCCTGAGGCATCCCGCAAACTCCAGGAACACATTAGCCAAATGGAGCTTTGGTTAAACTTATGGAGAATTAAGGTCAATGAACAAAAGTGTGTCCATATAACGTTCACTCTAAGAAGAGATACTTGCTCCCCCAATCGGATTAACAATCAAGTTGTTCCTCAACATTCACATGTGAAATATCTTGGTATACACCTTGATCGACGACTTACATGGAAACACCACATTGACTCTAAGTTAACTCAAATGAAACTTAAATTAACTCAGGTACATTGGCTGATTGGTAGAAATTCAACACTTAGCCTAGACTGCAAACTTTTAATATACAAGTCGCTTTTAAAGCCAATATGGTGTTACGGAATTCAACTATGGGGCACTGCTTCAGCTTCAAATGTAGAGAAAATTCAACGAAGGCAAAATAAAATTTTACGCATGATAACATCGGCTCCATGGTACATCAAAAATTCAAATATACATCGCGATTTGAATATGCCACTAGTGACTGAAGAAATTGCAAAATACGCAGGCAAATACCTAACAAAACTTGAGTCACATCCTAATCCGCTTGCTCATAATATTTTGAACTTTACTGGACACATCCGCTTAAAAAAGAGAGATACACGGGCTCTAATATTCAACACTCTAGATGATGAAGCTGCTTGAAAACACCTTTTTCTTTTTGTTGCTTATCACTACTTATGTATTATTAATAACTATCACTAAGCTTATGTCCGACATTGGTCGGGCCTAATAATTTTTTTATAGATTTAAGATTTGAATACTTATTGTTAGTTCATATTTGAAGATACAATAAATAATAAACATGCATTTAAAAAAAAAAAAATAATATAACTTTCCAAAAGCTTTTGAATGTTTATTGGCAGATGTCTTCAATTTTAAAACTAGGCCTTCGTGCCATACTTTATCAAACGCCTGAGAAACATCAATAAAGAGAGCAGAACAATACTTCTTTTTTTTCAAATGTTCTTCTTACAACTTGGACCAGTCTATGCGTTTGTTCAATGGTACTATGCTGACTTCTAGAGCCAAATTGATGGTCCGGGATGCACCCATTATCAGTTAAAATTTTGGACAATTTAGTCATGAGCAGCTTTTCGAAAAGCTTTGAGATTGTAGATAGTAAGGTTATAGGCCTATATGACTCAGTCTTGGTAAGATCTTTGCCCGCCTTTGGAATCATTTTGATCTTGGCAAGTTTCCAGTTATGTGGAAAATACTGCATTCTTAAAATGGCATTAAAAATAAATAGCAGGATTCTTATTGCAATATGAGGCAAGCTCATGAGCATTTTGCTACTAATGCCATCAATACCTGGAGCTTTCTTCGGGTTGAGTTCAGCAATTACTTTTTGTACTTCACGCATCTTAACCCTTAAGGGACGAGGGGGTAGAGAAACAACACTCGATAAATCAGCAGCACACGTACATGAATTGGGAGTGAATACAGATTTTAAATGCTCAGAAAATTAGTTACCTTTCTCACTATCGCTTCTTGCCCAGCCTCCAGTCGCTGTACGCAGTGGTGATTTAAGATCAACGGGTCGTTTAAGATTTCTAGTAGCGCGCCATAAAGAGTAATTAGATGCGAACGTTACATCAAGACCTTCTAAATACTTTTCCAGTAGTGCAGTTTTTTCCGACGATAGCAGCTCTTTGAGTCGTTTAGTACATTCTTTAAGTCTGATTTTATTTAGGGGTGATCTGTGTTGTTGCCATTCTCTTCTACCTCTCCTTTTTTCACGTACGAGACGTTCAATTTCCGTAGAATAACTTCGGTTAAATCCGGTCTGCGGATAGGAGGTAGTGGCGTGTTCAGCAGCCTGTTTAATATTTTCGTTAAGATTGGCAATGTTAAATTAAATATCATCGCGTGATCTAAGCTGAATGTTTTCTACGCAGTGACTACTAAGATATTTTTTGAATGCCAGCCAGTTGATTCCATTAATCATCTTCACATATGAGTTAGTTAAATCACTCCTTAGTGGGTTGAAAATTGTAACTATTGTTGGAGAGTGATCGGAGGACAGATCTAGAGAGGCGTCTACGTGAATTAAGTCCCTATGAATATTTTTCGTGACGGCAAAATCTATAACATCTGGAATTTTTCTTACGTCAGTAGGCTCCCCATTCGAAATGACATCTAAGCCCATTTTTGAAATTGTATTGAACAAGGCTCGACCTCTAGGTGTAACAAGACGCGATCCCCAATACGTTTTGCATTGTAGTAACCAGCTGCCACGAAGCAAGATCCAAGCGATTTGTAGAACTTCTCATACTGATCTTCGGTAACTGAAAATCTGGGAGGCAAGTCAATTGATGATATCACGAAATTCGCACAAAAAGTTTCTACGAAAATATTCGTTGCTTGCAATTATTCTTCACTAACGTTGTCAAGGACATACTGCTTGAGTCATGACTTAATTAGAATTGCAGATCCACCGCATGCTCTTCCTCTAGGGTCCTTTGTATCATATATAGTGTAGCCATTAATTTTGAAAAAGCTTCTTGAGGTCAAATGAGTCTCAGAAACCAACATTATATCAATATTTTTTTCCATGAGGAAGTGCTCAAGTTCATTTTTATGTTGGCGAATGCCGTTTGCGTTCCAGAAACATATTTTTAACGTGTTCATGGTTTATTAACTAATGCTTGAAGCAGTGTATTCTGCATTCGCAGCATTTCTTGCATTAACAAATACTATTTTATATTTGTATTTCTTCTAAATAAGTACAAATTATTACTATATGATGCATATATACCGAGCATTCGCCCTTATTCCTGTTGGCGACATCGATGTCACTTTAGCACAATACTCCATTGTCGAAACCAACTGACTCCAGGTTTATGCTATTTTGTACACCTTATGTAACTGAATATATTGTCAGTAGCACAAAATTGTTCTCTAGAGCGGATAAATAAGTTCTAATTTTTTGGTATTGTGTTAAAGTCACGTCGATTTCGATAACTGGAAAAAGGGTGATTATTTTCGATTCAGGAGAAGGTTTTCTAATAATATTCAAATATGTTTTACGAGTAGTTACGTAAATTGTCGCTCACGATAAATTTTACAGCCTGTATTTTAAAAGTTATCAACAATTTTGATAATAAAATGGTTAATTTTTTTACTACATGTCGCTCACTATTATATCGAAAATAGGAATCGAAATGTATTAATGTGTATATTAGGGTAAAAATTTTTTGCACTTTTTGCGAATATCAAATTCTTCATCGCATAGCTGCATAGACCATGAAAAAATACTAAGAAATGATGTACTACTTTTTCGCGATCGTTAAAAAAGTTTCCGCACCAAGTATACCAAATTAACATTTAATAACAAAATTTTTAGTATTTTTTAATAATTTCATGAATATAACAAGATGTTACCATTTGTACGCAAGAGGGGCGCAAAAAAAGTTATTAAAAAATAATTCCATATATATTGTGTATGGAAATTAAAAAAAAAATTTTTTGAGGAGCTTTAGAAATTGCACTTGGTGCGGAAACTTTTTTGACCGAATTGGTCTAAAAGAATTATTTTTATTATCAATACTAAATTGCCCATCGCGTGGTGGGATGAAGAAATTTTGTCAAAAAAAAGTTATAACCCTAGTGTATATATCGGGTGTTTTTTTAAGAGATATAGAACTTCAAATTGAAATAAAACACAAGAAAATCGTTTTAATGTCCATCAATTTGGCTTTATTGGAAGGATAATTTTATGCCATTAATGTTTAAATATGATTTCGGGCATGTGGTTGCCGCGGCTGGCTCGAATAAAGCCAATTCTACAGGTCCAATTTTCAACCACTTTTTCGAGCATATGTTGGCAATAACGCCACGAATGTTGGCTTCCAAGTCCCCTAACGTTTCTGGTTTGTTGGCGTAGACGAGCGACTTCACATATCCCCAAAGAAAATAATCCAATGGTGTCAAATCACACGATCTTGGTGGCCAATTGACAGGTCCATTCCGCGAAATTATGCGCTCATCGAATGTTTCCTTCAATAAATCGATTGTGACGTGCGCTGTGTGGCATGTAGCGCCGTCTTGTTGGAACCACAACTCATCCACATTCATGCCATCCAATTCGGGAACAAAATAGTCGGTTAGTCGGCTCCAATTGCTGTGCACGGTGGCGAATCGATTCATTCGGGTCCTCTTCAACACTTTGCTCTACAGCGGCAATTGTTTCTTCGGTGCGCACTGTTCGACGTCTCTGCGGATGCGTATTATCACATAGAGTAAACGTAGTGCGAAAACGATCCATGGTTAACCGAATTAATTGCTCTGATGGACGATTATGTCGACCATAAAATGGACGGAGCTTGCGGTAAACTTCGCGAACTGAACCATTATTTTCGAAATAAATTTGCACGATTTGCAAGCGTTGTTCTTTTGTCAACCTGAAATGGCAAACCAAACTAAATATTAATCACTTGACAGCTGACAAAATAGCCGCCAGTTGAAAAAGTGATGCCAAGTTAAAGTTCTATACCTCAATAAAAAACACCCTTTACAACTAATTTTAGATCGTGGTTTTTTGATATGCGTAAATTTTTCTAGTTATAAACATAATAAATTATAATTCAAGAGCTATAGTTTAAATGAACATCAAGTGCCAACATTAAAATCATACAAAAAGTAGTTTGGCACTATTCAAGTGATTTTGGCACTATTTAAAAGCAGATTTGGCACGAAATCACGATTTGCAATTCCTTTACTGATGGGCATATGCTTTGCCGTCGGTATTTAAAAAAAGATAATAGTCATGTTTTGCCGTCGGCAATAGGAAACATTTATTTTGCCCGTTTTGCCGTTGGCATTAGGAAAAATTATTTTCATGATTTTCCCGTCGTCATATATACAAATAATAAAAAAGAAAAACCTCTAACTATGAAACCCCTTAATCCACCCCCACAAAAAAATCACCCGTTCACACAAAGCTAATGTAAACAAAAAACTCGTAATGTAAACAAAAAACATCAAAGCGCCGCCGAAAACACAATTTCTCAAATTTCACACAAATTTCCAAGAATTTTAAGGAATTTCAAATTTTAATTACCCAAATTTTAATTGTCCCAGGAATGGCAGTTCCCTAGTACCATATTTTTATTAATTAATGTGAGTTTCTAAAGAAGAGAAGAAAAGTTAAACTAGACTTTTTAGCTGGGGGAAATACCGATATTATTCTGTGCAGCCACGCACTTCATCAGCACCCTATCTATCTACTTGGGTAGAGATTTAGGCGCACGTCAGTGCGCCAGGCAAAGTTCCGGCCAATGCACGCAGTGTGTATTTACAGGAAGCCATTCGAGCTGTTTTTACCCCCCTCATAACTTTCTTCCCCGCAATCGTAAAATAAATCGTATAAAATTTGAACCATAATTATAATAAGTTCATGTTACCTGATATGCGAAGTTTGAAAGTTTTACAATGAAAGGTTCCGTAGATATGAAGGTGCAAGAAGTGCATATTTTAAGAAACTACACACTCACTGACTCACTCATCAATATTATGAAGCACTTCTGCTATAGCTAGAAATCTGAAATTTGGTACACAAGTAGATCTAGGTGAGCAATTAATTAGAAAAATCTAAAAGCCCAGAAATTCTGGGCAGGGCCGGGCTACGCCCATAAAAATTAAAACTTGTTCTAGTAAGCTGAAATTCGATACAGAACTATGTCTAGGTGAGCATTAAACTAAAAAAATCTGAAAACCCAAAAATTTTAGCCAGGAGGGCTAAGTGCAAGCATGAGAATAAATTGGATAAGCTAAGAATTTATACGGGTAAGGATCCTTCTGAAAAATTTGTTATATTTTTGAATCAATATTGTCAAGATGTAGGCGCACCGCAGTGCGCTAGGCGAAGTTCTGGCCAATGCACGCAGTGTGTATATTTACACGAAGGCATTCGAGCTGTTTTTACTCCCGTCGCAACTTTTTTCCCAGCAATCGTAAAATAATTGAATTTAAACCATAATTAGAATGAATTCATGTTACCTCATAAGCGTAG
The DNA here is from genome assembly GCA_949987645.1 of Tachina grossa. NCBI lineage: Eukaryota > Metazoa > Arthropoda > Insecta > Diptera > Tachinidae > Tachina > Tachina grossa. Next base: position 103,559,052 of record OX465274.1, on the reverse strand, counting down.
TTTGACAGTTTTGTAATGAAAGGTTCCGGAGATATAGAGGTGCCATTCTAACCCGTTATTATAGGTAAGTATGCCATTTTTAACTTGTAACGTCGTTTTCTGCCGGGTATACTCAGCCTGAAAATGCCAAGGTAGTTACAAGAAATAAAACGTTTTTTTTTATCCTTAATTATTAGTATTCTTTATTTATTAGTTAATAATTTTAGTTTTTTTTTCTTAAATACAGTTTACTTGATTAAAGTTCGTAGTTTTATACCATCTGTTTCGCCTATGGCTTCTAAGCTTCCGGATTTGTTTTGACTTGGCTTCCTGCGAGTTATCTTCTATGCTTCCATGTTCAATCTTAACCTTACTCTTGGGGTCCCATATGGTGATTTATGTTTCCGCACCCTTGAATGTACCAGCTAACGTCCTACTACTTCCCGTTTCAGTGGAAACGTTGTATTGGTTTAGTTGTGAGAACAATCGTTGCAACACTATCGAGATTTCCCTTTATTGCTTGGCGGCAATGTTTATAACTATTTGCTTATCGATGCGTTACTTTATTGTTTCGCGACTAGGCAATCGAAAACAATGTTTATTAGTATTTAATTATACAGGTTCTACTGTATTGTTTCGCGACTAGGCAATCGCTAACAATGTTTATTAATATCTACTTATCTAGGTTCTACTGTATTGTTTCGCGACTAGGCAATCGCTAACAATGTTTATTAATATTTACTTATCTAGGTTCTACTGTATTGTTTCGCGACTAGGCAATCGCTAAAAATTTTTATTAATATTTACTTATCCAGGTTCTACTGTATTGTTTCGCGACTAGGCAATCGCTAACAATGTTTATTAATATTTACTTGCTTACCCTGATTAATTCTGATCCACTGATGACTACCATGCGACTGAATCCATGTTCTCCTGTATTGCTTTGCGACTAGGTAATCGCTAACAATGTCTTAATTTCTATTCATCGAGGTCCTACTGTATTGTTTCGCGATTAGGTAATCGCTAACAATGTTTGTTAGTTGAATACTAACATACCCTGATTCATCCTGATCAACTGATGTCTGTGCGACGATGATGATCGTTTGCAAAATCTTCGGCCTTTTATACTCTTTTTTCCCTTTATGTTATTGTTGTAATATTTGTCGAGATTTCTGCATGCATATTTTAGTTATCGTTCCTTATTTATTTTATTGAATTGTATTTGTTGTTGTATAAATACTTTTTTAACCGCTGTATGTATACATATCAAATTTTTTATCAATGCGCAATTATTTATTAGATCTTAACAATCACACTTAGGGCTAATAAATCAGTGCAAGTTAATCTCTGTTTTTGATTTAAAGTGTGTTTAAACCAGCAAACCTATAAATCAGTGCAGTATTTAAATTATCTGTAAACGCATAAAATTGGGCCTTTAATTAGCATTAAACTTTTTTTTCCAAGCTTCTACTTTTTCTTCGGATCTTGTTAGAGATGTTTTCTTACACTCTATTGTTCTTTTATAATATATATATAAATATATAATTTCTTTCTCAGTCAAATTTGGGTACTTTTAATTAAATTTTATTAATTTTATTGACTTTGATTCTGCAAAGAATTTGATGCAAAACAGCTGCTTTTTGACATTTATTCTAGTGCTGCCACAATATTATTTTTTAAACTAGTCATTAGTAATGGTTCACTTATTTACTCCTGTTGAGTTTAAACCACATGAATTAAAGTTTAGTTCAACTAAACCAGAGATTGAATTTTATCTGGTTTATTAGCCCTTACATATCTACATCATGAAAATATATGAAACGTCGTTTAGTCAAAGCACAATGCAAAGATACACCAGCATTATGGACAGAGAAACTCCATACACTCTGGGAAAATCAGCAGCTTAAAAATAAGAATGCGTTACATTAATTCAATAATTTTCAATATAATAGAAAATGTGTAGAAAATGTGTATTGAGATACCTACAAACTAATGAGTTTAATAAATGAATACTGTGAATTAATGTTTTTCCATATTGAAATAAGAAATTTCAATATGACTAAAACTTCGTTAATGTATCTTATTAATTCAACATGGTTTTTACTGATTTTAAGTTGGTTTTTCTCTGTGTGTAGAGAACTCATTCAGTCAAAGAAAGCGAATGTAGTTAAATAAACAAAATCTGTCATATAAACAAATTTCTCACAGGTAGACTTTAACGCAAGACAAATTTAAGCATGAGAAAATATAAAGCAATCGTAAGTATAAAAACATACTAGGATTAGGGAAGTTCAGATATATGATAGTATTTTATAGCACCAAATGTCGATATTGAAAACAATTTATTTCTACCTACATATAAATACCAGCGCGAGAAAGTCATATACACACACGCACACACATATAAACACACATAGCAGAATTCATCCAAGAAAAATCCCAGAAAATTTCAACAGCACCCCACCCTTCAAAAATCACTACCAGCCTTAAATTCTCCCCCAAATATACATACACAAATTCCCATGGTCATACATACATCCACATACAATATACGAGATTAATCTCAACAACACAATACTCACCTACCCGAAATTACAGATAGTATTAAAGTCCTACAGACATATATGTATACACATTTTCACGGCTACATATTACAAGAACACCTCGCCCCTAAAAAATCACAATCATCTTAAATTCTTGTAGAAATACATATGTACATACATACACATAATCAATTTACCTCAACAACATCCTCACCCACCTTAAATCACGATCAGCCTTAAACTCCTGCAGACAGACACACCCACAAATCCCCATGGCTACATATTACGTCAACAACTCTACCCACCCAAATCATGGACAGCCTTCAACTCCTACAGAAATACAAGCACACAGATTCTCCCGGTTACATATTACTAGAACACCTCGCCCCTCATAAATCACGATCAGTCTTAAATTCTCACAGACATACATACATACATGTGTACACGCAATCGATATACCTCAACTACAGCCCGTCCCCTGCCAATCAAAGCCTCGCTTAACTTTTCACATACAGACAGACACACCCACAAATTCCTATGGTCACATATTACGGCAACAACCCCACCAACCCAAATGACGGTCAGTCTTAAATTCCCACAGTTAGCAATACCTACATTAGCATTAGAAAAAATAACTTTCGCGATTTCCCGTCGGCATTAGGAAAAATCATTTTCTCGTCGGCATTTGAAAAAAAATTATGTTTTGCCGTCGGCATGTGAAAAAAATAATAATCATGTTTTTCCATCGGCATCAGTGATGGGAAATGTGGCACAATTGTGCCATTTTTGGCACTATTGGATGTTGCCAGGCACTGTGGCACTCTCGCTCCTTTTTTGGAACTTCTTGTCCATTAAATATGGAAGCGTTTCTTATTGCAATAACAATTACTCTTCTAGTACTTTTTACGTTTTTAAGTAATGAAAACATAGTAGGATTTGAAGTTGACAACTGTTCGGATATGATAGTTAAAAGTACCGGTTTGCCCAGAGACATTGACGATCTATTAAAATGAATATATAAATTGGTTTGTAACAGCTCATTGTCGTAGAGATGATTTTATAAATTTTTAGAAATATTTCAACTCTGAAATTTATGAAATTCTTAGGTATTCCCCAAACCGTTGATTGCCTCGTCAAGTTGTTGCAGATAGACTTTTTGAAGAGTGGGATCCCTTGAAATATTTCTTCATATTATAAAATTTGCAGTCATAATGCAATGATAAAACTTTATTCATATTAAATAGTTTAACGGATAATATAAGCAAAATATATTTATATTTTTATCTTATGTCCTTGAAAAAGTAAATTATCGAAATGCAATACAAAAATGTGAGACTACATTTATGTCGAAAGTTTTTTTTTTTTTTTATAACAGTAAAAGTCAAAATGTTACGAGCAAGCGGATTAGGATGTGATTCGAGTTTTGTTAAATATTTGCCTGTGTATTTTGAAATTTCTTCAGTCACTAGTGGCATAATTAATTCACGATGTATAATAGAATTTTGGATGTACCATGGAGCCGATGTTATTAACCGTAAAATTTTGTTTTGCCTTCGTTGGATTCTCTCGACATTGGAAGCTGAAGCAGTACCCTATAACTGAATTCCGTAGCACCATATTGGCTTCAAAAGCGACTTGTATAGTAAAAGTTTGCAGTCTAGGCTGATTGTTGAATTTCTGCCAATCAACCAATGTATTTGAGTTAACTTAAGTTTCATCTGAGCTAACTTAGAGTTAATATGATGTTTCCATGTAAGTCATCGATCAAGGTGTATACCAAGGTATTTCACTTGGGAATGTTGAGGAATATTTTGATTGTTGATTCGAATGGGGGAGCAAGTATCTCTTCTTAGGGTGAAGTTATATGGACACACTTTTGTTCATTGACTTTAATTCTCCATAAGTTCAACCATATTTCCAGCTGGGTAATATGTTCCTGGAGATTGCGAGATGCCTCATAAGGGTTTTCGTGCACACTCTACACTCATACAGGCTGTATCATCGGCAAATGTAGAAATATGGATATTATTGCTCACAGGCATATCACAAGTATATATTAAATACAAGACAGGACCCAGAATACTACCCTGTGGCACACCAGAAGATATAGATTCGGGCACACTTGTGAGCTCTCCTTCCACAACACGGAACTTCCTATCAATAATATAACTTTGATTTATACTTGTGATATGCCTGTGAGCAGTAGTATCCATACTTCCACATTTGCCGACGATACAGCCTGCCTTAGTATGCACGAAAACCCTGAGGCATCCCGCAAACTCCAGGAACACATTAGCCAAATGGAGCTTTGGTTAAACTTATGGAGAATTAAGGTCAATGAACAAAAGTGTGTCCATATAACGTTCACTCTAAGAAGAGATACTTGCTCCCCCAATCGGATTAACAATCAAGTTGTTCCTCAACATTCACATGTGAAATATCTTGGAATACACCTTGATCGACGACTTACATGGAAACACCACATTGACTCTAAGTTAACTCAAATGAAACTTAAATTAACTCAGGTACATTGGCTGATTGGTAGAAATTCAACACTTAGCCTAGACTGCAAACTTTTAATATACAAGTCGCTTTTAAAGCCAATATGGTGTTACGGAATTCAACTATGGGGCACTGCTTCAGCTTCAAATGTAGAGAAAATTCAACAAAGGCAAAATAAAATTTTACGCATGATAACATCGGCTCCATGGTACATCAAAAATTCAAATATACATCGCGATTTGAATATGCCACTAGTGACTGAAGAAATTGCAAAATACGCAGGCAAATACCTAACAAAACTTGAGTCACATCCTAATCCGCTTGCTCATAATATTTTGAACTTTACTGGACACATCCGCTTAAAAAAGAGAGATACACGGGCTCTAATATTCAACACTCTAGATGATGAAGCTGCTTGAAAACACCTTTTTCTTTTTGTTGCTTATCACTACTTATGTATTATTAATAACTATCACTAAGCTTATGTCCGACATTGGTCGGGCCTAATAATTTTTTTATAGATTTAAGATTTGAATACTTATTGTTAGTTCATATTTGAAGATACAATAAATAATAAACATGCATTAAAAAAAAAAAAAATAATATAACTTTCCAAAAGCTTTTGAATGTTTATTGGCAGATGTCTTCAATTTTAAAACTTGGCCTTCGTGCCATACTTTATCAAACGCCTGAGAAACATCAATAAAGAGAGCAGAACAATACTTCTTTTTTTCAAATGTTCTTCTTACAACTTGGACCAGTCTATGCGTTTGTTCAATGGTACTATGCTGACTTCTAGAGCCAAATTGATGGTCCGGGATGCACCCATTATCAGTTAAAATTTTGGACAATTTAGTCATGAGCAGCTTTTCGAAAAGCTTTGAGATTGTAGATAGTAAGCTTATAGGCCTATATGACTCAGTCTTGGTAAGATCTTTGCCCGCCTTTGGAATCATTTTGATCTTGGCAAGTTTCCAGTTATGTGGAAAATACTGCATTCTTAAAATGGCATTAAAAATAAATAGCAGGATTCTTATTGCAATATGAGGCAAGCTCATGAGCATTTTGCTACTAATGCCATCAATACCTGGAGCTTTCTTCGGGTTGAGTTCAGCAATTACTTTTTGTACTTCACGCATCTTAACCCTTAAGGGACGAGGGGGTAGAGAAACAACACTCGATAAATCAGCAGCACACGTACACGAATTGGGAGTGAATACAGATTTTAAATGCTCAGAAAATTAGTTACCTTTCTCACTATCGCTTCTTGCCCAGCCTCCAGTCGCTGTACGCAGTGGTGATTTAAGATCAACGGGTCGTTTAAGATTTCTAGTAGCGCGCCATAAAGAGTAATTAGATGCGAACGTTACATCAAGACCTTCTAAATACTTTTCCAGTAGTGCAGTTTTTTCCGACGATAGCAGCTCTTTGAGTCGTTTAGTACATTCTTTAAGTCTGATTTTATTTAGGGGTGATCTGTGTTGTTGCCATTCTCTTCTACCTCTCCTTTTTTCACGTACGAGACGTTCAATTTCCGTAGAATAACTTCGGTTAAATCCGGTCTGCGGATAGGAGGTAGTGGCGTGTTCAGCAGCCTGTTTAATATTTTCGTTGAGATTGGCAATGTTAAATTAAATATCATCGCGTGATCTAAGCTGAATGTTTTCTACGCAGTGACTACTAAGATATTTTTTGAATGCCAGCCAGTTGATTCCATTAATCATCTTCACATATGAGTTAGTTAAATCACTCCTTAGTGGGTTGAAAATTGTAACTATTGTTGGAGAGTGATCGGAGGACAGATCTAGAGAGGCGTCTACGTGAATTAAGTCCCTATGAATATTTTTCGTGACGGCAAAATCTATAACATCTGGAATTTTTCTTACGTCAGTAGGCTCCCCATTCGAAATGACATCTAAGCCCATTTTTGAAATTGTATTGAACAAGGCTCGACCTCTAGGTGTAACAAGACGCGATCCCCAATACGTTTTGCATTGTAGTAACCAGCTGCCACGAAGCAAGATCCAAGCGATTTGTAGAACTTCTCATACTGATCTTCGGTAACTGAAAATCTGGGAGGCAAGTCAATTGATGATATCACGAAATTCGCACAAAAAGTTTCTACGAAAATATTCGTTGCTTGCAATTATTCTTCACTAACGTTGTCAAGGACATACTGCTTGAGTCATGACTTAATTAGAATTGCAGATCCACCGCATGCTCTTCCTCTAGGGTCCTTTGTATCATATATAGTGTAGCCATTAATTTTGAAAAAGCTTCTTGAGGTCAAATGAGTCTCAGAAACCAACATTATATCAATATTTTTTTCCATGAGGAAGTGCTCAAGTTCATTTTTATGTTGGCGAATGCCGTTTGCGTTCCAGAAACATATTTTTAACGTGTTCATGGTTTATTAACTAATGCTTGAAGCAGTGTATTCTGCATTCGCAGCATTTCTTGCATTAACAAATACTATTTTATATTTGTATTTCTTCTAAATAAGTACAAATTATTACTATATGATGCATATATACCGAGCATTCGCCCTTATTCCTGTTGGCGACATCGATGTCACTTTAGCACAATACTCCATTGTCGAAACCAACTGACTCCAGGTTTATGCTATTTTGTACACCTTATGTAACTGAATATATTGTCAGTAGCACAAAATTGTTCTCTAGAGCGGATAAATAAGTTCTAATTTTTTGGTATTGTGTTAAAGTCACGTCGATCTCGATAACTGGAAAAAGGGTGATTATTTTCGATTCAGGAGAAGGTTTTCTAATAATATTCAAATATGTTTTACGAGTAGTTACGTAAATTGTCGCTCACGATAAATTTTACAGCCTGTATTTTAAAAGTTATCAACAATTTTGATAATAAAATGGTTAATTTTTTTACTACATGTCGCTCACTATTATATCGAAAATAGGAATCGAAATGTATTAATGTGTATATTAGGGTAAAAATTTTTTGCACTTTTTGCGAATATCAAATTCTTCATCGCATAGCTGCATAGACCATGAAAAAATACTAAGAAATGATGTACTACTTTTTCGCGATCGTTAAAAAAGTTTCCGCACCAAGTATACCAAATTAACATTTAATAACAAAATTTTTAGTATTTTTTAATAATTTCATGAATATAACAAGATGTTACCATTTGTACGCAAGAGGGGCGCAAAAAAAGTTATTAAAAAATAATTCCATATATATTGTGTATGGAAATTAAAAAAAAAAATTTTTTGAGGAGCTTTAGAAATTGCACTTGGTGCGGAAACTTTTTTGACCGAATTGGTCTAAGAGAATTATTTTTATTATCAATACTAAATTGCCCATCGCGTGGTGGGATGAAGAAATTTTGTCAAAAAAAAGTTATAACCCTAGTGTATATATCGGGTGTTTTTTTTAAGAGGTATAGAACTTCAAATTGAAATAAAACACAAGAAAATCGTTTTAATGTCCATCAATTTGGCTTTATTGGAAGGATAATTTTATGCCATTAATGTTTAAATATGATTTCGGGCATGTGGTTGCCGCGGCTGGCTCGAATAAAGCCAATTCTACAGGTCCAATTTTCAACCACTTTTTCGAGCATATGGGGCCGTATGTTGGCAATAACGCCACGAATGTTGGCTTCCAAGTCCCCTAACGTTTCTGGTTTGTTGGCGTAGACGAACGACTTCACATATCCCCAAAGAAAATAATCCAATGGTGTCAAATCACACGATCTTGGTGGCCAATTGACAGGTCCATTCCGCGAAATTATGCGCTCATCGAATGTTTCCTTCAATAAATCGATTGTGACGTGCGCTGTGTGGCATGTAGTGCCGTCTTGTTGGAACCACAACTCATCCACATTCATGCCATCCAATTCGGGAACAAAATAGTCGGTTAGTCGGCTCCAATTGCTGTGCACGGTGGCGAATCGATTCATTCGGGTCCTCTTCAACACTTTGCTCTACAGCGGCAATTGTTTCTTCGGTGCGCACTGTTCGACGTCTCTGCGGATGCGTATTATCACATAGAGTAAACGTAGTGCGAAAACGATCCATGGTTAACCGAATTAATTGCTCTGATGGACGATTATGTCGACCATAAAATGGACGGAGCTTGCGGTAAACTTCGCGAACTGAACCATTATTTTCGAAATAAATTTGCACGATTTGCAAGCGTTGTTCTTTTGTCAACCTGAAATGGCAAACCAAACTAAATATTAATCACTTGACAGCTGACAAAATAGCCGCCAGTTGAAAAAGTGATGCCAAGTTAAAGTTCTATACCTCAATAAAAAACACCCTTTACAACTAATTTTAGATCGTGGTTTTTTGATATGCGTAAATTTTTCTAGTTATAAACATAATAAATTATAATTCAAGAGCTATAGTTTAAATGAACATCAAGTGCCAACATTAAAATCATACAAAAAGTAGTTTGGCACTATTCAAGTGATTTTGGCACTATTTAAAAGCAGATTTGGCACGAAATCACGATTTGCAATTCCTATTACTGATGGGCATATGCTTTGCCGTCGGTATTTAAAAAAAGATAATAGTCATGTTTTGCCGTCGGCAATAGGAAACATTTATTTTGCCCGTTTTGCCGTTGGCATTAGGAAAAATTATTTTCATGATTTTCCCGTCGTCATATATACAAATAATAAAAAAGAAAAACCTCTAACTATGAAACCCCTTAATCCACCCCCACAAAAAAATCACCCGTTCACACAAAGCTAATGTAAACAAAAAACTCGTAATGTAAACAAAAAACATCAAAGCGCCGCCGAAAACACAATTTCTCAAATTTCACACAAATTTCCAAGAATTTTAAGGAATTTCAAATTTTAATTACCCAAATTTTAATTGTCCCAGGAATGGCAGTTCCCTAGTACCATATTTTTATTAATTAATGTGAGTTTCTAAAGAAGAGAAGAAAAGTTAAACTAGACTTTTTAGCTGGGGGAAATACCGATATTTTTCTGTGCAGCCACGCACTTCATCAGCACCCTATCTATCTACTTGGGTAGAGATTTAGGCGCACGTCAGTGCGCCAGGCAAAGTTCCGGCCAATGCACGCAGTGTGTATTTACAGGAAGCCATTCGAGCTGTTTTTACCCCCCTCATAACTTTCTTCCCCGCAATCGTAAAATAAATCGAATAAAATTTGAACCATAATTATAATAAGTTCATGTTACCTGATATGCGAAGTTTGAAAGTTTTACAATGAAAGGTTCCGTAGATATGAAGGTGCAAGAAGTGCATATTTTAAGAAACTACACACTCACTGACTCACTCATCAATATTATGAAGCACTTCTGCTATAGCTAGAAATCTGAAATTTGGTACACAAGTAGATCTAGGTGAGCAATTAATTAGAAAAATCTAAAAGCCCAGAAATTCTGGGCAGGGCCGGGCTACGCCCATAAAAATTAAAACTTGTTCTAGTAAGCTGAAATTCGATACAGAACTATGTCTAGGTGAGCATTAAACTAAAAAAATCTGAAAACCCAAAAATTTTAGCCAGGAGGGCTAAGTGCAAGCATGAGAATAAATTGGATAAGCTAAGAATTTATACGGGTAAGGATCCTTCTGAAAAATTTGTTATATTTTTGAATCAATATTGTCAAGATGTAGGCGCACCGCAGTGCGCTAGGCGAAGTTCTGGCCAATGCACGCAGTGTGTATATTTACACGAAGGCATTCGAGCTGTTTTTACTCCCGTCGCAACTTTTTTCCCAGCAATCGTAAAATAATTGAATTTAAACCATAATTAGAATGAATTCATGTTACCTCATAAGCGTAGTTTGACAGTTTTGTAATGAAAGGTTCCGGAGATATAGAGGTGCCATTCTAACCCGTTATTATAGGTAAGTATGCCATTTTTAACTTGTAACGTCGTTTTCTGCCGGGTATACTCAGCCTGAAAATGCCAAGGTAGTTACAAGAAATAAAACGTTTTTTTTTATCCTTAATTATTAGTATTCTTTATTTATTAGTTAATAATTTTAGTTTTTTTTTCTTAAATACAGTTTACTTGATTAAAGTTCGTAGTTTTATACCATCTGTTTCGCCTATGGCTTCTAAGCTTCCGGATTTGTTTTGACTTGGCTTCCTGCGAGTTATCTTCTATGCTTCCATGTTCAATCTTAACCTTACTCTTGGGGTCCCATATGGTGATTTATGTTTCCGCACCCTTGAATGTACCAGCTAACGTCCTACTACTTCCCGTTTCAGTGGAAACGTTGTATTGGTTTAGTTGTGAGAACAATCGTTGCAACACTATCGAGATTTCCCTTTATTGCTTGGCGGCAATGTTTATAACTATTTGCTTATCGATGCGTTACTTTATTGTTTCGCGACTAGGCAATCGAAAACAATGTTTATTAGTATTTAATTATACAGGTTCTACTGTATTGTTTCGCGACTAGGCAATCGCTAACAATGTTTATTAATATCTACTTATCTAGGTTCTACTGTATTGTTTCGCGACTAGGCAATCGCTAACAATGTTTATTAATATTTACTTATCTAGGTTCTACTGTATTGTTTCGCGACTAGGCAATCGCTAAAAATTTTTATTAATATTTACTTATCCAGGTTCTACTGTATTGTTTCGCGACTAGGCAATCGCTAACAATGTTTATTAATATTTACTTGCTTACCCTGATTAATTCTGATCCACTGATGACTACCATGCGACTGAATCCATGTTCTCCTGTATTGCTTTGCGACTAGGTAATCGCTAACAATGTCTTAATTTCTATTCATCGAGGTCCTACTGTATTGTTTCGCGATTAGGTAATCGCTAACAATGTTTGTTAGTTGAATACTAACATACCCTGATTCATCCTGATCAACTGATGTCTGTGCGACGATGATGATCGTTTGCAAAATCTTCGGCCTTTTATACTCTTTTTTCCCTTTATGTTATTGTTGTAATATTTGTCGAGATTTCTGCATGCATATTTTAGTTATCGTTCCTTATTTATTTTATTCAATTGTATTTGTTGTTGTATAAATATTTTACTTTAATGCGTTTACATGTTTGTATGTATATTTTGTTAGTGATTGTTAATCCCTTTGTTTGTAAATTATTTTGTTGGATGTGTTGTTGTTGCAATATTTGTTATTTTATGTTTTACTTCTTTACAGGGTGTGACATCAGTTTGTGTGCAAACTGTTCGTCACACTTCCCCATTTTTTGAAAAAAAACACGTAATTAGGTTAAAAAAAATTAAGAAGAAAAATACTTTACAAGTGGCTACCGAGCAAATTCTGGATAAAAACAAGAAAAACACTTATAAGTAGCACCCGAGCAGATTCTGGATAAAAACAAGAAAACGACGTTACAAACTAGCACAGTGATCATGAATAGAAATAAAACACAGTAGAAATTTTAGGTTTAAAAAGTGTTATCATAGAAAACTTTTCAAAAAGTAGTTAGATCCTCACAAAAACATAAATGTGAAAAAAAGCCAAGTTTCTATCAAAAGTTTTGTCCATCAAAAGCAGTGAGATATAAATTTTGACTGAGTTCTTGTGTGGCACAACACCTTTCACTGAAATATGCTATGCATTATATAAATTTTTAATCGTAAGGGCCTCATATAATTTCTAGATAATCTGCTAACTTGGCAATATGTTTATCTTTCTAAAAAGGGAGAGAGTAATGTACATTTGTTCATTTCTTTATAAGTTACCCAAGAGAAGAAGAAGAAGAAGAGAAGAATCTTGAGCACCTAGCTGTAAAAGTCTCCACCTTATTCTATTTGCACAGGGGTATTAGTGTGGAACTTGGGATCCGCTGGGGCCAGATTTCCAAATTTTTCTTTGATAGACTCTTTTATAGGTGAGGGGTAAGGATTTTCCAGGAATTCTCCCTTCACTAAGAAGTACCCAGCAAAAAATTACACATTACCATTAGAAGTACCTGCTATATAATGGCTCAATATTCTGATTACCACATTTCATTACTCGCTTACAAATCACATTACATAAAACTTAAAAAAATGCTAACGTGAATATGTTGAAAATAAAATAAAGTACTTCTCAAAAATCGATTATTTTAGTTTTACGCATTGTTAAAAACATTAAGTTGGTAAACCAGTAGGTAAGTGCTTCCACCAAAAATGCTGAATTCCAAACCCGATTACCTTTTCTGAAATTTTTTGCTAGGTACATATTATATTTGTCATTTTTGGAGTTATCATCATCTTTGTATATTTTACATCTACGCTAAAGGTATTCAATATGTTTCGTTCAACAAACTCATTTGCGACTTGCTAAGACGTAGAGGTCGGGCTTAATAGCGCTCTAACAGATGTGCATTCAGTATCTGTCATAATGTGAATTTTTACAGTAGGCACAAGTATTTGCTGCAAGGACATTGGCAAGCTAAAGGGTTTGACGGTTGTTGCACTGCTAGCTGTTAAGGACCGACGTGGTATTGGAACTGGTGGTTTTTTGGTCATCGTAGAAAAATTGGTATATTTCAATATCTTTTCTGGACCATGTAGTATAGAATGGTGTTTAGTCTTAAATTTTTTTATATTTTTGTGCAAAGTTTAGTTTGACGAACTTGTTGCAACTCGTTAATCGATGATCAGTTTGACAAATACCGCAACCAAAACAACGTTTTACTTCTATACGTCTAGATCGGTGAAGATTTTTTGGATTCGCGTTGACTGTTGCCTGCGTGGTTATGCTTTTAACTTTTGTTATTAGGTGGCATGATCTATAAGAAAATTATGAAATCTATCAATAATAAGATTACGAATGAATGAGGATGAGTTTGATATATAAGGGTAAGATCCTTATATCAGCACTATAGGGTTATACTGAACAAATAATATCAAATAAACTGAAGTTGATTTATGAGACAAATTTGATCAGTCCTTTATGTATTAACCTCTGGTTAGTGTAGCTGTGTTAAAATAAGTATTCAGTAGTTGTGAACTTTTCATTCTGCCCCAATTAAAATAGTTAAGTTTGGGCTGAAATTGTAAAATTTTTGCTGAAATTTTTAAATTTTTGCTGTTAAATTTGTGTAACTAAAATTTGAAAATTTTAAAATTCTTGGAAATTTGTGTTTTTGTTTACATTAATAGTTCTTTGTTTAAATTAAGTGTATGTCTGTCTGTCTGCCTGCCCGTGCAAATTTGTGTGTGGAATATTTTGTGTGAATGTATTAAGTTATTTTTTCTAATGCTAATATAGATCTTGCTAGACTGTGGGAATTTAAGGCTGACCATGATTTGGGTGGGTGTGGTTGTTGACGTAATATGTAACCGTGGGAATTTGTGGGTATCTGTGAGACTTTAACTGAGGTTGTGATTGGCAGGGGGCGAGGTGCACGTGAGGTAGATCGATTGCGTTTATATATGTATGTATGTATGTCTGTGAGAATTTAAGGCTGATCGTGATTTATGAGGGGCGAGGTATTCTAGTAATATGTAACCGGGGGGAATGTGTGTGTTTGTATGTCTGTTGGAGCTTGAGGCTGACCATGATTTGGGTGGGTAGGGTTGTTGACGTAATATATAGCCATGGGGATTTTTAGGTATCTGTTTGTAGGAGTTTAAGGCTGATCGTGATTTGAGGTGGGTGAGGATGTTGTTGAGGTAAATTGATTATGTGTATGTGTGTGTGTATTTCTGTATGAATTAAAGATGATTGTGATTTATTAGGGAAGAGGTGTTCTTGTAATATGTAGCCGTGAGAATCCATGTGTATATATGTCTGTAAAAATTTAAGACTATCCGTAATTTAGTGTAGGTGAGAGTGTTGTGTTGCTGAGATTAATTTTGTGTATTGTATATGTATATATGTATGACCATGGGAATTTGTGTATGTATATCTGGGGGAGACTTTAAGGATGGTCGTGAATGGTGAGGTGTGGGATGTTGTTGAAATTTTCTTGGATTTTTCTTAGATGAATTCTGTTATGTGTATGTATTTGCGCTGGTATTTATATGTAGATAAAAATAAATTGTTTTCAATATCGACATTTGGTACTAAAAATACTATCTTATATCTGAACTTCCCTAATCCTAGTATGTTTTTATACTTACGATTGCTTTATATTTTCTCATGCTTAAATTTGTCTCGCGTTAAAGTCTGCCTGTGTGAAATTTGTTTATATTACAGATTTTGTTTATTCTGTAATATAATTAATTATTTATTTACATCCGCCTTCTTTGACTGGAAGACTTTTATACACCCAGAGAAAAACTAACTTAAAATCAGTAAAAACCATGTTGAATTAATAAGAAACATTAACGAAGGTTTAGTTATATTGAAGTTTCTTATTTCAATATGGACAAAGTATTAATTTACAGTATTCATTTATTAAACTCATTAGTTTGTAGATGTATCAATATACATTTTCTATTATATTGAAAATTATTGAATTAATGTGACGCTTTCTTATTTTTAACCTTTATGTCAACGGCAACATACCTGCGTATGTTTTTAGTTTTGAAAACGCTGTAGCTCTAAACTGGATAACCGGATCGACTTGAAATTTCTTGATATCCTAGTCAAAACTGTTTTACGCAATAGTTCCAAATTTGGTTAGGATTAGATCATCCGTTCGGAAGATAAAGCCCATTTACAAAGTTGCACCTTTAAGTCAACAGAATACATACCTGGGTATGTATAGTAAAACGCATGCAAATATGATAATATAATATAAAAGTATAGTTTATTTTGAGCTAAGTTTTGTAATTATTTTTTTATTATTATTATATAATGTCAGTTTTAATTATTTTTGCTTAAAATTATTGAAATTCAAATACATCTATCGCATTGAGGTAAGTCTTTGGAAGTCTCTGCGCACACTGGTTTGTTGCATAATGTGCATGCTTTACGAGTAGGGCGTCGTTTCGAGCAGATGTAGCAATTCCCCTTTACTTTTAGCCGGCCCGTACTATCACGTTCCTCCGATGCATGTGCCTCAGCAGCCACAACTCCGATGGGCCCACCTTTCATGGCTTCGATGGCGTTGCGCGTTGAAAAAACTCTGGATATTGTGCTGTTATTCGCCCTTCTTTCCATTTCTGGCTTGCACAATTGCTCGCTAAGCTGATGGAGAAACATCCAGAAAGCCAGAGGCCATCTATTTGTGCGCCGCTTCGTACTAAATTCGGACAAGCACTTGCCCATGTTATCAACGCCACCTTTGGTTTTGTTGTAGTCCAATATAAGCAATGGCTTCTTCTTAGGACCGGTCGTTTCTGTTGTATAATGAGTAGTGGACAGCATTACAACTGCCTTGTTTTTCTTGGGAACGTACGAGCACATCGTAACGTGATTACAGAACCCAAACATTGATGATCCAGCCTCACGTCGTTTCGGGTTGGCAAATGCTGCTGCCACGAATGTACGCCTTTTGTTGCAAGTACCCAATATAGATAAATTGTTGTCTAACATCAAAGTTTTTGCCAAGTTGTAGCTAGTGAAAAAGTTGTCACATACAATATTTCTTCCACTTCCAGCAAAAAGGTTGACACATAAATCCTTTACTACTCTTTCGCCAACGTTTCTTTCACGTTCACCAGACGGTGCCATTCCTGTATAGATTTGTCCCTGCATTGAAAAATTATATTCAATTTAGTTATTTACATTTTCAACAATTTTCAACAATATTCATTGTACCTGCAATGGATAGGAAGAAATGGAGTCGCACACCCACTTTTATTCCATATTTGGCAGGTTTTGATGGTATGTATTGCGTGAAGCCAGTTCCACCACGATAAGCATACAATTGTTCATCTACGGTGACGTTGGCTCCAGCCACGTAATATATACGAAGACAGCTGTTAAGCATCAAAAAAACGTCCGATATTGCTGCTGCTTTGTCAGTTTGTTTTCGTTGCTGGCGTGTGTTTCCATTATCAAAACGTATGAAGCGGCTTATTTCCCAAAATCGTCGTACACTCATTGCGGCACGATATAGTGGATGTGAAGTAGTTTTCCACAAATCTTTCGTATGCACGTAACCAGAATGTGTAACGCCACTTAGCAAAAGTAGGCCCAAATATGCATCAAATTCACTTTTTGTTATGGGAATCCATGATATCGGTTCTCTTGTTGGATGTTTTGCGTTGTCAATATCATAAAATTGCCTTGCCTTTCGATTTGATTCACGAATAATTATATCGCATATTTCGTTTGACATTATCAATTGGAACGTTTCTGCAATGGTCAAACCCTGCGTTGCCCGTACTGGTCCAGATTCTGCACTTCTTAGAATGTTGTGCGTACGGAATCTTACAGGTTGTGGTTGTATCGAGGACCAAACATTACCATCTCTGGCAGTAAAAACATCGCCAGTTTCAATTGGTGCATCTTCAAGATCTTCATCAGAATCACTGTCGCCCTCTGGGTCATATTCTGGTAACATGGGTTCTTCAACGTCTGAGTCATCTCCACCAATATCACCTAAAGCCTCGTCTTCTTGGCTCTCTTCAAGCGCTTGCCGAATATATGCTTGTTGTTCTTTGTACGAAAGTGCGCTTAGTTGTCGCCGAGTAAGCCATCCACCATCAGCCATTTCACTTTTAATATTTTTCTATTTCCACAAAATACACAGAAACGTCTTTTCACTTCGAATCACAAATGTAAACTAAATTTTCTGACGATACTACAAAGAATGAAATTTCCGCAACAATAAATGTTTCTACCTGCCTATATTAAATATTTATTATAGACGTATGTCGTCTACCTATACAACCACTTTTTTCAACAAACAATGACTGTGAGGATGAAATTGGTTATCATAAAATTTTTTAGCCTTTTGTCCATTTCTAACAAACTAAAAAAATAATTCGGAAATTCCAACAAACCAGGTAGATACGTAATTAGCATTTTTATGCTAACCACGTACCATTCCCCATACAAAACGTATGTACATACCCAGGTATGCTGCTGTGGACGTGCGTAAAGCATTTCTGCTGTTGACATAAAGGTTAAGCTACAGATTTTCCCTGAGTGCATGGATTGTTTATCTTTGCATTGTGCTTTGACTAAACGACGCTTCATGTATTTTGTGGTGAATCAGAATTGAACAACCCTCGTACCCGTACATTGCACTAATTTGTTAACGCAGCAGCAACCAGTTCATTCACTTGGTTGCTTGCTAAATTCTTGCATTGACAGATTTTGCAATAGTGATATTTCGTAATTGGGTCAAAAGCTTAATAAGATTAAATAGTTTAGCAAGTTAGCATAATGATAATAGCTGTTAAGCATAATATTGATGTTGAAGTATATTAAATTAAGATTAAGTTTTGTATAAATAGCGCAGTTTTAATTAAAGAGTTTTGGTCTTGTATTTTGCAGTTAAAAGTTAGAGTCATACCTGCGATTCCCACGGGACCCTCCAGGTTTAAAATTGTAAATTTGTAAAATAATCATACTAGTTATTAGCTTAAACAGTTTTTAATAAATCCTTTTAATATACTCCAGAAGGAACCTGTGTTTAATTAAAACACAACATTTTTACATTTATCAATGCATCAAAACACTTGGAACCATCCAATGCCAAACAGTAATACACTAGAAAACTCATTTAACAACTCAGTATACTGCAGTCTAGACGATTGTTATAACCAAGGCAGCAATACGTGCTATAATCAAGGCAGACGACAGGGCTATAACGAATACAATTTTAGAATGAACATGAAACCTCCCGACTATGGAACAAATAGGCAAAATCTTGCAAGCTCGAAAACTCAAAATAAAACGAGGAGCGACGCTGTTTTAGTTGCAATCAACAGGGTCACATTTCTTCTAATTGCCCAAGAAACAAACGGAGTATAAATAGCAATAGTAGAAACGGCAACAATAGAGGCAACAATGAGGTAAACAGAAGCAGATATAATTGCAACAGCAATAATTCGGGAAACGAGAATTGGCCCGGCCAAGATTAATTGACCGGAATGCCGAAAAATATGGAGAAATTAATAAAGAAGAAAATGAAAATAAAACACAACACACCGTAAGAACTAACTATGAAGAAGATAAAGCTTTTAATATCATAAATTTAGATATTAACAATATATACTTGACAGAGGAGCAGGATAATCAGAAACAGGAAGACAAGGATAACACTGAATTAATATCTGGTGCAAGATGCACAGATTCAGTAAGCAAATCCCCGAATAATATGGCAATGATGACATTTAATGATAATAGAATAATTAAGGACGGAAATGTCACAGAACATCACATAAACCAATCAGAGTACAAAAATAGACTTAGACTGGAGAGTGATGTTAGTAGCAACGAAAGTTGTGAGATAAACGATGCGTATATAAGCTTTCCTTGTAGAGAGGCAAAAGAAGAAAAATTACTACTGTTGGTAGACTCAGGCGCTGATACTACACTAGTAAAGGAAGAAGCTTTGACATCGTGCATAAAAGTTAATGAAAATGAGAAGAAAACCTTGTCAGGAGCCTTTGGAGGAAACATGAGTACCAAAGGAACTATAACTGTGAAACACAAATACTTGGCCAAACTAAGTTTTAAAATGCACATAGTACCAAAGGGCACAATTTTGCCAGCAGATGGTTTGCTGGGCCGAGATATGATGTGGAATAGGTCGGTTACCGACACAATAAACAAAAACATAAAATTTTTTGAGAACCAGAAAGAAATACTTTCGTTGCCACTTGTTTCAGAAATCCCTCCGTTATATATATCCGAAAATTTTTCTATAAAAGGACGTTCCCAACGAGTTGTATCAGTAGTAGTAACCAAGGCTACGGGAGAAATAATAGTAAATAAACTAGAAATTTTACCAGGGGTTTTTGTGGGCGAAACCCTAACATGTATCAAAGGGGGAATATCATTTGTTCCCATTCTAAACACCAACAACTATACAGTGAACATAAATAAGAAAACAATGTTAAGTTATGAAAACCTTGAGGACTACCAGATAGAATCAACAACAGCCATTAATACAATAAGTACTGCGGACAACAAAGAAAGAACCAAATTACTATTGGAAACAGTACAGCTTTCCGCAGATTTGAACCCAGAAGAGCGATTATCGATCGAGAGCATTTTGAAATCATACGACGACGTGTTTCAATTACCAGGAGACAGTTTAACTCACACAAATGTACTTAAACATAAAATCCCAACTGATTCTAGTCAAACCCCAATAAATACTAAACAATATAGACTACCTGAAGTCCACCGAAATGAAGTGAATAGACAAGTAGGCCAGATGGTCAAAGATGGAATTATCTCTCCTAGTAATTCCCCTTGGAATTCACCAATACTCCTAGTACCAAAAACGGCAGGAAAAGACGGAGAAAAAATGGCGTTTAGTAGTAGATTTCAGAAAATTGAACGAGGCTACAATAAAGCAAGTTTTCCCCATACCAAGAATTGACGAAATCCTAGACCAACTGGGATACAGCCGATATTTTCTACCCTCGATCTAGCGAGTGGATACCACAAAGTTTTAATTGACCCACGGGACAGACAAAAAACAGCTTTCAGCACCAATTTGGGACGTTTCGAGTTTAATCGTATGCCGTTCGGATTAACAGGGGCACCAGCCACTATTCAAAGAATCATGAACTCGATATTAACGGGGCTACAAGGAATCGACTGTTTCGTCTATCTGGATGATGTAGTAATCTACGGCAGGAACCTAGCGGATCACCAATTAAGGCTCAAGAGTGTATTAGATATATTAAGAAGGTACAACCTTAAGTTACACCCCGAAAAATGTCATTTCCTTCAAAGGGAGGTAGTTTATCTGGGCCACCAATGTTCGGAAAAGGGAGTCTTACCGGATCCCCATAAAACTAAAGCAGTAAAAGATATTCCACCTCCTAGAAGTATCAAAGATCTGCAAGCATTTCTGGGATTGATCAATTACTACAGGAAGTTTATACCGAAATCGTCTGAAATGGCCTTACCCCTAAACAAACTACTAAGGAAGAACGTAAAATTTGAATGGACGCATGAGTGTCAGCAAGCTATGGACCAATTAAAATAAGCAGTTGCGAATTCAGCACTATTACAATACCCTGACTTTGCGAAACCTTTTGTTCTGACGACGGATGCTAGCAATGAAGCCCTAGGAGCTATCCTTTCTCAGGGAGAGCCTGGTAGCGATTTACCAGTATATTTTGCAAGCATAGTACTAAGTGCCGCAGAAAAACGATACTCTACAATAGAGAAAGAGTTGCTTGCCACCGTATGGGCAACAAAAACTTTTAGGCCATATTTACTCGGGAGACACTTCACCATTTTTACAGACCACAAACCCCTCAAGGGCATAGCTAATCTGAAAGATCAAGAAGGCAGATTGGGGCGCCTTAGACTAAAACTTTTAGAATATGATTTCGAGATACGGTATAAATCAGGAAAAACGAATCAAAACGCTGATGCCCTCAGTCGCCTTCCAATAGAGAAAATAAATATAGGGGCAATAACCAGATCAAAAGCTCGAGAATTACAAAACAACCAGAATGAGGAGAATGAAGAAATTATGCATCAAACAGAGGTAAACGAGGATATGGGAGAGGAAGATATGGCTGTTTATTTAACAAATGCAGAAGATATAAACAAAAAAAATGAAAGCATTCCAAGATACACCTTTGGGTGGACACCAAGGGACATTCAAAACTTATTCTCGCATCAGGAATCAGCATAAATGGGCCGGCATGTATCGACAAATAAAAAATTATGTAAAAACGTGTAGCCTATGCCAGAAAAATAAATGTTCGAAAGTTGAAAAAATGCCATTGGTTATAACCAGCACTTTTGACCATAGAAGAAATTCAGATATATAGAATTAATATTGAAACCATACAAGAGATGCAGATGGGAGTGGCATTACACAGACAAAATACCTTGATGTTCGTTATCCGGATACCTATCGAAACTATATCTTTAAAGAAATCCCTAATAATACCAATCCCAAATGACAGCCGCTACCAAATAGATGCTGAAAGAGAATATGTGGTGCGTACTGCTAATAAGAGTTTTGGTTATAATGGTGAGAGGGATTTTAAAAGTTTGAGGCCATCGCAAAACTGTATTTTTAGAGGGAAGTGCAACCTGATCTTACATGAAGCTGAAACAATAGAATTAATAGAGGAAGGTACGCTTATAGTAAGCAACGCAGACAAAACCCCAATGTCAACTAACTGCGATGACCGACGGTCAAACCTCTCAGGGAAAATCCTTTTCTCATTTTTCAATTGCAGCATAACAATAGGAGGACAAAGTTTCATTGGCCAGTAGTTGAATAGTGTATGTGTCTCCCCCATTAATTTTAATGGGGTAATAAAAATGATGTTAATTAGCCAATGAATGAGGTGATAAAAAATTAATGGGGGTGTCGGCTTTGTTTGATGTGTGTGTGTTTATATTTGGTGTTTGTTTACATATATTTTATGTGTTTATGTTTCGTCCGTCTGTCGGGCGTATTGATTTCCGTTTGATTGTTTATATTTGGAGGCTGTCGGTGGCGCGTTAGTTTTTGTGTGTCTGTCTGTCCGTGGGAATTTGTGGTAGTTTGATACTTGGTGATAAATTTTGTTTATATTAATTGTGTGCATGTGTGTTTTGTGTGTATGTAATGGCATCCATTCATCCATCTATGCTGTACGCTTGTTTGTCTGTCCTTCTTGAGATTGCGTCTTGTACTCGCTGGCGTATTAATGATTAACAAAAATGAAATGAAGAAAAAATTGTTGTCAAGTAATGATTTTGGAAGAGAATAATTTGTAATTAATTCTGATAAATGTATACACATATGATATACATAAGTATGTATGTACATACATATGTAAGTACATTCAGTCATAGGAAGAAATATTTGTTTACATTAAATTTTGAGAAGTATGCATGCTCGAGATCGCTTCTATGTTGACCCTCAAACTTTTTCGCTATTTGTTTACATGAAATTTTTTGTCAAGTGGTTGATGTGAAATTATGTATAAATTTGTTGTGCATGCTTCTGCTGGACATCTCAATATAAATCTACAAACAAATGTAATAACATGATAATGTTTTTTAAATTCTCCTTAGAAACAAATAATCGTCTGATCGATTAAATTTGCAATTGTGTTGCTAAGTATAAAACATGCTGATGAAATTTGTTTATGCAACATATTAAATCTATGAGTATGTATTCGAATATGTACATATGCATGTACTATATGTATGTACGTATGTTTGTTTATTTTTGTATACATCTCAACCACCAACACTACGTTTATTCGTGTACTCTC
This sequence comes from Tachina grossa, assembly GCA_949987645.1. Classification (NCBI taxonomy): domain Eukaryota; kingdom Metazoa; phylum Arthropoda; class Insecta; order Diptera; family Tachinidae; genus Tachina; species Tachina grossa. Next base: position 103,535,769 of record OX465274.1, on the reverse strand, counting down.
TTGATTTTAGTATTATTATTAAATTGATGAATTTTCTTGATGTAGTAGTTTCCTTGTGCAACAAAATTTTTATTAACTGCAATATTCATTTTACAATATAAATTAGTGTGGTAGATTTTTTGATAACAAGTTATTTTTATTTTACTATGTATGTATATTAAATATAGAAGATTTGTATAGTTTTATATGAATATATTTATTTTATTTTTATTTTATTTTATGTACATGTGTATGCAAAAATATTTTAGGGTAAAAATATACAATTGAATATTAATTATTTAATATTGTTGCCTCTAGTAACTCCGCTGTCTCCTTCAGCAACTGGTCATCCGTATTTTCATATAGTGCCAGAAAACATGCGACATCTATTTGTGGGAGCACTTTAACATCAAGTATTTGAACTATCTCTCTTGAAACTGTAGGCTGAGGCGTTTGAAATTGTTGAGTGTTTATGTTTAAAAAAATCTCCTCGTCACCTTCGAGAATATTTTCATATACTCCATTGTTTCCAGATGCATTTCCTTCCTCTAAGTTGATGTGCAGGAATAGATCCTCATCACCTTCTAGCATCTCCTTATATTTCTTTAACGTACAAATCGGTGTTGACATCGCGGGATTCATTGTTCAAATAAAAATTGTTACAATTTTTTTCCTTTACTTTGAAATCGTTTGGTACATAAACATTTCTTTGACTACAAAATTTAGCAACGTTAGGTTTTTTTTTTAATTTTATAAGTATGTACGTATCCCCCTGGATACTTTCTATATGTTTGTAATAAGTTTATTTGATACACATACTACATACAAAGCAATGCTTGTTTATATTAAATTCGCCAAACTATGCGTACTTTAACATGTTTGTACTTGAACCCGGATGTCTTTTTTTATTTTTTATTATTTCTTTTTGAAGATCATTTGATACTCATACGCACATACATATATACATAGCTACAAAATTAGATTTGTTTACATTACATTTTTGCAATCTTCATATGCCTGCTTCAGCATGATTCTAGTTAAACGTATTATTTTGTTAGTAAAAATTTTGCATCGTAGGCATTTCTTTCGAGCTGATTGTTTGGGTTGTTTACTGAAAATTTCAAGTCGAAGATATGTTTGTAGTTATAAGTACAAAATTTTATTTTCTGTAAGTTAGTACATTATTTGTATTTCAAAGAAGAACTTCGTTCAAGTAGATTCTTAAAACCAACATATAATAGAGTTCATTTATGTTATTATATAAAACTAATTAAAATAAATCAAAGTGATTGTCTTATGTTGTTTAGGACAATTTGAAAGTTTTGAAGTGATCTTTTTGAAAAATAAAAAACAAATTAAAAAAATTTTAAGTGATATTTTTATATATAAAAAAAAACAAATTTGAAAAAGTTTGAAGTAATCTTTTTAAAAATAAAAAACATATTTGAAAAAAAATCTAAGTATGTATTCATCAGGTTATTATTTTCCTCAACTCCAAATTTCTGCAGAACAACAATATATACCCATGTTACATTTTCCTCAACAACGACATGTACCGATAGAGTATTTTCCGCAATACCCATACACTTTTCCACAGCACGTAGTCTCAGCTCAACAACAATATGCACCGATAGAGTATTTTCCGCAATACCCATACATTTTTCCACAACACGTGGGCTCAGCTCAACAACAACATGCGCCGATAGAGTATTTTCCGCAATACCCATACACTTTTCCACATCACGTAATCTCAGGTCAACAACAACATGTACCAATGCAATATTTTCACCCACAATCAACTCCCTTATATTATAACGTGATAGGAAATAATCAAATACAACAATATCCCGTATCAATTAATCCTTCAACGTCGGCAGCAGCCCTACAGCATGTCCAATATACCAATCCTACATATTATCCTTTGGCCTACAATCATCCATTTAACGTTTCATCGAATTATTCTGAAGACCGTGAGGAACAATATCTAAATATTCGGAATGAAAATAGAGAAGGAAATTCCTTATCAAATATTAATGAGAACACTCAGATGGAAGATGATAACACTCAGATGGGAGAAGAAGAAGAAATAGATATTTTGAATATTGATGATGATGATGATGAAATTTTAAGAAATGGACAACAAGCTGAAGCTGTAAATGAAAACAATGACACCCCTAGATATTATAATATTAGCAGGGCCTTCAAAAATAAAATAGCAATCTACGGAATTCCCAATAAAAAGGATGATATTATTTTTGAAAATTTTATTGATAATAACAAAGATGTTGTGAGGGAAAGACTTGAAAGCAGTTTGCTTAATCATAATATCATAAAGTTTATGATTACACTTATTGGTGAATACATGAAAATTGTTGACGAAGATATACAACTAACAAATATTTCGCATAGAGCAAAAATGAGCTTATTATGTAGAGGAGATAATATTAATGAAGTTGTTGGGAAACAAATTGTTGAAATACAGAACAAAATGTCAGAATTTCAGGAGAGAGATTCTGGTTGGACATTAATTCGAATTGTTCGTATGGAAATAAATGTTAATAAATCTTCATTGGTAAAAGGATCATATTGGATAAGTTCGCCTGCAAAGCTTGCTAACCGACGCGCATGCATCAATATTGAAAATGATGACAGTTACTGCTTCAAGTGGGCGTTAATTGCAGCATTAACTACTTCAACAATTACACATAAAGAACGGTGCAGCTCTTATAATATCGACGATATTGATTCCAATAGAATCACTTTAGAAAATAAATTTACAATAGATTTTTCATTCTTAAACTTCCCCTTAAAGTTACATGATATAAGAATATTTGAAGAAAGAAATATCAATATTAGCGTAAATGTATTTGGTTACGATGAAGAAACCGATGAAATAGTTGGCCCATATTACAACACAAGAGAAGAGAAACAAAATCATGTTAACTTAATGTTATTAGAAAATGCTGAGCGGTTTCATTATATCTTTATAAATGATATTTCAAAGTAAGTAAAAATATTTATACATACATATATACAGATTTGTATAATTTATTTATTGATTTAATTTTTTAAGACTTTTGAAACGACAGACAACCAAACATTGTAGTAAACTATTATTTTGTAATAGTTGTTTACAATACACCCATCAAGAATATACAATGGCTCAACACAAAATGGAGTGTGGTAAAGTTGTAACGAAGCTGCCGGCACCTGAAAATTCAACACTAAATTTCAAAGATTATCAAAGGAAAATAGACGTCCCTTATGTAATTTATGCAGATTTCGAATGTGTCCTAGAAAAAATAGAAACTAGTGCAAGTGATAAGACTAAATATATTCAGAAACATATTCCTTGCTCATTTAGCTACCACATTAAATGTAAACATAATAATAAGTTAGATAAGCTAGTAATTTATACAGGAAAAGATGCTTCAGTTAAATTCGTTACATTTTTGAATAGAGACTGTCAGGAAATCTATAATAATTATCTCTCAAAAATAAATCTTATGCATACTCTAACTCCTGAAGAATTAGTATCATTTCAAAATGCTCAGATTTGTCATATATGTGAAAAATATTTAAATAGTGATCGCGTGAGAGATCACTGTCACATAAGTGGCAAATTTAGAGGAGCGGCGCACAGAAGTTGTAATTTAAGTTATCAAGTCCCTAAGTTTATACCAATATATTTCCATAACTACTCATGCTATGACTCCCACCTCTTTGTGAAGGAGTTAGGTAAAATTGAAAATAATTTGAAAGTCATTCCGCTTAATAAAGAATTGTACATATCTTTATCACAATTTATTAAAATGCCCGATAAATTCAATCTTGAACTCAGATTTCTTGATACATTTCGCTTTATGCCTCACAGTTTAGAATCCTTAGCTAACAATCTTTCGGACAGTGATTTCTGTACGGTTAGGAGTCAGTTTAAAACCAAAACAGAGTTTGATCTTATACGAAAAAAGGGTATTTTTCCTTATGAATATCTTGATTCATTTGAGAAGCTTAATGAAACTCGGCTTCCGTCTAGGGAAGATTTCTTTAACAAACTCAATAATAAAGAATGTTCGATTGAAGATTACGCTCACGCCAGAGATGTCTGGCATACTTTCAATTGCAAAACTATCCGTGATTATTTGGAATTATATTTGAAATCAGATGTACTATTATTAACTGATATATTTGAAAACTTCCGAAGTGTTTGTAAAGGAATATACAACTTAGATCCTTGTCACTACTATACTGCTCCAGGACTATCATGGGATGCTATGTTGAAGCACACAAATATTAAATTAGAGTTAATAACTGATATTGATATGTACAATTTCTTTAAAAAAGGTATACGTGGTGGACTTGTACAATGTGTTAAAAGGTATTCCAAGGCCAATAATAAATATCTAGAAGATTTTGATAAAGATAAGCCCTCAGAATTTCTAATATATTTAGACGCTAATAATCTGTACGGCTGGGCCATGTCAGAGTATCTTCCTTATGGTGGATTTAGATGGTTGACAAGTGAAGAACTAAACCTTGATCCTAGATATATAGAGGATAATTCAAATGATGGTTATGTATATGAAGTAACCTTAGAATATCCTTCTTATTTAATGAAAATAAAGAACCTTTAGGAACAAGACAAAAGAAGTTGATTACCGATTTCTCTGTGAAAAATTCCTATGTAATACACTACAGAGTTCTTAAGCAATGTTTGGAATATGGTCTAATTCTAAGGAAAATTCATCGCATTCTCACTTTTAAACAATCTCCATGGTTAAAAGATTATATTGATTTAAATACTCTACACAGAGCTGTCGCCAAAAATGATTTTGAAAAGAGTTTCTATAAACTACTAAATAACGCAGTATATGGCAAAACCATGGAGAATGTGGACAAAAGAAAAGATGTACGAATAATAACAAACTGGAGTAGAACGAACCGAAACCGCTTAGGAGCTCAAGAATGGATATCCAAGGCTAATTTTCACAGCTTGTCTATATTTTCGGACGATATGGTTGCAATAGAAATGAATAGAGACAAGACATATTATAATAAGCCCATATATTTAGGATTTTGTGTCTTGGAGCTTTCTAAATGGAAAATGTACGATTTCCATTACAGATATATGCAACCCAAATTCAAATCAAATTTATCTCTTAATTATATGGATACAGATTCATTCATATATACCATAAAAACGGATGACTTTTATATTGATATAAAAAGTGACTTAATACAAGAATTTGATACTTCTGATTATCCTGAGGATAACAAATATGGTTTCCCTCGTCTAAACAAGAAGGTGTTGGGAATGATGAAGGATGAGAATTGTGGAAAGGTTATGAAAGAGTTTGTGGGGTTGAGATCTAAAATGTATTCTTTTAGCGTCCAGTATGAAAATGATACTAAAAAATCTAAAGGAGTAAAGAAATGTATTCTTGATAAGTATAGTTTATCAACTTATAAAAATTGTTTATTTAATAAGTCTGTAATATATGATAATATGCTAACATTTAAGTCAAAAGTACATCAAATTTATACTAGTGAACTAAAAAAAGTAATTTTAAGCTTTGAAGACGACAAAAGAAAAGTGAAACTTGATGGTATTAATACATTTGCGCATTATCATTATCAAATTGAGGAAACTAATCCGCATTATGAATTAGATATGTTATTAATGGAAATTGATAAACTTGAAGAAGGTTGAAATTTTGAAAAAAAAAATAAACATATTTTATATATACATATCTATATGGTTTAACATCTAGTTATAAAACCAAAATTGTTTAGCTTATAAATAATATTATTAAGAAAACAAACTGTTAAAAATATAAATATATATATATATATATATATATATATATATATATATATATATATATATATATATATATATATATATATATAACTTTTTTACTTTGTCTTTTTGATATAATCTTTAAAAACTAAAAAAAAAAGAAATTTATTAACATTTTATTTATACTTTTATTGATTTTTGATATTAAAAATAAACGTATATGAATTGATTAAATTTATTACATTGATTTTTCTTATATTATAAATCGTGCATCTGCACGTGTCTGGTCCTTCTATACAATCTGAGCTGTACCAAGGACAACAAGAAAAGTGTTCTGCATCATTATTATCCTCCACACCAAAGTCTTCGTTTTCTTTAAGCATGTGAAGAAAACATAGTACTGCATCCTTATGTTCGTGCATTAAACATCTTTCATATTCCTTAAGAAATTCTTCTACTACAGATTTCATTGTCAAGTTCTTAACGTATTGAATGACTATTTGATATTGTGTTGAAATTTTGATTTCACAATGATACATATAAATTTTCGATTACCATTACTATTTTCTCTCTCTCTCTCTCTCTCTCTATTTCTGTCTCTTTCTACATCTTTTCGCTCCACATAAGCATATTCACTATTTCACAACAAATATTTTCAAGTAGACTTCTTAGATTCATCGAATCTACATTTAATATCAATATTAGTAAAATACTCGAAGACAAAACAACTTCGAATGGACTCTGCCCACAATTTAATTAAAAAGTTTAGCTCATTGAACAAGTCCTTGATTCATATCAAGAACTTAGATATTTCAAAGAAATATCGCATTGTTACTGCCCAGAGGACAACGACGAAATATGGGGCAACTGTGAAGGTAGAAATGGAGGATCACTTCATGTTCCTACCTAACAGATACAACTCCCTATCGGACGAGGAGCTCAACCACCTCTCAGATGGCACATTCCGTGTGCAAAGACAAGGGGAGCGAAATTTAATTTTGGATAAGGAGGAGGTGGAGGAGTTTTTGATCACAAATGGTCAATATCCTATTTGGCAATAGTGTAAACTTATTGTTATATATATATATATATATATATATATATTGCAAATAATAAAACAAAATTTTTTATAAATTATTTAATATTAAATTCTAGTCTTTTTATTTATTTCATAAAGAAATTGAAGGCATAAATGACCACAATTAAATGTATTAAACTTCTGATATTGATTATAGTTGTATCTTATATTTTTACCCAGATATTTGATTACTTCTGCAGGAGGTTGTAAGTTTCCAAAGCTATCGAAATATTCTATTTCTTTATTGTTTTTAAAATATGCTACCCAATGTGTGCCGAGTCCTGTTGACATATCTAAATTTATTATTCCACATTCTCTTTTCCTCGCACGTTTTGGTAGAGTGTTCAACATATAAACTCCTCTAAAATATGGAATTTTTGATGAAAAAATGTGTATATCAACATCAGTCAATGGTCTAGTGGGCAGCATTTGTATTAGTTTTTTGAGTTTTCTTTACAAATCAAACCATAACCTTTCTTATAAGGTTTGAGGAAAAGTCCTTCACCTACTGCTATAGATTCTATCGCTCTATTATGTCTAGCTGCTTCCTCAAGTTGTCTTTTTGCATTTTTTGTTGCAGTTACAGTCTTCGCTATAGCAGCACCTCCAGTCGCTAGACTGCCAATTGCGCCCAGAGCAGTTAAAATTGGAATTAATGGCAGAAAACCACCAATTTTTGGAACACGTATTATACGTGGTGCTATAATTTGTGATTTTTTCCCCTTCAAAGAACTGTTAATAGTTTTTCGTGCAATTTTAATGGCTGAGTTAATATCCAACGGTTTTTTCTTCTGCAACATTTTTGATGCAGCTCTAATTGATGTGCTAAACAGCTTTTTAGCATTTAAACTATTTTTTTTATTTAGCTTTTTCTCCACACCCATTCCGAATTTTGTTTTAGCTTTCATTGCGTTAGTAACCATATATGCAAACGATTTTTCTGTGAGAGTGCTATCTTTTGAAAGAACTTGGTTCCAAGCTTTGTTTTCAAGTATTTTATCAGCTTTATGTCTAGTATTTAAATCCTTATTTTGAGAATAAGCAATGTCGTGTTCTTTACAAGCAGAATCTAATATATTAATTCCTTTATCACCTCTACGTAAACGTTTTTGTAGTTTTGTTCCAGGTCCACAGTACTGATATCCAGGAAGGTGAAGTTCAACAGGTAGAGAGTTTATTATATTGTTAACTAAACCTTCTCCAATGACAGTTTTGTTATGACTAAATGATTTACGATATCGTATAACCATATTATTTTATTTTTTCTATAATAAAAGGTAGTATTTATAAATTGCGTTTAGTTATAAAAATGCAGTTAGTAAAACAACATAAAAATATTTTAATCCGTAATGTTGATGCTTCATCAAACATTAGATCAAAAATAAAGCATAGTTCCCTCTTACCAAATTCTATTCGTGCTCTAATAGTTGGCCCATCAAATTGTGGAAAGACTAATATTATGATTAGCTTGATAGAAAGTCCTAATGGACTCAAGTTTAAAAACATCTATTTATACTCAAAATCGTTATATCAGCCGAAATATGAATACCTGAGACATTTAATTTTACCAATAAAAGGAATGGGATATTACACATTTACAGACAATGAATCCGTTATTCCCCCTAATGAAGCTAAAAGCAATTCAATTATGATATTTGACGATGTTGCATGCGAAAAGCAAAATAATATACGTGCATATTTTTGTATGGGACGACATAAGAATGTTGATTCATTTTACTTATGTCAAACGTATACCAGAATTCCAAAACATTTGATAAGAGACAATGCCAATGTAATTATAATGTTTAAACAAGATGAGAAAAATATGAAGCATGTTTATAGTGATCATGTGGCAAGCGATATGAATTTTGTGAAGTTTCAAGAAATTTGTCGAGAGTGTTGGAAGGATAAATATGGATTTTTGATGATAAGCAAAGATAATGAACTAAACAATGGTCGTTACAGAAAACAATTTGATTATTTCATAACAATATAAATTACTTCACATAAAAGGTAGTCTTTAGTTCTTAATCTGGCTTTAAACTTTATACATCTATTTTTTATAATTGGTCAGATGCATAAAACCTGATCTGATAATCTGATCAGCAACCTAATAATACCGGTCTAATAACATTAACTGATAAACTGATCACATACCTGTTCTGATACCTGATAACTGGTCTGATAACCTGTTCTGATACCTGTTAACTGGTCTGATAAGCTGTTCTGATACCTGTTAACTGGTCTGATAATCTGTTCTGATACCTGTTAACTGGTCTGATAACCTGTTCTGATACCTGTTAACTGGTCTAATAACCTGTTCTGATACCTGTTAACTGGACTGATAATCTGTTCTGATACCTGTTAACTGGTCTGATAATCTGTTCTGATACCTGTTAACTGGTCTGATAAGCTGTTCTGATACCTGTTAACTGGTCTGATAAGCTGTTCTGATACCTGTTAACTGGTCTGATAAGCTGTTCTGATACCTGTTAACTGGTCTGATAATCTGTTCTGATACCTGTTAACTGGTCTGATAACCTGTTCTGATACCTGATAACTGATCTGATATTTGACGCTACTAAACATGGATGAGAAAGTTTTAAAAGAGCTGGTTACAACAAGAAATGTCTTGAAGAAAAAGCTCCGTAGTATAAAATCTGCTGAAATAGATACACTTGAACAACTAAGAGATACATTTAAACCTATAACAGAACCTCTCAAAGAATTTATAAATAGTTCTAAAAATATTGAAAGAATACCCAAGAAAGAAGAAAGTAAATTCCAAACAAAACTTGAGAATAACAAAAGCTTAAAATCCTTGAAAGCATCAGTCAAGGTAGAGACAAGTACACCAAAGAAACTTGTAGAAGGATCAATATTTGATAACACCATTTTATTTAATGATGCCAATGACGTCAGTGATAAGGATGAAGATGAGTTTTACTCACAGACTTCCAATACTGAAGAGAGTTGTACAGACTTAGCACTCTTGGAAGCGAGAAATGAATTAGATACTTACTATGGTCCACATAGAGATTACAATAACGAATGGAAATTTGGTAGTAGTAACATTGAGTTAAATGAAGAAAAAATTCAAGTTGGTGGTCAAAGATGGGCTCTAACACCTGGTTTGTTTTCTTTAATGTTTCATAAAAAACCAAAAAACTATGACAAATTTGAACTTGAAATCTACAAAAAAATTTTAATTACAACTAATGCATGCAGGAGAGGCTTTAATCCTGATGGTCAGATCAAGGGGACGAGAGGTTATAAATATAAGCATATAATTCAAAAAATATTTAAAGAAAATACTCAGAAGAGTAGTGTAGTAGCAAATGCAGCAATTCCTAATTATAAAGGTGATGGAATTATGCACCTTAACCCCCGAAAACAAAACTATATATATTGGGATGATCCCAATGAGTTAGTAGATCGTCTTCGACTACTGATTGCATCACAAGCTGCAGGTCATACTAATCACAACAACGAGATTGTATCAATTATTGAAGAATTACGTGAAGCGAATATAATACATTAACTCTAATAAAGTATTTACATATGTATGAAGTATGTCTGTTGATAAGTTTGGACATTATTTAAACGATACTAGTGATATAATTTCTATTAAAAATGCACCTAAACTGCTGGGGTTCCTTATGGATACGAACAACAACATTGATGTCCAAAACAAAAGGATCAAAAATGTTGCAAAAGCTCTGGAGGAAAACGATGCTGTCAATAAATTGTTTCTGCAAACTCAAATCGAAAAACTAGAAGTCAAATTATTAAATAGCTTCAATGAAGACAATAATCTAATTCAAGAAAATATTCAAGTACAAATCGAGGAATTACAAAGGGAAATAAAATTACAAATAGAAGACAATTATAAAATTGAAAAAAAACATTTTAAAAATTAAATCATCTTTTGAAGAACAAATTGAACTCTTGAATGAGAAAATTTATAGATTAGAAAATTACATTTTCGTATCAATAGCTGAAAGTGCATCAAGTAGATCACAACACTCCCCCACAAATCCGTAAAACTACTCAATGTCTCCAAAAAGAAACTTAGTTGACGAACTCCATAAGCAAGCACGAAAAATTTTTGTACGCCGTAGAGTTGTGATGAAAGGATTAGATGATCTTTGGCAAGCTGATCTAGTTGAAATGGGTAGTTATTCATCGAAAAATAGAAATTATCGATTTTTGATGACTGTAATTGACACATTCTCAAAATTTGCATGGGCAGTACCGCTGAAAACAAAAACTGCACTCGAAACAACCAAGGCAATGGAAAATATTTTTCAATTAGGACGAGTTCCAAAAAACTTGCAAACAGATGATGGTAAAGAATTTTTCAACAAACACTTTGGAAAATTAATGCATAAATACAACATTAATCACTACTCAACATATAGCATTATGAAAGCATCAATAGTAGAACGATTTAATAGAACATTAAAAGGGATGATGTGGAAAGAATTTAGCTTTAATGGTTCATATAAGTGGATTGATATGTATAAAGATTTACTTTATGCATATAATAACAAATTTCATCGCACAATTAAAATGTCTCCTATTAAAGTTAACTCAAAAAATGAGAAAAAGTTGTTAAATACAGTATACAGTCATTTAAAGATGTTTAAAATGTCTAAATTTAATGTAGCATAAGCATATTTTTGAAAAGGGCTATACACCAAATTGGACAACAGAAATTTTCACAATTAAAAGAGTTCAAAATACATATCCTACAACATACATATTAGAAGATCATCTCGGAAATCCTATTGAAGGTGGATTCTATGAAGAAGAACTTTCAAAAACTAGATATCCCAATACATATCTGGTTGAAAAAATTCTTAAAACTAAAGGAGAGGAGGCATATGTTAAATGGTTGGGGTTTTCTAGTCAGCATAATTCTTGGATAAGTAAAGATGCTATATTGTAGTTGGAGTAAAACAATAACAACAACATTACTTATATTTATCACATAATGTAATATATATATTTAAAATAAGAAATAAATCGTTTTTATAAACAACATTACAGTAAGTTTTTATTTATTTGTAATCAGGTTGTCATAATGTCAATAACACTTACTTTGAGCTCTAACTCATCAGAGTTGTCTGCAAATTACTTCCCTCCTATAGAGTTAAATGGTGGTTATGAGTGCGCTTTAACTGCTTTTCATTCATATAATAGCATACCGAATGTAGACGTCTATAACAATATGTTTCACATAGGAGAACATGTAATTAAAATACCAATTGGATCTTATGAATTAAATGATATAGTTGATTACTTAGATAAGCAATATAAAGTCTGTAGTCCAACAAATAAAATTCGAATAGAAGCTAATAACAATACAATGCAAGTAAAAATTAACAGCTCTAAAGATGTAATAGATTTTAATAAAGAAAATACAATTGGAAAACTTTTAGGATTCAATACTAAAATCCTGACTCCAAACCATGATCATTACTCAGATCTTCCAGTCAATATATTTAAGGTAAATCTCTTGCGAGTTGAAAGCAGTATCGCTGTTAATACATACATGAACAATTCCAAGGCACATACACTACATGAGTTTCCGATTAATGTTCCTCCTGGCTATAAAATAGATGAAATCCCTAAAAATCTAATTTATTTACCAGTCAACTCCCAAGAGATTAGTTCACTAGCTCTACGCGTGGTTGATCAGCACGGTGACCTAATAAATTTCCGAGAAGAGGAAATAACCATTCGCATACATTTGAGACCAACTAAATAATGATAATATATAACACTAACATATCAAAGAATAAAGCTGCATTTAATTCTAAAACTATACCAGAACCTAAGCGGCAGTTGAAGAGATCAGTCTCACGAAAAAATCTAACCAAATCAAATCAAAACTTTCTCAAGTCCTTAAATTTAAAATTAAAAACGAAAAAATGAATTCAATAATGGATGTACTAGATAAGCCATTATCTGATGAGAGCATAATCAAAAAAGACTATCACACATATGTACCATATCTACAATCATACAACAATAATGATGAAATTCGTATTTCAATACAAAATCAAGATTTGTACGTATTGCCCAGTGAAAGTTATATATATGTGGAAGGATTTGTTGTAGATGATAAAAGCTCAAAATCCTCTGATTTAAGCATTAAATTAAAAAACAATTTTGTAGCGTATCTCTTTGATGAAATCCGTTATGAACTTAATGGTATTGAAATTGATCATACAAGATATTTAGGACAGACAAGTACCATAAAAAATCTGATTTCTTTATCACCAACGGAAAGCACTGTCATGCAAAATGCTGGATGGAACAAAATTGATAATTTGAATATTGAAAATGGATATTTTAATTTCTATGTTCCACTTAAAATGCTCTTAGGCTTTGCCGAAGACTATAATAAAATAATACTAAATGGTAAACATGAATTAATACTCTTGCGTAACAAGAGTGATGACGATCTTGTACATTCGAGTACTTCTACTGACAAACCAAAACTTACAATTTCGCTAATCTCATGGAGAATTCCCCATGTACACTTATCCGATCATAGTAAATTGAATATGATTAAAATTATAAACAATGCTGCTTCTATACCAATAGCATTCCGCAGTTGGGATTGTCATGTAAATCCACAACTAACGGCAGGAACTAGCCACATCTGGAATGTAAAGATGGCTGCAAGTAGAGAGCGACCCCGTTTTGTAGTGATTGCATTTCAACAAGAAAAAAAGTTTGTTCATTGCGATCTCACTAATCTAAAAGTACATTTGAATTCAGTTTCATATCCATATGATGATCTTAACATAAAATTTAAAAATGAACGCTACGCAATTCTATATGATATGTATGTAAGATTTCAACAAAACTATTATATGAAGGAGTCACAACCTCTCCTAACTTCTCAAGAGTTCAAGAATAATGCGCCCATTATTGTAGTAGATGTTAGTTATCAAAACGAAACGCTTAATAACGGACCAATTGATATAAAAATTGAATTTGAAACAGCAACAAACATTCCAGCCAAAACATCAGCTTACTGCATTCTTATTCATGATCGTTTAATTGAATATATACCTATAAGAGGACAAGTTCGTAAAATCTTATAAATTAAAAAAAAAGATGAAAAATAATACAGTTTTCATAGACTTGCAAGGTTTTAAAAGTAATTCAAATGATTTCATACCAAAAGAAGTAGCAGTAGTTTTCAACAATAATCAAAACTTCAATTTTATTATAAAACCTCCTTTTGATTTTAAATTTTTAACAACAAAAAAGCAAAGAGAAGCAAACTGGTTAACAAAACATTATCATCACTTAAGCTGGAACGATGGAACTACTTCATATCAAAACGTTTGTAAATTTTTAAAAGCCAATGTAGGACACGCCGAAATATATGTTAAAGGTGAAGAAAAAAACGATGGTTAGAAAAAATATTGCGGAACAAAATTTTAAATATAGAGGATATTGGCTGCATCAACTTTAAGCAAATGAATACTAAGTATCCAGATCATCTACTATATTGCAGTTATCATTATAATGGTGTTTGTGCATTAAGAAATGCTATTTTATTATCAAAAGAGGCAACCCTTTAAACTTGTTTTAACTTTGTACAACTAACAATTACAATTATTTTTATTTAAATTTATTCAATAAAAATGAAATGATTTCAGCACTATTAACCAATGTTTTATTATTATTATTAAAGAAATTAGTTGATACAGCCAAACAAAGATTTGTCGTCAAAAATTAGTATTAGTGGTTGAGATGTATACAAAAATAAACAAACATACGTACATACATATAGTACATGCATATGTACATATTCGAATACATACTCATAGATTTAATATGTTGCATAAACAAATTTCATCAGCATGTTTTATACTTAGCAACACAATTGCAAATTTAATCGATCAGACGATTATTTGTTTCTAAGGAGAATTTAAAAAACATTATCATGTTATTACATTTGTTTGTAGATTTATATTGAGATGTCCAGCAGAAGCATGCACAACAAATTTATACATAATTTCACATCAACCACTTGACAAAAAATTTCATGTAAACAAATAGCGAAAAAGTTTGAGGGTCAACATAGAAGCGATCTCGAGCATGCATACTTCTCAAAATTTAATGTAAACAAATATTTCTTCCTATGACTGAATGTACTTACATATGTATGTACATACATACTTATGTATATCATATGTGTATACATTTATCAGAATTAATTACAAATTATTCTCTTCCAAAATCATTACTTGACAACAATTTTTTCTTCATTTCATTTTTGTTAATCATTAATACGCCAGCGAGTACAAGACGCAATCTCAAGAAGGACAGACAAACAAGCGTACAGCATAGATGGATGAATGGATGCCATTACATACACACAAAACACACATGCACACAATTAATATAAACAAAATTTATCACCAAGTATCAAACTACCACAAATTCCCACGGACAGACAGACACACAAAAACTAACGCGCCACCGACAGCCTCCAAATATAAACAATCAAACGGAAATCAATACGCCCGACAGACGGACGAAACATAAACACATAAAATATATGTAAACAAACACCAAATATAAACACACACACATCAAACAAAGCCGACACCCCCATTAATTTTTTATCACCTCATTCATTGGCTAATTAACATCATTTTTATTACCCCATTAAAATTAATGGGGGAGACACATACGCTATTCAACTACTTTAGCCATGTCATAGATGTGACCCAGAAGTTTCTAATATTAGGACACAATAGAAGTGTCACCACCGCAGTTAAACCAACCCTTGAGAAACTACACATAATGCAGATTAATAACATCAAAACGATCAAGGAACTTAAATTTCAACAGAATGTTTTTAATAACATTGCTTACTCCAAAGCAGTAATTCTTACAATAGGGTAATAATATTGATCGTGCTGGTGTTATACAGAAGACGAGTTCGTATAAAAGTAAAAATAAACAACGAATTCCCGGAACGTGGCCCAGAATTAAGCAAAATTGTGGAGAACCATCTGCAAGACCATCTTGGAACAGTTCCCACGCACACAACTCCTCAGATTACAACCATAACATAAACAGCAATCACACAGGCAAGGACAATAGTTATATTATATAATAAAAGTTAGGATAATATCAACTAAATTTAAGATTATAAAATATGTAAAGGCATTTGATCAAATTAGTATGTTTGGAAAATATCTATAACTACATATTTTCTTCCGCCAAGGGGGGAGGGATGTTGTGAATCAGAATTGAACAACCCTCGTACCCGTACATTGCACTACTTCGTTAACGCAGCAGCAACCAGTTCATTCACTTGGTTGCTTGCTAAATTCTTGCATTGACAAATTGTGCAATAGTGATATTTCGTAATTGGGTCAAAAGCTTAATAAGATTAAATAGTTTAGCCAGTTAGCATAATGATAATAGCGCTAAGCATAATATTGATGTTGAAGTATATTAAATTAAGATTAAGTTTTGTATAAATAGTGCAGTTTTAATTAAAGAGTTTTGGTCTTGTATTTTAGCAGTTAAAAGTTAGAGTCATACCTGCGATTCCCACGGGACCCTCCAGGTTTAAAATTGTAAATTTGTAAAATAATCATACTAGTTATTAGCTTAAACAGTTTTTAATAAATCCTTTTAGTATACTCCAGAAGGAACCTGTGTTTAATTAAAACACAACAATTTGCATGATGTAGATATGTAAGTGTGATTGTTATGTCCTAGTTTAGACGGGCGAAGATTTGGAAGGAAAACATCTGGAATTCTCTTTTGTTGTTTCCTTCGCGTTCACACAGACGAAAATGGTGCAGGCGACATTCCAATATTACTGCATAAAAGCAAGCATATTTGTACATGTATAAGTGTATATGTAGGAAGGAATATGAAAACAAAGCCTGTCGCCGATTACCGAACACAAAACTGATTCTCTCTTCTCCACCCGTAAATTGCTACCAAACTAGATGTTTCTTATAAATACTTGAGCATTGATAACGAATTTGATATGCATACATACATATTGTTACGAAAATAGCCGTCGACAGGTTTAAGCAGCAGTACACAAAAAATATTCCAACAGGGTTAATGTAAGTGTTACGGGAAAATATTCCTACAGGGTCAAAGCAAAGAATAGTCTAGAATAGTAGCCAACAACTAAATAAGCATGCCTAGCTTGATCAAACGTAAACAAGCAAAAGCAACAACAAAAAGCGTCTGCTTATTAAGAACATTCACATATTTACACACATACATACATGCCAATTTAAACGAAAACTAAAAGATAAACAACCACCTTGTATTGCTTAGTTAATGGTTCACACACGTGTGCATATACACATGTATGTACATAGTTACCACATGAACTTAATTAGGCAGAATATAAGATGATAATGATCATCTAGACATTGCTTGAAACTTCTGGTGGTGTTTGTGTGAAATATAAAAAGAGGTGGCGCATCCAATGAGTGAGTTAGTTGCGAGTTAGTTGCGAATGAATTATAGTTGTGTTGTGAACGAGTTGCAGTTGCGAATAAGTTAGTCAGTTGCGTGTGAACGAGTCAGTTGATAAGTAAGTTGTGAATTAATAATAGTCTGCGATACAGTGATGAGTTGATAGTGAAGAGCAGTCTGTGCTTTACACGTGAGTTGGAGTAAGGGAGAAACTATAGGACAGTCTATAGTTACAACAAAGTCTGTCGTGGAATTGAGATTAGTGTGGAGTCTATCGTGTCGACTGGAGTAAAGGGAACAGCGCAGCGAATAGGCGTGTGTAAGTAAAGGCAGTGAGTCTTTATTGGTGTATCAACTATGAGTGTCGGCAGATTGAGTGCCGTGTGTGACAAGCTGCAGACAGAGGTATTGGTATATCAACTGTGAGTGACGGCAGAGTGAGTCTCGCAAGTGACGAGCAGCAGACAAAGAGGCGTCACGTGAATACTTACGCAGCCACCTGAGAGACGTGTGTAAACTACAGCGAGGAAGGCGTAGTGGTAACCAGTTGTGAATATTTTTGTGTGTAATTTATTAGTTTAAGTTGTATTAGTGTATTTAAGCTCTTGAATAATTTAGTATAAGTGTATTTGTAAATAAAACTTATATCATTCTTAACCCTAATTACTACACTTGGCTCTTGTATTCATTTGCAAATCTTGGGATCTACGGAAAAGCGTTTTTATAGAGAGAAAAACGTAACATTTGGTGTCAGAAGTGGGATTTGCAAATACAAGCGATACTTAAAAAGGTGTTAAACGTAAAGTAAGAGTGATACGAAAAGAAAAAACTCACACGTTTGAAAAGGTTAAACGTGAATAAAACAACATACGTTTGAAAAGGTTAAACGTAGTAATTGGTTTTTGAGAAAAAATTAAATATCAGGAGCTTAATGTGGAGCAACTCAAGGAAGAGTTGAATAAGCAGAAACTGTTGATAACTGGCAATAAAGTATAACTACAGGAGAGACTACTACAGGAGTTTCAGCGGCGCAACATCGAAATCGAGACATATGAGTTCGAGGAGAAAGAGCGTTTGGAAATGAGGGTAAAGTTAGATGATTTTATGAGAACAGTAAGAGAATTGAGAGCTCAAATCGAAGCTGACAACAAAAAATTTCTGGAAATGTCGAGAGAAACTTCAAGAGCCAAAAACAAGAGAGTGCTAGTACGAGCACGAGTATGAAAAACATCTAGGACCACAAATGACACACTTGACAAATGGAAAGCGAAGACTATGACAAACGTTCAAGAATCATCTGGAGCCAGCAATGAAAAACGTCAGGAAATTGCTGAAGACGCAAACAGACGGGCAGATGGTGTAGAAATGCAAGTCAGTAAATCAGACGAAGAGATTTCTGACTTGGGGAACTGCGTCTACGAAGACATTTCTGCTACAGAGGAAGACGCTGATGAAAAACTGAAGGCAGAAAATGAAATCAACAGCGGTCAGTGTCAAAAAGTTGAACATGAGCAAAGTTTGCCAGAAGTTTCCAGCGAAGTAAATGAAGCTCGTGACCTAGATGATAGTCAAGCGGTTTGTGACACGACGAAATTAGCTATGAACAGTGGTCAGTGTCAACAAGTTGGACGTGAGCCAGAAGTTTCCAGCGAAATAGATGAAGCTCGTGACATAGAAGTTTCCAGCAAAGCAAAGAACGTTGCTTACTTAGCTGGTAGTCAAGCTGCTTGTGACACAGCGGAACTAGCTATGGATGAAATGGTCTCGTTTGCTGGAGTTAAGGTAACTGCTAAGATGAAATCCAGGCCACCAGTATGGAAAGTGTGCAGCATAGAAACAGCCAGGGAGAAGAAGACAACTTCTGTACAGAACCTCAAGCGTGTGGTAAGGCCAGCTCTAGTCAAGAGACCAAATAGGGTTAGAGTCAAAGGCCATAAATGTGGAAAAAGTTGTCATCTCCATCGTAAGGCACGGCAAGCTGCAGTGGAAATACGAAGCAAAGCCAGATGTCAAAGAAGGTTTCATCTCCAGCATGTGGAAAGGCAAGCTGTAAGTGAAACACGCAGCAGACTCAGCACCAGGGGCCGCAAATATCGAAGAATTTCTCTCCAGCGTATGGCAATACAAGTCGCAATTGGAAGACAAGGCAGAGCCAGAATTAAAGCCTATAGATATGGAAGAGGTAGTCGTCTCCAGCGTAACTACAAGGCGTATAGAAAACGAAGAAAGAAAAGGTGATTATGTGCCTATTCGGGACGAATAGGCTTAAGTGGGCGGAAGTGATACGAAAATAACCGTCGACAGGTTTAAACAGCATTACACAAAAATATTCCAACAGGGTTAATGTAAGTGCTACGCGAAAATATTCCTACAGGGTCAAAGCAAAGAATAGTCTAGAATAGTAGCCAACAACTAAATAAGCATGCCTAGCTTGATTAAACGTAAACAAGCAAAAGCAATAACAAAAAGCGTCTGCTTATTAAGAACATTCACATATTTACACACACACATACATACCAATTCAAACGAAAAGTAAAAGATAAACAATCACCGTGTATTGCTTAGTTAATGGTGTACACACGTATGCATATACACATGTATGTACATAGTTACCACATGAACTTAATTAGGCAGCATATAAGATGATAATGATCGTCTAGACATTGCTTGAAACTTCTGGTGTGAGTGAGTTAGTTGCGAGTTAGTGGCGAATGAATTATAGTTGTGTTGTGAACGAGTTGCAGTTGCGAATAAGTTAGTCAGTTGCATGTGAACGAGTCAGTTGATAATTAAGTTGTGAATTAATAATAGTCTGCGATACAGTTGTGAGTTGATAGTGAAGAGCAGTCTGTGCTTTACACGTGAGTTGGAGTAAAGGAGAAACTATAGGACAGTCTATAGTGACAGCAAAGTCTGTCGTGGAATTAAGATTAGTGTGGAGTCTATCGTATCGACTGGAGTAAAGGGAACAGCGCAGCGAATAGGCGTGTGTAAGTAAAGGCAGTGAGTCTTTATTGGTGTATCAACTGTGAGTGTCGGCAGAGTAAGTGCCGTGTGTGACAAGCTGCAGACAGAGGTATTGGTATATCAACTGTGAGTGACGGCAGAGTGAGTCTCGCAAGTGACGAGCAGCAGACAAAGAGGCGTCATGTGAATACTTGCGCAGCCAGCTGAGAGACGTGCGTAAACTACAGCGAGGAAGGCGTAGTGGTAGCCAGTTGTGAATATTTGTGTGTAATTTATTAGTTTAAGTTGTATTAGTGTATTTAAGCTCTTGAATAATTTAGTATAAGTGTATTTGTAAATAAAACTTGTATCATTCTTAACCCTAATTACTACACTCGGCTCTTGTATTCATTTGCAAATCTTCGGATCTACGGAAAACGTAGAGAGAAAAACGTAACAATATTTACAAATTGATTTTATGTATGTACGTTTGTACGTATGTATGTATGTATATATGTATGTATGTACATACCAATAAGTGTTTAACTCAAACTTTGAATATATTTTTTTGTCATGTGATGTCTTTTGTTGTTGTTGTTGTAAATATTCCCCTGTGTATAGATGCGAAATATCTTCATAGTTTTTTTTTTTATTTGCAATATCTTCATAGTTTTTCATTTATTTGAAATTAAAAACGTTCTTTTAATTTTTATGTGCGTTCACTTAAAAGTTCGTAATGATTTTCTGTTTTAAGTAAAACTGAATTCCTGAAGATACTTTCTCTACAGTAATAGTAACTATAAAAGAAATATTTCTTATACTTAATTTACTTTTTTTTAAGTTGATGCAACGTTAGTTAGTCAACCTTTGAAATTTTTGGGGTATACAATTTTTTTTGTTTACATATATTTATTCATTGTATGTTCAAAAATGAACTAACAATAAGTAATCAAATTTTAAATCTAAATATAATAATGAAGCCCGACCAGTATCGGACATAAACTTAGTGACAGTAATTAAAAATACATAAATGTTGTTTTAAGCACAAACATTATTTTAAAAAAGTATAATTTGGATTACTGTCTATTACAGATTTTGTGTCCCTCTTTTTTAAGCGGATATGTCCAATAAAGTTCAAGATATTACGAGCGAGCGGATTGGGATGTTACTCAAGTTTTGTTAAATATTTGCCTGCGTAGTTTGCAATTTCTTCAATCACTAGTGGCATATTTAAATCACGATGTATATTTGAGTTTTTAATGTAACATGGAGCCGATGTTATTAACCGTAAAATTTTGTTTTGATTTCGTTGGATTCTCTCGACATTGGAAGCTGAAGCAGTGCCCCATAATTGAATTGCGTAGCACCATGTTGGCTTCAAAACCGACTTGTATATCAAAAGTTTGCAGTCTCTGATGAGTGTTGAATTTCTGCCAATCAACCAATGTATGTATTTGAGTTAACTTAAGTTTCACTTGAGTGAGCTTAGAGTCAATTTAAATATTCGATCAACAATTATGTACACCAAGGTATTTTACATGTGAATGTTGATTGTTGATTCGAATGGAGGAACAAGTATATTTTCTTAGGGTAAACGTTATACATATAAACACACTTTAGTTCATTTACTTTAATTCTCCATAAGTTCAACAATGTTTCCAGCTGAGTAATATGCTCCTGGAGATTGCAGTATACAGGTTGTATCATCGGCAAATGTAGAGGTGTGGATATTATTGCTCATATGGCATATCACAAGTATATATTAAATACAAGACAGGACCCAGAACACTACCCTGTGGTACACCTATAGATATAGATTCGGACAAACTCTTGAAGTCTCCTTTTAGAAGAGTGAACTTCCTACCAATAATATAATTTTCCAAAAGTTTTTGTATGTTTATTAGCAGATATGTTTTCAATTTTAAAAATAGGCCTTCGTGTCATACTTTATCAAATGCCTGAGAAACATCAATAAAAAGGGCAGAACAATACTTATTTTCTTCAAATGTCCTCCTTATAACTTGAACCAATCTTTGAGTTTGCTCAATAATGCTATGCTGACTTCTAAGGCCAAAGTGATGATCCGGGATGCACCCATTATCAGCTAAATTCTGGAAAAATGTGTCATGAACAGCTTTTCGAATATACTTGAGATTATTGGTAGTAAGCTTATAGGCCTATATTACTCAGCCTTGGTAGCATCTTTACCTGGCTTCTGAATCAGTTTTATCTTTGCAAGTTTCCAGTTATGTGAAAAATACTGCATTCGTGAAATGGCATTAAAATAAATAGGAGGATTCTTATTGTATTATGAGGTAAGTTCATCAGCATATTGTTACTAATTCCATCAATACCTGGAGCTTTCTTCGGATTAAGCTCAACAATTAGTTTTTGTACATCACGCGTCTTAAACTTTATGGGCCGAGGAAGAAGAGCAACTACACTCGACAAATCAACAGCACCAGTATATGTGTTTGAGGTAAATACGGATTTTAAATGCTCAGCAAATATGTTACTTTTTCAGTACCGCTTCTTGCCCAACCTCCGGTAGATGTGCTCAGAGCTGGTTTAAACTCAACGGGTGTTTTAAGCTTTTTAGCAGCGCGCCACAAAGAGTAATTAGACATCAAGTGACATCAAATGTGACATCAAGACCTTCCAGATAATTTTTAAGAGATGCAGTTTTTTCAGATGCCAGCAACTCTTGGAGTCGTTTAGTGCACTCTTTAAATCTGAATTTATGTTGAGGTGATCTGTGCTGTTGCCATTCCCTTCTGGCTCTTCTTTTTTCACGTACGAGACGTTCAATATCCGTGGAATAAATTCTATTAAACCTAGTCTGCAGATGGGAGGTAGTACCATGTTCAGCAGCCTGTGTAATCATTTTGTTAAGGTTTGCAATGTTAACTTCAATATCTTCGGGTGTTCTTAGAGTAATGTTTTCCGTAAATGACTACTAACATAATTTTTGAATCGCAGCCAATTAACACGAGTGAGGTAAAGCACTTCTCAGTGGGCTACAGATTGTAACGATCGTGGGAGAGTGATCGGACGAGAGATCTAGGGAAGGTTCAATGTGAATTAACTCCCTAGAAATAATTTTCATGACAAAAAAATCTTTAACATTCGGAATTTTATGTAGGTCAGTAGGCTAGTAAGTGGGCTCCCCACTCGAAATGACTTCCAAGCCCATTTTTGAAATTGTGTTGAACAACGCAGAGGTCGAGGGACTGATAACACACGAACCCCAGGAAGTATGTTTTGCATTATAGTCGCCAGCTGCTACGAAACAAGAGCCAAGAGATTTGTAGAAATCCTCGTATTGATCCTCAGTAATTGCGAATCTTTGAGGGGGATAAATTGATATCACAAAATTTGTACAAAAATTGTCGACACAAATATTCGTTGCTTCTAGTTGTTCTTCACAAGTGTTGTCAAGAATATAATGTTTGAGTCTTGACTTTATTAGAATTGCTGATCCACCGCAAGCTCTTCCTGTGAGGTCCTTTGAATCACATAAGGTGTAGCCATTAATTTTGAATATACTTCTTGAAGTCAAATGAGTCTCAGAAACCAGCATTATCTCAATATTTTTTTCCGTTAGGAAGTGCTCCAGCTCATTTTTATGTTGGCGAATGCCGTTTGCGTTCCAGAAACATATTTTTAACGTGTTCATGGCTTGTTAACTAATGCTTGAATCAGAGTATTCTGCATTCTCAGCATTCTCTTGCATCATGCTAGTCATATTCGTTGTAAAATTATTTATAGTTTGCACCAAATTGTCAATAGTAGCTGCAAAGCGACTAAAGTTAGAGCTTGAGTTTGCATGCGTTGAATTATTTGGAGGTGGAACATTTTGTGTCGGAATAGAACTAGTCTTAGATGCATCGGCATACGATATACGTGAAGTGACTGGTTGGCTCATTTGAGCAAAACTGGCGGAGTAAGCTTTTGGTGTTTGTGCTGGAGCTAATTTAGGTTTTTGCCCCATAGTCTGTTTAACGAAAGAATACACAGGACATGCTCTGTAATTAGCGGTGTGATTACCTTCACAATTACTACATTTTTTTCCACCAGATCTTTAGGTTTAGCACAAGCAGAAGTACCGTGCAATTCACCGCAGATAACACAAACTGAAGGTAAATTGCAGTATGTTTTTGTATGGCCATATTCTTGACAATTATGGCACTGTACGGGTCCAGAACGCTTGTGTGGTTCTTGAACTGTTATTTTTCGGTATAACAGATATTTTAAATTATAAATTGGATGAGTCTCATTTTTTTTATTATGTTAGATACATTTTTTACCTTAAAGCCCTGGGGGACGAGTGCATCTTTTATTTCCTCGGGAACAACATAAGAATCTATGCCCTGCAATACGATATGCGGGCATTTAGCACTCTTAAGCTAGCGATGCTAGCCTCTCAGTCCGGAGGTAGTGGGTTCGATTCCCACCATAGACCCTGGGTGTTTTTCGCAGACAAGCTAATCACTTTGCGAATTGTGTTTGTGTGTAAGCTGATATGTTAAGAAGCTTTTTTTACTTTTTTCACATTCAGTAATCATTTTGCGAGAATCTTTTTCTTTATAAATTTGAATTTTCGTTTAATCAATGTTACCACGTTCGTTTTATTCGTACAATGTGAAATTTATTCTCACCAATGACCGAAATTAATTTTTTAATAAGAGCGTTTGAATTTTTTCTCTCAAATAGATTGGTGGCAGCTTGGATGTTTTTTTCGTGGATACATCGGGTTTTTTGTTGTCATATGGCAATTTTTGAAATGGGTTTTGACGGTTAGTAGAGGATACGCTGTTATCCCTAGATATTTTTGGAGCAGATGAAATTTTAGAAGACTTTGGGCTTCGCCCGCGCTTTACCACAATTATATATCTGTCCATTCCGACTTGGACCTTGGGTTTTGGGCTGCTCTTATCTTCAGTGAAAAATTGGTTAAGGGATGACCACGAGCCCGAAGCGGATGATATCGCTGAGTTAAATGTAGAAGTAAAGGGTGTTTTTTATTGAGGTATAGAACTTTAAGTTGGCATCACTTTTTTAACTGGCGGCCATTTTGTCAGCTGTCAAGTGATTAATATTTAGTTTGGTTTGCCATTTCATCATGAACAGGTTGACAAAAGAACAACGCTTGCAAATCGTGCAAATTTATTTCGAAAATAATGGTTCAGTTCGCGAAGTTTACCGCAAGCTCCGTCCATTTTATGGTCGACATAATCGTCCATCAGAGCAATTAATTCGGTTAACCATGGATCGTTTTCGCACTACGTTTACTCTATGTGATAATACGCATCCGCAGAGACGTCGAACAGTGCGCACCGAAGAAACAATTGCCGCTGTAGAGCAAAGTATTGAAGAGGACCCGAATGAATCGATTCGCCACCGTGCACAGCAATTGGAGCCGACTAACCGACTATTTTATTCCCGAATTGGATGGCATGAATGTGGATGAGTTGTGGTTCCAAGAAGACGGCGCTACATGCCACACAGCGCACGTCACAATCGATTTATTGAAGGAAACATTCGATGAGCGCATAATTTCGCGGAATGGACCTGTCAATTGGCCACCAAGATCGTGTGATTTGACACCATTGGATTATTTTCTTTGGGGATATGTGAAGTCGCTCGTCTACGCCAACAAACCAGAAACGTTAGGGGACTTGGAAGCCAACATTCGTGGCGTTATTGCCAACATACGGCCCCATATGCTCGAAAAAGTGGTTGAAAATTGGACCTGTAGAATTGGCTTTATTCGAGCCAGCCGCGGCGGCCACATGCCCGAAATCATATTTAAACATTAATGGCATAAAATTATCCTTCCAATTAAGCCAAATTAATGGACATTAAAATGATTTTCTTGTGTTTTATTTCAATTCAAAGTTCTATACCTCTTAAAAAAACACCCTATACTAGGCAACGGCAATGTTAACGAATGACTAGTTGGCATTGGACAAAACGAAGTTGATCGCTGACGAAAAAGTGGTTTTCCGTTTTCGTGTTCATCACTAAACCAAGTTATCACTACAGATAACAGTAGCTTATAACCAAAGGTACAAGTGGGAATACACAGATATATAACCGTGGTAAGGCGTGGGCGAAGCCCAAATTCTTCTAAAATTTCATCAGCTCCAAAGATGTTTAGGGATAACAGCGCATCTTCTACCAATCGTCAAAATCGTTCTTCATTATTGCAAGATAAAAACGACAAGCCCGCTACATCATCGCAAAAGTCTTTTAAGCTACCACCTATTTATCTGAGAGAAAAAATGTCTAATGCGCCTATAAAAAACTACTGTCGACTATTGATGAAAATAATTTTCACATCATTCGAATTAAACGAGGTAATAGTAATGAAACTAAAATCCAAATTGTTAGTGAATTCGAAAAAAATAAAACAAATTTTTACACATACCAACTTAAGAGTGCTAAAGCCCTACAGATAGTATTAAAGGGCATAGATTCATATGTTGAACCCGAAGAAGTAAAATGTGCACTTATTGACCAAGGATTTAAGGTAAAAAATCTTACCAACGTAATTAACAGAGAAAAGGTCCCCCAACCCCTATATCGGGTTAAACTGGAGCCGAATGACATCCAATTGTAAAAAAACAAAGGGAGTCCAATCACGGGGAAATGTGTAAACATCTAGTCATGAAAAATTTGTTTAAGTTGGAATTACTTATGCTTTTAGTATATTTTTTTAAATTAATCAATTAAAAGTATCAAAACTTTCAATATTGTAAATACATAGGAATTTGTTAGTTTTTGTTAAGTTTATTAAACTTATTTGGTTAGTAAATGGGCACACTGCATTCATATATAAATGTACTGCATTAAAAATTGCAGTAAGCAGTAAATTTACTGATTACTAAAAAAATTCAGTAAATTTTTACTGCTAATGAAATTAATTAATGAATTACCAATAAAATCGTAGGGCCGTATTCATAATCAAATTGTAGCATTGCAAATTCAATGCACCTCATCATATAATAAATCATTTAGGCACTTTATAAAAATTGTAGAAGAAATTTTAGTAATCAGTAAAAATTTACTGGTTAAAAATTTTTTTTATTATTTTTACTGAAATTTAGTGGTACTGCTCATGTATGGTAAATGCATTTACTTTTACTTTTTAATTTTTAATTCCTGTTGTTCAGCGTTTAGTTGTTGCTGTTCTTGTTGTTGTGTACGCATTGCAATTAAAATAAATTCAGTAAAGTGCGACTTTGACTCGCACACGAAGGGTTCCCTACATTCGGTTTTGAGCATTTTTTGATGTGGCTTTTTTCGGTTTTTCAAGTTTTTTCAGTTTAAACGATTTTTTCAGTTTTGTCGCTTTTTTTCATTTTGGCGTTTTTTTCATTTTGCGATTTTTTTCTCTTTTTGGGTTTTTTTTTCATTTTGGCGATTTTTCCGGATTTTTGCGATTTATTTTAGTCCTAGAATTTTTTTTTAATTTGGGGCTCTTTTTCGTTTTAGCGATTTTTTTAGATTTGGCGATTTTATAATTTTTTGATTTTTTAGTTTTACCGTTTTTGTAAATTTCAAGAGTTTTGCTCCTACGGTTTCCAAGATACAGCAAATTGTCAAAATTACAAAGTCAAAATTGCATTAACTGATGGAACACCCATTAATATAAATTTTTTAAATTTAGTGTTAATTGTTGTAGTCTGTATAAAAATACACTAACTTTTAAAATTTCAAGTGTATATATGTACATACAATTGTATGTATATTACATGGGATTTTAACATTTTTCGTTGCTGGTTTTGGAACACCCTTTAGTTTTTAACTCTCATGTATTTGTTGTTGTAGCGGCTAAATGTCTACACACTGTGTCCAAATTTCAGGTCCGTAGCTCTTACGGTTCTCGGGAAAATACCCTGTGACAGACGGACGGACGGCGTAGCGATAACAATTGGGTTCATTTTCACCTTTGGTGTACGGAACCCTAATAAAGCAATGATCAAGTTAAATAAAACAAACAAAAACCAGCAAATTCCTATGTACTTACAATATTTTAAATAAGTTTGTATTGCTTCTTTCAAACACTAATACACTCATATATAGTTCACACCGATTTGACAACGCGGTGCGCATCTCACTCAAAATTTGTGATTGTATTGTGAAAAAGATTTTTACCCCCTAGTATATAGATATTTTTTTTTTTTTAATGCATGTTTATTATTTATTGTAACTTCAAATATGAACTAACAATAAGTATTCAAATCTTAAATCTATAAAAAAAATTATTAGGCCCGACCAATGTCGGACATAAGCTTAGTGATAGTTATTAATAATACATAAGTAGTGATAAGCAACAAAAAGAAAAAGGTGTTTTCAAGCAGCTTCATCATCTAGAGTGTTGAATATTAGAGCCCGTGTATCTCTCTTTTTTAAGCGGATGTATCCAGTAAAGTTCAAAATATTACGAGCAAGCGGATTAGGATGTGACTCGAGTTTTGTTAGGTATTTGCCTGCGTATTTTGCAATTTCTTCAGTCACTAGTGGCATATTCAAATCGCGATGTATATTTGAATTTTTGATGTACCATGGAGCCGATGTTATCATGCGTAAAATTTTATTTTGCCTTCGTTGAATTTTCTCTACATTTGAAGCTGAAGCAGTGCCCCATAGTTGAATTCCGTAACACCATATTGGCTTTAAAAGCGACTTGTATATTAAAAGTTTGCAGTCTAGGCTAAGTGTTGAATTTCTACCAATCAGCCAATGTACCTGAGTTAATTTAAGTTTCATTTGAGTTAACTTAGAGTCAATGTGGTGTTTCCATGTAAGTCGTCGATCAAGGTGTATACCAAGATATTTCACATGTGAATGTTGAGGAACAACTTGATTGTTAATCCGAATGGGGGAGCAAGTATCTCTTCTTAGGGTGAACTTTATATGGACACACTTTTGTTCATTGACTTTAATTCTCCATAAGTTTAACCAAAGCTCCATCTGGCTAATGTGTTCCTGAAGTTTGCGGGATGCCTCATCAGGGTTTTTGTACATACTAAGGCAGGCTGTATCGTCGGCAAATGTGGAAGTATGGATACTACTGCTCACAGGCATATCACAAGTATAAATCAAATATAAAACTGGTCCCAGTATGCTCCCCTGTGGCACACCGGATGAAATAGTTTCAGGCCTACTCGTAAAGTCTCCTTCCACAAAAGTGAACTTACGGGAAATAATGTAACTTCCCAAAAGATTTAAAATGTTTATTGGTAAGTAAGTCTTCAATTTTAAAATTAGGCCTTCATGCCACACTTTATCAAATGCCTGGGAAACGTCAATAAAGAGCGCAGAGCAATACTTTTTTTCCTCAAAAGTTCTTCTTATAAATTGAACCAGTCTGTGAGTTTGTTCAATGGTGCTATGCTGACTTCTAAAACCAAATTGATGGTCTGGTATGCACCCACTACTAATTAGAATTTGGGACAATTTTGTTTTGAGCAGTTTTTCGAAAAGCTTTGACATAGTTGATAGTAGACTTATTGGCCTATATGACTCAGCCTTGGTTAGATCTTTGCCCGGCTTTGGAATCATTTTAACCTTGGCAAGCTTCCAGCTGTGTGGATAATACTCCAGTCGTAAGATGGCATTAAATATGAATAATAGGATTCTCATTGCAATACGAGGCAAGTTCATAAGCATCTGGTTACTAATTCCATCAATACCCGGAGCTTTCTTCGGGTTGAGTTCGGCAATTAATTTTTGTAAATCACGCGTCTTAAACTTTATGTGTTGAGGGGGTAGAGCGACTACATTCGGCAAATCAGCAACACCAGTACATATGTTTGGCGTAAAAACGGATTTTAAGTGCTCAGCAAATATTTTACCTTTTTCAGTATCGCTTCTTGCCCAACTTCCGGTAGATGTGCGTAGAGGTGGCTTATACTCAATGGGTGTTTTAAGCTTTCTAGCAGTGCACCACAAAGAGTAATTAGACGCTGGTGTGACATCAAGACCTTCCAGATAATTTTTAAGAGATGCAGTTTTTTCAGATGCAAGCAACTCTTGGAGTCGTTTAGTGCACTCTTTAAATCTGATTTTATTTTGTGGTGATCTGTGCTGTTGCCATTCCCTTCTAGCTCTTCTTTTTTCACGTACGAGACGTTCAATGTCTGTAGAATAAATTTTATTAAACCCAGTCTGCGGATGGGAGATAGTGGCATGTTCAGCAGCCTGTTTAATATTCTCGCTGAGATTGGCAATGTTAGATTCAATATCATCGGATGTTCTAAGCGTAATGTTTTCCGTACAATGACTACTGAGATATTTTTTGAACCCCAGCAAATTAACACGATTGATCATCTTCACATATGGGTCAGGTAAGTTACTTCTTAATGGACTACAAATTGTAATGATCGTCGGAGAGTGATCGGACGAAAGATCAAGAGAAGCTTGAACTTGAATTAAGTCCCTAGAGATATTTTTTATGACGCCAAAATCTATAACATCCGGAATTTTTTGTATGTCAGTAGGCCAATAAGTGGGCTCCCCACTCGAAATGACATCCAAGCCCATTTTTGAAATAGTGTTGAACAATGCTCGACCTCTGGGGGTAATAAGACGCGAACCCCAGAACGTATGCTTAGCATTGTAGTCGCCAGCTGCTACAAAACAAGGTCCAAGAGATTTGTAGAAATCCTCATATTGATTCTCAGTGATTTGAAAATCTGAGAGGGGAGTAAATTGATGATATAACAAAATTTGTACAAAAACTTTCAATGCCAATATTTGTTGATTGTAGGTGTTCTTCACAAATGTTATCAAGAACATAGTGCTTGAGTCTTGACTTTATTAGAATTGCTGATCCACCGCAAGCCCTTCCTCTAGGGCCCTTTGTATCATATATAGTGTAGCCATAAAATTTAAAAAGACTTCTCGAAGTCAAATGAGTCTCAGATACTAAAATTACATCAATATTTTTTTCCATGAGGAAGTGCTCAAGTTCATTTTTATGTTGGCGAATGCCGTTTGCGTTCCAGAAACATATTGTTAACGTGTTCATGGCTTATTAATTAATGCTTGAAGCAGAGTATTCTGCATTCGCAGCATTTCTTGCATCATGCTAGTCATATTTGTTGTAAAATAGTTTATAGTTTGCACCAGATTTTCAATAGTAGCTTCAAGGCGATTAAAATTAAAGCTTGCGTCAGTATTTTTTGAATTATTTGGCGGGGAAACATTTTGTGTGGGAATTGAATTTGTCTTAGCAGCATCTGCATACGATACACGGGAAGTAACTGGTTGGCTCATTTGCGCAAAAGTGGCAGAGTAAGCGTTTGCTGATTGAGCTGGAGCTAATTTAGGTTTTTGCACCATAGTCTTCTTTACGAAAGAGTACACAGGACAACCTCTGTAGTTAGCGGTGTGATTACCTCCACAATTACTGCATTTTTTATCACTTTGATCTTTTGGCTTATTGCAACCAGCAGTGCCGTGTAATTCGCCGAACACAACACAAACAGAGGGTAAATTGCAGTATGTTTTTGTATGGCCATACTCTTGGCAATTATGGCACTGTACAGGACCTGAACGCTTATGTGGCTCTTCGACTGTGATTTTTCGGTACAAGAGGTATTTCAAATTATAAATTGGATGCGTTTCATTTTTTTCAATTTTATATCATTAGGCTCAAGTTCAACACGAAATAGGGGTTGGAGAATCTTCTCTCTATTTATTATATTGGACACATTTTTTGCCTTAAACCCCTGGAGGACGAGTGCATCTTTTATTTTTTCGGGAACAACATAAGAATCTATGCCCATCAATACGATCTGCATGACTTTAGCGCTCTTAAGCTGGTATGTGTAGAAGCTTGTTTTATTTTTTTCAAATTCAGCAACCATTTTGCGGAAATCTTTTTCGTCATAAATTTGGACTTTAGTTTCATCGATGTTGCCACGTTTTATTGGAACAATGTGAAATTTATTCTCACCAATGACCGAAATTAATTTTTTAATAAGGGCATTTGAATTTTTTTGTCTCAAATAGATTTGTGGCGGCTTGGATATTTTATTCGAGGATACCTCGGGTTTGTCGTTGTCATCTTGCAAAATTTTAAAGCGGTTTTGGCGATTAGTTGAGGCTGCGCTGTTATCCCTAGACATTTTTGGAGCAGATGAAATTTTTGAAGATTTCGGGCTTCGCCCACGCTTTACCACGGTTATATATCTGTCCATTCCGACTTGTACCTTGAGTTTCGAGCCGCTGTTATCTGTAGTGATAACTTTGTTAAGTGATGAACACGAGCCTGAAGGGGATGATATTACTGGCTTATATGAAGAAGTACTGGGCAACTGTAATGTTAATGCATCATTACTATTTGGCATTGGACAAAGCGAAGTTGAGCGCTGACGAAAAATTGGCTTTGACGTTAAAAAAAGACTTTCATCAGATTTATTATTTATATTTTTTTCATTAAGAGTTTCAGAACTCACAGTAAAATAAGCATTTCTGCCGTTAGAACTCACCTCAATTTTTTTTTTGTATTTGAGGCACTCATACAAAGAATTCCTCAAGGGATATTCGTTTATGTTTTTTTTGTTTGCGGTTTTTTTTTGTTTTTGTTATTTATGATTGTTTATTTGTTTAGAGACATATATAGCATTCCTCAATATCACTTTGTTTAATTTTTTTTGTTTGCGGTTTTTTTTGTTTTTGTTATTTTTACTATGTAAAAATATTAGCAAAGCATAAAACTTATTTATTAAAGACAGTATGTACCTATTACGAATAATATGTACTACGAATATTTTTTGTTTGTTTAATTTTTTGTAAGTAAGAAAAATTCCGCTAATCGACTGTTCGCTATGAAGGTACCACGAGAACGATATAGATATTTACACATCAAAAAAAGAAACCAATTCAATTTATAGCGTAAAGTATCTCTTACACCGAAAAATCACAGTTGAAGAGCCACGTAAACGTTCAGGTCGCGTACAGTGCCTTAATTGCCAAGAATATGGCCATACAAAAACTTACTGCAAGTTACCTTCAGGTTGTGTTATCTGCGGTGAATTGCATGGTACTGCTAGCTGCACTAAGCCAAAAGATCAAGCAGAAAAAAATTTAGTAATTGTGGAGGTAATCACACCGCTAACTATAGAGGGTGCACTGTATATTCTTTCGTTAAACAGGCTATGGGTCAAATTAACTCCAACTCAACCAGTAAACGAGAACTCCCCCACTTTTGCTCAAATAAGCCAACCAGTTACTTCACGTGTATCGTATGATGATGCTGCTAAGACTAGTTCTATTCTCGCGCAGAAAGTGTCCCCACCAAGTAATTCAACAAATGCTAACACAAGCTTTAATTTCAGTCGCCATGAAGCCACTATTGAAAATCTTGAGCAATCAACAACTTTATGACAAGCATAATGCAATAAATGCTACGAATGCAGAATACACTGCTTTAAGCATTAACCAACAAGCCATGAACACGTTAAAAATATGTTTCTGGAACGCAAACGGCATTCGCCAACATAAAAATGAACTTGAGCACTTCCTTAGGGAAAAAATATTGGTATGATGTTGGTCTCTGAGACTCACTTGACTTTTAGAAGCCTCTTTAAAATGAATGGCTACACTATATATGATACAAAGGACCCCTAGAGGGAGAGCATGCGGTGGATCAGCAATTCCAATAAAGTTAAGACTCAAGCACTATATTCTTGACAACATTTGTGAAGAACTCCTATAAGCAACAAATATTGGCATTAAAAGTTTTTGTACAAATTTCGTGATATATTCAATTTGCTCCCTTCCTAGATTTTCAATTACTGAGGATCAATACGAGAAATTCTACAAATCTCTTGGACCTTGTTTCATAGCAGCTGGTGACTACAACGCTAAGCATACGTTCTGGGGTTCGCGTCTTATTACGCCTAGAGGTAGGGCGTTCTTCAACACAATATCAAAAATGTGATGTTATTTCGAGTGGGGAGCCCACTTACTGGCCTACTGACGTACGAAAAATTCTGGATGTTATAGATTTTGGCGTCATAAAAAGTATTTTAGGGAATTAATTCACGTTGAAGCTTCCCTAGGTCTCTCGTCCGATCACTATCCGACGATCGTTACAATCTGTAGCCCACTGAAAAGCGATTTACCTGACCCATATGTCAAGATGATAAATCGTGTTAATTGGCTGGGATTCAAAAAATATCTTAGTAGTCATTGCACGGGAAATATTACGCTAAGAACACCTGATGATATTGAATCTAACATTGCCAATCTTAACGAGAATGTTAAACAAGCTGCTGAACATGCTACTACCTCCCATCCGCATACTGGGTTTAATATAATTTATTCTACAAGCGTTGAACGTCTCGTACGTGAAAAAAGAAGAGCTAGAAGGGAATGGCAACAGCACAGATCACCTCAACACAAAATCACATTTAAAGAGTGCACTAGACGACTCCAAGAGTTGCTTGCAGCTGAAAAAACTGCATCTTTTAAAAATTATCTCGAAGGTCTTGATGTCACACCAGCATCTAATTACTCTTTGTGGCGCGCTGCTAAAAATCTTAAAACACACGTTGAGTTTAAACCACCTCTGAACACATCTACCGGAGGTTGGACAAGAAGTGATACTGAAAAAGGTAACATATTTGCTGAGCATTTAAAATCCGTATTTACACCATACACATGTACCGGTGCTGCTGATTTTCCGAGTGTGGTTGCTCGACCCTTAAAATTTAAGATGTGTGATGTACAAGAACTAGTTGCTGAACTCAACCCGAAAAAAGCTACAGTATTGATGGAATTAGTAACTAGATGCTGATTAAGTTGCCTCGTACTGCAATTAGAATCCTGTTATTCATTTTTAATGCCATTTTACGACTGGAGTATTATTCACACTGTTGGAAGCTTGCCAAGGTTAAAAAGATTCCAACGCCAGGTAAAGATCTTACCAAGGCTTGAGTCATATATGCCAATAAGTTTACTGTCAACAATGTTAAGGCTCTTTGAAAAGTTACTCATGTCAAAATTGTCTTTAATTTTAACTGATAATGGGTGCATCCAGGACCATCAATTTGGTTTTAGAAGCCAGCATAGCACCGTTGAGCAAACGCATAGATTGGTTCAATTTATAAGAAAAACATTTGAGGAAAACAGGTATTGTTCTGCTATGTTTATTGATGTTTCTCAGATATTTGATAAAGTATGGCATGAATGCCTGATTTTGAAATTGAAGACATATTTACCAATAAATATTCTAAATCTTTTGGAAAGTTACATTCTTGCCCGAAAATTTACAGTTGTGGAAGGACACTTTATGAGTATGCCTGAAACTATCTCATCCGGTGTACCACAGGGGAGTATACTGGGGCCAGTTTTATATTTGATTTATACTGGTGATATGCCTGTGAGCAGTAGTAGCCATACCTCCATATTTGCTGACGATACAGCCTGCCTTAGTTTGCACGAAAACACTGATGAGGCATCCCACAAACTCCAAAAACACATTAGCCAGATGGAACTATGGTTAAACTTATGGAGAATTAAGGTAAATGAACAAAAGTGTGTTCAAGTAACATTTACCTTACGAAGAGATACTTGTTCCCTTATTCTGATTAATAATCAAGTTGTTCCTCAACATTCACATGTGAAATATCTTGGTATACACCTTAATCGGTGGCTTAAATGGAAGCATAACATTGACTCCAAGTTAACTCAAATGAAACTAAAATTAACTCAGGTACGTTGGCTGATTGGCAGAAATACAACACTCAGCCTAGACTGCAAACTTTTAATATACAAGTCGCTTTTAAAGCCAATATGGTGCTTCGGAATTCAGCTATGGGGCACTGCTTTAGCTTCAAATGTTGAGAAAATCCAACGAAGGCAAAACAAAATTTTACATTTAATAACATCGGCTCCATGGTACATCAAAAATTCAAATATACATCGTGATTTAAATATGTCACTAGTGACTGAAGAAATTGCAAAATACGCAATTATCTAACAAACCTCGAGTCACATCCTAATCCGCTTGCTCGTAATACTTTGAACTGTACTGGACACATCCGCTTAAAAAAGAGAGATACAAGGGCTCTAATACTAAACACTCCAGATGAAGCTGCTTGAAAATACTTTTTTGCCTATCACTACTTATGTATTATTAATAACTATCACTAATTTATGTCCGACATTGGTCGGGCCTACTAATTATATTTTAGATTTAAGATTTGAATACTTATTGTTAATTCATATATGAAGCTAAAATAAATAAAAACAACATGCATAAAAAAAATTTGTAAGAGGAATATAGTCAAACATTCTATCCTGTATAATTTAACAATATGCAGATGTTCCAGTTGGTATATTCTTAAGCGTTTTCAATTCAATACGAATATCTATCGGTCCATGGATATAAATTTATATAACAAAATAAAAATACACAAAAAGAATTTGAAAAAAAGTAATAAAATAACAATCCATATTGTATAAAAATAGAAAATGTAAAAACTTATTGTTAGTTCATATATGAAGATACAATAAATAAAAAAACATGCATTAAAAAAAAGCTTATAAAAAAACTACTGTCGACCATTGGTGAAAATACTTTTCACATCATTCCAATTAAACGATGTAATAGTGATGAAACTAAAATCCAAATATATAATGAAAAAGATTTCCGACAAATTGTTAGTGAATTCGAAAAAAATAAAACAAAATTTTACACATACCAACTTAAGGGTGCTAAAGCCCTACAGATAGTATTAAAGGGCATAGATACATATAAACATATACATATATATGTATATATATATATATATATATATAAAATGTGCACTTGTCGATCAAGGACTTAAGGTAAGAAATGTTACCAACGTAATTAACAGAGAAAAGGTCCCCCAACCCCTATTTTGGGTTGAAGTGGATCCGAATGACATGCAATTGAAAAAAATTAAACCCATCCAATTTATAGCGTAAAGTATCTCTTACATCGAAAAATCACAGTTGAAGAACCACCTAAGCGTTCAGGTCCCATACAGTGCCATAATGGCCAAGAATATGGTCATACGAAAACTTACTGCAAGTTACCTACAGTGTGTGTTATTTGCGGTGAATTGCATGGTACTGCTAGCTGCAGCAAGCCAAAAGATCAAGCACAAAAAATGTAGTAATTGTGGAGGTAATCACACCGATAACTATAGAGGGTGCCCTGTATATTCTTTCGTTGAACAGGTTTTTGGTTAAAAACACAAATTAACTCCAGCTCAACCAGTAAACGCGAACTCCGCCACTTTTTCTCAAATGAGCCAACCAGTTACTTCACGTGTATCGTATGCTGATGCTGCTAAGACGAATTCTATTCCCACACAAAATGTTCAACCGCCAAATAATTCAACGAATTCAAACTCAAGCTTTAACTACAGTCGCCTTGAAGCTACTACTGAGAATCTGGTGCTAACTATAAACAACTTTACTACAAATATGACAAGTATGATGCAAGAAATGCTGCGAATGCAGAATGCACTGCTTCAAGCATAAGTTAACAAACAATGAACACGTTAAAAATATGTTTCTGGAATGCGAGCGGCATTCGCGAACATAAAAATGAACTTGAGCACTTCCCCATGGATAAAAATATTGATATAATGTTGGTTTCTGAGACTCAGTTGACCTCAAGAAGCTTATTTAAAATAAATGGTTACACTTTATGATACAAAGGACCCGAGAGGGAGAGCATGGGGTGGATCAGTAATTCTGATTAAGTCAAAACTCAAGCACTATGTCCTTGACAACGTTAGTGAAGAATATTTGCAAGCAACAAATATATTCATAGACAATTTTTGTCCGAATTTCATCAATTTATTCACCTCGCAGATTTTTAGTTACCGAAGATCAGTATGAGAAGTTCTACAAAATGCTTGGACCTTGTTTCGTGGCAGCTGGTGACTACAATGCAAAACATACGTACTGGGGCTCGCGTCTTGTTACACCTAGAGGTCGAGCCTTGTTCAATACAATTTCATTTAGATGTCATTTTGAATGGGGATCCTACTTACTGGCCTACTGACGTAAGAAAAATTCCAGATGTTATAGATTTTGCCGTCACGAAAAATATTCATAGGGACTTAATTCACGTAGAGGCCTCTCTAGATCTGTCCTCCGATCACTCTACAACAATAGTTACAATTTTGAACCCACTAAGGAGTGATTTAACTAACTCATATCAGAAGATGTTTAATGGAATCAACTGGCTGGCATTCAAAAAATATCTTAGTAGTCACTGCGTAGAAAACATTCAGCTTAGATCATGGGATGATATTGAATTTAACATTGCCAATCTTAACGAAAATATTAAACGGTCTTTAACAGGATTTATTCTACGGAAATTGGACGTCTTGTATGTGAAAAAAGGAGAGCTAGAAGAGAATGGCAACAACACAGATCACCTTTAAATAAAATCAGACTTAAAGAATATACTAAACGACTCAAAGAACTGCTATCGTCGTAAGAACTGCACTACTGGAAAAGTACTTAGAAGGCCTTGATGTAACGTCCGCATCTAATTACTCTTTATGTCGCGCTACTAGAAGTCTTAAAAGACCCGTTGATCTTAAATCACCACTGCGTACTGCGACCGGAGGCTGGGCAAGAAGCGATAATGAGAAAGGTAACTTATTTTCTGGGCATTTAAAATCTGTATTTACTCCCAATTCACGTACTGGTGCTGCCGATTTACCGAGTGTAGTTTCTCTACACCCTCGTCCCTTAAGGTTTAAGATGCGTGAAGTACAAAAAGTATTTGGTGAACTCGACCCGAAGAAAGCTCCAGGTATTGATGGCATTAGTAAAAAAAATGCTCATGAACTTGCCTCATATTGCAATAAAAAGCATGCTTTTTATTTTTAATGCTATTTTAAGAATCTAGTATTCTCCACATAACTGGAAACTTGCCAAGATCAAAATGATTCCAAAAGCGGGCAATGATCTTACCAGGACTGAGTCATATAGGTCTATAAGCTTACTATCTACAATCTTAAAGCTTTTCGAAAAACTGCTCATGAATAAATTGTCCAAAATTTTAACTGATAATGGGTGAATCCCGGACCATCAATTTGGCTTTAGAAGTCAGCATAGCACCATTGAACAAACGCATAGACTGGTCCAAGTTGTAAGAAGAACATTTGAAGAAAAGAAGTATTGTTCTGCTCTCTTTATTGATGATTCTCAGGCGTTTGATAAAGTATGGCACGAAGGCCTAGTTTTAAAATTGAAGACATATCTGCCAATAAACATTCAAAAGCTTTTGGAAAATTATATTACTGTTGTGGAAGGAGAGTTCACGAGTGTGCCCGAATCTATATCTTCTGGTGTGCCACAGGGTAGTATTCTGGGTCCTGTCTTGTATTTAGTATATACTTGTGATATGCCTGTGAGCAATAATATCCACACCTCTACATTTGCCGATGATACAGCCTGTATGAGTGTGCACGAAAACCATTATGAGACATCAATGTCTGTAGAATAAATTTTATTAAACCCAGTCTGCGGATGGGAGATAGTGGCATGTTCAGCAGCCTGTTTAATATTCTCGCTGAGATTGGCAATGTTAGATTCAATATCATCGGATGTTCTAAGCGTAATGTTTTCCGTACAATGACTACTGAGATATTTTTTGAACCCCAGCCAATTAACACGATTGATAATCTTCACATATGGGTCAGGTAAGTTACTTCTTATTGGACTACAAATTGCAATGATCGTCGGAGAGTGATCGGACGAAAGATCAAGAGAAGCTTGAACTTGAATTAAATCCCTAGAGATATTTTTTATGACGCCAAAATCTATAACATCCGGAATTTTTTGTATGTCAGTAGGCCAATAAGTGGGCTCCCCTTTCGAAATGACATCCAAGCAGATTTTTGAAATAGTGTTGAACAATGCTCGACCTCTGGGGGTAATAAGACGCGAACCCCAGAACGTATGCCAGCTGCTACAAAACAAGGTCCAAGAGATTTGTAGAAATCCTCATATTGATTCT
The DNA here is from genome assembly GCA_949987645.1 of Tachina grossa. Classification (NCBI taxonomy): domain Eukaryota; kingdom Metazoa; phylum Arthropoda; class Insecta; order Diptera; family Tachinidae; genus Tachina; species Tachina grossa. The sequence continues at coordinate 103,495,443 of OX465274.1, read as the reverse complement.
CAGTGATTTGAAAATCTGAGAGGGGAGTAAATTGATGGTATAACAAAATTTGTACAAAAACTTTCAATGCCAATATTTGTTGATTGTAGGTGTTCTTCACAAATGTTATCAAGAACATAGTGCTTGAGTCTTGACTTTATTAGAATTGCTGATCCACCGCAACCCTTCCTCTAGGGTCCTTTGTATCATATATAGTGTAGCCATTCATTTTAAAGAGGCTTCTAAAAGTCAAGTGAGTCTCAGAGACCAACATCATACCAATATTTTTTCCCTAAGGAAGTGCTCAAGTTCATTTTTATGTTGGCGAATGCCGTTTGCGTTCCAGAAACATATTTTTAACGTGTTCATGGCTTGTTGGTTAATGCTTAAAGCAGTGTATTCTGCATTCGTAGCATTTATTGCATTATGCTTGTCATAAAGTTGTTGATTGCTCAAGATTTTCAATAGTGGCTTCATGGCGACTGAAATTAAAGCTTGTGTTAGCATTTGTTGAATTACTTGGTGGGGACACTTTCTGCGCGAGAATAGAACTAGTGTTAGCAGCATCATCATACGATACACGTGAAGTAACTGGTTGGCTTATTTGAGCAAAAGTGGGGTAGTTCTCGTTTACTGGTTGAGTTGGAGTTAATTTGGGTTTTTGACCCATAGCCTGTTTAACGAAAGAATATACAGTGCACCCTCTATAGTTAGCGGTGTGATTACCTCCACAATTACTAAATTTTTTTCTGCTTGATCTTTTGGCTTCGTGCAGCTAGCAGTACCATGCAATTCACCGCAGATAACACAACCTGAAGGTAACTTGCAGTAAGTTTTTGTATGGCCATATTCTTGGCAATTAAGGCACTGTACGCGACCTGAACGTTTACGTGGCTCTTCAACTGTGATTTTTCGGTGTAAGAGATACTTTACGCTATAAATTGAATTGGTTTCTTTTTTTGATGTGTAAATATCTATATCGTTCTCGTGGTACCTTCATAGCGAACAGTCGATTAGCGGAATTTTTCTTACTTACAAAAAATTAAACAAACAAAAAATATTCGTAGTACATATTATTCGTAATAGTTACATACTGTCTTTAATAAATAAGTTTTATGCTTTGCTAATATTTTTACATAGTAAAAATAACAAAAACAAAAAAAACCGCAAACAAAAAAAATTAAAGAAAGTGATATTGAGGAATGCTATATATGTCTCTAAACAAATAAACAATCATAAATAACAAAAACAAAAAAAAAACCGCAAACAAAAAAAACATAAACGAATATCCCTTGAGGAATTCTTTGTATGAGTGCCTCAAATACAAAAAAAATTGAAGTGAGTTCTAACGGCAGAAATGCTTATTTTACTGTGAGTTCTGAAACTCTTAATGAAAAAAATATAAATAATAAATCTGATGAAAGTCTTTTTTTAACGTCAAAGCCAATTTTTCGTCAGCGATCAACTTCGCTTTGTCCAATGCCAAATAGTAATGATGCATTAACATTACAGTTGCCCAGTACTTCTTCATATAAGCCAGTAATATCATCCCCTTCAGGCTCGTGCTCATCACTTAACAAAGTTATCACTACAGATAACAGCGGCTCGAAACTCAAGGTACAAGTCGGAATGGACAGATATATAACCGTGGTAAAGCGTGGGCGAAGCCCGAATTCTTCAAAAATTTCATCTGCTCCAAAAATGTCTAGGGATAACAGCGCAGCCTCAACCAATCGCCAAAACCGCTTTAAAATTTTGCAAGATGACAACGACAAACCCGAGGTATCCTCGAATAAAATATCCAAGCCGCCACCAATATATTTGAGACAAAAAAATTCAAATGCCCTTATTAAAAAATTAATTTCGGTCATTGGTGAGAATAAATTTCACATTGTTCCAATAAAACGTGGCGACATCGATAAAACTAAAGTCCAAATTTATGACGAAAAAGATTTCCGCAAAATGGTTGCTGACGTACGAAAAATTCTGGATGTTATAGATTTTGGCGTCATAAAAAGTATTTTAGGGAATTAATTCACGTTGAAGCTTCCCTACGTCTCTCGTCCGATCACTATCCGACGATCGTTACAATCTGTAGCCCACTGAAAAGCGATTTACCTGACCCATATGTCAAGATGATAAATCGTGTTAATTGGCTGGGATTCAAAAAATATCTTAGTAGTCATTGCACGGGAAATATTACGCTAAGAACACCTGATGATATTGAATCTAACATTGCCAATCTTAACGAGAATGTTAAACAAGCTGCTGAACATGCTACTACCTCCCATCCGCATACTGGGTTTAATATAATTTATGCTACAAGCGTTGAACGTCTCGTACGTGAAAAAGAAGAGCTAGAAGGGAATGGTAACAGCACAGATCACCTCAACACAAAATCACATTTAAAGAGTGCACTAGACGACTCCAAGAGTTGCTTGCATCTGAAAAAACTGCATCTTTTAAAAATTATCTCGAAGGTCTTGATGTCACACCAGCATCTAATTACTCTTTGTGGCGCGCTGCTAAAAATCTTAAAACACCCGTTGAGTTTAAACCACCTCTGAACACATCTACCGGAGGTTGGGCAAGAAGTGATACTGAAAAAGGTAACATATTTGCTGAGCATTTAAAATCCGTATTTACACCATACACATGTACCGGTGCTGCTGATTTTCCGAGTGTGGTTGCTCGACCCTTAAAATTTAAGATGTGTGATGTACAAGAACTAGTTGCTGAACTCAACCCGAAAAAAGCTACAGTATTGATGGAATTAGTAACTAGATGCTGATTAAGTTGCCTCGTACTGCAATTAGAATCCTGTTATTCATTTTTAATGCCATTTTACGACTGGAGTATTATTCACACTGTTGGAAGCTTGCCAAGGTTAAAAAGATTCCAACGCCAGGTAAAGATCTTACCAAGGCTGAGCCATATATGCCAATAAGTTTACTGTCAACAATGTTAAGGCTCTTTGAAAAGTTACTCATGTCAAAATTGTCTTTAATTTTAACTGATAATGGGTGCATCCAGGACCATCAATTTGGTTTTAGAAGCCAGCATAGCACCGTTGAGCAAACGCATAGATTGGTTCAATTTATAAGAAAAAAATTTGAGGAAAACAGGTATTGTTCTGCTATGTTTATTGATGTTTCTCAGGTATTTGATAAAGTATGGCATGAATGCCTGATTTTGAAATTGAAGACATATTTACCAATAAATATTCTAAATCTTTTGGAAAGTTACATTCTTGCCCGAAAATTTACAGTTGTGGAAGGACACTTTATGAGTATGCCTGAAACTATCTCATCCGGTGTACCACAGGGGAGTATACTGGGGCCAGTTTTATATTTGATTTATACTGGTGATATGCCTGTGAGCAGTAGTAGCCATACTTCCATATTTGCTGACGATACAGCCTGCCTTAGTTTGCACGAAAACACTGATGAGGCATCCCACAAACTCCAAAAACACATTAGCCAGATGGAACTATGGTTAAACTTATGGAGAATTAAGGTAAATGAACAAAAGTGTGTTCAAGTAACATTTACCTTACGAAGAGATACTTGTTCCCTTATTCTGATTAATAATCAAGTTGTTCCTCAACATTCACATGTGAAATATCTTGGTATACACCTTAATCGGTGGCTTAAATGGAAGCATAACATTGACTCTAAGTTAACTCAAATGAAACTAAAATTAACTCAGGTACATTGGCTGATTGGCAGATATACAACACTCAGCCTAGACTGCAAACTTTTAATATACAAGTCGCTTTTAAAGCCAATATGGTGCTTCGGAATTCAGCTATGGGGCACTGCTTCAGCTTCAAATGTTGAGAAAATCCAACGAAGGCAAAACAAAATTTTACATTTAATAACATCGGCTCCATGGTACATCAAAAATTCAAATATACATCGTGATTTAAATATGTCACTAGTGACTGAAGAAATTGCAAAATACGCAGGCAAATATCTAACAAACCTCGAGTCACATCCTAATCCGCTTGCTCGTAATACTTTGAACTGTACTGGACACATTCGCTTAAAAAAGAGAGATACAAGGGCTCTAATACTAAACACTCCAGATGAAGCTGCTTGAAAATACTTTTTTGCCTATCACTACTTATGTATTATTAATAACTATCACTAATTTATGTCCGACATTGGTCGGGCCTACTAATTATATTTTAGATTTAAGATTTGAATACTTATTGTTAATTCATATATGAAGCTAAAATAAATAAAAACAACATGCATAAAAAAATTTGTAAGAGGAATATAGTCAAACATTCTATCCTGTATAATTTAACAATATGCAGATGTTCCAGTTGGTATATTCTTAAGCGTTTTCAATTCAATACGAATATCTATCGGTCCATGGATATAAATTTATATAACAAAATAAAAATACACAAAAAGAATTTGAAAAAAAGTAATAAAATAACAATCCATATTGTATAAAAATAGAAAATGTAAAAACTTATTGTTAGTTCATATATGAAGATACAATAAATAAAAAAACATGCATTAAAAAAAGCTTATAAAAAACTACTGTCGACCATTGGTGAAAATACTTTTCACATCATTCCAATTAAACGATGTAATAGTGATGAAACTAAAATCCAAATATATAATGAAAAAGATTTCCGAAAAATTGTTAGTGAATTCGAAAAAAATAAAACAAAATTTTACACATACCAACTTAAGAGTGCTAAAGCCCTACAGATAGTATTAAAGGGCATAGATACATATAAACATATACATATATATGAATATATATATATGTATATATATATATATATATATATATATATATATATATATATATATAATGTGCACTTGTCGATCAAGGACTTAAGGTAAGAAATGTTACCAACGTAATTAACAGAGAAAAGGTCCCCCAACCCCTATTTTGGGTTGAAGTGGATCCGAATGACATACAATTGAAAAAAATTAAACCCATCCAATTTATAGCGTAAAGTATCTCTTACATCGAAAAATCACAGTTGAAGAACCACCTAAGCGTTCAGGTCCCATACAGTGCCATAATGGCCAAGAATATGGTCATACGAAAACTTACTGTAAGTTACCTACAGTGTGTGTTATTTGCGGTGAATTGCATGGTACTGCTAGCTGCAGCAAGCCAAAAGATCAAGCACATAAAATGTAGTAATTGTGGAGGTAATCACACCGATAATATAGAGAATGCCCTGTATATTCTTTCGTTGAACAGGTTTTTGGTTAAAAACCAAATTAACTCCAGCTCAACCAGTAAACGCGAACTCCGCCACTTTTGCTCAAATGAGCCAACCAGTTACTTCACGTGTATCGTATGCTGATGCTGCTAAGACGAATTCTATTCCCACACAAAATGTTCAACCGCCAAATAATTCAACGAATTCAAACTCAAGCTTTAACTACAGTCGCCTTGAAGCTACTACTGAGAATCTGGTGCTAACTATAAACAACTTTACTACAAATATGACAAGTATGATGCAAGAAATGCTGCGAATGCAGAAAACACTGCTTCAAGCATAAGTTAACAAACAATGAACACGTTAAAAATATGTTTCTGGAATGCGAGCGGCATTCGCGAACATAAAAATGAACTTGAGCACTTCCCCATGGATAAAAATATTGATATAATGTTGGTTTCTGAGACTCAGTTGACCTCAAGAAGCTTATTTAAAATAAATGGTTACACTTTATGATACAAAGGACCCGAGAGGGAGAGCATGGGGTGGATCAGTAATTCTAATTAAGTCAAAACTCAAGCACTATGTCCTTGACAACGTTAGTGAAGAATATTTGCAAGCAACAAATATATTCGTAGACAATTTTTGTCCGAATTTCATCAATTTATTCACCTCGCAGATTTTTAGTTACCGAAGATCAGTATGAGAAGTTCTACAAAATGCAAAACATACGTACTGGGGCTCGCGTCTTGTTACACCTAGAGGTCGAGCCTTGTTCAATACAATTTCATTTAGATGTCATTTTGAATGGGGAGCCTACTTACTGGCCTACTGACGTAAGAAAAATTCCAGATGTTATAGATTTTGCCGTCACGAAAAATATTCATAGGGACTTAATTCACGTAGAGGCCTCTCTAGATCTGTCCTCCGATCACTCTACAACAATAGTTACAATTTTGAACCCACTAAGGAGTGATTTAACTAACTCATATCAGAAGATGTTTAATGGAATCAACTGGCTGGCATTCAAAAAATATCTTAGTAGTCACTGCGTAGAAAACATTCAGCTTAGATCATGGGATGATATTGAATTTAACATTGCCAATCTTAACGAAAATATTAAACGGTCTTTAACAGGATTTATTCTACGGAAATTGAACGTCTTGTATGTGAAAAAAGCAGAGCTAGAAGAGAATGGCAACAACACAGATCACCTTTAAATAAAATCAGACTTAAAGAATATACTAAACGACTCAAAGAACTGCTATCGTCGTAAAAACTGCACTACTGGAAAAGTACTTAGAAGGCCTTGATGTAACGTCCGCATCTAATTACTCTTTATGTCGCGCTACTAGAAGTCTTAAAAGACCCGTTGATCTTAAATCACCACTGCGTACTGCGACCGGAGGCTGGGCAAGAAGCGATAATGAGAAAGGTAACTTATTTTCTGGGCATTTAAAATCTGTATTCACTCCCAATTCACGTACTGGTGCTGCCGATTTACCGAGTGTAGTTTCTCTACACCCTCGTCCCTTAAGGTTTAAGATGCGTGAAGTACAAAAAGTATTTGGTGAACTCGACCCGAAGAAAGCTCCAGGTATTGATGGCATTAGTAACAAAATGCTCATGAGCTTGCCTCATATTGCAATAAAAAGCATGCTTTTTATTTTTAATGCTATTTTAAGAATATAGTATTCTCCACATAACTGGAAACTTGCCAAGATCAAAATGGTTCCAAAAGCGGGCAATGATCTTACCAGGACTGAGTCATATAGGCCTATAAGCTTACTATCTACAATCTCAAAGCTTTTCGAAAAACTGCTCATGAATAAATTGTCCAAAATTGTAACTGATAATGGGTGAATCCCGGACCATCAATTTGGCTTTAGAAGTCAGCATAGCACCATTGAACAAACGCATAGACTGGTCCAAGTTGTAAGAAGAACATTTGAAGAAAAGAAGTATTGTTCTGCTCTCTTTATTGGTGTTTCTCAGGCGTTTGATAAAGTATGGTACGAAGGCCTAGTTTTAAAATTGAAGACATATCTGCCAATAAACATTCAAAAGCTTTTGGAAAATTATATTACTGTTGTGGAAGGAGAGTTCACGAGTGTGCCCGAATCTATATCTTCTGGTGTGCCACAGGGTAGTATTCTGGGTCCTGTCTTGTATTTAGTATATACTTGTGATATGCCTGTGAGCAATAATATCCACACCTCTACATTTGCGATGATACAGCCTGTATGAGTGTGCACGAAAACCATTATGAGACATCCCGCAATCTCCAGGAACATATTACCCAGCTGGAAATATGGTTGAACTTATGGAGAATTAAAGTCAATGAACAAAAGTGTGTCCACATAACGTTTACCCTAAGAAGAGATACTTGCTCCCCCATTCGAATCAACAATCAAAATATTCCTCAAGATTCCCAAGTGAAATGCCTCGGTATATACTTTGATCGAAGGCTTACGTGGAAACATCATATTGACTCTAAACTAACTCAAATGAAAGTTAAATTAATTCAAATATATTGGTTAATTGGCAGGAATTCAATACTCAGTAGCTTTTGAAGCCAATATGGTGCAACGGAATTGAATTATGGGGCACTGCTTCAGCTTCCAATGTCGAAGGAATCCAACAAAGGCAAAACAAAATTTTACGGCTAATAACATCGGCTCCATGGTACATCAAAAATTCTAATATACATCGTGATTTAAATATGCCACTAGTGACTAAAGAAATTGCAAAATACGCAGGCGAATGTTTAACAAAACTCGAATCACATCCTAATCCGCTTGCTCGTAATAAAAAAAGAGGGACACACCAGCTCTTATAATTAACACTTGTGAGACTAATACAAATCGCCGAAATGATTGTTTTTAATTAAAACTCTTTCAATCCATTTTCGAATCATTATTATTTCTTCCAGCCTTGTATTACAGTTGAATTCAAGTGTATTTCAAGCTGCAAAAACAAGGCTTTTAAAATGGAAAGTAAAATGCAATTCCTTTGTTTTCTAATAATTATTTTCTGCACATCTGCCTTCGCTATTGTTTTCACGTTTTACTCACCTTTGTTTTCCAAATTCGCTTTTATTTATTTGTTTTTGATATATGCACCACAATTTCAGTTTTAATAATAAATAAATTACGTATTTGACAAGTTTTGAGCATATATGTATGTTGTTTGATTTTTTATTTAAAAATATTTTCAAACTTGAAAATTACTTGAAAAAATGCTTGAATTCAACTTTGTTTCCAGTTCAATTTCAAGTGCTTGAATTTTAATTTTTTGAGTGCTTATTGGGTAATTTTTTCATGAGGTATTTTAGATTTATCCATATAGATTTATCCCTATTTTACTCTTTAAAGCCAATGTCCTTAAATAAAGCAGTAACCAAAAAAGAAGCAGCTCTATCGGAAATGCCAAATTTATCGCACACTATGGCGAAGTTTAAGATGTCGTCACAGAATACACAGAAGTGAAGAAAGTGACAGGTAAAAAAAGCTCCAATCAGGTTTTTGTTAAAATTCATGGAAGAAAGAGAAAAGCATAGTGTATTGGATACTGTAGTGTATTACTACTTACCAATTAACACAGCTAATAAAAATGTATTGCACTAGAAAGACGTAGCAAAACAAAACCGACGACAAAATTTGAGGGAAAACGAGACAAACTCAAAAATACCCGTATCTTCCGTCTCGTGACACTTCTGTATGTTTTGTGATGTCGTACTGATTAGTGCGAGTATATGCTATTTTTTGTGTCGTATGTGATCTTGCAAATTCAAATTCCGATCTAACGTTCATACTCGAGGCAGGTCTATATGAAGTTTGTAGGCTTAGTACTGGTTCCTTAGATTGTTGATCAACGATGCTCAGCACGCATTCCGGAATCGCATGTTTTCTGGTGGTATGTTGGTCAATCACGAACTCTTTCAGGTCATAAGGAATCAGCCCGCATCAGAATTGCTTTGAATTGCAAATTGCAATAAGTTTTAAGCAACTTTCGGAAAAACTCTCATACAGTTTTTTTTTCTATTTTTCCAACGCTCACGATAACTTAACAAATTTAATTAATTTCAATCACTATTCAAATCAAAAGCACTAAAATTCTGAATAGGCAGAAAACATTATACGGAAAAATTTTACGAATATGTTGAATAATGGCAACTCTTTTCTTAACTTTGCAACATGCACGTTCTATATTCTCTTTTGTTACTACATTACATTCTCATGCTGATGCTGCTAAGACTAGTTCAATTCCCACGCAAAATGTTCCACCGCCAAATAATTCAACGAATTCAAACTCAAGCCTTAACTTTAGTCGCCTTGAAGCTACTATTGAGAATCTGGTGCTAACTATAAACAACTTTACTACAAATATGACAAGTATGATGTAAGAAATGCTGCGAATGCAGAATACACTGCTTCAAGCATTAGTTAATAAACCATGAACACGTTAAAAATATGTTTCTGGAACGCAAACGGCATTCGCCAACATAAAAATGAACTTGAGCACTTCCTCATGGAAAAAAATATTGATATAATGTTGGTTTCTGAGACTCATTTGACCTCAAGAAGCTTATTTAAAATAAATGGTTACACTTTATATGATACAAAGGACCCGAGAGGGAGAGCATGTGGTGGATCAGCAATTCTGATTAAGTCAAGACTCAAGCACTATGTCCTTGATAACGTTAGTGAAGAATATTTGCAAACAACGAATATTTACGTAGAAAATTTTTGTGCGAATTTCGTGATATCATCAATTTACTCACCTCCCAGATTTTCAGTTACCGAAGATCAGTATGAGAAGTTCTACAAATCGCTTGGATCTTGTTTCGTGGCAGCTGGTGACTACAATGCGAAACATAATTACGTACTGGGGATCGCGTCTTGTTACACCTAGAGGTCGAGCCTTGTTCAATACAATTTCAAAAATGGCTTAGATGTCATTTCGCGTGGGGAGCCTACTTACTGGCCTACTGACGTAAGAAAAATTCCAGATGTTATAGATTTTGCCGTCACGAAAAATATTCATAGGGACTTAATTCATGTATATTCATTACATATTATGTATGTAACTTATTTTCTGAGCATTTAAAATCTGTATTCACTCCCAATTCATGTACGGGTGCTGCTGATTTACCGAGTGTGGTTTCTCTACCCCCCTCGTCCCTTAAGATTTAAGATGCGTGAAGTACAAAAAGTAATTGCTGAACTCAACCCGAAGAAAGCTCCAGGTATTGATGGCATTAGTAACAAAATGCTCCTTCCACAACAGTGAACTTCCTATCAACAATATAACTTTCCAAAAGCTTTTGAATGTTTATTGGCAGATATGTCTTCAATTTTAAAACTAGGCCTTCGTGCCATACTTTATCAAACGCCTGAGAAACATCAATAAAGAAAGCAGAACAATACTTCTTTTCTTCAAATGTTCTTCTTACAACTTGGACCAGTCTATGCGTTTGTTCAATCATGCTGTGCTGACTTCTAAAGCCAAATTGATGGTCCGAGATGCACCCATTATCAGTTAAAATTTTGGACAATTTAGTCATGAGCAGCTTTTCGAAAAGCTTTGAGATTGTAGATAGTAAGCTTATAGCCCTATATGACTCAGTCTTGGTAAGATCTTTGCCCGCCTTTGGAATCATTTTGATATTGGCCAGTCTCCAGTTGTGTGGAAAATACTGCATTTTTAAAATAGCATTAAAAGTAAATAGCAGGATTCTTATTGCAATATGAGGCAAGTTCATGAGCATTTTGTTACTAATGCCATCAATACCTGGAGCTTTCTTCGGGTTGAGTTCAGCAATTACTTTTTGTACTTCACGCATCTTAAAACTTAAGGGACGAGGGGTAGAGAAACTACACTCGGTAAATCAGCAGCACCCGTACATGAATTGGGAGTGAATACAGATTTTAAATGCTCAGAAAATAAGTTACCTTTCTCACTATCACTTCTTGCCCAGCCTCCGGTGGCAGTACGCAATGGTGATTTAAGATCAACGGGTCGTTTAAGATTTCTAGTAGCGCGCTATAAAGAGTAATTAGATGCGGACGTTACATCAAGACCTTCTAAATACTTTTCCAGTAGTGCATTTTTTCCGACGATAGCAGCTCTTTGAGTCGTTTAGTACATTCTTTAAGTCTGATTTTATTTAGGGGTGATCTGTGTTGTTGCCATTCTCTTCTAGCTCTCCTTTTTTCACATACAAGACGTTCAATTTCCGTAGAATAAATTCTGTTAAAGCCGGTCTGCGGATAGGAGGTAGTGGCGTGTTCAGCAGCCTGTTTAATATTTTCGTTAAGATTGGCAATGTTAAATTCAATATCATCGCATGATCTAAGCTGAATGTTTTCTACGCAGTGACTACTAAGATATTTTTTGAATGCCAGCCAGTTGATTCCATTAATCATCTTCACATATGAGTTAGTTAAATCACTCCTTAGTGGGTTGAAAATTGTAACTATTGTTGGAGAGTGATCGGAGGACAGATCTAGAGAGGCCTCTACATGAATTAAGTCCCTATGAATATTTTTCGTGACGGCAAAATCTATAACATCTGGAATTTTTCTTACTTCAGTAGGCCAGTAAGTAGGCTCCCCACTCGAAATGACATCTAAGCCCATTTTTGAAATTGTATTGAACAAGGCTCGACCTCTAGGTGTAACAAGACGCGACCCCCAGTACGTATGTTTTGCATTGTAGTCACCAGCTGCCACGAAACAAGCTCCAAGCGATTTGTAGAACTTCTCATACTGATCTTCGGTAACTGAAAATCTAGGAGGTGAGTAAATTGATGATATCACGAAATTCGCACAAAAATTGTCTACGAAAATATTGGTTGCTTGCAAATATTCTTCACTAACGTTGTCAAGGACATAGTGCTTGAGTCTTGACTTAATCAGAATTGCTGATCCACCACATGCTCTCTCTCTCGGGTCCTTTGTATCATATAAAGTGTAACCATTTATTTTAAATAAGCTTCTTGAGGTCAAATGAGTCTCAGAAACCAACATTATATTAATATTTTTTTCCATGAGGAAGTGCTCAAGTTCATTTTTATATTGGCGAATGCCGTTTGCGTTCCAGAAACATATTTTTAACGTGTTCATGGTTTATTAACTAATGCTTGAAGCAGTGTATTCTGCATTCGCAGCATTTCTTGCATCATACTTGTCATATTTGTAGTAAAGTTGTTTATAGTTAGCACCAGATTCTCAATAGTAGCTTCAAGGCGACTAAAGTTAAAGCTTGAGTTTGAATTCGTTGAATTATTTGGCGGTGGAATATTTTGCGTGGGAATTGAACTAGTCTTAGCAGCATCAGCATACGATACACGTGAAGTAACTGGTTGGCTGATTTGAGCAAAAGTGTCGGAGTTCGCGTTTACTTGTAGAGCTGGAGTTAACTTGGGTTTTTGACCCATAGCCTGTTTAACGAAAGAATATACAGGGCACCCTCTATAGTTAGATGTGTGATTACCTCCACAATTACTACATTTTTTTTCTGCTTGATCTTTTGGCTTAGTGCAGCTAGCAGTACCCTGCAATTCACCGCAGATAACACACACTGTAGGTAACTTGCAGTAAGTTTTCGTATGGCCATATTCTTGGCAATTATGGCACTGTACGGGACCTGAACGCTTACGTGGCTCTTCAACTGTGATTTTTCGATGTAAGAGATACTTTACGTTATAAACTGGATGGGCGTCATTTTTTTTCAATTGTATGTCATTCGGCTCCAGTTAAACCCGAAATAGGGGTTGGGGGACCTTTTCTATATTAAATATGTTGGTAACATTTTTTACCTTGAATCCTTGGTCGACAAGTGCACATTTTACTTCTTCGGGTTCAACATATGAATCTATGCCCTTTAATACTATCTGTAGGCCTTTAGCACTCTTAGGGCCATTATTATGACTTGACGATAAAGTTCCGGATCTTAACTTAATCTTAATCTTAACTTAAGCAAAACTGAACTGTAAAGTGACCTTTAAAATTTGTCCATTATTACAACTGTCCGATAAAATAAATAATACAGTTTTTGTTTGGTGGCAACATATCTGTGGATTTTGTGGATATTGATTGTCAAAAATGCTTAGTGGCAACTTGCTTTTGTTTATTTGTCAAATTACAATCTAATGAAAACAGTTTTGTCAATTGTTTTGTTTCTTGTTTTATTATTATGTGTTTTGTGTTGTATTGTTTTTGTTTTATACCATATTTTAACCACATAAATTTGGCAGTAATTTATAAAGTAGAAAGTGTGGCAAGGGATGAAAATATGGCAACTTCAAATGACTATACCTTACGATAAAAGTTACAGGTAGAATGAACTTGTCTTTAACTTATCGTTCACTTTTGGTTAAAATAAAGTTGTAAGAATGAAAAAGTGTTTATCCATCCAATAAAATCCTACCTTTAGCTAACGACAAGTTATAATAATGGCCCTTAAGCTGGTATGTGTAAAAATTTGTTTTATTTTTTTCGAATTCACTAACAATTTTTCGGAAATCTTTTTCATTATATATTTGGATTTTAGTTTCATCAATATTACCTCGTTTAATTGGAATGATGTGAAAAGTATTTTCACCAATGGTCGACAGTAGTTTTTTTATAAGCGCGTTAGAATTTTTTTCTCTCAGATAAATAGGTGGTGGCTTAAAAGACTTTTGCGATGATGTAGAAGGCTTGTCGCCGGTGTCTTGCAATAATGAAAAACGATTTTGACGATTGGTAGATGATGCGCTGTTATCCCTAGACATCTTTGGAGCAGATGAAATTTTTGAAGAATTTGGGCTTGGCCCACGCTTTACCACTGTTATATATCTGTCCATTCCCACTTGTACCTTGGGTTTGGAGCTACTGTTATCTGTAGTGATAACTTGGTTTAGTGATGAGGCGAGCCAGATGCGGATGATATCGCAGACTTAAATGAGGAAGTACTAGGCAATGGTAATGTTAACGATTCACTAGTTGGCATTGGACAAAGCGAAGTTGATCGCTGACGAAAAATTGGCTTTGCCGTTAAAAAAAAGATTTTCATCAGATTTATTATTTATATTTTTTTCATTAAGAGTTTCAGAACTCACAGTAAAATAAGCATTTCTGCCGTTAGAACTCACTTCAAAATTTTTTTCCTTTGAGGTACTCATACAGAGTATTATTCTTCAAGGGAACTTTGTTTGTGTTTACGGTTTTTTTTTGTTTTTGCTATTTCTTGCTATGTAAAAATATTAGTAAAGCCAATAAGCTTATTTATCAAGGTGAATATGTATTACGAATATTTTTTGTATGATTTTTGATTTTGTTGTTTTTTATATTTGTTTCGTATGTATGTATGTAAAAAAAAAATCCGCTTTAATGTCTCTTCACTATGAAGGTTCAATGAGAACTCAGCCTGTATGAGTGTGCACGAAAACCCTTATGAGGCATCCCGCAATCTCCAGGAACATATTTCCAGCTGGGTAAAGTCAATGAACAGAAGTGTGTCCATATAACGTTCACCCTAAGAAGAGATACTTGCTCCCCCATTCGAATCAACAATCAAAATATTCCTCAACATTCTCAAGTGAAATACCTTGGTATACACCTTGATCGAAGACTTACATGGAAACATCATATTGACTCTAAGTTAAGTCAGATGAAACTTAAGTTAACTCAAATATATTGGTTGATTGGCAGAAACTCAACACTCAGCCTAGATTGCAAACTTTTATTATACAAGTCGCTTTTGAAGCCAATATGGCGCTACGGAATTCAGTTATGGGGCACTGCTTCAGCTTCCAATGTCGAGAGAATCCAACGAAGGCAAAACAAAATTTTACGGTTAATAACATGGGCTCCATGGTACATCCAAAATTCTATTATACATCGTGATTTAAATATGCCACTAGTGACTGAAGTAATTGCAAAATACGCAGGCAAATATTTAACAAAACTCGAATCACATCCTAATCCGCTTGCTCGTAATATTTTGAACTTTACTGGACACATCCGCTTTAAAAAGAGGGACACACGGGCTCTTATACCTAACACTCCAGATGGGACTACTTGAAAATACTTTTTCCCCCCTTTTTTGATTATCACTACTAATGTATTATTTATAACTATCACTAAGTTTATGTCCGACACTGGTCGGGCCTAATAATTTTTTTTTTTATAGATTTAAGATTTAAATACTTATTGTTAGTTCATATATGAAGATACAATAAATAAATACATACAAAAAAAAAAAAAATTTCTATCTGTACTTAGTCTTTATTAAAAACTCAAACAATAAACTTCAACAGGTTATGGGACCAGTGTTTAAAATAGAAAACTAAATTTTTTTTTAACAATTTTTTGAGATAAAAAGAAGAATGAGTTTATCATTATATCAAATTGAGAAGCTGGACGGCAACAATTTCGATTCCTGGGTTATCCAAATGCGAAGTGTGTTGATACACAGTGGATATTGGAAGTTAGTTAGCGGTGAGCTAAAAATAGAGGATGGAAAAGATGCCGCCGCAGTTGAAAAGAATAAATCTGATTATGAAAAGGCTTTGGCCAGCATATGTTTAAGCGTAAAATCGTCGCTGTTGAACTATATTAAGAACTGTAAGTTTTCATTTGAAGCGTGGAAAAAGTTGCAGGAGGTGCATAGACCACAAGGGCCTATACAAAAGGTAACATTCTATAAGAAATTGTTAAATTTGTCTATGGCAGCAGACGGAGACATGGTGCAACACATTAACATATTTTCAGAAATAGCTGACAAGCTACAAGAAGTTGGTATAACTGTACAAGAAGAGCTTTTGTGCATAAATTTTATTGTCCAGTTTACCACAACAATGCGAAAATTTCGTTATTGCAATGGAGACCAGGGACAGCTTGCCTAATTTAATTACCATGAAACAAAAACTTCTAGAAGAAGGAGAAAGAAGGAAAAATTACAAAGATGTCGTTACAAAACAACATGCGTTTGGTGTTCGTGCAAAAGGTGAACGAAAATACGAGAATGAACAACGAAATAGCAACAAGCCAAAATTAAAAGGAAAATGTTTTGCTTGTGGTAAAGCCGGTCACTATGCGAATAAGTGTGATATGAAAAAGCAACAACATCAACAACTATCGTTTTCTATATTAACAGTAGCTGATACGTTAAACCAACAGTACACGGCATGTGAAAAGCCACATACGCATGTGGTTCTGACGTAATTTTGACGTCATAAGGATGCTACATTTGCTACATGCCGTGTACTAGCAACATATGTACATGTAGATATTAACATGCTTACAGATGAGCTGCCCCAGAAAATTTCTTCGATTCGGCCACATGTGCCAATATATATTTTGGAACAAAAATACTTTAAAAATTTTATGGCATGTAGCCACTACTAGTAATTTAAAAAAATGCAACGAACATGCTGAAAATTCTTGTGACGTCATCGCCACATACACATGTGGCTTTTTACATGCCGTGTACTGTAGGCTTTAGAAAAATGTAAATGATATGTGGACAGTGGTGCAACTGCACACATGTGTAATGATCGCAACATGTATATAAGCTTTCAGCAACATGAAGATAAAATCTCGTTGGCTGGCAACAAATATATAATGACGACGGGAATAGGGGATGTAAAAATTAGATCGTGCAACAAAGACATTATTTTAAGAAACGTTTTGTTTTCATCGGAACTACAAGCTAGCTTTATTTCAATAAGCAAAGCTGTTGAACGTAATTGTGTTGCAAAATTTACGAAAAATGCTGCTTATGTATGTATGTATATGATAGCAATAATACTGTTATAATGAAAGCCGTTAAATACAATAATTTATATGTGGCTGTGTGTGGTGCCAGTGAACAGTTGTTTGCGGCAGATTTTAAATGGCATAATCGATATGGTCACTTGAACAGCAAAAGTGTAGAAATGTTATCCAGTAAGGAGATGGTTGTTGGAATAAACTTAAAAGGAAGGAGTACGGAAAAATGTAAAACGTGCATGTTAAGCAAAGTGCATGTTTGTCCCTTTCCTCAAGAATCTACAACAAAATCAAATGATCTACTAGAACTTGATCACACAGATGTCTGTGGACCAGTAAGTGTACCCTCTCTTGGCGGCTCGAGGTATTTTTGATGTGTAAACATCTATACGCTAGGGGGTAAAAATCTTTTGACATTGATTCTTTGCTGAGATTTCTTTGCATTGTCAAATCGGTGTGAGCTATGTATGAGTGTATTAGTGTTTGAAAGAAGCAATACCAAGCAGAGAAACAAGTCGACCGGCTCGAAGCCGACGGTGCGCCGCCGCCGGTTATTTTCCTGTATATTTCCGTACACCAAAGGTGAAAATGAACCGTAAGAGCTACGGACTTGAAATTTGGACACAATGTGTAGACATTTGGCCACTAGAACAACAAATACATGAGAGTTAAAAACTAAAGGGTGTTCCAAAACGAGCAACGAAAAATGTTAAAATCCCATTGTATGTACAGTCAAATCCCGATAATTCGTAATAGCAATGGACCGGCCATTTCTTACGAATTATAGGGGTTTTCGATTTAGCGGGGTTTTGATTTAACGGGGTTAAAATAAAATAGATACGATTTAACGGGGTTTTTTAATTTATTTACTAAAACTATTAAAAAAACATAAGAAACAATTGTTAAAAATAAAATACAAAATAAAAATTTGTACCGACAGAGTTTTATGCGTGCGCTATGACATTTTTCTTTATTATTCATTAGCAAACTGATCTTAAGAAAATAAATACACACAGGCAAAAGCAAAAATCCACGCAAAAAAAATTGTGGAAAACAAAACATCATTCTTTCCATGTTTTTTATTACGAATTATAGGTGGTAGTTAGCAAAAAATCACGATTTATAAGAGGTAAAGAAGATTTAATTTGAAAAAAAATGCGAATTAGAGAGGGGACCAAAATGTATGGAAATTTTAGGAAATACCGAGATTTTTCAAGGTATCGATAGTTTATTACGAATTATCGGTAATTACGATTTATCGGGGTACGAATTATCGGGATTTGACTGTACATACATACACTTGAAATTTTAAAAGTTAGTGTATTTTTATACAGACTACAACAATTAACACTAAATTTAAAAAATTTAAATCAATGGGTGTTCCATCAGTTAATGCAATTTTGACTTTGTTGTAATTTTGACAACTTGCTGTATCTTCGAAACCGTAAGAGCAAAACTCTTGAAATTTTCAAAAACGGCAAAACTAAAAAACCAAAAAAATATAAAATCGCCAAATATAAAAAAATCGCCAAAAACAAAAAAATCGCCAAAACGAACAAAAGCACCAAATTAAAATAAATCTCTAGGACTAAAATAAAGCGCGAAAACCCGGAAAAATCGCCAAAATGAAAAAATCCTTAAACAAACAAATCGCCAATATGAAAAAATCGCCAAAATGAAAAAAATCGCCTAAATAAAAAAACCCCAAAAACAGAAAAAAATCACCAAAATGAAAAAAAACCCCTAAAAAACATAAAAAATCGCCAAAATGAAAAAATCGCCTAAATGAAAAAAATTGCGGAAATTAAAAAAACCCAAAAAGAGAAAAAAACGCCAAAACGAGATAAAGGCGATAAAACTGAAAAAAATCGTTTAAACTGAAAAAAACTTTAAAAAGGAAGAAAGCTAAATCAAAAAAAAATGATCAAAACCGAATTTTCGCGAGTCAAAGTCGCACTTTACTCAATTTATTTTAATTGCAATGCGTACACAACAACTAAACGAGGAACAACAGGAATTAAAAATTAAAAAGTAAAAGTAAAGGCTTTACCATAGATGAGCACTGCAGTACCACTAAAGTTTCAGTAAAAACAATAACAAATATTTAACAAGTAAATTTTTACTGATTACTAAAATTTTTTTCTACAATTTTTATAAATTGCCTAAATGATTTGTTATATGATGAGGTGCATTGAATTTTCAGTAATCAGTAATGCCCGTATTCGTAATGAAATTCTACCAAGTGGCTAAATGCTTTTCATACAAGTTTCAAAATTTGAATGAAAAAACTTTGCCACTTGCTACAATTTTATTATGATTACGGCCCTACGATTTTACTGGTAATGCAAATTAAATTTCATTAGCAGTAAAAATTTACTGAATTTTTTTAGTAATCAGTAAATTTACTGCTTACTGCAATTTTGAATGCAGTACATATACATATACTCCAGTGTGTCCATTTACTAACCAAATAAGTTTAATAAAACAAACAAAAACCAACAAATTCATATGTATTTACAATATTGAAAGTTTTGAAAGTACTAGCATAAGTACTTCCAACTTAAAAAAAATTTTTCATTACTAGATGTTTACATATCTCCTCTGTGTTCGGACTCACATTGCTTTTTTTAATCTTTGTTGACGATAAAAGCCGACAAACTTTTGTTTATTTTCTAAAACGAAAATCGGAGGTGCTCGAAAAGTTCAAACATTTTAAAGCGCAAGTTGAACGAAAAACTGGCAGAAAAATTTTAACAATCCGCAGTGATAATGGTGGTGAGTACACAGGCAAAGATTTTAATGATTTTTTAGGGCAGTGTGGCATATTACGACAGTTAACTGTACCACACATGCCTCAGCAAAACGGGGTTTCAGAGCGCATGAATCGTACTCTCGTCGAGATGGCACGTTCGATGATGATTCATGCTTGTGTGCCGATTAATTTATGGGCGGAGGCCATATGTACGGCGGTATACTTAAGAAACCGTTGTCCCACACGCTACTTAGGCAACAAAACTCCATATTAAATCTGGCATGGCAAACGGCCCAATGAAAAACATTTAAAAACATTCGGTTGCTTAGCAGTGGCGCTTAAGAAACCTCATAGATCAAAATTTGAAGCCCGTGGTGATGAGTTTCTTATGGTTGGTTACTCATTGGTATCCAAAGCATATCGACTGTATGATTACACAACGCAAAAGATTGTTGAACACCGTGACGTTGAATTTGACGAAACAAAAATTGTTCCGTCATTTTGAGCTGAATAATAATAAATCGAATCCCAATGATTTTGTTATATATGATTTTCGCAGAAATGAGGAAGAACTTTGTAAAGATAGTGAATCTCAGCAGAACTTTTATGAAGATTTAATTGTATAAGGATGTATAAAATAAAATGAGTTCACCTGGATATAAATTATTTGCTGGGTTTTGTATCAGTTTCAAAGCCTACTAAGCTTATTTTTTCTTTTGTGATTTTCAAAAGTATTATTATTTTATGAATTCTCATATAGTTTTTGAAAGTCTATGCATAAAGTAAGAGGTTTGTGACTGTTTAAAATTTGTGGTTAAAGTCTACTGATGATTTGGTTCATGCGCCAATGAAATACGTATATAGACATGCTAAACTACCAGCAAATAAATTTCAATTATTTTATGTACACTTCTCACAATATGTCAAATAATAAATTTTCTTTGAAGTTCAATTAATGTTTTATTTTTCATTTAGCCTTGTAAATACTTTTATTGTTATCCAATGGATTTCTAATTGTATAAGGATGTAGAAAATAAAATGAGTTCACCTGGATATAAATTATTTGCTGGGTTTTGTATCAGTTTCAAAGCCTACTAAGCTTATTTTTTCTTTTGTGATTTTCAAAAGTATTATTATTTTATGAATTCTCATATAGGTTTTGAAAGTCTATGCATAAAGTAAGAGGTTTGTGACTGTTTAAAATTTGTGGTTAAAGTCTACTGATGATTTGGTTCATGCGCCAATTAAATACGTATATAGACATGCTAAACTACCAGCAAATAAATTTCAATTATTTTATGTACACTTCTGACAATATGTCAAATAATAAATTTTCTTTGAAGTTCAGTTAATGTTTTATTTTTCATTTAGCCTTGTAAATACTTTTATTGTTATCCAATGGATTTCTAATTGTATAAGGATGTAGAAAAATAAAATGAGTAAAATATTTTTCTGCGTGAGCGTGCATGTCGTGAGTCAGAAAACACTCACGTGCACATCTCTAGTCAAAACTACAAGCTTTATCAAAATGCGCGCATTTGCTATAAGCTGCGAACAAATTATTTTAAGAGAAATAATTTTTTGGAGTATTGAGACGTTTATAATCGATGGACAAGTAAGTTAACTTATAAGGAAGCAAATAAAGTTGGAAATTTAATGCTTTACTCTTCGATTTATCACCAAAAAGCCAAAGCAATCCAATGATATAGCTTGCAGCAAAAGTGGGCAGCTGTCTAAAAATTCCTGTGAGAAAGACATCAACAATGATGACTTTTGCAGTTTGGTTTTAAATATCAGTTTTATTAATTTATTTTTTAAAGTGATGCAAATGACAAAAAGCAATATGCAATATTTCTGCCTGCTCGAAGCAGCTAATTAGCCACTGTGGTCATCTGAAGGCACATAAAAAGTGCGTCGCCCATATCCAAAGTTATCAGTCGCAAAAGAAACAATTTACTATAGAAAAATTTTACAGAGCCGAGCAGTCGAAAAGTCAGCAGAAAGTTAAAAACGCCGAATTTGCACTCGTTATGTTTTGCATTACGCATAACCTCCCATTGTTAATGGATTACCTACCACCTTTATTGGTGGAATGGTGCCCGGATTCATCTGTAGCAAAACTCCTCAAATGTGGCAGAACAAAATCGATGCAGGTAATTGATTACATAGCTAAGAAAGCAAGTCAAAAAGTAACATCAACATTAAGAAATAAGAAATTCTCTTTGATTGTTGACGAAACGACGGATGTGTCGATGGTAAAAAGCCTGGTATTAGTTGCTAGATATGTCGATAGTGCTCGTGTTGTGCAAGATCGTTTTATTGCCTTGTTGGAGCTCACCAAAGCGGATGCAAGTTCAATTTTTAATGTAATAAATTTATTATTTGACATATTGTCAGAAGTGTAAAAAAATAAAATGAGTTCACCTGGATATAAATTATTTGCTGGGTTTTGTATCAGTTTCAAAGCCTACTAAGCTTATTTTTTCTTTTGTGATTTTCAAAAGTATTATTATTTTATGAATTCTCATATAGTTTTTGAAAGTCTATGCATAAAGTAAGAGGTTTGTGACTGTTTAAAATTTGTGGTTGAAGTCTACTGATGATTTGGTTCAAGTGCCAATGAAATACGTATATAGACATGCTAAACTACCAGCAAATAAATTTCAATTGTAATAAAGGAATTTTTTGCTACGCATGAGATTCCGTTAAAAAACTTAATTGATTTGGCCACCGATGGAGCTAATTTTATGGCCGGAGATTTAGGCGGGCTTAAAGACTTACTAAGTGCAGAAATCGATTTCTTTTACATAAAATACACATGTCATTCACTTCTTCTTTGCTCAAGCTACGCTTGTAAAAATTTACCTAAAAACATTGAGACACTGTGCCGCAACATTTATAGTTTCTTTTCCCACAGTCCGAAAAGAATACATGAACTGAAAGAATTCCAGGACTATTGCTCAGTAAAACCGCATAAGATCTTGGGAATATGTCACAAACCCGATTGCTTTCATTAGAAGGCGTTGTTTTGAGAATTGTTGAACAATGGGATTGTTTGAAACTTTATTTTATTTCCTGTTTATCGTACGAGCTGCAGACCTAGGAGAAGGAATGAGCTGCAAAGTTAAACGCTATTTTTTATTTCTATCATATATATTGCCCATAATTAACAGTCTCAATAAAGAGTTTTTATCCGAAAGCTCTCGCTTACCAAACTTATATTCAAGTATAAAGTCAAACTATATCTTAATTTTGAGCAACTTTATTAAAAAGGATGCGATCAATAACAATATCGGTATTGATTATAAAGACGAACGTAATCAAATTGAAATACCAAGTATTTTTATTGGGACGAAAGCTGAAAGTTTTATGAAAAGTAACGTAAATGCATCAGAAATTCTTGAAGTTAAAACCGATATGTTAAGATTTTATGTTGAGTTTTTGAACCAAATAAATTCAAGGTTTGATTTCAAACGTGAGGAAATAAAACTATTGCAAATAATTACGCCAGCCAAGGCCCTTTCCAAAGAAGATTTACCAATTTTGCCTCTTATGTTAAAATATCCCAATCTTGTAGAATGTGACCCCGACCTAATAACCACGTAGTGGAATTTACTACGGGTAAGTGAGGTTAATCTTTCCAGTGATCTGGATATTAACATATTTTGGGAAAAAGTATTCTCAATCAAAAATGGAATCAATGAAAATAGTTTTAGCGATCTCGCTAATTTTGCTTTTAATCTAGCTACCGCATAGCTCTGCAGCTGCTGAACGTAAATTTTCTACGCTTTCTTTAATAAAAACTAAATTAAGAATTAAACTTAAAATAGACAATATTAATAGCATAATGCAATGCAAGGAACTTGTAAACAAGAATGACCCCCACTATGTTCGGTCCGCATATAGAGATCTTAGTCAGAATTATTTAAAAGAGCTGAACTAAATAGTGCATAGTATGTATGTACTTAAATTGATATCAGTGTAAGACTTTATCTTTAAAATACATATGTATATTTAATTTTTTTGTTATTTTGTTTTTTTTATGCATTAAAAATGTGCAACGTTTATTCAAATATTATATACATATTCCAAATATATAAAAGAACTGAACTAAATAGTACATAGTATGTATGTACTGAAATTAATATCAGTGTAAGACTTTATATTTAAAATACATATGTATATTTAATTTTTTTGTTATTTAGTTTTCTTTATGCATTAAAAATGTGCAACGTTTATTCAAATATTATATACATATTCCAAATATATAAAAGAACTGAACTAAATAGTACATAGTATGTATGTACTGAAACTGATATCAGTGTAAGACTTTATATTTAAAATACATATGTATATTTAATTTTTTTGTTATTTTGTTTTTTTTATGCATTAAAAATGTGCAAGGTTTATTCAAATATTATATACATATTCCAAATATATAAAAGAACTGAACTAAATAGTGCATAGTATGTATGTACTGAAATTGATATCAGTGTAAGACTTTATCTTTAAAATACATATGTATATTTAATTTTTTTGTTATTTTGTTTTCTTTATGCTTTAAAAATGTGCAACGTTCATACAAAAATTCTAAACATATTTCAAACGTTAAATGTAAATACATTAATTTAAAAAAACTTTTCTTGTGATATGAAATTTTTTTTGGTAGGTTGCATAAGGTTGTGGTCGGATTTGGGGAAAAATTTGGTAGGAAAAATAGTTTTGCAGTGGCAACGCTGGAACCACCAGCAAATAAATTTCAAATTAAAATAAACTTCTGGACAACATGTCTAATAATAAATTTCTTAAATAATATAATATAATATAATATAATATAATATAATATAATATAATATAATATAATATAATATAATATAATAATATATATATATATATATATATATATACATATGTATATATATATATATATACATATATATATATATATATATATATATATATATATATATATATATATATATATATATGTATATATATATATATATATATATATATAATAAAATTGACTTGTTTTTATGGTTAAGCAATTGTCTATATGCATAATAATAATATAATATTTTTATTAAAATAAACTTATGTCTGATTACCTGATAATAAGAAATATAACGAGAGCCTATATTCAAAACACGTCAATTCAAAAAATCTAACTTTTCAGTAGAGCGAAAAAACTAGTTAATTCGCTCAATATTGTAAAAATAAATGATATGCCTTCCATAATATGGTTTAAATATACTTATTAATTTATAGGTCTGCAAAAAATATTTTATTTTGCAATGGTTTGCGTATTTTTGTGAGATAGCATATTTTAGTCGATCAAAAAACAAATATTTTCTTAGAGTTAGCATATTTTGTCGGAAAATATATAATTTTTTTTTTGAATATATTTATTTTTAATCAATTTGTGAAATCTTTTACTCAATAGTAGATATAAGAATTGAAAAGCTACAAAAATAAATCGCGAAAAATCGGAAAAATCGCCAAAATGAAAAAAATCCTTAAACAAACAAATCGCAAATATGAAAAAATCGCCTAAATAAAAAAACCCCAAAAACAGAAAAAATCGTCAAAATGAAAAAAACCCCAAAAAAACAGAAAAAAAATCGCTAAAATGAAAAAATCGCCAAAATTAAAAAAATTGCGAAAGTTAAATAAACCCAAAAAGAGAAAAAACACCAAAACGAGAAAAAACGATAAAACTAAAAAAAAATCGTTTAAACTGAAAAAAACTTAAAAAAGGAAGAAAGCTAAATCAAAAACCGAATGTGCGCGAGTCAAAGTCGCACTTTACTGAATTTATTTTAATTGCAATGCGTACACAACAACAAGAACAGCAACAACTAAACGATGAAAAACAGGAATTAAAAATTAAAAAGTAAAAGTGAAGACATTAACCATAGATGAGCACTGCAGTACCACTAACGTTTCAGTAAAAACAATAAAAAATGTTTAACAAGTAAATTTTACTGATTACAAAAATGTTTCTACAATTTTTATAAATTGCCTAAATGATTTGTTATATGATGAGGTGCATTGAATTTTCAGTAATCAGTAATGCCCGTATTCATAATGAAATTCCACTAAGTGGCTAAATGTTTTTCATACAAAAGTTTCAAAATTTGAATGAAAAAACTTTGCCACTTGCTACAATTTTATTATGATTACGGCCCTACGATTTTACTGGTAATGCAAGTTAAACTTCATTAGATGTAAAAATTTACTGAATTTTTTAGTAATCAGTAAATTTACTGCTTACTGCAATTTTGAATGCAGTACATATACATATATCGCAGTGCTCATGTACTAACCAAATAAGTTTAATAAAACCAACAAAAACCAACAAATTCATATGTATTTACAATATTGAAAGTTTTGATACTTTTAATTAATTAATTTAAAAAAAGATACTAAAAGCATAAGTGCTTCGAACTTAAAAAAAATTTTCATTACCAGGGGGTCGATTCTGGTTCTGTGATAATGAGAAATGAAAACTATTTCCATCTTTTCATAGTGTTTCTGATTCTAGTTCAATGAAAAAATTAAAACAAAATTGAAATGATTTCATATGAAAAAAACAATTGGAATGAAACAAAACGTTTTCACAGTTACACATCATTACTAATTCTCTTAATTTGAAAATTTATTTGCTGGTGGTTCAGCGTTGTCTATATATTTCATTGTTGCTGTAACAAATCATCAGTAGACTTCAACCACACATTTTGAATAGTCACAAACCTCTTAACTTATGCACAGACTTTCAAGAACTATTTGAGAATTCACAAATAATAATATTTTTGAAAATCACAAAAGAAAAATAAGCGTAGTAGGCTTTGAAACTAATACAAAAAACCCAGCAAATAATTTATATTCGATTTCAATCTATTTTATTTTTCTACACCTTTATACAATTAGAAATCCATTGGATAACAATAAAAGTAATTATAAGGCAAAATGAAAAATAAAATCTAAATTTAACATTTAAGGAATTTATTATTCGACATATTGTCAGAAGTTTATTTTAATTTGAAAATTTATTTGCTGGTGGTTCAGCGTTGTCTATATATTTCATTGTTGCTGTAACAAATCATCAGTAGACTTCAACCACACATTTTGAATAGTCACAAACCTCTTAACTTATGCACAGACTTTCAAGAACTATTTGAGAATTCACAAATTTTTTTTTTTTTTTTTTTTTTTTAATGCATGTATTAATTTATTGTATCTTCATATATGAACTAACAATAAGTATTCAAATCTTAAATCTATAAAAAAAATTATTAGGCCCGACCAGTGTCGGACATAAACTTAGTGATAGTTATAAATAATACATTAGTAGTGATAATCAAAAAAAAAAGGGGGGAAAGTATTTTCAAGTAGTCCCATCTGGAGTGTTAGGTATAAGAGCCCGTGTGTCCCTCTTTTTTAAGCGGACGTGTCCAGTAAAGTTCAAAATATTACGAGCAAGCGGATTAGGATGTGATTCGAGTTTTGTTAAATATTTGCCTGCGTAGTTTTCAATTTCTTCAGTCACTAGTGGCATATTTAAATCTCGATGTATAATAGAATTTTGGATGTACCATGGAGCCGATGTTATTAACCGTAAAATTTTGTTTTGTCTTCGTTGGATTCTCTCGACATTGGAAGCTGAAGCAGTGCCCCATAACTGAATTCCGTAGCGCCATATTGGCTTCAAAAGCGACTTGTATAATAAAAGTTTGCAGTCTAGGCTGAGTGTTGAGTTTCTGCCAATCAACCAATATATTTGAGTTAACTTAAGTTTCATCTGAGTTAACTTAGAGTCAATATGATGTTTCCATGTAAGTCTTCGATCGAGGTGTATACCAAGGTATTTCACTTGGGAATGTTGAGGAATATTTTGATTGTTGATTCGAATGGGGGAGCAAGTATCTCTTCTTAGGGTGAACGTTATATGGACACACTTTTGTTCATTGACTTTAATTCTCCATAAGTTCAGCCATATTTCCAGCTGGGTGATATGTTCCTGGAGATTGCGGGATGCCTCATAAGGGTTTTCGTGCACACTCATACAGGCTGTATCATCGGCAAAAGTAGAAATATGGATATTATTGCTCACAGGCATATCACAAGTATATATTAAATACAAGACAGGACCCAGAATACTACCTTGGGGCACACCAGAAGATATAGTTTCGGGCACACTCGTGAACTCTCCTTCCACAACAGTGAACTTCCTATCAATAATATAACTTTCCAAAAGCTTTTGAATGTTTATTGGCAGATATGTCTTCAATTTTAAAACTAGGCCTTCGTGCCATACTTTATCAAACGCCTGAGAAACATCAATAAAGAGAGCAGAACAATACTTCTTTTCTTCAAATGTTCTTCTTACAACTTGGACCAATCTATGCGTTTGTTCAATCGTGCTGTGCTGACTTCTAAAGCCAAATTGATGGTCTGGAATGCACCCATTATCAGTTAAAATTTTGGACAATTTAGTCATGAGCAGCTTTTCGAAAAGCTTTGAGATTGTAGATAGTAAGCTTATAGGCCTATATGACTCAGTCTTGGTAAGATCTTTGCCCGCCTTTGGAATCATTTTGATCTTGGCCAGTTTCCAGTTATGTGGAAAATACTGCATTCTTAAAATAGCATTAAAAGTAAATAGCAGGATTCTTATTGCAATATGAGGCAAGTTCATGAGCATTTTGTTACTAATTCCATCAATACCTGGAGCTTTCTTCGGGTTGAGTTCAGCAATTACTTTTTGTACTTCACGCATCTTAAACCTTAAGGGACGAGGGGGTAGAGAAACTACACACGGTAAATCAGCAGCACCCGTACATGAATTGGGAGTGAATACAGATTTTAAATGCTCAGAAAATAAGTTACCTTTCTCACTATCACTTCTTGCCCAGCCTCCGGTCGCAGTACGCAATGGTGATTTAATATCAACGGGTCGTTTAAGATTTCTAGTAGCGCGCCATAAAGAGTAATTAGATGCGGACGTTACATCAAGACCTTCTAAATACTTTTCCAGTAGTGCAGTTTTTTCCGACGATAGCAGCTCTTTGAGTCGTTTAGTACATTCTTTAAGTCTGATTTTATTTAGGGGTGATCTGTGTTGTTGCCATTGTCTTCTAGCTGTCCTTTTTTCACATACAAGACGTTCAATTTTCGTAGAATAAATTCGGTTAAGGCCGGTCTGCGGATAGGAGGTAGTGGCGTGTTCAGCAGCCTGTTTAATATTTTCGTTAAGATTGGCAATGTTAAATTCAATATCATCACATGATCTAAGCTGAAAGTTTTCTACGCAGTGACTACTAAGATATTTTTTGAATATCAGCCAGTTGATTCCATTAATCATCTTCACATATGAGTTAGTTAAATCACTCCTTAGTGGGTTGAAAATTGTAACTATTGTTGGAGAGTGATCGGAGGACAGATCTAGAGAGGCCTCTACATGAATTAAGTCCCTATGAATATTTTTAGTGACGGCAAAATCTATAACATCTGGAATTTTTCTTACGTCAGTAGGCCAGTAAGTAGGCTCCCCACTCGAAATGACATCTAAGCCCATTTTTGAAATTGTATTGAACAAGGCTCGACCTCTAGGTGTAACAAGACGCGATCCCCAGTACGTATGTTTTGCATTGTAGTCACCAGCTGCCACGAAACAAGATCCAAGCGACTTGTAGAACTTCTCGTACTGATCTTCGGTAACTGAAAATCTGGACAACACAATTTCACAAATAATAATATTTTTGAAAATCACAAAAGAAAAATAAGCGTAGTAGGTAGGCTTTGAAACTAATACAAAAAACCCAGCAAATAATTTATATTCGATTTCAATCTATTTTATTTTTCTACACCTTTATACAATTAGAAATCCATTGGATAACAATAAAAGTAATTATAAGGCAAAATGAAAAATAAAATCTAAATTTAACATTTAAGGAATTTATTATTCGACATATTGTCAGAAGTTTATTTTAATTTGAAAATTTATTTGCTGGTGGTTCAGCGCTGTCTATATATTTCATTGTTGCTGTAACAAATCATCAGTAGACTTCAACCACACATTTTGAATAGTCACAAACCTCTTAACTTATGCACAGACTTTCAAGAACTATTTGAGAATTCACAAATAATAATATTTTTGAAAATCACAAAAGAAAAATAAGCGTAGTAGGTAGGCTTTGAAACTAATACAAAAAACCCAGCAAATAATTTATATTCGATTTCAATCTATTTTATTTTTCTACACCTTTATACAATTAGAAATCCATTGGATAACAATAAAAGTAATTATAAGGCAAAATGAAAAATAAAATCTAAATTTAACATTTAAGGAATTTATTATTCGACATATTGTCAGAAGTTTATTTTAATTTGAAAATTTATTTGCTGGTGGTTCAGCGTTGTCTATATATTTCATTGTTGCTGTAACAAATCATCAGTAGACTTCAACCACACATTTTGAATAGTCACAAACCTCTTAACTTATGCACAGACTTTCAAGAACTATTTGAGAATTCACAAATAATAATATTTTTGAAAATCACAAAAGAAAAATAAGCGTAGTAGGTAGGCTTTGAAACTAATACAAAAAACCCAGCAAATAATTTATATTCGATTTCAATCTATTTTATTTTTCTACACCTTTATACAATTAGAAATCCATTGGATAACAATAAAAGTAATTATAAGGCAAAATGAAAAATAAAATCTAAATTTAACATTTAAGGAATTTATTATTCGACATATTGTCAGAAGTTTATTTTAATTTGAAAATTTATTTGCTGGTGGTTCAGCGTTGTCTATATATTTCATTGTTGCTGTAACAAATCATCAGTAGACTTCAACCACACATTTTGAATAGTCACAAACCTCTTAACTTATGCACAGACTTTCAAGAACTATTTGAGAATTCACAAATAATAATATTTTTGAAAATCACAAAAGAAAAATAAGCGTAGTAGGTAGGCTTTGAAACTAATACAAAAAACCCAGCAAATAATTTATATTCGATTTCAATCTATTTTATTTTTCTACACCTTTATACAATTAGAAATCCATTGGATAACAATAAAAGTAATTATAAGGCAAAATGAAAAATAAAATCTAAATTTAACATTTAAGGAATTTATTATTCGACATATTGTCAGAAGTTTATTTTAATTTGAAAATTTATTTGCTGGTGGTTCAGCGTTGTCTATATATTTCATTGTTGCTGTAACAAATCATCAGTAGACTTCAACCACACATTTTGAATAGTCACAAACCTCTTAACTTATGCACAGACTTTCAAGAACTATTTGAGAATTCACAAATAATAATATTTTTGAAAATCACAAAAGAAAAATAAGCGTAGTAGGTAGGCTTTGAAACTAATACAAAAAACCCAGCAAATAATTTATATTCGATTTCAATCTATTTTATTTTTCTACACCTTTATACAATTAGAAATCCATTGGATAACAATAAAAGTAATTATAAGGCAAAATGAAAAATAAAATCTAAATTTAACATTTAAGGAATTTATTATTCGACATATTGTCAGAAGTTTATTTTAATTTGAAAATTTATTTGCTGGTGGTTCAGCGTTGTCTATATATTTCATTGTTGCTGTAACAAATCATCAGTAGACTTCAACCACACATTTTGAATAGTCACAAACCTCTTAACTTATGCACAGACTTTCAAGAACTATTTGAGAATTCACAAATAATAATATTTTTGAAAATCACAAAAGAAAAATAAGCGTAGTAGGTAGGCTTTGAAACTAATACAAAAAACCCAGCAAATAATTTATATTCGATTTCAATCTATTTTATTTTTCTACACCTTTATACAATTAGAAATCCATTGGATAACAATAAAAGTAATTATAAGGCAAAATGAAAAATAAAATCTAAATTTAACATTTAAGGAATTTATTATTCGACATATTGTCAGAAGTTTATTTTAATTTGAAAATTTATTTGCTGGTGGTTCAGCGTTGTCTATATATTTCATTGTTGCTGTAACAAATCATCAGTAGACTTCAACCACACATTTTGAATAGTCACAAACCTCTTAACTTATGCACAGACTTTCAAGAACTATTTGAGAATTCACAAATAATAATATTTTTGAAAATCACAAAAGAAAAATAAGCGTAGTAGGTAGGCTTTGAAACTAATACAAAAAACCCAGCAAATAATTTATATTCGATTTCAATCTATTTTATTTTTCTACACCTTTATACAATTAGAAATCCATTGGATAACAATAAAAGTAATTATAAGGCAAAATGAAAAATAAAATCTAAATTTAACATTTAAGGAATTTATTATTCGACATATTGTCAGAAGTTTATTTTAATTTGAAAATTTATTTGCTGGTGGTTCAGCGTTGTCTATATATTTCATTGTTGCTGTAACAAATCATCAGTAGACTTCAACCACACATTTTGAATAGTCACAAACCTCTTAACTTATGCACAGACTTTCAAGAACTATTTGAGAATTCACAAATAATAATATTTTTGAAAATCACAAAAGAAAAATAAGCGTAGTAGGTAGGCTTTGAAACTAATACAAAAAACCCAGCAAATAATTTATATTCGATTTCAATCTATTTTATTTTTCTACACCTTTATACAATTAGAAATCCATTGGATAACAATAAAAGTAATTATAAGGCAAAATGAAAAATAAAATCTAAATTTAACATTTAAGGAATTTATTATTCGACATATTGTCAGAAGTTTATTTTAATTTGAAAATTTATTTGCTGGTGGTTCAGCGTTGTCTATATATTTCATTGTTGCTGTAACAAATCATCAGTAGACTTCAACCACACATTTTGAATAGTCACAAACCTCTTAACTTATGCACAGACTTTCAAGAACTATTTGAGAATTCACAAATAATAATATTTTTGAAAATCACAAAAGAAAAATAAGCGTAGTAGGTAGGCTTTGAAACTAATACAAAAAACCCAGCAAATAATTTATATTCGATTTCAATCTATTTTATTTTTCTACACCTTTATACAATTAGAAATCCATTGGATAACAATAAAAGTAATTATAAGGCAAAATGAAAAATAAAATCTAAATTTAACATTTAAGGAATTTATTATTCGACATATTGTCAGAAGTTTATTTTAATTTGAAAATTTATTTGCTGGTGGTTCAGCGTTGTCTATATATTTCATTGTTGCTGTAACAAATCATCAGTAGACTTCAACCACACATTTTGAATAGTCACAAACCTCTTAACTTATGCACAGACTTTCAAGAACTATTTGAGAATTCACAAATAATAATATTTTTGAAAATCACAAAAGAAAAATAAGCGTAGTAGGTAGGCTTTGAAACTAATACAAAAAACCCAGCAAATAATTTATATTCGATTTCAATCTATTTTATTTTTCTACACCTTTATACAATTAGAAATCCATTGGATAACAATAAAAGTAATTATAAGGCAAAATGAAAAATAAAATCTAAATTTAACATTTAAGGAATTTATTATTCGACATATTGTCAGAAGTTTATTTTAATTTGAAAATTTATTTGCTGGTGGTTCAGCGTTGTCTATATATTTCATTGTTGCTGTAACAAATCATCAGTAGACTTCAACCACACATTTTGAATAGTCACAAACCTCTTAACTTATGCACAGACTTTCAAGAACTATTTGAGAATTCACAAATAATAATATTTTTGAAAATCACAAAAGAAAAATAAGCGTAGTAGGCTTTGAAACTAATACAAAAAACCCAGCAAATAATTTATATTCGATTTCAATCTATTTTATTTTTCTACACCTTTATACAATTAGAAATCCATTGGATAACAATAAAAGTAATTATAAGGCAAAATGAAAAATAAAATCTAAATTTAACATTTAAGGAATTTATTATTCGACATATTGTCAGAAGTTTATTTTAATTTGAAAATTTATTTGCTGGTGGTTCAGCGTTGTCTATATATTTCATTGTTGCTGTAACAAATCATCAGTAGACTTCAACCACACATTTTGAATAGTCACAAACCTCTTAACTTATGCACAGACTTTCAAGAACTATTTGAGAATTCACAAATAATAATATTTTTGAAAATCACAAAAGAAAAATAAGCGTAGTAGGTAGGCTTTGAAACTAATACAAAAAACCCAGCAAATAATTTATATTCGATTTCAATCTATTTTATTTTTCTACACCTTTATACAATTAGAAATCCATTGGATAACAATAAAAGTAATTATAAGGCAAAATGAAAAATAAAATCTAAATTTAACATTTAAGGAATTTATTATTCGACATATTGTCAGAAGTTTATTTTAATTTGAAAATTTATTTGCTGGTGGTTCAGCGTTGTCTATATATTTCATTGTTGCTGTAACAAATCATCAGTAGACTTCAACCACACATTTTGAATAGTCACAAACCTCTTAACTTATGCACAGACTTTCAAGAACTATTTGAGAATTCACAAATAATAATATTTTTGAAAATCACAAAAGAAAAATAAGCGTAGTAGGTAGGCTTTGAAACTAATACAAAAAACCCAGCAAATAATTTATATTCGATTTCAATCTATTTTATTTTTCTACACCTTTATACAATTAGAAATCCATTGGATAACAATAAAAGTAATTATAAGGCAAAATGAAAAATAAAATCTAAATTTAACATTTAAGGAATTTATTATTCGACATATTGTCAGAAGTTTATTTTAATTTGAAAATTTATTTGCTGGTGGTTCAGCGTTGTCTATATATTTCATTGTTGCTGTAACAAATCATCAGTAGACTTCAACCACACATTTTGAATAGTCACAAACCTCTTAACTTATGCACAGACTTTCAAGAACTATTTGAGAATTCACAAATAATAATATTTTTGAAAATCACAAAAGAAAAATAAGCGTAGTAGGTAGGCTTTGAAACTAATACAAAAAACCCAGCAAATAATTTATATTCGATTTCAATCTATTTTATTTTTCTACACCTTTATACAATTAGAAATCCATTGGATAACAATAAAAGTAATTATCAGGCAAAATGAAAAATAAAATCTAAATTTAACATTTAAGGAATTTATTATTCGACATATTGTCAGAAGTTTATTTTAATTTGAAAATTTATTTGCTGGTGGTTCAGCGTTGTCTATATATTTCATTGTTGCTGTAACAAATCATCAGTAGACTTCAACCACACATTTTGAATAGTCACAAACCTCTTAACTTATGCACAGACTTTCAAGAACTATTTGAGAATTCACAAATAATAATATTTTTGAAAATCACAAAAGAAAAATAAGCGTAGTAGGTAGGCTTTGAAACTAATACAAAAAACCCAGCAAATAATTTATATTCGATTTCAATCTATTTTATTTTTCTACACCTTTATACAATTAGAAATCCATTGGATAACAATAAAAGTAATTATAAGGCAAAATGAAAAATAAAATCTAAATTTAACATTTAAGGAATTTATTATTCGACATATTGTCAGAAGTTTATTTTAATTTGAAAATTTATTTGCTGGTGGTTCAGCGTTGTCTATATATTTCATTGTTGCTGTAACAAATCATCAGTAGACTTCAACCACACATTTTGAATAGTCACAAACCTCTTAACTTATGCACAGACTTTCAAGAACTATTTGAGAATTCACAAATAATAATATTTTTGAAAATCACAAAAGAAAAATAAGCGTAGTAGGTAGGCTTTGAAACTAATACAAAAAACCCAGCAAATAATTTATATTCGATTTCAATCTATTTTATTTTTCTACACCTTTATACAATTAGAAATCCATTGGATAACAATAAAAGTAATTATAAGGCAAAATGAAAAATAAAATCTAAATTTAACATTTAAGGAATTTATTATTCGACATATTGTCAGAAGTTTATTTTAATTTGAAAATTTATTTGCTGGTGGTTCAGCGTTGTCTATATATTTCATTGTTGCTGTAACAAATCATCAGTAGACTTCAACCACACATTTTGAATAGTCACAAACCTCTTAACTTATGCACAGACTTTCAAGAACTATTTGAGAATTCACAAATAATAATATTTTTGAAAATCACAAAAGAAAAATAAGCGTAGTAGGCTTTGAAACTAATACAAAAAACCCAGCAAATAATTTATATTCGATTTCAATCTATTTTATTTTTCTACACCTTTATACAATTAGAAATCCATTGGATAACAATAAAAGTAATTATAAGGCAAAATGAAAAATAAAATCTAAATTTAACATTTAAGGAATTTATTATTCGACATATTGTCAGAAGTTTATTTTAATTTGAAAATTTATTTGCTGGTGGTTCAGCGTTGTCTATATATTTCATTGTTGCTGTAACAAATCATCAGTAGACTTCAACCACACATTTTGAATAGTCACAAACCTCTTAACTTATGCACAGACTTTCAAGAACTATTTGAGAATTCACAAATAATAATATTTTTGAAAATCACAAAAGAAAAATAAGCGTAGTAGGCTTTGAAACTAATACAAAAAACCCAGCAAATAATTTATATTCGATTTCAATCTATTTTATTTTTCTACACCTTTATACAATTAGAAATCCATTGGATAACAATAAAAGTAATTATAAGGCAAAATGAAAAATAAAATCTAAATTTAACATTTAAGGAATTTATTATTCGACATATTGTCAGAAGTTTATTTTAATTTGAAAATTTATTTGCTGGTGGTTCAGCGTTGTCTATATATTTCATTGTTGCTGTAACAAATCATCAGTAGACTTCAACCACACATTTTGAATAATCACAAACCTCTTAACTTATGCACAGACTTTCAAGAACTATTTGAGAATTCACAAATAATAATATTTTTGAAAATCACAAAAGAAAAATAAGCGTAGTAGGCTTTGAAACTAATACAAAAAACCCAGCAAATAATTTATATTCGATTTCAATCTATTTTATTTTTCTACACCTTTATACAATTAGAAATCCATTGGATAACAATAAAAGTAATTATAAGGCAAAATGAAAAATAAGATCTAAATTTAACATTTAAGGAATTTATTATTCGACATATTGTCAGAAGTTTATTTTAATTTGAAAATTTATTTGCTGGTGGTTCAGCGTTGTCTATATATTTCATTGTTGCTGTAACAAATCATCAGTAGACTTCAACCACACATTTTGAATAGTCACAAACCTCTTAACTTACGCACAGACTTTCAAGAACTATTTGAGAATTCACAAATAATAATATTTTTGAAAATCACAAAAGAAAAATAAGCGTAGTAGGTAGGCTTTGAAACTAATACAAAAAACCCAGCAAATAATTTATATTCGATTTCAATCTATTTTATTTTTCTACACCTTTATACAATTAGAAATCCATTGGATAACAATAAAAGTAATTATAAGGCAAAATGAAAAATAAAATCTAAATTTAACATTTAAGGAATTTATTATTCGACATATTGTCAGAAGTTTATTTTAATTTGAAAATTTATTTGCTGGTGGTTCAGCGTTGTCTATATATTTCATTGTTGCTGTAACAAATCATCAGTAGACTTCAACCACACATTTTGAATAGTCACAAACCTCTTAACTTATGCACAGACTTTCAAGAACTATTTGAGAATTCACAAATAATAATATTTTTGAAAATCACAAAAGAAAAATAAGCGTAGTAGGTAGGCTTTGAAACTAATACAAAAAACCCAGCAAATAATTTATATTCGATTTCAATCTATTTTATTTTTCTACACCTTTATACAATTAGAAATCCATTGGATAACAATAAAAGTAATTATCAGGCAAAATGAAAAATAAAATCTAAATTTAACATTTAAGGAATTTATTATTCGACATATTGTCAGAAGTTTATTTTAATTTGAAAATTTATTTGCTGGTGGTTCAGCGTTGTCTATATATTTCATTGTTGCTGTAACAAATCATCAGTAGACTTCAACCACACATTTTGAATAGTCACAAACCTCTTAACTTATGCACAGACTTTCAAGAACTATTTGAGAATTCACAAATAATAATATTTTTGAAAATCACAAAAGAAAAATAAGCGTAGTAGGTAGGCTTTGAAACTAATACAAAAAACCCAGCAAATAATTTATATTCGATTTCAATCTATTTTATTTTTCTACACCTTTATACAATTAGAAATCCATTGGATAACAATAAAAGTAATTATAAGGCAAAATGAAAAATAAAATCTAAATTTAACATTTAAGGAATTTATTATTCGACATATTGTCAGAAGTTTATTTTAATTTGAAAATTTATTTGCTGGTGGTTCAGCGTTGTCTATATATTTCATTGTTGCTGTAACAAATCATCAGTAGACTTCAACCACACATTTTGAATAGTCACAAACCTCTTAACTTATGCACAGACTTTCAAGAACTATTTGAGAATTCACAAATAATAATATTTTTGAAAATCACAAAAGAAAAATAAGCGTAGTAGGTAGGCTTTGAAACTAATACAAAAAACCCAGCAAATAATTTATATTCGATTTCAATCTATTTTATTTTTCTACACCTTTATACAATTAGAAATCCATTGGATAACAATAAAAGTAATTATAAGGCAAAATGAAAAATAAAATCTAAATTTAACATTTAAGGAATTTATTATTCGACATATTGTCAGAAGTTTATTTTAATTTGAAAATTTATTTGCTGGTGGTTCAGCGTTGTCTATATATTTCATTGTTGCTGTAACAAATCATCAGTAGACTTCAACCACACATTTTGAATAGTCACAAACCTCTTAACTTATGCACAGACTTTCAAGAACTATTTGAGAATTCACAAATAATAATATTTTTGAAAATCACAAAAGAAAAATAAGCGTAGTAGGCTTTGAAACTAATACAAAAAACCCAGCAAATAATTTATATTCGATTTCAATCTATTTTATTTTTCTACACCTTTATACAATTAGAAATCCATTGGATAACAATAAAAGTAATTATAAGGCAAAATGAAAAATAAAATCTAAATTTAACATTTAAGGAATTTATTATTCGACATATTGTCAGAAGTTTATTTTAATTTGAAAATTTATTTGCTGGTGGTTCAGCGTTGTCTATATATTTCATTGTTGCTGTAACAAATCATCAGTAGACTTCAACCACACATTTTGAATAGTCACAAACCTCTTAACTTATGCACAGACTTTCAAGAACTATTTGAGAATTCACAAATAATAATATTTTTGAAAATCACAAAAGAAAAATAAGCGTAGTAGGCTTTGAAACTAATACAAAAAACCCAGCAAATAATTTATATTCGATTTCAATCTATTTTATTTTTCTACACCTTTATACAATTAGAAATCCATTGGATAACAATAAAAGTAATTATAAGGCAAAATGAAAAATAAAATCTAAATTTAACATTTAAGGAATTTATTATTCGACATATTGTCAGAAGTTTATTTTAATTTGAAAATTTATTTGCTGGTGGTTCAGCGTTGTCTATATATTTCATTGTTGCTGTAACAAATCATCAGTAGACTTCAACCACACATTTTGAATAATCACAAACCTCTTAACTTATGCACAGACTTTCAAGAACTATTTGAGAATTCACAAATAATAATATTTTTGAAAATCACAAAAGAAAAATAAGCGTAGTAGGCTTTGAAACTAATACAAAAAACCCAGCAAATAATTTATATTCGATTTCAATCTATTTTATTTTTCTACACCTTTATACAATTAGAAATCCATTGGATAACAATAAAAGTAATTATAAGGCAAAATGAAAAATAAGATCTAAATTTAACATTTAAGGAATTTATTATTCGACATATTGTCAGAAGTTTATTTTAATTTGAAAATTTATTTGCTGGTGGTTCAGCGTTGTCTATATATTTCATTGTTGCTGTAACAAATCATCAGTAGACTTCAACCACACATTTTGAATAGTCACAAACCTCTTAACTTATGCACAGACTTTCAAGAACTATTTGAGAATTCACAAATAATAATATTTTTGAAAATCACAAAAGAAAAATAAGCGTAGTAGGCTTTGAAACTAATACAAAAAACCCAGCAAATAATTTATATTCGATTTCAATCTATTTTATTTTTCTACACCTTTATACAATTAGAAATCCATTGGATAACAATAAAAGTAATTATAAGGCAAAATGAAAAATAAAATCTAAATTTAACATTTAAGGAATTTGTTATTCGACATATTGTCAGAAGTTTATTTTAATTTGAAAATTTATTTGCTGGTGGTTCAGCGTTGTCTATATATTTCATTGTTGCTGTAACAAATCATCAGTAGACTTCAACCACACATTTTGAATAGTCACAAACCTCTTAACTTATGCACAGACTTTCAAGAACTATTTGAGAATTCACAAATAATAATATTTTTGAAAATCACAAAAGAAAAATAAGCGTAGTAGGCTTTGAAACTAATACAAAAAACCCAGCAAATAATTTATATTCGATTTCAATCTATTTTATTTTTCTACACCTTTATACAATTAGAAATCCATTGGATAACAATAAAAGTAATTATAAGGCAAAATGAAAAATAAAATCTAAATTTAACATTTAAGGAATTTATTATTCGACATATTGTCAGAAGTTTATTTTAATTTGAAAATTTATTTGCTGGTGGTTCAGCGTTGTCTATATATTTCATTGTTGCTGTAACAAATCATCAGTAGACTTCAACCACACATTTTGAATAGTCACAAACCTCTTAACTTATGCACAGACTTTCAAGAACTATTTGAGAATTCACAAATAATAATATTTTTGAAAATCACAAAAGAAAAATAAGCGTAGTAGGCTTTGAAACTAATACAAAAAACCCAGCAAATAATTTATATTCGATTTCAATCTATTTTATTTTTCTACACCTTTATACAATTAGAAATCCATTGGATAACAATAAAAGTAATTATAAGGCAAAATGAAAAATAAAATCTAAATTTAACATTTAAGGAATTTATTATTCGACATATTGTCAGAAGTTTATTTTAATTTGAAAATTTATTTGCTGGTGGTTCAGCGTTGTCTATATATTTCATTGTTGCTGTAACAAATCATCAGTAGACTTCAACCACACATTTTGAATAGTCACAAACCTCTTAACTTATGCACAGACTTTCAAGAACTATTTGAGAATTCACAAATAATAATATTTTTGAAAATCACAAAAGAAAAATAAGCGTAGTAGGCTTTGAAACTAATACAAAAAACCCAGCAAATAATTTATATTCGATTTCAATCTATTTTATTTTTCTACACCTTTATACAATTAGAAATCCATTGGATAACAATAAAAGTAATTATAAGGCAAAATGAAAAATAAAATCTAAATTTAACATTTAAGGAATTTATTATTCGACATATTATTTGGTGGGTTTTTTGTATTAGTTTCAAAGCCTACTACGCTTATTTTTCTTTTGTGATTTTCAAAAATATTATTATTTGTGAATTCTCAAATAGTTCTTGAAAGTCTGTGCATAAGTTAAGAGGTTTGTGACTATTCAAAATGTGTGGTTGAAGTCTACTGATGATTTGTTACAGCAACAATGAAATATATAGACAACGCTGAACCACCAGCAAATAAATTTTCAAATTAAAATAAACTTCTGACAATATGTCGAATAATAAATTCCTTAAATGTTAAATTTAGATTTTATTTTTCATTTTGCCTTATAATTACTTTTATTGTTATCCAATGGATTTCTAATTGTATAAAGGTGTAGAAAAATAAAATAGATTGAAATCGAATATAAATTATTTGCTGGGTTTTTTGTATTAGTTTCAAAGCCTACTACGCTTATTTTTCGTTTGTGATTTTCAAAAATATTATTATTTGTGAATTCTCAAATAGTTCTTGAAAGTCTGTGCATAAGTTAAGAGGTTTGTGACTATTCAAAATGTGTGGTTGAAGTCTACTAATGATTTGTTACAGCAACAATGAAATATATAGACAACGCTGAACCACCAGCAAATAAATTTTCAAATTAAAATAAACTTCTGACAATATGTCGAATAATAAATTCCTTAAATGTTAAATTTAGATTTTATTTTTCATTTTGCCTTATAATTACTTTTATTGTTATCCAATGGATTTCTAATTGTATAAAGGTGTAGAAAAATAAAATAGATTGAAATCGAATATAAATTATTTGCTGGGTTTTTTGTATTAGTTTCAAAGCCTACTACGCTTATTTTTCTTTTGTGATTTTCAAAAATATTATTATTTGTGAATTCTCAAATAGTTCTTGAAAGTCTGTGCATAAGTTAAGAGGTTTGTGACTATTCAAAATGTGTGGTTGAAGTCTACTGATGATTTGTTACAGCAACAATGAAATATATAGACAACGCTGAACCACCAGCAAATAAATTTTCAAATTAAAATAAACTTCTGACAATATGTCGAATAATAAATTCCTTAAATGTTAAATTTAGATTTTATTTTTCATTTTGCCTTATAATTACTTTTATTGTTATCCAATGGATTTCTAATTGTATAAAGGTGTAGAAAAATAAAATAGATTGAAATCGAATATAAATTATTTGCTGGGTTTTTTGTATTAGTTTCAAAGCCTACTACGCTTATTTTTCTTTTGTGATTTTCAAAAATATTATTATTTGTGAATTCTCAAATAGTTCTTGAAAGTCTGTGCATAAGTTAAGAGGTTTGTGACTATTCAAAATGTGTGGTTGAAGTCTACTGATGATTTGTTACAGCAACAATGAAATATATAGACAACGCTGAACCACCAGCAAATAAATTTTCAAATTAAAATAAACTTCTGACAATATGTCGAATAATAAATTCCTTAAATGTTAAATTTAGATTTTATTTTTCATTTTGCCTTATAATTACTTTTATTGTTATCCAATGGATTTCTAATTGTATAAAGGTGTAGAAAAATAAAATAGATTGAAATCGAATATAAATTATTTGCTGGGTTTTTTGTATTAGTTTCAAAGCCTACTACGCTTATTTTTCTTTTGTGATTTTCAAAAATATTATTATTTGTGAATTCTCATTTAGTTCTTGAAAGTCTGTGCATAAGTTAAGAGGTTTGTGACTATTCAAAATGTGTGGTTGAAGTCTACTGATGATTTGTTACAGCAACAATGAAATATATAGACAACGCTGAACCACCAGCAAATAAATTTTCAAATTAAAATAAACTTCTGACAATATGTCGAATAATAAATTCCTTAAA
This sequence comes from Tachina grossa, assembly GCA_949987645.1. Taxonomy (NCBI): domain Eukaryota; kingdom Metazoa; phylum Arthropoda; class Insecta; order Diptera; family Tachinidae; genus Tachina; species Tachina grossa. Next base: position 103,452,533 of record OX465274.1, on the reverse strand, counting down.
TGTTAAATTTAGATTTTATTTTTCATTTTGCCTTATAATTACTTTTATTGTTATCCAATGGATTTCTAATTGTATAAAGGTGTAGAAAAATAAAATAGATTGAAATCGAATATAAATTATTTGCTGGGTTTTTTGTATTAGTTTCAAAGCCTACTACGCTTATTTTTCTTTTGTGATTTTCAAAAATATTATTATTTGTGAATTCTCAAATAGTTCTTGAAAGTCTGTGCATAAGTTAAGAGGTTTGTGACTATTCAAAATGTGTGGTTGAAGTCTACTGATGATTTGTTACAGCAACAATGAAATATATAGACAATGCTGAACCACCAGCAAATAAATTTTCAAATTAAAATAAACTTCTGACAATATGTCGAATAATAAATTCCTTAAATGTTAAATTTAGATTTTATTTTTCATTTTGCCTTATAATTACTTTTATTGTTATCCAATGGATTTCTAATTGTATAAAGGTGTAGAAAAATAAAATAGATTGAAATCGAATATAAATTATTTGCTGGGTTTTTTGTATTAGTTTCAAAGCCTACTACGCTTATTTTTCTTTTGTGATTTTCAAAAATATTATTATTTGTGAATTCTCAAATAGTTCTTGAAAGTCTGTGCATAAGTTAAGAGGTTTGTGACTATTCAAAATGTGTGGTTGAAGTCTACTGATGATTTGTTACAGCAACAATGAAATATATAGACAACGCTGAACCACCAGCAAATAAATTTTCAAATTAAAATAAACTTCTGACAATATGTCGAATAATAAATTCCTTAAATGTTAAATTTAGATTTTATTTTTCATTTTGCCTTATAATTACTTTTATTGTTATCCAATGGATTTCTAATTGTATAAAGGTGTAGAAAAATAAAATAGATTGAAATCGAATATAAATTATTTGCTGGGTTTTTTGTATTAGTTTCAAAGCCTACTACGCTTATTTTTCTTTTGTGATTTTCAAAAATATTATTATTTGTGAATTCTCAAATAGTTCTTGAAAGTCTGTGCATAAGTTAAGAGGTTTGTGACTATTCAAAATGTGTGGTTGAAGTCTACTGATGATTTGTTACAGCAACAATGAAATATATAGACAACGCTGAACCACCAGCAAATAAATTTTCAAATTAAAATAAACTTCTGACAATATGTCGAATAATAAATTCCTTAAATGTTAAATTTAGATTTTATTTTTCATTTTGCCTTATAATTACTTTTATTGTTATCCAATGGATTTCTAATTGTATAAAGGTGTAGAAAAATAAAATAGATTGAAATCGAATATAAATTATTTGCTGGGTTTTTTGTATTAGTTTCAAAGCCTACTACGCTTATTTTTCTTTTGTGATTTTCAAAAATATTATTATTTGTGAATTCTCAAATAGTTCTTGAAAGTCTGTGCATAAGTTAAGAGGTTTGTGACTATTCAAAATGTGTGGTTGAAGTCTACTGATGATTTGTTACAGCAACAATGAAATATATAGACAACGCTGAACCACCAGCAAATAAATTTTCAAATTAAAATAAACTTCTGACAATATGTCGAATAATAAATTCCTTAAATGTTAAATTTAGATTTTATTTTTCATTTTGCCTTATAATTACTTTTATTGTTATCCAATGGATTTCTAATTGTATAAAGGTGTAGAAAAATAAAATAGATTGAAATCGAATATAAATTATTTGCTGGGTTTTTTGTATTAGTTTCAAAGCCTACTACGCTTATTTTTCTTTTGTGATTTTCAAAAATATTATTATTTGTGAATTCTCAAATAGTTCTTGAAAGTCTGTGCATAAGTTAAGAGGTTTGTGACTATTCAAAATGTGTGGTTGAAGTCTACTGATGATTTGTTACAGCAACAATGAAATATATAGACAACGCTGAACCACCAGCAAATAAATTTTCAAATTAAAATAAACTTCTGACAATATGTCGAATAATAAATTCCTTAAATGTTAAATTTAGATTTTATTTTTCATTTTGCCTTATAATTACTTTTATTGTTATCCAATGGATTTCTAATTGTATAAAGGTGTAGAAAAATAAAATAGATTGAAATCGAATATAAATTATTTGCTGGGTTTTTTGTATTAGTTTCAAAGCCTACTACGCTTATTTTTCTTTTGTGATTTTCAAAAATATTATTATTTGTGAATTCTCAAATAGTTCTTGAAAGTCTGTGCATAAGTTAAGAGGTTTGTGACTATTCAAAATGTGTGGTTGAAGTCTACTGATGATTTGTTACAGCAACAATGAAATATATAGACAACGCTGAACCACCAGCAAATAAATTTTCAAATTAAAATAAACTTCTGACAATATGTCGAATAATAAATTCCTTAAATGTTAAATTTAGATTTTATTTTTCATTTTGCCTTATAATTACTTTTATTGTTATCCAATGGATTTCTAATTGTATAAAGGTGTAGAAAAATAAAATAGATTGAAATCGAATATAAATTATTTGCTGGGTTTTTTGTATTAGTTTCAAAGCCTACTACGCTTATTTTTCTTTTGTGATTTTCAAAAATATTATTATTTGTGAATTCTCAAATAGTTCTTGAAAGTCTGTGCATAAGTTAAGAGGTTTGTGACTATTCAAAATGTGTGGTTGAAGTCTACTGATGATTTGTTACAGCAACAATGAAATATATAGACAACGCTGAACCACCAGCAAATAAATTTTCAAATTAAAATAAACTTCTGACAATATGTCGAATAATAAATTCCTTAAATGTTAAATTTAGATTTTATTTTTCATTTTGCCTTATAATTACTTTTATTGTTATCCAATGGATTTCTAATTGTATAAAGGTGTAGAAAAATAAAATAGATTGAAATCGAATATAAATTATTTGCTGGGTTTTTTGTATTAGTTTCAAAGCCTACTACGCTTATTTTTCTTTTGTGATTTTCAAAAATATTATTATTTGTGAATTCTCATTTAGTTCTTGAAAGTCTGTGCATAAGTTAAGAGGTTTGTGACTATTCAAAATGTGTGGTTGAAGTCTACTGATGATTTGTTACAGCAACAATGAAATATATAGACAACGCTGAACCACCAGCAAATAAATTTTCAAATTAAAATAAACTTCTGACAATATGTCGAATAATAAATTCCTTAAATGTTAAATTTAGATTTTATTTTTCATTTTGCCTTATAATTACTTTTATTGTTATCCAATGGATTTCTAATTGTATAAAGGTGTAGAAAAATAAAATAGATTGAAATCGAATATAAATTATTTGCTGGGTTTTTTGTATTAGTTTCAAAGCCTACTACGCTTATTTTTCTTTTGTGATTTTCAAAAATATTATTATTTGTGAATTCTCAAATAGTTCTTGAAAGTCTGTGCATAAGTTAAGAGGTTTGTGACTATTCAAAATGTGTGGTTGAAGTCTACTGATGATTTGTTACAGCAACAATGAAATATATAGACAATGCTGAACCACCAGCAAATAAATTTTCAAATTAAAATAAACTTCTGACAATATGTCGAATAATAAATTCCTTAAATGTTAAATTTAGATTTTATTTTTCATTTTGCCTTATAATTACTTTTATTGTTATCCAATGGATTTCTAATTGTATAAAGGTGTAGAAAAATAAAATAGATTGAAATCGAATATAAATTATTTGCTGGGTTTTTTGTATTAGTTTCAAAGCCTACTACGCTTATTTTTCTTTTGTGATTTTCAAAAATATTATTATTTGTGAATTCTCAAATAGTTCTTGAAAGTCTGTGCATAAGTTAAGAGGTTTGTGACTATTCAAAATGTGTGGTTGAAGTCTACTGATGATTTGTTACAGCAACAATGAAATATATAGACAACGCTGAACCACCAGCAAATAAATTTTCAAATTAAAATAAACTTCTGACAATATGTCGAATAATAAATTCCTTAAATGTTAAATTTAGATTTTATTTTTCATTTTGCCTTATAATTACTTTTATTGTTATCCAATGGATTTCTAATTGTATAAAGGTGTAGAAAAATAAAATAGATTGAAATCGAATATAAATTATTTGCTGGGTTTTTTGTATTAGTTTCAAAGCCTACTACGCTTATTTTTCTTTTGTGATTTTCAAAAATATTATTATTTGTGAATTCTCAAATAGTTCTTGAAAGTCTGTGCATAAGTTAAGAGGTTTGTGACTATTCAAAATGTGTGGTTGAAGTCTACTGATGATTTGTTACAGCAACAATGAAATATATAGACAACGCTGAACCACCAGCAAATAAATTTTCAAATTAAAATAAACTTCTGACAATATGTCGAATAATAAATTCCTTAAATGTTAAATTTAGATTTTATTTTTCATTTTGCCTTATAATTACTTTTATTGTTATCCAATGGATTTCTAATTGTATAAAGGTGTAGAAAAATAAAATAGATTGAAATCGAATATAAATTATTTGCTGGGTTTTTTGTATTAGTTTCAAAGCCTACTACGCTTATTTTTCTTTTGTGATTTTCAAAAATATTATTATTTGTGAATTCTCAAATAGTTCTTGAAAGTCTGTGCATAAGTTAAGAGGTTTGTGACTATTCAAAATGTGTGGTTGAAGTCTACTGATGATTTGTTACAGCAACAATGAAATATATAGACAACGCTGAACCACCAGCAAATAAATTTTCAAATTAAAATAAACTTCTGACAATATGTCGAATAATAAATTCCTTAAATGTTAAATTTAGATTTTATTTTTCATTTTGCCTTATAATTACTTTTATTGTTATCCAATGGATTTCTAATTGTATAAAGGTGTAGAAAAATAAAATAGATTGAAATCGAATATAAATTATTTGCTGGGTTTTTTGTATTAGTTTCAAAGCCTACTACGCTTATTTTTCTTTTGTGATTTTCAAAAATATTATTATTTGTGAATTCTCAAATAGTTCTTGAAAGTCTGTGCATAAGTTAAGAGGTTTGTGACTATTCAAAATGTGTGGTTGAAGTCTACTGATGATTTGTTACAGCAACAATGAAATATATAGACAACGCTGAACCACCAGCAAATAAATTTTCAAATTAAAATAAACTTCTGACAATATGTCGAATAATAAATTCCTTAAATGTTAAATTTAGATTTTATTTTTCATTTTGCCTTATAATTACTTTTATTGTTATCCAATGGATTTCTAATTGTATAAAGGTGTAGAAAAATAAAATAGATTGAAATCGAATATAAATTATTTGCTGGGTTTTTTGTATTAGTTTCAAAGCCTACTACGCTTATTTTTCTTTTGTGATTTTCAAAAATATTATTATTTGTGAATTCTCAAATAGTTCTTGAAAGTCTGTGCATAAGTTAAGAGGTTTGTGACTATTCAAAATGTGTGGTTGAAGTCTACTGATGATTTGTTACAGCAACAATGAAATATATAGACAACGCTGAACCACCAGCAAATAAATTTTCAAATTAAAATAAACTTCTGACAATATGTCGAATAATAAATTCCTTAAATGTTAAATTTAGATTTTATTTTTCATTTTGCCTTATAATTACTTTTATTGTTATCCAATGGATTTCTAATTGTATAAAGGTGTAGAAAAATAAAATAGATTGAAATCGAATATAAATTATTTGCTGGGTTTTTTGTATTAGTTTCAAAGCCTACTACGCTTATTTTTCTTTTGTGATTTTCAAAAATATTATTATTTGTGAATTCTCAAATAGTTCTTGAAAGTCTGTGCATAAGTTAAGAGGTTTGTGACTATTCAAAATGTGTGGTTGAAGTCTACTGATGATTTGTTACAGCAACAATGAAATATATAGACAACGCTGAACCACCAGCAAATAAATTTTCAAATTAAAATAAACTTCTGACAATATGTCGAATAATAAATTCCTTAAATGTTAAATTTAGATTTTATTTTTCATTTTGCCTTATAATTACTTTTATTGTTATCCAATGGATTTCTAATTGTATAAAGGTGTAGAAAAATAAAATAGATTGAAATCGAATATAAATTATTTGCTGGGTTTTTTGTATTAGTTTCAAAGCCTACTACGCTTATTTTTCTTTTGTGATTTTCAAAAATATTATTATTTGTGAATTCTCAAATAGTTCTTGAAAGTCTGTGCATAAGTTAAGAGGTTTGTGACTATTCAAAATGTGTGGTTGAAGTCTACTGATGATTTGTTACAGCAACAATGAAATATATAGACAACGCTGAACCACCAGCAAATAAATTTTCAAATTAAAATAAACTTCTGACAATATGTCGAATAATAAATTCCTTAAATGTTAAATTTAGATTTTATTTTTCATTTTGCCTTATAATTACTTTTATTGTTATCCAATGGATTTCTAATTGTATAAAGGTGTAGAAAAATAAAATAGATTGAAATCGAATATAAATTATTTGCTGGGTTTTTTGTATTAGTTTCAAAGCCTACTACGCTTATTTTTCTTTTGTGATTTTCAAAAATATTATTATTTGTGAATTCTCAAATAGTTCTTGAAAGTCTGTGCATAAGTTAAGAGGTTTGTGACTATTCAAAATGTGTGGTTGAAGTCTACTGATGATTTGTTACAGCAACAATGAAATATATAGACAACGCTGAACCACCAGCAAATAAATTTTCAAATTAAAATAAACTTCTGACAATATGTCGAATAATAAATTCCTTAAATGTTAAATTTAGATTTTATTTTTCATTTTGCCTTATAATTACTTTTATTGTTATCCAATGGATTTCTAATTGTATAAAGGTGTAGAAAAATAAAATAGATTGAAATCGAATATAAATTATTTGCTGGGTTTTTTGTATTAGTTTCAAAGCCTACTACGCTTATTTTTCTTTTGTGATTTTCAAAAATATTATTATTTGTGAATTCTCAAATAGTTCTTGAAAGTCTGTGCATAAGTTAAGAGGTTTGTGACTATTCAAAATGTGTGGTTGAAGTCTACTGATGATTTGTTACAGCAACAATGAAATATATAGACAACGCTGAACCACCAGCAAATAAATTTTCAAATTAAAATAAACTTCTGACAATATGTCGAATAATAAATTCCTTAAATTACTGATTCTCGTTTTATGAAAAAGTGTAAACAAATGTCAAAACCTTTTTATATGAAAAGTTTTTTTACACACACAATTCATTAGTGAAAAAGCATGGAAACCCATTAAAAACCTATACTAATACTACTAAAACACTTTTAAAATATTTAATTCACTTATCCTCATCCCTAATTTCGTCTGATACGTCCATTAAAACATTTTATCCAGACATTTTCTATTTTTATTCATGTTCATATTTGCATAAGTTGGCAATTGATCAGAAGCCGAGGGAGGCATAAGTTAAGTTATTATCGGCGGCAAAAAATAATTTGGCGACGAGTGGAAGTTAACTTGAAATGTTATTTATAATAGTTTTTATTATAAAATTTTTTAGTAATAAATACATCAAAATGCCATACCACACTAAAATTAATATGTTTTCTATAAGAAAGTTTCAAACTCCATTTGCAAAAGAATACATTTAGCTTTCTAGTACTGAAAAGAGAAATCAATGCAACAATTCCAAAGACTTTAAAAACAATTTGTATTTGTGAAGCACTATGAAGAATTTTGAAGAACATTATGCCAATTTCTACATGAAAAATATGTGTATTTACATAAATGTGTACACATGTACGTATGCTAGTTTGTATGTATGAATGTTCCTATGCACATTATTAAAAAGATAGGTAAAAAACGCATGTTGTTTAGCTTGCTTATCATTTTTTTGGAATCCTCGTTTATGCTGGTATTTTACACTTTTCTCTACCTGACAGAAACATGCACACTAGCATCATAAATGAAACCACTTCATTGGACAAACATATTTTAAATTGTATTTCTCGTAAAATATTTTATTGTAATGTGAACTATTTTCTTTATTGAGTGAAACTTAAAGCTAGTAAAAGGCTGAAAAAATATGAAAAATATGAAATACTAATAAAAATAATTGTGTTATTTACATACATAAAAACGCAGAAACATATACATACATATATGTATGTACATATGTATATACATAAATTCAACAAGAACTTAATCCCTGCCACGATTATCCCATTAAAATTAGATACATGGAATAAAAAAAAAGAATTGCCTAAAAACGAACCAAAAAAACCTTACATATTTACGAACATACATATGTATGTATGTACATATATAAGTATGTACATAAGTGTGCATGAAAAAAAGGAAAGCAACTGTTTGTCTTGTTTGAACTTAACTTTTCCTCGTGTACATTCTTATTTAAATTACATATGTATGTACAATGTACATTGTACATATGTATGTTGTTGCAAAAACAATTACTATTTCTTTTTTATTTATGTATATATTTGTTTTTTTATAAATAAATCAGGCTCAAATATAAGCCAGATTATATACTTCATTCATAAATATAAGCAGCGGCAGTGGCTCAGGAATTAATAAAAAATTGCATGCGGCTTAGCGCGGCATCGTAACTGCGAAACTTAGATCTCTGCATTTGACAATTAAAGTTAAATAACATGAATAGAAACTTTTCACAGCTACACTGGAATGAAACATTTTTTCATTTCTTGAACCAGAATCGCAATCTGTGAAACTGTGAAAAGACGGTGTGAAAAGTTGCTATGAAAACGAAAATGAAACGTTTTTTTTCACTTCACATTATCACAGAACCAGAATCGACCCCCAGATGTTTACACATCTCCTCTGTGATCGGACTCACATTGCTTTTTTTTATTTCTGACAGGAAATATTTTTTGTATTTTTATTTTTCAATGATGATAAACGTAATATATTAGAAATTTCATGCCTTGGCAGCATTTTTATACCTACTTAATTTTTAAGCAGCTTAACTATAGCTACTTAATAAGTTTATACATACTTAAATTTGTTCTGAATATTTATATAAAGTTCGAATAAAACATACCTATTATATTAAAAGTGACCATATCTCAAAAATTAGCAATAGAATATCAAAATCCTTAACAGATTCGTGTACAGCATGCCAATCAGATATGAGGTAGAATTATTATAAATTACAAATTTTTTAAAAATATTGGAAATTTACATGGGAGTTACCATTTATTTTTACCAAAAAAGTTATACTTTAAGATATCAGAATAAGAAAAATTGATATAAAACAGGGAAAAATAATTTTTTTGATTCAAAATTTATACTACAGATGAATATTGCAGAGGGGAGTTATTTGCCATCGGAAACTCAGTTGACCAAATTGGAGTTGACGTGTTTTGAATATAGACTCTCGATAAGCATAATTTATTTTATGAGTTATTTATTGTCATACTATATTTGTTTGTATTTTTTACATATTTAAATTTTTTTCACAAGTTTTGTATGCAACTCCAGTTCCAAATCCTGCTCCAGTTAATATTGGCCAAGCTTTTCGTTTAAGAAATAATATGGAAATAACAGATCCAAGTATAAGTCCGCCAGCTGAAAAAAACATGTGTTTATTGGTTAAATGTATATTTTATTTTATTTCATATATGAATAATTAAGGGATATGACTCAATTTTGGCAAGTATAGCACCAAAAAAGGAATACGTAAGCACAAAAATGGCGCAATATTGGTGATTTCTTTATGTGGCGAACAAATACAATTGATTAATTTAGTGACAGGTTGTTTGTACAAAACTTCAGTGCAACATGCAGTGCCTAAGCAATTCTGCCCGGAGACCTTACGGCAGTGTAGTCAGAACTTGGCCAGTAAAAAAGCTAAATTTCACTGAATAAAGATATAGCAAAAAATTTACTTAAAATGGAGCCCACTTATTGGCCATATAATATAATATAAAATATAACATAAAATATAATATAATATAAAATATAACATAAAATATAATATAAAATATAAAATATAACATAAAATAAAAAATTAAAATATAACATAAAACATAATATAATATAACATAAAATATAATATAATATAACATAAAATATAATATAATATAACATAAAATATAATATAATATAACATAAAATATAACATAAAATATAAAATATAAAGTATAAAATATAAAATAACATAATATAAAATATAAAAAATATAAAATATAAAATATAACAAATAAAATATAAAATATAAAATATAAAATCTGGCTACCAATAGTAAATGACAATACAGATGGCAACATGCATAATAGATGCCATTACTAAGTACAGACATATTCACCCCTATTCTGCGTTTCGATTACGTTCCCGCATTCAGTTACGCACGGATCGAAAAGAGGTATTCTGCCAAAAAACTGAATCGAAAGAAAAAGAAGAGTATGTTTAAACCTGCTGCTTTTCTATGAAACTGGTGAAATAGGAACAGAAAATTAAGCAATTTTGCAAAATTTTTAGCAAAAAGTTAAAGTTAGTGTGAAAAACAGTGATTTAACATTAAAACAAATATGTAATAATTAAATATTGTGAAAATTTTCATTAAATAATTTCTTGAAAAAAAAACGAGATAAGCAAGAGGTATTTGTGGCCAAACTTTTCCAATCTGAAGAATCCTGTCGCGCCGGAGGTGATATTTTAATTTTTTGCACATAATTGCAACACAAAAATAAAGTTTATTTGCTTAAACTTAATTAAATCCGTAGGCAATATCGTTTTTCGTTGCCATTAAATAGGTATGCCAAACTTTTTATACTGTTCTACCTGTAATAAACCAAATAAAAATCGTATTTGTACAGAAAAACAAAACAAACTGTTTAGTTCATTAATTAAACCTTCTTTCATTTAATACTTGCATTATTTTTTTAATTAATCACTTTTTAAAGCTAAACAAACAAAAATTTAAAACTCTCCGCCACTAAAATAACAACTTACAAAAACGTAGTTACGATCGAAATGCAGAATACATAGAATCGAAAAAGAAATCGAAGAACGGAACGCAGAATACCAAAGTTGCCAAACGGAGAAACTTTCGATTCGAATCGAAACGCAGAATAGGGGTGGTTATTACGCCATCTATCGGGCGAACATTCGAGAACCGGTTCCTGTACTAACTAATTATAAAAAGAAGCAGCATGTGCGAGAACAAGTCAGTGCTAATCAGAAAGTAGTCGAGTTGAGATTGTTAAGTCAGTGCTAATCAGAAATTAGTTGAGCCAGCCTTCGTTGAAAGTGGATAATAACGATAAGTACTTACGTAAATACAAGTTGTAATTTGCTTAGTTAAGAATAAAAAAGAACAGTAGCAAATAAAAACTTGTGTGTTACTTATTTTTATTTTTGAGCAATCAAAAGAACTCACACGTTTAATAAAAATTTAAACGTAACAATACTATATACATACGTTGTATATAAGTCGCGGTTCACACGTTTCAACTTTTGTTGCTCAACTCGTAATTCAGCTGTAAGAAAATAAAATATAACAAAAATTAAAAATTTTAAAAACCCCCGACTTTTTTTTCAAAAATTGTATAGCAAAAACGTAATATACACGAAATTTTAAGAAAATTTTCTGATGGGTCTAAAATCAAACTCTATACCGCACCTCTCGATATGAAAATTTATTTCATCTTAAAAAAAATTGTTTTTAATTAAAACTCTTTCAATCCATTTTCGAATCATTATTATTTCTTCCAGCCTTGTATTACAGTTGAATTCAAGTGTATTTCAAGCTGCAAAAACAAGGCTTTTAAAATGGAAAGTAAAATGCAATTCCTTTGTTTTCTAATAATTATTTTCTGCACATCTGCCTTCGCTATTGTTTTCACGTTTTACTCACCTTTGTTTTCCAAATTCGCTTTTATTTATTTGTTTTTGATATATGCACCACAATTTCAGTTTTAATAATAAATAAATTACGTATTTGACAAGGTTTGAGCATATATGTATGTTGTTTGATTTTTTATTTAAAAATATTTTCAAACTTGAAAATTACTTGAAAAAATGCTTGAATTCAACTTTGTTTCCAGTTCAATTTCAAGTGCTTGAATTTTAATTTTTTGAGTGCTTATTGGGTAATTTTTTCATGAGGTATTTTAGATTTATCCATATAGATTTATCCCTATTTTACTCTTTAAAGCCAATGTCCTTAAATAAAGCAGTAACCAAAAAAGAAGCAGCTCTATCGGAAATGCCAAATTTATCGCACACTATGGCGAAGTTTAAGATGTCGTCACAGAATACACAGAAGTGAAGAAAGTGACAGGTAAAAAAAGCTCCAATCAGGTTTTTGTTAAAATTCATGGAAGAAAGAGAAAAGCATAGTGTATTGGATACTGTAGTGTATTACTACTTACCAATTAACACAGCTAATAAAAATGTATTGCACTAGAAAGACGTAGCGAAACAAAACCGACGACAAAATTTGAGGGAAAACGAGACAAACTCAAAAATACTCGTATCTTCCGTCTCGTGACACTTCTGTATGTTTTGTGATGTCGTACTGATTAGTGCGAGTATATGCTATTTTTTGTGTCGTATGTGATCTTGCAAATTCAAATTCCGATCTAACGTTCATACTCGAGGCAGGTCTATATGAAGTTTGTAGGCTTAGTACTGGTTCCTTAGATTGTTGATCAACGATGCTCAGCACGCATTCCGGAATCGCATGTTTTCTGGTGGTATGTTGGTCAATCACGAACTCTTTTAGGTCATAAGGAATCAGCCCGCATCAGAATTGCTTTGAATTGCAAATTGCAATAAGTTTTAAGCAACTTTCGGAAAAACTCTCATACAGTTTTTTTTTCTATTTTTCCAACGCTCACGATAACTTAACAAATTTAATTAATTTCAATCACTATTCAAATCAAAAGCACTAAAATTCTGAATAGGCAGAAAACATTATACGGAAAAATTTTACGAATATGTTGAATAATGGCAACTCTTTTCTTAACTTTGCAACATGCACGTTCTATATTCTCTTTTGTTACTACATTACATTCTCATGCTGATGCTGCTAAGACTAGTTCAATTCCCACGCAAAATGTTCCACCGCCAAATAATTCAACGAATTCAAACTCAAGCCTTAACTTTAGTCGCCTTGAAGCTACTATTGAGAATCTGGTGCTAACTATAAACAACTTTACTACAAATATGACAAGTATGATGCAAGAAATGCTGCGAATGCAGAATACACTGCTTCAAGCATTAGTTAATAAACCATGAACACGTTAAAAATATGTTTCTGGAACGCAAACGGCATTCGCCAACATAAAAATGAACTTGAGCACTTCCTCGTGGAAAAAAATATTGATATAATGTTGGTTTCTGAGACTCATTTGACCTCAAGAAGCTTATTTAAAATAAATGGTTACACTTTATATGATACAAAGGACCCGAGAGGGAGAGCATGTGGTGGATCAGCAATTCTGATTAAGTCAAGACTCAAGCACTATGTCCTTGATAACGTTAGTGAAGAATATTTGCAAACAACGAATATTTACGTAGAAAATTTTTGTGCGAATTTCGTGATATCATCAATTTACTCACCTCCCAGATTTTCAGTTACCGAAGATCAGTATGAGAAGTTCTACAAATCGCTTGGATCTTGTTTCGTGGCAGCTGGTGACTACAATGCGAAACATAATTACGTACTGGGGATCGCGTCTTGTTACACCTAGAGGTCGAGCCTTGTTCAATACAATTTCAAAAATGGCTTAGATGTCATTTCGAGTGGGGAGCCTACTTACTGGCCTACTGACGTAAGAAAAATTCCAGATGTTATAGATTTTGCCGTCACGAAAAATATTCATAGGGACTTAATTCATGTATATTCATTACATATTATGTATGTAACTTATTTTCTGAGCATTTAAAATCTGTATTCACTCCCAATTCATGTACGGGTGCTGCTGATTTACCGAGTGTAGTTTCTCTACCCCCCTCGTCCCTTAAGGTTTAAGATGCGTGAAGTACAAAAAGTAATTGCTGAACTCAACCCGAAGAAAGCTCCAGGTATTGATGGCATTAGTAACAAAATGCTCCTTCCACAACAGTGAACTTCCTATCAATAATATAACTTTCCAAAAGCTTTTGAATGTTTATTGGCAGATATGTCTTCAATTTTAAAACTAGGCCTTCGTGCCATACTTTATCAAACGCCTGAGAAACATCAATAAAGAAAGCAGAACAATACTTCTTTTCTTCAAATGTTCTTCTTACAACTTGGACCAGTCTATGCGTTTGTTCAATCATGCTGTGCTGACTTCTAAAGCCAAATTGATGGTCCGAGATGCACCCATTATCAGTTAAAATTTTGGACAATTTAGTCATGAGCAGCTTTTCGAAAAGCTTTGAGATTGTAGATAGTAAGCTTATAGGCCTATATGACTCAGTCTTGGTAAGATCTTTGCCCGCCTTTGGAATCATATTGATATTGGCCAGTCTCCAGTTGTGTGGAAAATACTGCATTTTTAAAATAGCATTAAAAGTAAATAGCAGGATTCTTATTGCAATATGAGGCAAGTTCATGAGCATTTTGTTACTAATGCCATCAATACCTGGAGCTTTCTTCGGGTTGAGTTCAGCAATTACTTTTTGTACTTCACGCATCTTAAACCTTAAGGGACGAGGGGGTAGAGAAACTACACTCGGTAAATCAGCAGCACCCGTACATGAATTGGGAGTGAATACAGATTTTAAATGCTCAGAAAATAAGTTACCTTTCTCACTATCACTTCTTGCCCAGCCTCCGGTCGCAGTACGCAATGGTTATTTAAGATCAACGGGTCGTTTAAGATTTCTAGTAGCGCGCCATAAAGAGTAATTAGATGCGGACGTTACATCAAGACCTTCTAAATACTTTTCCAGTAGTGCAGTTTTTTCCGACGATAGCAGCTCTTTGAGTCGTTTAGTACATTCTTTAAGTCTGATTTTATTTAGGGGTGATCTGTGTTGTTGTTATTCTCTTCTAGCTCTCCTTTTTTGACATACAAGACGTTCAATTTCCGTAGAATAAATTCTGTTAAAGCCGGTCTGCGGATAGGAGGTAGTGGCGTGTTCAGCAGCCTGTTTAATATTTTCGTTAAGATTGGCAATGTTAAATTCAATATCATCGCATGATCTAAGCTGAATGTTTTCTACGCAGTGACTACTAAGATATTTTTTGAATGCCAGCCAGTTGATTCCATTAATCATCTTCACATATGAGTTAGTTAAATCACTCCTTAGTGGGTTGAAAATTGTAACTATTGTTGGAGAGTGATCGGAGGACAGATCTAGAGAGGCGTCTACATGAATTAAGTCCCTATGAATATTTTTCGTGACGGCAAAATCTATAACATCTGGAATTTTTCTTACTTCAGTAGGCCAGTAAGTAGGCTCCCCACTCGAAATGACATCTAAGCCCATTTTTGAAATTGTATTGAACAAGGCTCGACCTCTAGGTGTAACAAGACGCGACCCCCAGTACGTATGTTTTGCATTGTAGTCACCAGCTGCCACGAAACAAGATCCAAGCGATTTGTAGAACTTCTCATACTGATCTTCGGTAACTGAAAATCTAGGAATTGAGTAAATTGATGATATCACGAAATTCGCACAAAAATTTTCTACGAAAATATTGGTTGCTTGCAAATATTCTTCACTAACGTTGTCAAGGACATAGTGCTTGAGTCTTGACTTAATCAGAATTGCTGATCCACCACATGCTCTCTCTCTCGGGTCCTTTGTATCATATAAAGTGTAACCATTTATTTTAAATAAGCTTCTTGAGGTCAAATGAGTCTCAGAAACCAACATTATATCAATATTTTTTTCCATGAGGAAGTGCTCAAGTTCATTTTCATGTTGGCGAATGCCGTTTGCGTTCCAGAAACATATTTTTAACGTGTTCATGGTTTATTAACTAATGCTTGAAGCAGTGTATTCTGCATTCGCAGCATTTCTTGCATCATACTTGTCATATTTGTAGTAAAGTTGTTTATAGTTAGCACCAGATTCTCAATAGTAGCTTCAAGGCGACTAAAGTTAAAGCTTGAGTTTGAATTCGTTGAATTATTTGGCGGTGGAACATTTTGCGTGGGAATTGAACTAGTCTTAGCAGCATCAGCATACGATACACGTGAAGTAACTGGTTGGCTGATTTGAGCAAAAGTGTCGGAGTTCGCGTTTACTTGTAGAGCTGGAGTTAACTTGGGTTTTTGACCCATAGCCTGTTTAACGAAAGAATATACAGCGCACCCTCTATAGTTAGATGTGTGATTACCTCCACAATTACTACATTTTTTTCTGCTTGATCTTTTGGCTTAGTGCAGCTAGCAGTACCCTGCAATTCACCGCAGATAACACACACTGTAGGTAACTTGCAGTAAGTTTTCGTATGGCCATATTCTTGGCAATTATGGCACTGTACGGGACCTGAACGCTTACGTGGCTCTTCAACTGTGATTTTTCGATGTAAGAGATACTTTACGTTATAAACTGGATGGGCGTCATTTTTTTTCAATTGTATGTCATTCGGCTCCAGTTAAACCCGAAATAGGGGTTGGGGGACCTTTTCTCTATTAAATATGTTGGTAACATTTTTTACCTTGAATCCTTGGTCGACAAGTGCACATTTTACTTCTTCGGGTTCAACATATGAATCTATGCCCTCTAATACTATCTGTAGGCCTTTAGCACTCTTAAGCTGGTATGTGTAAAAATTTGTTTTATTTTTTTCGAATTCACTAACAATTTTTCGGAAATATTTTTCATTATATATTTGGATTTTAGTTTCATCAATATTACCTCGTTTAATTGGAATGATGTGAAAAGTATTTTCACCAATGGTCGACAGTAGTTTTTTTATAAGCGCGTTAGAATTTTTTTCTCTCAGATAAATAGGTGGTGGCTTAAAAGACTTTTGCGATGATGTAGAAGGCTTGTCGCCGGTGTCTTGCAATAATGAAAAACGATTTTGACGATTGGTAGATGATGCGCTGTTATCCCTAGACATCTTTGGAGCAGATGAAATTTTTGAAGAATTTGGGCTTGGCCCACGCTTTACCACTGTTATATATCTGTCCATTCCCACTTGTACCTTGGGTTTGGAGCTACTGTTATCTGTAGTGATAACTTGGTTTAGTGATGAGGCGAGCCAGATGCGGATGATATCGCAGACTTAAATGAGGATGTACTAGGCAATGGTAATGTTAACGATTCACTAGTTGGCATTGGACAAAGCGAAGTTGATCGCTGACGAAAAATTGGCTTTGCCGTTAAAAAAAAAGATTTTCATCAGATTTATTATTTATATTTTTTTCATTAAGAGTTTCAGAACTCACAGTAAAATAAGCATTTCTGCCGTTAGAACTCACTTCAAAATTTTTTTCCTTTGAGGTACTCATACAGAGTATTATTCTTCAAGGGAACTTTGTTTGTGTTTACGGTTTTTTTTTTTTTTGCTATTTCTTGCTATGTAAAAATATTAGTAAAGCCAATAAGCTTATTTATCAAGGTGAATATGTATTACGAATATTTTTTGTATGATTTTTGATTTTGTTGTTTTTTATATTTGTTTCGTATGTATGTATGTAAAAAAAAAACAGTTTTAATGTCTCTTCACTATGAAGGTTCAATGAGAACTCACCCTGTATGAGTGTGCACGAAAACCCTTATGAGGCATCCCGCAATCTCCAGGAACATATTACCCAGCTGGAAATATGGTTGAACTTATGGAGAATTAAAGTCAATGAACAGAAGTGTGTCCATATAACGTTCACCCTAAGAAGAGATACTTGCTCCCCCATTCGAATCAACAATCAAAATATTCCTCAACATTCTCAAGTGAAATACCTTGGTATACACCTTGATCGAAGACTTACATGGAAACATCATATTGACTCTAAGTTAAGTCAGATGAAACTTAAGTTAACTCAAATATATTGGTTGATTGGCAGAAACTCAACACTCAGCCTAGATTGCAAACTTTTATTATACAAGTCGCTTTTGAAGCCAATATGGCGCTACGGAATTCAGTTATGGGGCACTGCTTCAGCTTCCAATGTCGAGAGAATCCAACGAAGGCAAAACAAAATTTTACGGTTAATAACATCGGCTCCATGGTACATCCAAAATTCTATTATACATCGTGAATTAATTATGCCACTAGTGACTGAAGAAATTTCAAAATACACAGGCAAATATTTAACAAAACTCGAATCACATCCTAATCCGCTTGCTCGTAATATTTTGAACTTTACTGGACACATCCGCTTTAAAAAGAGGGACACACGGGCTCTTATACCTAACACTCCAGATGGGACTACTTGAAAATACTTTTTCCCTCCTTTTTTGATTATCACTACTAATGTATTATTTATAACTATCACTAAGTTTATGTCCGACACTGGTCGGGCCTAATAATTTTTTTTTTATAGATTTAAGATTTAAATACTTATTGTTAGTTCATATATGAAGATACAATAAATAAATACATGCAAAAAAAAAAAAAAAATCTATCTGTACTTAGTCTTTATTAAAAACTCAAACAATAAACTTCAACAGGTTATGGGACCAGTGTTTAAAATAGAAAAATAAATTTTTTTTTAACAATTTTTTGAGATAAAAAGAAGAATGAGTTCATCATTATATCAAATTGAGAGGCTGGACGGCAACAATTTCGATTCCTGGGTTATCCAAATGCGAAGTGTGTTGATACACAGTGGATATTGGAAGTTAGTTAGCGGTGAGCTAAAAATAGAGGATGGAAAAGATGCCGCCGCAGTTGAAAAGAATAAATCTGATTATGAAAAGGCTTTGGCCAGCATATGTTTCAGCGTAAAATCGTCGCTGTTGAACTATATTAAGAACTGTAAGTTGTCATTTGAAGCGTGGAAAAAGTTGCAGGAGGTGCATAGACCACAAGGGCCTATACAAAAGGTAACATTCTATAAGAAATTGTTAAATTTGTCTATGGCAGCAGACGGAGACATGGTGCAACACATTAACATATTTTCAGAAATAGCTGACAAGCTACAAGAAGTTGGTATAACTGTACAAGAAGAGCTTTTGTGCATAAATTTTATTGTCCAGTTTACCACAACAATGCGAAAATTTCGTTATTGCAATGGAGACCAGGGACAGCTTGCCTAATTTAATTACCATGAAACAAAAACTTCTAGAAGAAGGAGAAAGAAGGAAAAAATACAAAGATGTCGTTACAAAACAACATGCGTTTGGTGTTCGTGCAAAAGGTGAACGAAAATACGAGAATGAACAACGAAATAGCAACAAGCCAAAATTAAAAGGAAAATGTTTTGCTTGTGGTAAAGCCGGTCACTATGCGAATAAGTGTGATATGAAAAAGCAACAACATCAACAACTATCGTTTTCTATATTAACAGTAGCTGATACGTTAAACCAACAGTACACGGCATGTGAAAAGCCACATACGCATGTGGTTCTGACGTAATTTTGACGTCATAAGGATGCTACATTTGCTACATGTCGTGTACTAGCAACATATGTACATGTAGATATTAACATGCTTACAGATGAGCTGCCCCAGAAAATTTCTTCGATTCGGCCACATGTGCCAATATATATTTTGGAACAAAAATACTTTAAAAATTTTATGGCATGTAGCCACTACTAGTAATTTAAAAAAATGCAACGAACATGCTGAAAATTCTTGTGACGTCATCGCCACATACACATGTGGCTTTTTACATGCCGTGTACTGTAGGCTTTAGAAAAATGTAAATGATATGTGGACAGTGGTGCAACTGCACACATGTGTAATGATCGCAACATGTATAAAAGCTTTCAGCAACATGAAGATAAAATCTCGTTGGCTGGCAACAAATATATAATGGCGACGGGAATAGGGGATGTAAAAATTAGATCGTGCAACAAAGACATTATTTTAAGAAACGTTTTGTTTTCATCGGAACTACAAGCTAGCTTTATTTCAATAAGCAAAGCTGTTGAACGTAATTGTGTTGCAAAATTTACGAAAAATGCTGCTTATGTATGTATATGATAGCAATAATACTGTTATAATGAAAGCCGTTAAATACAATAATTTATATGTGGCTGTGTGTGGTGCCAGTGAACAGTTGTTTGCGGCAGATTTTAAATGGCATAATCGATATGGTCACTTGAACAGCAAAAGTTTAGAAATGTTATCCAGTAAGGAGATGGTTGTTGGAATAAACTTAAAAGGAAGGAGTACGGAAAAATGTAAAACGTGCATGTTAAGCAAAGTGCATGTTTGTCCCTTTCCTCAAGAATATACAACAAAATCAAATGATCTACTAGAACTTGATCACACAGATGTCTGTGGACCAGTAAGTGTACCCTCTCTTGGCGGCTCGAGGTATTTTTGATGTGTAAACATCTATACGCTAGGGGGTAAAAATCTTTTGACATTGATTCTTTGCTGAGATTTCTTTGCATTGTCAAATCGGTGTGAGCTATGTATGAGTGTATTAGTGTTTGAAAGAAGCAATACCAAGCAGAGAAACAAGTCGACCGGCTCGAAGCCGACGGTGCGCCGCCGCCGGTTATTTTCCTGTATATTTCCGTACACCAAAGGTGAAAATGAACCGTAAGAGCTACGGACTTGAAATTTGGACACAATGTGTAGACATTTGGCCACTAGAACAACAAATACATGAGAGTTAAAAACTAAAGGGTGTTCCAAAACGAGCAACGAAAAATGTTAAAATCCCATTGTATGTACAGTCAAATCCCGATAATTCGTAATAGCAATGGACCGGCCATTTCTTACGAATTATAGGGGTTTTCGATTTAGCGGGGTTTTGATTTAACGGGGTTAAAATAAAATAAATACGATTTAACGGGGTTTTGTAATTTATTTACTAAAACTATTAAAAAAACATAAGAAACAATTGTTAAAAATAAAATACAAAATAAAAATTTGTACCGACAGAGTTTTATGCGTGCGCTATGACATTTTTCTTTATTATTCATTAGCAAACTGATCTTAAGAAAATAAATACACACAGGCAAAAGCAAAAATCCACGCAAAAAAAATTGTGGAAAACAAAACATCATTCTTTCCATGTTTTTTATTACGAATTATAGGTGGTAGTTAGCAAAAAATCACGATTTATAAGAGGTAAAGAAGATTTAATTTGAAAAAAAAAAATGCGAATTAGAGAGGGGACCAAAATGTATGGAAATTTTAGGAAATAACGAGATTTTTCAAGGTATCGATAGTTTATTACGAATTATCGGTAATTACGATTTATCGGGGTACGAATTATCGGGATTTGACTGTACATACATACACTTGAAATTTTAAAAGTTAGTGTATTTTTATACAGACTACAACAATTAACACTAAATTTAAAAAATTTAAATCAATGGGTGTTCCATCAGTTAATGCAATTTTGACTTTGTTGTAATTTTGACAACTTGCTGTATCTTCGAAACCGTAAGAGCAAAACTCTTGAAATTTTCAAAAACGGCAAAACTAAAAAACCAAAAAAATATAAAATCGCCAAATATAAAAAAATCGCCAAAAACAAAAAAATCGCCAAAACGAAAAAAAGCACCAAATTAAAATAAATCTCTAGGACTAAAATAAAGCGCGAAAAACCGGAAAAATCGCCAAAATGAAAAAATCCTTAAACAAACAAATCGCCAATATGAAAAAATCGCCAAAATGAAAAAAATCGCCTAAATAAAAAAACCCCAAAAACAGAAAAAAATCACCAAAATGAAAAAAAACCCCTAAAAAACATAAAAAATCGCCAAAATAAAAAAATCGCCTAAATGAAAAAAATTGCGGAAATTAAAAAAACCCAAAAAGAGAAAAAAAACGCCAAAACGAGATAAAGGCGATAAAACTGAAAAAAATCGTTTAAACTGAAAAAAACTTTAAAAAGGAAGAAAGCTAAATCAAAAAAAAATGATCAAAACCGAATTTGCGCGAGTCAAAGTCGCACTTTACTCAATTTATTTTAATTGCAATGCGTACACAACAACTAAACGAGGAACAACAGGAATTAAAAATTAAAAAGTAAAAGTAAAGGCTTTACCATAGATGAGCACTGCAGTACCACTAAAGTTTCAGTAAAAACAATAACAAATATTTAACAAGTAAATTTTTACTGATTACTAAAATTTTTTTCTACAATTTTTATAAATTGCCTAAATGATTTGTTATATGATGAGGTGCACTGAATTTTCAGTAATCAGTAATGCCCGTATTCGTAATGAAATTCTACCAAGTGGCTAAATGTTTTTCATACAAGTTTCAAAATTTGAATGAAAAAACTTTGCCACTTGCTACAATTTTATTATGATTACGGCCCTACGATTTTACTGGTAATGCAAATTAAATTTCATTAGCAGTAAAAATTTATTGAATTTTTTTAGTAATCAGTAAATTTACTGCTTACTGCAATTTTGAATGCAGTACATATACATATACTCCAGTGTGTCCATTTACTAACCAAATAAGTTTAATAAAACAAACAAAAACCAACAAATTCATATGTATTTACAATATTGAAAGTTTTGAAAGTACTAGCATAAGTACTTCCAACTTAAAAAAATTTTTTCATTACTAGATGTTTACATATCTCCTCTGTGATCGGACTCACATTGCTTTTTTTAATCTTTGTTGACGATAAAAGCCGACAAACTTTTGTTTATTTTCTAAAACGAAAATCGGAGGTGCTCGAAAAGTTCAAACATTTTAAAGCGCAAGTTGAACGAAAAACTGGCAGAAAAATTTTAACAATCCGCAGTGATAATGGTGGTGAGTACACAGGCAAAGATTTTAATGATTTTTTAGGGCAGTGTGGCATATTACGACAGTTAACTGTACCACACATGCCTCAGCAAAACGGGGTTTCAGAGCGCATGAATCGTACTCTCGTCGAGATGGCACGTTCGATGATGATTCATGCTTGTGTGCCGATTAATTTATGGGCGGAGGCCATATGTACGGCGGTATACTTAAGAAACCGTTGTCCCACACGCTACTTAGGCAACAAAACTCCATATTAAATCTGGCATGGCAAACGGCCCAATGAAACACATTTAAAAACATTCGGTTGCTTAGCAGTGGCGCTTAAGAAACCTCATAGATCAAAATTTGAAGCCCGTGGTGATGAGTTTCTTATGGTTGGTTACTCATTGGTATCCAAAGCATATCGACTGTATGATTACACAACGCAAAAGATTGTTGAACACCGTGACGTTGAATTTGACGAAACAAAAATTGTTCCGTCATTTTGAGCTGAATAATAATAAATCGAATCCCAATGATTTTGTTATATATGATTTTCGCAGAAATGAGGAAGAACTTTGTAAAGATAGTGAATCTCAGCAGAACTTTTATGAAGATTTAATTGTATAAGGATGTATAAAATAAAATGAGTTCACCTGGATATAAATTATTTGCTGGGTTTTGTATCAGTTTCAAAGCCTACTAAGCTTATGTTTTCTTTTGTGATTTTCAAAAGTATTATTATTTTATGAATTCTCATATAGTTTTTGAAAGTCTATGCATAAAGTAAGAGGTTTGTGACTGTTTAAAATTTGTGGTTAAAGTCTACTGATGATTTGGTTCATGCGCCAATGAAATACGTATATAGACATGCTAAACTACCAGCAAATAAATTTCAATTATTTTATGTACACTTCTGACAATATGTCAAATAATAAATTTTCTTTGAAGTTCAATTAATGTTTTATTTTTCATTTAGCCTTGTAAATACTTTTATTGTTATCCAATGGATTTCTAATTGTATAAGGATGTAGAAAATAAAATGAGTTCACCTGGATATAAATTATTTGCTGGGTTTTGTATCAGTTTCAAAGCCTACTAAGCTTATTTTTTCTTTTGTGATTTTCAAAAGTATTATTATTTTATGAATTCTCATATAGGTTTTGAAAGTCTATGCATAAAGTAAGAGGTTTGTGACTGTTTAAAATTTGTGGTTAAAGTCTACTGATGATTTGGTTCATGCGCCAATGAAATACGTATATAGACATGCTAAACTACCAGCAAATAAATTTCAATTATTTTATGTACACTTCTGACAATATGTCATATAATAAATTTTCTTTATTATTCCATTTTATTGAAATCGTAAAAATAAAGCCAAAAATATTGCCAAGGAGTTCAAATATCGCCAAGTAAATCGCCAATCGCCATTTCAAAATTTTCATCGCCAAAAACAAATTTTCGTCGCCACTTTTGGCGAAATATCGCCATATCTGGCAACACTGCCTGGTAGACCTAGAATTGACAAAAATGGTCAACCTGGTCGTCCCCGCAAGGTAAAAAATTGGATGCAAATGGGTTTTCACTATAAATCGCAATAAAAACGGTGAAATTGAACGTTATAAACCCGTATAGTGGCAAACGGTTGTAGCCAAAAGCTTGGTATTAATTATAGTGAAACATTCTTACCTGTGCACAGTGGTTCAGTAGTAGGACATAGTGGTCAAATGACGATGTTCGATTTTTTCACCGTTAGTTCGCTCTAATACTCACTATTAG
The DNA here is from genome assembly GCA_949987645.1 of Tachina grossa. NCBI lineage: Eukaryota > Metazoa > Arthropoda > Insecta > Diptera > Tachinidae > Tachina > Tachina grossa. Next base: position 103,428,098 of record OX465274.1, on the reverse strand, counting down.
TGGTACTACTAAAACATGCAAAAAGATTTGCAATCAGTTGTTTTTACATTTACTTTTGTGCATGGGAAGTGAACAAATCAAAACAACTTTCCTTATCTTTTTCAGCAGTGCTAATAAAGTTAATTTCTAGTGCGTGTTTTTCAAGGAAAAAAACATTTTTGACTTATTGTTTTACAATGGATATTTAAGTTAAGTTGTTTACCGTTATCATTATGTATATAATAATTTTTTAAGCAAAACGTATTTTGCGGAGAGCGGTTTCACGATAAATCAATTTTCACGCATATTTTTACGATGTTTTTTTCCCTTAAAGTATTAACTATGTTGCCGTCTTATGCCGCTTTCAAGTTACATATCAAAATGTTACTCTATATCTATACTTTTAATTTAAAAAGAATTTATCTGCGTTTGTTTGCGAATGTGCATGGTACCGAGGGTATTTGTCTCTAAGACTAGTTTTTTTTAATTCAACTATATCAGCTGAAATAACTGGCTTATAGTGTTTTCACACTGACATGATTTTAATAAAAGTTGATTTTAACGTTAAAACCAACTGTTAAAACCTGGTTTTACCATACAAATTATTTTTGTTAAAACCAAATTAAAACCATTTTTGAATTTTCAGTTCTCGTGGTACCTTCATAACGAACAGTCGATTAGCGGAATTTTGCTTACTTACAAAAAATTAAACAAACAAAAAAAATATTCGTAGTACATATTATTCGTAATAGGTACATACTGTCTTTAATAAATAAGCTTTATGCTTTGCTAATATTTTTACATAGTAGAAATAACAAAAACAAAAAAACCGCAAACAAAAAAAAAACTTAAACAAAGTGATATTGAGGAATACTATATATGTGTACCTCTAAACAAATAAACAATCATAAATAACAAAAACAAAAAAAGACCGCAAACAAAAAAAAAACACAAACGAATAACCCGCAAATACAAAAAAAAATTTGAAGTGAGTTCTAACGGCAGAAATGCTTATTTTACTGTGAGTTCTGAAACTCTTAATGAAAAAAAATATAAATAATAAATCTGATGAAAGTCTTTTTTTAACGTCAAAGCCAATTTTTCGTCAGCGATCAACTTCGCTTTGTCCAATGCCAAATAGTAATGATGCATTAACATTACAGTTGCCTAGTACTTCTTCATATAAGCCAGTAATATCATCCCCTTCAGGCTCGTGTTCATCACTTAACAAAGTTATCACTACAGATAACAGCGGCTCGAAATTCAAGGTACAAGTCGGAATGGACAGATATATAACCGTGGTAAAGCGTGGGCGAAGCCCGAATTCTTCAAAAATTTCATCTGCTCCAAAAATGTCTAGGGATAACAGCGAAGCCTAAACTAATCGCCAAAACCGCTTTAAAATTTTTGCAAGATGACAACGACAAACCCGAGGTATCCTCGAATAAACCAAGCCGCCACCAATCTATTTGAGACAAAAAAATTCAAATGCCCTTATTAAAAAATTAATTTCGGTCATTGGTGAGAATAAATTTCACATTATTGAAATAATGGCAACATCGATGAAATTAAAATCCAAATTTATGACGAAAAAGATTTCCTGAGACATTTTTAGATTTTTAATTGAACTATAGTGAATTTTTAATCAGAAATAATTTTTAGTCAGGCTTAAGTTCAGTAATTTCAATTCTTTTTTATTGAATGAAATATTTTATTAATTAATGTGAGTTTCTAAAGAAGAGAAGAAAAATTAAATTATACTTTTAAGCTGGGGGAAATACCGATATTTTTCTGTGCAGCAACGCACTTCATCAGCACCCTAGTCTATCTACTTGGGTAGAGATTGTTATTAACATCAGCTATTTAACGTAAATTCTAATGAAACGGAGATTTGGTTTTCGAACATTAGTGACTGCCAAGTGAACAGTGATTGCCAAGTGAACATATTTTTGTCACGTGCCCATGATGAATTGAGACATTTTTAGATTTTTAATTGAACTATAGTGAATTTTTAATCAGAAATAATTTTTAGTCAGGCTTAAGTTCAGTAATTTCAATTCTTTTTATTGAATGAAATATTTTATTAATTAATGTGAGTTTCTAAAGAAGAGAAGAAAAATTAAATTAGACTTCTAAGCTGGGGGAAATACCGATATTTTTCTGTGCAGCAACGGGAGAATGCAACAACAAAGTAACATAATATCCACTACTATAATACTTATATGTATGTACCGACGGTACATCGAATAAGTAAAAATAATTAATGTGATGATCGTAAAAGATAAGCAAGAATAGTTAAACATACGTAGGTAGAGTAATATAACTTCGTGCTAACCTAAATAGAAAAATTAAAAAATGGAAACACAGGCGAAATAAATAGTGATACTTACATATGTATTTACCAAAGGTAAATCAATAATTGTACACAACAATCATTTCTCACATTTAATTTTTCTTCTCTTCTTTAGAAACTCACATTAATTAATAAAATATTTCATTCAATAAAAAGAATTGAAATTACTGAACTTAAGCCTGACTAAAAATTATTTCTGATGAAAAAGATTTCCGCAAAATGGTTGCTGAATTTGAAAAAAATAAAACAAGCTTCTACACATACCAGCTTAAGAGCGCTAAAGGCATGCAGATCGTATTGAAGGGCATAGATTCTTATGTTGTTCCCGAAGAAATAAAAGATGCACTCGTCCGCCAGGGGTTTAAGGTAAAAAATTTGTCCAATATAATAAATAGAGAGAAGATTCCCCATTTCGTGTTGAACTTGAGCCTAATGATATAAAATTGAAAAAAAAAATGAGACGCATCCAATTTATAATTTAAAATACCTCTTGTACCGAAAAATCACAGTTGAAGAGCCACATAAGCGTTCAGGTCCTGTACAGTGCCATATTGCCAAGAAGATGGCCATACAAAAACATACTGCAATTTACCCTCGGTTTGTGTTGTGTGCGGCGAATTACACTACACTGCTAGTTGCAATAAGCCAAAAGATCAAAGTGATAAAAAATTCAGTAATTGTGGAGGTAATCACACCGCTAACTACAGAGGTTGTCCAGTGTACTCTTTCTTAAAGAAGACTATGGTGCAAAAACTTAAATTAGCTCCAGCTCAATCAGTAAACGCTTACTCTGCCACTTTTGCGCAAATGAGCCAACCAGTTACTTCCCGTGTATCGTATGCAGATGCTGCTAAGACAAATTCAGTTCCAACACAAAATGTTTCCCCGCCAAATAATTCAAAAAAGACTGACGCAAGCTTTAATTTTAATCGCCTTGAAGCTACTATTGATAACCTGGTGCAAACTATAAACAATTTTTCAACAAATATGACTAGCATGATGCAAGAAATGCTGCGAATGCAGAATACTCTGCTTCAAGCATTAATTAATAAGCCATGAACACGTTAACAATATGTTTCTGGAACGCAAACGGCATTCGCCTTCATAAAAATGAACTTGAGCACTTCCTTACGGAAAAAAATATTGATATAATGTTAGTATCTGAGACTCATTTGAGAAGTCTTTTTAAAATTTATGGCTACACTATATATGATACAAAGGACCCTAGAGGAAGGGCTTGCGGTGGATCAGCAATTCTAATAAAGTCAAGAATCAAGCACTATGTTCTTGATAACATTTGTGAAGAACACCTACAAGCAACAAATATTGGCATTGAAAGTTTTTGTACTAATTTTGTTATATCATCAATTTACTCCCCTCACAGATTTTCAATCACTGAGAATCAATATGAGGATTTCTACAAATCTCTTGGACCTTGTTTTGTAGCAGCTGGCGACTACAATGCTAAGCATACGTTCTGGGGTTCGCGTCTTATTACCCCCAGAGGTCGAGCATTGTTCAACACTATTTCAAAAATGGGCTTGGATGTCATTTCGAGTGGGGAGCCCACTTATTGGCCTACTGACATACAAAAAATTCCGGATGTTATAGATTTTGGCGTCATAAAAAATATCTCTAGGAATTTAATTCAAGTTCAAGCTTCTCTTGATCTCTCGTCCGATCACTCTCATTAAGAAGTAACTTACCTGACCCATATGTGAAGATGATCAATCGTGTTAATTGGCTGGGGTTCAAAAAATATCTCAGTAGTCATTGTACGGAAAACATTACGCTTAGAACATCCGATGATATTGAATCTAACACTGCCAATCTTAGCGAGAATATTAAACAGGCTGCTGAACATGCCACTATCTCCCATCCGCAGACTGGGTTTAATAAAATTTATTCTACAGACATTGAACGTCTCGTACGTGAAAAAAGAAGAGCTAGAAGGGAATGCAACAGCACAGATCACCACAAAATAAAATCAGATTTAAAGAGTGCACTAAACGACTCCAAGAGTTGATTGCATCTAGAAAAAACTGCATCTCTTAAAAATTATCTGGAAGGTCTTTATGTCACACCAGCGTCTAATTACTCTTTGTGGCGCGCTGCTAGAAAGCTTAAAACACCCATTGAGTATAAGACACCTCTACGCACATCTACCGGAAGTTGGGCAAGAAGCGATACTGAAAAAGGTAAAATATTTGCTGAGCACTTAAAATCCGTTTTCACGCCAAACATATGCACTGGTGTTGCTGATTTGCCGAGTGTAGTTGCTCTACAAAAATTAATTGCCGAACTCAACCCGAAGAAAGCTCCGGGTATTGATGGAATTAGTAACCAGATGCTGATGAACTTGCCTCGTATTGCAATGAGAATCCTATTATTCATATTTAATGCCATTTTACGACTGGAGTATTATCCACACAGCTGGAAGCTTGCCAAGGTTAAAATGATTCCAAAGCCGGGCAAAGATCTAACCAAGGCTGAGTCATAGAGGCCAATAACTCTACTATCAACTATGTCAAAGCGTTTCGAAAAACTGCTCAAAACAAAATTGTCCCCAATTCTAATTAGTAGTGGGTGCATACCAGACCATCAATTTGGTTTTAGAAGGCAGCATAGCACCATTGAACAAACTCACAGATTGGTTCAATTTATGAGAAGAACTTTTGAGGAAAAAAAGTATTTTTCTGCGCTCTTTATTGACGTTTCCCAGGCATTTGATAAAGTGTGGCATGAAGGCCTAATTTTAAAATTAAAGACTTACTTACCAATAAACATTTTAAATCTCTTGGAAAGTTACATTATTGACCGTAAGTTCACTGTTGTGGAAGGAGACTTTACGAGTAGGCCTGAAACTATTTCATCCGGTGTGCCACAGGGGAGTATACTGGGACCAGTTTTATATTTGATTTACAGTACCTCAACTAATTGATCACATGTTTTTGAAATTTTGTTATTTTTGTTGCTATTTTATTAATAATGCACTTTGACCAAAAACTCTGAGCAAACTTAATAGCTACAGAGAAATAATAATAAAACTTACAGTGCATCTGGAAATATTCCGTTATTTTTTAAGTAATATTAAAACATGTAAAGAAAAGAATATGATAATTTAGTTGACTTTGTTATACAACAGCTTATGGTCAGTAACTTTCTGTGGAATAATTCAGGTTTTGACTTTTATTGTTTTGTAATCACCGTTTAAATATCCATTGCCAAAGTTTAAAAAAAAATGTGAGTTCTTCTCTACTTGTTCTGTTTAATATTTCATGCATTTGCATTAACTACAGATGAAGAAGCTTAGTTCGACCAAAATCCAGGAAATAAGTAGATTATTAAATTTGAATACCACACATCGGGAAATAGCCAGCCCCTAACCACACGCATTGTACAGCCAACAGTAAAGTTTGGGGGAGGGAGCATAATGATGTGGGGGTGTATGAGAATGGAACGCGTGGGTGCGTGCATCAGAGTGTCTGGAAGAATGAATGCCAATCAATATGTTGATATTCTTCAGCACGGTTTGTACAAAAGTTTAGACATGTGGGGCAAAAGTGTGTCGGATGTCATCTTCCAGCAAGATAACGATCCGAAACACACTTCACGTGTAGCTCAAGCCTGGCTCCAAGATAATGGTCTTGAAGTACTTGATTGGCCTCCTCAATCCCCTGACCTCAACCCAATCGAACATGCATGGGTTGAGGTCAAGCGCGCAATTTCTAATTCTCCCACTGACTGCCCTAACCTCGAGGTCTTATGGCAAAAAAAATCAAAATTCTTGGCAAAATATTAGTGTGACATTTTGCAGAAGCTTAGTAGAGTCCATGTCAAAAGGAATTGAAGCAATAATAAAAGCAAAAGGGGGCCATATTAAGTATTAAAATTGATAATTTGTTAATGTAAATAAAATGATCACATTCATCTAATAAATTCTTTGTAATATATTTCTTAGTTTAATTTTTTGTAGTTTTTATTTAATAACATATAGTTATAAACATATTCACAAAATCGAAGTTATCTAACTTCAAACCGAAAAAAGTTACTAACGAATTTTAATTTGTGATACCATCATGTGATCGATTAGTTTAGGTACTGTATACTTGTGATATGCCTGTGAGCAGTAGTATCCATACTTCCACATTTGCCGACGATACAGCCTGCCTTAGTATGCACGAAAACCCTGATGAGGCATCCCGCAAACTCCAGGAACACATTAGCCAAATGGAGCTTTGGTTAAACTTATGGAGAATTAAAGTCAATGAACAAAAGTGTGTCCATATAACGTTCACCCTAAGAAGAGATACTTGCTCCCCCATTCGGATTAACAATCAAGTTGTTCCTCAACATTCTCATGTGAAATACCTTGGTATACACCTTGATCGACGACTTGCATGGAAACACCACATTGACTCTAAGTTAACTCAAATGAAACTTAAATTAACTCAGGTACATTGGCTGATTGGTAGAAATTCAACACTTACCCTACACTGCAAACTTTTAATATACAAGTCGCTTTTAAAGCCAATATGGTGTTACGGAATTCAACTATGGGGCACTGCTTCAGCTTCAAATGTAGAGAAAAGTCAACGAAGGCAAAATAAAATTTTACGCATGATAACATCGGCTCCATGGTACATCAAAAATTCAAATATACATCGTGGTTTGAATATGCCACTAGTGACTGAAGAAATTGTAAAATACGCAGGCAAATATCTAACAAAACTCGAGTCACATCCTAATCTGCTTGCTCGTAATATTTTGAACTTTATTGGACACATCCGCTTAAAAAAGAGAGATACACGGGCTCTAATATTCAACACTCTAGATGATGAAGCTGCTTGAAAACACTTTTTTCTGTTTGTTGCTTATCACTACTTATGTATTATTAATAACTATCACTAAGCTTATGTCCGACATTGATCGGGCCTAATAATTTTTTTATAGATTTAATATTTGAATACTTATTGTTAGTTCATATTTGAAGATACAATAAATAAATAAAACATGCATTAAAAAAAATTTAATTGGTTTGAAGTTGGTGTTATGAAATGCAACCTTGTTTTCGCTGTGATAAATTCAGTGCTGCCAAGTTGAAATGACCGACAGCAGCTGGTAATGGTATGCCAGTGAATAACAATAGATGGCGCCTGAAAATTTTTCAACTTAAAAATTAATGCAGCAGCAACAATAATCAAAAAATTATGGAAAAAGAGTTTTTTGGAAGGAAAACAACGAAAATATTTTAAATTGAACTGTGGAAAGTGAAAATATACAATATGACTGACATTCATCTGCCTATAAAAACGGTTTATCTTATGATGTATTTGTGCATTTTTATATTATTAACAATATTTCCAAACACTTCTTCATTCTGTATAAGAAGCTCCATAATTTAAAAAAATTTTATTTACAAAATATAAAATAATTTCCATTTTAGAGCGCATTTTGAAATATCTCAGTTTTTCATACAAACAAAAACAGTTGAACAGTATGTTCAACAATTATTATTAAAAAACAGAAAAAATGCAACAACAAATACACGCATTTCGGCAGGAGATTTATTTTATTTTGAGCAAAGTTATTAGACAGCCGGTAAGTTAAAAACTGAATTTAACAAACTTGCAGATTACTCGTTAGGAACCGTATCCATGGTATAGTTTGACTGCTTCAGTTCATAAAGTGTTAATTCATGGATCAGAAGTAGTTGATCACTGTCTAGTTTCCATAGGCGAGCTCTCTGAAGAAGCCGCCGAATATTGTAATAAATTATTTAAATTATTTAAGCAATTCAGACGAAACAACACGCGAAAAATGTCTCGTGGTGTCACTAACACTGATCTTTTACATAGACTTCTTCCAAATTCCGACCCGTTGATTTCTTCTTTACGTAAATTACCACAAAAGAAGAAGTCTATGCTATCCCCTGAGGCTTTACGTATGTTAAGTTTTTGAAAATAATGTGCAAATGTTGTATTAAATTGCCGTTATAAAATTTATTATTTTTCCTTTAATTAATAACTAACATTTTTGGTAAATAAATTATTATAATCATGAATAAAATTCCATGTGAAATTTTTCACTGGGAATAATTCCAACTAATAGCAAGTAATAGGGAAAACAAAAAATTCTAATTGGAAAAGGGAGAAATTTTACGCGGAATTTTATTCATGATAGCTCTGAATATTATATTTAAAGACTTTTTCATCTTATTTTACCCTAATTGGCCCATAAATACCGTAAACATAAATATTCATATTAATTTTGGTGACTATAGCTGAGTAACCTACGTATGACCGCCTTCCTTAGAAACTTGAACCACTGTGCTGTGGTTCCGTACGCTACAATACGTACATTACTAGCAATAGCTGTTCAAGAGAAAATGTACCTTCATCAAGTTGATATTAGTACTGCATACTTGAATGGAGACGTCAATGACGAAATTTATATGCATCAACCAGAGGGTTTCGTTAACCATGTCGATTCTAAAAAGGTATTAAAATTAAATAAATCTCTCTATGGCTTGAAACAAGCGGGAAAAAATTGGAATGAGAAACTTGACAGCATGTTAATAAAAATGGGTTTCAAAGCGTGTGACAATGAACCATTTCCAAACAAAGCAGGTATAGATGGTGACATGATTCTACTGGCAGTGTATGTCGACGACCTAATAATAGCTAGCAGACACAAAGAAACTTTTGGAATTTGAGGCGAATTTAGGGAAAGTTTTTGAAGTAACCGATAAGGGGGTGCTAAACCATTTTCTTGGAATCAATGTGGAACGTAATGGTGAGATCGGTGCCATTAAGCTGTGTCAAGCACAATACGTGAGAAATATTCTGAAGCAGTATGGAATGAAAGACTGTAAGCCCCTATCGGTGCCTATGCGCCAAAATTTACAAATGCATTGTGTCAACGACTGTAGGAGGGTGGAAAGAGAAGAATATCAGTCTTTAATTGGAGGTCTTACTTATTTGGCAATAACCACAAGACCTGACATACAACATTCGGTATCGCGGCTTGCACAACACACACAACCATGACCCTCATGTCGAGAATATGGTTGCCGCAAAACAAATATTACGCTACCTGAAATGTACGGTTATTTTTGGATTAGTCTACGAAGCTGGTGATGCTGGTGCAAAAGGTTGCACCGTACAGTGGCTACATATTCTACATTGGTAAATGTGCAGTCTCATGGGAATCACGTAAGCAGTCCGCAGTCGCACTTAGCTCTACTGAAGCGGAATACATGGCCATGCTGAGCGCTTGTAAGGAAGCAGTATATCTACAGCGATTATTAGCTGAAATTGGTTTCCATGATGGTGCACCTATATTGTTGAACGTGGATAATCAAGGAGCTTTGAAATTGGCAATGAATCCTGTTTATCACAGCCGAACAAAACATATCGATATCAAGTATCATCATTCGTGAAGTGGTCCGACGTAAAGAAGTCATCTTGAAATACTGTCCAACAAATGAAATGGTAGCCGATATCCTAACGAAGAACCTTCCCAGGATCAAGCATACATACTTTGTGGGATTAATGAATTTGCTGTAAATTTTATCATCATTAATGTAAAGGACATACATGTTGAGGAGGTGTGTTGAATTATAGCAACTCTTTTCTTAACTTTGCAACATGTACGTTCTATATTCTCTTTTGTTACTACCAAGGCATATCAAACAGGTACACGTATCAGGCATATTGCTCATCCGCTGATTTTTTTGTTTACAAGTTTATAACGAAGAATTCGTTTGATGTTGATGAACTGAATGATTTCTTTGTTGCTAGTGGTTCTTCTTCAGCTTGTGGTGCGTTTGATTTTGAATCATTTGATGAATTTATTGATTCCTTTTCGTTTCGTTGCATAAATGAACAAGAATTATCGTGTGCTTTGGATAGAGTGAAGTCTAGTTCTGTTGGTACTGATGACATTTCCATAAGATTTATTAAACTACTTTACCCACTTTTGTCTGGACATATCTTATTTTTTGTTAATAGTATTTTAACTTCGACAAGTTTCCATCTTTTTGGAAAACTGCTAGAGTTACTCCGTTGCCTAAGTCTAAAGTGGTTTGCGGTCCCGATGACTTTCGGCCGATCTCAATCTTACCTGCTCTTTCTAAAGTTGTCGAACACATTCTCAAAGACCAAATTCTTGAGTTTGTTGGTGGTAATAACTATATATGAAAAACAATTCGCATTTCGTAAAGGATTTAATACTACATCACTGCTTCTCACCATGACTGATAATATTAGGCACAATGTGAATAATACTAATTTAAATGTTTTAATTTCCTTGGATCTATCTAAAGCTTTTAACTCCATTAATCATTTGGTTCTAATTGATACACTTCGGAATGAGTTCCAGTTTTCGCGGTCGGCTTGCAAACTAATTGTTTCGTATTTATCTGATAGATATCAGTTTGTTGTGCTAAATGGCAAAAGTTCTAACTTACGTTCTCTGTTTTCTGGAGTCCCTCAGGGTTCTGTCTTGGTTCCGCTTCTTTTTGTGCTGTATGTTAATAGTCTACCGAATTGTGTTGACGTCTCAATGTGTGAGACTTTCTTATTTGCGGATGATGTTTTTCTACTATTTAAGGGGTCCTTTAAATCAGTAAATGTCTTGCAGAATAATATAAACCTATGCTTGGATTATATTCTTCAATGGACTTCACGAAGATGTTTGTCCATTAATCCATCGAAGACTGGGGCTATGATGTTTGGACCCACTAACCGTTTTTTCTTGGATCCCGATATATTTATAGGGGGAGTACATATTGACATTGTTGATAACCTTAAATGTTTGGTGTGATATCGGATAGTAGACTATCCTTTGTACATCACGTTAACATGATGAGTGGTAAACTTTGTTCGATCCAGCGTATTATCTATTCTTCTAGTTTGTACTTGCCTATCCATGTTAGATCTAAATTATCATGGGCTTTATTAATGTCTAAAATTTTATATGGTTTTGAAGTTTTTTCTGGTACTAGTGCCATATGTTTGGGTAAGCTTCGTCGTTTGGTTAATTCTGTAGTCAGGTTTGTCTACAAGGTTCGACGTCGTGATCACATCTCGAGCTTTGTTCATAGTTTTCTTGGTTGCTCTTTTGAAAATTTTATTAAATATCGCAATATTTTTTTGCTCTACAAAGTAATTAAAAGTTGCAGGCCCAAGGCCCTATTCGACTCCTTTAGGTTTTCGCGTTCGACTAGGAACCCACAACTTTTTATAACTAGAATTATGTCCTCTTATTTTGAAACGTCTTTTCGTGTTAGGGTTGCACGTTGGTGTAATTGGTTACCACTAACATTACGAATCTTTTCTCATTCTAACAATGTTTTCCGTTTAAAATTGTTACAATTTTTTTCAACTCTAATATTTTTTTTTTCTTATTCTAAAATATGTTGGATCATAACCATTTATTGCGTAATGTTCCTATTTTTGTTACTGAAGAGGCCGTTTACCTTTACCTTTTTCAATTATTACACTTGATCTTTTCTTTATCTTCAGCTTTGGAGCTGACAAAATCTATTTCTTATATAGAAATACTTTTTAACTTTTTAATTTACTTTTTTAGTTATTATTATTTCTTAGTGTTTTTTATGGGAATTGTCACAATTTAAGTTTAAAATTTTTTAAACGCACTAATAATCCCAAATTAATAGTTTACTTATTAAGTAAAATATTTTTTTATTAAAAATACATTGAAATTGATTATTGAGGTATTTAGCTGGATCCTATGCGCATTTCACTGTTGCTAATGCAGATCATCAGGGAACCTTTACCCAAAGCTTCTTAGAACAACTAGAGTTATTATATTATAAACTTTCATTTAAACAAATGAGAAGCTCAATAACAAATAACAAAGTTGAAACAAGAACTCAATAATCAACATGTTTTTTATTTTCTTACTTTACTATTGCTACATTGGCTGACTTTTTTTCAGCTTCAAATTGTAGTCGTAAGAGTATGTAAAAGAAAATAAATGTAAATAACAACAACAGCTATTTAAGAATAGAGTGTTGCCACACAAGTATTTTTTTGACCGGGTGCAGTCAAGTTAATAATTAGTGTTTTTTATGGGAATTTCTACAATTTAAGTTTAACATTTTTAAACGCACTAATAATCCCAAATTAATATTTTACTTATTAAGTAAAATATTTTTTTATTAAAAATATTTAAAAACAAAAATATTTTATTATTATATCAAGAATTTAAATTTTTAAAAATGAAGGAAATTATATTTTTCACCGAGTAACATTTCATATTTGTGTCGTGTTAAACAAGAGAATTAATTTATTATTCTGACCAAGTCATTAACGTCCATTACCCTGTATGATCCTAGAGCACAAACAAAATCGTCATAACCCAAATGAAAATTCGTTCCATTAGTGGTTTGGACTACAGTCGAAGATCGAAATTTTTTCATAAAAATGGCATTTTGATTCAAAAAAAAAAATTAATATTTTTAATTGTAAAACGAAAATTCTATATTATTATTTTAAAACGTTTCATTCTTAATTCAAAAAGTCTCCATTATTAATTTAGGACGGTTCATTCTTAATTCAAAAATCCTTCATTATTAATTTAAGACCTTTCATTCTTAACTTAATAATTCTCCATTATTAATTCAAACGCTTCATTTTTTATATAAAAATAATAAGTTTTAAGATATAAAATGCTTCATTATTACTCAAAGAATATTTCATTCTTAACTCAAAAACATAATAAAGGTTTTCATGAGAACTCTTAAAATTCCCATTTGTGCAATTGGGCAAATATGCGAGACTTGTTTCATGAAGCTCCTTTTCAGCTTATGTGCAAACAGTTAAGTAAATTTGAATGAAATGTCAAAAAAAATTACTAAAATAAAAATAAAAAACTAAAATTTCAAGCAGTTTTTGCATTAAATACGTATTTACATATTTCTCTAAAAGTAAAAAGTGTGTGTGTGTATGTGTTGTTAACTAAATGCACAATTGCACAGCTTAAGTTTACGGGTGAAAATTGTTGGGCAAAGTTAACAGGTTTGTGTAAATAAATTTCCATACAATTTTTGACATTTTATTTACGAGAGTGTAAAAATGCACAATGGCACAGTTTGCGAGACATTCTCATGAAAACCCTTAATCTTTTAATTTGATTATGTTCATCTTTATATCAGGGTTGCTGTCTTTTTCAAATAACAAAAAAAAAAGCAATGTGAGTCCGATCACAGAGGAGATGTGTAAACATCTAGTAATGAAAAATTTTTTTAAGTTGGAAGTACTTATGCTTTTAGTATCTTTTTTTTAAATTAATTAATTAAAAGTATCAAAACTTTCAATATTGTAAATACATAGGAATTTGTTGGTTTTTGTTTGTTTTATTAAACTTATTTGGTTAGTAAATGGGCACACTGCAGTATATGTATATGTACTGCATTCAAAATTACAGTAAGCAGTAAATTTACTGATTACTAAAAAAATTCAGTAAATTTTTACTGCTAATGAAATTTAATTTGCATTACCAGTAAAATCGTAGGGCCATAATCATAATTAAATTGTAGCAAGTGGCAAAGTTTTTTCATTCAAATTTTGAAACTTTTGTGTGAAAAACATTTAGCCACTTGGTAGAATTTCATTATGAATACGGGCATTACTGATTACTGAAAATTCAATGCATCTCATCATATAACAAATCATTTAGGCAATTTATAAAAATTGTAGAAAAAATTTTAGTAATCAGTAAAATTTTTTTTGTTTTTACTGAAACTTTAGTGGTACTGCAGTGCTCATCTATGGTAAAGCCTATACTATTACTTTTTAATTTTTAATTCCTGTTGTTCATCGTTTAGTTGTTGCTGTTCTTGTTGTTGTGTACGCATTGCAATTAAAAAAAATTCAGTAAAGTGCGACTTTGATTCACGCACATTCGGTTTTAATATTTTTTTTTTTTTTTTGATTTAGCTTTCTTAACTTTTTAAGTTTTTTCAGTTTAAACGATTTTTTTCAGTTATCGCTTTTTTCTCGTTTTGGCGTTTTTTTTTCTTTTTGGGTTTTTTTTAATTTTCGCAATTTTTTTCATTTTGGCGGTTTTTTAATTTTGGCGATTTTTTTTCTGTTTTTTGCGGTTTTTTTTTCATTTTGGCGATTTTTTTTCTGTTTTTGGGGTTTTTTTATTTAGGCGATTTTTTCATATTGGCGATTTTTTTGTTTAATGATTTTTTTAATTTTGGCGATTTTTGCAATTTTTCGCGATTTATTTTAGTCCTAGAGATTTTTTTTAAATTGGTGCTTTTTCGTTTTGGCGATTTTTTTATATTTGGCCTATTTTATATTTTTTTGATTTTTTAGTTTTACCGTTTTTGAAAATTTCAAGAGTTTTACTCTTACGGTTTCCAAGATACAGCAAGTTGTCAAAATTACAAAGTCAAAATTGCATTAACTGATGGAACACCCATTGATTTAAATTTTTTAAATTTAGTATTAATTGTTGTAGTCTGTATTAAAATACACTAACTTTTAAAATTTCAAGTGTATATAAATACATATGGACATACAATTGTATGTACATTACATGGGATTTTAACATTTTTCGTTGCTCGTTTTGGAACACCCTTTAGTTTTTAACTCTCATGTATTTGTTGTAGTGGCCAAATGTCTACATATTGTGTCCAAATTTCAAGTCCGTAGCTCTTACGGTTCATTTTCACCTTTGGTGTACGGAAATATACAGAAAAATAACCGGCGGCGGCGCACCGTCGGCTTCGAGCCGGTCGACTTGTTTATCTGTTTGGTATTGCTTCTTTCAAACACTAATACACTCATACATAGCTCACACCGATTTGACAATGCAAAGCAAAAGCAAAAAGCAAAAAATCGCAGCAAAGAAATCAAAGTCAAAAGATTTTTACCACCTAGCGTATAGATGTTTACACATCAAAAATATTCTTTTTTGATTTCAAAATATATTTCATTTTTAAAATAAGAGTGAACATTTTTAAAATAGCAGAAAACAAACTAGGTTCTTTTTCATAAAGGTTACGTTTTTAAAATCAAATTGTTTTTTCTTGATTTTAAAACTTTTTTTTTTGGGTTTACATATGTGTGCACATAGGTAAAAGTTTTGAAGTAACAACAAGAAGAGTGGTTAGACTTTAATAAATCTTTGGCCTGGATAAGACTTGATACTGTTGGAACATAAAGAGATTTTGTTAAGAGAAAATCCTTTCCACGTTTACAGAGGAGCGAGGTATGGACAAAATTCCGTACGCTACTCTCGATTTATCAGGAAACGTATTCATCTGAGCCGTTTTTAGTTTTAGCCACTGTAACCTGCTTGTATTTTCTGTTGTTAATGGTTTCAGTTGGTCCATATCAACCTATGTGTTAATATCTTCAAAATTTAGTTTTTTGCTAAAAACATTTTAATAAAAAGGGGTATAATGATATTGGTTTTACCATTTTCAGGGGGAAACTTACTAAACCAATTTAACATTTGATTGTAAAAATCCACTTTTGCCCCCAAAACTTTACAGAATTTAATACAAAATTTTTACAATTTCCTTTAAACTGATTTTTAAAACAGTTGTTTCAATATAATTTGTGATTACATATTTATAGATCAACTTCTGTGCCACAAAAAATATCATTGAGTCAAATATGGTTTTCGTTTATATTTAATAGTGAAGGAATACACTTTTCTAAAATATGTTTACTATGTAATAAAGTTTCGTGCCATTTGTCGAAAAAGAATTTCAATTCTTGGCAAAAATATATGCATACCAAGGCGAATTCATAACAGGTGACCTTATCGCTACAACAATACTAAAAACAACATGCAATTCGACTGGCTTAAAAAATCCCCATCTGTCAGAAACATTTGACTAAAACACCAATACATACATATTTATAAAAACACATTTTACTATCTATGTACATCTATTATCAAGAACACAGAAAACAATGTAAAATAAATGTAATTAAAATATTGAAAGACGGTTCTGGTTAGATGATCCTGATATTTTGGCACAACGTAATGAAACGTTACTTGCTGCCTTATTGCAGTCTCTCCGATGGTTTGTTTCCGATATAGTTTTTTTTCACTTTAAATGTAAACAAACATTAGATAAAAGAAGACATTTTGACAGTCGATGTCTAAGCCACAGAATACACAGAAGTGAAGAAAGTGACAGGTAAAAAAATCTCCAATCAGGTTTTTGTTAAAATTCGTGGGAAAACATTTATTGCACTATAAAGAAGAAGCAAAACAAAAACGGCGACAAAATTTGAAGGAAAACGAGACAAACAGAAAAATACCGGTATCTTCCATTTCGTGAAACATCTGTGTTTTGTGGTCTAAGCAATCTTCGAACACCTGATAATCATCTGGACTGTTAAGGTCACCTGTTATGAATTCGCCTTGATGCATACGAGCGCTTTTTTTACTTCATTTCTAAATTGGCCGTGAGAGTAGCAAGTGTGTTACGGGAGTACTGCGGTACTTTTTGATGTCATATAATATCAAAAAAAGTACGATCGTACCAACTTTCCATCACTGAATCTAATCCATCTAATTTTTGATGTGTAAACATCTATACCCTAGGGAAATTTTCTTTGCTGAGATTTCTTTGCTTTTTGCTTTTGCTTTCCATTGTCAAATCGGTGTGAGCTATGTATGAGTATTTAGTGTTTGAAAGAAGCAATACCAAGCAGAGAAACAAGTCGACCGGCTCGAAGCCGACGGTGCGCCGCCGCCGCTTATTTTTCTGTATATTTCCGTATACCAAAGGTGAAAATGAAGCGTACGAACTACGGACTTGAAATTTGGACACAATATGTAGACATTTGGCCACTACAACAACAAACACATGAGAGTTAAAAACTAAAGGTTGTTCCAAAACGAGCAACGAAAAATTTTAAAATCCCATGTAATATACATACAATTGTATATACACTTGAAATTTTAAAAGTTAGTGTATTTTTATACAGACTACAACAATTAACACTAAATTTAAAAAATTTAAGTCAATGGGTGTTCCATCAGTTAATGCAATTTTGACTTTGTAATTTTGACAACTTGCTGTATCTTGGAAACCGTAAGAGTAAAACTCTTGAAATTTTCAAAAACGGTAAAACTAAAAAACCAAAATAATATAAAATCGCCAAATATAAAAAAAAAATCGCCAAAACGAAAAAAATCACCAAATTAAAAAAATCTCTAGGACTAAAATAAATCGCGAAAAATTGCAAAAATCGCCAAAATTAAAAAAATCCTTAAACAAAAAAATCGCCAATATGAAAAAATCGCCTAAATAAAAAAACCCCAAATGCAGAAGAAATCGCAAAAATGAAAAAACCCCAAAAAACAGAAAAAAATCGCCAAAATGAAAAATTCGCCAAAATGAAAAAAAAAATTGCGAAAGCTAAAAAAACGCAAAAAGAGAAAAAACACCGAAATGAGAAAAAAGCGATAAGCGAAAAAATCGTTTAAACTGAAGAAACTTAAAAAAGGAAGAAAGCTAAATAAAAAAAATAAAAAATCAAAACAGAATGTGCGCGAGTCAAAGTCGCACTTTACTGAATTTATTTTAATTGCAATGCGTACACAACAACAAGAACAGCAACAACTAAACGATGAACAGGAATTAAAAATTAAAAAGTAAAAGTAAAGGCATTTGCCATAGATGAGCACTGCAGTACCACTAAAGTTTCAGTAAAAACAATAATAAATGTTTAACAAGTAAATTTTTACTGATTACTAAAATTTTGTTTCTACAATTTTTATAAATTGCCTAAATGATTTGTTATATGATGAGGTAGGTGCATTGGATTTTCAGTAATCAGTAATGCCCGTATTCATAATGAAATTCTACCAAGTGGCTAAATGTTTTTCATACAAAAGTTTCAAAATTTGAATGAAAAAACTTTGCCACTTGCTAAAATTTTATTATGATTACGGCCCTACGATTTTACTGGTAATGCAAATTAAATTTCATTAGCAGTAAAAATTTACTGAATTTTTTTAGTAATCAGTAAATTTACTGCTTACTGCAATTTTGAATGCAGTACATATACATATACTGCAGTGTGCCCATTTACTAACCAAATAAGTTTAATAAAACAAACAAAAACCAACAAATTCCTATGTATTTACAATATTGAAAGTTTTGATACTTTTAATTAATTAATTTAAAAAAAGATACTAAAAGCATAAGTACTTCCAACTTAAAAAAATTGTTCATTACTAGATGTTTACACATTCCTCTGTTATCGGACTCACATTGCTTTTTTTTTATTATTAATTTCTATATAATGGGATAGTTTTCATTAATTTTGGAGGCATTTGTTCCCAAACAACTTCTTATGGGAACTTTAAAATCCGTAATAAAGTACCAGCCTTAAAGGCTCAATCGGACGTGACATAACGATAGCCATAAAGAGCAGCCGTTCGAACCAAACTAAAGGCCGTGATACACTATCATACAAAGTCGTGAGATCTACGAAAAATTACAATGCTGGTACGATGGAGTTTATGAAAATTTTCAAAAGACAATAACAATTGATCACACCAGGGTTGTATATTTTCGTATATCGCACGACTTTTTATGATAGTGTAGCACGGCCTTAATGGGCAACACTGTTTTTGATTATAGGTGACTCGCCATAACTCTCACCATACGAACCAATTGAATTTTGGTTTGGTTATGGCTATGGCTATGTCACGTCTAATTTAAGCTTAAGGCATTAGGTTCTAGAAGTACTTACAGCTTTTTGTCATAGTGTCCGTGATGCACATATCTATTTTTTTTGCAAACTCTTCCTCAGTGAAGGGAAAAACTGTGTTTTTAACCATTTTAAAGAATCTTAAGAAACGCACAAATACAATTCGTAGTGATGAACAAAGCACGGAGCCGATGTAGAATGGTGATCGGCGGCGGCTAAAAGCAAATATCGTCGGCGGCGGCTAAAAGCCGGCTGTGAGCCGAAAAATTTTCGCCACCGGCGGCTAAGCAAATATGCCGGCTAACGGTCGGCTAATGCCATGGACGAACGACGAATTTCGTCCACGTCGACGAATTCGTCGATAAGAATTCGCTGCGTAAATTCGTCGTGTGAAGCACAATAAAATATTGTGAGATATTTTATTTTGGTTATAGTAACCAATTAAAGTGAGAAATATTTTTTTTGGTTACAAATAACAGTTATAGCAACCAAAAAATTGTTTGGTTACGAATAACTATTACGTAAAGAATTTAAATTTTTTGGTTATTGCTACCTAAAATACGGTATTTTAGAAAATTATTGAACGACTTCTACCTGCATCCGATATGTAAAACAAACTTTTTTCGAGCCCTTTTTAAATTTTAGGGATTCAGGATTTATTTGCGAATTTCAGTACGTTTTGCGAATCAGGTAATTTTAAATACGACTTATTGCTCATGTGCATAACTTTAATTTTTTAATTTTAATTTGATTGCAAATTTTCGCGAATTTTGCCAATTTTTTGGCATTCCTCATAATTTCACTTAACAATTTCGGGGTTGTTTGCAGTTTTGTGCCAATTTTCGCGATAAAAGTGATTTTAAGCCAAACCTTGCCATTTTTCCGATTTTTAATCCATCTATCTTTTTGATGTTAGAAATTTAGTGCGAATTTTTATAATTTGGCGATTGTTGCAGTAAAAGTGATTGTTCACAATTCTTTGTTTTATTGCAGTTTTACTTGGATATATTTTTCATGTTACCAAGTTTTTGCGAATTTTCGCAATTTTTTGCACGAGATTATTTTTGATTCTCAAAATCTACGGATATTTTTTACAGATATTCACATTTTTGCAAGCTTTCTGGATTTACATATATGTTGTAAGCCTATTCTCGAGCTATTGCCTTTTTGCGGTCTATATAATCAGTTTTTGGGGATATTTTCCATTATTTTAATCCCTTGCGAGTTACTATTTTTTTTTTTTGCAATAAATAATGTTTGTTAATAATAATAATTGGACATTTTGTCGAAAAGAAAAGTAAAAGCAAAATAACTAGTTTAAATACCTTAATTACTTTATTTATGAAATTGATAAATATTTTTTTATAAAACTGCCCATTTTTGTCCTGCATAACCCTTTACAAATGCTTCTTTTACATTTAAAATACCATATTTTAGGCAGCAATGACCAAAAAACTTAAATTCTTTAGATAATAGTCATTGGTAACCAAAAAAATTTTTTGGTTGCTATAATTGTTATTTGTAACCAAAAAAAAATATTTCTCACTGTAATTGGTTGCTATAACCAAAATAAAATATCTCTCACGATAATGGTTAAAAATAACCCAAACCAAATAAAACACATTTTTCAGTAACCTTTTCATTTCAAATAAAAAAATAACAATTATTTCCGGTCCTTATAAAAACACATTTTACTATCTATGTACATCTATTATCAAGAACACAGAAAACAATGTAAAATAAATGTAATTAAAATATTGAAAGACGGTTCTGGTTAGATGATCCTGATATTTTGGCACAACGTAAAGAAACGTTACTTGCTGCCTTATTGCAGTCTCTCCGATGGTTTGTTGAACAGAGGTTCCATTCGTGCCGCCGATCTAATTCTCATTGACAAAGCCGCCGCCGATGCATGCGGCTGACATCAGCTAGATGGCTGAGCCGAATTTTGCAAATTAATAACTTTTTTTAATCTATATTCATATTTTTATATATTTTAAGTTATATTATTACAAGTTAAGTTATATTATTATCAATTTCAATGTTCAAACCTGACTGACGCAGTTTTGCATACGTGTATGTACAAAGTTAAAAATATGCAGTACTGCCAAATAGCTATTTTATGAACAAATTGTATGTACATACCATGTAAAAATAATAAAAGCGTTTTAAGTACAAATTTTCTTGATTGATAAATATACAACATATCACTCATTTACTCAAACAACTTCATAACTCACAAAAATCGTTTGACAGAAAGAGTTTAAAGTTTTCAATTTACGCACAACTTAATGAGAAAAAAATTATTTTACTTTTCGGAATTGTGTACACAAGATGTTCGCATGAAATTTTCACAGGATATGAAGAATGATATGAGGATAAATTCTGCACTAACAATTATAAAAAAAACATTTACTTCAGCAATCTACACATAACCAGCGTGACCGTTTGTGCTACTAAAGTATCAATTTGCTACTTTATTACATTTTTGATACTTTTGGTGACACTTTTGTATAATCATAAATCTGCTACTTTTTGTTACGGTTTGACCCTTTTTGCCCCTTTTTATAAATACCATTACTTGATTTAATTTTTTCGCAACAATATGCTTTGTATTAGTGCCCTTTTACATTTGGGAAATTGAAAGACAGCCAGACGAAGTTTGTGGAAGAAGGGGCGAAGATGCAGAGTGTGTAGTACACAACCCTCTGTGCCGGACATTTTTTGTTTCTCTTTTCTACTCTTCGCAATTTATTCTCGTTGCTTCATATGATTTTTCTCATTTCAACGGCTGTATGGATACTTGATGTGTATTATCAAGGCATATGGTATGTACGTGTATGTTTGTAACCAGCAAACGCGAAGAAGAGGTAAATAAACTACAAAATTTCTGTCTGTCTATTAATTTCCAATATGTAAAAGCTTCGGGCAAGAACAAAAGAGAATTGAAAAAATGTCCGGCAAGAAATGTCTCAAATGTAAATAGGGACTTTGTATTATTTCTTATGACAGACAGCGTTGTCAACTCTGGGCTTTTCGCACCGTTTTTAGTGCTTTTTGAAATTTTCGACGCGAAAAATTTTGTAGTTAGTGCTCGGTGCTTTTTTAAACTAGTTTTTGGTGCTTTTTATTTCTTGGCGGTGGCACTAAACCCAAAATTCAAAAGGAATTTTCCCTATATAATATCTATTTTTTTTTTTTTTTTTTTTTGAAGAAGTCTAACATTTAAAAAATATAAGCACTGAAATTAAATGGAACATTTCAAAATATTCTAATAAGATTGTACAAAACTTGGTGGAAGAAATACGTGCATTTTATTCTCAAACATTCACATTTTAAGCACAATTAATGGAAACAGTGTTTTGCCACACGACAAAGAAGACATAATGCAAGCATAGTCTAATAGCGAAATATTTTGTAGTATATACAGTAAATTTCAGCTATGTTTCTTCGTTGACGAAAAAAATTAAATTTTTTATAATAACTTAAAAAGGTTTTGTCAAATTGATTTTAGAATTCACTGATTCTCATAGAATCAAAATGTGTATCGGATGCTTCAAATTTGAAGTTTTAGGGATAAAATGCAAGGTCGACCGATTTCTATATTTTTTATAGACAAAATTTTTTTTATAAAACAAAAAATTTTAATTTACTGCTTTTTTACTTATATTACGCGTTTTTTCCTGGTTTCAGTGCTTTTTGAAATTTAAAAGTTGACAACGCTGATAACAGACTATTTTTTTTATGTCAACCTATACGAAAGCTGACATTTTTGTAACAAAGTTTGAGTTGATTAGAAGAAATAAGCAACTGTCTATGATTAAATTTGTTGGAAGTTGATTTGGAAGATTGGAGTCCAACAGATCTTGCCAAGAAATATATAGCCACATTTCCAAAAAATTTAAACCTCAGAAAATTTTGCATATATTATTTATTTAAAGTACAACATATATATAGAGAGACCCTAACTCAATTTTTTTTAATCGATTTTTTTGTACATTTCTATAGAACAATTATGTTCGAAAAAATTTATAAATTTCCATTTGAAAAAGAATGAGTTAGGGCCTTTCTATATTAAGGTATCTATGTACTACATGCTTATTTTTTCGATTAAGCAATGTATATATTGGTTTCTGTGGTGCTTAAGAAAATCATCAGTAGATTTCAACCCGAACATTTTTGAAATAAGCTAAAAAACTTCATATGGCACACTAAATAATAAACAGTAAAATAAATATGATGCTTTTTCTTCTGACGGAGTTTTCTTTAATATGGAAATATTTTCGTCATCCTACGTCAAATAAATATACTTCAGTATTTCTTATACATCTAGGCGCACGGCAGTGCACCAGGCCAAGTTCTGGCCAATGCATGCAGTGTGTATATTTACAGGAAGCCATTCGAGCTGAGGCCTAATTCCCGCATTCGATTGCGAGCGAGTTATTACTCGAATGTGCGAGTTTTTTAACTTTTGGGATTTTCGCATTCGGTTTCGAGTAACACATATTGAAATTTCTAATGACAGCATTCGATAACGTGCATACATTCGAATGCAACCGTTAGTGTTTTTACTCGCAAGCAAAAAGGCATTCGAAATTATGTTTAATATAGAAAAGGCGAAGAAAAGGAAAATGTATGTTCAATATTTTACTTATTTATTTATAAATGAATGAATGCACAAATGCACGTATAAAAATATAAATTAAAAAATTTATAGTTGACTTCAAATATAACAAAACACACTGACTTGGGAAATATGTAGTAAAATAAAATATAAAAAAAATCAACCAACTCTGGGAGCACCTAAATAACAAATTAACTGCTTCTGGTCAACCAATAAAAGAATCGAAAATGTAGCTAGTGCTCTATTCTCTAACTTTACACTAATTTATTATTATTAAGTTATTAATTAAATCAAAATGAAAATAACATTTATGTATATTCGTTTCTTTTTTCTGCATATACGTGTGTATGTACGTACATACATGTTTTTGCACACATACACATATACAAACATATGCTTTTGCTTACAATTTATTCAGTGTTGTGAAACGAATTTATATATAAATATATTTGCCTTTTTCCAACACTGAAACAAAAACTCGATTCGCTTGGTAACGAGTGACATAATCCGAAAATTTGTAGCCATCGAAATTAATTTCTATGCGAATGCAATTCCGATCACGAGTGCAGGAATTAGGCCCCTGTTTTTACCCCCCTCAAAACTTTGTTCCCCGCAATCGTAAAATTATAAAATTTAAATCATAATTAGAATAAATTCATGTTACCTCATATGCAAAGTTTGAAAGTTTTACAATGAAAGGTTTCGGAGATATGGAGGTGCAAAAAGTGCATATTTTAAGACATACTCACTGACTCACTCATCAATATTATGAAGCGCTACAGCTAGAGATCTGAAATTTGGTACACAAGTAGATCTAGGTGAGCAATGAACTAGAAAAATCTGAAAACTCGGAAAATGTTACCAGGGGGCGGGACTACGCCCATAAAAATTAAAATTTATTCTATTGAAATTTTAGCCAGGAGGGCGGGGCTACGCCCATAAAGGTCAGAATTAAAAATGCTAATGTAAGGCGCTTCATGGAAGCTATTTTATTGAAATTCGGCATATATACTGCGGTAATGCAAGGCTATAAATTTTTCATTAAAAAGTGGGCGTTGACACGCCCATACAATTTAAACCTCATTTTAATGCCCTGCGGCTCAGCATATTTAGATATACTATTTATTTCGTTTGTAACGAAACTAGACACGAATAATAAGCATTGATCCAAAAAAAATTGACTTTGGAAAAGTGGACGGGGCTACCCCATAAAAATTAAAAGTTAAACGTTGCGCTAAGGAGCTGAAATTTGATATACAAGTAGGTCTAGGTGAGAAACCAACTAGAAAATTCTAAAAACCCGAAAATTTTAGTAAGAGGGACGGGGCTACCCCATAAAAATTAAAAATTGCGCTAAGGAGCTAAAATGTGACATACAAGTAGGTGAGAAACAAATTAGAAACATTTTAAAACCCAAAAAATTTTTTCAGAATGGGCGGGGCGACGCTAATATTATTTTGAACTAAATACTTAATATACAGCTTTTAATTCAAGCCAATTTAGTGAAATCTTGCATCGCTTTAAAAATTGGGCGTGATCACTCCCATAAAATGTTAGCCTTGTGTTTAATCTACATCGGTCTAGCATATTTTAGAAGAAAATTTGCATGAATTATAAGCGCTGCTCACAACAAAATTTTGAGTTAGGAATAGTGGGGAGAGGTAATGCTGATAAAATCTAAAGATATAATTCGCGCTAGAGAGCTGACATTTTACATAATAGTATGTGTAGCTGCGTAAGCCAATGGGAAAATCTTAAAACCAAAAAGTTTTACCCGGTATGCGGGGCCACGACGTTAAAACTCCAATTCGCACTAACGAGCTTAAATTTGATACACAAATAAATCTAGATAAGAGATCACTAAGAAAAATCTGAAAACCCAGAAGTTGCTATCAGAGGGCGGAAACAAGCACTTCAAGTTCAAAATTAACATACATTTTATTAAAGCTTTTCACACACGTTGCACTTGTCCCAAAAAAAATTTCCTATTTTGAAAAGTAGCCGTGACTTCACCCATAAATCTTAGCTTTTTCGTTCAGGTACTTCAGCTTAGCAGTTTTTAATTTAATACTCACGTATTTCTTATTAACTTTTTAATACCAAACTTTGCATGAACCATAAGCACTAGCAGATGTAAAAGTCAGCGGGGCCAGGCTCATGAAAATTTTACGTAATATTATACTATAGAGAGCTGACATTTTGTACACAAATAGTAATTGATTTACTCAATCGGAAAATCGAAAAATTAAAAGCACCAGCTACCCTATTGAAACTTTGCATGCACATTGGGCATATCCTTTTGATTTATGTACTTCGGCTAAGCAGACTTTAATATGTAAATATAATGAGAAAATAGGCGGGGTCATGCCCAGTAAAATTTACGCTGTATTTTACATGTTTCTTCCAGTCGACTCTTACAAAATTGCATACACACTGCCGACCCCTTGTAATGACACAATAGTGCATTTTTAAGGTCAACAATTCAACACCCATCACACTATTACCCATTATTTTATGTAACTCTGCCATTTTCAACTGGCACAGTGATCATGAATAGAAATAAAATACACTAGAAATTTTAAGTTTAAAAAGTGTTATTATAGAAATATTTTCAAAAAGTAATCAGATCCTCACAAAAACATAAATGTGAAAAACGGCCAAGTTCCTATCCAAAATTTCGCCCATTAGAAGTTGTGAGATATAAATTTTGACCAAGTTCTTGTTTGGTACAATACCTAACACAGAAATATGTTATATATGATATAAATTTGTAATCGTAAGGGTGTCATATAATTTCTAGATAATCTGCTAACTTGGCAATATTTTTACATTTCCAAAAAAGGAGAGAATAATGTATAAATGTTCATTTCTTTAAATTGATAAAAATGTTGTCAAGTTGGCAGATTATCTAGAAATTATATGACACCCTTACGATTACAAATTTATATCATATATAACATATTTCTGTGTTAGGTATTGTACCAAACAAGAACTTGATCAAAATTTATACCTCACAACTTTTAATGGGCGAAATTTTGGATAGGAACTTGGCCGTTTTTCACATTTATGTTTTTGTGAGGGAGTTCTCGTTGAACCTTCATAGTGAAGAGATGTTAAAGCGGATTTTTTTTACATACATACATACGAAACAAATATAAAAAACAACAAAATCAAAAATCATACAGAAAATATTCGTAATACATATTCACCTTGATAAATAAGCTTATTGGCTTTACTAATATTTTTTACAAAGCAAGAAATAGTAGAAACAAAAAAACCGTAAACACAAACAAAGTACCCTTGAGGAATAATACTATGTATGAGTACCTCAAAGGAAAAAAATTTTGAAGTGAGTTCTAACGGCAGAAATGCTTATTTTACAGTGAGTTCTGAAACTCTTAATGAAAACAATATAAATAATAAACCTGATGAAAGTCTTTTTCTAACGGAAAAGCCACTTTTTCGTCATCGATCAACTTCGCTTTGTCCAATGCCAACCAGTGAATCGTTAACATTACCATTGCCTAGTACTTCTTCATTTAAGTCTGCGATATCATCCGCATCGGGCTCGCGTTCAACACTAAACCAAGTTATCAGTACAGATAACAGTAGCTCAAAACCCAAGGTACAAGTGGGAATAGACAGATATATAACCGTGGTAAAGCGTGGGCGAAGCCCAAATTCTTCACAAATTTCATCTGCTCCAAAGATGTCTAGGGATAACAGCGCATCATCTACCAATCGTCAAAATCGTTTTTCATTATTGCAAGACACCGACGACAAGCCCTATACATCATCGCAAAAGTCTTTTAAGCCACCACCTATTTATCTGAGAGAAAAAAATTCTAATGCACTTATCAAAAAACTGCTGTCGACCATTGGTGAAAATACTTTTCACATCATTCCAATTAAACGAGGTAATATTGATGAAACTAAAATACAAATATATAGTGAAAAAGATTTCCGAAAACTTGTTAGTGAATTCGAAAAAAATAAAACAAATTTTTACACATACCAACTTAAGAGTGCTAAAGGCCTACTGATAGTATTATAGGGCATAGATTCATATGTTGAACCCGAAGAAGTAAAATGTGCACTTGTCGACCAAGGATTCAAGGTAAAAAATGTTACCAACATATTTAATAGAGAAAAGGTCCCACAACCCCTATTTCGGGTTGAACTGGAGCCGAATGGCATACAATTGAAAAAAAAATGAAACCCATCCAATTTATAGCGTAAAGTATCTCTTACATCGTAAAATCACAGTTGAAGAGCCACGTAAGCGTTCAGGTCCCGTACAGTGCCATAATTGCCAAGAATATGGCCATACGAAAACTTACTGCAAGTTACCTACAGTGTGTGTTATCTGCGGTGAATTGCAGGGTACTGCTAGCTGCACTAAGCCAAAAGATCAAGCAGAAAAAAATGTAGTAATTGTGCAGGTAATCACACAGCTAACTACAGAGGGTGCCCTGTATATTCTTTCGTTAAACAGGCTATGGGTCAAAAACCCAAATTAACTTCAGTTCAACCAGTAAACGCGAACTCCGCCACTTTTGCTCAAATGAGCCAACCAGTTACTTCACGTGTATCGTATGCTGATGTTGCTAAGACTAATTCAATTCCCACGCAAAATGTTCCACCGCCAAATAATTCAACGAATTCAAACTCAAGCTTTAACTTTAGTCGCCTTGAAGCTACTATTGAGAATCTGGTGCTAACTATAAACAACTTTACTACAAATATGACAAGTATGATACAAGAAATGCTGCGAATGCAGAATACTCTGCTTCAAGCATTAGTTAATAAACCATGAACACGTTAAAAATATGTTTCCGGAACGCAAACGGCATTCGCCAACATAAAAATGAACTTGAGCACTTCCTCATGGAAAAAAATATTGATATAATGTTGGTTTCTGAGACTCATTTGACCTCAAGCTTATTTAAAATAAATAGTTACACTTTATATGATACAAAGGACCAGAGAGGGAGAGCAGCGGTGGATCTGCAATTCTGATTAAGTCAAGACTCAAGCACTATGTCCTTGACAACCTTAGTGAAGAATATTTGCAAGCAACGAATATTTTCGTAGAAAATTTTTGTGCGAATTTTGTGATATCATCAATTTACTCACCTCCCAGATTTTCAGTTACCGAAGATCAGTATGAGAAGTTCTAAAAATCGCTTGGATCTTGTTTCGTGGCAGCTGGTGACTACAATGCAAAACATACGTACTGGGGATCGCGTCTTGTTACACCTAGAGGTCGAACCTTGTTCAATACAATTTCAAAAATGGGCTTAGATGTCATTTCGAGTGGGGAGCCTACTTACTGGCCTACTGACGTAAGAAAAATTCCAGATGGTATAGATTTTGCCGTCACGAAAAATATTCATAGGGACTTAATTCACGTAGAGGCCTCTCTAGATCTGTCCTCCGATCACTCTCCAACAATAGTTACAATTTTCAACCCACTAAGGAGTGATTTAACTAACTCATATGTGAAGATGATTAATGGAATCAACTGGCTGGCATTCAAAAAATATCTTAGTAGTCACTGCGTAGAAAACTTTCAGCTTAGATCATGTGATGATATTGAATTTAACATTGCCAATCTTAACGAAAATATTAAACAGGCTGCTGAACACGCCACTACCTCCTATCCGCAGAACGGCTTTAACAGAATTTATTCTACGGAAATTGAACGTCTTGTATGTGAAAAAAGGAGAGCTAGAAGAGAATGGCAACAACACAGATCACCCCTAAATAAAATTAGACTAAAGAATGTACTAAACGACTCAAAGAGCTGCTATCGTCGGAAAAAACTGCACTACTGGAAAATTATTTAGAAGGTCTTGATGTAACGTCCGCATCTAATTACTCTTTATGGCGCTACTAGAAATCTTAAACGACCCGTTGATCTTAAATCACCACTGCGTACTGCGACCGGAGGCTGGGCAAGAAGCGATAGTGAGAAAGGTAACTTATTTTCTGAGCATTTAAAATCTGTATTCACTCCCAATTCATGTACGGGTGCTGCTGATTTACCGAGTGTAGTTTCTCTACCCCCTCGTCCCTTAAGGTTTAAGATGCGTGAAGTACAAAAAGTAATTGCTGAACTCAACCCGAAGAAAGCTCCAGGTATTGATGGCATTAGTAACAAAATGCTCATGAACTTGCCTCATATTGCAATAAGAATCCTGCTATTTATTTTTAATGCTATTTTAAGAATGCAGTATTTTCCACATAACTGGAAACTTGCCAAGATCAAAATGATTCCAAAGGCGGGCTAAGATCTTACCAAGACTGAGTCATTTAGGCCTATAAGCTTACTATCTACAATCTCAAAGATTTTTGAAAAGCTGCTCATGACTAAATTGTCCAAAAATTTTAACTGATAATGGGTGCATCCCGGACCATCAATTTGGCTTTAGAAGTCAGCACAGCACGATTGAACAAACGCATAGACTGGTCCAAGTTGTAAGAAGAACATTTGAATAAAAGAAGTATTGTTCTGCTCTCTTTATTGATGTTTCTCAGGCGTTTGATAAAGTATGGCACGAAGGCCTAGTTTTAAAATTGAAGACATATCTGCCAATAAACATTCAAAAGCTTTTGGAAAGTTATATTATTGATAGGAAGTTCACTGTTGTGGAAGGAGAGTTCACGAGTGTGCCCGAATCTATATCTTCTGGTGTGCCACAGGGTAGTATTCTGGGACCTGTCTTGTATTTAATATATACTTGTGATATGCCTGTAAGCAATAATATCCATATTTCTACTTTTGCCGATGATACAGCCTGTATGAGTGTGCACGAAAACCCTTATGAGGCATCCCGCAATCTCCAGGAACATATTACCCAGCTGGAAATATGGTTGAACTTATGGAGAATTAAAGTCAATGAACAAAAGTGTGTCCATATAACTTCACCCTAAGAAGAGATACTTGCTCCCCCATTCGAATCAACAATCAAAATATTCCTCAACACTCCCAAGTGAAATACCTTGGCATACACCTTGATCGAAGGCTTACATGGAAACATCATATTGACTCTAAGTTAACTCAGATGAAACTTAAGTTAACTCAAACATATTGGTGGATTGGCAGAAACTCAACACTCAGCCTAGACTGCAAACTTACTTTTACTGTACAAGTCGCTTTTGAAGCCAATATGGTGCTACGGAATTCAGTTATGGGGCACTGCTTCAGCTTCCAATGTCGAGAGAATCCAACGAAGGCAAAACAAAATTTTACGGTTAATAACATCGGCTCCATGGTACATCCAAAATTCTATTATACATCGTGATTTAAATATGCCACTAGTGACTGGAGAAATTGCAAAATACGCAGGCAAATATTTAACAAAACTCGAATCACATCCTAATCCGCTTGCTCGTAATATTTTAAGCTTTACTGGACACATCCGCCTAAGAAAGAGGGACACACGGGCTCTTATACCTAACACTCCAGATGGGACTACTTGAAAATACTTTTTTCCCCTTTTTTGACTATCACTACTAATGTATTATTTATAACTATCACTAAATTTATGTCCGACACTGGTCGGGCCTAATAAAATTTTTTTTTATAGATTTAAGATTTGAATACTTACTGTTAATTCATATATGAAGATACAATAAATAAATACATGCATTAAAAAAAATGTTTTTGTGAGGATATAAGATATTCATGAATTCTTAACTTGTTGTTTTTTATCTATTGTTAATGTTTTTGTTGTTTTTCAATTATGACTTGTAAATAAAATATAATATATGAAAAAATTAACAAAACCAACTCAAAATCGTGTTTTTACTTTGAATTTTTGTTTCTTAAATAGTTGCCCCTTCTTTGAAAAAAATTCCCTTTTTTGTGCCACTTTTATTTCTTAAATCCCCTTTTTGTGCTACTTTTCGAAATTTGTCAACGGTCACACTGCACATAACACTAATTTGAAGTTAAAGTTAGTAATTCTGTCTTTTCTTTTATTAATACTAGACATACCAACCGGACGACACACTCGTCCGTATTCTAGAATCAAAATGTAAATAATTCAAGATTCAAAGAAAATGTATCTAAACGTCATAAAAAAATTCATTAAAACACAGCCACACACAAACTTACATACATATGCAAGCATAATTAAATACATGAAATTAAAAAAAAAACAAACAAAATCCCTTCAACCTAATTCAATTTATTCAACTCTCTTCCTTTAAGTATTATGGCTTTTATACAACAAATAAGAGAAAAACAATTGTAAGGTCAAGAGAAATACTACAAACACACACACACACACACACTCATGTTTTGTTTCTTTTTTTACTTGTAAGCTAATAAATGCGTGTGTAATATGTGTGCATGTAGTAGTAGCAACTTTAAACGCTTATAGCTCCCAAAATACTGAACCGATTTCAATAAAATATAGATTCTGCACATCTGTATAAAAAATCCTTTAAAACCATATAAATCTTTTTAAAATCGGTGCAGTGGTACCAGCGTAAAAGGGATTACAAAAAACATGTTCGCCTATTAATTATATATATATAGATTTTATCTACAAACATACATGTTCTTACATACATATGTATGTACATATCAAGGCCTACATACATACATGAAAAACCAAGGCACATTTATTAGGTAGCAGCACTAAACCAGGTGACTAATGTCATTATACCAATCTAATGTCAAATTAGGATTGTGTAGGTATAAGCCTAAAAGCATGCTTTTATTTGGGTATCCATAAACACCTATCGAATATTCAGTTTTGTATGGTGTTTGACATTTCTTATAAGAAACATGCAATCTGACGATGCTACGCTGTTTTGAAAAGTAAGGTGGTAATTTATACCAACAAAGTATATGTGGTTATTGCTGTTGTAATATCTGTTGTAGAAATACGAGTACCTGATTGATGTGCCTCATGATACAATTATAACAGGTACATGCACAAGCCCAGCCTGTTAATGTATACAATACCTACGGTTGTCAAACTTTGTTTACAAGCTGCAAAAATGTTAGTGTATGTGTGTGCATAAAATGATTACAGTGTTGCCAATGATATTACACATGGCTGTGTTTCCAATAATATGTTGAAGAAAATTACATTACACATCTTTTGTGTAGGTTAAAATTAAAAAAAAATAAATAAAAATACAAGCCAAAGTAGAATTACACACAGATTATACATGAACGTAATTACATGGCCTACAAATGAGAGTAATTGCACACTCTGTGTAATTACACACCTATTGGCAACACTGAATGACTATAATTATTCATGAATGCCGTGTCTGCAATTGTACTTTAGTTACCCTGTAATTGTTATTATTAAAAACAAAAGGCATGTGTTTCTGACAATTATTCGTTTGTTTATACCAACAAAATGAATGAGTTTTTTGGTGTTGTAATTTTGTTGTAGTCGTGCATGTACCTAGTATAAATGTACCATGATGTGCC
The DNA here is from genome assembly GCA_949987645.1 of Tachina grossa. Classification (NCBI taxonomy): domain Eukaryota; kingdom Metazoa; phylum Arthropoda; class Insecta; order Diptera; family Tachinidae; genus Tachina; species Tachina grossa. The sequence goes on along the minus strand of OX465274.1, from coordinate 103,394,958 downwards.
TTGTGCAAAATCAAGGCGAATTCACATGTATCAATTCGCCTTGAGCAAAACCAAGGCGAATTGATATAAGGTGGTCTTGATTTGCAACTCTGCGTATTCGCCTTGTATATTTGTTAGTGTAAAATTTCCTGCTGTCAAAATATTTCTTAACGTTTTGGTTTATTTGACAGCAGGAAATTTATGTCAGCTGGCGAATTTAGATCACCTTATGTGATTCGCCTTGTGCAAAACATTACAAAAAATCGGCTCCTGCCGGCTAGCCGCCGCCGCCGGTATATATTGCCTCAGCCGCCGCCGCCGACAATTTTGTGACGAATGGAACCTCTGTGTTGAACGCGAAATCAGTGGTGTAAAATGTGTTTTACTGGCACATAATGGCCGAAAATGTTCACAAAAATGGACAATGAAATACTTAAAAGCGTACAAAAAATAAACGCGCGTCTTATTTATACATACTACATATGTATGTAAGAAGCCAGCCCGAAAAAAGTTGTCACCCCCAAATTTAAGAATTTGCGTTGTGTTGAATTGATACAAAAGGAAATGCAGCGCATTTTAACAATGAAGTGCAACAGGAAATGTTATGGTATGCTTGAATATTTATTTCTATAAACTTAATTTATAATATACATATGTATATCTGTTTAAGGTTTTCCAAATAGCACAGAAAAATTGCTGATGTGACAACGCTATTGCCTCATCGTTTACAGCCACCAATGTCATGGTTGAGAATTTGGGAGCCATTGAATTGGCCTATATAAATACTAAACATCCAGACAAACATGTGTAGTCTACTAAAAGCTGAAATGATGAATCCACATCATCAGCAACCACAAAGCCGTGCAAATACGTCGAAAAGTATTAATTCCTTGCCCCAAGTAATGCAGAATGTCTTATAAAATCTTATTTCTATATTTTGAGGGAATCCATCCAAGATTCTGTACCAAAGGCTATCGTGCATTATAGGCGAGACGTATGTGGTAGAAATATTTTGTATTCGATACAATTTCTTTAAAAATTATCATCAATAAACTAATGGAGTTAATAAATTTTGCAAGAGTTAATTTAAAATGTATAGGTTAGGATGGGTGGAGCTATATCACACCTCCACTCGGAGACACAATTGGGTCCTTTGTGATTAAGTATTCATACATTATAATTCTTTTTACTTTAAAATATATTTTTTAAACATAAAGAACGATATAGTTTTTTTCAATTTAAATGTAAACAAACATTAGATAAAAGAAGACATTTTGACAGTCGAGGTCTAAGCCACAGAATACACAGAAGTGAAGAAAGTGACAGGTAAAAAAATCTCCAATCAGGTTTTTGTTAAAATTCGTGGGAAAACATTTATTGCACTAGAAAGAAGTAGCAAAACAAAAACGGCGACAAAATTTGAAGGAAAACGAGACAAACAGAAAAATACCGGTATCTTCCGTTTCGTGACACTTCTGTGTTTTGTGGTCTAAGCAATCTTCGAACACCTGATAATCATCTGGACTGTTAAGGTCACCTGTTATGAATTCGCCTTGATGCATACGAGCGCTTTTTTGACTTCATTTCCAAATTGGCCGTGAGAGTAGCAAATGTGTTACGGGAGTACTACGGTACTTTTTCATGTCATATAATATCAAAAAAAAAAAAAAAAAAAAAAAAAAGCAATGTGAGTCCGATCACAGAGGAGATGTGTAAACATCTAGTAATGAAAATTTTTTTTAAATTGGAAGTACTTATGCCTTTAGTATCTTTTTTTAAATTAATTAATTAAAAGTATCAAAACTTTCAATATTGTAAATACACAAGAATTTGTTGGTTTTTTTTGTTTTATTAAACTTATTTGGTTAGTAAATGGGCACACTGCAGTATATGTATATGTACTGCATTCAAAATTGCAGTAAGCAGTAAATTTACTGATTACTAAAAAAATTCTGTAAATTTTTACTGCTAATGAAATTTAATTTGCATTACCAGTAAAATCGTAGGGCCGTAATCATAATAAAATTGTAGCAAGTGGCAAAGTTTTTTCATTCAGATTTTGAAACTTTTGTATGAAAAACATTTAGCCACTTGGTAGAATTTCATTATGAATACGGGCATTACTGATTACTGAAAATTCAATGCACCTACCTCATCATATAACAAATCATTTAGGCAATTTATAAAAATTGTAGAAACAAAATTTTAGTAATCAGTAAAAATTTACTTGTTAAACATTTTTTATTGTTTTTACTGAAACTTTAGTGGTACTGCAGTGCTCATCTATGGCAAATGCCTTTACTTTTACTTTTTAATTTTTAATTCCTGTTGTTCATCGTTTAGTTGTTGCTGTTCTTGTTGTTGTGTACGCATTGTAATTAAAATAAATTCAGTAAAGTGTGACTTTGACTCGCGCACATTCGGTTTTGATTTTTTATTTTTTTTATTTAGCTTTCTTCCTTTTATAAGTTTTTTCAGTTTAAACGATTTTTTTTTCAGTTTTATCGCTTTTTTGTCGTTTTGGCGTTTTTTTTCTCTTTTTGCGTTTTTTTTAGCTTTCGCAATTTTTTTTTCATTTTGGCGATTTTTTTTTCTGTTTTTTGGGGTTTTTTCATTTTGGCGATTTTTGCTGTTTTTGTTTTTTTTTTTTATTTAGGCAATTTTTTCATTTTGGCGATTTTTTCATATTGGCGATTTTTTTGTTGAAGGATTTTTTTCATTTTGGCGATTTTTCCAGTTTTTCGCGATTTATTTTAGTCCTAGAGATTTTTTTTAATTTGGTGCTTTTTTTCGATTTGGCGATTTTTTTGTTTTTGGCGATTTTTTTATATTTGGCGATTTTATATTTTTTTGATTTTTTAGTTTTACCGTTTATGAAAATTTCAAGAGTTTTGCTCTTACGGTCTCCAAGATACAGCAAGTTGTCAAAATTACAAAGTAAAAATTGCATTAACTAATGGAACACCCTTTAATTTAAACTTTTTAAATTTAGTGTTAACATAGGGTCTACACCTAACATAATATGTAAGATAAGAGCGTCAAATTCAATCACAGAGCGAATCATGTTACGTGTAGACTTCAAATTAGTGTTATCTCAATCTTATAAGATTTTTTATGAGCGTTGTTATAAGAAATCCTATAACAACAATCCTATGAGATGAAGTGTCAAAAAACACACGTATTTGAAAGTAAATTAGTATGCATGTGTGAGTGTTTATTAAAATAAATGAAAAACAATGTTTTGGACAAAATTTCTGGGATTTTATATGTTTAAATGTGTTTAAATGATTCATAAATTAGATTTTGTGTGAAAAAGTGAAAATAAAATAACTAATTATACAAAAATAAAACATGTTAACTCGATGAGAATTTCCATTAAATGAAAGGTTATAAGAAAACTGAAGTTACGTGTTCCTGTTGTATGAGATGAAGAGAAATATCTGCATTTTATTTTTGTTATTCCGCCGACGTTCTCTCAAATATTATGTCAGAGTTAATCGCAGTTGTAGACGCTATGTAATTGTTGTAGTCTGTATAAAAATACACTAACATTACAAATTTCAAGTGTATATATGTACATACAATTGTATGTATATTACATGGGATTTTAACGTTTTTCGTTGCTCGATTTGGAACACCCTTTAATTTTTAACTCTCATGTATTTGTTGTTGTAGTGGCCAAATGTCTACACATTGTGTCCAAATTTCAAGTCCGTAGCTCTTACGGTTCATTTTCACCTTTGGTCTACGGAAATATACAGAAAAATAACCGGCGGCGGCGCACCGTCGGCTTCGAGCCGGTCGACTTGTTTCTCTGCTTGGTATTGCTTCTTTCAAGCACTAATGCACTCATACATAGCTCACACCGATTTGACAATGCAAAGCAAAGAAATCTCAGCAAAGAATCAAGACCAAAAAATTTTTACCCCCTAGCGTATAGATGTTTACACATCAAAAAGTACGATGGTACCAACTTTCCCATCACTGAATCTAATCCATCTAATTTTTTTTATTATTATTAATTTCTATATAATGGGATAAAATCATTGATTTTGGAGGAACACCTACATCGGATTTGTTCCCAAACAACTTCTTATGGGAACTTTAAAATCCGTAATAAAGTACCAGCCTAAAAGGCTCAATCGGACGTGACATAACCATAGCCATAAAGAGCAGACGTTCGAACCAAACTAAAGGCCGTGATACACTATCATACAAATTCGTGAGATCTACGAAAAATTACAATGCTGGTACGATGGAGTTTATGAAAATTTTCAAAAGACAATAACAATTGATCACACCAGGGTTGTATATTTTCGTATATCGCACGACTTAGTATGATAGTGTATCACGGCCTTAATGGGCAACACTGTTTTTGATTATAGGTGACTCACCATAACTCTCACCATACGAACCAATTGAATTTTGGTTTGGTTATGGCTATGGCTATGTCACGTCTAATTTAAGCTTAAGGCATTAGGTTCTAGAAGTACTTACAGCATTTTGTCATAGTGTCCGTGATGCACATATCTAATTTTTTTGCAAACTCATCCTCAGTGAAGGGAAAAACTGTGTTTTTAACCATTTTAAAGAATCTTACGAAACGCACAAATACAATTCGTAGGGATGAACAAGGCACGAAGCCGATGTAGAATGGTGATCAGCGGCGGCTAAAAGCAAATATCATCGGCGGCGGCTAAAAGCCGTCTGTGAACTAAATAATTTTCACCACCGGCGGCAAAGCAAATATGCCGGCTAACGGTCGGCTAATGCAAGGAAAACAATTGGGACGAACGACGAATTTCGTCCACGGCGACGAATGTGACCATATCAGTAATTATGGGCTAAATTTAGCTTATTTCTTCTAGATTTAGCTTTAAATTTTTTTATTAAGCTCTTAGCTTCTTTTTTTAACTTTTTTAAAAACGGATTTAGCTTTTTTAGACTTTTTTAATCCAAATTGCGTATTCTCTAAAAATATATTAAAGACATGCGTGATTTAGCTTAATTTTGTTTTAAAATCTGGTCACACTGTTTATTGTGTATGTAAAGAGAGTGAGAGAAATTTGTTTTTTCGTCGTTCGTCGGCGTACAAAATAGAAATAAATCTATCTCAGAGTTCGTCACGCACGACGAATTTCGTTCTACGGCGGCGTTATATTCATTTTCATATGTGTTTACAAATGTGTCATTATGTCATTACAAATGTGTTTTATTTTTTATGACGAAAGTTCGCACCGAAAAATTCGTCGTTCGTCCCAGTTGTGTTCCTGGCATAAGTAAAATCAAAGAATATAAATTGTATAAAAAATTAAACATTTTTGCTTACGCTTTAGATGCGGGAGAAAGTATAAAGGCTCAGTTAGCCGACTGTAATGTTATGTAACTGCAACAGTAGGAAACAGCTGATCGATATTGTTATGTGAAAAGTAATGAAAATGGTTATAGAAATGTAATGTAACGTAACCTACTTTTCATATAAAAATATCGATCAGCTGTGTTATACGTTGCAGTGACATTCCATTACAGTCGGCTAAAGGCTCAATTAGCCGACTGTAATGTAAAGTAACTGTAAGGTAGGAAACAGCCGATTGACATTTTTGTATGAAAAGTTGGTTACGTTACATTACATCTCTATAACCATTTTCATTAATTTTCACATAACAATATCGATCAGCTGTTTCCTACTGTTGCAGTTACATTACATTACAGTCGGCTAACTGAGCCTTAACTGAGGTTTAAAGCGCAAGCAAACCAGTGTTGCCAGAAAATGATGATGAGAGAATGCTAAATTGGTCCAAAAATTCTGCTATGTTCTACAGAACAAAAGTATAATGCCAGATTTAAATAAAGAAAATTATTTAAATGGCTCTGAATTTCATGTTTAAACAAACTTATTAGTATTTACGGTATTTTTATAGCATATACAAACATAAAATAGTTAATAATTGGTCATTTTTGGATATGTTAAATTACGTTTAAAATTTTTGAACGCGCTAATAATCTCAAAATATTATTTATATATATTTATATTATACTGAATAAGTATTCTGAAAAGTAGTAAAATATTTTTTTACTTAAAATACATTGAAATTGGTTATTGAGGGGTTCTCTAAAGAGAAAAATCCTATAAACAGAAGAATATTTTTAAAAAATTAAAATTTTTTATTGTCAACAAATTCTGCCAGAAAGCATTTAGCAGAATTTTTCAAAAGCTGATAACTAATGAAAATGCCAGATCTGGCAGTGAAAATGCTAAAATGGCAACAATGAAGCAAACACACACTGAGAGCATTATATTCTTTGCTCTTATCACCAGCGTTGCCGTTGTGCGACTTAGGTCGCATTTTGATACTTTTTCAACAGCAAAACATGCGGCCAATTGCAAGAAAACTATGTAAAAATATCCGAGTTTTACGAAAAAAATACCGATTTTCGGAGGAAAGTTGCGGTTGCTGAAATAAAGATTGTTTTAAGGATGATAAGTTTCCAAATTCTGCAGTTGCAAAGTCAGTGAATTACACCTTATTTCTTCATCTTTATAAAATATAATTTACAAAAAAACATAATGTATAAACATAAATTAGCGTTACTAAACAATTATCAAATAGACTTAAAGTAGACACTTGTCAAAGATTAGATTCCAAGTGAAGAACTTATTAAGAAATACAGGATGTTCAGTTAAAAATAAAATATGTATTTAAGAATTATGCATAAAGCTTTGAAAAAATGGTATAACTATGTTATCCTCTTTAGAATCGAATTTTAAAATTTTCTACAAAACTTTAAATGGTTTTTTTCAAAGTAATTTTTTTGAGTTATGCTGGTTTTTAAGTAAATAAGTGAGATGAACCATGTCCAATATTAAGGCGAATACATAACAGGTGACCTTATTGCTACAACAATACAACAATACTAAAAACAACATGCAATTCGTCTGGCTTCAAAAAAACCCCATGTGTCAAAAACAGTTGACTAAAATACCAATACATACATATTTATAAAAACACATTTTACTATCCATGTGCATCTACTATCAACAACACAGAAAATAATATTTGTAAAATAATAATGATGAAAGACGGTTCTGGTTATATGATCCTGATATTTTGGGACAACGTAAAGAAACCTTACTTGCTGCCTTATTGCAGCCTCTCCGATGGTTTGTTGAACGCGAAATCAGTGGTGTAAAATGTGTTTTACTGGCACATCATGGCCGAAAATGTTCACAAAATTGGACAATGAAATATTTAAAAGTGTACAAAAAATAAACGTGCGTCTTATTTATACATACTACATATGTATGTATATAAGAAGCCAGCCCGGAAAAAGTTGTCACTCCCAAATTTAAGAATTTGCGTTGTGTTGAATTGATACAAGAGGAAATTCAGCGCATTTTAACAATGAAGTGCAACAGTAAATGTTAAGGTATGCTTGAATATTTATTTCTATAAACTTAATTTATAATATACATATGTAAATCTGTTTAAGGTTTTCCAAATAGCACAGAAAAATTGTTGATGTGGTGACAACGCTATTGCCTCGTCGTTTACCGCCACCAATGTCATGGTTGAGAATTTGGGAGCCATTGAATTGGCCTATATAAATACTAAACATCCAGACAAACATGTCTAGTCTACTAAAAGCTGAAATGATGAATCCATATGGACATCAGCAACCACAAAGCCGTGCAAATACGTCGAAAAGTATTAATTCCTTGCCCCAAGTAATGCAGAACGTTTTATAAAATCTTATTTCTATATTTTGAGGGAATCCATCCAAGATTCTGTACCAAAGGCTGTCGTGCATTATAGGCGAGACGTATGTGGTAGAAATATTTTGTATTCGATACAATTTCTTTAAAAATTATCATCAATAAACTAATGGAGTTAATAATTTTGCAAGAGTTAATTTAAAATGTATAGGTTAGGATGGGTGGAGCTATATCACACCTCCACTCGGAGACCCAATTGGGTCCTTTGCGATTAAGTATTCATACATTATAATTCTTTTTACTTTAAAATATTTTTTTTAAACATAAAGAACGATATAGTTTTTTTCACTTTAAATGTAAACTAACATTAGATAAAAGAAGAAATTTTGACAGTCGAGGTCTAAGCCACAGAATACACAGAAGTGAAGAAAGTGACAGGTAAAAAAATCTCCAATCAGGTTTTTGTTAAAATTCGTGGGAAAACATTTATTGCACTAGAAAGAAGTAGCAAAACAAAAACGGCGACAAAATTTGAAGGAAAACGAGACAAACAGAAAAATACCGGTATCTTCTTCTGTGTTTTGTGGTCTAAGCAATCTTCGAACACCTGATAATCATCTGGGCTGTTAAGGTCACCTGTTATGAATTCGCCTTGATGCATACGAGCGCTTTTTTGACTTCATTTCTAAATTGGCCGTGAGTAGCAAATGTGTTACGGGAGTACTACGGTACTTTTTCATGTCATATAATATCAAAAAAAAAGCAATGTGAGTCCGATCACAGAGGAGATGTGTAAACATCTAGTAATGAATTTTTTTTTTTTAAATTGGAAGTACTTATGCTTTTAGTATCTTTTTTTAAATTAATTAATTAAAAGTATCAAAACTTTCAATATTGTAAATACATAGGAATTTGTTGGTTTTTGTTTGTTTTATTAAACTTATTTGGTTAGTAAATGGGCACACTGCAGTATATGTATATGTACTGCATTCAAAATTGCAGTAAGCAGTAAATTTACTGATTACTAAAAAAATTCAGTAAATTTTTACTGCTAATGAAATTTAATTTGCATTACCAGTAAAATCGTAAAGAAGTAATCATAATAAAATTGTAGCAAGTGGCAAAGTTTTTTCATTCAAATTTTGAAACTTTTGTATGAAAAACATTTAGCCACTTGGTAGAATTTCATTATGAATACTGGCATTACTGATTACTGAAAATTCAATGCACCTACCTAATCATATAACAAATCATTTAGGCAATTTATAAAAATTGTAGAAACAAAATTTTAGTAATCAGTAAAAATTTACTTGTTAAACATTTTTTATTGTTTTTACTGAAACTTTAGTGGTACTGCAGTGCTCATCTATGGCAAATGCCTTTACTTTTACTTTTTAATTTTTAATTCCTGTTGTTCATCGTTTAGTTGTTGCTGTTCTTGTTGTTGTGTACGCATTGCAATTAAAATAAATTCAGTAAAGTGCGACTTTGACTCGCGCACATAGGGTTTTGATTTTTTATTTTTTTATTTGGCTTTCTTTCTTTTTTAAGTTTTTTCAGTTTAAACAATTTTTTTTTCAGTTTTATCGCTTTTTTGTCGTTTTGGCGTTTTTTTCTCTTTTAGCGTTTTTTTAGTTTTCGCAATTTTTATTTTTCATTTTGGCGATTTTTTCATTTTAGTGATTTTTTTGTTTTTTGGGGTTTTTTCATTTTGGCGATTTTTTCATATTGGCGATTTTTTTGTTGAAGGATTTTTTTCATTTTGGCGATTTTTCCGGTTTTTCGCGATTTATTTTAGTCCTAGAGATTTTTTTTAATTTGGTGCTTTTTTCGATTTGGCGATTTTTTTTTTGTTTTTGGCGATTTTTTTATATTTGGCGATTTTATATTTTATTGATTTTTTAGTTTTATCGTTTATGAAAATTTCAAGAGTTTTGCTCTTACGGTTTCCAAGATACAACAAGTTGTCAAAATTACAAAGTAAAAATTGCATTAACTAATGTAACACCCTTTAATTTAAACTTCTTAAATTTATGGCTCGATTATGGATGGCAACCGAACTTCAGTTGCCGAGTTAACTAGCAACGCAACTGAACTTAAAATTTGTATTATGTATGGCAACTTCCTACAGTTGCCAAAAAGTTATCGAAAATAGGATTATGACAAATTGGCAACTGAAAATAATATAAACAAATATTTAAAATATTATGCATTGCATCGCAGGTTATGCTGATTCTCAATGTTTTTCAATAAATTCTCTTTTAAACTTGCTTTCTGATTTTGTTCCTGTTGTTAGTAGAAGAATCCCTTATTATAACCATTATTGGATGAATTCTAGTGAGATTGTCAGTGCCTGCTCTTTTCGTGAGTTGTCTTATCGTGCGTATAAATTGAACCGATCTGAGGCTAACTGGAAAATTTTTTGTAGATATCGGAATAAAGCTAAGGCTACTATTCGTAAAGCTAAGCGCAGATACTTTTCTCGGCTTTTTCAAGGCGTGGATACTGCTGGCCTTTGGAAAATCCTAAGACGTTCCGGGGGCATTGGGGATGATGAGATACATTTACAGGGTGATATTAATGAACTTAATAACTTTTTTGCTACTGGTAGTTGCTCCCCAAATCGGAGTACGGTGAACTTTGATGATATGGATATCTTTAACTCTTTCTCCTTTCGTTGTGTAACTGATAGTGAGTTGTGGGATGCGCTATTCAAGGTAAGGTCTAGGTCTGTGGGGGTTGATGGGATTGCTATATCCGAGGAACTATTATTCTTTGTCAATACTATACTTACAACATCTAAATTTCCTTCCTCTTGGAAGACTGCTATAGTTGTTGCTATTCCTAAAGCTTCAGTTGTACGTGGTCCCGATGATCTTAGACCTATTTCAATACTTCCTGCCTTATCTAAAGCAGTTGAGCACATCATTAAAGACCAAATTCTTGAATCGGTTTCAACTAACATTTATACAAAGCAGTTTGCTTTTCAGAAAGGTCTTAATACTACTTCTTACTACTCACTCTAACTGATAATGTTAGGCGTTATGCTAATGACGGCCAGTATAGTGTTCTTGTATCTCTTGATTTGTCAAAAGCATTTAATTCGATTGACCATGGTATTCTCTTAGATGTCCTTCGTAATGAGTTCAATTTTTCGCGGCCTGCCTGTAGGCTTATATATTCGTACTTAATTGATAGATTTCAATTCACTACCTTGAATAATGCTTGCTCGGAACTATGTGCCATGTCATCTGGTGTACCTCAGGGTTCAGTTTTGGGTCCCTTACTATTTATGTTATATATTAACAGTTTACATTCAAATATAAATTCGTCTACATGTGATTCATTTTTATTCGCAGATGACGTTTTTTTACTTTTTAGAGGATGTCGTAGCTTTGAAGATAGATTGATGGAGAGCATAAATGTTACCCTTGAAAGGGTGTATATGTGGACTGCTGGCAGATCCTTGAAGATTAACCCTACAAAAACTAAGGCTATTGTGCTTGGGCCCACTGATCGTTTTTCTGTGGATCTCAGTTTATTTTTGAATGGAGTACGCATAGAATTTGTTGATCACCTGAAGTGCTTATGAGTTATTATTGATAGGAAACTTTCTTTTGACAAACATATTGACTGCTTAAGCGGCAGGATCTTAGGTATATTGCGTAGGATTCACTATATTAAATTGTACTTACCTTTATCAGTTAGACTACAAATGTCATGGGCCTTGCTAATGTCCCAGATTTTATATGGGATTGAAGTTTATTCTGGATCGTTCGGTATACATATTACTCGTTTACATCGGCTTTTTAATGTAATTGTACGTTTTGTGTTTAGTGTGCGTCGTCGCGAGCACATATCTGGTTTTCTTCACAGATTTCTAGGGTGCAGCTTTAATGAATTTATTAAGTACAGAAATCTTCTATTGTTTTATAAAATTATTAAGAGTTCTAGGCCCTTATCCTTATATGAGTCATTCATATTTTCGCGCTCTACCAGAAACCCTCAGATTATTCTTCCTAGAATTCGTTCATCTTTTTTAGAGAAATCTTTTATTGTCAGGGTTTCGCGGTGGTGGAACCAGTTACCACATCAGTTACGTGTCTTCTCTCATTCAAACAATGTATTTCGTTTGAAACTTTTAAAATTATATTCCCTATGATTACTCATGTCTCTCTAAAGATTAAATTTAACTCAATTTACCTTAACTTCTACTGCTGGCTACTTATGGGACCTTTCTTTACTTTACTTTTTTTTAATCATTTTTTATATTTCCTACTTATGTTATCTTTGGCTGGGGAGCTGATTTTATGTTGGGATAGTAAATCTGTAATATTATGAATCAATGAATTGTTATGGTATGAATTTAATTTAATTAACAATTATTATTTAGTACCTAAGGTATTTTTTACTGTTGTGTAATATTATATAATTGGCCTTAAAGGCTTTGTATGACATATTTTCTTGTAAATAAATAAATAAATAAATAAATAAATATAAGAAATACAAGTGCTAAAAAGAAAATTATTGAGTATAAAGTGTTTAAAGACATTACTGATCATAAAAATTATTAGTTAAGTGGAATTAATTATTGGTGAAGAGAAGGAAATACAAAAGTTGAATCTATTGAACGAATCTTTAGAATTACCGCCTCTACTGTGAGTAAATGTTGTTGCCTTAAATAAGTTTGAACAATCTCTTTTTTATCTGTAAAGAAGAAATTCAAAAATAAAAATAATATTGCAATTACTGTTTAATTTTTTTATTTTTTTTGCTTTTAAACTATGCAGCAACTACAAATTTGTGGTTGCCAATATGGCAACTGAAATTACCAGCTGTTAGTTGCCAGTTGCCATCCGTAATACAATTTCGGCAACTAGCAACGCAACTCAAGTTCGGTTGTCATCCATAATCGAGCCATTAGTGTTAATTGTTGTAGTCTGTATAAAAGTACACCAACTTTACAAATTTCAAGTGTATATATGTACATACAATTATATGTGTATTACATGGGATTTTAACATTTATCTTTGCTCGGTTTGGAACACCCTTTAGTTTTTAACTCTCATGTATTTGTTGTTGTAGTGGCCAAATGTCTACACGTTGTGTCCAAATTTCAAGTCCGTAGCTCTTACGGTCCATTTTCACCTTTGGTCTGCGGAAATATACAGGAAAATAACCGGCGGCGGCGCACTGTCGGCTTCGAGTCGGTCGACTTGTTTCTCTGCTTGGTATTGCTTCTTTCAAACACTAATACACTCATACATAGCACACACCGATTTGACAATGCAAAGCAAAAGCACAAAGCAAAGAAATCTCAGCAAAGAATCAAAGCCAAAAAATTTTTACCCCCAACCGTATAGTTGTTTACACATCAAAAGTACGATCGTACCAACTTTCCCATCACTGAATCTAATCCATCTAATTTTTTTTATTATTATTAATTTCTATATAATGGGATAATTTTCATTCATTTTGGAGGAACACCTACACCGGATTTGTTCCCAAACAACTTCTTATGGGAACCTTAAAATCCGTAATAAAGTACCAGCCTTAAAGGCTCAATCGGACGTGACATAACCATAGCCATAAAGAGCAGCCGTTTGAACCAAACTAAAGGCCGTGATACACTATCATACAAAGTCGTGCGATCTACGAAAAATTACAATGATGGTACTATGGTTTATGAAAATTTTCAAAAGGCAATAACAATTGATCACACCAGGGTTGTATATTTTCGTATATCACACGACTTTGTATGATAGTGTGGTTATGGCTATGTCACGTCTAATAAAGCTTAAGGCATTAGGTTCTAGAAGTACTTACAGCATTTTGTCATAGTGTCAGTGATGCACATATCTAATTTTTTTGCAAACTATCCTCAGTGAAGGGAAAAACTGTGTTTTTAACCATTTTAAAGAATCTTACGAAACGCACAAATACAATTCGTAGGGATGAACAAGGCACGAAGCCGATGTAGAATGGTGATCGGTGGCGGCTAAAAGCAAATATCGTCGGCGGCGGCTAAAAGCCGGCTGTTAGCCAAAAAATTTTCGCCACCGGCGGCAAAGCAAATGTGCCGGCTAACGGTCGGCTAATGCCAGGAACACAATTGGGACGAACGACGAATGTCATCCACGGCGACGAATTCGTCGATAAGAATTCGCTGCGTAAATTCGTCGTGTGAAGCACAATAACGACGAATTTAATCAGCGAATTCAGCTCTTATAATTGATAAAGTTGGTTATTGTCAGTGTGACCATATTAGTAATTATGGGCTAAATTTAGCTTATTTCTTCTAGATTTAGCTTTAAATTTTTTATTAAGCTCTTAGCTTCTTTTTTTAACTTTTTTAAAAACGGATTTAGCTTTTTTAGACTTTTTTAATCCAAATTGCGTATTCTCTAAAAATATATTAAAGACATACGTGATTTAGCTTAATTTTGTTTTAAAATCTGGTCACACTGTTTATTGTGTATGTAAAGAGAGTGAGAGAAATTTGTTTTTTCGTTGTTCGTCGGCGTACAAAATATAAATAAATCTATCTCAGAGTTCGTCACGCACGACGAATTTCGTACTACGGCGGTGTTATGTTCATTTTCATATGAACAAATGTGTTTTATTTTTTATGACGAAAGTTCGCACCGAAAAATTCGTCGTTCGTCCCAGTTGTGTTCCTAGCATAAGTAAAATCAAAGAATATAAATTGTATAGAATGCGCATCTGAGCTAAAAAATTAAACATTTTTGCTTACGCTTTAGATGCGGAGGAAAGTATAAAGGCTCAGTTAGCCGACTGTAATGTTATGTAACTGCAACAGTAGGAAACAGCTGATCGATATTGTTATGTGAAAAGTAATGAACATGTTTATAGAAACGTAATGTAACGTAACCTACTTTTCATATAAAAATATCGATCAGCTGTTTTATACGTTGCAGTTACATTCCATTACAGTCGGCTTTAGCCGACTAAAGGCTCAGTTAGCCGACTGTAATGTAAAGTAACTGTAAAGTAGGAAACAGCTGATTGACATTTTTGTATGAAAAGTTGGTTACGTTACATTACATCTCTATAACCATTTTCATTAATTTTCACATAACAATATCGATCAGCTGTTTCCTACTGTTGCAGTTACATTGCATTAGTCGGCTAACTGAGGCTTAAAGCGCAAGCAAACCAGTGTTGCCAGAAAATGATGATGAGAGAATGCTAAATTGGTCAAAAAATTCTGCTAAAATGTTCTACAGAACGAAAGTATAATGCCAGATTTAAATTTAAATAAAGAAAATTATTTAAATGGATCTGAATTTCATGTTTAAACAAACTTATTAGTATTTACGGTATTTTTATAGCATATACAAACATAAAATAGTTAATAATTGGTGATTTTTGGATATGTTAAATTACGTTTAAAATTTTTGAACGCGCTAATAATCTCAAAATATTATTTATATATATTTATATTATACTGAATAAGTATTCTGAATAAGTAGTAAAATATTTTTTTACTTAAAATACATTGAAATTGGTTATTGATGGGTTCTCTGGACGCTGTCCTCATTTAACTTTTGCTAGTAAAGATCATCAGGGAACCTTTACCCTGCAATGCATATATATTTATGAGAAAAATCCTATAAACAGAATATTTTTAAAAAATTAAAATTTTTTATTGTCAACAAATTCTGCCAGAGAGCATTTAGCAGAATTTTTCAAAAGCTGATAACTAATGAAAATGCCAGATCTGGCAGTGAAAATGCTAAAATGGCAACAATGAAGCAAACACACACTGAGAGCATTATATTCTTTGCTCTTATCACCAGCGTTGCCGTTGTGCGACTTAAGTCGCATTTTGCTACTTTTTCAACAGCAAAACATGCGGCCAATTGCAAGAAAACTATGTAAAAATATCCGAGTTTTACCAAAAAAATACCGATTTTCAGAGGAAAGTTGCGGTTGCTGAAATAAAGATTGTTTTAAGGATGATAAGTTTCCAAATTCTGCAGTTGCAAAGTCAGTGAATTACACCTTATTTCTTCATCTTTATAAAATATAATTTACAAAAAAACATAAAGTATAAACATAAATTATCGTTACTAAGCAATTATCAAATAGACTTAAAGTAGACACTTGTCAAAGATTAGATTCCAAGTGAAGAACTTATTAAGAAATACAGGATGTTCAGTTAAAAATAAAATATGTATTTAAGAATTATGCATAAAGCTTTGAAAAAATGGTATAACTATGTTATCCTCTTTAGAATCGAATTTTAAAATTTTCTACAAAACTTTAAATGGTTTTTTTCAAAGTAATTTTTTTGAGTTATGCTGGTTTTTAAGTAAATAAGTGAGATGAACCATGTCCAATATTAAGGCGAATACATAACAGGTGACCTTATTGCTACAACAATACAACAATACTAAAAACAACATGCAATTCGTCTGGCTTCAAAAAAACCCCATCTGCCAAAAACAGTTGACTAAAATACCAATACATACATATTTATAAAAACACATTTTACTATCCATGTGCATCTACTATCAACAACACAGAAAATAATATTTGTAAAATAAATGTAATTAAAATGATGGAAGACGGTTCTGGTTAAATGATCCTGATATTTTGGGACAACGTAAAGAAACCTTACTTGCTGCCTTATTGCAGCCTCTCCGATGGTTTGTTGAACGCGAAATCAGTGGTGTAAAATGTGTTTTACTGGCACATCATGGCCGAAAATGTTCACAAAATTGGACAATGAAATACTTAAAAGTGTACAAAAAATAAACGTGCGTCTTATTTATACATACTACATATGTATGTATATAAGAAGCCAGCCCGGAAAAAGTTGTCACCCCCAAATTTAAGAATTTGCGTTGTGTTGAATTGATACAAGAGGAAATGCAGCGCATTTTAACAATGAAGTGCAACAGTAAATGTTAAGGTATGCTTGAATATTTATTTCTATAAACTTAATTTATAATATACATATGTAAATCTGTTTAAGGTTTTCCAAATAGCACAGAAAAATTGTTGATGTGGTGACAACGCTATTGCCTCGTCGTTTACCGCCACCAATGTCATGGTTGAGAATTTGGGAGCCATTGAATTGGCCTATATAAATACTAAACATCCAGACAAACATGTCTAGTCTACTAAAAGCTGAAATGATGAATCCATATGGACATCAGCAATCACAAAGCCGTGTAAATACGTGTAAAAGTATTAATTCCTTGCGCCAAGTAATGCAGAACGTTTTATAAAATCTTATTTCTATATTTTGAGGGAATCCATCCAAGATTCCGTACCAAAGGCTATCGTGCATTATAGGGGAGACATATGTGGTAGAAATATTTTGTATTCGATACAATTTTTTTAAAAATTATCATCAATAAACTAATGGCGTTAATAATTTTGCCAGAGTTAATTTAAAATGTATAGGTTAGGATGGGTGGAGCTATATCACACCTCCACTCGGAGACCCAATTGGGTCCTTTGTGATTAAGTATTCATACATTATAATTCTTTTTAGTTTAAAATATATTTTTTAAACATAAAGAATGTTGCCGCCGTCCACAAATGGTTAAATTAATAATCTCTTATTGTATGTATGTATATAACAACGCAATTCATTTATCTCTTCATCCTTTTAAAATCTCAATAAATGTACATACATATTGTTATATTTTTTGCCGCGATCAAATGCAGACACACGCACATTTACGTATGTATATATAATAAGTACATAGGCAAATTTAAGTACTGCTTTAACTGTTAATAAAAATATAAAGAAAAAAAAACTAAATGCATAAATACATGCATACGTGCCAGGCTGAATAAAAGAACATTTTTGTCAAAAACAGTTAGAACCAGTTAGAAGTCAAACAGAAAATTATTTCAATAACTTTTTTTTGTAAAATTTAATAAATCACTAATTATTGAATAAAGAATTTTTTATTAAAATAAATAGCTCTTAAAATTCACATTTGCCGCCCCAGACTCTAACAGTTCTTTAAAATTTTATTATACATATTTGCTGAGTTCTTTAAAATTTCCTTAACATTTTAAACATAAACACCATGGAAAAGGAAAATAGTCTCCCTGTCTACAGCTGTGGAAAATGAAACAATTTGGACAACTCGCAAATGGTAATGTGCGACAGATGTGACAAATGGTTCCACTTCACCTGTGTGGGAGTTGACAGCACTGTGGCTGACCGTAGCTTTAACTGCGATTTTTGCCAGCAATTACTATCCACCACAAATGCAGCGGTTGATGAAGCTGGCCTAGGTGCTCACCCAAACTCAACTTCATCACCAGCTTCAACTCCACCAACAATCGTCACATCAATTGCAGTAACCGCGAAAAGTAATAGCCTACCTAGCGCTACATTACCAGTATATGCAACGATTGCAGCATTCACACCAGTTTCAACATCAACCGCTACAGGTTTCCAACAACATAGTTATGCCGCCGCAAACGCATTAATGGCGCCGTCAACTGCAATGGGCTCAGTCAATTTGTACCCTTATAAAACACAGCAAACGACAAAGCCGGCTAACATACAGCAACATTTATCAACAAACGTGCAAAATGATCCTGAAAGGCAAAAATTTTTGAAGCTACAGCGTTTAGAGGAGGAAAAGAAAATACAGCAAGAGTATCTGGAACAAAAATATAAAATTTTAATACAAAGCGATATGCACTGCGAAGAACAAATTAGTTTACACCAAAACAATTCTAATGGTCAAACCATAGAATGTATACCGACAGCCTTCGGCACTGAAATTAATCAACGCGTATTCAATACACAAGGTATTTACCCAACGACTTCACAAATGGCAGCCAGACGCTCGATACCTAGTGAACTCCCGTATTTTAATGGCGACCCAGAGGATTGGCCAATGTTTATAAACAGTTTTGAGACAATCACATCAATTGCCGGATTATCTAATGCCGAAAACCTCATGCGCCTCCAACATTGCCTAAAAGGTAAAGCAAGAGAGCTAGTGAAGAGCAAGTTGCTGTTACCCGCACTCGTGCCGGACATAATCCAAACTCTACGCCTTTGTTTCGGCCGTCCAGAACACATTCTGGAGCGGGTAATAAATAAAGCCAGAGCGATGCCATCTCCTAGGGACAAGCTTGAGGCAATAATTGAATTTGCCATAAATGTGCAAAATATATGTGCCACCATGGAGTCGTGTGGGTTGCAGTCACACCTTAACAACCCGATGTTGGTGAAAGAGCTTGTTGACAAGCTCCCGAATCAGTACAAACTTAGCTGGGCAATGTGTCAAAAAGACGAAAGTATCCCCATCATAAAATTATTCAGCACATGGCTTTACCAAATTGCTGAAGCCGCTAGCCAGGTTGTAACGCCTAGTTTTGGTAAAGGCAATGCGTGTTTAAACACTCACGTGCAAATCAACACAAATGAAAATAAGATGTGCGTCGTTTGCAAAACAGCCACCCATAAGGTTCATCAGTGTGAACAATTTAAGGGCTTACAACTAAATCAAAAATGGGATGTCGTAGTCTCAGTATTTATGCCGTCAATGCCTAAACCAGCACAAGGGAAAATGCCATAAGAGGCAGGCATGTGCAGTATCCGGATGTAAATGTAAACATCACCCGTTACTACACAAAGTGGTAAGAGATCAACCAATTTCACAAACTGTAAGTACAAATGATATCAATAATATACCGCGGAACGCACAAATAAACGCACACCATAGCGATCACAACCCGTTTTTTCGTATTTTGCCAATTCGCATTTATTTGGAATATACTGTTGTTAATACGTTTGCCTTTTTAGACGAAGGGTCATCAGTCACCCTAGTTGATGATAGCATTTTTGATAGTTCGCCGATCAATGGTGTTCCCGAATCGTTATGTCTGCAGTGGACAGGCGGTACCACACGCGTAGAAAATGGTTCAGTCAAAACATCTTTGAATGTTTCTGGCGTCAACAACAACACGAAGTTTGCGCTTTCAAATGTTTATACCGTAAAAAATTTGGATTTACCACTCCAGTCACTCGACATGCCAGAGATGGTTAAAAAATATCCACATCTGAAACATTTGCCGATACAGTCCTACGAAAGGGCAAAACCGCTGGTTTTAATCGGCGTAAATAATTGGAAACTGGCAGTTCCGATAAAAATTCGTGAAGGTGGCTGGCAACAACCAATGGCCACTAAAACACGGCTCGGATGGGCAATACAAGGTGGCAAATCAGAAAGTTCAAGGCAACATATGTTAAACATACACACGTGCGCATGCCAGAAACGTGACGAAGTTCTTCACGAGGTGGTGAAAGATTGTTTCAACATAGAGAAACCTACGTCGTCTGCTATCGACTCAAAAATTTATGCTGATGCAATTGACATATTGAAATCAACATGTAGACACGTAGACGGGCGTTACGAAGTTGGCTTGATTTGGAAAAATTCGGAGATACAACTACCTGAAAGTTATGATAATGCATTACGTAGATTAATGTGTTTGCACAAGAAAATTATGAAAGATCCGTCGCTTCGTCACAAAATGCAATCTCAAATTGACAATTTATTACAAAAAGGGTACGCCACCAAAATTTCTTCAGAAGCAATGCTTGTCAACACAAATAAGGTGTGGTACCTACCAATTTTTATAGCGTTAAATCCCAATAAGCCACACAAAATTCGCTTGGTATGGGACGCAACGGCGCAGTCACGTGGCGCCTCTTTGAATGATATTTTGCTAAGTGGCCCTGATTTGCTCATCCCTCTTATAGACGTTCTTTTGGCCTTCCGAATAGGTAAAATTGCAATTTGTGGAGACATTGCAGAGATGTTCCACCGGATAAATGTTCGAGAGAGTGACATGCACGCCCAGCGTTTGGTGGGATAAAGGTGATGAGCTACATCGGCCAAGCAAATTTGTTATGCGTGCACTTACGTTTGGGTTAAACTGTGCACCGTGCATCGCTCACCACGTGCGAAATGTAAACGCAGAAAAATTCAAGTCTAAATACCCACGTGCAGTAAACTCTATTCAAAAACACCATTATGTCGATGACTTAATCGACAGCGAAGACACCGAAGAGGGAACCATCACTTTAGCAAAACAAGTCACAAAGATTCACGCTGCCGCTGGTTTCCATATACGCAACTGGGCGTCAAATTCCGAAGCTGTCTTAAAACAATTGTCGGCCACATCAACAGAGTCCCAATGTGCCAAACAATGGGGAACTACCAAAAAATATTGGGTATGTATTGGAACCCAATTAATGATGTTTTCGAATATGTTTGTAGATTCGTACGTCTCCGTCGTAACGTGATTGAGGAAGATTTTATACCAACCAAACGGGAGTGCCTGCAAGTCTTGATGTCTATTTTTGACCCCTTAGGATTTTTGTCTTGCCATACAACCGGCTTTAAAATTTTGTTACAAGACGATTGGCGGTCAAGTATTGGTTGGGACGATGAACTTAATGAGTCCCTACATTCAAAATGGCGTCAATGGAAATCTACGATTCCGCTCATAAAAGAAGTTAGAGTTAAAAGATGTTATTCTCCTGAGCTCTGCGGTGCAGATAAAGTCGAGTTGCATACATTCGTTGACGCAGGCGAACTTGCTTATTCTGCCGTCTGCTACCTTCTTGTAAAACGTAATAAAAAGGTTGATGTTAATATAGTCATCGCGAAGGCTAAAGTAGCACCGCTTAAACCCATGTCAATACCTAGAATGGAATTACAGGCGGCACTCATCGGCACAAGGCTGGCAAATAAGGTAAAGCAGACTCAGCGACTACGCATTGATTCTACATACTGGTGGTCCGACTCTAAAACAGTGCTTCAATGGCTTCGCATGGACCCAAGAAGCTTACAACAATTTGTCATGCACCGTGTAGGCGAAATCTTGGAGCATTTAAACATAAACGAATGGAGGTGGGTGCCGACCAAATTGAACCCAGCAGATTTAGCCACGAAACCCGCCTATCAACGAGATATGACTTTATGGTTCAACGGTCCCGAATTTTTGCTTCACGAGCCACATTATTGGCCACTGTGTGAAGATCTAGGCCCAATGGTAACCTCCGAAGTGAGACGTCACGTGCTGGTATTAAACAAAACGTTTGATAGTTGCAACTACTTAAACATCGAGCATTTTTCAAATTGGAAAAGGCTGTATCGTGCGGTTGCAACGTTTATTTTGTATATGGCAAAGCTAAACAAACACGAGCGCAGCTCTTATGATTCGTCTGGTGTTAGTTATGATATGATTCAACAGGCGCAGCGTTATCTTTTTAAAATAGCACAGCAAAGCCGTTTCAATCGAGACATTTCTAGCCTCAGACATGGCAAATCTGTTGAGACATCCAGCAAGCTTTACACGTTAACGCCCTACCTGGACGAATATGGAATTATTAGATGTCGAAGCCGAATTGAACAACTCAACAACCATAATGACGCAATAGTGCTGCCAAACGACCATCATGTCACATTTTTACTAGCGCGCTTTTTTCATGAGTCCTTTCACCACCACTTCCACGAGGCTGTTATCAACAAAATAAAAGCCAAATTCCACATTTTTCGCCTACGTGTATTATATAAAAGGGTCCGTGCATCGTGCCAAAGGTGCAAAATCGACGCATGCAAGCCAAAACCACCCCAAATGTCGCCATTGCCTGCCGCTCGTTTAGGCGTATTTCAACGCCCTTTTACGTTTGTCGGCATTGACTTTTTTGGCCCCTTTCACATATCCATTGGACGTAGGAGTGAAAAACGGTGGGGAGTGGTGTTCACCTGCCTAACCATACGAGCTATCCATATCGAAGTCGCTCATAGCTTAGACACCAGCTCATGCATTTTATGCATACGTAATTTTGTAGCTCGCCGTGGCGTGCCTCACGAGATCTACACTGATAATTGCACAAATTTCAAAGGGGCTGAAAAAATATTGAGCGATGGCGTAAAACAAATAGATTTTTCGAACTTATCTTCAAAATTTGATAAAACAAAATGGTTATTCAACCCTCCATCTGCACCCCATATGGGCGGAATATGGGAGAGGCTAATTAGGTCCATAAAAAATTTCCTATATTCATTGTACCCCAACGCGAATTTCAATGAAGAAACTTTTAAAAGCGCGATGTGCGAAATAGAATCAATCATAAACTCCCGGCCCTTAACCTTCGTCTCAGTGGAACATGAAGACGATGACGCACTCACACCGAACCACTTGTTGCTTGGTTCTGTTGACGGCTACAAGCCACTCTATGAAAACGTCGGAAACCTACGCCAACGATGGCAACAAACACAATTGTTCGCTGACCACTTCTGGACACGCTGGCTGAAAGAATATGTTCCAATAATTTCCCGCAGAACTAAATGGTTTGTTAAAGCACCACCAGTATCCATTGGTGCCATTGTCATTATCGTAGACGACAACCTTCCAAAAAGATGTTGGCCGAAAGGTAAAATTATTGACACGGTAGTCGCAAGGGATGGTCAAGTACGCAGAGTAACAGTCAAAACGCAGTTTGGGACTATGCAAAGACCTGTTACGAAGGTAGCTGTGCTGGACGTCGGAGAATATCGTGAGCAAGCTTGTAACCCTAACTCGCTTACGGGTGGGGGAGTGTTGCCGCCGCCCACAAATGGTTAAATTAATAATCTCTTATTGTATGTATGTATATAACAACGCACTTCATTTATCTCTTCATCCTTTTAAAATCTCAATAAATGTACATACATATTGTTATATTTTTTGCCGCGATCAAATGCAGACACACGCACATTTACGTATGTATATATAATAAGCACATAGGCAAATTTAAGAACTGCTTTAACTGTTAATAAAAATATAAAGAAAAAAAACTATATGCATAAATACATGCATACGTGCCAGGCTGAATAAAAGAACATTTTTGTCAAAAACAGTCAGAACCAGTTAGAAGGCAAACAGCAGCATTCGTAAAGGTGCAATTAAGATCGCGGCAAAAATATTAATAAAATTTTAAAGCTATTTCAGAAAATTATTTCAATAACTTTTTTTTTTGTAAAATTTAATAAATCACTTATTATTGAATAAAGAACTTTTTATTAAAATAAATAGCTCTTAAAATTCACATTTGCCGCCCCAGACTCTAACAAAGAACGATATAGTTTTTTTCACTTTAAATGTAACAAACATTAGATAAAAGAAGAAATTTTGACAGTCGAGGTCTAAGCCACAGAATACACAGAAGTGAAGAAAGTGACAGGTAAAAAAATCTCCAATCAGGTTTTTGTTAAAATTCGTGGGAAAACATTTATTGCACTAGAAAGAAGTAGCAAAACAAAAACGACGACAAAATTTGAAGGAAAACGAGACAAATAGAAAAATACCGGTATCTTCCGTTTCGTGACACTTCTGTGTTTTGTGGTCTAAGCAATCTTCGAACAACTGGTAATCATCCGGGGGTCGATTCTGGTTCTGTGATAATGAGAAATGAAAACTTTTTCCATCTTTTCATAGTGTTTCTGATTCTAGTTCAATGAAAAAATTAAAACAAAATTGAAATGATTTCATATGAAAAAAACAATTGGAATGAAACAAAACGTTTTCACAGTTACACATCATTACTGATTCTCGTTTTATGAAAAAGTGTAAACAAATGTCAAAACCTTTTTATATGAAAAGTTTTTTTACACACACAATTCATTAGTGAAAAAGCATGGAAACCCATTAAAAACCTATACTAATACTACTAAAACACTTTTAAAATATTTAATTCACTTATCCTCATCCCTAATTTCGTCTGATACGTCCATTAAAACATTTTATCCAGACATTTTCTATTTTTATTCATGTTCATATTTGCATAATTTGGCAATTGATCAGAAGCCGAGGGAGGCATAAGTTGTTATTATCGGCGACAAAAAATTATTTGGCGACGAGTGGAAGTTAACTTGAAATGTTATTTATAATAGTTTTTATTATAAAATTTTTTAGTAATAAATATATCAAAATGCCATACCACACTAAAATTAATATGTTTTCTATAAGAAAGTTTCAAACTCCATTTGCAAAAGAATACATTTAGCTTTCTAGTACTGAAAAGAGAAATCAATGCAACAATTCCAAAGTCTTTAAAAACAATTTGTATTTGTGAAGCACTATGAAGAATTTTGAAGAACAATATGCCAATTTCTACATGAAAAATATGTGTATTTACATAAATGTGTACACATGTACGTATGCTAGTTTGTATGTATGAATGTTCCTATGCACATTATTAAAAAGATAGGTAAAAAACGCATGTTGTTTAGCTTGCTTATCATTTTTTTGGAATCCTCGTTTATGCTGGTATTTTACACTTTTCTCTACCTGACAGAAACATGCACACTAGCATCATAAATGAAACCACTTCATTGGACAAACATATTTTAAATTGTATTTCTCGTAAAATATTTTATTGTAATGTGAACTATTTTCTTTATTGAGTGAAACTTAAAGCTAGTAAAAGGCTGAAAAAATATGAAAAATATGAAATACTAATAAAAATAATTGTGTTATTTACATACATAAAAACGCAGAAACATATACATACATATATGTATGTACATATGTATATACATAAATTCAACAAGAACTTAATCCCTGCCACGATTATCCCATTAAAATTAGATACATGGAATAAAAAAAAAGAATTGCCTAAAAACGAACCAAAAAAACCTTACATATTTACGAACATACATATGTATGTATGTACATATATAAGTATGTACATAAGTGTGCATGAAAAAAAGGAAAGCAACTGTTTGTCTTGTTTGAACTTAACTTTTCCTCGTGTACATTCTTATTTAAATTACATATGTATGTACAATGTACATTGTACATATGTATGTTGTTGCAAAAACAATTACTATTTCTTTTTTATTTATGTATATATTTGTTTTTTTATAAATAAATCAGGCTCAAATATAAGCCAGATTATATACTTCATTCATAAATATAAGCAGCGGCAGTGGCTCAGGAATTAATAAAAAATTGCATGCGGCTTAGCGCGGCATCGTAACTGCGAAACTTAGATCTCTGCATTTGACAATTAAAGTTAAATAACATGAATAGAAACGTTTCACAGCTACACTGGAATGAAACATTTTTTCATTTCTTGAACCAGAATCGCAATCTGTGAAACTGTGAAAAGACGGTGTGAAAAGTTGCTATGAAAACGAAAATGAAACGTTTTTTTTCACTTCACATTATCACAGAACCAGAATCGACCCCCAGATGTTTACACATCTCCTCTGTGATCGGACTCACATTGCTTTTTTTTATTTCTGACAGGAAATATTTTTTGTATTTTTATTTTTCAATGATGATAAACGTAATATATTAGAAATTTCATGCCTTGGCAGCATTTTTATACCTACTTAATTTTTAAGCAGCTTAACTATAGCTACTTAATAAGTTTATACATACTTAAATTTGTTCTGAATATTTATATAAAGTTCGAATAAAACATACCTATTATATTAAAAGTGACCATATCTCAAAAATTAGCAATAGAATATCAAAATCCTTAACAGATTCGTGTACAGCATGCCAATCAGATATGAGGTAGAATTATTATAAATTACAAATTTTTTAAAAATATTGGAAATTTACATGGGAGTTACCATTTATTTTTACCAAAAAAGTTATACTTTAAGATATCAGAATAAGAAAAATTGATATAAAACAGGGAAAAATAATTTTTTTGATTCAAAATTTATACTACAGATGAATATTGCAGAGGGGAGTTATTTGCCATCGGAAACTCAGTTGACCAAATTGGAGTTGACGTGTTTTGAATATAGACTCTCGATAAGCATAATTTATTTTATGAGTTATTTATTGTCATACTATATTTGTTTGTATTTTTTACATATTTAAATTTTTTTCACAAGTTTTGTATGCAACTCCAGTTCCAAATCCTGCTCCAGTTAATATTGGCCAAGCTTTTCGTTTAAGAAATAATATGGAAATAACAGATCCAAGTATAAGTCCGCCAGCTGAAAAAAACATGTGTTTATTGGTTAAATGTATATTTTATTTTATTTCATATATGAATAATTAAGGGATATGACTCAATTTTGGCAAGTATAGCACCAAAAAAGGAATACGTAAGCACAAAAATGGCGCAATATTGGTGATTTCTTTATGTGGCGAACAAATACAATTGATTAATTTAGTGACAGGTTGTTTGTACAAAACTTCAGTGCAACATGCAGTGCCTAAGCAATTCTGCCCGGAGACCTTACGGCAGTGTAGTCAGAACTTGGCCAGTAAAAAAGCTAAATTTCACTGAATAAAGATATAGCAAAAAATTTACTTAAAATGGAGCCCACTTATTGGCCATATAATATAATATAAAATATAACATAAAATATAATATAATATAAAATATAACATAAAATATAATATAAAATATAAAATATAACATAAAATAAAAAATTAAAATATAACATAAAACATAATATAATATAACATAAAATATAATATAATATAACATAAAATATAATATAATATAACATAAAATATAATATAATATAACATAAAATATAACATAAAATATAAAATATAAAGTATAAAATATAAAATAACATAATATAAAATATAAAAAATATAAAATATAAAATATAACAAATAAAATATAAAATATAAAATATAAAATCTGGCTACCAATAGTAAATGACAATACAGATGGCAACATGCATAATAGATGCCATTACTAAGTACAGACATATTCACCCCTATTCTGCGTTTCGATTACGTTCCCGCATTCAGTTACGCACGGATCGAAAAGAGGTATTCTGCCAAAAAACTGAATCGAAAGAAAAAGAAGAGTATGTTTAAACCTGCTGCTTTTCTATGAAACTGGTGAAATAGGAACAGAAAAATTAAGCAATTTTGCAAAATTTTTAGCAAAAAGTTAAAGTTAGTGTGAAAAACAGTGATTTAACATTAAAACAAATATGTAATAATTAAATATTGTGAAAATTTTCATTAAATAATTTCTTGAAAAAAAAACGAGATAAGCAAGAGGTATTTGTGGCCAAACTTTTCCAATCTGAAGAATCCTGTCGCGCCGGAGGTGATATTTTAATTTTTTGCACATAATTGCAACACAAAAATAAAGTTTATTTGTTTAAACTTAATTAAATCCGTAGGCAATATCGTTTTTCGTTGCCATTAAATAGGTATGCCAAACTTTTTATACTGTTCTACCTGTAATAAACTAAATAAAAATCGCATTTGTACAGAAAAACAAAACAAACTGTTTAGTTCATTAATTAAACCTTCTTTCATTTAATACTTGCATTATTTTTTTAATTAATCACTTTTTAAAGCTAAACAAACAAAAATTGAAAACTCTCCGCCACTAAAATAACAACTTACAAAAACGTAGTTACGATCGAAATGCAGAATACATAGAATCGAAAAAGAAATCGAAGAACGGAACGCAGAATACCAAAGTTGCCAAACGGAGAAACTTTCGATTCGAATCGAAACGCAGAATAGGGGTGGTTATTACGCCATCTATCGGGCGAACATTCGAGAACCGGTTCCTGTACTAACTAATTATAAAAAGAAGCAGCATGTGCGAGAACAAGTCAGTGCTAATCAGAAAGTAGTCCAGTTGAGATTGTTAAGTCAGTGCTAATCAGAAATTAGTTGAGCCAGCCTTCGTTGAAAGTGGATAATAACGATAAGTACTTACGTAAATACAAGTTGTAATTTGCTTAGTTAAGAATAAAAAAGAACAGTAGCAAATAAAAACTTGTGTGTTACTTATTTTTATTTTTGAGCAATCAAAAGAACTCACACGTTTAATAAAAATTTAAACGTAACAATACTATATACATACGTTGTATATAAGTCGCGGTTCACACGTTTCAACTTTTGTTGCTCAACTCGTAATTCAGCTGTAAGAAAATAAAATATAACAAAAATTAAAAATTTTAAAAACCCCCGACTTTTTTTTTCAAAAATTGTATAGCAAAAACGTAATATACACGAAATTTTAAGAAAATTTTCTGATGGGTCTAAAATCAAACTCTATACCGCACCTCTCGATATGAAAATTTATTTCATCTTAAAAAAAAATTGTTTTTAATTAAAACTCTTTCAATCCATTTTCGAATCATTATTATTTCTTCCAGCCTTGTATTACAGTTGAATTCAAGTGTATTTCAAGCTGCAAAAACAAGGCTTTTAAAATGGAAAGTAAAATGCAATTCCTTTGTTTTCTAATAATTATTTTCTGCACATCTGCCTTCGCTATTGTTTTCACGTTTTACTCACCTTTGTTTTCCAAATTCGCTTTTATTTATTTGTTTTTGATATATGCACCACAATTTCAGTTTTAATAATAAATAAATTACGTATTTGACAAGGTTTGAGCATATATGTATGTTGTTTGATTTTTTATTTAAAAATATTTTCAAACTTGAAAATTACTTGAAAAAATGCTTGAATTCAACTTTGTTTCCAGGTCAATTTCAAGTGCTTGAATTTTAATTTTTTGAGTGCTTATTGGGTAATTTTTTCATGAGGTATTTTAGATTTATCCATATAGATTTATCCCTATTTTACTCTTTAAAGCCAATGTCCTTAAATAAAGCAGTAACCAAAAAAGAAGCAGCTCTATCGGAAATGCCAAATTTATCGCACACTATGGCGAAGTTTAAGATGTCGTCACAGAATACACAGAAGTGAAGAAAGTGACAGGTAAAAAAGCTCCAATCAGGTTTTTGTTAAAATTCATGGAAGAAAGAGAAAAGCATAGTGTATTGGATACTGTAGTGTATTACTACTTACCAATTAACACAGCTAATAAAAATGTATTGCACTAGAAAGACGTAGCGAAACAAAACCGACGACAAAATTTGAGGGAAAACGAGACAAACTCAAAAATACTCGTATCTTCCGTCTCGTGACACTTCTGTATGTTTTGTGATGTCGTACTGATTAGTGCGAGTATATGCTATTTTTTGTGTCGTATGTGATCTTGCAAATTCAAATTCCGATCTAACGTTCATACTCGAGGCAGGTCTATATGAAGTTTGTAGGCTTAGTACTGGTTCCTTAGATTGTTGATCAACGATGCTCAGCACGCATTCCGGAATCGCATGTTTTCTGGTGGTATGTTGGTCAATCACGAACTCTTTTAGGTCATAAGGAATCAGCCCGCATCAGAATTGCTTTGAATTGCAAATTGCAATAAGTTTTAAGCAACTTTCGGAAAAACTCTCATACCGTTTTTTTTCTATTTTTCCAACGCTCACGATAACTTAACAAATTTAATTAATTTCAATCACTATTCAAATCAAAAGCACTAAAATTCTGAATAGGCAGAAAACATTATACGGAAAAATTTTACGAATATGTTGAATAATGGCAACTCTTTTCTTAACTTTGCAACATGCACGTTCTATATTCTCTTTTGTTACTACATTACATTCTCATGCTGATGCTGCTAAGACTAGTTCAATTCCCACGCAAAATGTTCCACCGCCAAATAATTCAACGAATTCAAACTCAAGCCTTAACTTTAGTCGCCTTGAAGCTACTATTGAGAATCTGGTGCTAACTATAAACAAATTTACTACAAATATGACAAGTATGATGCAAGAAATGCTGCGAATGCAGAATACACTGCTTCAAGCATTAGTTAATAAACCATGAACACGTTAAAAATATGTTTCTGGAACGCAAACGGCATTCGCCAACATAAAAATGAACTTGAGCACTTCCTCATGGAAAAAAATATTGATATAATGTTGGTTTCTGAGACTCATTTGACCTCAAGAAGCTTATTTAAAATAAATGGTTACACTTTATATGATACAAAGGACCCGAGAGGGAGAGCATGTGGTGGATCAGCAATTCTGATTAAGTCAAGACTCAAGCACTATGTCCTTGATAACGTTAGTGAAGAATATTTGCAAACAACGAATATTTACGTAGAAAATTTTTGTGCGAATTTCGTGATATCATCAATTTACTCACCTCCCAGATTTTCAGTTACCGAAGATCAGTATGAGAAGTTCTACAAATCGCTTGGATCTTGTTTCGTGGCAGCTGGTGACTACAATGCGAAACATAATTACGTACTGGGGATCGCGTCTTGTTACACCTAGAGGTCGAGCCTTGTTCAATACAATTTCAAAAATGGCTTAGATGTCATTTCGAGTGGGGAGCCTACTTACTGGCCTACTGACGTAAGAAAAATTCCAGATGTTATAGATTTTGCCGTCACGAAAAATATTCATAGGGACTTAATTCATGTATATTCATTACATATTATGTATGTAACTTATTTTCTGAGCATTTAAAATCTGTATTCACTCCCAATTCATGTACGGGTGCTGCTGATTTACCGAGTGTATTTTCTCTACCCCCCTCGTCCCTTAAGGTTTAAGATGCGTGAAGTAGAAAAAGTAATTGCTGAACTCAACCCGAAGAAAGCTCCAGGTTTTGATGGCATTAGTAACAAAAATCGTCGTTTAAAATTCAGTAAATTTTTACTGCTAATGAAATTTAATTTGCATTACCAGTAAAATCGTAGGGCCGTAATCATAATAAAATTGTAGCAAGTGGCAAAGTTTTTTCATTCAAATTTTGAAACTTTTGTATGAAAAACATTTAGCCACTTGGTAGAATTTCATTATGAATACGGGCATTACTGATTACTGAAAATTCAATGCACCTACCTCATCATATTTTTTTTTTTTTTTTTAAATGCATGTTTATTATTTATTGTATCTTCAAATATGAACTAACAATAAGTATTCAAATCTTAAATCTATAAACAAATTATTAGGCCCGACCAATGTCGGACATAAGCTTAGTGATAGTTATTAATAATACATAAGTAGTGATAAGCAACAAAAAGAAAAAGGTGTTTTCAAGCAGCTTCATCATCTAGAGTGTTGAATATTAGAGCCCGTGTATCTCTCTTTTTTAAGCGGATGTGTCCAGTAAAGTTCAAAATATTACGAGCAAGCGGATTAGGATGTGACTCGAGTTTTATTAGGTATTTGCCTGCGTATTTTGCAATTTCTTCAGTCACTAGTGGCATATTCAAATCGCGATGTATATTTGAATTTTTGATGTACCATGGAGCCGATGTTATCATGCGTAAAATTTTATTTTGCCTTCGTTGAATTTTCTCTACATTTGAAGCTGAAGCAGTGCCCCATAGTTGAATTCCGTAACACCATATTGGCTTTAAAAGCGACTTGTATATTAAAAGTTTGCAGTCTAGGCTAAGTGTTGAATTTCTACCAATCAGCCAATGTACCTGAGTTAATTTAAGTTTCATTTGAGTTAACTTAGAGTCAATGTGGTGTTTCCATGTAAGTCGTCGATCAAGGTGTATGCCAAGATATTTCACATGTGAATGTTGAGGAACAACTTGATTGTTAATCCGAATGGGGGAGCAAGTATCTCTTCTTAGGGTGAACGTTATATGGACACACTTTTGTTCATTGACTTTAATTCTCCATAAGTTTAACCAAAGCTCCATCTGGCTAATGTGTTCCTGGAGTTTGCGGGATGCCTCATCAGGGTTTTCGTGCATACTAAGGCAGGCTGTATCGTCGGCAAATGTGGAAGTATGGATACTACTGCTCACAGGCATATCGCAAGTATAAATCAAATATAAAACTGGTCCCAGTATGCTCCCCTGTGGCACACCGGATGAAATAGTTTCAGGCCTACTCGTAAAGTCTCCTTCCACAACAGTGAACTTACGGGAAATAATGTAACTTTCCAAAAGATTTAAAATGTTTATTGGTAAGTAAGTCTTCAATTTTAAAATTAGGCCTTCATGCCACACTTTATCAAATGCCTGGGAAACGTCAATAAAGAGCGCAGAGCAATACTTTTTTTCCTCAAAAGTTCTTCTTATAAATTGAACCAGTCTGTGAGTTTGTTCAATGGTGCTATGCTGACTTCTAAAACCAAATTGATGGTCTGGTATGCACCCACTACTAATTAGAATTGGGGACAATTTTGTTTTGAGCAGTTTTTCGAAAAGGTTTGACATAGTTGATAGTAGACTTATTGGCCTATATAACTCAGCCTTGGTTAGATCTTTGCCCGGCTTTGGAATCATTTTAACCTTGGCAAGCTTCCAGCTGTGTGGATAATACTCCAGTCGTAAAATGGCATTAAATATGAATAATAGGATTCTCATTGCAATACGAGGCAAGTGCATCAGCATCTGGTTACTAATTCCATCAATACCCGGAGCTTTCTTCGGGTTGAGTTCGGCAATTAATTTTTGTAAATCACGCGTCTTAAACTTTATGTGTTGAGGGGGTAGAGCGACAACATTCGGCAAATCAGCAACACCAGTACATATGTTTGGCGTAAAAACGGATTTTAAGTGCTCAGCAAATATTTTACCTTTTTCAGTATCGCTTCTTGCCCAACTTCCGGTAGATGTGCGTAGAGGTGGCTTATACTCAACGGGTGTTTTAAGCTTTCTAGCAGCGCGCCACAAAGAGTAATTAGACGCTGGTGTGACATCAAGACCTTCCAGATAATTTTTAAGAGATGCAGTTTTTTCAGATGCAAGCAACTCTTGGAGTCGTTTAGTGCACTCTTTAAATCTGATTTTATTTTGTGGTGATCTGTGCTGTTGCCATTCCCTTCTAGCTCTTCTTTTTTCACGTACGGGACGTTCAATGTCTGTAGAATAAATTTTATTAAACCCAGTCTGCGGATGGGAGTTAGTGGCATGTTCAGCAGCCTGTTTAATATTCTCGCTGAGATTGGCAATGTTAGATTCAATATCATCGGATGTTCTAAGCGTAATGTTTTCCGTACAATGACTACTGAGATATTTTTTGAACCCCAGCCAATTAACACGATTGATCATCTTCACATATGGGTCAGGTAAGTTACTTCTTAATGGACTACAAATTGTAATGATCGCCGGAGAGTGATCGGACGAAAGATCAATAGAAGCTTGAACTTGAATTAAATCCCTAGAGATATTTTTTATGACGCCAAAATCTATAACATCCGGAATTTTTTGTATGTCAGTAGGCCAATAACTGGTCTCCCCACTCGAAATGACATCCAAGCCCATTTTTGAAATAGTGTTGAACAATGCTCGACCTCTGGGGGTAATAAGACGCGAACCCCAGAACGTATGCTTAGCATTGTAGTCGCCAGCTGCTACAAAACAAGGTCCAAGAGATTTCTAGAAATCCTCATATTGATTCTCAGTGATTGAAAATCTGGGAGGGGAGTAAATTGATGATATAACAAAATTTGTACAAAAAATTTCAATGCCAATATTTGTTGCTTGTAGGTGTTCTTCACAAATGTTATCAAGAACATAGTGCTTGCGTCTTGACTTTATTAGAATTGCTGATCCACCGCAAGCCCTTCCTCTAGGGTCCTTTGTATCATATATAGTGTAGCCATAAATTTTAAAAAGACTTCTCGAAGTCAAATGAGTCTCAGATACTAACATTACATCAATATTTTTTTCCGTGAGGAAGTGCTCAAGTTCATTTTTATGTTGGCGAATGCCGTTTGCGTTCCAGAAACATATTGTTAACGTGTTCATGGCTTATTAATTAATGCTTGAAGCAGAGTATTCTGCATTCGCAGCATTTTTGCATCATGCTAGTCATATTTGTTGTAAAATTGTTTATAGTTTGCACCAGATTTTCAATAGTAGCTTCAAGGCGATTAAAATTAAAGCTTGCGTCAGTATTTGTTGAATTATTTGGCGAGGAAACATTTTGTGTGGGAATTGAATTTGTCTTAGCAGCATCTGCATACGATACACGGGAAGTAACTGGTTGGCTCATTTGCGCAAAAGTGGCAGAGTAAGCGTTTGCTGATTGAGCTGGAGCTAATTTAGGTTTTTGCACTATAGTCTTCTTTACGAAAGAGTACACAGGACAACCTCTGTAGTTAGCGGTGTGATTACCTCCACAATTACTGCATTTTTTTATCACTTTTATCTTTTGGCTTATTGCAACTAGCAGTGCCGTGTAATTCGCCGCACACAACACAAACAGAGGGTAAATTGCAGTATGTTTTTGTATGGCCATATTCTTGGCAATTATGGCACTGTACAGGACCTGAACGCTTATGTGGCTCTTCAACTGTGATTTTTCGGTACAAGAGGTATTTCAAATTATAAATTGGATGCGTTTCATTTTTTTTCAATTTTATATCATTAGGCTCAAGTTCAACACGAAATAGGGGTTGGGGAATCTTCTCTCTATTTATTATATTGGACACATTTTTTACCTTAAACCCCTGGAGGACGAGTACATCTTTTATTTCTTCGGGAACAACATAAGAATCTATGCCCATCAATACGATCTGCATGACTTTAGCGCTCTTAAGCTGGTATGTGTAGAAGCTTGTTTTATTTTTTTCAAATTCAGCAACCATTTTGCGGAAATCTTTTTGGTCATAAATTTGGACTTTAGTTTCATCGATGTTGCCACGTTTTATTGGAACAACGTGAAATTTATTCTCACCAATGACCGAAATTATTTTTTTAATAAGGGCATTTGAATTTTTTTGTCTCAAATATATTGGTGGCGGCTTGGATATTTTACTCGAGGCTACCTCGGGTTTGTCGTTGTCATCTTGCAAAATTTCGAAGCGGTTTTGGCGATTAGTTGAGGCTGCGCTGTTATCCCTAGACATTTTTGGAGCAGATGAAATTTTTGAAGAATTCGGGCTTCGCCCACGCTTTACCACGGTTATATATCTGTCCATTCCGACTTGTACCTTGAGTTTCGAGCCGCTGTTATCTGTAGTGATAACTTTGTTAAGTGATGAACACGAGCCTGAAGGGGATGATATTACTGGCTTATATAAAGAAGTACTGGGCAACTGTAATGTTAATGCATCATTACTATTTGGCATTGGACAAAGCGAAGTTGATCGCTGACGAAAAATTGGCTTTGACGTTAAAAAAAGACTTTCATCAGATTTATTATTTATATTTTTTTCATTAAGAGTTTCAGAACTCACAGTAAAATAAGCATTTCTGCCGTTAGAACTCACTTCAATTTTTTTTGTATTTGAGGCACTCATACAAAGAATTCCTCAAGGGATATTCGTTTGTGTTTTTTTTTTTTGTTTGCGGTCTTTTTTTGTTTTTGTTATTTATGATTGTTTATTTGTTTAGAGGTACACATATATAGCATTCCTCAATATCACTTTGTTTATTTTTTTTTGTTTGCGGTTTTTTTTTGTTTTTGTTATTTTTACTATGTAAAAATATTAGCAAAGCATAAAGCTTATTTATTAAAGACAGTATGTACCTATTACGAATAATATGTACTACGAATATTTTTTGTTTGTTTAATTTTTTGTAAGAAAAATTCCGCTAATCGACTGTTCGCTATGAAGGTACCACGAGAACTGACCTCATCATATAACAAATCATTTAGGCAATTTATAAAAATTATAGAAACAATATTTTAGTAATCAGTAAAAATTTACTTGTTAAACATTTTTTATTGTTTTTACTGAAACTTTAGTGGTACTGCAGTGCTCATCTATGGCAAATGCCTTTACTTTTACTTTTTAATTCATGTTATTCATCGCTTAGTTGTTGCTGATCTTGTTGTTGTGTACGCATTGTAATTAAAATAAATTCAGTAAAGTGCGACTTTGACTCGCGCACATTCGGTTTTGATTTTTTATTTTTTTTATTTAGCTTTCTTCCTTTTTTAAGTTTTTTCAGTTTAAACGATTTTTTTCAGTTTTATCGCTTTTTTCTTGTTTTGGCGTTTTTTTTCTCTTTTTGCGTTTTTTTAGCTTTCGCAATTTTTTTTTCATTTTGGCGATTTTTTCGTTTTAGTGATTTTTTTCTGTTTTTTGGGGTTTTTTCATTTTGGCGATTTTTTCTGTTTTTGGGGTTTTTTTATTTAGGCGATTTTTTCATTTTGGCGATTTTTTCATATTGGCGATTTTTTTGTTGAAGGATTTTTTTCATTTTGGCGATTTTTCCGGTTTTTCGCGATTTATTTTAGTCCTAGAGATTTTTTTAATTTGGTGCTTTTTTCGATTTGGCGATTTTTTTTTGTTTTTGGCGATTTTTTTATATTTGGCGATTTTATATTTTTTTGATTTTTTAGTTTTACCGTGTATGAAAATTTCAAGAGTTTTGCTCTTACGGTCTCGAAGATACAGCAAGTTGTCAAAATTACAAAGTAAAAATTGCATTAACTAATGGAACACCCTTTAATTTAAACTTTTTAAATTTATGGCTCGATTATGGATGGCAACCGAACTTCAGTTGCCGAGTTAACTAGCAACGCAACTGAACTTAAAATTTGTATTATGTATGGCAACTTCCTACAGTTGCCAAAAAGTTATCGAAAATACGATTATGACAAATTGGCAACTGAAAATAATATAAACAAATATTTAAAATATTATGCATTGCATCGCAGGTTATGCTGATTCTCAATGTTTTTCAATAAATTCTCTTTTAAACTTGCTTTCTGATTTTGTTCCTGTTGTTAGTAGAAGAATCCCTTATTATAACCATTATTGGATGAATTCTAGTGAGATTGTCAGTGCCTGCTCTTTTCGTGAGTTGTCTTATCGTGCGTATAAATTGAACCGATCTGAGGCTAACTGGAAAATTTTTTGTAGATATCGGAATAAAGCTAAGGCTACTATTCGTAAAGCTAAGCGCAGATACTTTTCTCGGGTTTTTCAAGGCGTGGATACTTCTGGCCTTTGGAAAATCCTAAGACGTTCCGGGGGCATTGGGGATGATGAGATACATTTCCAGGGTGATATTAATGAACTTAATAACTTTTTTGCTACTGGTAGTTGCTCCCCAAATCGGAGTACGGTGAACTTTGATGATATGGATATCTTTAACTCTTTCTCCTTTCGTTATGTAACTGATAGTGAGTTGTGGAATGCGCTATTCAAGGTAAGGTCTAGGTCTGTGGGGTTTGATGGGATTGCCATTAAATTTGTTAAACTTATTTATACTTTTATATCCGAGGAACTATTATTCTTTGTCAATACTATACTTACAACATCTAAATTTCCTTCCTCTTGGAAGACTGCTATAGTTGTTGCTATTCCTAAAGCTTCAGTTGTACGTGGTCCCGATGATCTTAGACCTATTTCAATACTTCCTGCCTTATCTAAAGCAGTTGAGCACATCATTAAAGACCAAATTCTTGAATCGGTTTCAACTAACATTTATACAAAACAGTTTGCTTTTCAGAAAGGTCTTAATACTACTTCTTACTACTCACTCTAACTGATAATGTTAGGCGTTATGCTAATGACGGCCAGTATAGTGTTCTTGTATCTCTTGATTTGTCAAAAGCATTTAATTCGATTGACCATGGTATTCTCTTAGATGTCCTTCGTAATGAGTTCAATTTTTCGCGGCCTGCCTGTAGGCTTATATATTCGTACTTAATTGATAGATTTCAATTCACTACCTTGAATAATGCTTGCTCGGAACTATGTGCCATGTCATCTGGTGTACCTCAGGGTTCAGTTTTGGGTCCCTTACTATTTATGTTATATATTAACAGTTTACATTCAAATATAAATTCGTCTACATGTGATTCATTTTTATTCGCAGATGACGTTTTTTTACTTTTTAGAGGATGTCGTAGCTTTGAAGATAGATTGATGGAGAGCATAAATGTTACCCTTGAAAGGGTGTATATGTGGACTGCTGGCAGATCCTTGAAGATTAACCCTACAAAAACTAAGGCTATTGTGCTTGGCCCACTGATCGTTTTTCTGTGGATCTCAGTTTATTTTTGAATGGAGTACGCATAGAATTTGTTGATCACCTGAAGTGCTTATGAGTTATTATTGATAGGAAACTTTCTTTTGACAAACATATTGACTGCTTAAGCGGCAGGATCTTTGGTATATTGCGTAGGATTCACTGTATTAACTTGTACTTACCTTTATCAGTTAGACTACAAATGTCATGGGCCTTGCTAATGTCCCAGATTTTATATGGGATTGAAGTTTATTCTGGATCGTTCGGTATACATATTACTCGTTTACATCGGCTTTTTAATGTAATTGTACGTTTTGTGTTTAGTGTGCGTCGTCGCGAGCACATATCTGGTTTTCTTCACAGATTTCTAGGGTGCAGCTTTAATGAATTTATTAAGTACAGAAATCTTCTATTGTTTTATAAAATTATTAAGAGTTCTAGGCCCTTATCCTTATATGAGTCATTCATATTTTCGCGCTCTACCAGAAACCCTCAGATTATTCTTCCTAGAATTCGTTCATCTTTTTTAGAGAAATCTTTTATTGTCAGGGTTTCGCGGTGGTGGAACCAGTTACCACATCAGTTACGTGTCTTCTCTCATTCAAACAATGTATTTCGTTTGAAACTTTTAAAATTATATTCCCTATGATTACTCATGTCTCTCTAAAGATTAAATTTAACTCAATTTACCTTAACTTCTACTGCTGGCTACTTATGGGACCTTTCTTTACTTTACTTTTTTTTAATCATTTTTTATATTTCCTACTTATGTTATCTTTGGCTGGGGAGCTGATTTTATGTTGGGATAGTAAGTCTTTAATATTATGAATCAATGAATTGTTATGGTATGAATTTAATTTAATTAACAATTATTATTTAGTACCTAAGGTATTTTTTTACTGTTATGTAATATTATATAATTGGCCTTAAAGGCTTTGTATGACATATTTTCTTGTAAATAAATAAATAAATAAATAAATAAATAAATAAATAAATAAATATAAGAAATACAAGTGCTAAAAAGAAAATTATTGAGTATAAGGTGTTTAAAGACATTACTGATCATAAAAATTATTAGTTAAGTGGAATTAATTATTGGTGAAGAGAAGGAAATACAAAAGTTGAATCTATTGAACGAATCTTTAGAATTACCGCCTCTACTGTGAGTAAATATTGTTGCCTTAAATAAGTTTGAACAATCTCTTTTTTATCTGTAAAGAAGAAATTCAAAAATAAAAATAATATTGCAATTACTGTTTAATTTTTTTATTTTTTTTGCTTTTAAACTATGCAGCA
This sequence comes from Tachina grossa, assembly GCA_949987645.1. Taxonomy (NCBI): domain Eukaryota; kingdom Metazoa; phylum Arthropoda; class Insecta; order Diptera; family Tachinidae; genus Tachina; species Tachina grossa. The sequence goes on along the minus strand of OX465274.1, from coordinate 103,355,188 downwards.
ACTACAAATTTGTGGTTGCCAATATGGCAACTGAAATTACCAGCTGTTAGTTGCCAGTTGCCATCCGTAATACAATTTCGGCAACTAGCAACGCAACTCAAGTTCGGTTGTCATCCATAATCGAGCCATTAGTGTTAATTGTTGTAGTCTGTATAAAAATACACTAACTTTACAAATTTCAAGTGTATATATGTACATACAATTGTATGTATATTACATGGGATTTTAACATTTTTCGTTGCTCGGTTTGGAACACCCTTTAGTTTTTAACTCTCATGTATTTGTTGTTGTATTGGCCAATGTCCGACTGTAATGTAAAGTAACTGTAAAGTAGGAAACAGCTGATTGACATTTTTGTATGAAAAGTTGGTTACGTTACATTACATCTCTATAACCATTTTCATTAATTTTCACATAACAATATCGATCAGCTGTTTCCTACTGTTGCAGTTACATTACATTACAGTCGGCTAACTGAGCCTTAACTGAGGCTTAAAGCGCAAGCAAACCAGTGTTGCCAGAAAATGATGATGAGAGAATGCTAAATTGGTCAAAAAATTCTGCTAAAATGTTCTACAGAACGAAAGTATAATGCCAGATTTAAATTTAAATAAAGAAAATTATTTAAATGGATCTGAATTTCATGTTTAAACAAACTTATTAGTATTTACGGTATTTTTATAGCATATACAAACATAAAATAGTTAATAATTGGTGATTTTTGGATATGTTAAATTACGTTTAAAATTTTTGAACGCGCTAATAATCTCAAAATATTATTTATATATATTTATATTATACTGAATAAGTATTCTGAATAAGTAGTAAAATATTTTTTTACTTAAAATACATTGAAATTGGTTATTGATGGGTTCTCTGGACGCTGTCCTCATTTAACTTTTGCTAGTAAAGATCATCAGGGAACCTTTACCCTGCAATGCATATATATTTATGAGAAAAATCCTATAAACAGAATATTTTTAAAAAATTAAAATTTTTTATTGTCAACAAATTCTGCCAGAGAGCATTTAGCAGAATTTTTCAAAAGCTGATAACTAATGAAAATGCCAGATCTGGCAGTGAAAATGCTAAAATGGCAACAATGAAGCAAACACACACTGAGAGCATTATATTCTTTGCTCTTATCACCAGCGTTGCCGTTGTGCGACTTAAGTCGCATTTTGCTACTTTTTCAACAGCAAAACATGCGGCCAATTGCAAGAAAACTATGTAAAAATATCCGAGTTTTACCAAAAAAATACCGATTTTCAGAGGAAAGTTGCGGTTGCTGAAATAAAGATTGTTTTAAGGATGATAAGTTTCCAAATTCTGCAGTTGCAAAGTCAGTGAATTACACCTTATTTCTTCATCTTTATAAAATATAATTTACAAAAAACATAAAGTATAAACATAAATTATCGTTACTAAGCAATTATCAAATAGACTTAAAGTAGACACTTGTCAAAGATTAGATTCCAAGTGAAGAACTTATTAAGAAATACAGGATGTTCAGTTAAAAACAAAATATGTATTTAAGAATTATGCATAAAGCTTTGAAAAAATGGTATAACTATGTTATCCTCTTTAGAATCGAATTTTAAAATTTGCTACAAAACTTTAAATGGTTTTTTTCAAAGTAAATTTTTTGAGTTATGCTGGTTTTTAAGTAAATAAGTGAGATGAACCATGTCCAATATAAAGGCGAATTCACAACAGGTGACCTTATCGCTACAACAATACAACAATACTAAAACGTAACATGCAATTCGTCTGGCTTCAAAAAAACCCCCATCTGTCAAAAACAGTTGACTAAAATACCAATACATACATATTTATAAAAACACATTTTACTATCCATGTGCATCTACTATCAACAACACAGAAAATAATATTTGTAAAATAAATGTAATTAAAATGATGGAAGACGGTTCTGGTTAAATGATCCTGATATTTTGGGACAACGTAAAGAAACCTTACTTGCTGCCTTATTGCAGCCTCTCCGATGGTTTGTTGAATGCGAAATCAGTGGTGTAAAATGTGTTTTACTGGCACATCATGGCCGAAAATGTTCACAAAATTGGACAATGAAATACTTAAAAGTGTACAAAAAATAAACGTGCGTCTTATTTATACATACTACATATGTATATAAGAAGCCAGCCCGGAAAAAGTTGTCACCCCCAAATTTAAGAATTTGAGTTGTGTTGAATTGATACAAGAGGAAATGCAGCGCATTTTAACAATGAAGTGCAACAGGAAATGTTAAGGTATGCTTGAATATTTATTTGTATAAACTTAATTTATAATATACATATGTAAATCTGTTTAAGGTTTTCCAAATAGCACAGAAAAATTGTTGATGTGGTGACAACGCTATTGCCTCGTCGTTTACCGCCACCAATGTCATGGTTGAGAATTTGGGAGCCATTGAATTGGCCTATATAAATACTAAACATCCAGACAAACATGTCTAGTCTACTAAAAGCTGAAATGATGAATCCATATGGACATCAGCAACCACAAAGCCGTGCAAATACGTCGAAAAGTATTAATTCCTTGCCCCAAGTAATGCAGAACGTTTTATAAAATCTTATTTCTATATTTTGAGGGAATCCATCCAAGATTCTGTACCAAAGGCTATCGTGCATTATAGGCGAGACGTATGTATGTGGTAAAAATATTTTGTATTCGATACAATTTTTTTTTTAAATTATCATCAATAAACTAATGGAGTTAATAATTTTGCAAGAGTTAATTTAAAATGTATAGGTTAGGATTGGTGGAGCTATATCACACCTCCACTCGGAGACCCAATTGGGTCCTTTGTGATTAAGTATTCATACATTATAATTCTTTTTACTTTAAAATATATTTTTTAAACATAAAGAACGATATAGTTGTTTTCACTTTAAATGTAAACAAACATTAGATAAAAGAAGACATTTTGACAGTCGAGGTGTAAGCCACAGAATACACAGAAGTGAAGAAAGTGACAGGTAAAAAAATCTCCAATCAGGTTTTTGTTAAAATTCGTGGGAAAACATTTATTGCACTAGAAAGAAGTAGCAAAACAAAAACGGCGACAAAATTTGAAGGAAAACGAGACAAACAGAAAAATACTGGTATCTTCCGCGTCGTGACACTTCTGTGTTTTGTGGTCTAAGCAATCTTCGAACACCTGATTGATAATCATCTGGACTGTTAAGGTCACCTGTTATGAATTCGTCTTGATGCATACGAGCGCTTTTTTGACTTCATTTCTAAATTGGCCGTGAGAGTAGCAAATGTGTTACGGGAGTACTACGGTACTTTTTCATGTCATATAATATCAAAAAAAAAAAAAAAAAAAAAAAAAAAAAAAAAAGCAATGTGAGTCCGATCACAGAGGAGATGTGTAAACATCTAGTAATGAAAATTTTTTTTAAATTGGAAGTACTTATGCCTTTAGTATCTTTTTTTAAATTAATTAATTAAAAGTATCAAAACTTTCAATATTGTAAATACACAGCAATTTGTTGGTTTTTGTTTGTTTTATTAAACTTATTTGGTGAGTAAATGGGCACACTGCAGTATATGTATATGTACTGCATTCAAAATTGCAGTAAGCAGTAAATTTACTGATTACTAAAAAAATTCAGTAAATTTTTACTGCTAATGAAATTTAATTTGCATTACCAGTAAAATCGTAGGGCCGTAATCATAATAAAATTGTAGCAAGTGGCAAAGTTTTTTCATTCAAATTTTGAAACTTTTGTATGAAAAACATTTAGCCACTTGGTAGAACTTCATTATGAATACGGGCATTACTGATTACTGAAAATTCAATGCACCTACCTCATAATATAACAAATCATTTAGGCAATTTATAAAAATTGTAGAAACAAAATTTTAGTAATCAGTAAAAATTTACTTGTTAAACATTTTTTATTGTATTTACTGAAACTTTAGTGGTACTGCAGTGCTCATCTATGGCAAATGCCTTTACTTTTACTTTTTAATTTTTAATTCCTGTTGTTCATCGTTTAGTTGTTGCTGTTCTTGTTGTTGTGTACGCATTGTAATTAAAATAAATTCAGTAAAGTGCGACTTTGACTCGCGCACATTCGGTTTTGATTTTTTATTTTTTTTATTTAGCTTTCTTCCTTTTTTAAGTTTTTTCAGTTTAAACGATTTTTGTTTTTCAGTTTTATCGCTTTTTCTCGTTTTAACGTTTTTTTTCTCTTTTTGCGTTTTTTTAGTTTTCGCAATTTTTATTTTTTCATGTTGGCGATTTTTTTCTGTTTTTTGGGGTTTTTTCATTTTGGCGATTTTTTCTGTTTTTGGGGTTTCTTTTATTTAGGCGATTTTTTCATTTTGGCGATTTTTTCATATTGCCGATTTTTTTGTTGGATTTTTTTCATTTTGGCGATTTTTCCGGGTTTTCGCGATTTATTTAAGTCCTAGAGATTTTTTTTAATTTGGTGCTTTTTTTCGATTTGGCGATTTTTTTTTGTTTTTGGCGATTTTATATTTTTTTCATTTTTTAGTTTTACCGTTTATGAAAATTTCAAGAGTTTTGCTCTTACGGTTTGACAGTTGTCAAAATTACAAAGTAAAAATTGCATTAACTAATGGAACACCCTTTAATTTAAACTTTTTAAATTTAGTGTTAATTGTTGTAGTCTGTATAAAAATACACTAACTTTACAAATTTCAAGTGTACATATGTACATGCAATTGTATGTATATTAGATGGGATTTTAACATTTTTCGTTGCTCGTTTTGGAACACCCTTTAGTTTTTAACTCTCATGTATTTGTTGTTGTAGTGGCCAAATGTCTACACATTGTGTCCAAATTTCAAGTCCGTAGCTCTTACGGTTCATTTTCACCTTTGGTCTACGGAAATATACAGAAAAATAACCAGCGGCGGGGCGCACTGTCGGCTTCGAGCCGGTCGACTTGTTTCTCTGCTTGGTATTGCTTCTTTCAAGCACTAATGCACTCATACATAGCTCACACCGATTTGACAATGCAAAGCAAAAACACAAAGCAAAGAAATCTCAGCAAAGAATCAAAACCAAAAAATTTTTACCCCCTAGCGTATAGATGTTTACACATCAAAAACTACGATCGTACCAACTTTCCCATCACTGAATCTAATCCATCTAATTTTTTTTTATTATTATTAATTTCTATATAATGGGATAATTTTCATTAATTTTGGAGGAACACCTACACCGGATTTGTTCCCAAACAACTTCTTATGAGAACTTTAAAATCCGTAATAAAGTACCAGCCTTAAAGGCTCAATCGGACGTGACATAACCATAGCCATTAAGAGCAGCCGTTCGAAACAAACTAAAGGCCGTGATACACTATCATACAAATTCGTGCGATCTACGAAAAATTACAATGCTGGTACGATAGAGTTTATGAAAATTTTCAAAAGACAATAACAATTGATCACACCAGGGTTGTATATTTTCGTATATCGCACGACTTTGTATGATAGTGTATCACGCCCTTAATGGGCAACACTGTTTTTGATTATAGGTGACTCGCCATAACTCTCACCATACGAACCAATTGAATTTTGGTTTGGTTATGGCTATGGCTATGTCACGTCTAATTTAAGCTTAAAGGCTCAGTTAGCCGACTGTAATGTACAGTAACTGCAACAGTAAGAAACAGCTGATCGATTTTGTTATGTGAAAAGTACTGAAAATGGTTATAGAGATGTAATGTAACGTAACCTACTTTTCATATAAAAATATCAATCAGCTGTTTTCTACGTTACAGTTACATTACATTACAGTCGGCTAACTGAGCCTTAAGGCATTAGGTTCTAGAAGTACTTACAGCATTTCGTCATAGTGTCCGTGATGCACATATCTAATTTTTTTTGCAAACTCATCCTCAGTGAAGGGAAAAACTGTGTTTTTAGCCATTTTAAAGAATCTTACGAAACGCACAAATACAATTCGTAGGGATGAACAAGGCACGAAGCCGATGTAGAATGGTGATCGGTGGCGGCTAAGAGCAAATATCGTCGGCGGCGGCTAAAAGCCGGCTGTTAGCCAAAAAATTTTCGCCACTGGCGGCAAAGCAAATGTGCCGGCTAACGGTCGGCTAATGCCTGGAACACAATAGGGACGAACGACGAATGTCATCCACGGCGACGAATTCGTCGATAAGAATTCGCTGCGTAAATTCGTCGTGTGAAGCACAATAACGACGAATTTACTCAGCGAATTCAGCTCTTATAATTGATAAAGTTGGTTATTGTCACTGTGACCATATTAGTAATTATGGGCTAAATTTAGCTTATTTCTTCTAGATTTAGCTTTAAATTTTTTATTAAGCTCTTAGCTTCTTTTTTGAGCTTTTTTAAAAACTGTTAGGATCTACACAAAAAACAAAAATTTGATGAAAAAAAATGTATTCGGAAACCCTACATTGCGCCCGTCACTAATTTGCATAATCCGTTGGTAGTAATGTTGCACACGGCACCACATACATTTAGACATTTGTTAGGATTTATACCAAAATTCCTATCTGGAAACCCTACATTGCACACGTCACTAACTCACATACTCTGTTGGTAGTAGCATTGCACACGGCACCACATACATTTAGACATGTATATACTGAGCCGTTACCAAGTTTAATACATTTCAATCTTCTCCTTAAATTAAAAAAAAAAAAGATCCCGTTAGTTTCAGTATATAATTGTGCTAGGCAATTCTTTTGGTAGCTTGGCAGAATTTATTGAAATAAGCAGTCAGTCGATGTAAAGTTTTTAGGAACTTTTGAGGAACTTTTCACCCGACTAGAATAATTTTTTTTCCTCTCATAAATTAAAACATAAGGAAAAAACGGCTAAGCCAAACTAAATACATTTTACATAGAAAAGAACAGTCCAGCATGTGTATGGGAAATTGGTTATATGCATAATTATACTGGACTAAACTATGATAAATTAAAACTAATGACAATCGTGAGTAGTAGGGAACTGTTCATTCTGCCCCAATTAAAATTGTTAAATTGTTGGTGAAATTGTTAAATTGTTGGTGAAATTGTTAAATTTGGGTAATTAAAATTTGAAAATTGTTAAATTCTTGGAAATTTGTGAAATTTGATACCTACGAGGGTGGTTCGATAAGTCCTTTAAATATTTTTCGAGGGTGGTTCAATAAGTCCGTATTTTTTCAAATGCCGGCGGCAAAACATGATTGTTATTTTTCCTAATGCCGACGGCAATACATGATTATTATTATTTTTTCCTAATGCCTACGACAATGCATGATATTTTTTTTCAAATGCCGACGGCAAAACAATTATTATTTTTTTCAAATGCCGACGGCAATGCATGATAATTTTTCCTAATGCCTACGGAAAAACATGATTATTATTTTTCCTAATGCCTACGGCAATACATAATTATTATTTTTTTTTCAAATGCCGACGGTAAAACATGATTGTTATTTTTTTCTAATGCTCCCAGTGTTGCCAGACTGTAAAAATTTGTTATCATAATACTATATCAGTAATATCAGAGAAAGAAGGTTTGATGACTACTAGGCGATTCTCATATGAATCATGGGAATGTGCTTGTGTGATTTCCTCACGCTAATAAATTGTTTATAAATAAACAATAAATAAATTGTTATAAAATAAAATAATTAAATAAATTATTTTATTTATTTATAAAACGTTCTCATGTATGTGAACAGGGTCCAGCTTGTTTGTCGCTGGTAAGCTTATATTCTGTTTATTTGTTTAAGAAATATATTTGTATGTATGTATGTATGTGTGTATGATGTATGTATGTGCGATCGCAGGAACTTGTGCGTGGAATATTTTGTGGCTGTATAGAATACATTTATATTTTGCAACGTAATCATTTTCTTTGTCTGCAATTATTTTAAAGCAGCAAAGTTTCAACTAAGTACAGTCATCAGCAGAGAAACAAAAAGTAAAAACTGTGAATGCTGCAAGGATACTGCCACTAATTTTTGTATAAATACGCCAACTTTTCTAACCAACACATCAGTACTTTATTGTATTTACAAGTAGTATCATCAGCAATTGTGTTAAAGTTTTATAATAATAAAATAATTAAAAATGAGTTATACAGGTTATCAGTGTAATAGATGCCATAAGGTATACAAATACCAAAAGTCCTTTTTGGATCATGTGAAAAGTCATAGCGTGCAGGATCAAATGGTCGTAAGTCGGGATACAAATCAAGAGCAACCGCAGACATTTGTTCAAAATCGTCAACAGCAGATAAATACATTTCATCACCAGCAGCACCCTTCTCTACAGTATCCACAATATCAACAATATGGTATGCCTAACTGTTACCCTATACCAATGTCATGGAGTAATCAGTTTTCGGCATCAGGAGTACCAATGCAATATGAGTGTCCAAGTTACAATTATAATCCCGTCACACCAGTTAATCAAATGGAGCAGTATTCCAATTTGATGCAATGGCAACCTCTTAATTATCATCAACAAGAGCAGCAGCTACAACAACAAGCTCATCAACAAGGTGTGGATATCTTTGGAGGGACTTTATACAACGATGCTATGGATATAAGTTTACCGGAAAGTGATGGAGAAGTAGAAGAAAAAGGAGAAGAAACTCTACCAACTCCAATGAGTACTTCACATGGTAGGAGAGAAGAAGTCGAAGAGAATGTGAGATATTACAAAATATCGAAAGCCTTCAAAAACCATATCGCCACATATGTAATACTAAATAAAAAGGACCAACTTCTCTTGGAAGAATTTATTAAAGAAAACATGAATATTTTTATTGAGAGACTTCAAATGTCTTTGTCTAAGCATACAATAATTAAATTTCATGTGAGTATTGTGGCGGAGTACATCAAAATTGTAGAAGAAGAATTGGAGTTGTGTGTTATAACACATGTAGCCAAAATGAGTTTGCTGACGAAGGCAGACAATATAGAAGAATTATTCCGTAAACAGATTGAGGAGATTTCAACCAAAATGTCCGAATTTGAAGAGCGAGATTCTGGTTGGACTTTGTCACGCATAGTTCGAGCAGAAATCAACATCAAAAAATCTTCGCTAGTCAAAGGATCAAGTTGGATATCCACTCCGGAAAAACTATTAAGAAAAAAAGCTTGCATCAATATTGAAAATAGTGATGAATACTGCTTCAAGTGGTGTATAATCGCTGCCATGGATACTACCAAATACAACCATATAGAACGTTGCAGTACTTATAATATTCAGGATATTTCTGCAGACATTATTTCTACGCGAAATGGTGTAGCATTAAATTTCAAAAACTTAACTTACCCATTAGCACTAAACAAAATTAAGAAGTTCGAAGTAAATAATCCAGCAATAAGTGTTAATGTGTTTGGGTACGATGAGGGAGCAGATCAAATCATCGGTCCCTATTATGTGACCAAGGATGAAAAAGTAAAGCATATCAACTTGTTGCTTTTGGAGAATGGTGAAGTTAATCACTACATATTGATAAAAGACATATCAAGGTAAGTTAGAAAATTATTCAACACTTTAATTTAATGATACTTATACTTGTGTTATATATTTTATAATAGAGACATTTTACTTATAAACTTTTATATATTTTTTGTCATTCACAGACTTTTACGAAGTCAGTCTACCAAAAATCACAATAAGCTACATTTTTGTAATAGCTGCCTACAATATAGTCATAACGAAAATGGTATGAGTAGCCATAAGGCGGAATGCGGCAAAATCGTGACAACTATGCCGTCAGCTCCAGATGCAGTTCTAAGTTTTAAGGGGCATCAGAGGAAAATGGATGTCCCCTTTGTGGTGTACGCAGACTTCGAATGCATCCTGGAAGACATTAGTAATAACGTGAGTAGTAAAACCAGTCTTGTCAAAAAGCACACTCCTTGTGCTTTTAGTTACTACATTAAGTGTCTCCATAACAATAAGTTAGATAAATTAAGGGTTTATACAGGGAAAGATGCTTCACAAAAATTTGTTTCATTTTTAATTAAAGATTGTGAGGATATTTATAATAATCATTTAGTAAATAATAGGCAAATGGATACTTTATCCCCTTCTGATATTTATAATTTTTATAGTGCGATGAATTGTCATATTTGTCAAAAATTTCTAGGTAAAGATCGCGTTAGAGATCATTGTCACATTAGCGGTAAATATAGAGGTGCAGCCCACAATAACTGTAATTTGAATTACCAAATTCCCAAGTTTATACCAGTTTACTTTCACAATTACTCAAATTATGACTCACATCTTTTTATTAAAGAACTAGGTGAAATTTCTATGCAACTGAAAGTACTCCCTCTCAATAAGGAGCTTTATATATCACTCTCGCAATTTACAGAAATGAGCGATGGTCATAATCTTGAAATAAGATTTCTTGATACATTACGCTTTATGGCTGAGAGTTTAGAATCATTAGCCTGCAATTTGTCGGATAATGATTTTAACACTATAAGGTCCTTGTTTCAATCAGAAAAAGAATTTCAGCTTATTAAGAAGAAAGGCATTTTCCCCTATGAGTACCTAAATTCATTTCAAAAATTAGACGAGTGCCAGCTGCCTTCACGCAGTGATTTCTTTAATAAGTTGAACAATAAAGAGTGTTCTTTAGAGGAATACTCACATGCTGTAGAGGTATGGAATACTTTTGGTTGCAAAACAATGAAAGATTACATGGAACTTTACTTAAAAACAGATGTCCTCTTACTGACAGATATTTTCGAAAACTTTAGAAAAGTTTGTAAAGGTATTTATGAGCTGGATCCATGTCAATACTATACCGCACCTGGACTTTCCTGGGACGCAATGTTAAAATACACAAAAATTGAACTAGAATTATTGACTGACATAGACATGTACAATTTTATGAAAAAAGGTATACGTGGGGGAATCGTACAGTGTAGCCAAAGATATTCGAAAGCGAATAACAAATATTTGGAAGATTTCGATAAAGAGAAGCCCTCAGAGTTTCTTGTCTATTTAGACGCAAATAACCTTTACGGTTGGGCAATGTCGGAATATCTTCCTCATGGTGGGTTCAGATGGTTATCGCAAGACGAGCTGAATCTGGATCCAAACAGCATAGCTGACAAGGGAACAAACGGTTATGTATATGAGGTCACTTTAGATTATCCTTCTCACTTACATGACTTGCATAATGACCTACCTTTTTGCGCTGAAAATAAAAAACCACTGCAAGCGAAGTATAACAAGTTGATAACCGATTTCTCTACAAAGCAATCATACGTGATACACTTTAGAGTTCTTAAACAATGCTTAGAAAATGGCTTAGTTTTAAAGAAAACACATCGTATTCTAGCATTTAAACAATCTCCATGGTTAAAAGGCTATATTGACTTAAATACCAGACATAGAGCCACTGCTAAAAATGCGTTTGAAAAAAACTTTTTCAAACTACTTAATAATGCAGTCTATGCTAAAACCATGGAAAATGTGGATAAGAGGAGAGATGTTAAAATTGTCAATAATTGGGAGAGAACGAATTGTAATCGTTTGGGGGCTCAAGATTGGATATCAAAACCAAATTTTCATAGTTTATCTATATTTTCCGAAGATCTGGTAGCAATCGAAATGAGTAGAGTCAAAACCTGCTACAATAAACCAATTTACTTAGGATTTTGTGTACTTGAATTGTCCAAATGGAAAATGTATAATTTTCATTACGGGTACATGCAACCTAAGTTTAAGACAAAACTCTCATTGAACTATATGGACACGGACTCTTTTATATATTCAATAAAGACGGATGACTTTTACGCTGACATAAAAAATGACATAGAACAACATTTTGATACATCGGACTATCCCACGGACAATACTTATAATTTCCCATTAATAAATAAAAAAGTTTTAGGCATGATGAAGGGTGAAAACTGCGGTAAGATAATGACAGAATTTGTTGGGCTGCGATCAAAAATGTACTCATTCAGTGTACAAAATCAAAATGACGTTAAAAAATCGAAGGGGGTAAAAAGATCCATATAAGATAAATATAGTTTAGCTACTTATAGAAACTGTTTATTCAATAAGACTAATGTATACGATAATATGTTAACATTTAAATCTAAGCTTCACCATATATATACTAGTAAATTAAATAAGGTAGTCTTAAGTTATGGAGACGATAAGAGAAAAATTAGGTCAAATAATATTTACACATATGCATGGTATCATTTTCGTATTAAGGAAACTAACCCTGAATACGAACTTGATATGTTGCTAGATGAAATTGCTAGAATGCAAGAAAATAGCTAAAACTAGTTAATTTTTAGTTAAGTAGTTAATTTTTAAATTGTATATAAAATCTTAGTTATTAAGAAACATTGTAAATAAAATCCTATTTATTGTTGTTAAAATGATTTTAAATAAAATCCTATTTATTAAGAAAAATTATTGTACATAAAATCCTATTTATTAAGAAAAACTATTGTACAAATGCACATATATGAATTTTTAAGAAAAACTATTGTACATACATATGTAAATAAATTTTTAAGAAAAAAAAAATAAAATAAAATATTGAAAAGAGAATGAAATATGTGAATGGTGTTTATTTCTTTATTGGCTTTACTCCGTTGAATCAAAAAACTTTCGTTTTTGCTTATTTGCAAATTCTTGTTTTCATATCGCTTAAACATGCACAGTCTTGTTTTCCCTGAGAGGTTCTGCACAAAACAAATTGAATTTCACAATATTATGAAATTCCATTTTTTTTTTTAATGCATGTATTTATTTATTGTATCTTCATATATGAACTAACAATAAGTATTCAAATCTTAAATCTATAAAAAAAATTATTAGGCCCGACCAGTGTCGGACATAAACTTAGTGATAGTTATAAATAATACATTAGTAGTGATAATCAAAAAAAAAAAAGGGGGGGGAGGGGAAAGGGGGAAAAAATTTCCATTAAATTTCATATTTTTATAAAGAGAAACAATTTAGATAATCGGATAAGTCCTTATATTTTTCACTACATACAAGTTTCTGTAATTTTCTAATCGAAAAAGCTTAATCGGTGAGAGCGAGCTGAGTGAATTTTTAATTCCAAATTCCCAATTTTCTATTTGGCAATGACATGTATTAATTATGTATTTTAAATTATAAATAAAAAGACATTAAAGAGTTTGTAAAATATAAATGTTTGTGTTTTTTATTTAATATTTTCAGTTATTTCATACAGAAATTTAAGACATAAATGACCACAGGTAAATGTATTGAAATTCTGATGTTGATTATAGTTGTATTTTATATTTGTACCAAGATATTTGACTACTTCCGAAGGAGGTTGTAAGTTTCCAAAGCTGTCGAAATATTCTTTTTCATTGTTGTTTTTATAATATGCTACCCAATGTGTACCAGGTCCTGTTGATACGTCTAAATTGATTATTCCACATTCTATTTACTTTGTTCGTTTTGGTAGAGTATTCAACATGAAAACTCCTCTAAAATATGGAATATTTATAGAGAAACGGTTTAGGTCCTCATCAGATAGTGTTCTGTTGGGTAGCATCTCTAATAGTTTTTTGATTCCTCTTTGAAAACTAAACCATAACCATTTTTATATGGTTTTAAGTAAAGTCCCTTTCCAACTGCAATATATTCCATCGCTTTATTATGTTTAGTTGCTTCATCAAGTTGATTTTTTGCATTTTTTGTTGCATTTACAGCTTTAGCTATAGCAGCACCTCCAGTTGTTAGACTACCAATTGCACCCAGAGCAGTTAAAATCGGTATTAGAGGCAAAAACCCACCAATTTTTGGGACACGTATTACACGTGGTACTATAATTTGAGATTTTCTTCCTTTTAATGATTTGTTGATAGTTTTACGGACAATTTTAATTGCTCAGTTAATATCTAATAGTTTTTCCTTCTTTAGTATTTTTGTTGCAGCTGTAATTGATGTTCTAAACAGTTTTTTATCATTTATCTTGTTCTTTTTAACATTTTTCTTTTTATCCACACCCATACCAAATTTTGTTTTGGCTTTCATTGCGTTAGTAACCATATAGGCGAATGATTTTTCAGCAATACTACTATCTTTTGATAAAACTCGATCCCAAGCTGAATTTTTAAGTATTTTATCAGCTTTATGTGTAGTGCTTAAATCCTTATTTTTTGAATAAGCTATATCTTGATCTTTACAAGCAGAGTCCAATAAATTAATTCCTTTATCACCTCGATTTAAACGTTTTTGTAGTTTTGTTCCAGGTCCACAGTACTGATATCCAGGAAGATGAGCTTCAACAGGTAGAGAGTTTATTATTTTATCTACTATACCTCCTCCAACGAAAGTGTTTTTATGACTAAACGTTTTCTGACATCGTATAACCATATTATCTGATTTTTTCTATAAAAAGACGTAACATTTATGAAATATATTTAGTTACAAAAATGCAGTTAGTGAAACAACATAAAAATATTTTAGTTCGTAATATTGATGAATCATCGAACATCACTTCAAAAATAAAGCATAGCCCCCTCTTACCAAATTATATTCGTGCTCTAATAGTAGGGCCATCAAATTGTGGAAAGACTAATGTTATGATCGGCTTACTAGAAAGTCCTAATGGACTCAAGTTAGAAAACATCTATTTATACTCAAAACCTCTTTATCAACCTAAATATGAGTACTTGAAGAAACTAATTTCAGCAATTAAAGGAATGGGATATTATACATTCACCGATAATGAATCAGTTATTCCACCTGACCAAGCTAAAACTAATTCAATTATGATATTTGATGATGTTGCATGTGAGAAGCAGAATAATATACGTTCATATTTTTGTATGGGACGGCATAGGGATGTTGATTCATTCTACTTGTGTCAAACTTATACTAGAATTCCCAAACATTTAATAAGAGACAATGCAAATGTTATTATAATGTTTAAGCAAGATGAGACAAATATGAAGCATGTTTATAGGGATCATGTTGGCAGCGATATGAGTTATGAAAAGTTCCAAGAAATTTGTCGAGAGTGTTGGAGGGATAAATATGGCTTTTTAGTGATAAGCAAAGATAATGAATTAAATGATGGTCGCTACAGAAAGCAATTTGACTATTTCATAACTATATAAACTACTTCTCATAAAAGATTGACTTTAGTTATTAATCTAACTTTAAACTTGATGCATCTATTTGCTATAACCTCATCTGATACCTGATAAGCTGATCTCCAAACTATACCAGCTACCTGAAAACCAGACCAGCTCCTGATAAGCTGATCTAAAAACCAGACCAAGTACTGATAAGCTGATCTGAAAACCAGACCAGGTCCAGAAAAGCTGATCTGAAAACCAGACCAGGTCCTGAAAAGCTGATCTGAAAACCAGACCAGGTCCTGAAAAGCTGATCTGAAAACCAGACCAGCTCCTAATAAGCTGATCTGAAAACCAGACCAGGTCCTGAAAAGCTGATCTGAAAACCAGACTAGGTCCTGAAACGCTGATCTGAAAACCAGACCAGGTCCTGAAAAGCTGATCTGAAAACCAGACCAGGTCCTGAAAAGCTGATCTGGAAACCAGACCAGGTCCTGAAAAGCTGATCTGAAAACCAGACCAGGTCCTGAAAAGCTGATCTGAAAACCAGACCAGGTCCTGAAAAGCTGATCTGAAAACCAGACCAGTTCCTGAAAAGCTGAGCTGAAAACCAGACCAGGTCCTGATAAGCTGATCTGAAAACCAGACCAGGTCCTGAAAAGCTGATCTGAAAACCAGACCAGCTCCTAATAAGCTGATCTGAAAACCAGACCAGGTCCTAATAAGCTGATCTGATAACCAGACCAGCTCCTGATAAGCTGATCTGATAACTAGACCAGCTCCTGATAAGCTGATCTGAAAACCAGATCAGCTCCTGATAAGCTGATCTAGTAGCCGATACCTGAATTTTCTGTTAGCAAACATGGATGAGAAAGTTTTAAAGCATTCGGTGTTGAGAACAAATGTGATTAAGAAAAAGCTTCGTAGTATAAAAACTAGTGAAATAGATACAAATGAACAACTAAGACATGCATTTAAACCTATAACAGAAGAATTCATAAATAGTTCTAAAAATATTAAAAGAATTCTTATGAAAGAAAAAAGTTAAATCAAGACAGCAGTTGAAGATATACAAGTTTAAAGCATGAGAAACCATCAGTCAAGATAGAGACAAGTACACCAAAGAAACTAGCAGAAGGAGCAATATTTGATAATACCATCTTATTTAATGATGCTAATACTGTGAATGATGATGACGATGATTTGTACTCAAAGACTTCCAATTCCGAAGACTTATTAGTATTGGAAGGAAGAAATGAATTAGATACAAATTAATGGTGATAGTAACCTCAAACTGAATGAAGATAAAATACAAGTTGGTGGTCAAATATGGGCTCTAACACTAGGACTATTTTCTCTAATGTTTGATAAAATACCAAAAAATTGTGATAAATTTGAACTCGAAATCTATAAAAAGATTTTAATTACTACTAATGTATGCATACAGAATCATCATCGTTCTCCGTCAGAGAACGATGATATAAGTTCATTTTTCTGGAAACTGAAATCGACAAACTAAAGAACAAATTAATAATATAGCTTAAGGCATTGATATAATTCAAGAATATATTCAAATGCATATTGGTGGACTACAACGTGAAATAAAATTAGAGAAGGAAGAGAGTTATAAAATTGAAAAGCAATTCTAAAAATTAAATAATTAAAAATAAATTGAAGAGTTGTACGATTAAATATATAGATTAGAAAATTAACTACATGTTAGTATAAATAGCTGAAAGTGCAACATGTAGATCACCACACTATCGGAAAAATCTATAAAACAACTCAATGTCTTTAAAAAGAAATTTAGTAAACGAACTCCATATTAAAACTCGAAAATTGTTTGTGCTTGTAGAGATGCAATGACAGGAATATATGAAGTTTTATGGAGCTAAGTTAGGTGAAATGGAGAACTATTCTACAGAAAATAGAAATTGTTGATTTTTGAAGACTGTAATTGACACATTCTCAAATTGTAGTACAGCTGAAACTAAAAGCTGCACTCCAAAAACCAAGGAATGGAAAATATTTTTGAAGTGGTACGGGTACCAAAAAAAAAAAACTTACAAACAGATGATTCTAAGGAATTTTTTAATAAATACTTTGGAAAACTCATACATAAATAGAAGATTAGACATTACTTAATATGAAAGCATCAATAGTACAATGATTTAATTGAGCATTAAAAGGAATGATGTGAAAAGAATTAGCTTTAATGGTTCATATAAAAGGATTGGTATACATATATAAAGAATTACTTAGTGCATAAAATAGAAAAATTTATCTCACCATTAAAATGTTTACGATTAAAGTTAACTCAAGAAATGAGAAAAGGCTGCTTAATACAGTATAAAGTAATTTGAAGAATGAATGTTGAATTTAATAAAAATAAAAATTAAATTAAAACGAAAAATCTAGTTTTTTGTAGGATTGATTAGGAATGATGGGTCTTAAAAAAGGTAATTAACTAAATGTAGTGGAATTAGATAATTAGCTAAATGTACTGGAATTCTCTAAACTTGTTGGTCTGAATGAAATTTGCTAAAACTTCAGTGTTTAAAATAAACTATAACATAGTGCAATATTCAGCAGCACATCACTTTTTATAAAGTTGGATGTACATTTTCCCATCGAAAGCGCTAGAACGCAAAATATTACAATATGAAAATGGGATTATTATAGAAGATCTTCGCTCTATTTATTTCTTTAGCTATCAGATCTTTAGAAAATATATGTAGATAAACTATGGAAATTGGACTTTGATATCCAATCTTT
The DNA here is from genome assembly GCA_949987645.1 of Tachina grossa. Taxonomy (NCBI): domain Eukaryota; kingdom Metazoa; phylum Arthropoda; class Insecta; order Diptera; family Tachinidae; genus Tachina; species Tachina grossa. Next base: position 103,337,322 of record OX465274.1, on the reverse strand, counting down.
AAGAATGTACATGTGTATGAATAAGTATCAAACAAACTTAGTGAATGAATATACGCTTCAACTAGAATCATGCTGAAGCATGCATACTGCATGCAAACAGATCTTACTTTATATCTGTATCTGTATGAGGTAGTTTAGACGAGAACAATTTTTAAGCTGCACAATTTTTGTTCTTTTCCAAATTACACGAGACTAATTCATCTGGCACAAAATGTATACGTATACACAGCTTTGTGTGTGTTAGTGTTTTTCGTATTCATTTAACACTTGCTGTTTTTTAATTTGTGTGTGTATTGGTTTTATGCTGCTAATGCGGGGTTGTAGCTGGTTCAAAAGTTATGCCAACCGCAAAACCACTCTCTTTGCCTCTCTCACCAACAAACTGGCATGTTATGCCAGCACAATTATGCCCGTGTAAATCAGCGCTATGAGTATTAAATAAATTTACAGAAAAAAAATGAAAGCATGCCGAAGCATGAATAATTTCCAAAAAAAAAAAAAAAGTCCTCACGTCATACAATTTTGTAAGCAAAGAAATTTTATGATTTTGTGGTCACTTAAATACATACATATGTATCTAATTTGTAAAAATTCAAAAGAGCGAACTGGTAAATTCTAATAGTAAAGATTTTTAATTGTAACACTACTACATCTCGGACTCTTACGTCACTATCGATAGAAGCATGCTAAGGCATGCATACTAGCAAAATATATAAAGCTGTTAGAAGGTGATGAGACAGCAATTGTATCTGAGTAGTAGGGGAATGTTCATCCTGGATCAATTAAAATTGTTAAATTGTTGGTGAAATTGTTGAATTGTGGGCTGAAATTGTTAAATTGTTGCTGAAATTGTTAAATTTGGGTAATTAAAATTTGAAAATTGTTAAATTCTTGGAAATTTGTGTTTTTTGTTTACATTAGGAGTTTTTTTATTTACATTAACTTTGTGTGAACGGGTGATTTTTTTGGGTTACATTAATTGTGATAACGGGTGATTTTTTTTGGGTTACATTAATTCTGATAACGGGTGATTTTTTTTTTGAGGTTTAATATGAGTGTATATGCCGACGGCAATACATGATTATTATTTTTTTCAAATGCCGACGGCAAAACATGTTTATTAATTTTTCCTAATGCCGACGGCAAAACATGAATATAATTTTTTCAAATGCCGACGGGAAAATGATTTTTCCTAATGACGACGGGAAAACGTGAAAGTTATTTTTTCTAATGCTAATGTTCGTGTTGATAGACTGTGAGAATTTGGACGTGATTTGAGTAGGTGGCGTTGTTGCCGTATTATGTAACCATAGGAATTTGTGGATGTGTCTGTCTGTCTGTGAGAATTTAGGTGAGGGTTTGATTGGCAGGGGCGGGGTGTAGTTGAGGTAGATCGATTGTGTGTATGTGTGTGCACGTGTGTATGTGTGTCTGTGTGTCTGTGTATGTTTGTATTAATTTCAATGTACATATGTATTTCTGTAGGAGCTTAAGGCTGATTGTGATTTTTGAGGGGCGAAGCATTCATTCTATTAATATGTAACCGGGGGAATCTGTGTGTTTGTATTTCTGTAGGAGTTTAAGGCTGACCATGATTTGGGTGGGCAGGGTTGTTGACGTAATATGTAGCCATGGGAATTTGCGAATGCGTCTGTCTATAGTAGTTTAAGGCTGATCGTAATTTGAGCATCTTGTTGAGGTAAATTGGTTATGTGTATGTATGTATCTGTTTCTGTAAGAATTTAAGATGATTGGGATTTATTAGGGACGAGGTGTTCTTGTATTATGTAGCCGGGAGAATCTATGTATATATGTCTGTAGCAGTTTAAGACTATTCATAATTTAGGGTAGGTGAGTGTTGTGTTCTTGAGATTAATTCTGTAATTGTATATGTATGTATGTATGACAATGGGAATTTTTATATGTATATCTGGGGGAGAATTTTAGGCTGGTCGTGATTTGTGAAAGGTGGGGTGTTGTTGAAATTTTCTTGGATATTTCTAATATGAATTCTGCTATGTGTGTGTGTATTTGCGCTAATATTTATATGTAGATAGAAATAAATTGTTTTCAGTATCGACATTTGGTACTATAAAATACTATCATATGTCTGGACTTCCCTAATCTTATTATGTTTTTATACTTACGCTTGTTTTATATTTTCTCATACTTAAATTTGTCTCGCGTTAAAGTCTGCCTATATGAAATTTGTTTATATTACAGATTTTGTTTATTTCAAACTTTGAATACATTTTTTTTGTCATTGATGTCTTTTGTTCTTCTTGTTGTTGGTGTTGTTGTAAATATTCGTCTGTGTATAGATGCGATATATTCAGTTTTTTTTTATTTGAAAATAAAAACGTTTTAATTTTTATCTGCGTTTACTTAAAAGTTTGTGAGGATTTTCTGTTTTTAAGTAAAACTGAATTCCTGAAGATACATACTCTATAGTAATAGCAACTAAAATAGAAATATTTCTTATACTTAATTTACATTTTTTTAAAGTTGATGCAACGTTAGTAAGTTAACGTTAGACATTTTTAGGATATACAATTTTTTTCTAGCTATAACCTTCTACATTTATTTTGGAAAGCTTGCTTTGCTTTTTAAAAATGTATAAACATTTTTAAATGAAACTGATCCGGCACTCCAGCTTAGGTACTGATAGTTTTTTTTTTTGTTGTTAGTTAACTTACTTATTTTTTATTTTTTATTGATAAACATTGGAAATCAAAAGGGAGTATTATATTGTAATTATTATTTTCATAATTGTTGAAAACAATCGCTGCTTTTTGTTTGTTTTTTGCGATGAAATCATTTGAATTACTTTTGAAACTTTACGCGTTTATAAAAATTATGTTATTTTCTATATTTCTTAATTTATAAGACTTTTAGACTTTGTGCTTTAGTGGTTATATATTCTATTATCCGATTATGAATAAGAATGCAGTAAGCTGATGTATTTGCTTACTGCTTCAAATTAAAATTTTATTCAATTGAATAAAAGGAGCTTTTTTCTTAAACTCTGATGCAGTTAGAAGCGCTGGAGATTCTTTCATATAACAGCTTTTTAGGAATTTTTGGTACATAGTATAATATAGAATTGGATAACATTTATTTTTAATTTTTATGTTAAGAAGTACGGATATGAGATTGAATTTAAATGTACTTTTAAATTAGTTAAATCATAATGAACCGACATATTTTCTTCTTGAATAGCGATCAACAGAAAACGAACTCGTTTTCATATAATTTAGGTATACCCTATCGACGGCTCCTCTAGGATACAAGATGACTTTGTATGACGAAATTTCTGTTGCTTTATACTGATAATATGTTTACATTAATAAGGTACATATGTATATGTTTATTTTATGACGGGCTATTACATATGGCTTTCATTTGACGTTCTATATGATTTTTTTTTCTCATTTTATTAAAGTTCAGCGTGTTGTATATATATTTCTGAAATGTTTAAGTGTGTTTTGTGTGCCCATCGGAGAGAGTGTACGTATTAGTTGGTCAGTCAGTCTCTATTTTTATTTATTTTTTTTTCTTCTAATGTGCCACTCCTTTTTTCAGATTTTACTACTTGGAATAGAGAATTTTTGTATAATTTTTTGCTGAGTATATAACGGGTGTTTTTTTAGAGGTATAGAACTTCGAATTGAAATAAAACACAAGAAAATCGTTTTAATGTCCATCAATTTGGCTTTATTGGAAGGATAATTTTATGCCATTAATGTTTAAATATGATTTCGGGCATGTGGCCGCCGCGGCTGGCTCGAATAAAGCCAATTCTACAGGTCCAATTTTCAACCACTTTTTCGAGCATATGGGGCCGTATGTTGGCAATAACGCCACGAATGTTGGCTTCCAAGTCCCCTAACGTTTCTGGTTTGTTGGCGTAGACGAGCGACTTCACATATCCCCAAAGAAAATAATCCAATGGTGTCAAATCACACGATCTTGGTGGCCAATTGACAGGTCCATTCCGCGAAATTATGCGCTCATCGAATGTTTCCTTCAATAAATCGATTGTGACGTGCGCTGTGTAGCATGTAGCGCCGTCTTGTTGGAACCACAACTCATCCACATTCATGCCATCCAATTCGGGAACAAAATAGTCGGTTATCATGGCTCTATATCGGTCTCCATTAACGGTAACTGACTCTCCAGCATTATTTCGGAAGAAGTATGGCCCAATGACTCCACCAGCCCATAGAGCACACCAAACAGTCAGTTTTTGTGGATCTAATGGAGTCTCAAGGGTCTCATGTGGATTCTCTTCACTCCAAATGCGGCAATTTTGCTTGTTGACGTAGCCATTCAACCAAAAATGAGCCTCATCACTGAAAAAAATTTTGCGATGAAAATCAGCATCGAGATCAATCTCATTTTCGGCCCATACACCAAAATCACGACGCATTGCATGGTCTCGCGGCTTTAATTCTTGCACAAGCTGGATCTTGTAAGGTCGCAAGCCAAGATCTTTGCGCAAAATCTTCCATAAAGTTGATGGACAAAGCTCCAATTGCTGTGCACGGTGGCGAATCGATTCTTTCGGGTCCTCTTCAACACTTTGCTCTACAGCGGCAATTGTTTCTTCGGTGCGCACTGTTCGACGTCTCTGCGGATGCGTATTATCACATATTAATTGCTCTGATGGACGATTATGTCGACCATAAAATGGACGGAGCTTGCGGTAAACTTCGCGAACTGAACCATTATTTTCGAAATAAATTTGCACGATTTGCAAGCGTTGTTCTTTTGTCAACCTGTTCATGATGAAATGGCAAACCAAACTAAATATTAATCACTTGACAGCTGACAAAATGGCCGCCAGTTAAAAAAGTGATGCCAACTTAAAGTTCTATACCTCAATAAAAAATACCCATTACATTACGTATGTAGAAATTAGTTTACATACAAAGAAATGCATGTTTAATAAACAACTATTGTATCAAATCGATCTCAAATAACTCAGTTACCTCTACCAGCAATTCACCATTGGTGTTTTCATAAAGTGTTAGAAACAATGAAATATCTATGTTTTGAGAGAATTTTTCCCCTCAAGTATTTCTACATGAGGTTTGAGGGGTCAACCACTGTCGCATTCATATGTAATGATTATTCACTTAAAAAAGGTCATCATCACCATCAATCATCTCCGTATACAATACATTCATGAGTTGAGTTTATCCCGATACAATTGCTGTCTCATCACCTTCTAATAGCTTTATATATTTTGCTAGTATGCATGCCTTAGCATGCTTCTATGGATAGTGACGTAAGAGTCCGAGATGTAGAGTGATACAATTAAAAATCTTTACTATTAGAATTTACCAGTTCGCTCTTTTGAATTTTTACAAAGTAGATACATATCTATGTATTTCATTGACCACAAAATCATAAAATTTCTTTGCTTACAAAATTGTATGACGTGAGGATTTTTTTTTTTTTTTTTTTTTTTGAAATTATACATGCTTCGGCATGCTTTCATTTTTTATTTTTTTTTCTATAAATTTATTTAATACTCATACAGATATAAAGTAAGATATGTTTACTGTACTTTTTCAAATTTATGCATGCTTCAGCATGATTCTAGTTGAAGCCTATATTCATTCACTAAGTTTGTTTGATACTTATTCATACACATGTACATTCTTAAAGATTGGATATCAAAGTCCAATTTCCATAGTTTATCTACATATATTTTCTAAAGATCTGATAGCTAAAGAAATAAATAGAGCGAAGATCTTCTATAATAATCCCATTTTCATAATGTAAAATTTTGTGTGCTTGCGCTTTCGATGGGAAAATGTACATACAACTTTATAAAAAGTGATAATATGATGTGCTGCTGAATATTACACTATGTTATAGTTCATTTTAAACACTGAAGTTTTCGCAATATTTCATTCAGACCAACAAGTTTGGAGAATTCCACTACATTTAGCTAATTATCTTTCTTAAGACCCATCATTCCTAATCAATCCTGTGAAAAACAAGACAATGTAAATTTTTCGTTTTTAATTTTATTTTTATTTTTATTCAATTCAACATTTTTTACATCTTTAAATTACTTTATACTATATTAAGCAGCTTTTTCTCATTTGTTGAGTAAACTTTAATCGGAAGCATTTTAATGGTGAGATGAATTTTTCTATTTTATGCACTAAGTAAATCTTTTTATATACCAATCCACTTATATGAGTCATTAAAGCTAATTCTTTTCACATCATTCCTTTTAATGCTCAATTAAATCATTGTACTATTGATGCTTTCATAATGCTATATGTTGAGTAGTGATTAATGTTGTATTTAATTACTAATATACTAACATGTAGTTAATTTTCTAATCTGTATATTTAATCGTAAGCTCGTCAATTTGTTTTTAATTATTTAATTTTTAGAATTGCTTTTGCAATTTTATAACTGTCTTCTTTCTCTAAATTTATTTCACGTTGTAGTTCCTCAATTGGCATTTAAATATATTCTTAAATATTAATGCTTTAAGCTATATTATTAATTTGTCTTGTATTTTATCTTCATTCAGTTTGAGGTAACTATCAACAATAGTTTGTATCTAATTCATTTCTGCCTTCCAATACTGATAAGTCAGTATAAATGTCTTCAGAATTGGAAGTCTATGAGTAAAAATCATCGTCATCATCATTTTCAGTATTAGCATCATTAAATAAGATGGTATTATCAAATATTGTTTCTTCTGCTAGTTTCTTTGGGGTACTTGCCTATATCTTGAGTGAAGGTTTCTCAGGCTTTAAACTTGTATATTTTCAACTTCTGTCTTGATTTTACTTTCCTCTTTCATAAGAATTCTTTTAATATTTTTAGAACTATTTTTTAATTCTTCTGTTATAGGTTTAAATATATCTTTTAGTTGTTCACTTGTATCTATTTCACCAGTTTTTATACTACGAAGCTTTTTCTTCATCACATTTCTTGTCAACACCAAATGCTTTAAATCTTTCTCATCCATGTTCGCTAACAGCAAATAACAGGTATCAGCTACTAGATCAAGTTATCAGGAGCTGGTCTGGTTTTCAGATCAGCTTATCAGGAGCTGGTCTGGTTTTCAGATTAGCTTATCAGGAGCTGGCCTGGTTATCAGATCAGCTTATCAGGAGCTGGTCTGGTTATCAGATCAGCTTATCAGGACCTGATCTGGTTTTCAGATCAGCTTATCAGGAGCTGGTCTGGTTATCAGATCAGCTTATCAGGAGCTGGTCTGGTTATCAGATCAGCTTATCAGGAGCTGGTCTGGTTATCAGATCAGCTTATCAGGAGCTGGTCTGGTTATCAGATCAGCTTATCAGGACCTGATCTGGTTTTCAGATCAGCTTATCAGGAGCTGGTCTAGTTTTCAGATCAGCTTATCAGGAGCTGGTCTGGTTTTCAGATCAGCTTATCAGGAGCTGGTCTGGTTATCAGATCAGCTTATCAGGACCTGATCTGATTTTCAGATCAGCTTATCAGGAGCTGGTCTGGTTTTCAGATCAGCTTATCAGGAGCTGATCTGATTTTCAGATCAGCTTATCAGGTAACAGATCAGGCTATCAGGAGCTGTTCAGATTTTCATATCAAGATATCTGATTCAGATTTAGTTATTAGTATACAAGTAGCTAGCCATTTATAACATTTATATAAATGGAGTTTAAGGTCAGATGAAATACGAAAAAGTAAACTTTTATGTATTAAAATTATTTTCTATAACGATCATCGTTTAATTCACTATCTTTGCTTATAATCAAAAATCCACATTTATCCTTTCAACATGCTTTTTATTTTTCTCACCTTACTTAAACATTAAAATTACATTATGATGATCTCTTATTAAATGTTTGGTGATTCTGGTGTAAGTTTTACAGAAGTAGAATTAATCAACATTCTTATCTTCCTCCATACAAAAATATGCTTCCCATACGCATCATCGTTAAATATCATATTGGAATTACTTTGGACTGAAATAACAGATTCACTATCTGTAAATTTTGTAATATCTTATTGTTTTAATTGATGAAATTAATTTCTTCAGGTATTTATATTTGGGTTGATATAAAGATTTTGAGTATAAATAAATGTTCTCAAATTTAAGTCCATTAGGACTTTCTAGCAAGCTAATCATAGCGTTTTTTTTGCAATTTGACAGGTCAACTATTGTTCCACGAATAGAATTTGATATAGGCGAACTATGATTTATTTTTGAACTATCGTTCGATGATTCATCAATATTTCGTACCATGCTATATTTATGTTGTTTTGACTAAGGGTATGAGTCAATATTTATAAAATCCATTTCATAAATATCAGCTCATGCTCATAGTCAAAACAAAGTATGCTTTAAGTGTTTAAAACCAGTATTACCATAAAACTGTTGGTTTTAAGCTCTTAAAATATACTTTGTTTTACTAACCGCATGCATTTCATAAATATTGACGCATACTCATAATCAAAACAGCATATAAATATCCTTTGTTTTGACTATGAGTATGAGTCATTATCTCTTATTATAGAAAAATAAAATAGTATGATTATATGATATCAGAAATCATGTTTTCTAATATCATATAACCATACTATTTTATTCTTTCTATAATAATAGATAATATTTATGAAATGCATTTATTTACAAAATGCGATTAGTAAAACAACATAAATATAGGATGGTATGAAATTTTGATGATTCATCAATATTTCGTCCAAGGTGTTTTATGTTGTTTTACTATCCGCATTTATGTAGCTAAATACATTTTATAAATATTATCTCTTATGATAAAAAAATAAACTAATACAGCTATACCATCTCAGAAAATATTTTCTGAAATCGTATAGCTGCATTTGTTTATTTTTTCTATAATAAGAGATAACGATCCACACTCAGACTATGAGTATGCATCAATATTTATGAAATGCGTTTAGTTACAAAAATGTGGTTAGAAAACAAAGTATATTTTAACAGCCTTATTTATAACACTTATTAGGGCTTTATAAAGACTTTTTAAGAAAATTTTTTTATCAAAATTTGATTTAAAAAGCCTTTACAAAGACTTAATATGTTTTATAAATAATGCTGTAAGAGTTTAAAATCAGTATTTTGTATGATAATACTGATTTGAAACTCTTAAAATATTCTTTGTTTTGACTATGAGTAGGGGCCATTATATCTTATTATAGGACAAATAAAATAATATAGCTATACGATTTCAGAAAATATTTTCTGATATCGTATAGCTACATTATTTGATTTTTCTATAATAAGAGATAATATTTATGAAATACATTTCATAAATATTGCCGCATACTCATAGTAAAAACAACCTAAAAATACCTTGGTACGAAATATTGATGAATCATCAAAATTTCATACCATCCTATATTTATGTTGTTTTACTAATCGCATTTTGTAAATAAATGCATTTCATAAATATTATTAGATATTAGATATTAGAAAACATGATTTCTGATATCATATAATCATACTATTTTATTTTTCTATAATAAGAGATAATGACTCATACTCATAGTCAAAACAAAGGATATTTATATGCTGTTTTGATTATGAGTATGCGTCAATATTTATGAAATGCATTTAGTTAAAAAATGCGGCTAGTAAAACAAAGTATATTTTAAGAGTTTAAAACCAACATTTTTATGGTAATACTGGTTTTAAACACTTAAAGCATACTTTGTTTTGACTATGAGCATGAGCTGATATTTATGAAATGGATTTTATAAATATTGACTCATACCCTTAGTCAAAACAACATAAATATAGCATGGTACGAAATATTGATGAATCATCGAACGATAGTTCAAAAATAAATCATAGTTCCCCTATATCAAATTCTATTCGTGAAACAATAGTTGACCTGTCAAATTGCAAAAAAAAAACGCTATGATTAGCTTGCTAGAAAGTCCTAATGGACTTAAATTTGAGAACATTTATTTATACTCAAAATCTTTATATCAACCCAAATATAAATACCTGAAGAAATTAATTTCATCAATTAAAACAATAAGATATTACAAAATTTACAGATAGTGAATCTGTTATTTCAGTCCAAAGTAATTCCAATATGATATTTAACGATGATGCGTATGGGAAGCATATTTTTGTATGGGGGGAGATAAGAATGTTGATTAATTCTACTTCTGTAAAACTTACACCAGAATCACCAAACATTTAATAAGAGATCATCATAATGTAATTTTAATGTTTAAGTAAGGTGAGAAAAATAAAAAGCATGTTGAAAGGATAAATGTGGATTTTTGATTATAAGCAAAGATAGTGAATTAAACGATGATCGTTATAGAAAATAATTTTAATACATAAAAGTTTACTTTTTCGTATTTCATCTGACCTTAAACTCCATTTATATAAATGTTATAAATGGCTAGCTACTTGTATACTATTAACTAAATCTGAATCAGATATCTTGATATGAAAATCTGAACAGCTCCTGATAGCCTGATCTGTTACCTGATAAGCTGATCTGAAAATCAGATCAGCTCCTGATAAGCTGATCTGAAAACCAGACCAGCTCCTGATAAGCTGATCTGAAAATCAGATCAGGTCCTGATAAGCTGATCTGATAACCAGACCAGCTCCTGATAAGCTGATCTGAAAACCAGACCAGCTCCTGATAAGCTGATCTGAAAACTAGACCAGCTCCTGATAAGCTGATCTGAAAACCAGATCAGGTCCTGATAAGCTGATCTGATAACCAGACCAGCTCCTGATAAGCTGATCTGATAACCAGACCAGCTCCTGATAAGCTGATCTGATAACCAGACCAGCTCCTGATAAGCTGATCTGATAACCAGACCAGCTCCTGATAAGCTGATCTGAAAACCAGATCAGGTCCTGATAAGCTGATCTGATAACCAGACCAGCTCCTGATAAGCTGATCTGATAACCAGACCAGCTCCTGATAAGCTAATCTGAAAACCAGACCAGCTCCTGATAAGCTGATCTGAAAACCAGACCAGCTCCTGATAACTTGATCTAGTAGCTGATACCTGTTATTTGCTGTTAGCGAACATGGATGAGAAAGATTTAAAGCATTTGGTGTTGACAAGAAATGTGATGAAGAAAAAGCTTCGTAGTATAAAAACTGGTGAAATAGATACAAGTGAACAACTAAAAGATATATTTAAACCTATAACAGAAGAATTAAAAAATAGTTCTAAAAATATTAAAAGAATTCTTATGAAAGAGGAAAGTAAAATCAAGACAGAAGTTGAAAATATACAAGTTTAAAGCCTGAGAAACCTTCACTCAAGATATAGGCAAGTACCCCAAAGAAACTAGCAGAAGAAACAATATTTGATAATACCATCTTATTTAATGATGCTAATACTGAAAATGATGATGACGATGATTTTTACTCATAGACTTCCAATTCTGAAGACATTTATACTGACTTATCAGTATTGGAAGGCAGAAATGAATTAGATACAAACTATTGTTGATAGTTACCTCAAACTGAATGAAGATAAAATACAAGACAAATTAATAATATAGCTTAAAGCATTAATATTTAAGAATATATTTAAATGCCAATTGAGGAACTACAACGTGAAATAAATTTAGAGAAAGAAGACAGTTATAAAATTGCAAAAGCAATTCTAAAAATTAAATAATTAAAAACAAATTGACGAGTTTACGATTAAATATACAGATTAGAAAATTAACTACATGTTGGTATATTAGTAATTAAATACAACATTAATCACTACTCAACATATAGCATTATGAAAGCATCAATAGTACAATGATTTAATTGAGCATTAAAAGGAATGATGTGAAAAGAATTAGCTTTAATGATTCATATAAGTGGATTGGTATATAAAAAGATTTACTTAGTGCATAAAATAGAAAAATTCATCTCACCATTAAAATGCTTCCGATTAAAGTTTACTCAACAAATGAGAAAAAGCTGCTTAATATAGTATAAAGTAATTTAAAGATGTACAAAATGTTGAATTGAATAAAAATAAAAATAAAATTAAAAACGAAAAATTTACATTGTCTTGTTTTTCACAGGATTGATTAGGAATGATGGGTCTTAAGAAAGATAATTAGCTAAATGTAGTGGAATTCTCTAAACTTGTTGGTCTGAATGAAATATTGCGAAAACTTCAGTATTTAAAATGAACTATAACATAGTGTAATATTCAGCAGCACATCATATTATCACTTTTTATAAAGTTGTATGTACATTTTCCCATCGAAAGCGCAAGCACACAAAATTTTACATTATGAAAATGGGATTATTATAGAAGATCTTCGCTCTATTTATTTCTTTAGCTATCAGATCTTTAGAAAATATATGTAGATAAACTATGGAAATTGGACTTTGATATCCAATCTTTAAGAATGTACATGTGTATGAATAAGTATCAAACAAACTTAGTGAATGAATATAGGCTTCAACTAGAATCATGCTGAAGCATGCATAAATTTGAAAAAGTACAGTAAACATATCTTACTTTATATCTGTATGAGTATTAAATAAATTTATAGAAAATAAATAAAAAATGAAAGCATGCCGAAGCATGTATAATTTCAAAAAAAAAAAAAAAAAAAAAAAATCCTCACGTCATACAATTTTGTAAGCAAAGAAATTTTATGATTTTGTGGTCAATGAAATACATAGATATGTATCTACTTTGTAAAAATTCAAAAGAGCGAACTGGTAAATTCTAATAGTAAAGATTTTTAATTGTATCACTCTACATCTCGGACTCTCACGTCACTATCCATAGAAGCATGCTAAGGCATGCATACTAGCAAAATATATAAAGCTATTAGAAGGTGATGAGACAGCAATTGTATCGGGATCAACTCAACTCATGAATGTATTGTATACGGAGATGATTGATGGTGATGATGACCTTTTTTAAGTGAATAATCATTACATATGAATGCGACAGTGGTTGACCCCTCAAACCTCATGTAGAAATACTTGAGGGGAAAAATTCTCTCAAAACATAGATATTTCATTGTTTCTAACACTTTATGAAAACACCAATGGTGAATTGCTGGTAGAGGTAACTGAGTTATTTGAGATCGATTTGCTACAATAGTTGTTTATTAAACATGCATTTCTTTGTATGTAAACTAATTTCTACATACGTAATGTATATACCCAGCAAAAAATTATACAAAAATTCTCTTTTCCAAGTAGTAAAATCTGAAAAAAGGAGTGGCACATTAGAAGAAAAAAAAAATAAATAAAATTAGAGACTGACTGACCAACTAATACGTACACTCTCTCCGATGGGCACACAAAACACACTTAAACATTTCAGAAATATATATACAACACGCTGAACTTTAATAAAATGAGAAAAAAAAATCATATAGAACGTCAAATGAAAGCCATATGTAATAGCCCTTCATAAAATAAACATATACATATGTACCTTATTAATGTAAACATATTATCAGTATAAAGCAACAGAAATTTCGTCATACAAAGTCATCTTGTATCCTAGAGGAGCCGTCGATAGGGTATACCTAAATTATATGAAAACGAGTTCGTTTTCTGTTGATCGCTATTCAAGAAGAAAATATGTCGGTTCATTATGATTTAACTAATTTAAAAGTACATTTAAATTCAATCTCATATCCGTACTTCTTAACATAAAAATTAAAAATAAATGTTATCCAATTCTATATTATACTATGTACCAAAAATTCCTAAAAAGCTGTTATATGAAAGAATCTCCAGCGCTTCTAACTGCATCAGAGTTTAAGAAAAAAGCTCCTTTTATTCAATTGAATAAAATTTTAATTTGAAGCAGTAAGCAAATACATCAGCTTACTGCATTCTTATTCATAATCGGATAATAGAATATATAACCACTAAAGCACAAAGTCTAAAAGTCTTATAAATTAAGAAATATAGAAAATAACATAATTTTTATAAACGCGTAAAGTTTCAAAAGTAATTCAAATGATTTCATCGCAAAAAACAAACAAAAAGCAGCGATTGTTTTCAACAATTATGAAAATAATAATTACAATATAATACTCCCTTTTGATTTCCAATGTTTATCAATAAAAAATAAAAAATAAGTAAGTTAACTAACAACAAAAAAAAACTATCAGTACCTAAGCTGGAGTGCCGGATCAGTTTCATTTAAAAATGTTTATACATTTTTAAAAAGCAAAGCAAGCTTTCCAAAATAAATGTAGAAGGTTATAGCTAGAAAAAAATTGTATATCCTAAAAATGTCTAACGTTAACTAACTAACGTTGCATCAACTTTAAAAAAATTTAAATTAAATATAAGAAATATTTCTATTTTAGTTGCTATTACTATAGAGTATGTATCTTCAGGAATTCAGTTTTACTTAAAAACAGAAAATCCTCACAAACTTTTAAGTAAACGCAGATAAAAATTAAAACGTTTTTATTTTCAAATAAAAAAAAACTGAATATATCGCATCTATACACAGACGAATATTTACAACAACACCAACAACAAGAAGAACAAAAGACATCAATGACAAAAAAAAAAAAAATGTATTCAAAGATTGAAATAAACAAAATCTGTAATATAAACAAATTTCATATAGGCAGACTTTAACGCGAGACAAATTTAAGTATGAGAAAATATAAAACAAGCGTAAGTATAAAAACATAATAAGATTAGGGAAGTCCAGACATATGATAGTATTTTATAGTACCAAATGTCGATACTGAAAACAATTTATTTCTATCTACATATAAATATTAGCGCAAATACACACACACATAGCAGAATTCATATTAGAAATATCCAAGAAAATTTCAACAACACCCCACCTTTCACATATCACGACCAGCCTAAAATTCTCCCCCAGATATACATATAAAAATTCCCATTGTCATACATACATACATATACAATTACAGAATTAATCTCAAGAACACAACACTCACCTACCCTAAATTATGAATAGTCTTAAACTGCTACAGACATATATGCATAGATTCTCCCGGCTACATAATACAAGAACACCTCGTCCCTAATAAATCCCAATCATCTTAAATTCTTACAGAAACAGATACATACATACACATAACCAATTTACCTCAACAAGATCCTCAAATCACGATCAGCCTTAAATTACTATAGACAGACGCATTCGCAAATTCCCATGGCTACATATTACGTCAACAACCCTGCCCACCCAAATCATGGTCAGCCTTAAACTCCTACAGAAATACAAACACACAGATTCCCCCGGTTACATATTAATAGAATGCTTCGCCCCTCAAAAATCACAATCAGCCTTAAGCTCCTACAGAAATACATATGTACATTGAAATTAATACAAACATACACAGACACACACACACACGCGCACACACATACACACAATCGATCTACCTCAACTACACCCCGCCCCTGCCAATCAAACCCTCACCTAAATTCTCACAGACAGACAGACACATCCACAAATTCCTATGGTTACATAATACGGCAACAACGCCACCTACTCAAATCACGTCCAAATTCTCACAGTCTATCAACACGAACATTAGCATTAGAAAAAATAACTTTCACGTTTTCCCGTCGTCATTAGGAAAAATCATTTTCCCGTCGGCATTTGAAAAAATTATATTCATGTTTTGCCGTCGGCATTAGGAAAAATTAATAAACATGTATTGCCGTCCGCAAAATACACTCATATGAAACCTCAAAAAAAATCACCCGTTATCACAATTAATGTAACCCAAAAAAATCACCCGTTCACACAAAGTTAATGTAAACAAAAAACTCCTAATGTAAACAAAAAAAACTCCTAATGTAAACAAAAAACATCAAAGCGCCGCCGAAAACACAAATTTCCAAGAATTTTAAAATTTCAGCAACAATTTAATAATTTCAGCCCACAATTTAACAATTTCACCAACAATTTAACAATTTTAATTGATCCAGGATGAACATTCCCCTACTACTTATCTGGATCAACCCAACTCATGAATGTATTGTATACGGGAGTGATTGATGGTGATGATGACCTTTTTTAAGTGAATAATCATTACATATGAATGCGATAGGAGTCAACCAGCAAACCTCATGTAGAAATACCTACTTGAGGCAAAATATTCTCCCAAACATAGATATTTCATTGTTTCTAGCACTTTATGAAAATACCGACGGTGAATTGCTGGTAGAGGTAACTGAGTTATTTGAGATCGATTTGCTACAATAGTTGTTTATTAAACATACATTTCTTTGTAAGTAAACTAATTTCTACATACCTAATGTATATACCCAGCAAAAAATTAGACAAAAATTCTCTATTCCAAGTAGTAAAATCTGAAAAAAGGAGTGGCACATTAGAAGAAAAAAATAAATAAAAATATAGACTGACTGACCAACTAATACGTACACTCTGTCCGATGGGAACACAAAACACACTTAAACATTTCAGAAATATATACACAATAAGCTGAACTTTAACAAAATTAAAAAAAAATCATATAGGACAACAAATAAAAGTGATAGGTGCTCACCCTTCATAAAACAAACATATATGTACCTTATTAATGTAAAAATATTATCAGTATAAAGCAACAGAAATTTCGTCACACAAAGTCATCTTGTATCCTAGAGTAAAATATGATTGTTCATTATGATTTAACTAATTTAAAAGTACATTTAAATTTAGTCTCATATCTGTACTTGTACTTCTTAACATAAAAATTAAAAGTAAATGTTATCCAATTCTATATATGAAAGAATCTCCAGCGCTTCTAACTGCATCAGAGTTTAAAAAAAAGGTCCTTTTATTCAATTGAATAAAATTTTAATTTGAAGCAGTAAGCAAATACATCAGCTTACTGCATTCTTATTCATAATCGTATAATAGAATATATAACCCCTAAAGGACAAAGTCTAAAAGTCTTATAAATTAAGAAATATAGAAAATAACATAATTTTTATAAACGCGTAAAGTTGCAAAAGTAATTCAAATGATTTCATCGCAAAAAACAAACAAAAAGCAGCGATTGTTTTCAACAATTATGAAAATAATAATTATAATATAAAACTCCCTTTTGATTTCCAATGTTTATCAATAAAAAATAAAAAATAAGTAAGTTAACTAACAACAAAAAAACTATCAGTACCTAAGCTGGAGTGCCGGATCGATCAGTTTCATTTAAAAATGTTTATACATTTTTAAAAAGCAAAGCAAGCTTTCCAAAATAAATGTAGAAGGCTATAGCTAGAAAAAATTTTATACCCTAAAAATGTCAAGCGTTGACTAACTAAAATTGCATCAACTTTAAAAAAAATGTAAATTGAGTATAAGGAATATTTCTATTATAGTTACTATTACTATAGAGTATGTACATATCTTCAGGAATTCAGTTTTACTTGAAACTGAAAATACTCACAAACTTTTAAGAAAACGCAGATAAAAATTAAAATGTTTTTAATTTCAACAACAACAGACATCACATGACAAAAAATAAAATAAAAAATGTATTCAAAGATTGAGTTAAACACTTATTTGTATGTACATATATATGTACATACATACATACATACATACATAAAATCAATTTGTAGATATGTATGTATACATATCAAATTTCTTATCAATGCTTAAGTATTTATTAGATCTACATCATGAAAATATATGAAGCGTCGTTTAGTTAAAGCATAATGCAAATATAAACAATCCATACACTCAGGGAAAATCTGCAGCTTAAAAATAAGAATTCGTCACATTAATTCAATAATTTTTAATATAATAGAAAATGTATATTGAGATATCTACAAACTAATGAGTTTAATAAATGAATACTGTAAATTAATATTTTGTCCATATTGAAATAAGAAATTTCAATATGACTAAACCATTAACAAAGGTTCTTATTAATTCAGCATGGTTTTTACTGATTTCAAGTTTTTTTCTCTGTGTGCAGAAAACTCTTTCAGCCAAAGAAGACGGATGTAGTTAAATAAACAAAATCTGTAATATAAACAAATTTCACACAGACCGACTTCAACGCGAGACAAATTTAAGCATGAGAAAATATAAAGCAATCGTAAGTATAAAAGCATACTAGGATTAGGGAAGTCCAGATATATGATAGTATTTTATAGTACCAAATGTCGATATTGAAAACAATTTATTTCTACCTACATATAAATACCAGCTCAAATACACACAATTAAGAAATCATATAAGAAATATCCAAGAAAATTTCAACAACACCCCACCTTTTGCAAATCATGACTAGCCTTAAATTCTCCCTCAGATATACATACACAAATTCCCATGATCATACATACATACAAATACAATATATAAGATTAATCTCAACAACACAACACTCTCACCTACCTGAAATTACAGATAGTCTTAAACTTCTACAGACGTCTATACACATAGATTCTCACGGCTACATATTACAAGAACACTTGTAATAAACACCCTAATAAATCACAATCATCTTAAAATAACGAATTTACCTCAACAACATCCTCACCTACCTCAAATCACGATCAGCCTTAAACTACTATAGACAGACACATCCACAAATCCCCATGGATACATATTACGTCAACAACCCTGCCCACCCAAATCATGGTCAGCCTTAAACTCCTACAGACATACAAACACACAGATTCCCCCGGTTGCATATTACTAGAACACCTCACCCCTCATAAATCACAATCAGCCTTAAGCTCCTACAGAAATACACACATTGAAATTCCTACAAACATACACACACACACACACACATACACACGCAATCGATCTACCTCAACTACACCCCGCCCCTTCCACTCAAACCCTCACCTAAATTCTCACAGACAGACAGACACATCCGCAAATTCCTATGGTTACATATTACGGCACAACGCCACCCACTCAAATCACGGTCAGCGTTAAATTCCCACAGTCTAGCAACACCTACATTAGCAGTAGAAAAAATAACTTTCACGTTTTCCCGTCGTCATTAGGAAAAATTATTTTCCCGTCGGCATTTGAAAAAAAAATAATCATGTTTTGCCATCGGCATTACGAAAAATCATTTTCCCGTCGGCATTTGAAAAAACAATATTCATGTATTGCCCGGCATTAGGAAAAATTATCATACATTGCCATAGGCATTAGGAAAAATTAATAATCACTATTTCACCATTGGTATTAGGAAAAATCATTTTCATGATTTTCCTCGTCTGTATATACACACATAAAAACCGCCAAACTATGAACCGCCTTAATACATTCACACAAAATATTCCACACACAAACATCCACGGTCAGGCAGACCGACAGACAGACCGACAGACGGACAGACAGACATACACTTAATGTAAACAAAAACTCCTAATGTAAACAAAAAACATCAAAGCGCCGCCGGAAACACAAATTTCCAAGAATTTAACAATTTTCAAATTTTAATTACCCAAATTTAACAATTTCAGCAACAATTTAACAATTTCAGCCCACAATTTAACAATTTCAGCAACAATTTAACAATTTTAATCGGCGCCAGAATGAACAGTTCCCTACTACTATCGTGCTTTAACAAAAAAAGAAAGAAAAAACTATAAAGAACATAATAGTATTTACCTCACAAAGGGAAAAAGCAAAAAGAAAAAAAAGACAATAGTGACACTATTGAACGTTTCTCAAAATTTTAAATTAGACAAACAGTCAAAAAAATAAGAAAAAAAAAACAAGACGCCGCAGAACCTTAAAAGAAAATAGAAGAGAGAGTGGAATAATCCGTGAGAATATCGACTAGGCAGAACAGAAGAAGGAGAACAGCATAAATAAGTAATGTATTTTTTTTATAAACTTCCATGTAATAAGCGAATTAAAAGAGTGCGATCAATGAAAAATATCACAGCTAATAATACATATTTTAATAATAACACCTGTTTTGTTATTATTCTCTCTGGTTGTATGTGTGTTTCATTGATGGCGGTCTCTTAATTATATATATACATATACTTTTTTTTATTAATAAACTCTATAGTTCTTAAAATATAAATAATTAAAGCAGTTTTTTTATACTTCCATGTAACAAGTGAATTAAAAGAGTGCGATCAATGAAAAATAACACAGCTAATAATATTTCAAGAATATCCTCTGTTTCGTTATTATTTTATCTGGTTGTATGTGTGTTTCATTGATGGCTGTCTCTTAATTATATATCCTTTTTTTATAAACTCTATATATTTCTTAAATATATATATTGATTATTTAATCTTTTGACAAATTATATACTTATTAGATTATAAGAAAAAGAAAACAAAAAAAACAGATATTGTAAATTTAGTTTTCTTTTGAGCATAACAAAAAAATGTTTCTATACAATAAAACTCCTTTTTTTAATGTACAACATGAACTTCTAAATTAAATCTTTTTTTTTTTTGAGAAAGGATGGTTGTCAGGTGGGGTAGGTACAAATATTCAGTGCAGACAACGTGACGATGTCATCAAGTCACGCAATAACAGTTATACACGCTTTAATGCATATAGCAATTTATAAATTCCTTTTTTTTCTTTTCGTATATATACAGGGGAACAGATTTATTTGGCAAGTATATATATATTTTTTTTATGATTACGCGACAATGGAATTAGGGTCGATACTTACCCCTTGGCTTGAGCTAGTCGGTTTCCATCAATTTTGCCAATGACTCCTATACTTTTGAGATACACAATAAAAAAATAAGAATATCTAGATGAAAGAAAATTCCACGCGTAACATAGATGGCGCCCAACGTAAATAAAATGGCCTAGACATGTTTTTTTGTTAGTACGTGACAAGGTCATTATTTAGAATTTTTGATATTGAATGAACTGGCTATCCGGCTAAGAATTATTTCCTTCATTAACACCAAATACCTTGCTCAAGTATAAGCCATGATTCTTCAGATTGTTTAGCAATTCTAAATCTATTTGTGATACGAAAATCATTGTATTTTAACTTTTAGCCCTCCCCACCGCAGGTCTTTTCATAAGTCTTAGATTCTGAATAGTTCGAATTCGGTTTCTAATTTTGCGATACAAACTCCTGTATGGGTGCGAAGTGAGTCAGTTGCAACAAAAAAAAAAAAAAAAATTAAGATGCATTATCACATAAAAATTTATAGAAAGTCATTTTGCTATAAAATAGTTATTGCTGATGCCAAAGCGACATTGAACTTATTTAAAATTTTGAATATAGCAAAGCGGTTTTTTTTGCATATAACGTAACTGGATCAATTTTGTACATATTTTCCGAACAGACATCCCGGAATGTAAGTCTGACCTAGTTTTCTCATTCAACATTCCAGGTATGTGTCCAACCTCTCATGTCCATTTTGCTGCTTTAAGAGGACTTTAAGTCAATTGTAAAGAATTATAGTAAATTTTTTGCAGTTTGCGAAAGAGATTCTTGTCTTAGCTCCATGAGAAAATAATAATACTAAAAAGGCTCTCTTGGAATTCACCAGTCGTAATTTAACACTATCTACTGTTTAAATTGTTTAACTGCGGTGAAGTACACAAGAACCTTAGGATTTTGGAAGATATAAACTTGTATATAAAAAATATTTTTTTTTGTTATTATAAAATGAAATAAAGCAACTTTTAATCGTGAAGTGGTCTTAACAAAGTCAGTGAAAACTTTTAGTTCACTTAGCATGTTTTGTAGCCTGCGCACTGTTTTATTTGTATTGCCCCACTGATAACCGGATTTTCTCTCAAAAATAATAATCAGTCTTTATCATTCAATCTTTATAAACGATAATACCTTTAAATCTATTCATACTTTTAGTATTAAAAAAATTTTTTTAATTCCTATACATTATTGTAAATACTTCTATACTTTTACTTATTTCTATAAATATATATGTACATGCACACTCCTTCTTATATCCCTTCTTACTCCTAAGCCTCGTGACAAATGACAGGGTACATATAGTGTACGGAAAAATTAGTAAGAAACGATACACACAAGGACTGAGGGAAAAGTCTAAATAAGCGCTACCGCACTCGTTTTTTTTTCTATTTTTTTTATATTTTGTTGGATTTTTATTATGCCAAAGAACACCCGTAGTACACTACTAAGTTTAGCTAACAGTCCGAATACCACTCAAAAGGGAGATAAAACTTTTAAAAAGCACCACAAGACACAAGAAAATGCAGACTTTTTACCACCTTCTAAGCCAAAACTATTAAGAACTCCCCCGCGTAGCTCCAGTGCTGCCTCTGAAACTTGTGAGGTCGCGGATACAATAAACCAGCCTGTACAACCGCAGGACAGTTTACTCGACTTATCATCCTTTAGGGGTTTTATAGATAACGAAGATAGCTTAGACTCCACAAAAGACATGGCTTCGAATGATATAAACCAACCGAGCGTTCAGGCAAGTGATCCACTTGCTAGCCATGTTACAACAAACGATAAGGGCGAGTCAAGATGAGTTTAGGTCTGAAATTAATATTTTAAAAGAAACCCTAACGCAGTTGAACGTAACTCCCCGGTCAGAACCTTCGTCTGGTCTCTCGGGAAATTACGGGAATTCACTTGTTGCTCCAAATGTCCTGCCTCCTAGCCAAACTGTGTTTACTCCAAAGTTAGAACAATGGAAAATCTCTTTTGATGGCACCGGAAGTGTATCAGATTTCCTCTTCAAAGTAGACACCTTGCTAGAAAGAACACGTTGCTCAGAAGCACACCTACTACATAATTTCCAAATTTTTCTTAGCAGCAAGGCTGAAAAATGGTACTGGGAATTCATAAAGCGGAATCGTAACCCATCTTACTCCGCCTTAAAATATGCAATTACGCAAGAATTTGGAACGCTAGATACCGATCATGACCTTTTAATGAAAATTCACATGAGAAAACAACAAGCCAAGTAATCTTACGACGATTACCATTCCTTCGTCGTTTCCCTAAACTCTCGTATGTTAGAACCCATATCTGAAACCAAACTGATTGACATCTTGAAGAATAATGTAAATCCGCAAACTCGGTTCCTGTTGTTTAATACGAACCCTTCCAGTTTGCACGAGCTAAGAAACCTTGCCAGAAATGCTGAAAAAATCCTTCGTGAAGGAAATATAATTGCCACCAACACTCATCAAACCCGTCAGGTAAATGAGATAGACTTAATCTCAGGGCAAAATGATGATGATATCGAGTTTGAATGTGACCCACAGTTAGAGGCTTTACAGTTGCCACGTCGCACTACTCCGCCAGACTACTCTAGAATTGAATGCTGGAATTGTTTGAAACATGGGCACTCCTACATTTATTGTTCAGAGGAGGTTAGGCATATATTCTGCTACAAGTGCGGTCAGCGAGGTGTGGTTACAACCAGATGCAAAAATCCACATCTGGGAAACCGGAAACGGAGCGAGCAGGCCACCGGGGACTCTCGTCCTCCGACTCAAACCCCGAGTTCACAATCGACCACACGGTAACTTTTCCACAGGAAAAGGATCCGTTATTAGCACATTCACTAAAAGCATCAGCAAGTCAAAAAAAATTCTTACAACAATAGGTCGTCTCTACCCAAAAGGTTACTTGATTGTAGATATCGATTTAATCAACGAAAGCATTTTCGAAAATTAGTGGAATCTTCCCTTCTAGTCAGTACAGCGGACGAAAGACCTTTCGCGAAAATTGTAATTTTTGAAGAAACTTTTTATGGTTTATTGGACTCAGGGGCGAATGTCTCGGTACTAGGGAAAAATAGTCTAGAATTTATCAAACGTAATAATATCGTCCTAAGACCTTTTCATTCAAGCATTTCCACGGCTGACGGCTCTAAAAATAATGTTTTGGGTCACTGTAAATTATCTGTTTCTTATAAAGGGGTCTCTAAAAATATTGATTTTTACATTGTTCCTACCTTAAGCCAGGAAGTTTATTTAGGTTTGGATTTCTGGCGTAGCTTTGCAATTGCGCCACACCTCATTCCCGTTGTCGAATCTTTAAGCCTTAACCCATCAAAAACCGAGGAGCATAGTTTTCACCAGCTAACCGCTGAACAGAACATTCAGTTAAAAGTTGTAGTAGCCAAATTTCCTTCTTTTGAAAAATCGGGTCTAGGCTGTACCAACCTTTTGCAACATCATATAGACACTGGTGACTCTGTTCCCATTAAATGTAAACATTATCCCCTCTCACCACCACGACAGGCAGAGGTTTACAAGGAGCTTGATCGGCTTTTAGAAATTGGAGTTATAGAGGAATCCAACTCTCCTTGGTGCTTCCCCATTGTAAATGTAAGGAAACCTGGCAAAGTGCGATTATGTCTGGATTCTAGAAAACTAAATATGATTACAAAAAAAGATGCTTACCCTTTACCACATATCCATGGGCTAATCAGTAGGTTAAGCGACACGCATTTCATTAGCGGGATAGACTTGAAGGATGCCTTCTTTCAGATACCCCTCACCGATTCGTCAAAAGAGAAAACTGCCTTCGCAGTACCCGGTAGACCTCTCTACCAGTACCGAGTAATGCCTTTCGGCCTATGCAGTGGGCCACAGACTATGTCCCGCCTAATGGACAGGGTGATCCCTGCCTGTCTGAGGGAAAGAGTATTCATATATCTTGACGACCTTCTGGTTTGCAGTGCCACTTTTGAAGAGCATCTGGGAAACCGGAAACGGAGCGAGCAGGCCACCGGGGACTCTCGTCCTCCGACTCAAACCCCGAGTTCACAATCGACCACACGGTAACTTTTCCACAGGAAAAGGATCCGTTATTAGCACATTCACTAAAAGCATCAGCAAGTCAAAAAAAATTCTTACAACAATAGGTCGTCTCTACCCAAAAGGTTACTTGATTGTAGATATCGATTTAATCAACGAAAGCATTTTCGAAAATTAGTGGAATCTTCCCTTCTAGTCAGTACAGCGGACGAAAGACCTTTCGCGAAAATTGTAATTTTTGAAGAAACTTTTTATGGTTTATTGGACTCAGGGGCGAATGTCTCGGTACTAGGGAAAAATAGTCTAGAATTTATCAAACGTAATAATATCGTCCTAAGACCTTTTCATTCAAGCATTTCCACGGCTGACGGCTCTAAAAATAATGTTTTGGGTCACTGTAAATTATCTGTTTCTTATAAAGGGGTCTCTAAAAATATTGATTTTTACATTGTTCCTACCTTAAGCCAGGAAGTTTATTTAGGTTTGGATTTCTGGCGTAGCTTTGCAATTGCGCCACACCTCATTCCCGTTGTCGAATCTTTAAGCCTTAACCCATCAAAAACCGAGGAGCATAGTTTTCACCAGCTAACCGCTGAACAGAACATTCAGTTAAAAGTTGTAGTAGCCAAATTTCCTTCTTTTGAAAAATCGGGTCTAGGCTGTACCAACCTTTTGCAACATCATATAGACACTGGTGACTCTGTTCCCATTAAATGTAAACATTATCCCCTCTCACCACCACGACAGGCAGAGGTTTACAAGGAGCTTGATCGGCTTTTAGAAATTGGAGTTATAGAGGAATCCAACTCTCCTTGGTGCTTCCCCATTGTAAATGTAAGGAAACCTGGCAAAGTGCGATTATGTCTGGATTCTAGAAAACTAAATATGATTACAAAAAAAGATGCTTACCCTTTACCACATATCCATGGGCTAATCAGTAGGTTAAGCGACACGCATTTCATTAGCGGGATAGACTTGAAGGATGCCTTCTTTCAGATACCCCTCACCGATTCGTCAAAAGAGAAAACTGCCTTCGCAGTACCCGGTAGACCTCTCTACCAGTACCGAGTAATGCCTTTCGGCCTATGCAATGGGCCACAGACTATGTCCCGCCTAATGGACAGGGTGATCCCTGCCTGTCTGAGGGAAAGAGTATTCATATATCTTGACGACCTTCTGGTTTGCAGTGCCACTTTTGAAGAGCATCTAGAACTATTGCGCCAGATCGCTATATGTCTCAGGAACGCCTGGCTCACCATTAACGTGGATAAGAGTAAATTTTGTCAGGCCAAAATAAAATATTTAGGGTATCGTATTGGTAGTGGCTGTTTGAAAGTTGACCCAGAAAAGGTATCAGCGATTGCCGAGTTTCCTATCCCTAAAACTCCCCGACAAATTCGCCGTTTTGTAGGGATGGCCAACTGGTATCGTTCCTTTGTACGAAATTTTGCCAGCATAGCAGGTCCATTAACTGATTGTTTACGTAAGTCTAAGGGAAAATTTCTCTTAACCTCTGAAGCTAAGGCTAGCTTTGAAAAACTCAAAAAGGCGTTGTCTACGGCTCCGGTGCTAGCTCAACGGGATTTTCTAGAGAATTCATCATACAGTGTGACGCATCTCGCATCGGTATAGGCGGCGTGTTATATCAATTAGACGACGAAAATAAGGAAAGGCCAATCTCCTATGTTTCGCAAAAGCTAAATAGTGCTCAACGGAATTACACCGTAACTGAGCTAGAGTGCTTAGCCGCAATTATCTCAGTAGAAAGATTCAGACCCTATGTAGAAGGCCTACCCTTTCGAATAATTACCGACCATTCCAGCTTACGTTGGTTGATGAATCAGAAAGATTTGAGCGGTCGGCTGGCTCGGTGGAGTCTTAAGCTGCAAGGGTTTGATTTCCAAATTGAGCACAGAAAGGGTTCCCTCAACGTAGTCGCTGACGCCCTTTCACGATTCGATGTTGATGCCCTTACTATTGATAGTACTTTCCCAGAAATAGATTTAGCTTCCGAAAAATTCTTATGTCCAGAATATGAAGAGCTGAAACATAACGTTTCCATAAGCAAAGATCTGCTTCCCGATCTTCATCTTTCAGATAATCATGTATACAAGCAAGTGCATTTTCGATAAGGGATTGATCAAGAAGAAGAAAGCCTATGGAGGTTGTGGCTCCCAAAATTATTAACAGAAGAAGCAACAAAACTGGCACACACTTCGAGTTGTCATGGCGGATATTTTAAAACTCTAGCCCGGGTACGTCAAAAGTATTATTGGCCCGCCATGGCTAGGGACATAAAAAATTATGTGAACGCCTGCGATGATTGTAAGAGTATTAAAGCCCCAACCCAACTTTTCCGACCACCTATGGGGGATGCTTTTGTTATGGCACGCCCATTTCAGCGACTTTATTGTGACTTCTTGGGTCCTTATCCGGCTTCAAAGTCGAAGAACACCCAACTTTTTATCGTTATGGATCACTTTACGAAATTCATATTCCTGCAGCCCTTACGATCTGCTACTTCTATAAATGTCATAGATTTCTTTAAAAATTATTTGTTCAACACCTTCGGGGTCCCCCAATATGTCCATATCGACAACGGCAAGCAATTCGTTTCAAATTAAATGCAAGAGTTCTTTTCATATTATGGAGTGACGCACATTAAAACTGGTCTGTACTCGCCACAAGCAAACGCCTCAGAGAGCAAACCGAGAGATAATTTCAAAAATTCGATTTTACCTCAAAGATCAAACTGATCATGTCAATTGGGATTTGAGCATACCTCATATATTATCAGTACTGCGCAGTGACTTTAACACGGCCATTCAATGTTCACCCTACTACGCCATGTTTGGGCAAAACATGTGTATGCATGGCTCTTCGTATCCTCTGCTAGCAAATCTCAATATGCTAGAAGACGACACCGTCGTTAAGAGAGCGGATAAAATGGCTCAAATAAGGGAGAAACTTACACAAAATCTCGCTAAAGCACATGAAAAGGCTGCCAAGGTTTATAATACCCGTGCTCGAAATACCAATTATATTATTGGCCAGGAAGTATTTCGAAAGAACCGCATTCTCAGTAACTTCAAAAAGGGCTTAAATTCCAAATTTACCCCTAAGTTTGTAAAATGTAGAATTCGAGCTAAAGTAGGAAATGCCTTATATGAGATTGAGGATCTTCAAGGTAGATTGGTTGGGAGATATCATGCATCAGATTTAAGACCGTAATGGTTGTACCTCACCAGTAGTTAATGGCCCGGCTTTCGTGGGTCGTGCCACACGTTGTAATAATGACCGCAATGCAAGGCGTAAATCCTTTTCCTGTTCGTAAACCATAAATAAATGTTTACGAAGCAGTTGTGTTAGGATCTACACAAAAAACAAAAATTTGATGAAAAAAAAATGTATTCGGAAACCCTACATTGCGCCCGTCACTCCGTTGGTAGTAATGTTGCACACAGCATCACATACATTTAGACATTTGTTAGGATTTATACCAAAATTCCTATCTGGAAACCCTACATTGCACACGTCACTAACTCACATACTCTGTTGGTAGTAGTATTGCACACGGCACCACATACATTTAGACATGTATATACTGAGCCGTTACCAAGTTTAATACATTTCAATCTTCTCCTTAAATTAAAAAAAAAAGATCCCGTTAGTTTCAGTATATAATTGTGCTAGGAAATTCTTTTGGTAGCTTGGCAGAAATTATTGAAATAAGCAGTCAGTCGGTGTAAAGTTTTTAAAAGTGATGGTTCAAGGATTTGTAAAAGAGCGGAAGTAAACGCCAATTATTAAAGTAAAAATTAGTTTTCCTTGTGTCTAACATATTTAAAGGGTGGTCAACATGTGAGCTTAAAATAGACTAGAACCCGACAATCAAAGCAAATAAACTGTCTACAGAACTATTTAAAAAGCAAAAAGGAGTAACTATAAAAGAAACGCACCAAAAATATCCGAACACCACCAGACAGAAAGTGAACACGTTTCTTCGTGTAGTGTGTTAAAAGCATAATTTTAAATATTACAACAAAATCAAAAATTTATAATTAAAAAATTAACAGTGATAGTGTTAATTCCTAAACAAACAAATAAAACAAAAGATCTTCCTAGAACCAGTAATAGAGTGCAATTTTGATTATTATGAAATGCAATCAGAAACTTTTCACCCGACTAGAATAATTTTTTTTTCTCATAAATTAAAACATATAAGGAAAAAACGGCTAAGCCAAACTAAATACATTTTACATAGAAAAGAACAGTCCAGCATGTGTATGGGAAATTGGTTATATGCATAATTATACTGGACTAAACTATGATAAATTAAAAC
This sequence comes from Tachina grossa, assembly GCA_949987645.1. NCBI lineage: Eukaryota > Metazoa > Arthropoda > Insecta > Diptera > Tachinidae > Tachina > Tachina grossa. The sequence continues at coordinate 103,308,269 of OX465274.1, read as the reverse complement.
TAATGACAATCGTGCTTTAACAAAAAAAGAAAGAAAAATCTATAAAGAACATAATAGTATTTACCTCACAAAGGGAAAAAGCAAAAAAAAAAAGACAATAGTGACACTATTGAACGTTTCTCAAAATTTTAAATTAGACAAACAATCAAAAAAATAAGAAAAAAAACAAGACGCCGCAGAACCTTAAAAAAAAATAGAAGAGAGAGTGGAATAATCCGTGAGAATATCGACTAGGCAGAACAGAAGAAGGAGAACAGCATAAATAAGTAATGTATTTTTTTATAAACTTCCATGTAATAAGCGAATTAAAAGAGTGCGATCAATGAAAAATATCACAGCTAATAATATTTTAATAATAACACCTGTTTTGTTATTATTCTCTCTGGTTGTATGTGTGTTTCATTGATGGCGGTCTCTTAATTATATATATACATATATTTTTTATTATTAATAAACTCTATAGTTCTTAAAATATAAATAATTAAAGCATTTTTTTTATACTTCCATGTAACAAGTGAATTAAAAGAGTGCGATCAATGAAAAATAACACAGCTAATAATATTTCAAGAATATCCTCTGTTTCGTTATTATTTTATCTGGTTGTATGTGTGTTTCATTGATGGCTGTCTCTTAATTATATATCCTTTTTTTATAAACTCTATATATTTCTTAAATATATATATTGATTATTTAATCTTTTGACAAATTATATACTTATTAGATTATAAGAAAGAGAAAACAAAAAAAACAGATATTGTAAATTTAGTTTTCTTTTGAGCATAACAAAAAAATGTTTCTATACAATAAAACTCCTTTTTTTAATGTACAACATGAACTTCTAAATTAAATCTTTTTTTTTTTTTGAGAAAGGATGGTTGTCAGGTGGGGTAGGTACAAATATTCAGTGCAGACAACGTGACGATGTCATCAAGTCACGCAATAACAGTTATACACGCTTTAATGCATATAGCAATTTATAAATTCCTTTTTTTTTTCTTTTCGTATATGTACAGGGGAACAGATTTATTTGGCAAGTATATATATATTTTTTTTATGATTACGCGACAATGGAATTAGGGTCGATACTTACCCCTTGGCTTGAGCTAGTCGGTTTCCATCAATTTTGCCAATGACTCCTATACTTTTGAGATACACAATAAAAAAAATAAGAATATCTAGATGAAAGAAAATTCCACGCGTAACATAGATGGCGCCCAACGTAAATAAAATGGCCTAGACATGTTTTTTTGTTAGTACGTGACAAGGTCATTATTTAGAATTTTTGATATTGAATGAACTGGCTATCCGGCTAAGAATTATTTCCTTCATTAACACCAAATACCTTGCTCAAGTATAAGCCATGATTCTTCTGATTGTTTAGCAATTCTAAATCTATTTGTGATACGAAAATCATTGTATTTTAACTTTTAGCCCTCCCCACCGCAGGTCTTTTTATAAGTCTTAGATTCTGAATAGTTCGAATTCGGTTTCTAATTTTGCGATACAAACTCCTGTATGGGTGCGAAGTGAGTCAGTTCCAACAAAAAAAAAAAAAAAAAAAAAAAAAAAAAAAATTAAGATGCATTATCACATAAAAATTTATAGAAACTCATTTTGCTATAAAATAGTTATTGCTGATGCCAAAGCGACATTGAACTTATTTAAAATTTTGAATATAGCAAAGCTGTTTTTTTTTGCATATAACGTAACTGGATCAATTTTGTACATATTTTCCGAACAGACATCCCGGAATGTAAGTCTGACCTAGTTTTCTCATTCAACATTCCAGGTATGTGTCCAACCTCTCATGTTCATTTTGCTGCTTTAAGAGGACTTTAAGTCAATTGTAAAGAATTATAGTAAATTTTTTGCAGTTTGCGAAAGAGATTCTTGTCTTAGCTCCATGAGAAAATAATAATACTAAAAAGGCTCTCTTGGAATTCACCAGTCGTAATTTAACACTATCTACTGTTTAAATTGTTTAACTGCGGTGAAGTACACAAGAACCTTAGGATTTTGGAAGATATAAGCTTGTATATATAAAATATTTTTTTTGTTATTATAAAATGAAATAAAGCAACTTTTAATCGTGAAGTGGTCTTAACAAAGTCAGTGAAAACTTTTAGTTCACTTAGCATGTTTTGTAGCCTGCGCACTGTTTTATTTGTATTGCCCCACTGATAACCGGATTTTCTCTCAAAAATAATAATCAGTCTTTATCATTCAATCTTTATAAACGATAATACTTATAAATCTATTCATACTTTTAGTATTAAAATATTTTTTTTAATTCCTATACATTATTGTAAATACTTCTATACTTTTACTTATTTCTATAAATATATATGCACATGCACACTCCTTCTTATATCCCTTCTTACTCCTAAGCCTCGTGACAAATGACAGGGTACATATAGTGTACGGAAAAATTAGTAAGAAACGATACACACAAGGACTGAGGGAAAAGCCTAAATAAGCGCTACCGCACTCGTTTTTTTCTATTTTTTTATATTTTGTTGGATTTTTATTATGCCAAAGAACACCCGTAGTACACTACTAAGTTTAGCTAACAGTCCGAATACCACTCAAAAGGGAGATAAAACTTTTAAAAAGCACCACAAGACACAAGAAACTGCAGACTTTTTACCACCTTCTAAGCCAAAACTACTAAGAACTCCCCCGCGTAGCTCCAGTGCTGCCTCTGAAACTTGTGAGGTCGCGGATACAATAAACCAGCCTGTACAACCGCAGGACAGTTTACTCGACTTATCATCCTTTAGGGGTTTTCTAGATAACGAAGATAGCTTAGACTCCACAAAAGACATGGCTTCGAATGATATAAACCAACCGAGCGTTCAGGCAAGTGATCCACTTGCTAGCCATGTTACAACAAACGATAAGGGCGAGTCAAGATGAGTTTAGGTCTGAAATTAATATTTTAAAAGAAACCCTAACGCAGTTGAACGTAACTCCCCGGTCAGAACCTTCGTCTGGTCTCTCGGGAAATTACGGGAATTCACTTGTTGCTCCAAATGTCCTGCCTCCTAGCCAAACTGTGTTTACTCCAAAGTTAGAACAATGGAAAATCTCTTTTGATGGCACCGGAAGTGTATCAGATTTCCTCTTCAAAGTAGACACCTTGCTAGAAAGAACACGTTGCTCAGAAGCACACCTACTACATAATTTCCAAATTTTTCTTAGCAGCAAGGCTGAAAAATGGTACTGGGAATTCATAAAGCGGAATCGTAACCCATCTTACTCCGCCTTAAAATATGCAATTACGCAAGAATTTGGAACGCTAGATACCGATCATGACCTTTTAATGAAAATTCACATGAGAAAACAACAAGCCAAGTAATCTTACGACGATTACCATTCCTTCGTCGTTTCCCTAAACTCTCGTATGTTAGAACCCATATCTGAAACCAAACTGATTGACATCTTGAAGAATAATGTAAATCCGCAAACTCGGTTCCTGTTATTTAATACGAACCCTTCCAGTTTGCACGAGCTAAGAAACCTTGCCAGAAATGCTGAAAAAATCCTTCGTGAAGGAAAGATAATTGCCACCAACACTCATCAAACCCGTCAGGTAAATGAGATAGACTTAATCTCAGGGCAAAATGATGATGATATCGAGTTTGAATGTGACCCACAGTTAGAGGCTTTACAGTTGCCACGTCGCACTACCCCGCCAGACTACTCTAGAATTGAATGCTGGAATTGTTTGAAACATGGACACTCCTACATTTATTGTTCAGAGGAGGTTAGGCATATATTCTGCTACAAGTGCGGTCAGCGAGGTGTGGTTACAACCAGATGCAAAAATTCACATCTGGGAAACCGGAAACGGAGCGAGCAGGCCACCGGGGACTCTCGTCCTCCGACTCAAACCCCGAGTTCACAATCGACCACACGGTAACTTTTCCACAGGAAAAGGATCCGTTATTAGCACATTCACTAAAAGCATCAGCAAGTCAAAAAAAATTCTTACAACAATAGGTCGTCTCTACCCAAAAGGTTACTTGATTGTAGATATCGATTTAATCAACGAAAGCATTTTCGAAAATTAGTGGAATCTTCCCTTCTAGTCAGTACAGCGGACGAAAGACCTTTCGCGAAAATTGTAATTTTTGAAGAAACTTTTTATGGTTTATTGGACTCAGGGGCGAATGTCTCGGTACTAGGGAAAAATAGTCTAGAATTTATCAAACGTAATAATATCGTCCTAAGACCTTTTCATTCAAGCATTTCCACGGCTGACGGCTCTAAAAATAATGTTTTGGGTCACTGTAAATTATCTGTTTCTTATAAAGGGGTCTCTAAAAATATTGATTTTTACATTGTTCCTACCTTAAGCCAGGAAGTTTATTTAGGTTTGGATTTCTGGCGTAGCTTTGCAATTGCGCCACACCTCATTCCCGTTGTCGAATCTTTAAGCCTTAACCCATCAAAAACCGAGGAGCATAGTTTTCACCAGCTAACCGCTGAACAGAACATTCAGTTAAAAGTTGTAGTAGCCAAATTTCCTTCTTTTGAAAAATCGGGTCTAGGCTGTACCAACCTTTTGCAACATCATATAGACACTGGTGACTCTGTTCCCATTAAATGTAAACATTATCCCCTCTCACCACCACGACAGGCAGAGGTTTACAAGGAGCTTGATCGGCTTTTAGAAATTGGAGTTATAGAGGAATCCAACTCTCCTGGGTGCTTCCCCATTGTAAATGTAAGGAAACCTGGCAAAGTGCGATTATGTCTGGATTCTAGAAAACTAAATATGATTACAAAAAAAGATGCTTACCCTTTACCACATATCCATGGGCTAATCAGTAGGTTAAGCGACACGCATTTCATTAGCGGGATAGACTTGAAGGATGCCTTCTTTCAGATACCCCTCACCGATTCGTCAAAAGAGAAAACTGCCTTCGCAGTACCCGGTAGACCTCTCTACCAGTACCGAGTAATGCCTTTCGGCCTATGCAATGGGCCACAGACTATGTCCCGCCTAATGGACAGGGTGATCCCTGCCTGTCTGAGGGAAAGAGTATTCATATATCTTGACGACCTTCTGGTTTGCAGTGCCACTTTTGAAGAGCATCTAGAACTATTGCGCCAGATCGCTATATGTCTCAGGAACGCGGGGCTCACCATTAACGTGGATAAGAGTAAATTTTGTCAGGCCGAAATAAAATATTTAGGGTATCGTATTGGTAGTGGCTGTTTGAAAGTTGACCCAGAAAAGGTATCAGCGATTGCCGAGTTTCCTATCCCTAAAACTCCCCGACAAATTCGCCGTTTTGTAGGGATGGCCAACTGGTATCGTTCCTTTGTACGAAATTTTGCCAACATAGCAGGTCCATTAACTGATTGTTTACGTAAGTCTAAGGGAAAATTTCTCTTAACCTCTGAAGCTAAGGCTAGCTTTGAAAAACTCAAAAAGGCGTTGTCTACGGCTCCGGTGCTAGCTCAACGGGATTTTCTAGAGAATTCATCATACAGTGTGACGCATCTCGCATCGGTATAGGCGGCGTGTTATATCAATTAGACGACGAAAATAAGGAAAGGCCAATCTCCTATGTTTCGCAAAAGCTAAATAGTGCTCAACGGAATTACACCGTAACTGAGCTAGAGTGCTTAGCCGCAATTATCTCAGTAGAAAGATTCAGACCCTATGTAGAAGGCCTACCCTTTCGAATAATTACCGACCATTCCAGCTTACGTTGGTTGATGAATCAGAAAGATTTGAGCGGTCGGCTGGCTCGGTGGAGTCTTAAGCTGCAAGGGTTTGATTTCCAAATTGAGCACAGAAAGGGTTCCCTCAACGTAGTCACTGACGCCCTTTCACGATTCGATGTTGATGCCCTTACTATTGATAGTACTTTCCCAGAAATAGATTTAGCTTCCGAAAAATTCTTATGTCCAGAATATGAAGAGCTGAAACATAACGTTTCCATAAGCAAAGATCTGCTTCCCGATCTTCGTCTCTCAGATAATCATGTATACAAGCAAGTGCATTTTCGATAAGGGATTGATCAAGAAGAAGAAAGCCTATGGAGGTTGTGGCTCCCAAAATTATTAACAGAAGAAGCAACAAAACTGGCACACACTTCGAGTTGTCATGGCGGATATTTTAAAACTCTAGCCCGGGTACGTCAAAAGTATTATTGGCCCGCCATGGCTAGGGACATAAAAAATTATGTGAACGCCTGCGATGATTGTAAGAGTATTAAAGCCCCAACCCAACTTTTCCGACCACCTATGGGGGATGCTTTTGTTATGGCACGCCCATTTCAGCGACTTTATTGTGACTTCTTGGGTCCTTATCCGGCTTCAAAGTCGAAGAACACCCAACTTTTTATCGTTATGGATCACTTTACGAAATTCATATTCCTGCAGCCCTTACGATCCGCTACTTCTATAAATGTCATAGATTTCTTTAAAAATTATTTGTTCAACACCTTCGGGGTCCCCCAATATGTCCATATCGACAACGGCAAGCAATTCGTTTCAAATGAAATGCAAGAGTTCTTTTCATATTATGGAGTGACGCACATTAAAACTGGTCTGTACTCGCCACAAGCAAACGCCTCAGAGAGCAAACCGAGAGATAATTTCAAAAATTCGATTTTACCTCAAAGATCAAACTGATCATGTCAATTGGGATTTGAGCATACCTCATATATTATCAGTACTGCGCAGTGACTTTAACACGGCCATTCAATGTTCACCCTACTACGCCATGTTTGGGCAAAACATGTGTATGCATGGCTCTTCGTATCCTCTGCTAGCAAATCTCAATATGCTAGAAGACGACACCGTCGTTAAGAGAGCGGATAAAATGGCTCAAATAAGGGAGAAACTTACACAAAATCTCGCTAAAGCACATGAAAAGGCTGCCAAGGTTTATAATACCCGTGCTCGAAATACCAATTATATTATTGGCCAGGAAGTATTTCGAAAGAACCGCATTCTCAGTAACTTCAAAAAGGGCTTAAATTCCAAATTTACCCCTAAGTTTGTAAAATGTAGAATTCGAGCTAAAGTAGGAAATGCCTTATATGAGATTGAGGATCTTCAAGGTAGATTGGTTGGGAGATATCATGCATCAGATTTAAGACCGTAATGGTTGTACCTCACCAGTAGTTAATGGCCCGGATTTCGTGGGTCGTGCCACACGTTGTAATAATGACCGCAATGCAAGGCGTAAATCCTTTTCCTGTTCGTAAACCATAAATAAATGTTTACGAAGCAGTTGTGTTAGGATCTACACAAAAAACAAAAATTTGATGAAAAAAAAATGTATTCGGAAACCCTACATTGCGCCCGTCACTCCGTTGGTAGTAATGTTGCACACGGCACCACATACATTTAGACATTTGTTAGGATTTATACCAAAATTCCTATCTGTAAACCCTACATTGCACACGTCACTAACTCACATACTCTGTTGGTAGTAGTATTGCACACGGCACCACATACATTTAGACATGTATATACTGAGCCGTTACCAAGTTTAATACATTTCAATCTTCTCCTTAAATTAAAAAAAAAAAAATCCCGTTAGTTTCAGTATATAATTGTGCTAGGAAATTCTTTTGGTAGCTTGGCAGAAATTATTGAAATAAGCAGTCAGTCGGTGTAAAGTTTTTAAAAGTGATGGTTCAAGGATTTGTAAAAGAGCGGAAGTAAACGCCAATTATTAAAGTAAAAATTAGTTTTCTTTGTGTCTAACATATTTAAAGGGTGGTCAACATGTGAGTTTAAAATAGACTAGAACCCCACAATCAAAGCAAATAAACTGTCTACAGAACTATTTAAAAAGCAAAAAGGAGTAACTATAAAAGAAACGCACCAAAAATATCCGAACACCACCAGACAGAAAGTGAACACGTTTCTTCGTGTAGTGTGTTAAAAGCATAATTTTAAATATTACAACAAAATCAAAAATTTATAATTAAAAAATTAACAGTGATAGTGTTAATTCCTAAACAAACAAATAAAACAAAAGATCTTCCTAGAACCAGTAATAGAGTGCAATTTTGATTATTATGAAATGCAATCAGAAACTTTTCACCCGACTAGAATAATTTTTTTTTCTCATAAATTAAAACATATAAGGAAAAAACGGCTAAGCCAAACTAAATACATTTTACATAGAAAAGAACAGTCCAGCATGTGTATGGGAAATTGGTTATATGCATAATTATACTGGACTAAACTATGATAAATTAAAACTAATGACAATCGTGCTTTAACAAAAAAAGAAAGAAAAAACTATAAAGAACATAATAGTATTTACCTCACAAAGGGAAAAAGCAAAAAAAAAAAAAGACAATAGTGACACTATTGAACGTTTCTCAAAATTTTAAATTAGACAAACAATCAAAAAATTAAGAAAAAAAACAAGACGCCGCAGAACCTTAAAAGAAAATAGAAGAGAGAGTGGAATAATCCGTGAGAATATCGACTAGGCAGAACAGAAGAAGGAGAACAGCATAAATAAGTAATGTATTTTTTTATAAACTTCCATGTAATAAGCGAATTAAAAGAGTGCGATCAATGAAAAATATCACAGCTAATAATATTTTAATAATAACACCTGTTTTGTTATTATTCTCTCTGGTTGTATGTGTGTTTCATTGATGGCGGTCTCTTAATTATATATATACATATATTTTTTATTATTAATAAACTCTATAGTTCTTAAAATATAAATAATTAAAGCAGTTTTTTTATACTTCCATGTAACAAGTGAATTAAAAGAGTGCGATCAATGAAAAATAACACAGCTAATAATATTTCAAGAATATCCTCTGTTTCGTTATTATTTTATCTGGTTGTATGTGTGTTTCATTGATGGCTGTCTCTTAATTATATATCCTTTTTTTATAAACTCTATATATTTCTTAAATATATATATTGATTATTTAATCTTTTGACAAATTATATACTTATTAGATTATAAGAAAGAGAAAACAAAAAAAAAAACAGATATTGTAAATTTAGTTTTCTTTTGAGCATAACAAAAAAATGTTTCTATACAATAAAACTCCTTTTTTTAATGTACAACATGAACTTCTAAATTAAATCTTTTTTTTTTTTGAGAAAGGATGGTTGTCAGGTGGGGTAGGTACAAATATTCAGTGCAGACAACGTGACGATGTCATCAAGTCACGCAATAACAGTTATACACGCTTTAATGCATATAGCAATTTATAAATTCCTTTTTTTTCTTTTCGTATATGTACAGGGGAACAGATTTATTTGGCAAGTATATATATATTTTTTTTATGATTACGCGACAATGGAATTAGGGTCGATACTTACCCCTTGGCTTGAGCTAGTCGGTTTCCATCAATTTTGCCAATGACTCCTATACTTTTGAGATACACAATAAAAAAAATAAGAATATCTAGATGAAAGAAAATTCCACGCGTAACATAGATGGCGCCCAACGTAAATAAAATGGCCTAGACATGTTTTTTTGTTAGTACGTGACAAGGTCATTATTTAGAATTTTTGATATTGAATGAACTGGCTATCCGGCTAAGAATTATTTCCTTCATTAACACCAAATACCTTGCTCAAGTATAAGCCATGATTCTTCTGATTGTTTAGCAATTCTAAATCTATTTGTGATACGAAAATCATTGTATTTTAACTTTTAGCCCTCCCCACCGCAGGTCTTTTTATAAGTCTTAGATTCTGAATAGTTCGAATTCGGTTTCTAATTTTGCGATACAAACTCCTGTATGGGTGCGAAGTGAGTCAGTTCCAAAAAAAAAAAAAAAAAAAAAAAAAAAAAAATTAAGATGCATTATCACATAAAAATTTATAGAAACTCATTTTGCTATAAAATAGTTATTGCTGATGCCAAAGCGACATTGAACTTATTTAAAATTTTGAATATAGCAAAGCGGTTTTTTTTTGCATATAACGTAACTGGATCAATTTTGTACATATTTTCCGAACAGACATCCCGGAATGTAAGTCTGACCTAGTTTTCTCATTCAACATTCCAGGTATGTGTCCAACCTCTCATGTTCATTTTGCTGCTTTAAGAGGACTTTAAGTCAATTGTAAAGAATTATAGTAAATTTTTTGCAGTTTGCGAAAGAGATTCTTGTCTTAGCTCCATGAGAAAATAATAATACTAAAAAGGCTCTCTTGGAATTCACCAGTCGTAATTTAACACTATCTACTGTTTAAATTGTTTAACTGCGGTGAAGTACACAAGAACCTTAGGATTTTGGAAGATATAAACTTGTATATAAAAAATATTTTTTTTTGTTATTATAAAATGAAATAAAGCAACTTTTAATCGTGAAGTGGTTTTAACAAAGTCAGTGAAAACTTTTAGTTCACTTAGCATGTTTTGTAGCCTGCGCACTGTTTTATTTGTATTGCCCCACTGATAACCGGATTTTCTCTCAAAAATAATAATCAGTCTTTATCATTCAATCTTTATAAACGATAATACCTTTAAATCTATTCATACTTTTAGTATTAAAAAAATTTTTTTAATTCCTATACATTATTGTAAATACTTCTATACTTTTACTTATTTCTATAAATATATATGTACATGCACACTCCTTCTTATATCCCTTCTTACTCCTAAGCCTCGTGACAAATGACAGGGTACATATAGTGTACGGAAAAATTAGTAAGAAACGATACACACAAGGACTGAGGGAAAAGCCTAAATAAGCGCTACCGCACTCGTTTTTTTCTATTTTTTTTATATTTTGTTGGATTTTTATTATGCCAAAGAACACCCGTAGTACACTACTAAGTTTAGCTAACAGTCCGAATACCACTCAAAAGGGAGATAAAACTTTTAAAAAGCACCACAAGACACAAGAAACTGCAGACTTTTTACCACCTTCTAAGCCAAAACTACTAAGAACTCCCCCGCGTAGCTCCAGTGCTGCCTCTGAAACTTGTGAGGTCGCGGATACAATAAACCAGCCTGTACAACCGCAGGACAGTTTACTCGACTTATCATCCTTTAGGGGCTTTATAGATAACGAAGATAGCTTAGACTCCACAAAAGACATGGCTTCGAATGATATAAACCAACCGAGCGTTCAGGCAAGTGATCCACTTGCTAGCCATGTTACAACAAACGATAAGGGCGAGTCAAGATGAGTTTAGGTCTGAAATTAATATTTTAAAAGAAACCCTAACGCAGTTGAACGTAACTCCCCGGTCAGAACCTTCGTCTGGTCTCTCGGGAAATTACGGGAATTCACTTGTTGCTCCAAATGTCCTACCTCCTAGCCAAACTGTGTTTACTCCAAAGTTAGAACAATGGAAAATCTCTTTTGATGGCACCGGAAGTGTATCAGATTTCCTCTTCAAAGTAGACACCTTGCTAGAAAGAACACGTTGCTCAGAAGCACACCTACTACATAATTTCCAAATTTTTCTTAGCAGCAAGGCTGAAAAATGGTACTGGGAATTCATAAAGCGGAATCGTAACCCATCTTACTCCGCCTTAAAATATGCAATTACGCAAGAATTTGGAACGCTAGATACCGATCATGACCTTTTAATGAAAATTCACATGAGAAAACAACAAGCCAAGTAATCTTACGACGATTACCATTCCTTCGTCGTTTCCCTAAACTCTCGTATGTTAGAACCCATATCTGAAACCAAACTGATTGACATCTTGAAGAATAATGTAAATCCGCAAACTCGGTTCCTGTTATTTAATACGAACCCTTCCAGTTTGCACGAGCTAAGAAACCTTGCCAGAAATGCTGAAAAAATCCTTCGTGAAGGAAAGATAATTGCCACCAACACTCATCAAACCCGTCAGGTAAATGAGATAGACTTAATCTCAGGGCAAAATGATGATGATATCGAGTTTGAATGTGACCCACAGTTAGAGGCTTTACAGTTGCCACGTCGCACTACCCCGCCAGACTACTCTAGAATTGAATGCTGGAATTGTTTGAAACATGGACACTCCTACATTTATTGTTCAGAGGAGGTTAGGCATATATTCTGCTACAAGTGCGGTCAGCGAGGTGTGGTTACAACCAGATGCAAAAATTCACATCTGGGAAACCGGAAACGGAGCGAGCAGGCCACCGGGGACTCTCGTCCTCCGACTCAAACCCCGAGTTCACAATCGACCACACGGTAACTTTTCCACAGGAAAAGGATCCGTTATTAGCACATTCACTAAAAGCATCAGCAAGTCAAAAAAAATTCTTACAACAATAGGTCGTCTCTACCCAAAAGGTTACTTGATTGTAGATATCGATTTAATCAACGAAAGCATTTTCGAAAATTAGTGGAATCTTCCCTTCTAGTCAGTACAGCGGACGAAAGACCTTTCGCGAAAATTGTAATTTTTGAAGAAACTTTTTATGGTTTATTGGACTCAGGGGCGAATGTCTCGGTACTAGGGAAAAATAGTCTAGAATTTATCAAACGTAATAATATCGTCCTAAGACCTTTTCATTCAAGCATTTCCACGGCTGACGGCTCTAAAAATAATGTTTTGGGTCACTGTAAATTATCTGTTTCTTATAAAGGGGTCTCTAAAAATATTGATTTTTACATTGTTCCTACCTTAAGCCAGGAAGTTTATTTAGGTTTGGATTTCTGGCGTAGCTTTGCAATTGCGCCACACCTCATTCCCGTTGTCGAATCTTTAAGCCTTAACCCATCAAAAACCGAGGAGCATAGTTTTCACCAGCTAACCGCTGAACAGAACATTCAGTTAAAAGTTGTAGTAGCCAAATTTCCTTCTTTTGAAAAATCGGGTCTAGGCTGTACCAACCTTTTGCAACATCATATAGACACTGGTGACTCTGTTCCCATTAAATGTAAACATTATCCCCTCTCACCACCACGACAGGCAGAGGTTTACAAGGAGCTTGATCGGCTTTTAGAAATTGGAGTTATAGAGGAATCCAACTCTCCTGGGTGCTTCCCCATTGTAAATGTAAGGAAACCTGGCAAAGTGCGATTATGTCTGGATTCTAGAAAACTAAATATGATTACAAAAAAAGATGCTTACCCTTTACCACATATCCATGGGCTAATCAGTAGGTTAAGCGACACGCATTTCATTAGCGGGATAGACTTGAAGGATGCCTTCTTTCAGATACCCCTCACCGATTCGTCAAAGAGAAAACTGCCTTCGCAGTACCCGGTAGACCTCTCTACCAGTACCGAGTAATGCCTTTCGGCCTATGCAATGGGCCACAGACTATGTCCCGCCTAATGGACAGGGTGATCCCTGCCTGTCTGAGGGAAAGAGTATTCATATATCTTGACGACCTTCTGGTTTGCAGTGCCACTTTTGAAGAGCATCTAGAACTATTGCGCCAGATCGCTATATGTCTCAGGAACGCGGGGCTCACCATTAACGTGGATAAGAGTAAATTTTGTCAGGCCGAAATAAAATATTTAGGGTATCGTATTGGTAGTGGCTGTTTGAAAGTTGACCCAGAAAAGGTATCAGCGATTGCCGAGTTTCCTATCCCTAAAACTCCCCGACAAATTCGCCGTTTTGTAGGGATGGCCAACTGGTATCGTTCCTTTGTACGAAATTTTGCCAACATAGCAGGTCCATTAACTGATTGTTTACGTAAGTCTAAGGGAAAATTTCTCTTAACCTCTGAAGCTAAGGCTAGCTTTGAAAAACTCAAAAAGGCGTTGTCTACGGCTCCGGTGCTAGCTCAACGGGATTTTCTAGAGAATTCATCATACAGTGTGACGCATCTCGCATCGGTATAGGCGGCGTGTTATATCAATTAGACGACGAAAATAAGGAAAGGCCAATCTCCTATGTTTCGCAAAAGCTAAATAGTGCTCAACGGAATTACACCGTAACTGAGCTAGAGTGCTTAGCCGCAATTATCTCAGTAGAAAGATTCAGACCCTATGTAGAAGGCCTACCCTTTCGAATAATTACCGACCATTCCAGCTTACGTTGGTTGATGAATCAGAAAGATTTGAGCGGTCGGCTGGCTCGGTGGAGTCTTAAGCTGCAAGGGTTTGATTTCCAAATTGAGCACAGAAAGGGTTCCCTCAACGTAGTCACTGACGCCCTTTCACGATTCGATGTTGATGCCCTTACTATTGATAGTACTTTCCCAGAAATAGATTTAGCTTCCGAAAAATTCTTATGTCCAGAATATGAAGAGCTGAAACATAACGTTTCCATAAGCAAAGATCTGCTTCCCGATCTTCGTCTCTCAGATAATCATGTATACAAGCAAGTGCATTTTCGATAAGGGATTGATCAAGAAGAAGAAAGCCTATGGAGGTTGTGGCTCCCAAAATTATTAACAGAAGAAGCAACAAAACTGGCACACACTTCGAGTTGTCATGGCGGATATTTTAAAACTCTAGCCCGGGTACGTCAAAAGTATTATTGGCCCGCCATGGCTAGGGACATAAAAAATTATGTGAACGCCTGCGATGATTGTAAGAGTATTAAAGCCCCAACCCAACTTTTCCGACCACCTATGGGGGATGCTTTTGTTATGGCACGCCCATTTCAGCGACTTTATTGTGACTTCTTGGGTCCTTATCCGGCTTCAAAGTCGAAGAACACCCAACTTTTTATCGTTATGGATCACTTTACGAAATTCATATTCCTGCAGCCCTTACGATCCGCTACTTCTATAAATGTCATAGATTTCTTTAAAAATTATTTGTTCAACACCTTCGGGGTCCCCCAATATGTCCATATCGACAACGGCAAGCAATTCGTTTCAAATGAAATGCAAGAGTTCTTTTCATATTATGGAGTGACGCACATTAAAACTGGTCTGTACTCGCCACAAGCAAACGCCTCAGAGAGCAAACCGAGAGATAATTTCAAAAATTCGATTTTACCTCAAAGATCAAACTGATCATGTCAATTGGGATTTGAGCATACCTCATATATTATCAGTACTGCGCAGTGACTTTAACACGGCCATTCAATGTTCACCCTACTACGCCATGTTTGGGCAAAACATGTGTATGCATGGCTCTTCGTATCCTCTGCTAGCAAATCTCAATATGCTAGAAGACGACACCGTCGTTAAGAGAGCGGATAAAATGGCTCAAATAAGGGAGAAACTTACACAAAATCTCGCTAAAGCACATGAAAAGGCTGCCAAGGTTTATAATACCCGTGCTCGAAATACCAATTATATTATTGGCCAGGAAGTATTTCGAAAGAACCGCATTCTCAGTAACTTCAAAAAGGGCTTAAATTCCAAATTTACCCCTAAGTTTGTAAAATGTAGAATTCGAGCTAAAGTAGGAAATGCCTTATATGAGATTGAGGATCTTCAAGGTAGATTGGTTGGGAGATATCATGCATCAGATTTAAGACCGTAATGGTTGTACCTCACCAGTAGTTAATGGCCCGGCTTTCGTGGGTCGTGCCACACGTTGTAATAATGACCGCAATGCAAGGCGTAAATCCTTTTCCTGTTCGTAAACCATAAATAAATGTTTACGAAGCAGTTGTGTTAGGATCTACACAAAAAACAAAAATTTGATGAAAAAAAAATGTATTCGGAAACCCTACATTGCGCCCGTCACTCCGTTGGTAGTAATGTTGCACACGGCACCACATACATTTAGACATTTGTTAGGATTTATACCAAAATTCCTATCTGGAAACCCTACATTGCACACGTCACTAACTCACATACTCTGTTGGTAGTAGTATTGCACACGGCACCACATACATTTAGACATGTATATACTGAGCCGTTACCAAGTTTAATACATTTCAATCTTCTCCTTAAATTAAAAAAAAAAGATCCCGTTAGTTTCAGTATATAATTGTGCTAGGAAATTATTTTGGTAGCTTGGCAGAAATTATTGAAATAAGCAGTCAGTCGGTGTAAAGTTTTTAAAAGTGATGGTTCAAGGATTTGTAAAAGAGCGGAAGTAAACGCCAATTATTAAAGTAAAAATTAGTTTTCCTTGTGTCTAACATATTTAAAGGGTGGTCAACATGTGAGTTTAAAATAGACTAGAACCCGACAATCAAAGCAAATAAACTGTCTACAGAACTATTTAAAAAGCAAAAAGGAGTAACTATAAAAGAAACGCACCAAAAATATCCGAACACCACCAGACAGCAAGTGAACACGTTTCTTCGTGTAGTGTGTTAAAAGCATAATTTTAAATATTACAACAAAATCAAAAATTTATAATTAAAAAATTAACAGTGATAGTGTTAATTCCTAAACAAACAAATAAAACAAAAGATCTTCCTAGAACCAGTAATAGAGTGCAATTTTGATTATTATGAAATGCAATCAGAAACTTTTCACCCGACTAGAATAATTTTTTTTCCTCTCATAAATTAAAACATATAAGGAAAAAACGGCTAAGCCAAACTAAATATATTTTACATAGAAAAGAACAGTCCAGCATGTGTATGGGAAATCGTGCTTTAACAAAAAAAAAGAAAGAAAAAACTATAAAGAACATAATAGTATTTACCTCACAAAGGGAAAAAGCAAAAAGAAAAAAAAGACAATAGTGACACTATTGAACGTTTCTCAAAATTTTAAATTAGACAAACAATCAAAAAAATAAGAAAAAAAAACAAGACGCCGCAGAACCTTAAAAGAAAATAGAAGAGAGAGTGGAATAATCCGTGAGAATATCGACTAGGCAGAACAGAAGAAGGAGAACAGCATAAATAAGTAATGTATTTTTTTATAAACTTCCATGTAATAAGCGAATTAAAAGAGTGCGATCAATGAAAAATATCACAGCTAATAATATTTTAATAATAACACCTGTTTTGTTATTATTCTCTCTGGTTGTATGTGTGTTTCATTGATGGCGGTCTCTTAATTATATATATACATATATTTTTTATTATTAATAAACTCTATAGTTCTTAAAATATAAATAATTAAAGCAGTTTTTTTATACTTCCATGTAACAAGTGAATTAAAAGAGTGCGATCAATGAAAAATAACACAGCTAATAATATTTCAAGAATATCCTCTGTTTCGTTATTATTTTATCTGGTTGTATGTGTGTTTCATTGATGGCTGTCTCTTAATTATATATCCTTTTTTTATAAACTCTATATATTTCTTAAATATATATATTGATTATTTAATCTTTTGACAAATTATATACTTATTAGATTATAAGAAAGAGAAAACAAAAAAAAACAGATATTGTAAATTTAGTTTTCTTTTGAGCATAACAAAAAAATGTTTCTATACAATAAAACTCCTTTTTTTAATGTACAACATGAACTTCTAAATTAAATCTTTTTTTTTTTTTGAGAAAGGATGGTTGTCAGGTGGGGTAGGTACAAATATTCAGTGCAGACAACGTGACGATGTCATCAAGTCACGCAATAACAGTTATACACGCTTTAATGCATATAGCAATTTATAAATTCCTTTTTTTTTCTTTTCGTATATATACAGGGGAACAGATTTATTTGGCAAGTATATATATATTTTTTTTATGATTACGCGACAATGGAATTAGGGTCGATACTTACCCCTTGGCTTGAGCTAGTCGGTTTCCATCAATTTTGCCAATGACTCCTATACTTTTGAGATACACAATAAAAAAAATAAGAATATCTAGATGAAAGAAAATTCCACGCGTAACATAGATGGCGCCCAACGTAAATAAAATGGCCTAGACATGTTTTTTTGTTAGTACGTGACAAGGTCATTATTTAGAATTTTTGATATTGAATGAACTGGCTATCCGGCTAAGAATTATTTCCTTCATTAACACCAAATACCTTGCTCAAGTATAAGCCATGATTCTTCTGATTGTTTAGCAATTCTAAATCTATTTGTGATACGAAAATCATTGTATTTTAACTTTTAGCCCTCCCCACCGCAGGTCTTTTTATAAGTCTTAGATTCTGAATAGTTCGAATTCGGTTTCTAATTTTGCGATACAAACTCCTGTATGGGTGCGAAGTGAGTCAGTTCCAACAAAAAAAAAAAAAAAAAAAAAATTAAGATGCATTATCACATAAAAATTTATAGAAACTCATTTTGCTATAAAATAGTTATTGCTGATGCCAAAGCGACATTGAACTTATTTAAAATTTTGAATATAGCAAAGCGGTTTTTTTTGCATATAACGTAACTGGATCAATTTTGTACATATTTTCCGAACAGACATCCCGGAATGTAAGTCTGACCTAGTTTTCTCATTCAACATTCCAGGTATGTGTCCAACCTCTCATGTTCATTTTGCTGCTTTAAGAGGACTTTAAGTCAATTGTAAAGAATTATAGTAAATTTTTTGCAGTTTGCGAAAGAGATTCTTGTCTTAGCTCCATGAGAAAATAATAATACTAAAAAGGCTCTCTTGGAATTCACCAGTCGTAATTTAACACTATCTACTGTTTAAATTGTTTAACTGCGGTGAAGTACACAAGAACCTTAGGATTTTGGAAGATATAAACTTGTATATAAAAAATATTTTTTTTTGTTATTATAAAATGAAATAAAGCAACTTTTAATCGTGAAGTGGTTTTAACAAAGTCAGTGAAAACTTTTAGTTCACTTAGCATGTTTTGTAGCCTGCGCACTGTTTTATTTGTATTGCCCCACTGATAACCGGATTTTCTCTCAAAAATAATAATCAGTCTTTATCATTCAATCTTTATAAACGATAATACCTTTAAATCTATTCATACTTTTAGTATTAAAAAAATTTTTTTAATTCCTATACATTATTGTAAATACTTCTATACTTTTACTTATTTCTATAAATATATATGTACATGCACACTCCTTCTTATATCCCTTCTTACTCCTAAGCCTCGTGACAAATGACAGGGTACATATAGTGTACGGAAAAATTAGTAAGAAACGATACACACAAGGACTGAGGGAAAAGCCTAAATAAGCGCTACCGCACTCGTTTTTTTCTATTTTTTTTATATTTTGTTGGATTTTTATTATGCCAAAGAACACCCGTAGTACACTACTAAGTTTAGCTAACAGTCCGAATACCACTCAAAAGGGAGATAAAACTTTTAAAAAGCACCACAAGACACAAGAAACTGCAGACTTTTTACCACCTTCTAAGCCAAAACTACTAAGAACTCCCCCGCGTAGCTCCAGTGCTGCCTCTGAAACTTGTGAGGTCGCGGATACAATAAACCAGCCTGTACAACCGCAGGACAGTTTACTCGACTTATCATCCTTTAGGGGCTTTATAGATAACGAAGATAGCTTAGACTCCACAAAAGACATGGCTTCGAATGATATAAACCAACCGAGCGTTCAGGCAAGTGATCCACTTGCTAGCCATGTTACAACAAACGATAAGGGCGAGTCAAGATGAGTTTAGGTCTGAAATTAATATTTTAAAAGAAACCCTAACGCAGTTGAACGTAACTCCCCGGTCAGAACCTTCGTCTGGTCTCTCGGGAAATTACGGGAATTCACTTGTTGCTCCAAATGTCCTACCTCCTAGCCAAACTGTGTTTACTCCAAAGTTAGAACAATGGAAAATCTCTTTTGATGGCACCGGAAGTGTATCAGATTTCCTCTTCAAAGTAGACACCTTGCTAGAAAGAACACGTTGCTCAGAAGCACACCTACTACATAATTTCCAAATTTTTCTTAGCAGCAAGGCTGAAAAATGGTACTGGGAATTCATAAAGCGGAATCGTAACCCATCTTACTCCGCCTTAAAATATGCAATTACGCAAGAATTTGGAACGCTAGATACCGATCATGACCTTTTAATGAAAATTCACATGAGAAAACAACAAGCCAAGTAATCTTACGACGATTACCATTCCTTCGTCGTTTCCCTAAACTCTCGTATGTTAGAACCCATATCTGAAACCAAACTGATTGACATCTTGAAGAATAATGTAAATCCGCAAACTCGGTTCCTGTTATTTAATACGAACCCTTCCAGTTTGCACGAGCTAAGAAACCTTGCCAGAAATGCTGAAAAAATCCTTCGTGAAGGAAAGATAATTGCCACCAACACTCATCAAACCCGTCAGGTAAATGAGATAGACTTAATCTCAGGGCAAAATGATGATGATATCGAGTTTGAATGTGACCCACAGTTAGAGGCTTTACAGTTGCCACGTCGCACTACCCCGCCAGACTACTCTAGAATTGAATGCTGGAATTGTTTGAAACATGGACACTCCTACATTTATTGTTCAGAGGAGGTTAGGCATATATTCTGCTACAAGTGCGGTCAGCGAGGTGTGGTTACAACCAGATGCAAAAATTCACATCTGGGAAACCGGAAACGGAGCGAGCAGGCCACCGGGGACTCTCGTCCTCCGACTCAAACCCCGAGTTCACAATCGACCACACGGTAACTTTTCCACAGGAAAAGGATCCGTTATTAGCACATTCACTAAAAGCATCAGCAAGTCAAAAAAAATTCTTACAACAATAGGTCGTCTCTACCCAAAAGGTTACTTGATTGTAGATATCGATTTAATCAACGAAAGCATTTTCGAAAATTAGTGGAATCTTCCCTTCTAGTCAGTACAGCGGACGAAAGACCTTTCGCGAAAATTGTAATTTTTGAAGAAACTTTTTATGGTTTATTGGACTCAGGGGCGAATGTCTCGGTACTAGGGAAAAATAGTCTAGAATTTATCAAACGTAATAATATCGTCCTAAGACCTTTTCATTCAAGCATTTCCACGGCTGACGGCTCTAAAAATAATGTTTTGGGTCACTGTAAATTATCTGTTTCTTATAAAGGGGTCTCTAAAAATATTGATTTTTACATTGTTCCTACCTTAAGCCAGGAAGTTTATTTAGGTTTGGATTTCTGGCGTAGCTTTGCAATTGCGCCACACCTCATTCCCGTTGTCGAATCTTTAAGCCTTAACCCATCAAAAACCGAGGAGCATAGTTTTCACCAGCTAACCGCTGAACAGAACATTCAGTTAAAAGTTGTAGTAGCCAAATTTCCTTCTTTTGAAAAATCGGGTCTAGGCTGTACCAACCTTTTGCAACATCATATAGACACTGGTGACTCTGTTCCCATTAAATGTAAACATTATCCCCTCTCACCACCACGACAGGCAGAGGTTTACAAGGAGCTTGATCGGCTTTTAGAAATTGGAGTTATAGAGGAATCCAACTCTCCTGGGTGCTTCCCCATTGTAAATGTAAGGAAACCTGGCAAAGTGCGATTATGTCTGGATTCTAGAAAACTAAATATGATTACAAAAAAAGATGCTTACCCTTTACCACATATCCATGGGCTAATCAGTAGGTTAAGCGACACGCATTTCATTAGCGGGATAGACTTGAAGGATGCCTTCTTTCAGATACCCCTCACCGATTCGTCAAAAGAGAAAACTGCCTTCGCAGTACCCGGTAGACCTCTCTACCAGTACCGAGTAATGCCTTTCGGCCTATGCAATGGGCCACAGACTATGTCCCGCCTAATGGACAGGGTGATCCCTGCCTGTCTGAGGGAAAGAGTATTCATATATCTTGACGACCTTCTGGTTTGCAGTGCCACTTTTGAAGAGCATCTAGAACTATTGCGCCAGATCGCTATATGTCTCAGGAACGCGGGGCTCACCATTAACGTGGATAAGAGTAAATTTTGTCAGGCCGAAATAAAATATTTAGGGTATCGTATTGGTAGTGGCTGTTTGAAAGTTGACCCAGAAAAGGTATCAGCGATTGCCGAGTTTCCTATCCCTAAAACTCCCCGACAAATTCGCCGTTTTGTAGGGATGGCCAACTGGTATCGTTCCTTTGTACGAAATTTTGCCAACATAGCAGGTCCATTAACTGATTGTTTACGTAAGTCTAAGGGAAAATTTCTCTTAACCTCTGAAGCTAAGGCTAGCTTTGAAAAACTCAAAAAGGCGTTGTCTACGGCTCCGGTGCTAGCTCAACGGGATTTTCTAGAGAATTCATCATACAGTGTGACGCATCTCGCATCGGTATAGGCGGCGTGTTATATCAATTAGACGACGAAAATAAGGAAAGGCCAATCTCCTATGTTTCGCAAAAGCTAAATAGTGCTCAACGGAATTACACCGTAACTGAGCTAGAGTGCTTAGCCGCAATTATCTCAGTAGAAAGATTCAGACCCTATGTAGAAGGCCTACCCTTTCGAATAATTACCGACCATTCCAGCTTACGTTGGTTGATGAATCAGAAAGATTTGAGCGGTCGGCTGGCTCGGTGGAGTCTTAAGCTGCAAGGGTTTGATTTCCAAATTGAGCACAGAAAGGGTTCCCTCAACGTAGTCACTGACGCCCTTTCACGATTCGATGTTGATGCCCTTACTATTGATAGTACTTTCCCAGAAATAGATTTAGCTTCCGAAAAATTCTTATGTCCAGAATATGAAGAGCTGAAACATAACGTTTCCATAAGCAAAGATCTGCTTCCCGATCTTCGTCTCTCAGATAATCATGTATACAAGCAAGTGCATTTTCGATAAGGGATTGATCAAGAAGAAGAAAGCCTATGGAGGTTGTGGCTCCCAAAATTATTAACAGAAGAAGCAACAAAACTGGCACACACTTCGAGTTGTCATGGCGGATATTTTAAAACTCTAGCCCGGGTACGTCAAAAGTATTATTGGCCCGCCATGGCTAGGGACATAAAAAATTATGTGAACGCCTGCGATGATTGTAAGAGTATTAAAGCCCCAACCCAACTTTTCCGACCACCTATGGGGGATGCTTTTGTTATGGCACGCCCATTTCAGCGACTTTATTGTGACTTCTTGGGTCCTTATCCGGCTTCAAAGTCGAAGAACACCCAACTTTTTATCGTTATGGATCACTTTACGAAATTCATATTCCTGCAGCCCTTACGATCCGCTACTTCTATAAATGTCATAGATTTCTTTAAAAATTATTTGTTCAACACCTTCGGGGTCCCCCAATATGTCCATATCGACAACGGCAAGCAATTCGTTTCAAATGAAATGCAAGAGTTCTTTTCATATTATGGAGTGACGCACATTAAAACTGGTCTGTACTCGCCACAAGCAAACGCCTCAGAGAGCAAACCGAGAGATAATTTCAAAAATTCGATTTTACCTCAAAGATCAAACTGATCATGTCAATTGGGATTTGAGCATACCTCATATATTATCAGTACTGCGCAGTGACTTTAACACGGCCATTCAATGTTCACCCTACTACGCCATGTTTGGGCAAAACATGTGTATGCATGGCTCTTCGTATCCTCTGCTAGCAAATCTCAATATGCTAGAAGACGACACCGTCGTTAAGAGAGCGGATAAAATGGCTCAAATAAGGGAGAAACTTACACAAAATCTCGCTAAAGCACATGAAAAGGCTGCCAAGGTTTATAATACCCGTGCTCGAAATACCAATTATATTATTGGCCAGGAAGTATTTCGAAAGAACCGCATTCTCAGTAACTTCAAAAAGGGCTTAAATTCCAAATTTACCCCTAAGTTTGTAAAATGTAGAATTCGAGCTAAAGTAGGAAATGCCTTATATGAGATTGAGGATCTTCAAGGTAGATTGGTTGGGAGATATCATGCATCAGATTTAAGACCGTAATGGTTGTACCTCACCAGTAGTTAATGGCCCGGCTTTCGTGGGTCGTGCCACACGTTGTAATAATGACCGCAATGCAAGGCGTAAATCCTTTTCCTGTTCGTAAACCATAAATAAATGTTTACGAAGCAGTTGTGTTAGGATCTACACAAAAAACAAAAATTTGATGAAAAAAAAATGTATTCGGAAACCCTACATTGCGCCCGTCACTCCGTTGGTAGTAATGTTGCACACGGCACCACATACATTTAGACATTTGTTAGGATTTATACCAAAATTCCTATCTGGAAACCCTACATTGCACACGTCACTAACTCACATACTCTGTTGGTAGTAGTATTGCACACGGCACCACATACATTTAGACATGTATATACTGAGCCGTTACCAAGTTTAATACATTTCAATCTTCTCCTTAAATTAAAAAAAAAAGATCCCGTTAGTTTCAGTATATAATTGTGCTAGGAAATTATTTTGGTAGCTTGGCAGAAATTATTGAAATAAGCAGTCAGTCGGTGTAAAGTTTTTAAAAGTGATGGTTCAAGGATTTGTAAAAGAGCGGAAGTAAACGCCAATTATTAAAGTAAAAATTAGTTTTCCTTGTGTCTAACATATTTAAAGGGTGGTCAACATGTGAGTTTAAAATAGACTAGAACCCGACAATCAAAGCAAATAAACTGTCTACAGAACTATTTAAAAAGCAAAAAGGAGTAACTATAAAAGAAACGCACCAAAAATATCCGAACACCACCAGACAGCAAGTGAACACGTTTCTTCGTGTAGTGTGTTAAAAGCATAATTTTAAATATTACAACAAAATCAAAAATTTATAATTAAAAAATTAACAGTGATAGTGTTAATTCCTAAACAAACAAATAAAACAAAAGATCTTCCTAGAACCAGTAATAGAGTGCAATTTTGATTATTATGAAATGCAATCAGAAACTTTTCACCCGACTAGAATAATTTTTTTTCCTCTCATAAATTAAAACATATAAGGAAAAAACGGCTAAGCCAAACTAAATATATTTTACATAGAAAAGAACAGTCCAGCATGTGTATGGGAAATCGTGCTTTAACAAAAAAAAAGAAAGAAAAAACTATAAAGAACATAATAGTATTTACCTCACAAAGGGAAAAAGCAAAAAGAAAAAAAAGACAATAGTGACACTATTGAACGTTTCTCAAAATTTTAAATTAGACAAACAATCAAAAAAATAAGAAAAAAAACAAGACGCCGCAGAACCTTAAAAGAAAATAGAAGAGAGAGTGGAATAATCCGTGAGAATATCGACTAGGCAGAACAGAAGAAGGAGAACAGCATAAATAAGTAATGTATTTTTTTATAAACTTCCATGTAATAAGCGAATTAAAAGAGTGCGATCAATGAAAAATATCACAGCTAATAATATTTTAATAATAACACCTGTTTTGTTATTATTCTCTCTGGTTGTATGTGTGTTTCATTGATGGCGGTCTCTTAATTATATATATACATATATTTTTTATTATTAATAAACTATATAGTTCTTAAAATATAAATAATTAAAGCAGTTTTTTTATACTTCCATGTAACAAGTGAATTAAAAGAGTGCGATCAATGAAAAATAACACAGCTAATAATATTTCAAGAATATCCTCTGTTTCGTTATTATTTTATCTGGTTGTATGTGTGTTTCATTGATGGCTGTCTCTTAATTATATATCCTTTTTTTATAAACTCTATATATTTCTTAAATATATATATTGATTATTTAATCTTTTGACAAATTATATACTTATTAGATTATAAGAAAGAGAAAACAAAAAAAAACAGATATTGTAAATTTAGTTTTCTTTTGAGCATAACAAAAAAATGTTTCTATACAATAAAACTCCTTTTTTTAATGTACAACATGAACTTCTAAATTAAATCTTTTTTTTTTTTGAGAAAGGATGGTTGTCAGGTGGGGTAGGTACAAATATTCAGTGCAGACAACGTGACGATGTCATCAAGTCACGCAATAACAGTTATACACGCTTTAATGCATATAGCAATTTATAAATTCCTTTTTTTTTCTTTTCGTATATATACAGGGGAACAGATTTATTTGGCAAGTATATATATATTTTTTTTATGATTACGCGACAATGGAATTAGGGTCGATACTTACCCCTTGGCTTGAGCTAGTCGGTTTCCATCAATTTTGCCAATGACTCCTATACTTTTGAGATACACAATAAAAAAAATAAGAATATCTAGATGAAAGAAAATTCCACGCGTAACATAGATGGCGCCCAACGTAAATAAAATGGCCTAGACATGTTTTTTTGTTAGTACGTGACAAGGTCATTATTTAGAATTTTTGATATTGAATGAACTGGCTATCCGGCTAAGAATTATTTCCTTCATTAACACCAAATACCTTGCTCAAGTATAAGCCATGATTCTTCTGATTGTTTAGCAATTCTAAATCTATTTGTGATACGAAAATCATTGTATTTTAACTTTTAGCCCTCCCCACCGCAGGTCTTTTTATAAGTCTTAGATTCTGAATAGTTCGAATTCGGTTTCTAATTTTGCGATACAAACTCCTGTATGGGTGCGAAGTGAGTCAGTTCCAACAAAAAAAAAAAAAAAAAAAAAAAAAAAAAAAAAAAATTAAGATGCATTATCACATAAAAATTTATAGAAACTCATTTTGCTATAAAATAGTTATTGCTGATGCCAAAGCGACATTGAACTTATTTAAAATTTTGAATATAGCAAAGCGGTTTTTTTGCATATAACGTAACTGGATCAATTTTGTACATATTTTCCGAACAGACATCCCGGAATGTAAGTCTGACCTAGTTTTCTCATTCAACATTCCAGGTATGTGTCCAACCTCTCATGTTCATTTTGCTGCTTTAAGAGGACTTTAAGTCAATTGTAAAGAATTATAGTAAATTTTTTGCAGTTTGCGAAAGAGATTCTTGTCTTAGCTCCATGAGAAAATAATAATACTAAAAAGGCTCTCTTGGAATTCACCAGTCGTAATTTAACACTATCTACTGTTTAAATTGTTTAACTGCGGTGAAGTACACAAGAACCTTAGGATTTTGGAAGATATAAACTTGTATATAAAAAATATTTTTTTTTGTTATTATAAAATGAAATAAAGCAACTTTTAATCGTGAAGTGGTCTTAACAAAGTCAGTGAAAACTTTTAGTTCACTTAGCATGTTTTGTAGCCTGCGCACTGTTTTATTTGTATTGCCCCACTGATAACCGGATTTTCTCTCAAAAATAATAATCAGTCTTTATCATTCAATCTTTATAAACGATAATACCTTTAAATCTATTCATACTTTTAGTATCAAAAAAATTTTTTTAATTCCTGTACATTATTGTAAATACTTCTATACTTTTACTTATTTCTATAAATATATATGTACATGCACACTCCTTCTTATATCCCTTCTTACTCCTAAGCCTCGTGACAAATGACAGGGTACATATAGTGTACGGAAAAATTAGTAAGAAACGATACACACAAGGACTGAGGGAAAAGCCTAAATAAGCGCTACCGCACTCATTTTTTTCTATTTTTTTATATTTTGTTGGATTTTTATTATGCCAAAGAACACCCGTAGTACACTACTAAGTTTAGCTAACAGTCCGAATACCACTCAAAAGGGAGATAAAACTTTTAAAAAGCACCACAAGACACAAGAAACTGCAGACTTTTTACCACCTTCTAAGCCAAAACTACTAAGAACTCCCCCGCGTAGCTCCAGTGCTGCCTCTGAAACTTGTGAGGTCGCGGATACAATAAACCAGCCTGTACAACCGCAGGACAGTTTACTCGACTTATCATCCTTTAGGGGCTTTATAGATAACGAAGATAGCTTAGACTCCACAAAAGACATGGCTTCGAATGATATAAACCAACCGAGCGTTCAGGCAAGTGATCCACTTGCTAGCCATGTTACAACAAACGATAAGGGCGAGTCAAGATGAGTTTAGGTCTGAAATTAATATTTTAAAAGAAACCCTAACGCAGTTGAACGTAACTCCCCGGTCAGAACCTTCGTCTGGTCTCTCGGGAAATTACGGGAATTCACTTGTTGCTCCAAATGTCCTACCTCCTAGCCAAACTGTGTTTACTCCAAAGTTAGAACAATGGAAAATCTCTTTTGATGGCACCGGAAGTGTATCAGATTTCCTCTTCAAAGTAGACACCTTGCTAGAAAGAACACGTTGCTCAGAAGCACACCTACTACATAATTTCCAAATTTTTCTTAGCAGCAAGGCTGCAAAATGGTACTGGGAATTCATAAAGCGGAATCGTAACCCATCTTACTCCGCCTTAAAATATGCAATTACGCAAGAATTTGGAACGCTAGATACCGATCATGACCTTTTAATGAAAATTCACATGAGAAAACAACAAGCCAAGTAATCTTACGACGATTACCATTCCTTCGTCGTTTCCCTAAACTCTCGTATGTTAGAACCCATATCTGAAACCAAACTGATTGACATCTTGAAGAATAATGTAAATCCGCAAACTCGGTTCCTGTTATTTAATACGAACCCTTCCAGTTTGCACGAGCTAAGAAACCTTGCCAGAAATGCTGAAAAAATCCTTCGTGAAGGAAAGATAATTGCCACCAACACTCATCAAACCCGTCAGGTAAATGAGATAGACTTAATCTCAGGGCAAAATGATGATGATATCGAGTTTGAATGTGACCCACAGTTAGAGGCTTTACAGTTGCCACGTCGCACTACCCCGCCAGACTACTCTAGAATTGAATGCTGGAATTGTTTGAAACATGGACACTCCTACATTTATTGTCCAGAGGAGGTTAGGCATATATTCTGCTACAAGTGCGGTCAGCGAGGTGTGGTTACAACCAGATGCAAAAATCCACATCTGGGAAACCGGAAACGGAGCGAGCAGGCCACCGGGGACTCTCGTCCTCCGACTCAAACCCCGAGTTCACAATCGACCACACGGTAACTTTTCCACAGGAAAAGGATCCGTTATTAGCACATTCACTAAAAGCATCAGCAAGTCAAAAAAAATTCTTACAACAATAGGTCGTCTCTACCCAAAAGGTTACTTGATTGTAGATATCGATTTAATCAACGAAACCATTTTCGAAAATTAGTGGAATCTTCCCTTCTAGTCAGTACAGCGGACGAAAGACCTTTCGCGAAAATTGTATTTTTTGAAGAAACTTTTTATGGTTTATTGGACTCAGGGGCGAATGTCTCGGTACTAGGGAAAATAGTCTAGAATTTATCAAACGTAATAATATCGTCCTAAGACCTTTTCATTCAAGCATTTCCACGGCTGACGGCTCTAAAAATAATGTTTTGGGTCACTGTAAATTATCTGTTTCTTATAAAGGGGTCTCTAAAAATATTGATTTTTACATTGTTCCTACCTTAAGCCAGGAAGTTTATTTAGGTTTGGATTTCTGGCTTAGCTTTGCAATTGCGCCACACCTCATTCCCGTTGTCGAATCTTTAAGCCTTAACCCATCAAAAACCGAGGAGCATAGTTTTCACCAGCTAACCGCTGAACAGAACATTCAGTTAAAAGTTGTAGTAGCCAAATTTCCTTCTTTTGAAAAATCGGGTCTAGGCTGTACCAACCTTTTGCAACATCATATAGACACTGGTGACTCTGTTCCCATTAAATGTAAACATTATCCCCTCTCACCACCACGACAGGCAGAGGTTTACAAGGAGCTTGATCGGCTTTTAGAAATTGGAGTTATAGAGGAATCCAACTCTCCTTGGTGCTTCCCCATTGTAAATGTAAGGAAACCTGGCAAAGTGCGATTATGTTTGGATTCTAGAAAACTAAATATGATTACAAAAAAAGATGCTTACCCTTTACCACATATCCATGGGCTAATCAGTAGGTTAAGCGACACGCATTTCATTAGCGGGATAGACTTGAAGGATGCCTTCTTTCAGATACCCCTCACCGATTCGTCAAAAGAGAAAACTGCCTTCGCAGTACCCGGTAGACCTCTCTACCAGTACCGAGTAATGCCTTTCGGCCTATGCAATGGGCCACAGACTATGTCCCGCCTAATGGACAGGGTGATCCCTGCCTGTCTGAGGGAAAGAGTATTCATATATCTTGACGACCTTCTGGTTTGCAGTGCCACTTTTGAAGAGCATCTAGAACTATTGCGCCAGATCGCTATATGTCTCAGGAACGCGGGGCTCACCATTAACGTGGATAAGAGTAAATTTTGTCAGGCCGAAATAAAATATTTAGGGTATCGTATTGGTAGTGGCTGTTTGAAAGTTGACCCAGAAAAGGTATCAGCGATTGCCGAGTTTCCTATCCCTAAAACTCCCCGACAAATTCGCCGTTTTGTAGGGATGGCCAACTGGTATCGTTCCTTTGTACGAAATTTTGCCAGCATAGCAGGTCCATTAACTGATTGTTTACGTAAGTCTAAGGGAAAATTTCTCTTAACCTCTGAAGCTAAGGCTAGCTTTGAAAAACTCAAAAAGGCGTTGTCTACGGCTCCGGTGCTAGCTCAACGGGATTTTCTAGAGAATTCATCATACAGTGTGACGCATCTCGCATCGGTATAGGCGGCGTGTTATATCAATTAGACGACGAAAATAAGGAAAGGCCAATCTCCTATGTTTCGCAAAAGCTAAATAGTGCTCAACGGAATTACACCGTAACTGAGCTAGAGTGCTTAGCCGCAATTATCTCAGTAGAAAGATTCAGACCCTATGTAGAAGGCCTACCCTTTCGAATAATTACCGACCATTCCAGCTTACGTTGGTTGATGAATCAGAAAGATTTGAGCGGTCGGCTGGCTCGGTGGAGTCTTAAGCTGCAAGGGTTTGATTTCCAAATTGAGCACAGAAAGGGTTCCCTCAACGTAGTCACTGACGCCCTTTCACGATTCGATGTTGATGCCCTTACTATTGATAGTACTTTCCCAGAAATAGATTTAGCTTCCGAAAAATTCTTATGTCCAGAATATGAAGAGCTGAAACATAACGTTTCCATAAGCAAAGATCTGCTTCCCGATCTTCGTCTCTCAGATAATCATGTATACAAGCAAGTGCATTTTCGATAAGGGATTGATCAAGAAGAAGAAAGCCTATGGAGGTTGTGGCTCCCAAAATTATTAACAGAAGAAGCAACAAAACTGGCACACACTTCGAGTTGTCATGGCGGATATTTTAAAACTCTAGCCCGGGTACGTCAAAAGTATTATTGGCCCGCCATGGCTAGGGACATAAAAAATTATGTGAACGCCTGCGATGATTGTAAGAGTATTAAAGCCCCAACCCAACTTTTCCGACCACCTATGGGGGATGCTTTTGTTATGGCACGCCCATTTCAGCGACTTTATTGTGACTTCTTGGGTCCTTATCCGGCTTCAAAGTCGAAGAACACCCAACTTTTTATCGTTATGGATCACTTTACGAAATTCATATTCCTGCAGCCCTTACGATCTGCTACTTCTATAAATGTCATAGATTTCTTTAAAAATTATTTGTTCAACACCTTCGGGGTCCCCCAATATGTCCATATCGACAACGGCAAGCAATTCGTTTCAAATTAAATGCAAGAGTTCTTTTCATATTATGGAGTGACGCACATTAAAACTGGTCTGTACTCGCCACAAGCAAACGCCTCAGAGAGCAAACCGAGAGATAATTTCAAAAATTCGATTTTACCTCAAAGATCAAACTGATCATGTCAATTGGGATTTGAGCATACCTCATATATTATCAGTACTGCGCAGTGACTTTAACACGGCCATTCAATGTTCACCCTACTACGCCATGTTTGGGCAAAACATGTGTATGCATGGCTCTTCGTATCCTCTGCTAGCAAATCTCAATATGCTAGAAGACGACACCGTCGTTAAGAGAGCGGATAAAATGGCTCAAATAAGGGAGAAACTTACACAAAATCTCGCTAAAGCACATGAAAAGGCTGCCAAGGTTTATAATACCCGTGCTCGAACTACCAATTATATTATTGGCCAGGAAGTATTTCGAAAGAACCGCATTCTCAGTAACTTCAAAAAGGGCTTAAATTCCAAATTTACCCCTAAGTTTGTAAAATGTAGAATTCGAGCTAAAGTAGGAAATGCCTTATATGAGATTGAGGATCTTCAAGGTAGATTGGTTGGTATCATGCATCAGATTTAAGACCGTAATGGTTGTACCTCACCAGTAGTTAATGGCCCGGCTTTCGTGGGTCGTGCCACACGTTGTAATAATGACCGCAATGCAAGGCGTAAATCCTTTTCCTGTTCGTAAACCATAAATAAATGTTTACGAAGCAGTTGTGTTAGGATCTACACAAAAAACAAAAATTTGATGAAAAAAAATGTATTCGGAAACCCTACATTGCGCCCGTCACTCCGTTGGTAGTAATGTTGCACACGGCACCACATACATTTAGACATTTGTTAGGATTTATACCAAAATTCCTATCTGGAAACCCTACATTGCACACGTCACTAACTCACATACTCTGTTGGTAGTAGTATTGCACACGGCACCACATACATTTAGACATGTATATACTGAGCCGTTACCAAGTTTAATACATTTCAATCTTCTAATTAAATTAAAAAAAAAAAAAAAGATCCCGTTAGTTTCAGTATATAATTGAGCTAGGAAATTATTTTGGTAGCTTGGCAGAAATTATTGAAATAAGCAGTCAGTCGGTGTAAAGTTTTTAAAAGTGATGGTTCAAGGATTTGTAAAAGAGCGGAAGTAAACGCCAATTATTAAAGTAAAAATTAGTTTTCCTTGTGTCTAACATATTTAAAGGGTGGTCAACATGTGAGTTTAAAATAGACTAGAACCCGACAATCAAAGCAAATAAACTGTCTACAGAACTATTTAAAAAGCAAAAAGGAGTAACTATAAAAGAAACGCACCAAAAATATCCGAACACCACCAGACAGAAAGTGAACACGTTTCTTCGTGTAGTGTGTTAAAAGCATAATTTTAAATATTACAACAAAATCAAAAATTTATAATTAAAAAATTAACAGTGATAGTGTTAATTCCTAAACAAACAAATAAAACAAAAGATCTTCCTAGAACCAGTAATAGAGTGCAATTTTGATTATTATGAAATGCAATCAGAAACTTTTCACCCGACTAGAATAATTTTTTTTCCTCTCATAAATTAAAACATATAAGGAAAAAACGGCTAAGCCAAACTAAATACATTTTACATAGAAAAGAACAGTCCAGCATGTGTATGGGAAATTGGTTATATGCATAATTATACTGGACTAAACTATGATAAATTAAAACTAATGACAATCGTGCTTTAACAAAAAAAGAAAGAAAAAACTATAAAGAACATAATAGTATTTACCTCACAAAGGGAAAAAGCAAAAAGAAAAAAAAAGACAATAGTGACACTATTGAACGTTTCTCAAAATTTTAAATTAGACAAACAATCAAAAAAATAAGAAAAAAAACAAGACGCCGCAGAACCTTAAAAGAAAATAGAAGAGAGAGTGGAATAATCCGTGAGAATATCGACTAGGCAGAACAGAAGAAGGAGAACAGCATAAATAAGTAATGTATTTTTTTATAAACTTCCATGTAATAAGCGAATTAAAAGAGTGCGATCAATGAAAAATATCACAGCTAATAATATTTTAATAATAACACCTGTTTTGTTATTATTCTCTCTGGTTGTATGTGTGTTTCATTGATGGCGGTCTCCTCATTATATATATACATATATTTTTTATTATTAATAAACTCTATAGTTCTTAAAATATAAATAATTAAAGCAGTTTTTTTATACTTCCATGTAACAAGTGAATTAAAAGAGTGCGATCAATGAAAAATAACACAGCTAATAATATTTCAAGAATATCCTCTGTTTCGTTATTATTTTATCTGGTTGTATGTGTGTTTCATTGATGGCTGTCTCTTAATGATATATCCTTTTTTTTATAACTCTATATATTTCTTAAATATATATATTGATTATTTAATCTTTTGACAAATTATATACTTATTAGATTATAAGAAAAAGAAAACAAAAAAACAGATATTGTAAATTTAGTTTTCTTTTGAGCATAACAAAAAAATTTTTCTATACAATAAAACTCCTTTTTTTAATGTACAACATGAACTTCTAAATTAAATCTTTTTTTTTTGAGAAAGGATGGTTGTCAGGTGGGGTAGGTACAAATATTCAGTGCAGACAACGTGACGATGTCATCAAGTCACGCAATAACAGTTATAAACGCTTTAATGCATATAGCAATTTATAAATTCCTTTTTTTTTCTTTTCGAATATATACAGGGGAACAGATTTATTTGGCAAGTATATATATATTTTTTTTATGATTACGCGACAATGGAATTAGGGTCGATACTTACCCCTTGGCTTGAGCTAGTCGGTTTCCATCAATTTTGCCAATGACTCCTATACTTTTAAGATACACAATAAAAAAAATAAGAATATCTAGATGAAAGAAAATTCCACGCGTAACATAGATGGCGCCCAACGTAAATAAAATGGCCTAGACATGTTTTTTTGTTAGTACGTGACAAGGTCATTATTTAGAATTTTTGATATTGAATGAACTGGCTATCCGGCTAAGAATTATTTCCTTCATTAACACCAAATACCTTGCTCAAGTATAAGCCATGATTCTTCTGATTGTTTAGCAATTCTAAATCTATTTGTGATACGAAAATCATTGTATTTTAACTTTTAGCCCTCCCCACCGCAGGTCTTTTTATAAGTCTTAGATTCTGAATAGTTCGAATTCGGTTTCTAATTTTGCGATACAAACTCCTGTATGGGTGCGAAGTGAGTCAGTTCCAACAAAAAAAAAAAAAAAAAAAAAATTAAGATGCATTATCACATAAAAATTTATAGAAACTCATTTTGGTATAAAATAGTTATTGCTGATGCCAAAGCGACATTGAACTTATTTAAAATTTTGAATATAGCAAAGCAGTTTTTTTTTGCATATAACGTAACTGGATCAATTTTGTACATATTTTCCGAACAGACATCCCGGAATGTAAGTCTGACCTAGTTTTCTCATTCAACATTCCAGGTATGTGTCCAACCTCTCATGTTCATTTTGCTGCTTTAAGAGGACTTTAAGTCAATTGTAAAGAATTATAGTAAATTTTTTGCAGTTTGCGAAAGAGATTCTTGTCTTAGCTCCATGAGAAAATAATAATACTAAAAAGGCTCTCTTGGAATTCACCAGTCGTAATTCAACACTATCTACTGTTTAAATTGTTTAACTGCGGTGAAGTACACAAGAACCTTAGGATTTTGGAAGATATAAACTTGTATATAAAAAATATTTTTTTTTTGTTATTATAAAATGAAATAAAGCAACTTTTAATCGTGAAGTGGTCTTAACAAAGTCAGTGAAAACTTTTAGTTCACTTAGCATGTTTTGTAGCCTGCGCACTGTTTTATTTGTATTGCCCCACTGATAACCGGATTTTCTCTCAAAAATAATAATCAGTCTTTATCATTCAATCTTTATAAACGATAATACTTATAAATCTATTCATACTTTTAGTACTAAAAAAATTTTTTTAATTCCTATACATTATTGTAAATACTTCTATACTTTTACTTATTTCTATAAATATATATGTACATGCACACTCCTTCTTATATCCCTTCTTACTCCTAAGCCTCGTGACAAATGACAGGGTACATATAGTGTACGGAAAAATTAGTAAGAAACGATACACACAAGGACTGAGGGAAAAGCCTAAATAAGCGCTACCGCACTCGTTTTTTTCTATTTTTTTTATATTTTGTTGGATTTTTATTATGCCAAAGAACACCCGTAGTACACTACTAAGTTTAGCTAACAGTCCGAATACCACTCAAAAGGGAGATAAAACTTTTAAAAAGCACCACAAGACACAAGAAACTGCAGACTTTTTACCACCTTCTAAGCCAAAACTACTAAGAACTCCCCCGCGTAGCTCCAGTGCTGCCTCTGAAACTTGTGTGGTCGCGGATACAATAAACCAGCCTGTACAACCGCAGGACAGTTTACTCGACTTATCATCCTTTAGGGGCTTTATATATAACGAAGATAGCTTAGACTCCACAAAAGACATGGCTTCGAATGATATAAACCAACCGAGCGTTCAGGCAAGTGATCCACTTGCTAGCCATGTTACAACAAACGATAAGGGCGAGTCAAGATGAGTTTAGGTCTGAAATTAATATTTTAAAAGAAACCCTAACGCAGTTGAACGTAACTCCCCGGTCAGAACCTTCGTCTGGTCTCTCGGGAAATTACGGGAATTCACTTGTTGCTCCAAATGTCCTACCTCCTAGCCAAACTGTGTTTACTCCAAAGTTAGAACAATGGAAAATCTCTTTTGATGGCACCGGAAGTGTATCAGATTTCCTCTTCAAAGTAGACACCTTGCTAGAAAGAACACGTTGCTCAGAAGCACACCTACTACATAATTTCCAAATTTTTCTCAGCAGCAAGGCTGAAAAATGGTACTGGGAATTCATAAAGCGGAATCGTAACCCATCTTACTCCGCCTTAAAATATGCAATTACGCAAGAATTTGGAACGCTAGATACCGATCATGACCTTTTAATGAAAATTCACATGAGAAAACAACAAGCCAAGTAATCTTACGACGATTACCATTCCTTCGTCGTTTCCCTAAACTCTCGTATGTTAGAACCCATATCTGAAACCAAACTGATTGACATCTTGAAGAATAATGTAAATCCGCAAACTCGGTTCCTGTTATTTAATACGAACCCTTCCAGTTTGCACGAGCTAAGAAACCTTGCCAGAAATGCTGAAAAAATCCTTCGTGAAGGAAAGATAATTGCCACCAACACTCATCAAACCCGTCAGGTAAATGAGATAGACTTAAGCTCAGGGCAAAATGATGATGATATCGAGTTTGAATGTGACCCACAGTTAGAGGCTTTACAGTTGCCACGTCGCACTACCCCGCCAGACTACTCTAGAATTGAATGCTGAAATTGTTTGAAACATGGACACTCCTACATTTATTGTCCAGAGGAGGTTAGGCATATATTCTGCTACAAGTGCGGTCAGCGAGGTGTGGTTACAACCAGATGCAAAAATCCACATCTGGGAAACCGGAAACGGAGCGAGCAGGCCACCGGGGACTCTCGTCCTCCGACTCAAACCCCGAGTTCACAATCGACCACACGGTAACTTTTCCACAGGAAAAGGATCCGTTATTAGCACATTCACTAAAAGCATCAGCAAGTCAAAAAAAATTCTTACAACAATAGGTCGTCTCTACCCAAAAGGTTACTTGATTGTAGATATCGATTTAATCAACGAAACCATTTTCGAAAATTAGTGGAATCTTCCCTTCTAGTCAGTACAGCGGACGAAAGACCTTTCGCGAAAATTGTAATTTTTGAAGAAACTTTTTATGGTTTATTGGACTCAGGGGCGAATGTCTCGGTACTAGGGAAAAATAGTCTAGAATTTATCAAACGTAATAATATCGTCCTAAGACCTTATCATTCAAGCATTTCCACGGCTGACGGCTCTAAAAATAATGTTTTGGGTCACTGTAAATTATCTGTTTCTTATAAAGGGGTCTCTAAAAATATTGATTTTTACATTGTTCCTACCTTAAGCCAGGAAGTTTATTTAGGTTTGGATTTCTGGCGTAGCTTTGCAATTGCGCCACACCTCATTCCCGTTGTCGAATCTCTAAGCCTTAACCCATCAAAAACCGAGGAGCATAGTTTTCACCAGCTAACCGCTGAACAGAACATTCAGTTAAAAGTTGTAGTAGCCAAATTTCCTTCTTTTGAAAAATCGGGTCTAGGCTGTACCAACCTTTTGCAACATCATATAGACACTGGTGACTCTATTCCCATTAAATGTAAACATTATCCCCTCTCACCACCACGACAGGCAGAGGTTTACAAGGAGCTTGATCGGCTTTTAGAAATTAGAGTTATAGAGGAATCCAACTCTCCTTGGTGCTTCCCCATTGTTTTTTTTTTTTTTTTAAATGCATGTTTATTATATATTGTATCTTCAAATATGAACTAACAATAAGTATTCAAATCTTAAATCTATAAAAAAAAATTATTAGGCCCGACCAATGTCGGACATAAGCTTAGTGATAGTTATTAATAATACATAAGTAGTGATAAGCAACAAAAAGAAAAAGGTGTTTTCAAGCAGCTTCATCATCTAGAGTGTTGAATATTAGAGCCCGTGTATCTCTCTTTTTTAAGCGGATGTGTCCAGTAAAGTTCAAAATATTACGAGCAAGCGGATTAGGATGTGACTCGAGTTTTGTTAGGTATTTGCCTGCGTATTTTGCAATTTCTTCAGTCACTAGTGGCATATTCAAATCGCGATGTATATTTGAATTTTTGATGTACCATGGAGCCGATGTTATAATGCGTAAAATTTTATTTTGCCTTCGTTGAATTTTCTCTACATTTGAAGCTGAAGCAGTGCCCCATAGTTGAATTCCGTAACACCATATTGGCTTTAAAAGCGACTTGTATATTAAAAGTTTGCAGTCTAGGCTAAGTGTTGAATTTCTACCAATCAGCCAATGTACCTGAGTTAATTTAAGTTTCATTTGAGTTAACTTAGAGTCAATGTGGTGTTTCCATGTAAGTCGTCGATCAAGGTGTATGCCAAGATATTTCACATGTGAATGTTGAGGAACAACTTGATTGTTAATCCGAATGGGGGAGCAAGTATCTCTTCTTAGGGTGAACGTTATATGGACACACTTTTGTTCATTGACTTTAATTCTCCATAAGTTTAACCAAAGCTCCATCTGGCTAATGTGTTCCTGGAGTTTGCGGGATGCCTCATCAGGGTTTTCGTGCATACTAAGGCAGGCTGTATCGTCGGCAAATGTGGAAGTATGGATACTACTGCTCACAGGCATATCACAAGTATAAATCAAATATAAAACTGGTCCCAGTATGCTCCCCTGTGGCACACCGGATGAAATAGTTTCAGGCCTACTCGTAAAGTCTCCTTCCACAACAGTGAACTTACGGGAAATAATGTAACTTTCCAAAAGATTTAAAATGTTTATTGGTAAGCAAGTCTTCAATTTTAAAATTAGGCCTTCATGCCACACTTTATCAAATGCCTGGGAAACGTCAATAAAGAGCGCAGAGCAATACTTTTTTTCCTCAAAAGTTCTTCTTATAAATTGAACCAGTCTGTGAGTTTGTTCAATGGTGCTATGCTGACTTCTAAAACCAAATTGATGGTCTGGTATGCACCCACTACTAATTAGAATTTGGGACAATTTTGTTTTGAGCAGTTTTTCGAAAAGCTTTGACATAGTTGATAGTAGACTTATTGGCCTATATGACTCAGCCTTGGTTAGATCTTTGCCCGGCTTTGGAATCATTTTAACCTTGGCAAGCTTCCAGCTGTGTGGATAATACTCCAGTCGTAAAATGGCATTAAATATGAATAATAGGATTCTCATTGCAATACGAGGCAAGTTCATAAGCATCTGGTTACTAATTCCATCAATACCCGGAGTTTTCTTCGGGTTGAGTTCGGCAATTAATTTTTGTAAATCACGCGTCTTAAACTTTATGTGTTGAGGGGGTAGAGCGACTACATTCGGCAAATCAGCAACACCAGTACATATGTTTGGCGTAAAAACGGATTTTAAGTGCTCAGCAAATATTTTACCTTTTTCAGTATCGCTTCTTGCCCAACTTCCGGTAGATGTGCGTAGAGGTGGCTTATACTCAACGGGTGTTTTAAGCTTTCTAGCAGCGCGCCACAAAGAGTAATTAGACGCTGGTGTGACATCAAGACCTTCCAGATAATTTTTAAGAGATGCAGTTTTTTCAGATGCAAGCAACTCTTGGAGTCGTTTAGTGCACTCTTTAAATCTGATTTTATTTTGTGGTGATCTGTGCTGTTGCCATTCCCTTCTAGCTCTTCTTTTTTCACGTACGAGACGTTCAATGTCTGTAGAATAAATTTTATTAAACCCAGTCTGCGGATGGGAGTTAGTGACATGTTCAGCAGCCTGTTTAATATTCTCGCTGAGATTGGCAATGTTAGATTCAATATCATCGGATGTTCTAAGCGTAATGTTTTCCGTACAATGACTACTGAGATATTTTTTGAACCCCAGCCAATTAACACGATTGATCATCTTCACATATGGGTCAGGTAAGTTACTTCTTAATGGACTACAAATTGTAATGATCGTCGGAGAGTGATTGTAAATGTAAGGAAACCTGGCAAAGTGCGATTATGTCTGGATTCTAGAAAACTAAATATGATTACAAAAAAAGATGCTTACCCTTTACCACATATCCATGGGCTAATCAGTAGGTTAAGCGACACGCATTTCATTAGCGGGATAGACTTGAAGGATGCCTTCTTTCAGATACCCCTCACCGATTCGTCAAAAGAGAAAACTGCCTTCGCAGTACCCGGTAGACCTCTCTACCAGTACCGAGTAATGCCTTTCGGCCTATGCAATGGGCCACAGACTATGTCCCGCCTAATGGACAGGGTGATCCCTGCCTGTCTGAGGGAAAGAGTATTCATATATCTTGACGACCTTCTGGTTTGCAGTGCCACTTTTGAAGAGCATCTAGAACTATTGCGCCAGATCGCTATATGTCTCAGGAACGCGGGGCTCACCATTAACGTGGATAAGAGTAAATTTTGTCAGGCCGAAATAAAATATTTAGGGTATCGTATTGGTAGTGGCTGTTTGAAAGTTGACCCAGAAAAGGTATCAGCGATTGCCGAGTTTTCTATCCCTAAAACTCCCCGACAAATTCGCCGTTTTGTAGGGATGGCCAACTGGTATCGTTCCTTGGTACGAAATTTTGCCAGCATAGCAGGTCCATTAACTGATTGTTTACGTAAGTCTAAGGGAAAATTTCTCTTAACCTCTGAAGCTAAGGCTAGCTTTGAAAAACTCAAAAAGGCGTTGTCTACGGCTCCGGTGCTAGCTCAACGGGATTTTCTAGAGAATTCATCATACAGTGTGACGCATCTCGCATCGGTATAGGCGGCGTGTTATATCAATTAGACGACGAAAATAAGGAAAGGCCAATCTCCTATGTTTCGCAAAAGCTAAATAGTGCTCAACGGAATTACACCGTAACTGAGCTAGAGTGCTTAGCCGCAATTATCTCAGTAGAAAGATTCAGACCCTATGTAGAAGGCCTACCCTTTCGAATAATTACCGACCATTCCAGCTTACGTTGGTTGATGAATCAGAAAGATTTGAGCGGTCGGCTGGCTCGGTGGAGTCTTAAGCTGCAAGGGTTTGATTTCCAAATTGAGCACAGAAAGGGTTCTCTCAACGTAGTCACTGACGCCCTTTCACGATTCGATGTTGATGCCCTTACTATTGATAGTACTTTCCCAGAAATAGATTTAGCTTCCGAAAAATTCTTATGTCCAGAATATGAAGAGCTGAAACATAACGTTTCCATAA
The DNA here is from genome assembly GCA_949987645.1 of Tachina grossa. Lineage (NCBI taxonomy): Eukaryota > Metazoa > Arthropoda > Insecta > Diptera > Tachinidae > Tachina > Tachina grossa. The sequence goes on along the minus strand of OX465274.1, from coordinate 103,267,239 downwards.
GCAAAGATCTGCTTCCCGATCTTCGTCTCTCAGATAATCATGTATACAAGTAAATGCATTTTCGATAAGGGATTGATCAAGAAGAAGAAAGCCTATGGAGGTTGTGGCTCCCAAAATCATTAACAGAAGAAGCAACAAAACTGGCACACACTTCGAGTTGTCATGGCGGATATTTTAAAACTCTAGCCCGGGTACGTCAAAAGTATTATTGGCCCGCCATGGCTAGGGACATAAAAAATTATGTGAACGCCTGCGATGATTGTAAGAGTATTAAAGCCCCAACCCAACTTTTCCGACCACCTATGGGGGATGCTTTTGTTACGGCACGCCCATTTCAGCGACTTTATTGTGACTTCTTGGGTCCTTATCCGGCTTCAAAGTCGAAGAACACCCAACTTTTTATCGTTATGGATCACTTTACGAAATTCATATTCCTGCAGCCCTTACGATCTGCTACTTCTATAAATGTCATAGATTTCTTTAAAAATTATTTGTTCAACACCTTCGGGGTCCCCCAATATGTCCATATCGACAACGGCAAGCAATTCGTTTCAAATTAAATGCAAGAGTTCTTTCCATATTATGGAGTGACGCACATTAAAACTGGTCTGTACTCGCCACAAGCAAACGCATCAGAGAGAGCAAACCGAGAGATAATTTCAAAAATTCGATTTTACCTCAGAGATCAAACTGATCATGTCAATTGGGATTTGAGCATACCTCATATATTATCAGTACTGCGCAGTGACTTTAACACGGCCATTCAATGTTCACCCTACTACGCCATGTTTGGACATGTGTATGCACGGCTCTTCGTATCCTCTGCTAGCAAATCTCAATATGCTAGAAGACGACACCGTCGTTAAGAGAGCGGATAAAATGGCTCAAATAAGGGAGAAACTTACACAAAATCTCGCTAAAGCACATGAAAAGGCTGCCAAGGTTTATAATACCCGTGCTCGAAATACCAATTATATTATTGGCCAGGAGGTATTTCGAAAGAACCGCATTCTCAGTAACTTCAAAAAGGGCTTAAATTCCAAATTTACCCCTAAGTTTGTAAAATGTAGAATTCGAGCTCAAGTAGGAAATGCCTTATATGAGATTGAGGATCTTCAAGGTAGATTGGTTGGGAGATATCATGCATCAGATTTAAGACCGTAATGGTTGTACCTCACCAGTAGTTAATGGCCCGGCTTTCGTGGGTCGTGCCACACGTTGTAATAATGACCGCAATGCAAGGCGTAAATCCTTTTCCTGTTCGTAAACCATAAATAAATGTTTACGAAGCAGTTGTGTTAGGATCTACACAAAAAATAAAAATTTGATGAAAAAAAAAATGTATTCGGAAACCCTACATTGCGCCCGTCACTCCGTTGGTAGTAATGTTGCACACAGCATCACATACATTTAGACATTTGTTAGGATTTATACCAAAATTCCTATCTGGAAACCCTACATTGCACACGTCACTAACTCACATACTCTGTTGGTAGTAGTATTGCACACGGCACCACATACATTTAGACATGTATATACTGAGCCGTTACCAAGTTTAATACATTTCAATCTTCTCCTTAAATTTAAAAAAAAAAAAAGATCCCGTTAGTTTCAGTATATAATTGTGCTAGGCAATTCTTCTGGTAGCTTGGCAGAAATTATTGAAATAAGCAGTCAGTCGGTGTGAAGTTTTTAAAAGTGATGGTTCAAGGATTTGTAAAAGAGCGGAAGTAAACGCCAATTATTAAAGTAAAAATTAGTTTTCCTTGTGTCTAACATATTTAAAGGGTGGTCAACATGTGAGTTTAAAATAGACTAAAACCCCACAATCAAAGCAAATAAACTGTCTACAGAACTATTTAAAAAGCAAAAAGGAGTAACTATATAAGAAACGCACCAAAAATATCCGAACACCACCAGACAGAAAGTGAACACGTTTCTTCGTGTAGTGTGTTAAAAGCATAATTTTAAATATTACAACAAAATCAAAAATTTATAATTAAAAAATTAACAGTGATAGTGTTAATTCCTAAACAAACAAATAAAACAAAAGATCTTCCTAGAACCAGTAATAGAGTGCAATTTTGATTATTATGAAATGCAATCAGAAACTTTTCACCCGACTAGAATAATTTTTTTTCCTCTCATAAATTAAAACATATAAGGAAAAAACGGCTAAGCCAAACTAAATACATTTTACATAGAAAAGAACAGTCCAGCATGTGTATGGGAAATTGGTTATATGCATAATTATACTGGACTAAACTATGATAAATTAAAACTAATGACAATCGTGCTTTAACAAAAAAAGAAAGAAAAAACTATAAAGAACATAATAGTATTTACCTCACAAAGGGAAAAAGCAAAACGAAAAAAAAGACAATAGTGACACTATTGAACGTTTCTCAAATTTTTAAATTAGACAAACAATCAAAAAAATAAGAAAAAAAAAACAAGACGCCGCAGAACCTTAAAAGAAAATAGAAGAGAGAGTGGAATAATCCGTGAGAATATCGACTAGGCAGAACAGAAGAAGGAGAACAGCATAAATAAGTAATGTATTTTTTATAAACTTCCATGTAATAAGCGAATTAAAAGAGTGCGATCAATGAAAAATATCACAGCTAATAATATTTTAATAATAACACCTGTTTTGTTATTATTCTCTCTGGTTGTATGTGTGTTTCATTGATGGCGGTCTCTTAATTATATATATACATATATTTTTTTTTTATTAATAAACTCTATAGTTCTTAAAATATAAATAATTAAAGCAGTTTTTTTATACTTCCATGTAACAAGTGAATTAAAAGAGTGCGATCAATGAAAAATAACACAGCTAATAATATTTCAAGAATATCCTGTTTCGTTATTATTTTATCTGGTTGTATGTGTGTTTCATTGATGGCTGTCTCTTAATGATATATCCTTTTTTTTATAAACTCTATATATTTCTTAAATATATATATTGATTATTTAATCTTTTGACAAATTATATACTTATTAGATTATAAGAAAAAGAAAACAAAAAAAAACAGATATTGTAAATTTAGTTTTCTTTTGAGCATAACAAAAAAATGTTTCTATACAATAAAACTCCTTTTTTTAATGTACAACATGAACTTCTAAATTAAATCTTTTTTTTTGAGAAAGGATGGTTGTCAGGTGGGGTAGGTACAAATATTCAGTGCAGACAACGTGACGATGTCATCAAGTCACGCAATAACAGTTATACACGCTTTAATGCATATAGCAATTTATAAATTCCTTTTTTTTTCTTTTCGTATATATACAGGGGAACAGATTTATTTGGCAAGTATATATATATTTTTTTTATGATTACGCAACAATGGAATTAGGGTCGATACTTACCCCTTGGCTTGAGCTAGTCGGTTTCCATCAATTTTGCCAATGACTCCTATACTTTTGAGATACACAATAAAAAAATAAGAATATCTAGATGAAAGAAAATTCCACGCGTAACAAAACGGATTTAGCTTTTTTAGACTTTTTTAATCCAAATTGCGTATTCTCTAAAAATATATTAAAGACATACGTGATTTAGCTTAATTTTGTTTTAAAATCTGGTCACACTGTTTATTGTGTATGTAAAGAGAGTGAGAGAAATTTGTTTTTTCGTTGTTCGTCGGCGTACAAAATAGAAATAAATCTATCTCAGAGTTCGTCACGCACGACGAATTTCGTTCTACGGCGGTGTTATGTTCATTTTCATATGAACAAATGTGTTTTATTTTTTATGACGAAAGTTCGCACCGAAAAATTTGTCGTTCGTCCCAGTTGTGCTCTTAGCATAAGTAAAATCAAAGAATATAAATTGTATAGAATGCGCATCTGAGCTAAAAAATTAAACATTTTTGCTTACGCTTTAGATGCGGGGGAAAGTATAAAGGGTCAGTTAGCCGACTGTAATGTTATGTAACTTCAACAGTAGGAAACAGCTGATCGATATTGTTATGTGAAAAGTAATGAACATGTTTATAGAAACGTAATGTAACGTAACCTACCTTTTATATAAAAATATCGATCAGCTGTTTTATACGTTGCAGTTACATTCCATTACAGTCGGCTTTAGCCGACTAAAGGCTCAGTTAGCCGACTGTAATGTAAAGTAACTGTAAAGTAGGAAACAGCTGATTGATATTTTTGTATGAAAAGTTGGTTACGTTACATTACATCTCTATAACCATTTTCATTAATTTTCACATAACAATATCGATCAGCTGTTTCCTACTGTTGCAGTTACATTACATTACAGTCGGCTAACTGAGCCTTAACTGAGGCTTAAAGCGCAAGCAAACCAGTGTTGCCAGAAAATGATGATGAGAGAATGCTAAATTGGTCAAAAAATTCTGCTAAAATGTTCTACAGAACAAAAGTATAATGCCAGATTTAAATAAAGAAAATTATTTAAATGGCTCTGAATTTCATGTTTAAACAAACTTATTAGTATTTACGGTATTTTTATAGCATATACAAACATAAAATAGTTAATAATTGGTCATTTTTGGATATGTTAAATTACGTTTAAAATTTTTTAACGCGCTAATAATCTCAAAATATTATTTATATATATTTATATTATACTGAATAAGTATTCTGAATAAGTAGTAAAATATTTTTTTACTTAAAATACATTGAAATTGGTTATTGAGGGGTTCTCTGGACGCTGTGCTCATTTAACTTTTGCTAGTAAAGATCATCAGGGAACCTTTACCCTGCAATGCATATATATTTATGAGAAAAATCCTATAAACAGAAAAATATTTTTAAAAAATTAAAATTTTTTATTGTCAACAAATTCTGCCAGAAAGCATTTAGCAGAATTTTTCAAAAGCTGATAACTAATGAAAATGCCAGATCTGGCAGTGAAAATGCTAAAATGGCAACAATGAAGCAAACACACACTGAGAGCATTATATTCTTTGCTCTTATCACCAGCGTTGCCGTTGTGCGACTTAAGTCGCATTTTGCTACTTTTTCAACAGCAAAACATGCGGCCAATTGCAAGAAAACTATGTAAAAATATCCGAGTTTTACCAAAAAAAATACCGATTTTCAGAGGAAAGTTGCGGTTGCTGAAATAAAGATTGTTTTAAGGATGATAAGTTTCCAAATTCTGCAGTTGCAAAGTCAGTGAATTACACCTTATTTCTTCATCTTTATAAAATATAATTTACAAAAAAACATAATGTACAAACATAAATTAGCGTTACTAAACAATTATCAAATAGACTTAAAGTAGACACTTGTCAAAGATTAGATTCCAAGTGCAGAACTTATTAAGAAATACAGGATGTTCAGTTAAAAAAAAATATGTATTTAAGAATTATGCATAAAGCTTTGAAAAAATGGTATAACTATGTTATCCTCTTTAGAATCGAATTTTAAAATTTTCTACAAAACTTTAAATGGTTTTTTTCAAAGTAAATTTTTTGAGTTATGTTGGTTTTTAAGTAAATAAGTGAGATGAACCATGTTTAATATCAAGGCGAATTCATAACAGGTGACCTTATCGCTACAACAATACAACAATACTAAAAACAACATGCAATTCGTCTGGCTTCAAAAAAACCCCATCTGTCAAAAACAGTTGACTAAAATACCAATACATACATATTTACAAAAACACATTTTACTATCCATGTGTATCTACTATCAACAACACAGAAAATAATATTTGTAAAATAAATGTAATTAAAATGATGGAAGACGGTTCTGGTTAAATGATCCTGATATTTTGGGACAACGTAAAGAAACCTTACTTGCTGCCTTATTGCAGCCTCTCCGATGGTTTGTTGAACGCGAAATCAGTGGTGTAAAATGTGTTTTACTGGCACATCATGGCCGAAAATGTTCACAAAATTGGACAATGAAATACTTAAAAGTGTACAAAAAATAAACGTGCGTCTTATTTATACATACTACATATGTATGTATATAAGAAGCCAGCCCGGAAAAAGTTGTCACCCCCAAATTTAAGAATTTGCGTTGTGTTGAATTGATACAAGAGGAAATGCAGCGCATTTTAACAATGAAGTGCAACAGGAAATGTTAAGGTATGCTTGAATATTTATTTCCATAAACTTAATTCATAATATACATATGTAAATCTGTTTAAGGTTTTCCAAATAGTACAGAAAAATTGTTGATGTGGTGACAACGCTATTGCCTCGTCGTTTACCGCCACCAATGTCATGGATGAGAATTTGGGAGCCATTGAATTGGCCTATATAAATACTAAACATCCAGACAAACATGTCTAGTCTACATCAGCAACCACAAAGCCGTGCAAGTACGTCGAAAAGTATTAATTCCTTGCCCCAAGTAATGCAGAACGTTTTATAAAATCTTATTTCTATATTTTGAGGGAATCCATCCAAGATTCTGTACCAAAGGCTATCGTGCATTATAGGCGAGACGTATGTGGTAGAAATATTTTGTATTCGATACAATTTTTTTAAAAATTAGCATCAATAAACTAATGGAGTTAATAATTTTGCAAGAGTTAATTTAAAATGTATAGGTTAGGATGGGTGGAGCTATATCACACCTCCACTCGGAGACCCAATTGGGTCCTTTGTGATTAAGTATTCATACATTATAATTCTTTTTACTTTAAAATATATTTTTTAAACATAAAGAACGGTATAGTTTTTTTCACTTTAAATGTAAACAAACATTAGATAAAAGAAGACATTTTGACAGTCGAGGTCTAAGCCACAGAATACACAGAAGTGAAGAAAGTGACAGATAAAAAAATCTTCAATCAGGTTTTTGTTAAAATTCGTGGGAAAACATTTATTGCACTAGAAAGAAGTAGCAAAACAAAAACGGCGACAAAATTTGAAGGAAAACGAGACAAACAGAAAAATACCGGTATCTTCCGTTTCGTGACACTTCTGTGTTTTGTGGTCTAAGCAATCTTCGAACACCTGATAATCATCTGGACTGTTAAGGTCCCTGTTATGAATTCGCCTTGATGCATACGAGCGCTTTTTTGACTTCATTTCTAAATTGGCCGTGAGAGTAGCAAATGTGTTACGGGAGTACTACGGTACTTTTTCATGTCATATAATATCAAAAAAAAAAAAAAAAAAAAAAAAGCAATGTGAGTCCGATCACAGAGGAGATGTGTAAACATCTAGTAATGAAAATTTTTTTTAAATTGGAAGTACTTATGCTTTTAGTATCTTTTTTTAAATTAATTAATTAAAGTATGAAAATTTTCAATATTGTAAATACCCAGGAATTTGTTGGTTTTTGTTTGTTTTATTAAACTTATTTGGTTAGTAAATGGGCACACTGCAGTATATGTATATGTACTGCATTCAAAATTGCAGTAAGCAGTAAATTTACTGATTACTAAAAAAATTCTGTAAATTTTTACTGCTAATGAAATTTAATTTGCATTACCATTAAAATCGTAGGGCCGTAATTATAATAAAATTGTAGCAAGTGGCAAAGTTTTTTCATTCAGATTTTGAAACTTTTGTATGAAAAACATTTAGCCACTTGGTAGAATTTCATTATGAATACGGGCATTACTGATCACTGAAAATTCAATGCACCTACCTCATCATATAACAAATCATTTAGGCAATTTATAAAAATTGTAGAAACAAAATTTTAGTAATCAGTAAAAATTTACTTGTTAAACATTTTTTATTGTTTTTACTGAAACTTTAGTGGTACTGCAGTGCTCATCTATGGCAAATGCCTTTACTTTTACTTTTTAATTTTTAATTCCTGTTGTTCATCGTTTAGTTGTTGCTGTTCTTGTTGTTGTGTACGCATTGTAATTAAAATAAATTCAGTAAAGTGCGACTCTGACTCGCGCACATTCGGTTTTGATTTTTTATTTTTTTTATTTAACTTTCTTCCTTTTATAAGTTTTTTCAGTTTAAACGATTTTTTTCAGTTTTATCGCTTTTTTATCGTTTTGGCGTTTTTTTCTCTTTTTGCGTTTTTTTAGCTTTCGCAATTTTTTTTTCATTTTGGCGATTTTTTTTTCTGTTTTTTTTTGGGGTTTTTTCATTTTGGCGATTTTTGCTGTTTTTGGTTTTTTTTTTATTTAGGCAATTTTTTCATTTTGGCGATTTTTTCATATTGGCGATTTTTTTCTTAAAGGATTTTTTTTCATTTTGGCGATTTTTCCGGTTTTTCGCGATTTATTTTAGTCCTAGAGATTTTTTTTAATTTGGTGCTTTTTTCGATTTGGCGATTTTTTTGTTTTTGGCGATTTTTTTATATTTGGCGATTTTATATTTTTTTGATTTTTTAGTTTTACCGTTTGTGAAAATTTCAAGAGTTTTGCTCTTACGGTCTCCAAGATACAGCAAGTTGTCAAAATTACAAAGTAAAAATTGCATTAACTAATGGAACACCCTTTAATTTAAACTTTTTAAATTTAGTGTTAACATAGGGTCTACACCTAACATAATATGTAAGATAAGAGCTTCAAATTCAATCACGGAGCGAATCATGTTACGTGTAGACTTCAAATTAGTGTTATCTCAATCTTATAAGATTTTTTATGAGCGTTGTTATAAGAAATCCTATAACAACAATCCTATGAGATGAAGTGTCAAAAAACACACGTATTTGAAAGTAAATTAGTATGCATGTGTGAGTGTTTATTAAAATAAATGAAAAACAATGTTTTGGACAAAATTTCTGGGATTTTATATGTTTAAATGTGTTTAAATGATTCATAAATTAGATTTTGTGTGAAAAAGTGAAAATAAAATAACTAATTATACATAAATAAAACATGTTAACTCGATGAGAATTTCCATTAAATGAAAGGTTATAAGAAAACTGAAATTACGTGTTCCTGTTGTATGAGATGAAGAGAAATATCTGCATTTTATTTTTGTTATTCTGCCGACGTTCTCTCAAATATTATGTCAGAGTTAATCGCAGTTGTAGACGCTATGTAATTGTTGTAGTCTGTATAAAAATACACTAACATTACAAATTTCAAGTGTATATATGTACATACAATTGTATGTATATTACATGGGATTTTAACGTTTTTCGTTGCTCGATTTGGAACACCCTTTAATTTTTAACTCTCATGTATTTGTTGTTGTAGTGGCCAAATGTCTACACATTGTGTCCAAATTTCAAGTCCGTAACTCTTACGGTTCATTTTCACCTTTGGTCTACGGAAATATACAGAAAAATAACCGGCGGCGGCGCACCGTCGGCTTCGAGCCGGTCGACTTGTTTCTCTGCTTGGTATTGCTTCTTTCAAGCACTAATGCACTCATACATAGCTCACACCGATTTGACAATGCAAAGCAAAAGCACAAAGCAAAGAAATCTCAGCAAAGAATCAAAACCAAAAAATTTTTACCCCCTAGCGTATAGATGTTTACACATCAAAAAGTACGATGGTACCAACTTTCCCATCACTGAATCTAATCCATCTAATTTTTTTTATTATTATTAATTTCTATATAATGGGATAATTTTCATTGATTTTGGAGGAACACCTACATCGGATTTGTTCCCAAACAACTTCTTATGGGAACTTTAAAATCCGTAATAAAGTACCAGCCTAAAAGGCTCAATCGGACGTGACATAACCATAGCTATAAAGACCAGACGTTCGAACCAAACTAAAGGCCGTGATACACTATCATACAAATTCGTGAGATCTACGAAAAATTACAATGCTGGTACGATGGAGTTTATGAAAATTTTCAAAAGACAATAACAATTGATCACACCAGGGTTGTATATTTTCGTATATCGCACGACTTTGTATGATAGTGTAGCACGGCCTTAATGGGCAACACTGTTGTTGATTATAGGTGACTCGCCATAACTCTCACCATACGAACCAATTGAATTTTGGTTTGGTTATGGCTATGGCTATGTCACGTCTAATTTAAGCTTAAGGCATTAGGTTCTAGAAGTACTTACAGCATTTTGTCATAGTGTCAGTGATGCACATATCTAATTTTTTTGCAAACTCATCCTCAGTGAAGGGAAAAACTGTGTTTTTAACCATTTTAAAGAATCTTACGAAACGCACAAATACAATTCGTAGGGATGAACAAGGCACGAAGCCGATGTAGAATGGTGATCGGTGGCGGCTAAGAGCAAATATCGTCGGCGGCGGCTAAAAGCCGGCTGTTAGCCAAAAAATTTTCGCCACTGGCGGCAAAGCAAATGTGCCGGCTAACGGTCGGCTAATGCCTGGAACACAATTGGGACGAACGACGAATGTCATCCACGGCGACGAATTCGTCGATAAGAATTCGCTGCGTAAATTCGTCGTGTGAAGCACAATAACGACGAATTTAATCAGCGAATTCAGCTCTTATAATTGATAAAGTTGGTTATTGTCAGTGTGACCATATTAGTAATTATGGGCTAAATTTAGCTTATTTCTTCTAGATTTAGCTTTAAATATTTTATTAAGCTCTTAGCTTCTTTTTTTAACTTTTATAAAAACGGATTTAGCTTTTTTAGACTTTTTTAATCCAAATTGCGTATTCTCTAAAAATATATTAAAGACATACGTGATTTAGCTTAATTTTGTTTTAAAATCTGGTCACACTGTTTATTGTGTATGTAAAGAGAGTGAGAGAAATTTGTTTTTTCGTTGTTCGTCGGCGTACAAAATAGAAATAAATCTATCTCAGAGTTCGTCACGCACGACGAATTTCGTTCTACGGCGGTGTTATATTCATTTTCATATGTGTTTACAAATGTGTCATTATGTCATTACAAATATGTTTTATTTTTTATGACGAAAGTTCGCACCGAAAAATTCGTCGTTCGTCCCAGTTGTGTTCCTAGCATAAGTAAAATCAAAGAATATAAATTGTATAAAAAATTAAACATTTTTGCTTACGCTTTAGATGCGGGGGAAAGTATAAAGGGTCAGTTAGCCGACTGTAATGTTATGTAACTGCAACAGTAGGAAACAGCTGATCGATATTGTTATGTGAAAAGTAATGAAAATGGTTATAGAAATGTAATGTAACGTAACCTACTTTTCATATAAAAATATCGATCAGCTGTTTTATACGTTGCAGTTACATTCCATTACAGTCGGCTAAAGGCTCAGTTAGCCGACTGTAATGTAAAGTAACTGTAAGGTAGGAAACAGCTGATTGACATTTTTGTATGAAAAGTTGGTTACGTTACATTACATCTCTATAACCATTTTCATTAATTTTCACATAACAATATCGATCAGCTGTTTCCTACTGTTGCAGTTACATTACATTACAGTCGGCTAACTGAGCCTTAACTGAGGTTTAAAGCGCAAGCAAACCAGTGTTGCCAGAAAATGATGATGAGAGAATGCTAAATTGGTCCAAAAATTCTGCTAATATGTTCTACAGAACAAAAGTATAATGCCAGATTTAAATAAAGAAAATTATTTAAATGGCTCTGAATTTCATGTTTAAACAAACTTATTAGTATTTTTCGGTATTTTTATAGCATATACAAACATAAAATAGTTAATAATTGGTCATTTTTGGATATGTTAAATTACGTTTAAAATTTTTTAACGCGCTAATAATCTCAAAATATTATTTATATATATTTATATTATACTGAATAAGTATTCTGAATATGTAGTAAAATATTTTTTTACTTAAAATACATTGAAATTGGTTATTGAGGGGTTCTCTGGACGCTGTGCTCATTTAACTTTTGCTAGTAAAGATCATCAGGGAACCTTTACCCTGCAATGCATATATATTTATGAAAAAAATCCTATAAACAGAATATTTTTAAAAAATTAAAATTTTTTATTGTCAACAAATTCTGCCAGAAAGCATTTAGCAGAATTTTTCAAAAGCTGATAACTAATGAAAATGCCAGATCTGGCAGTGAAAATGCTAAAATGGCAACAATGAAGCAAACACACACTGAGAGCATTATATTCTTTGCTCTTATCACCAGCGTTGCCGTTGTGCGACTTAAGTCGCATTTTGCTACTTTTTCAACAGCAAAACATGCGGCCAATTGCAAGAAAACTATGTAAAAATATCCGAGTTTTACCAAAAAAATACCGATTTTCGGAGGAAAGTTGCGGTTGCTGAAATAAAGATTGTTTTAAGGATGATAAGTTTCCAAATTCTGCAGTTGCAAAGTCAGTGAATTACACCTTATTTCTTCATCTTTATAAAATATAATTTACAAAAAAACATAATGTATAAACATAAATTAGCGTTACTAAACAATTATCAAATAGACTTAAAGTAGACACTTGTCAAAGATTAGATTCCAAGTGAAGAACTTATTAAGAAATACAGGATGTTCAGTTAAAAATAAAATATGTATTTAAGAATTATGCATAAAGCTTTGAAAAAATGGTATAACTATGTTATCCTCTTTAGAATCGAATTTTAAAATTTTCTACAAAACTTTAAATGGTTTTTTTCAAAGTAATTTTTTTGAGTTATGCTGGTTTTGAAGTAAATAAGTGAGATTAACCATGTCCAATATCAAGGCGAATTCATAACAGGTGACCTTATCGCTACAACAATACAACAATACTAAAAACAACATGCAATTCGTCTGGCTTCAAAAAAACCCCATCTGCCAAAAACAGTTGACTAAAATACCAATACATACATATTTATAAAAACACATTTTACTATCCATGTGCATCTACTATCAACAACACAGAAAATAATATTTGTAAAATAAATGTAATTAAAATGATGAAAAACGGTTCTGGTTAAATGATCCTGATATTTTGAGACAACGTAAAGAAACCTTACTTGCTGCCTTATTGCAGCCTCTCCGATGGTTTGTTGAACGCGAAATCAGTGGTGTAAAATGTGTTTTACTGGCACATCATGGCCGAAAATATTCACAAAAATGGACAATGAAATACTTAAAAGTGTACAAAAAATAAGCGCGCGTCTTGTTTATACATACTACATATGTATATAAGAAGCCAGCCCGGAAAAAGTTGTCACCCCCAAATTTAAGAATTTGCGTTGTGTTGAATTGATACAAGAGGAAATGCAGCGCATTTTAACAATGAAGTGCAACAGGAAATGTTAAGGTATGCTTGAATATTTATTTGTATAAACTTAATTTATAATATACATATGTAAATCTGTTTAAGGTTTTCCAAATAGCACAGAAAAATTGTTGATGTGGTGACAACGCTATTGCCTCGTCGTTTACCTCCACCAATGTCATGGTTGAGAATTTGGGAGCCATTGAATTGGCCTATATAAATACTAAACATCCAGACAAACATGTCTAGTCTACTAAAAGCTGAAATGATGAATCCATATGGACATCAGCAACCACAAAGCCGTGCAAATACGTCGAAAAGTATTAATTCCTTGCCCCAAGTAATGCAGAACGTTTTATAATATCTTATTTCTATATTTTGAGGGAATCCATCCAAGATTCTGTACCAAAGGCTATCGTGCATTATAGGCGAGACGTATGTGGTAGAAATATTTTGTATTCGATACAATTTTTTTAAAAATTATCATCAATAAACTAATAGAGTTAATAATTTTGCAAGAGTTAATTTAAAATGTATAGGTTAGGATGGATGGAGCTATATCACACCTCCACTCGGAGACCCAATTGGGTCCTTTGTGATTAAGTATTCATACATTATAATTCTTTTTACTTTAAAATATATTTTTTAAACATAAAGAACGATATAGTTTTTTTCACTTTAAATGTAAACAAACATTAGATAAAAGAAGACATTTTGACAGTCGAGGTCTAAGCCACAGAATACACAGAAGTGAAGAAAGTGACAGGTAAAAAAATCTCCAATCAGGTTTTTGTTAAAATTCGTGGAAAAACATTTATTGCACTAGAAAGAAGTAGCAAAACAAAAACGGCGACAAAATTTGAAGGAAAATGAGACAAACAGAAAAATACCGGTATCTTCCGTTTCGTGACACTTCTGTGTTTTGTGGTCTAAGCAATCTTCGAACACCTGATAATCATCTGGACTGTTAAGGTCACCTGTTATGAATTCGTCTTGATGCACACGAGCGCTTTTTTGACTTCATTTCTAAATTGGCCGTGAGAGTAGCAAATGTGTTACGGGAGTACTACGGTACTTTTTCATGTCATATAATATCAAAAAAAAAAGCAATGTGAGTCCGATCACAGAGGAGATGTGTAAACATCTAGTAATGATTTTTTTTTTTAAATTGGAAGTACTTATGCTTTTAGTACCTTTTTTTAAATTAATTAATTAAAAGTATCAAAACTTTCAATATTGTAAATACATAGGAATTTGTTGGTTTTTGTTTGTTTTATTAAACTTATTTGGTCAGTAAATGGGCACACTGCTGTATATGTATATGTACTGCATTCAAAATTGCAGTAAGCAGTAAATTTACTGATTACTAAAAAAATTCAGTAAATTTTTACTGCTAATGAAATTTAATTTGCATTACCAGTAAAATCGTAGGGCCGTAATCATAATAAAATTGTAGCAAGTGGCAAAGTTTTTTCATTCAAATTTTGAAACTTTTGTATGAAAAACATTTAGCCACTTGGTAGAACTTCATTATGAATACGGGCATTACTGATTACTGAAAATTCAATGCACCTACCTCATCATATAACAAATCATTTAGGCAATTTATAAAAATTGTAGAAACAAAATTTTAGTAATCAGTAAAAATTTACTTGTTAAACATTTTTTATTGTATTTACTGAAACTTTAGTGGTACTGCAATGCTCAACTATGGCAAATGCCTTTACTTTTACTTTTTAATTTTTAATTCCTGTTGTTCATCGTTTAGTTGTTGCTGTTCTTGTTGTTGTGTACGCATTGTAATTAAAATAAATTCAGTAAAGTGCGACTTTGACTCGCGCACATTCGGTTTTGATTTTTTATTTTTTTATTTAGCTTTCTTCCTTTTTTAAGTTTAAACGATTTTTTTCAGTTTTATCGCTTTTGTTTCGTTTTGGCGTTTTTTTCTCTTTTTGCGTTTTTTTAGTTTTCGCAATTTTTATTTTTTCATTTTGGCGATTTTTTCATTTTGGCGATTTTTTTCTGTTTTTTTGGGGTTTTTTTCATTTTGGCGATTTTTTCTGTTTTTGGGGTTTTTTTTTATTTAGGCGATTTTTTCATTTTGGCGATTTTTTCATATTGGCGATTTTTTTCTTAAAGGATTTTTTTCATTTTGGCGATTTTTCCGGTTTTTCGCGATTTATTTTAGTCCTAGAGATTTTTTTTAATTTGGTGCTTTTTTCGATTAGGCGATTTTTTTTGTTTTTGGCGATTTTATATTTTTTTGATTTTTTAGTTTTACCGTTTATGAAAATTTCAAGAGTTTTGCTCTTACGGTCTCCAAGATACAGCAAGTTGTCAAAATTACAGAGTAAAAATTGCATTAACTAATGGAACACTTTTTAATTTAAACTTTTTAAATTTAGTGTTAATTGTTG
Source organism: Tachina grossa (assembly GCA_949987645.1). Taxonomy (NCBI): domain Eukaryota; kingdom Metazoa; phylum Arthropoda; class Insecta; order Diptera; family Tachinidae; genus Tachina; species Tachina grossa. The sequence continues at coordinate 103,251,798 of OX465274.1, read as the reverse complement.
TAGTCTGTATAAAAATACACTAACTTTACAAATTTCAAATGTACATATGTACATACAATTGTATGTATATTACATGGGATTTTAACATTTTTCGTTGCTCGTTTTGGAACATCCTTTAGTTTTTAACTCTCATGTATTTGTTGTTGTAGTGGCCAAATGTCTACACATTGTGTCCAAATTTCAAGTCCGTAGCTGTTACGGTTCATTTTCACCTTTGGTCTACTTCTCTGCTTGGTATTGCTTCTTTCAAACACTAAAGGTAGAATTAGTAAAATCGTATCATTCTACTTTACAGCTTGCCGTATCGTTCAACTTTGTGCACAAGTTATAGAAAATGTAACAGTTTGCACAGCACATTTTTTTTGTCTGGCATTAAATGCAGCGTTTTTGACATTCGCTACAGAAAAATCTGGTTTCTGCAGATTCCTACGTTAGCAGTGCTACCACCACATATTTTATAACTAGTAACATGCATTGTATATGGTACGGTTTTTGTCAGCTGACACGCAACATCACGATACGATTTTACTAATTCTACCTTAATACACTCATACATAGCTCATACCGATTTGACAATGCAAAGCAAAAGCACAAAGCAAAGAAATCTCAGCAAAGAATCAAAGCCAAAAAATTTTTACCCCTAGCGTATAGATGTTTACACATCAAAAAGTACGATCGTACCAACTTTCCCATCACTGAATCTAATCCATTGATTTTTTTTTTAATTTTATTAATAACTATATAATGGGATAATTTTCATTAATTTTGGAGGAACACCTACACCGGATTTGTTCCCAAACAACTTCTTATGGGAACTTTAAAATCAGTAATTAAATACCAGCCTTAAAGGCTCAATCGGACGTGACATAACCATAGCCATAAAGAGCAGCCGTTTGAACCAAACTAAAGGCCGTGATACACTATCATACAAAGTCGTGCGATCTACGAAAAATTACAATGCTGGTACGATGGAGTTTATGAAAATTTTCAAAAGGCAATAACAATTGATCACACCAGGGTTGTATATTTTCGTATATCGCACGACTTTGTATGATAGTGTATCACGGCCTTAATGGGCAACACTGTTGTTGATTATAGGTCACTCTCACCATACGAACCAATTGAATTTTGTTTTGGTTATGGCTATGTCACGTCTAATTTAAGCTTAAGGCATTAGGTTCTAGAAGTACTTACAGCATTTTGTCATAGTGTCCGTGATGCACATATCTAATTTTTTGCAAACTATCCTCAGTGAAGGGAAAAACTGTGTTTTTAACCATTTTAAAGAATCTTACGAAACGCACAAATACAATTCGTAGGGATGAACAAGGCACGAAGCCGATGTAGAATGGTGATCGGCGGCGGCTAAAAGCCTTCTGTGAGCTAAAAAATTTTCGCCACCGGCGGCAAAGCAAATATGCCGGCTAACGGTCGGCTAATGCCAGGAAACAATTGGGACGAACGACGAATTTCATCCACGGCGACGAATTCGTCGATAAGAATTCTCTACGTAAATTCGTCGTGTGAAGCACAATAACGACGAATTTAATCAGCGAATTCAGCTCTTATAATTGGTAAAGTTGGTTATTGTCAGTGTGACCATATTAGTAATTATGGGCTAAATTTAGCTTATTTCTTCTAGATTTAGCTTTAAATTTTTTATTAAGCTCTTAGCTTCTTTTTTTAACTTTTTTAAAAACGGATTTAGCTTTTTTAGACTTTTTTAATCCAAATTGCGTATTCTCTAAAAATATACTGAAGACATACGTGATTTAGCTTAATTTTGTTTTAAAATCTGGTCACACTGTTTATTGTGTATGTAAAGAGAGTGAGAGAAATTTGTTTTTTCGTTGTTCGTCGGCGTACAAAATAGAAATAAATCTATCTCAGAGTTCGTCACGCACGACGAATTTCGTTCTACGGCGGTGTTATATTCATTTTCATATGTGTTTACAAATGTGTCATTATGTCATTACAAATATGTTTTATTTTTTATGACGAAAGTTCGCACCGAAAAATTCGTCGTTCGTCCCAGTTGTGTTCCTAGCATAAGTAAAATCAAAGAATATAAATTGTATAAAAAATTAAACATTTTTGCTTACGCTTTAGATGCGGGGGAAAGTATAAAGGGTCAGTTAGCCGACTGTAATGTTATGTAACTGCAACAGTAGGAAACAGCTGATCGATATTGTTATGTGAAAAGTAATGAAAATGGTTATAGAAATGTAATGTAACGTAACCTACTTTTCATATAAAAATATCGATCAGCTGTTTTATACGTTGCAGTTACATTCCATTACAGTCGGCTAAAGGCTCAGTTAGCCGACTGTAATGTAAAGTAACTGTAAGGTAGGAAACAGCTGATTGACATTTTTGTATGAAAAGTTGGTTACGTTACATTACATCTCTATAACCATTTTCATTAATTTTCACATAACAATATCGATCAGCTGTTTCCTACTGTTGCAGTTACATTACATTACAGTCGGCTAACTGAGCCTTAACTGAGGTTTAAAGCGCAAGCAAACCAGTGTTGCCAGAAAATGATGATGAGAGAATGCTAAATTGGTCCAAAAATTCTGCTAATATGTTCTACAGAACAAAAGTATAATGCCAGATTTAAATAAAGAAAATTATTTAAATGGCTCTGAATTTCATGTTTAAACAAACTTATTAGTATTTACGGTATTTTTATAGCATATACAAACATAAAATAGTTAATAATTGGTCATTTTTGGATATGTTAAATTACGTTTAAAATTTTTTAACGCGCTAATAATCTCAAAATATTATTTATATATATTTATATTATACTGAATAAGTATTCTGAATATGTAGTAAAATATTTTTTTACTTAAAATACATTGAAATTGGTTATTGAGGGGTTCTCTGGACGCTGTGCTCATTTAACTTTTGCTAGTAAAGATCATCAGGGAACCTTTACCCTGCAATGCATATATATTTATGAAAAAAATCCTATAAACAGAATATTTTTAAAAAATTAAAATTTTTTATTGTCAACAAATTCTGTCAGAAAGCATTTAGCAGAATTTTTCAAAAGCTGATAACTAATGAAAATGCCAGATCTGGCAGTGAAAATGCTAAAATGGCAACAATGAAGCAAACACACACTGAGAGCATTATATTCTTTGCTCTTATCACCAGCGTTGCCGTTGTGCGACTTAAGTCGCATTTTGCTACTTTTTCAACAGCAAAACATGCGGCCAATTGCAAGAAAACTATGTAAAAATATCCGAGTTTTACCAAAAAAATACCGATTTTCGGAGGAAAGTTGCGGTTGCTGAAATAAAGATTGTTTTAAGGATGATAAGTTTCCAAATTCTGCAGTTGCAAAGTCAGTGAATTACACCTTATTTCTTCATCTTTATAAAATATAATTTACAAAAAAACATAATGTATAAACATAAATTAGCGTTACTAAACAATTATCAAATAGACTTAAAGTAGACACTTGTCAAAGATTAGATTCCAAGTGAAGAACTTATTAAGAAATACAGGATGTTCAGTTAAAAATAAAATATGTATTTAAGAATTATGCATAAAGCTTTGAAAAAATGGTATAACTATGTTATCCTCTTTAGAATCGAATTTTAAAATTTTCTACAAAACTTTAAATGGTTTTTTTCAAAGTAATTTTTTTGAGTTATGCTGGTTTTGAAGTAAATAAGTGAGATTAACCATGTCCAATATCAAGGCGAATTCATAACAGGTGACCTTATCGCTACAACAATACAACAATACTAAAAACAACATGCAATTCGTCTGGCTTCAAAAAAACCCCATCTGCCAAAAACAGTTGACTAAAATACCAATACATACATATTTATAAAAACACATTTTACTATCCATGTGCATCTACTATCAACAACACAGAAAATAATATTTGTAAAATAAATGTAATTAAAATGATGAAAAACGGTTCTGGTTAAATGATCCTGATATTTTGGGACAACGTAAAGAAACCTTACTTGCTGCCTTATTGCAGCCTCTCCGATGGTTTGTTGAACGCGAAATCAGTGGTGTAAAATGTGTTTTACTGGCACATCATGGCCGAAAATATTCACAAAAATGGACAATGAAATACTTAAAAGTGTACAAAAAATAAGCGCGCGTCTTGTTTATACATACTACATATGTATATAAGAAGCCAGCCCGGAAAAAGTTGTCACCCCCAAATTTAAGAATTTGCGTTGTGTTGAATTGATACAAGAGGAAATGCAGCGCATTTTAACAATGAAGTGCAACAGGAAATGTTAAGGTATGCTTGAATATTTATTTGTATAAACTTAATTTATAATATACATATGTAAATCTGTTTAAGGTTTTCCAAATAGCACAGAAAAATTGTTGATGTGGTGACAACGCTATTGCCTCGTCGTTTACCTCCACCAATGTCATGGTTGAGAATTTGGGAGCCATTGAATTGGCCTATATAAATACTAAACATCCAGACAAACATGTCTAGTCTACTAAAAGCTGAAATGATGAATCCATATGGACATCAGCAACCACAAAGCCGTGCAAATACGTCGAAAAGTATTAATTCCTTGCCCCAAGTAATGCAGAACGTTTTATAATATCTTATTTCTATATTTTGAGGGAATCCATCCAAGATTCTGTACCAAAGGCTATCGTGCATTATAGGCGAGACGTATGTGGTAGAAATATTTTGTATTCGATACAATTTTTTTAAAAATTATCATCAATAAACTAATAGAGTTAATAATTTTGCAAGAGTTAATTTAAAATGTATAGGTTAGGATGGATGGAGCTATATCACACCTCCACTCGGAGACCCAATTGGGTCCTTTGTGATTAAGTATTCATACATTATAATTCTTTTTACTTTAAAATATATTTTTTAAACATAAAGAACGATATAGTTTTTTTCACTTTAAATGTAAACAAACATTAGATAAAAGAAGACATTTTGACAGTCGAGGTCTAAGCCACAGAATACACAGAAGTGAAGAAAGTGACAGGTAAAAAAATCTCCAATCAGGTTTTTGTTAAAATTCGTGGGAAAACATTTATTGCACTAGAAAGAAGTAGCAAAACAAAAACGGCGACAAAATTTGAAGGAAAACGAGACAAACAGAAAAATACCGGTATCTTCCGTTTCGTGACACTTCTGTGTTTTGTGGTCTAAGCAATCTTCGAACACCTGATAATCATCTGGACTGTTAAGGTCACCTGTTATGAATTCGTCTTGATGCACACGAGCGCTTTTTTGACTTCATTTCTAAATTGGCCGTGAGAGTAGCAAATGTGTTACGGGAGTACTACGGTACTTTTTCATGTCATATAATATCAAAAAAAAAAAAAAAGCAATGTGAGTCCGATCACAGAGGAGATGTGTAAGCATCTAGTAATGAATTTTTTTTTTTAAATTGGAAGTACTTATGCTTTTAGTACCTTTTTTTAAATTAATTAATTAAAAGTATCAAAACTTTCAATATTGTAAATACATAGGAATTTGTTGGTTTTTGTTTGTTTTATTAAACTTATTTGGTCAGTAAATGGGCACACTGCAGTATATGTATATGTACTGCATTCAAAATTGCAGTAAGCAGTAAATTTACTGATTACTAAAAAAATTCAGTAAATTTTTACTGCTAATGAAATTTAATTTGCATTACCAGTAAAATCGTAGGGCCGTAATCATAATAAAATTGTAGCAAGTGGCAAAGTTTTTTCATTCAAATTTTGAAACTTTTGTATGAAAAACATTTAGCCACTTGGTAGAACTTCATTATGAATACGGGCATTACTGATTACTGAAAATTCAATGCACCTACCTCATCATATAACAAATCATTTAGGCAATTTATAAAAATTGTAGAAACAAAATTTTAGTAATCAGTAAAAATTTACTTGTTAAACATTTTTTATTGTATTTACTGAAACTTTAGTGGTACTGCAGTGCTCAACTATGGCAAATGCCTTTACTTTTACTTTTTAATTTTTAATTCCTGTTGTTCATCGTTTAGTTGTTGCTGTTCTTGTTGTTGTGTACGCATTGCAATTAAAATAAATTCAGTAAAGTGCGACTTTGACTCGCGCACATTCGGTTTTGATTTTTTATTTTTTTATTTAGCTTTCTTCCTTTTTTAAGTTTAAACGATTTTTTTCAGTTTTATCGCTTTTTTCGTTTTGGCGTTTTTTTCTCTTTTTGCGTTTTTTTAGTTTTCGCAATTTTTATTTTTTCATTTTGGCGATTTTTTCATTTTGGCGATTTTTTTCTGTTTTTTGGGGTTTTTTCATTTTGGCGATTTTTTCTGTTTTTGGGGTTTTTTTTTTATTTAGGCGATTTTTTCATTTTGGCGATTTTTTCATATTGGCGATTTTTTTCTTAAAGGATTTTTTTCATTTTGGCGATTTTTCCGGTTTTTCGCGATTTATTTTAGTCCTAGAGATTTTTTTTAATTTGATGCTTTTTTCAATTAGGCGATTTTTTTTTTGTTTTTGGCGATTTTATATTTTTTTGATTTTTTAGTTTTACCGTTTATGAAAATTTCAAGAGTTTTGCTCTTACGGTCTCCAAGATACAGCAAGTTGTCAAAATTACAGAGTAAAAATTGCATTAACTAATGGAACACTTTTTAATTTAAACTTTTTAAATTTAGTGTTAATTGTTGTAGTCTGTATAAAAATACACTAACTTTACAAATTTCAAATGTACATATGTACATACAATTGTATGTATATTACATGGGATTTTAACATTTTTCGTTGCTCGTTTTGGAACACCCTTTAGTTTTTAACTCTCATGTATTTGTTGTTGTAGTGGCCAAATGTCTACACATTGTGTCCAAATTTCAAGTCCGTAGCTGTTACGGTTCATTTTCACCTTTGGTCTACGGAAATATACAGAAAAATAACCGGCGGCGGCGCACCGTCGGCTTCGAGCCGGTCGACTTGTTTCTCTGCTTGGTATTGCTTCTTTCAAACACTAAAGGTAGAATTAGTAAAATCGTATCATTCTACTTTACAGCTTGCCGTATCGTTCAACTTTGTGCACAAGTTATAGAAAATGTAACAGTTTGCACAGCACATTTTTTTTGTCTGGCATTAAATGCAGCGTTTTTGACATTCGCTACAGAAAAATCTGGTTTCTGCAGATTCCTACGTTAGCAGTGCTACCACCACATATTTTATAACTAGTAACATGCATTGTATATGGTACGGTTTTTGTCAGCTGACACGCAACATCACGATACGATTTTACTAATTCTACCTTAATACACTCATACATAGCTCACACCGATTTGACAATGCAAAGCAAAAGCACAAAGCAAAGAAATCTCAGCAAAGAATCAAAGCCAAAAAATTTTTACCCCTAGCGTATAGATGTTTACACATCAAAAAGTACGATCGTACCAACTTTCCCATCACTGAATCTAATCCATTGAAATTTTTTTAATTTTATTAATAACTATATAATGGGATAATTTTCATTAATTTTGGAGGAACACCTACACCGGATTTGTTCCCAAACAACTTCTTATGGGAACTTTAAAATCAGTAATTAAATACCAGCCTTAAAGGCTCAATCGGACGTGACATAACCATAGCCATAAAGAGCAGCCGTTTGAACCAAACTAAAGGCCGTGATACACTATCATACAAAGTCGTGCGATCTACGAAAAATTACAATGCTGGTACGATGGAGTTTATGAAAATTTTCAAAAGGCAATAACAATTGATCACACCAGGGTTGTATATTTTCGTATATCGCACGACTTTGTATGATAGTGTATCACGGCCTTAATGGGCAACACTGTTGTTGATTATAGGTGACTCGACATAACTCTCACCATACGAACCAATTGAATTTTGTTTTGGTTATGGCTATGTCACGTCTAATTTAAGCTTAAGGCATTAGGTTCTAGAAGTACTTACAGCATTTTGTCATAGTGTCCGTGATGCACATATCTAATTTTTTGCAAACTATCCTCAGTGAAGGGAAAAACTGTGTTTTTAACCATTTTAAAGAATCTTACGAAACGCACAAATACAATTCGTAGGGATGAACAAGGCACGAAGCCGATGTAGAATGGTGATCGGCGGCGGCTAAAAGCCTTCTGTGAGCTAAAAAATTTTCGCCACCGGCGGCAAAGCAAATATGCCGGCTAACGGTCGGCTAATGCCAGGAAACAATTGGGACGAACGACGAATTTCATCCACGGCGACGAATTCGTCGATAAGAATTCTCTGCGTAAATTCGTCGTGTGAAGCACAATAACGACGAATTTAATCAGCGAATTCAGCTCTTATAATTGGTAAAGTTGGTTATTGTCAGTGTGACCATATTAGTAATTATGGGCTAAATTTAGCTTATTTCTTCTAGATTTAGCTTTAAATTTTTTATTAAGCTCTTAGCTTCTTTTTTTAACTTTTTTAAAAACGGATTTAGCTTTTTTAGACTTTTTTAATCCAAATTGCGTATTCTCTAAAAATATACTGAAGACATACGTGATTTAGCTTAATTTTGTTTTAAAATCTGGTCACACTGTTTATTGTGTATGTAAAGAGAGTGAGAGAAATTTGTTTTTTCGTTGTTCGTCGGCGTACAAAATAGAAATAAATCTATCTCAGAGTTCGTCACGCACGACGAATTTCGTTCTACGGCGGTGTTATATTCATTTTCATATGTGTTTACAAATGTGTCATTATGTCATTACAAATATGTTTTATTTTTTATGACGAAAGTTCGCACCGAAAAATTCGTCGTTCGTCCCAGTTGTGTTCCTAGCATAAGTATAATCAAAGAATATAAATTGTATAAAAAATTAAACATTTTTGCTTACGCTTTAGATGCGGGGGAAAGTATAAAGGGTCAGTTAGCCGACTGTAATGTTATGTAACTGCAACAGTAGGAAACAGCTGATCGATATTGTTATGTGAAAAGTAATGAAAATGGTTATAGAAATGTAATGTAACGTAACCTACTTTTCATATAAAAATATCGATCAGCTGTTTTATACGTTGCAGTTACATTCCATTACAGTCGGCTAAAGGCTCAGTTAGCCGACTGTAATGTAAAGTAACTGTAAGGTAGGAAACAGCTGATTGACATTTTTGTATGAAAAGTTGGTTACGTTACATTACATCTCTATAACCATTTTCATTAATTTTCACATAACAATATCGATCAGCTGTTTCCTACTGTTGCAGTTACATTACATTACAGTCGGCTAACTGAGCCTTAACTGAGGTTTAAAGCGCAAGCAAACCAGTGTTGCCAGAAAATGATGATGAGAGAATGCTAAATTGGTCCAAAAATTCTGCTAATATGTTCTACAGAACAAAAGTATAATGCCAGATTTAAATAAAGAAAATTATTTAAATGGCTCTGAATTTCATGTTTAAACAAACTTATTAGTATTTACGGTATTTTTATAGCATATACAAACATAAAATAGTTAATAATTGGTCATTTTTGGATATGTTAAATTACGTTTAAAATTTTTTAACGCGCTAATAATCTCAAAATATTATTTATATATATTTATATTATACTGAATAAGTATTCTGAATATGTAGTAAAATATTTTTTTACTTAAAATACATTGAAATTGGTTATTGAGGGGTTCTCTGGACGCTGTGCTCATTTAACTTTTGCTAGTAAAGATCATCAGGGAACCTTTACCCTGCAATGCATATATATTTATGAAAAAAATCCTATAAACAGAATATTTTTAAAAAATTAAAATTTTTTATTGTCAACAAATTCTGTCAGAAAGCATTTAGCAGAATTTTTCAAAAGCTGATAACTAATGAAAATGCCAGATCTGGCAGTGAAAATGCTAAAATGGCAACAATGAAGCAAACACACACTGAGAGCATTATATTCTTTGCTCTTATCACCAGCGTTGCCGTTGTGCGACTTAAGTCGCATTTTGCTACTTTTTCAACAGCAAAACATGCGGCCAATTGCAAGAAAACTATGTAAAAATATCCGAGTTTTACCAAAAAAATACCGATTTTCGGAGGAAAGTTGCGGTTGCTGAAATAAAGATTGTTTTAAGGATGATAAGTTTCCAAATTCTGCAGTTGCAAAGTCAGTGAATTACACCTTATTTCTTCATCTTTATAAAATATAATTTACAAAAAAACATAATGTATAAACATAAATTAGCGTTACTAAACAATTATCAAATAGACTTAAAGTAGACACTTGTCAAAGATTAGATTCCAAGTGAAGAACTTATTAAGAAATACAGGATGTTCAGTTAAAAATAAAATATGTATTTAAGAATTATGCATAAAGCTTTGAAAAAATGGTATAACTATGTTATCCTCTTTAGAATCGAATTTTAAAATTTTCTACAAAACTTTAAATGGTTTTTTTCAAAGTAATTTTTTTGAGTTATGCTGGTTTTGAAGTAAATAAGTGAGATTAACCATGTCCAATATCAAGGCGAATTCATAACAGGTGACCTTATCGCTACAACAATACAACAATACTAAAAACAACATGCAATTCGTCTGGCTTCAAAAAAACCCCATCTGCCAAAAACAGTTGACTAAAATACCAATACATACATATTTATAAAAACACATTTTACTATCCATGTGCATCTACTATCAACAACACAGAAAATAATATTTGTAAAATAAATGTAATTAAAATGATGAAAAACGGTTCTGGTTAAATGATCCTGATATTTTGGGACAACGTAAAGAAACCTTACTTGCTGCCTTATTGCAGCCTCTCCGATGGTTTGTTGAACGCGAAATCAGTGGTGTAAAATGTGTTTTACTGGCACATCATGGCCGAAAATATTCACAAAAATGGACAATGAAATACTTAAAAGTGTACAAAAAATAAGCGCGCGTCTTGTTTATACATACTACATATGTATATAAGAAGCCAGCCCGGAAAAAGTTGTCACCCCCAAATTTAAGAATTTGCGTTGTGTTGAATTGATACAAGAGGAAATGCAGCGCATTTTAACAATGAAGTGCAACAGGAAATGTTAAGGTATGCTTGAATATTTATTTGTATAAACTTAATTTATAATATACATATGTAAATCTGTTTAAGGTTTTCCAAATAGCACAGAAAAATTGTTGATGTGGTGACAACGCTATTGCCTCGTCGTTTACCTCCACCAATGTCATGGTTGAGAATTTGGGAGCCATTGAATTGGCCTATATAAATACTAAACATCCAGACAAACATGTCTAGTCTACTAAAAGCTGAAATGATGAATCCATATGGACATCAGCAACCACAAAGCCGTGCAAATACGTCGAAAAGTATTAATTCCTTGCCCCAAGTAATGCAGAACGTTTTATAATATCTTATTTCTATATTTTGAGGGAATCCATCCAAGATTCTGTACCAAAGGCTATCGTGCATTATAGGCGAGACGTATGTGGTAGAAATATTTTGTATTCGATACAATTTTTTTAAAAATTATCATCAATAAACTAATAGAGTTAATAATTTTGCAAGAGTTAATTTAAAATGTATAGGTTAGGATGGATGGAGCTATATCACACCTCCACTCGGAGACCCAATTGGGTCCTTTGTGATTAAGTATTCATACATTATAATTCTTTTTACTTTAAAATATATTTTTTAAACATAAAGAACGATATAGTTTTTTTCACTTTAAATGTAAACAAACATTAGATAAAAGAAGACATTTTGACAGTCGAGGTCTAAGCCACAGAATACACAGAAGTGAAGAAAGTGACAGGTAAAAAAATCTCCAATCAGGTTTTTGTTAAAATTCGTGGGAAAACATTTATTGCACTAGAAAGAAGTAGCAAAACAAAAACGGCGACAAAATTTGAAGGAAAATGAGACAAACAGAAAAATACCGGTATCTTCCGTTTCGTGACACTTCTGTGTTTTGTGGTCTAAGCAATCTTCGAACACCTGATAATCATCTGGACTGTTAAGGTCACCTGTTATGAATTCGTCTTGATGCACACGAGCGCTTTTTTGACTTCATTTCTAAATTGGCCGTGAGAGTAGCAAATGTGTTACGGGAGTACTACGGTACTTTTTCATGTCATATAATATCAAAAAAAAAAAAAAGCAATGTGAGTCCGATCACAGAGGAGATGTGTAAACATCTAGTAATGAATTTTTTTTTTAAATTGGAAGTACTTATGCTTTTAGTACCTTTTTTTAAATTAATTAATTAAAAGTATCAAAACTTTCAATATTGTAAATACATAGGAATTTGTTGGTTTTTGTTTGTTTTATTAAACTTATTTGGTCAGTAAATGGGCACACTGCAGTATATGTATATGTACTGCATTCAAAATTGCAGTAAGCAGTAAATTTACTGATTACTAAAAAAATTCAGTAAATTTTTACTGCTAATGAAATTTAATTTGCATTACCAGTAAAATCGTAGGGCCGTAATCATAATAAAATTGTAGCAAGTGGCAAAGTTTTTTCATTCAAATTTTGAAACTTTTGTATGAAAAACATTTAGCCACTTGGTAGAACTTCATTATGAATACGGGCATTACTGATTACTGAAAATTCAATGCACCTACCTCATCATATAACAAATCCTTTAGGCAATTTATAAAAATTGTAGAAACAAAATTTTAGTAATCAGTAAAAATTTACTTGTTAAACATTTTTTATTGTATTTACTGAAACTTTAGTGGTACTGCAGTGCTCAACTATGGCAAATGCCTTTACTTTTACTTTTTAATTTTTAATTCCTGTTGTTCATCGTTTAGTTGTAGCTGTTCTTGTTGTTGTGTACGCATTGCAATTAAAATAAATTCAGTAAAGTGCGACTTTGACTCGCGCACATTCGGTTTTGATTTTTTATTTTTTTATTTAGCTTTCTTCCTTTTTTAAGTTTAAACGATTTTTTTCAGTTTTATCGCTTTTTTCGTTTTGGCGTTTTTTTCTCTTTTTGCGTTTTTTTAGTTTTCGCAATTTTTATTTTTTCATTTTGGCGATTTTTTCTGTTTTTTGGGGTTTTTTCATTTTGGCGATTTTTTCTGTTTTTGGGGTTTTTTTTTTATTTAGGCGATTTTTTCATTTTGGCGATTTTTTCATATTGGCGATTTTTTTCTTAAAGGATTTTTTTCATTTTGGCGATTTTTCCGGTTTTTCGCGATTTATTTTAGTCCTAGAGATTTTTTTTAATTTGGTGCTTTTTTCGATTAGGCGATTTTTTTTTGTTTTTGGCGATTTTATATTTTTTTGATTTTTTAGTTTTACCGCTTATGAAAATTTCAAGAGTTTTGCTCTTACGGTCTCCAAGATACAGCAAGTTGTCAAAATTACAGAGTAAAAATTGCATTAACTAATGGAACACTTTTTAATTTAAACTTTTTAAATTTAGTGTTAATTGTTGTAGTCTGTATAAAAATACACTAACTTTACAAATTTCAAATGTAAATATGTACATACAATTGTATGTATATTACATGGGATTTTAACATTTTTCGTTGCTCGTTTTGGAACACCCTTTAGTTTTTAACTCTCATGTATTTGTTGTTGTAGTGGCCAAATGTCTACACATTGTGTCCAAATTTCAAGTCCGTAGCTGTTACGGTTCATTTTCACCTTTGGTCTACGGAAATATACAGAAAAATAACCGGCGGCGGCGCACCGTCGGCTTCGAGCCGGTCGACTTGTTTCTCTGCTTGGTATTGCTTCTTTCAAACACTAAAGGTAGAATTAGTAAAATCGTATCATTCTACTTTACAGCTTGCCGTATCGTTCAACTTTGTGCACAAGTTATAGAAAATGTAACAGTTTGCACAGCACATTTTTTTTGTCTGGCATTAAATGCAGCGTTTTTGACATTCGCTACAGAAAAATCTGGTTTCTGCAGATTCCTACGTTAGCAGTGCTACCACCACATATTTTATAACTAGTAACATGCATTGTATATGGTACGGTTTTTGTCAGCTGACACGCAACATCACGATACGATTTTACTAATTCTACCTTAATACACTCATACATAGCTCACACCGATTTGACAATGCAAAGCAAAAGCACAAAGCAAAGAAATCTCAGCAAAGAATCAAAGCCAAAAAATTTTTACCCCTAGCGTATAGATGTTTACACATCAAAAAGTACGATCGTACCAACTTTCCCATCACTGAATCTAATCCATTGAATTTTTTTTTAATTTTATTAATAACTATATAATGGGATAATTTTCATTAATTTTGGAGGAACACCTACACCGGATTTGTTCCCAAACAACTTCTTATGGGAACTTTAAAATCAGTAATAAAGTACCAGCCTTAAAGGCTCAATCGGACGTGACATAACCATAGCCATAAAGAGCAGCCGTTTGAACCAAACTAAAGGCCGTGATACACTATCATACAAAGTCGTGCGATCTACGAAAAATTACAATGCTGGTACGATGGAGTTTATGAAAATTTTCAAAATGCAATAACAATTGATCACACCAGGGTTGTATATTTTCGTATATCGCACGACTTTGTATGATAGTGTATCACGGCCTTAATGGGCAACACTGTTGTTGATTATAGGTGACTCGCCATAACTCTCACCATACGAACCAATTGAATTTTGTTTTGGTTATGGCTATGTCACGTCTAATTTAAGCTTAAGGCATTAGGTTCTAGAAGTACAGCATTTTGTCATAGTGTCCGTGATGCACATATCTAATTTTTTGCAAACTATCCTCAGTGAAGGGAAAAACTGTGTTTTTAACCATTTTAAAGAATCTTACGAAACGCACAAATACAATTCGTAGGGATGAACAAGGCACGAAGCCGATGTAGAATGGTGATCGGCGGCGGCTAAAAGCCTTCTGTGAGCTAAAAAATTTTCGCCACCGGCGGCAAAGCAAATATGCCGGCTAACGGTCGGCTAATGCCAGGAAACAATTGGGACGAACGACGAATTTCATCCACGGCGACGAATTCGTCGATAAGAATTCTCTGCGTAAATTCGTCGTGTGAAGCACAATAACGACGAATTTAATCAGCGAATTCAGCTCTTATAATTGGTAAAGTTGGTTATTGTCAGTGTGACCATATTAGTAATTATGGGCTAAATTTAGCTTATTTCTTCTAGATTTAGCTTTAAATTTTTTATTAAGCTCTTAGCTTCTTTTTTTAACTTTTTTAAAAACGGATTTAGCTTTTTTAGACTTTTTTAATCCAAATTGCGTATTCTCTAAAAATATACTGAAGACATACGTGATTTAGCTTAATTTTGTTTTAAAATCTGGTCACACTGTTTATTGTGTATGTAAAGAGAGTGAGAGAAATTTGTTTTTTCGTTGTTCGTCGGCGTACAAAATAGAAATAAATCTATCTCAGAGTTCGTCACGCACGACGAATTTCGTTCTACGGCGGTGTTATATTCATTTTCATATGTGTTTACAAATGTGTCATTATGTCATTACAAATATGTTTTATTTTTTATGACGAAAGTTCGCACCGAAAAATTCGTCGTTCGTCCCAGTTGTGTTCCTAGCATAAGTAAAATCAAAGAATATAAATTGTATAAAAAATTAAACATTTTTGCTTACGCTTTAGATGCGGGGGAAAGTATAAAGGGTCAGTTAGCCGACTGTAATGTTATGTAACTGCAACAGTAGGAAACAGCTGATCGATATTGTTATGTGAAAAGTAATGAAAATGGTTATAGAAATGTAATGTAACGTAACCTACTTTTCATATAAAAATATCGATCAGCTGTTTTATACGTTGCAGTTACATTCCATTACAGTCGGCTAAAGGCTCAGTTAGCCGACTGTAATGTAAAGTAACTGTAAGGTAGGAAACAGCTGATTGACATTTTTGTATGAAAAGTTGGTTACGTTACATTACATCTCTATAACCATTTTCATTAATTTTCACATAACAATATCGATCAGCTGTTTCCTACTGTTGCAGTTACATTACATTACAGTCGGCTAACTGAGCCTTAACTGAGGTTTAAAGCGCAAGCAAACCAGTGTTGCCAGAAAATGATGATGAGAGAATGCTAAATTGGTCCAAAAATTCTGCTAATATGTTCTACAGAACAAAAGTATAATGCCAGATTTAAATAAAGAAAATTATTTAAATGGCTCTGAATTTCATGTTTAAACAAACTTATTAGTATTTTTCGGTATTTTTATAGCATATACAAACATAAAATAGTTAATAATTGGTCATTTTTGGATATGTTAAATTACGTTTAAAATTTTTTAACGCGCTAATAATCTCAAAATATTATTTATATATATTTATATTATACTGAATAAGTATTCTGAATATGTAGTAAAATATTTTTTTACTTAAAATACATTGAAATTGGTTATTGAGGGGTTCTCTGGACGCTGTGCTCATTTAACTTTTGCTAGTAAAGATCATCAGGGAACCTTTACCCTGCAATGCATATATATTTATGAAAAAAATCCTATAAACAGAATATTTTTAAAAAATTAAAATTTTTTATTGTCAACAAATTCTGCCAGAAAGCATTTAGCAGAATTTTTCAAAAGCTGATAACTAATGAAAATGCCAGATCTGGCAGTGAAAATGCTAAAATGGCAACAATGAAGCAAACACACACTGAGAGCATTATATTCTTTGCTCTTATCACCAGCGTTGCCGTTGTGCGACTTAAGTCGCATTTTGCTACTTTTTCAACAGCAAAACATGCGGCCAATTGCAAGAAAACTATGTAAAAATATCCGAGTTTTACCAAAAAAATACCGATTTTCGGAGGAAAGTTGCGGTTGCTGAAATAAAGATTGTTTTAAGGATGATAAGTTTCCAAATTCTGCAGTTGCAAAGTCAGTGAATTACACCTTATTTCTTCATCTTTATAAAATATAATTTACAAAAAAACATAATGTATAAACATAAATTAGCGTTACTAAACAATTATCAAATAGACTTAAAGTAGACACTTGTCAAAGATTAGATTCCAAGTGAAGAACTTATTAAGAAATACAGGATGTTCAGTTAAAAATAAAATATGTATTTAAGAATTATGCATAAAGCTTTGAAAAAATGGTATAACTATGTTATCCTCTTTAGAATCGAATTTTAAAATTTTCTACAAAACTTTAAATGGTTTTTTTCAAAGTAATTTTTTTGAGTTATGCTGGTTTTGAAGTAAATAAGTGAGATTAACCATGTCCAATATCAAGGCGAATTCAAAACAGGTGACCTTATCGCTACAACAATACAACAATACTAAAAACAACATGCAATTCGTCTGGCTTCAAAAAAACCCCATCTGCCAAAAACAGTTGACTAAAATACCAATACATACATATTTATAAAAACACATTTTACTATCCATGTGCATCTACTATCAACAACACAGAAAATAATATTTGTAAAATAAATGTAATTAAAATGATGAAAAACGGTTCTGGTTAAATGATCCTGATATTTTGGGACAACGTAAAGAAACCTTACTTGCTGCCTTATTGCAGCCTCTCCGATGGTTTGTTGAACGCGAAATCAGTGGTGTAAAATGTGTTTTACTGGCACATCATGGCCGAAAATATTCACAAAAATGGACAATGAAATACTTAAAAGTGTACAAAAAATAAGCGCGCGTCTTGTTTATACATACTACATATGTATATAAGAAGCCAGCCCGGAAAAAGTTGTCACCCCCAAATTTAAGAATTTGCGTTGTGTTGAATTGATACAAGAGGAAATGCAGCGCATTTTAACAATGAAGTGCAACAGGAAATGTTAAGGTATGCTTGAATATTTATTTGTATAAACTTAATTTATAATATACATATGTAAATCTGTTTAAGGTTTTCCAAATAGCACAGAAAAATTGTTGATGTGGTGACAACGCTATTGCCTCGTCGTTTACCTCCACCAATGTCATGGTTGAGAATTTGGGAGCCATTGAATTGGCCTATATAAATACTAAACATCCAGACAAACATGTCTAGTCTACTAAAAGCTGAAATGATGAATCCATATGGACATCAGCAACCACAAAGCCGTGCAAATACGTCGAAAAGTATTAATTCCTTGCCCCAAGTAATGCAGAACGTTTTATAATATCTTATTTCTATATTTTGAGGGAATCCATCCAAGATTCTGTACCAAAGGCTATCGTGCATTATAGGCGAGACGTATGTGGTAGAAATATTTTGTATTCGATACAATTTTTTTAAAAATTATCATCAATAAACTAATAGAGTTAATAATTTTGCAAGAGTTAATTTAAAATGTATAGGTTAGGATGGATGGAGCTATATCACACCTCCACTCGGAGACCCAATTGGGTCCTTTGTGATTAAGTATTCATACATTATAATTCTTTTTACTTTAAAATATATTTTTTAAACATAAAGAACGATATAGTTTTTTTCACTTTAAATGTAAACAAACATTAGATAAAAGAAGACATTTTGACAGTCGAGGTCTAAGCCACAGAATACACAGAAGTGAAGAAAGTGACAGGTAAAAAAATCTCCAATCAGGTTTTTGTTAAAATTCGTGGGAAAACATTTATTGCACTAGAAAGAAGTAGCAAAACAAAAACGGCGACAAAATTTGAAGGAAAATGAGACAAACAGAAAAATACCGGTATCTTCCGTTTCGTGACACTTCTGTGTTTTGTGGTCTAAGCAATCTTCGAACACCTGATAATCATCTGGACTGTTAAGGTCACCTGTTATGAATTCGTCTTGATGCACACGAGCGCTTTTTTGACTTCATTTCTAAATTGGCCGTGAGAGTAGCAAATGTGTTACGGGAGTACTACGGTACTTTTTCATGTCATATAATATCAAAAAAAAAAAAGCAATGTGAGTCCGATCACAGAGGAGATGTGTAAACATCTAGTAATGAATTTTTTTTTTAAATTGGAAGTACTTATGCTTTTAGTACCTTTTTTTAAATTAATTAATTAAAAGTATCAAAACTTTCTATATTGTAAATACATAGGAATTTGTTGGTTTTTGTTTGTTTTATTAAACTTATTTGGTCAGTAAATGGGCACACTGCAGTATATGTATATGTACTGCATTCAAAATTGCAGTAAGCAGTAAATTTACTGATTACTAAAAAAATTCAGTAAATTTTTACTGCTAATGAAATTTAATTTGCATTACCAGTAAAATCGTAGGGCCGTAATCATAATAAAATTGTAGCAAGTGGCAAAGTTTTTTCATTCAAATTTTGAAACTTTTGTATGAAAAACATTTAGCCACTTGGTAGAACTTCATTATGAATACGGGCATTACTGATTACTGAAAATTCAATGCACCTACCTCATCATATAACAAATCATTTAGGCAATTTATAAAAATTGTAGAAACAAAATTTTAGTAATCAGTAAAAATTTACTTGTTAAACATTTTTTATTGTATTTACTGAAACTTTAGTGGTACTGCAGTGCTCAACTATGGCAAATGCCTTTACTTTTACTTTTTAATTTTTAATTCCTGTTGTTCATCGTTTAGTTGTTGCTGTTCTTGTTGTTGTGTACGCATTGCAATTAAAATAAATTCAGTAAAGTGCGACTTTGACTCGCGCACATTCGGTTTTGATTTTTTATTTTTTTATTTAGCTTTCTTCCTTTTTTAAGTTTAAACGATTTTTTTCAGTTTTATCGCTTTTTTTCGTTTTGGCGTTTTTTCTCTTTTTGCGTTTTTTTAGTTTTCGCAAGTTTTATTTTTTCATTTTGGCGATTTTTTCATTTTGGCGATTTTTTTCTGTTTTTTGGGGTTTTTTCATTTTGGCGATTTTTTCTGTTTTTGGGGTTTTTTTTTATTTAGGCGATTTTTTCATTTTGGCGATTTTTTCATATTGGCGATTTTTTTCTTAAAGGATTTTTTTCATTTTGGCGATTTTTCCGGTTTTTCGCGATTTATTTTAGTCCTAGAGATTTTTTTTAATTTGGTGCTTTTTTCGATTAGGCGATTTTTTTTTGTTTTTGGCGATTTTATATTTTTTTGATTTTTTAGTTTTACCGTTTATGAAAATTTCAAGAGTTTTGCTCTTACGGTCTCCAAGATACAGCAAGTTGTCAAAATTACAGAGTAAAAATTGCATTAACTAATGGAACACTTTTTAATTTAAACTTTTTAAATTTAGTGTTAATTGTTGTAGTCTGTATAAAAATACACTAACTTTACAAATTTCAAATGTAAATATGTACATACAATTGTATGTATATTACATGGGATTTTAACATTTTTCGTTGCTCGTTTTGGAACACCCTTTAGTTTTTAACTCTCATGTATTTGTTGTTGTAGTGGCCAAATGTCTACACATTGTGTCCAAATTTCAAGTCCGTAGCTGTTACGGTTCATTTTCACCTTTGGTCTACGGAAATATACAGAAAAATAACCGGCGGCGGCGCACCGTCGGCTTCGAGCCGGTCGACTTGTTTCTCTGCTTGGTATTGCTTCTTTCAAACACTAAAGGTAGAATTAGTAAAATCGTATCATTCTACTTTACAGCTTGCCGTATCGTTCAACTTTGTGCACAAGTTATAGAAAATGTAACAGTTTGCACAGCACATTTTTTTTGTCTGGCATTAAATGCAGCGTTTTTGACATTCGCTACAGAAAAATCTGGTTTCTGCAGATTCCTACGTTAGCAGTGCTACCACCACATATTTTATAACTAGTAACATGCATTGTATATGGTACGGTTTTTGTCAGCTGACACGCAACATCACGATACGATTTTACTAATTCTACCTTAATACACTCATACATAGCTCACACCGATTTGACAATGCAAAGCAAAAGCACAAAGCAAAGAAATCTCAGCAAAGAATCAAAGCCAAAAAATTTTTACCCCTAGCGTATAGATGTTTACACATCAAAAAGTACGATCGTACCAACTGTCCCATCACTGAATCTAATCCATTGAATTTTTTTTTAATTTTATTAATAACTATATAATGGGATAATTTTCATTAATTTTGGAGGAACACCTACACCGGATTTGTTCCCAAACAATTTTTTATGGGAACTTTAAAATCAGTAATAAAGTACCAGCCTTAAAGGCTCAATCGGACGTGACATAATCATAGCCATAAAGAGCAGCCGTTTGAACCAAACTAAAGGCCGTGATACACTATCATACAAAGTCGTGCGATCTACGAAAAATTACAATGCTGGTACGATGGAGTTTATGAAAATTTTCAAAAGGCAATAACAATTGATCACACCAGGGTTGTATATTTTCGTATATCGCACGACTTTGTATGATAGTGTATCACGGCCTTAATGGGCAACACTGTTGTTGATTATAGGTGACTCGCCATAACTCTCACCATACGAACCAATTGAATTTTGTTTTGGTTATGGCTATGTCACGTCTAATTTAAGCTTAAGGCATTAGGTTCTAGAAGTACTTACAGCATTTTGTTATAGTGTCCGTGATGCACATATCTAATTTTTTGCAAACTATCCTCAGTGAAGGGAAAAACTGTGTTTTTAACCATTTTAAAGAATCTTACGAAACGCACAAATACAATTCGTAGGGATGAACAAGGCACGAAGCCGATGTAGAATGGTGATCGGCGGCGGCTAAAAGCCTTCTGTGAGCTAAAAAATTTTCGCCACCGGCGGCAAAGCAAATATGCCGGCTAACGGTCGGCTAATGCCAGGAAACAATTGGGACGAACGACGAATTTCATCCACGGCGACGAATTCGTCGATAAGAATTCTCTGCGTAAATTCGTCGTGTGAAGCACAATAACGACGAATTTAATCAGCGAATTCAGCTCTTATAATTGATAAAGTTGGTTATTGTCAGTGTGACCATATTAGTAATTATGGGCTAAATTTAGCTTATTTCTTCTAGATTTAGCTTTAAATTTTTTATTAAGCTCTTAGCTTCTTTTTTTAACTTTTTTAAAAACGGATTTAGCTTTTTTAGACTTTTTTAATCCAAATTGCGTATTCTCTAAAAATATACTGAAGACATACGTGATTTAGCTTAATTTTGTTTTAAAATCTGGTCACACTGTTTATTGTGTATGTAAAGAGAGTGAGAGAAATTTTTTTTTTTTCGTTGTTCGTCGGCGTACAAAATAGAAATAAATCTATCTCAGAGTTCGTCACGCACGACGAATTTCGTTCTACGGCGGTGTTATGTTCATTTTCATATGAACAAATGTGTTTTATTTTTTATGACGAAAGTTCGCACCGAAAAATTCGTCGTTCGTCCCAGTTGTGTTCCTAGCATAAGTAAAATCAAAGAATATAAATTGTATAGAATGCGCATCTGAGCAAAAAAATTAAACATTTTTGCTTACGCTTTAGATGCGGGGGAAATATAAAGGCTCAGTTAGCCGACTGTAATGTTATGTAACTGCAACAGTAGGAAACAGCTGATCGATATTGTTATGTGAAATCAATGGTGTAAAATGTGTTTTACTGGCACATCATGGCCGAAAATGTTCACAAAAGTGGACAATGAAATACTTAAAGGTGTACAAAAAATAAGCGCGCGTCTTATTTATACATACTACATATGTATATAAGAAGCCAGCCCGGAAAAAGTTGTCACCCCCAAATTTAAGAATTTGCGTTGTGTTGAATTGATACAAGAGGAAATGCAGCGCATTTTAACAATGAAGTGCAACAGGAAATGTTAAGGTATGCTTGAATATTTATTTGTATAAACTTAATTTATAATATACATATGTAAATCTGTTTAAGGTTTTCCAAATAGCACAGAAAAAATGTTGATGTGGTGACAACGCTATTGCCTCGTCGTTTACCTCCACCAATGTCATGGTTGAGAATTTGGGAGCCATTGAATTGGCCTATATAAATACTAAACATCCAGACAAACATGTCTAGTCTACTAAAAGCTGAAATGATGAATCCATATGGACATCAGCAACCACAAAGCCGTGCAAATACGTCGAAAAGTATTAATTCCTTGCCCCAAGTAATGCAGAACGTTTTATAATATCTTATTTCTATATTTTGAGGGAATCCATCCAAGATTCTGTACCAAAGGCTATCGTGCATTATAGGCGAGACGTATGTGGTAGAAATATTTTGTATTCGATACAATTTTTTTAAAAATTATCATCAATAAGCTAATAGAGTTAAAAATTTTGCAAGAGTTAATTTAAAATGTATAGGTTAGGATGGGTGGAGCTATATCACACCTCCACTCGGAGACCCAATTGGGTCCTTTGTGATTAAGTATTCGTACATTATAATTCTTTTTACTTTAAAATATATTTTTTAAACATAAAGAACGATATAGTTTTTTTCACTTTAAATGTATACAAACATTAGATAAAAGAAGACATTTTGACAGTCGAGGTCTAAGCCACAGAATACACAGAAGTGAAGAAAGTGACAGGTAAGAAAATCTCCAATCAGGTTTTTGTTAAAATTCGTTGGAAAACATTTATTGCACTAGAAAGTAGCAAAACAAAAACGACGACAAAATTTGAAGGAAAACGAGACAAACAGAAAAATACCGGTATCTTCCGTTTCGTGACACTTCTGTGTTTTGTGGTCTAAGCAATCTTCGAACACCTGATAATCATCTGGACTGTTAAGGTCACCTGTTATGAATTCGCCTTGATGCATACGAGCGCTTTTTTTACTTCATTTCTAAATTGGCCGTGAGAGTAGGAAATGTGTTACGGGAGTACTACGGTACTTTTTCATGTCATATAATATCAAAAAAAAAAGCAAAAAGTTTTTTCAGTTTAAACGATTTTATTTCAGTTTTATCGGTTTTTTCTCGTTTTGGCGTTTTTTTCTCTTTGCGTTTTTTTAGTTTTCGCAATTTTTTTTTTATTTTGGCGATTTTTTCATTTTGGCGATTTTTTTCTGTTTTTTGGGATTTTTTCCTGTTTTTTTGGGTTTTTTCATTTTGGCGACTTTTCTGTTTTTGGGGGTTTTTTATTTAGGCGATTTTTTCATTTTGGCGATTTTTTCATATTGGCGATTTTTTTGTTGAAGGATTTTTTCATTTTGGCGATTTTTACGGTTTTTCGCGATTTATTTTAGTCCTAGAGATTTTTTTTAATTTGGTGCTTTTTTTCGATTTGGCGATTTTTTTTCTTTATGGCGATTTTTTTATATTTGCCGATTTTATATTTTTTTGATTTTTTAGTTTTGCCGTTTATGAAAATTTCAAGAGTTTTGCTCTTGCGGTCTCCAAGATACAGCAAGTTGTCAAAATTACAAAGTAAAAATTGCATTAACTAATGGAACACTTTTTAATTTAAACTTTTTAAATTTAGTGTTAATTGTTGTAGTCTGTATAAAAATACACTAACTTTACAAATTTCAAGTGTTTATATGTACATACAATTGTATGTATATTACATGGGATTTTAACATTTTTCGTTGCTCGTTTTGGAACACCCTTTAGTTTTTAACTCTCATGTATTTGTTGTTGTAGTGGCCAAATGTCTACACATTGTGTCCAAATTTCAAGTCCGTAGCTCTTACGGTTCATTTTCACCTTTGGTCTACGGAAACATACAGAAAAATAACCGGCGGCGGCGCACCGTCGGCTTCGAGCCGGTCGACTTGTTTCTCTGCTTGGTATTGCTTTCAAACACTAATACACTCATACATAGCTCACACCGATTTGACAATGCAAAGCAAAAGCACAAAGCAAAGAAATCTCAGCAAGAATCAAAGCCAAAAAATTTTTACCCCCTAGCGTATAGATGTTTACACATCAAAAAGTACGATCGTACCAACTTTCCCATCACTGAATCTAATCCATTGAATTTTTTTTTTAATTTTATTAATAACTATATAATGGGATAATTTTCATTAATTTTGGAGGAACACCTGCACCGGATTTGTTCCCAAACAACTTCTTATGGGAACTTTAAAATCCGTAATAAAGTACCAGCCTTAAAGGCTCAATCGGACGTGACATAACCATAGCCATAAAGAGCAGCCGTTTGAACCAAACTAAAGGCCGTGATACACTATCATACAAAGTCGTGCGATCTACGAAAAATTACAATGATGGTACTATGGTTTATGAAAATTTTCAAAAGGCAATAACAATTGATCACACCAGGGTTGTATATTTTCGTATATCACACGACTTTGTATGATAGTGTATCACGGCCTTAATGGGCAACACTGTTGTTGATTATAGGTGACTCGCCATAACTCTCACCATACGAACCAATTGAATTTTGTTTTGGTTATGGCTATGTCACGTCTAATAAAGCTTAAGGCATTAGGTTCTAGAAGTACTTACAGCATTTTGTCATAGTGTCAGTGATGCACATATCTAATTTTTTTGCAAACTATCCTCAGTGAAGGGAAAAACTGTGTTTTTAACCATTTTAAAGAATCTTACGAAACGCACAAATACAATTCGTAGGGATGAACAAGGCACGAAGCCGATGTAGAATGGTGATCGGCGGCGGCTAAAAGCCTTCTGTGAGCTAAAAAATTTTCGCCACCGGCGGCAAAGCAAATATGCCGGCTAACGGTCGGCTAATGCCAGGAAACAATTGGGACGAACGACGAATTTCATCCACGGCGACGAATTCGTCGATAAGAATTCTCTGCGTAAATTCGTCGTGTGAAGCACAATAACGACGAATTTAATCAGCGAATTCAGCTCTTATAATTGGTAAAGTTGGTTATTGTCAGTGTGACCATATTAGTAATTATGGGCTAAATTTAGCTTATTTCTTCTAGATTTAGCTTTAAATTTTTTATTAAGCTCTTAGCTTCTTTTTTTAACTTTTTTAAAAACGGATTTAGCTTTTTTAGACTTTTTTAATCCAAATTGCGTATTCTCTAAAAATATACTGAAGACATACGTGATTTAGCTTAATTTTGTTTTAAAATCTGGTCACACTGTTTATTGTGTATGTAAAGAGAGTGAGAGAAATTTGTTTTTTCGTTGTTCGTCGGCGTACAAAATAGAAATAAATCTATCTCAGAGTTCGTCACGCACGACGAATTTCGTTCTACGGCGGTGTTATATTCATTTTCATATGTGTTTACAAATGTGTCATTATGTCATTACAAATATGTTTTATTTTTTATGACGAAAGTTCGCACCGAAAAATTCGTCGTTCGTCCCAGTTGTGTTCCTAGCATAAGTAAAATCAAAGAATATAAATTGTATAAAAAATTAAACATTTTTGCTTACGCTTTAGATGCGGGGGAAAGTATAAAGGGTCAGTTAGCCGACTGTAATGTTATGTAACTGCAACAGTAGGAAACAGCTGATCGATATTGTTATGTGAAAAGTAATGAAAATGGTTATAGAAATGTAATGTAACGTAACCTACTTTTCATATAAAAATATCGATCAGCTGTTTTATACGTTGCAGTTACATTCCATTACAGTCGGCTAAAGGCTCAGTTAGCCGACTGTAATGTAAAGTAACTGTAAGGTAGGAAACAGCTGATTGACATTTTTGAATGAAAAGTTGGTTACGTTACATTACATCTCTATAACCATTTTCATTAATTTTCACATAACAATATCGATCAGCTGTTTCCTACTGTTGCAGTTACATTACATTACAGTCGGCTAACTGAGCCTTAACTGAGGTTTAAAGCGCAAGCAAACCAGTGTTGCCAGAAAATGATGATGAGAGAATGCTAAATTGGTCCAAAAATTCTGCTAATATGTTCTACAGAACAAAAGTATAATGCCAGATTTAAATAAAGAAAATTATTTAAATGGCTCTGAATTTCATGTTTAAACAAACTTATTAGTATTTTTCGGTATTTTTATAGCATATACAAACATAAAATAGTTAATAATTGGTCATTTTTGGATATGTTAAATTACGTTTAAAATTTTTTAACGCGCTAATAATCTCAAAATATTATTTATATATATTTATATTATACTGAATAAGTATTCTGAATATGTAGTAAAATATTTTTTTACTTAAAATACATTGAAATTGGTTATTGAGGGGTTCTCTGGACGCTGTGCTCATTTAACTTTTGCTAGTAAAGATCATCAGGGAACCTTTACCCTGCAATGCATATATATTTATGAAAAAAATCCTATAAACAGAATATTTTTAAAAAATTAAAATTTTTTATTGTCAACAAATTCTGCCAGAAAGCATTTAGCAGAATTTTTCAAAAGCTGATAACTAATGAAAATGCCAGATCTGGCAGTGAAAATGCTAAAATGGCAACAATGAAGCAAACACACACTGAGAGCATTATATTCTTTGCTCTTATCACCAGCGTTGCCGTTGTGCGACTTAAGTCGCATTTTGCTACTTTTTCAACAGCAAAACATGCGGCCAATTGCAAGAAAACTATGTAAAAATATCCGAGTTTTACCAAAAAAATACCGATTTTCGGAGGAAAGTTGCGGTTGCTGAAACAAAGATTGTTTTAAGGATGATAAGTTTCCAAATTCTGCAGTTGCAAAGTCAGTGAATTACACCTTATTTCTTCATCTTTATAAAATATAATTTACAAAAAAACATAATGTATAAACATAAATTAGCGTTACTAAACAATTATCAAATAGACTTAAAGTAGACACTTGTCAAAGATTAGATTCCAAGTGAAGAACTTATTAAGAAATACAGGATGTTCAGTTAAAAATAAAATATGTATTTAAGAATTATGCATAAAGCTTTGAAAAAATGGTATAACTATGTTATCCTCTTTAGAATCGAATTTTAAAATTTTCTACAAAACTTTAAATGGTTTTTTTCAAAGTAATTTTTTTGAGTTATGCTGGTTTTGAAGTAAATAAGTGAGATTAACCAGTCCAATATCAAGGCGAATTCATAACAGGTGACCTTATCGCTACAACAATACAACAATACTAAAAACAACATGCAATTCGTCTGGCTTCAAAAAAACCCCATCTGCCAAAAACAGTTGACTAAAATACCAATACATACATATTTATAAAAACACATTTTACTATCCATGTGCATCTACTATCAACAACACAGAAAATAATATTTGTAAAATAAATGTAATTAAAATGATGAAAAACGGTTCTGGTTAAATGATCCTGATATTTTGGGACAACGTAAAGAAACCTTACTTGCTGCCTTATTGCAGCCTCTCCGATGGTTTGTTGAACGCGAAATCAGTGGTGTAAAATGTGTTTTACTGGCACATCATGGCCGAAAATATTCACAAAAATGGACAATGAAATACTTAAAAGTGTACAAAAAATAAGCGCGCGTCTTGTTTATACATACTACATATGTATATAAGAAGCCAGCCCGGAAAAAGTTGTCACCCCCAAATTTAAGAATTTGCGTTGTGTTGAATTGATACAAGAGGAAATGCAGCGCATTTTAACAATGAAGTGCAACAGGAAATGTTAAGGTATGCTTGAATATTTATTTGTATAAACTTAATTTATAATATACATATGTAAATCTGTTTAAGGTTTTCCAAATAGCACAGAAAAATTGTTGATGTGGTGACAACGCTATTGCCTCGTCGTTTACCTCCACCAATGTCATGGTTGAGAATTTGGGAGCCATTGAATTGGCCTATATAAATACTAAACATCCAGACAAACATGTCTAGTCTACTAAAAGCTGAAATGATGAATCCATATGGACATCAGCAACCACAAAGCCGTGCAAATACGTCGAAAAGTATTAATTCCTTGCCCCAAGTAATGCAGAACGTTTTATAATATCTTATTTCTATATTTTGAGGGAATCCATCCAAGATTCTGTACCAAAGGCTATCGTGCATTATAGGCGAGACGTATGTGGTAGAAATATTTTGTATTCGATACAATTTTTTTAAAAATTATCATCAATAAGCTAATAGAGTTAAAAATTTTGCAAGAGTTAATTTAAAATGTATAGGTTAGGATGGGTGGAGCTATATCACACCTCCACTCGGAGACCCAATTGGGTCCTTTGTGATTAAGTATTCGTACATTATAATTCTTTTTACTTTAAAATATATTTTTTAAACATAAAGAACGATATAGTTTTTTTCACTTTAAATGTATACAAACATTAGATAAAAGAAGACATTTTGACAGTCGAGGTCTAAGCCACAGAATACACAGAAGTGAAGAAAGTGACAGGTAAGAAAATCTCCAATCAGGTTTTTGTTAAAATTCGTTGGAAAACATTTATTGCACTAGAAAGTAGCAAAACAAAAACGACGACAAAATTTGAAGGAAAACGAGACAAACAGAAAAATACCGGTATCTTCCGTTTCGTGACACTTCTGTGTTTTGTGGTCTAAGCAATCTTCGAACACCTGATAATCATCTGGACTGTTAAGGTCACCTGTTATGAATTCGCCTTGATGCATACGAGCGCTTTTTTTACTTCATTTCTAAATTGGCCGTGAGAGTAGGAAATGTGTTACGGGAGTACTACGGTACTTTTTCATGTCATATAATATCAAAAAAAAAAAGCAAAAAGTTTTTTCAGTTTAAACGATTTTATTTCAGTTTTATCGGTTTTTTCTCGTTTTGGCGTTTTTTTCTCTTTGCGTTTTTTTAGTTTTCGCAATTTTTTTTTCATTTTGGCGATTTTTTCATTTTGGCGATTTTTTTCTGTTTTTTGGGATTTTTTCCTGTTTTTTTGGGTTTTTTCATTTTGGCGACTTTTCTGTTTTTGGGGGTTTTTTATTTAGGCGATTTTTTCATTTTGGCGATTTTTTCATATTGGCGATTTTTTTGTTGAAGGATTTTTTCATTTTGGCGATTTTTACGGTTTTTCGCGATTTATTTTAGTCCTAGAGATTTTTTTTAATTTGGTGCTTTTTTTCGATTTGGCGATTTTTTTTCTTTATGGCGATTTTTTTATATTTGCCGATTTTATATTTTTTTGATTTTTTAGTTTTGCCGTTTATGAAAATTTCAAGAGTTTTGCTCTTGCGGTCTCCAAGATACAGCAAGTTGTCAAAATTACAAAGTAAAAATTGCATTAACTAATGGAACACTTTTTAATTTAAACTTTTTAAATTTAGTGTTAATTGTTGTAGTCTGTATAAAAATACACTAACTTTACAAATTTCAAGTGTTTATATGTACATACAATTGTATGTATATTACATGGGATTTTAACATTTTTCGTTGCTCGTTTTGGAACACCCTTTAGTTTTTAACTCTCATGTATTTGTTGTTGTAGTGGCCAAATGTCTACACATTGTGTCCAAATTTCAAGTCCGTAGCTCTTACGGTTCATTTTCACCTTTGGTCTACGGAAACATACAGAAAAATAACCGGCGGCGGCGCACCGTCGGCTTCGAGCCGGTCGACTTGTTTCTCTGCTTGGTATTGCTTTCAAACACTAATACACTCATACATAGCTCACACCGATTTGACAATGCAAAGCAAAAGCACAAAGC
This sequence comes from Tachina grossa, assembly GCA_949987645.1. Classification (NCBI taxonomy): domain Eukaryota; kingdom Metazoa; phylum Arthropoda; class Insecta; order Diptera; family Tachinidae; genus Tachina; species Tachina grossa. Next base: position 103,221,508 of record OX465274.1, on the reverse strand, counting down.
AAAGAAATCTCAGCAAGAATCAAAGCCAAAAAATTTTTACCCCCTAGCGTATAGATGTTTACACATCAAAAAGTACGATCGTACCAACTTTCCCATCACTGAATCTAATCCATTGAATTTTTTTTTTAATTTTATTAATAACTATATAATGGGATAATTTTCATTAATTTTGGAGGAACACCTGCACCGGATTTGTTCCCAAACAACTTCTTATGGGAACTTTAAAATCCGTAATAAAGTACCAGCCTTAAAGGCTCAATCGGACGTGACATAACCATAGCCATAAAGAGCAGCCGTTTGAACCAAACTAAAGGCCGTGATACACTATCATACAAAGTCGTGCGATCTACGAAAAATTACAATGATGGTACTATGGTTTATGAAAATTTTCAAAAGGCAATAACAATTGATCACACCAGGGTTGTATATTTTCGTATATCACACGACTTTGTATGATAGTGTATCACGGCCTTAATGGGCAACACTGTTGTTGATTATAGGTGACTCGCCATAACTCTCACCATACGAACCAATTGAATTTTGTTTTGGTTATGGCTATGTCACGTCTAATAAAGCTTAAGGCATTAGGTTCTAGAAGTACTTACAGCATTTTGTCATAGTGTCAGTGATGCACATATCTAATTTTTTTGCAAACTATCCTCAGTGAAGGGAAAAACTGTGTTTTTAACCATTTTAAAGAATCTTACGAAACGCACAAATACAATTCGTAGGGATGAACAAGGCACGAAGCCGATGTAGAATGGTGATCGGCGGCGGCTAAAAGCCTTCTGTGAGCTAAAAAATTTTCGCCACCGGCGGCAAAGCAAATATGCCGGCTAACGGTCGGCTAATGCCAGGAAACAATTGGGACGAACGACGAATTTCATCCACGGCGACGAATTCGTCGATAAGAATTCTCTGCGTAAATTCGTCGTGTGAAGCACAATAACGACGAATTTAATCAGCGAATTCAGCTCTTATAATTGGTAAAGTTGGTTATTGTCAGTGTGACCATATTAGTAATTATGGGCTAAATTTAGCTTATTTCTTCTAGATTTAGCTTTAAATTTTTTATTAAGCTCTTAGCTTCTTTTTTTAACTTTTTTAAAAACGGATTTAGCTTTTTTAGACTTTTTTAATCCAAATTGCGTATTCTCTAAAAATATACTGAAGACATACGTGATTTAGCTTAATTTTGTTTTAAAATCTGGTCACACTGTTTATTGTGTATGTAAAGAGAGTGAGAGAAATTTGTTTTTTCGTTGTTCGTCGGCGTACAAAATAGAAATAAATCTATCTCAGAGTTCGTCACGCACGACGAATTTCGTTCTACGGCGGTGTTATATTCATTTTCATATGTGTTTACAAATGTGTCATAATGTCATTACAAATATGTTTTATTTTTTATGACGAAAGTTCGCACCGAAAAATTCGTCGTTCGTCCCAGTTGTGTTCCTAGCATAAGTAAAATCAAAGAATATAAATTGTATAAAAAATTAAACATTTTTGCTTACGCTTTAGATGCGGGGGAAAGTATAAAGGGTCAGTTAGCCGACTGTAATGTTATGTAACTGCAACAGTAGGAAACAGCTGATCGATATTGTTATGTGAAAAGTAATGAAAATGGTTATAGAAATGTAATGTAACGTAACCTACTTTTCATATAAAAATATCGATCAGCTGTTTTATACGTTGCAGTTACATTCCATTACAGTCGGCTAAAGGCTCAGTTAGCCGACTGTAATGTAAAGTAACTGTAAGGTAGGAAACAGCTGATTGACATTTTTGTATGAAAAGTTGGTTACGTTACATTACATCTCTATAACCATTTTCATTAATTTTCACATAACAATATCGATCAGCTGTTTCCTACTGTTGCAGTTACATTACATTACAGTCGGCTAACTGAGCCTTAACTGAGGTTTAAAGCGCAAGCAAACCAGTGTTGCCAGAAAATGATGATGAGAGAATGCTAAATTGGTCCAAAAATTCTGCTAATATGTTCTACAGAACAAAAGTATAATGCCAGATTTAAATAAAGAAAATTATTTAAATGGCTCTGAATTTCATGTTTAAACAAACTTATTAGTATTTTTCGGTATTTTTATAGCATATACAAACATAAAATAGTTAATAATTGGTCATTTTTGGATATGTTAAATTACGTTTAAAATTTTTTAACGCGCTAATAATCTCAAAATATTATTTATATATATTTATATTATACTGAATAAGTATTCTGAATATGTAGTAAAATATTTTTTTACTTAAAATACATTGAAATTGGTTATTGAGGGGTTCTCTGGACGCTGTGCTCATTTAACTTTTGCTAGTAAAGATCATCAGGGAACCTTTACCCTGCAATGCATATATATTTATGAAAAAAATCCTATAAACAGAATATTTTTAAAAAATTAAAATTTTTTATTGTCAACAAATTCTGCCAGAAAGCATTTAGCAGAATTTTTCAAAAGCTGATAACTAATGAAAATGCCAGATCTGGCAGTGAAAATGCTAAAATGGCAACAATGAAGCAAACACACACTGAGAGCATTATATTCTTTGCTCTTATCACCAGCGTTGCCGTTGTGCGACTTAAGTCGCATTTTGCTACTTTTTCAACAGCAAAACATGCGGCCAATTGCAAGAAAACTATGTAAAAATATCCGAGTTTTACCAAAAAAATACCGATTTTCGGAGGAAAGTTGCGGTTGCTGAAACAAAGATTGTTTTAAGGATGATAAGTTTCCAAATTCTGCAGTTGCAAAGTCAGTGAATTACACCTTATTTCTTCATCTTTATAAAATATAATTTACAAAAAAACATAATGTATAAACATAAATTAGCGTTACTAAACAATTATCAAATAGACTTAAAGTAGACACTTGTCAAAGATTAGATTCCAAGTGAAGAACTTATTAAGAAATACAGGATGTTCAGTTAAAAATAAAATATGTATTTAAGAATTATGCATAAAGCTTTGAAAAAATGGTATAACTATGTTATCCTCTTTAGAATCGAATTTTAAAATTTTCTACAAAACTTTAAATGGTTTTTTTCAAAGTAATTTTTTTGAGTTATGCTGGTTTTGAAGTAAATAAGTGAGATTAACCAGTCCAATATCAAGGCGAATTCATAACAGGTGACCTTATCGCTACAACAATACAACAATACTAAAAACAACATGCAATTCGTCTGGCTTCAAAAAAACCCCATCTGCCAAAAACAGTTGACTAAAATACCAATACATACATATTTATAAAAACACATTTTACTATCCATGTGCATCTACTATCAACAACACAGAAAATAATATTTGTAAAATAAATGTAATTAAAATGATGAAAAACGGTTCTGGTTAAATGATCCTGATATTTTGGGACAACGTAAAGAAACCTTACTTGCTGCCTTATTGCAGCCTCTCCGATGGTTTGTTGAACGCGAAATCAGTGGTGTAAAATGTGTTTTACTGGCACATCATGGCCGAAAATATTCACAAAAATGGACAATGAAATACTTAAAAGTGTACAAAAAATAAGCGCGCGTCTTGTTTATACATACTACATATGTATATAAGAAGCCAGCCCGGAAAAAGTTGTCACCCCCAAATTTAAGAATTTGCGTTGTGTTGAATTGATACAAGAGGAAATGCAGCGCATTTTAACAATGAAGTGCAACAGGAAATGTTAAGGTATGCTTGAATATTTATTTGTATAAACTTAATTTATAATATACATATGTAAATCTGTTTAAGGTTTTCCAAATAGCACAGAAAAATTGTTGATGTGGTGACAACGCTATTGCCTCGTCGTTTACCTCCACCAATGTCATGGTTGAGAATTTGGGAGCCATTGAATTGGCCTATATAAATACTAAACATCCAGACAAACATGTCTAGTCTACTAAAAGCTGAAATGATGAATCCATATGGACATCAGCAACCACAAAGCCGTGCAAATACGTCGAAAAGTATTAATTCCTTGCCCCAAGTAATGCAGAACGTTTTATAATATCTTATTTCTATATTTTGAGGGAATCCATCCAAGATTCTGTGCCAAAGGCTATCGTGCATTATAGGCGAGACGTATGTGGTAGAAATATTTTGTATTCGATACAATTTTTTTAAAAATTATCATCAATAAACTAATAGAGTTAATAATTTTGCAAGAGTTAATTTAAAATGTATAGGTTAGGATGGATGGAGCTATATCACACCTCCACTCGGAGACCCAATTGGGTCCTTTGTGATTAAGTATTCATACATTATAATTCTTTTTACTTTAAAATATATTTTTTAAACATAAAGAACGATATAGTTTTTTTCACTTTAAATGTAAACAAACATTAGATAAAAGAAGACATTTTGACAGTCGAGGTCTAAGCCACAGAATACACAGAAGTGAAGAAAGTGACAGGTAAAAAAATCTCCAATCAGGTTTTTGTTAAAATTCGTGTTAAAACATTTATTGCACTAGAAAGAAGTAGCAAAACAAAAACGGCGACAAAATTTGAAGGAAAACGAGACAAACAGAAAAATACCGGTATCTTCCGTTTCGTGACACTTCTGTGTTTTGTGGTCTAAGCAATCTTCGAACACCTGATAATCATCTGGACTGTTAAGGTCACCTGTTATGAATTCGTCTTGATGCACACGAGCGCTTTTTTGACTTCATTTCTAAATTGGCCGTGAGAGTAGCAAATGTGTTACGGGAGTACTACGGTACTTTTTCATGTCATATAATATCAAAAAAAAAAAAGCAATGTGAGTCCGATCACAGAGGAGATGTGTAAACATCTAGTAATGAATTTTTTTTTTAAATTGGAAGTACTTATGCTTTTAGTACCTTTTTTTAAATTAATTAATTAAAAGTATCAAAACTTTCAATATTGTAAATACATAGGAATTTGTTGGTTTTTGTTTGTTTTATTAAACTTATTTGGTCAGTAAATGGGCACACTGCAGTATATGTATATGTACTGCATTCAAAATTGCAGTAAGCAGTAAATTTACTGATTACTAAAAAAATTCAGTAAATTTTTACTGCTAATGAAATTTAATTTGCATTACCAGTAAAATCGTAGGGCCGTAATCATAATAAAATTGTAGCAAGTGGCAAAGTTTTTTCATTCAAATTTTGAAACTTTTGTATGAAAAACATTTAGCCACTTGGTAGAACTTCATTATGAATACGGGCATTACTGATTACTGAAAATTCAATGCACCTACCTCATCATATAACAAATCATTTAGGCAATTTATAAAAATTGTAGAAACAAAATTTTAGTAATCAGTAAAAATTTACTTGTTAAACATTTTTTATTGTATTTACTGAAACTTTAGTGGTACTGCAGTGCTCAACTATGGCAAATGCCTTTACTTTTACTTTTTAATTTTTAATTCCTGTTGTTCATCGTTTAGTTGTTGCTGTTCTTGTTGTTGTGTACGCATTGCAATTAAAATAAATTCAGTAAAGTGCGACTTTGACTCGCGCACATTCGGTTTTGATTTTTTATTTAGCTTTCTTCCTTTTTTAAGTTTAAACGATTTTTTTCAGTTTTATCGCTTTTTTCTCGTTTTGGCGTTTTTTTCTCTTTTTGCGTTTTTTTAGTTTTCGCAATTTTTATTTTTTCATTTTGGCGATTTTTTCATTTTGGCGATTTTTTTCTGTTTTTTGGGGTTTTTTCATTTTGGCGATTTTTTCTGTTTTTGGGGTTTTTTTTTTATTTAGGCGATTTTTTCATTTTGGCGATTTTTTCATATTGGCGATTTTTTTCTTAAAGGATTTTTTTCATTTTGGCGATTTTTCCGGTTTTTCGCGATTTATTTTAGTCCTAGAGATTTTTTTTAATTTGGTGCTTTTTTCGATTAGGCGATTTTTTTTTGTTTTTGGCGATTTTATATTTTTTTGATTTTTTAGTTTTACCGTTTATGAAAATTTCAAGAGTTTTGCTCTTACGGTCTCCAAGATACAGCAAGTTGTCAAAATTACAGAGTAAAAATTGCATTAACTAATGGAACACTTTTTAATTTAAACTTTTTAAATTTAGTGTTAATTGTTGTAGTCTGTATAAAAATACACTAACTTTACAAATTTCAAATGTAAATATGTACATACAATTGTATGTATATTACATGGGATTTTAACATTTTTCGTTGCTCGTTTTGGAACACCCTTTAGTTTTTAACTCTCATGTATTTGTTGTTGTAGTGGCCAAATGTCTACACATTGTGTCCAAATTTCAAGTCCGTAGCTGTTACGGTTCATTTTCACCTTTGGTCTACGGAAATATACAGAAAAATAACCGGCGGCGGCGCACCGTCGGCTTCGAGCCGGTCGACTTGTTTCTCTGCTTGGTATTGCTTCTTTCAAACACTAAAGGTAGAATTAGTAAAATCGTATCATTCTACTTTACAGCTTGCCGTATCGTTCAACTTTGTGCACAAGTTATAGAAAATGTAACAGTTTGCACAGCACATTTTTTTTGTCTGGCATTAAATGCAGCGTTTTTGACATTCGCTACAGAAAAATCTGGTTTCTGCAGATTCCTACGTTAGCAGTGCTACCACCACATATTTTATAACTAGTAACATGCATTGTATATGGTACGGTTTTTGTCAGCTGACACGCAACATCACGATACGATTTTACTAATTCTACCTTAATACACTCATACATAGCTCACACCGATTTGACAATGCAAAGCAAAAGCACAAAGCAAAGAAATCTCAGCAAAGAATCAAAGCCAAAAAATTTTTACCCCTAGCGTATAGATGTTTACACATCAAAAAGTACGATCGTACCAACTTTCCCATCACTGAATCTAATCCATTGATTTTTTTTTTTAATTTTATTAATAACTATATAATGGGATAATTTTCATTAATTTTGGAGGAACACCTACACCGGATTTGTTCCCAAACAACTTCTTATGGGAACTTTAAAATCAGTAATAAAGTACCAGCCTTAAAGGCTCAATCGGACGTGACATAATCATAGCCATAAAGAGCAGCCGTTTGAACCAAACTAAAGGCCGTGATACACTATCATACAAAGTCGTGCGATCTACGAAAAATTACAATGCTGGTACGATGGAGTTTATGAAAATTTTCAAAAGGCAATAACAATTGATCACACCAGGGTTGTATATTTTCGTATATCGCACGACTTTGTATGATAGTGTATCACGGCCTTAATGGGCAACACTGTTGTTGATTATAGGTGACTCGCCATAACTCTCACCATACGAACCAATTGAATTTTGTTTTGGTTATGGCTATGTCACGTCTAATTTAAGCTTAAGGCATTAGGTTCTAGAAGTACTTACAGCATTTTGTTATAGTGTCCGTGATGCACATATCTAATTTTTTGCAAACTATCCTCAGTGAAGGGAAAAACTGTGTTTTTAACCATTTTAAAGAATCTTACGAAACGCACAAATACAATTCGTAGGGATGAACAAGGCACGAAGCCGATGTAGAATGGTGATCGGCGGCGGCTAAAAGCCTTCTGTGAGCTAAAAAATTTTCGCCACCGGCGGCAAAGCAAATATGCCGGCTAACGGTCGGCTAATGCCAGGAAACAATTGGGACGAACGACGAATTTCATCCACGGCGACGAATTCGTCGATAAGAATTCTCTGCGTAAATTCGTCGTGTGAAGCACAATAACGACGAATTTAATCAGCGAATTCAGCTCTTATAATTGATAAAGTTGGTTATTGTCAGTGTGACCATATTAGTAATTATGGGCTAAATTTAGCTTATTTCTTCTAGATTTAGCTTTAAATTTTTTAAGCTCTTAGCTTCTTTTTTTAACTTTTTTAAAAACGGATTTAGCTTTTTTAGACTTTTTTAATCCAAATTGCGTATTCTCTAAAAATATACTGAAGACATACGTGATTTAGCTTAATTTTGTTTTAAAATCTGGTCACACTGTTTATTGTGTATGTAAAGAGAGTGAGAGAAATTTTTTTTTCGTTGTTCGTCGGCGTACAAAATAGAAATAAATCTATCTCAGAGTTCGTCACGCACGACGAATTTCGTTCTACGGCGGTGTTATGTTCATTTTCATATGAACAAATGTGTTTTATTTTTTATGACGAAAGTTCGCACCGAAAAATTCGTCGTTCGTCCCAGTTGTGTTCCTAGCATAAGTAAAATCAAAGAATATAAATTGTATAGAATGCGCATCTGAGCAAAAAAATTAAACATTTTTGCTTACGCTTTAGATGCGGGGGAAATATAAAGGCTCAGTTAGCCGACTGTAATGTTATGTAACTGCAACAGTAGGAAACAGCTGATCGATATTGTTATGTGAAATCAATGGTGTAAAATGTGTTTTACTGGCACATCATGGCCGAAAATGTTCACAAAAATGGACAATGAAATACTTAAAGGTGTACAAAAAATAAGCGCGCGTCTTATTTATACATACTACATATGTATATAAGAAGCCAGCCCGGAAAAAGTTGTCACCCCCAAATTTAAGAATTTGCGTTGTGTTGAATTGATACAAGAGGAAATGCAGCGCATTTTAACAATGAAGTGCAACAGGAAATGTTAAGGTATGCTTGAATATTTATTTGTATAAACTTAATTTATAATATACATATGTAAATCTGTTTAAGGTTTTCCAAATAGCACAGAAAAAATGTTGATGTGGTGACAACGCTATTGCCTCGTCGTTTACCTCCACCAATGTCATGGTTGAGAATTTGGGAGCCATTGAATTGGCCTATATAAATACTAAACATCCAGACAAACATGTCTAGTCTACTAAAAGCTGAAATGATGAATCCATATGGACATCAGCAACCACAAAGCCGTGCAAATACGTCGAAAAGTATTAATTCCTTGCCCCAAGTAATGCAGAACGTTTTATAATATCTTATTTCTATATTTTGAGGGAATCCATCCAAGATTCTGTACCAAAGGCTATCGTGCATTATAGGCGAGACGTATGTGGTAGAAATATTTTGTATTCGATACAATTTTTTTAAAAATTATCATCAATAAACTAATAGAGTTAATAATTTTGCAAGAGTTAATTTAAAATGTATAGGTTAGGATGGGTGGAGCTATATCACACCTCCACTCGGAGACCCAATTGGGTCCTTTGTGATTAAGTATTCGTACATTATAATTCTTTTTACTTTAAAATATATTTTTTAAACATAAAGAACGATATAGTTTTTTTCACTTTAAATGTATACAAACATTAGATAAAAGAAGACATTTTGACAGTCGAGGTCTAAGCCACAGAATACACAGAAGTGAAGAAAGTGACAGGTAAGAAAATCTCCAATCAGGTTTTTGTTAAAATTCGTTGGAAAACATTTATTGCACTAGAAAGTAGCAAAACAAAAACGACGACAAAATTTGAAGGAAAACGAGACAAACAGAAAAATACCGGTATCTTCCGTTTCGTGACACTTCTGTGTTTTGTGGTCTAAGCAATCTTCGAACACCTGATAATCATCTGGACTGTTAAGGTCACCTGTTATGAATTCGCCTTGATGCATACGAGCGCTTTTTTTACTTCATTTCTAAATTGGCCGTGAGAGTAGGAAATGTGTTACGGGAGTACTACGGTACTTTTTCATGTCATATAATATCAAAAAAAAAAAAAGCAAAAAGTTTTTTCAGTTTAAACGATTTTATTTCAGTTTTATCGGTTTTTTCTCGTTTTGGCGTTTTTTTCTCTTTGCGTTTTTTTAGTTTTCGCAATTTTTTTTTCATTTTGGCGATTTTTTCATTTTGGCGATTTTTTTCTGTTTTTTGGGATTTTTTCCTGTTTTTTTGGGTTTTTTCATTTTGGCGATTTTTCTGTTTTTGGGGGTTTTTTATTTAGGCGATTTTTTCATTTTGGCGATTTTTTCATATTGGCGATTTTTTTGTTGAAGGATTTTTTCATTTTGGCGATTTTTACGGTTTTTCGCGATTTATTTTAGTCCTAGAGATTTTTTTTAATTTGGTGCTTTTTTTCGATTTGGCGATTTTTTTTCTTTATGGCGATTTTTTTATATTTGCCGATTTTATATTTTTTTGATTTTTTAGTTTTGCCGTTTATGAAAATTTCAAGAGTTTTGCTCTTGCGGTCTCCAAGATACAGCAAGTTGTCAAAATTACAAAGTAAAAATTGCATTAACTAATGGAACACCCTTTAATTTAAACTTTTTAAATTTAGTGTTAATTGTTGTAGTCTGTATAAAAATACACTAACTTTACAAATTTCAAGTGTTTATATGTACATACAATTGTATGTATATTACATGGGATTTTAACATTTTTCGTTGCTCGTTTTGGAACACCCTTTAGTTTTTAACTCTCATGTATTTGTTGTTGTAGTGGCCAAATGTCTACACATTGTGTCCAAATTTCAAGTCCGTAGCTCTTACGGTTCATTTTCACCTTTGGTCTACGGAAACATACAGAAAAATAACCGGCGGCGGCGCACCGTCGGCTTCGAGCCGGTCGACTTGTTTCTCTGCTTGGTATTGCTTTCAAACACTAATACACTCATACATAGCTCACACCGATTTGACAATGCAAAGCAAAAGCACAAAGCAAAGAAATCTCAGCAAGAATCAAAGCCAAAAAATTTTTACCCCCTAGCGTATAGATGTTTACACATCAAAAAGTACGATCGTACCAACTTTCCCATCACTGAATCTAATCCATTGAATTTTTTTTTTAATTTTATTAATAACTATATAATGGGATAATTTTCATTAATTTTGGAGGAACACCTGCACCGGATTTGTTCCCAAACAACTTCTTATGGGAACTTTAAAATCCGTAATAAAGTACCAGCCTTAAAGGCTCAATCGGACGTGACATAACCATAGCCATAAAGAGCAGCCGTTTGAACCAAACTAAAGGCCGTGATACACTATCATACAAAGTCGTGCGATCTACGAAAAATTACAATGATGGTACTATGGTTTATGAAAATTTTCAAAAGGCAATAACAATTGATCACACCAGGGTTGTATATTTTCGTATATCACACGACTTTGTATGATAGTGTATCACGGCCTTAATGGGCAACACTGTTGTTGATTATAGGTGACTCGCCATAACTCTCACCATACGAACCAATTGAATTTTGTTTTGGTTATGGCTATGTCACGTCTAATAAAGCTTAAGGCATTAGGTTCTAGAAGTACTTACAGCATTTTGTCATAGTGTCAGTGATGCACATATCTAATTTTTTTGCAAACTATCCTCAGTGAAGGGAAAAACTGTGTTTTTAACCATTTTAAAGAATCTTACGAAACGCACAAATACAATTCGTAGGGATGAACAAGGCACGAAGCCGATGTAGAATGGTGATCGGCGGCGGCTAAAAGCCTTCTGTGAGCTAAAAAATTTTCGCCACCGGCGGCAAAGCAAATATGCCGGCTAACGGTCGGCTAATGCCAGGAAACAATTGGGACGAACGACGAATTTCATCCACGGCGACGAATTCGTCGATAAGAATTCTCTGCGTAAATTCGTCGTGTGAAGCACAATAACGACGAATTTAATCAGCGAATTCAGCTCTTATAATTGGTAAAGTTGGTTATTGTCAGTGTGACCATATTAGTAATTATGGGCTAAATTTAGCTTATTTCTTCTAGATTTAGCTTTAAATTTTTTATTAAGCTCTTAGCTTCTTTTTTTAACTTTTTTAAAAACGGATTTAGCTTTTTTAGACTTTTTTAATCCAAATTGCGTATTCTCTAAAAATATACTGAAGACATACGTGATTTAGCTTAATTTTGTTTTAAAATCTGGTCACACTGTTTATTGTGTATGTAAAGAGAGTGAGAGAAATTTGTTTTTTCGTTGTTCGTCGGCGTACAAAATAGAAATAAATCTATCTCAGAGTTCGTCACGCACGACGAATTTCGTTCTACGGCGGTGTTATATTCATTTTCATATGTGTTTACAAATGTGTCATTATGTCATTACAAATATGTTTTATTTTTTATGACGAAAGTTCGCACCGAAAAATTCGTCGTTCGTCCCAGTTGTGTTCCTAGCATAAGTAAAATCAAAGAATATAAATTGTATAAAAAATTAAACATTTTTGCTTACGCTTTAGATGCGGGGGAAAGTATAAAGGGTCAGTTAGCCGACTGTAATGTTATGTAACTGCAACAGTAGGAAACAGCTGATCGATATTGTTATGTGAAAAGTAATGAAAATGGTTATAGAAATGTAATGTAACGTAACCTACTTTTCATATAAAAATATCGATCAGCTGTTTTATACGTTGCAGTTACATTCCATTACAGTCGGCTAAAGGCTCAGTTAGCCGACTGTAATGTAAAGTAACTGTAAGGTAGGAAACAGCTGATTGACATTTTTGTATGAAAAGTTGGTTACGTTACATTACATCTCTATAACCATTTTCATTAATTTTCACATAACAATATCGATCAGCTGTTTCCTACTGTTGCAGTTACATTACATTACAGTCGGCTAACTGAGCCTTAACTGAGGTTTAAAGCGCAAGCAAACCAGTGTTGCCAGAAAATGATGATGAGAGAATGCTAAATTGGTCCAAAAATTCTGCTAATATGTTCTACAGAACAAAAGTATAATGCCAGATTTAAATAAAGAAAATTATTTAAATGGCTCTGAATTTCATGTTTAAACAAACTTATTAGTATTTACGGTATTTTTATAGCATATACAAACATAAAATAGTTAATAATTGGTCATTTTTGGATATGTTAAATTACGTTTAAAATTTTTTAACGCGCTAATAATCTCAAAATATTATTTATATATATTTATATTATACTGAATAAGTATTCTGAATATGTAGTAAAATATTTTTTTACTTAAAATACATTGAAATTGGTTATTGAGGGGTTCTCTGGACGCTGTGCTCATTTAACTTTTGCTAGTAAAGATCATCAGGGAACCTTTACCCTGCAATGCATATATATTTATGAAAAAAATCCTATAAACAGAATATTTTTAAAAAATTAAAATTTTTTATTGTCAACAAATTCTGCCAGAAAGCATTTAGCAGAATTTTTCAAAAGCTGATAACTAATGAAAATGCCAGATCTGGCAGTGAAAATGCTAAAATGGCAACAATGAAGCAAACACACACTGAGAGCATTATATTCTTTGCTCTTATCACCAGCGTTGCCGTTGTGCGACTTAAGTCGCATTTTGCTACTTTTTCAACAGCAAAACATGCGGCCAATTGCAAGAAAACTATGTAAAAATATCCGAGTTTTACCAAAAAAATACCGATTTTCGGAGGAAAGTTGCGGTTGCTGAAATAAAGATTGTTTTAAGGATGATAAGTTTCCAAATTCTGCAGTTGCAAAGTCAGTGAATTACACCTTATTTCTTCATCTTTATAAAATATAATTTACAAAAAAACATAATGTATAAACATAAATTAGCGTTACTAAACAATTATCAAATAGACTTAAAGTAGACACTTGTCAAAGATTAGATTCCAAGTGAAGAACTTATTAAGAAATACAGGATGTTCAGTTAAAAATAAAATATGTATTTAAGAATTATGCATAAAGCTTTGAAAAAATGGTATAACTATGTTATCCTCTTTAGAATCGAATTTTAAAATTTTCTACAAAACTTTAAATGGTTTTTTTCAAAGTAATTTTTTTGAGTTATGCTGGTTTTGAAGTAAATAAGTGAGATTAACCATGTCCAATATCAAGGCGAATTCATAACAGGTGACCTTATCGCTACAACAATACAACAATACTAAAAACAACATGCAATTCGTCTGGCTTCAAAAAAACCCCATCTGCCAAAAACAGTTGACTAAAATACCAATACATACATATTTATAAAAACACATTTTACTATCCATGTGCATCTACTATCAACAACACAGAAAATAATATTTGTAAAATAAATGTAATTAAAATGATGAAAAACGGTTCTGGTTAAATGATCCTGATATTTTGGGACAACGTAAAGAAACCTTACTTGCTGCCTTATTGCAGCCTCTCCGATGGTTTGTTGAACGCGAAATCAGTGGTGTAAAATGTGTTTTACTGGCACATCATGGCCGAAAATATTCACAAAAATGGACAATGAAATACAAAAAATAAGCGCGCGTCTTGTTTATACATACTACATATGTATATAAGAAGCCAGCCCGGAAAAAGTTGTCACCCCCAAATTTAAGAATTTGCGTTGTGTTGAATTGATACAAGAGGAAATGCAGCGCATTTTAACAATGAAGTGCAACAGGAAATGTTAAGGTATGCTTGAATATTTATTTGTATAAACTTAATTTATAATATACATATGTAAATCTGTTTAAGGTTTTCCAAATAGCACAGAAAAATTGTTGATGTGGTGACAACGCTATTGCCTCGTCGTTTACCTCCACCAATGTCATGGTTGAGAATTTGGGAGCCATTGAATTGGCCTATATAAATACTAAACATCCAGACAAACATGTCTAGTCTACTAAAAGCTGAAATGATGAATCCATATGGACATCAGCAACCACAAAGCCGTGCAAATACGTCGAAAAGTATTAATTCCTTGCCCCAAGTAATGCAGAACGTTTTATAATATCTTATTTCTATATTTTGAGGGAATCCATCCAAGATTCTGTACCAAAGGCTATCGTGCATTATAGGCGAGACGTATGTGGTAGAAATATTTTGTATTCGATACAATTTTTTTAAAAATTATCATCAATAAACTAATAGAGTTAATAATTTTGCAAGAGTTAATTTAAAATGTATAGGTTAGGATGGATGGAGCTATATCACACCTCCACTCGGAGACCCAATTGGGTCCTTTGTGATTAAGTATTCATACATTATAATTCTTTTTACTTTAAAATATATTTTTTAAACATAAAGAACGATATAGTTTTTTTCACTTTAAATGTAAACAAACATTAGATAAAAGAAGACATTTTGACAGTCGAGGTCTAAGCCACAGAATACACAGAAGTGAAGAAAGTGACAGGTAAAAAAATCTCCAATCAGGTTTTTGTTAAAATTCGTGGGAAAACATTTATTGCACTAGAAAGAAGTAGCAAAACAAAAACGGCGACAAAATTTGAAGGAAAACGAGACAAACAGAAAAATACCGGTATCTTCCGTTTCGTGACACTTCTGTGTTTTGTGGTCTAAGCAATCTTCGAACACCTGATAATCATCTGGACTGTTAAGGTCACCTGTTATGAATTCGTCTTGATGCACACGAGCGCTTTTTTGACTTCATTTCTAAATTGGCCGTGAGAGTAGCAAATGTGTTACGGGAGTACTACGGTACTTTTTCATGTCATATAATATCAAAAAAAAAAAAAGCAATGTGAGTCCGATCACAGAGGAGATGTGTAAACATCTAGTAATGAATTTTTTTTTAAATTGGAAGTACTTATGCTTTTAGTACCTTTTTTTAAATTAATTAATTAAAAGTATCAAAACTTTCAATATTGTAAATACATAGGAATTTGTTGGTTTTTGTTTGTTTTATTAAACTTATTTGGTCAGTAAATGGGCACACTGCAGTATATGTATATGTACTGCATTCAAAATTGCAGTAAGCAGTAAATTTACTGATTACTAAAAAAATTCAGTAAATTTTTACTGCTAATGAAATTTAATTTGCATTACCAGTAAAATCGTAGGGCCGTAATCATAATAAAATTGTAGCAAGTGGCAAAGTTTTTTCATTCAAATTTTGAAACTTTTGTATGAAAAACATTTAGCCACTTGGTAGAACTTCATTATGAATACGGGCATTACTGATTACTGAAAATTCAATGCACCTACCTCATCATATAACAAATCATTTAGGCAATTTATAAAAATTGTAGAAACAAAATTTTAGTAATCAGTAAAAATTTACTTGTTAAACATTTTTTATTGTATTTACTGAAACTTTAGTGGTACTGCAGTGCTCAACTATGGCAAATGCCTTTACTTTTACTTTTTAATTTTTAATTCCTGTTGTTCATCGTTTAGTTGTTGCTGTTCTTGTTGTTGTGTACGCATTGCAATTAAAATAAATTCAGTAAAGTGCGACTTTGACTCGCGCACATTCGGTTTTGATTTTTTATTTTTTTATTTAGCTTTCTTCCTTTTTTAAGTTTAAACGATTTTTTTCAGTTTTATCGCTTTTTTCTCGTTTTGGCGTTTTTTTCTCTTTTTGCGTTTTTTTAGTTTTCGCAATTTTTATTTTTTCATTTTGGCGATTATTTCATTTTGGCGATTTTTTTCTGTTTTTTGGGGTTTTTTCATTTTGGCGATTTTTTCTGTTTTTGGGGTTTTTTTTATTTAGGCGATTTTTTCATTTTGGCGATTTTTTCATATTGGCGATTTTTTTCTTAAAGGATTTTTTTTCATTTTGGCGATTTTTCCGGTTTTTCGCGATTTATTTTAGTCCTAGAGATTTTTTTTAATTTGGTGCTTTTTTCGATTAGGCGATTTTTTTTTGTTTTTGGCGATTTTATATTTTTTTGATTTTTTAGTTTTACCGTTTATGAAAATTTCAAGAGTTTTGCTCTTACGGTCTCCAAGATACAGCAAGTTGTCAAAATTACAGAGTAAAAATTGCATTAACTAATGGAACACTTTTTAATTTAAACTTTTTAAATTTAGTGTTAATTGTTGTAGTCTGTATAAAAATACACTAACTTTACAAATTTCAAATGTAAATATGTACATACAATTGTATGTATATTACATGGGATTTTAACATTTTTCGTTGCTCGTTTTGGAACACCCTTTAGTTTTTAACTCTCATGTATTTGTTGTTGTAGTGGCCAAATGTCTACACATTGTGTCCAAATTTCAAGTCCGTAGCTGTTACGGTTCATTTTCACCTTTGGTCTACGGAAATATACAGAAAAATAACCGGCGGCGGCGCACCGTCAGCTTCGAGCCGGTCGACTTGTTTCTCTGCTTGGTATTGCTTCTTTCAAACACTAAAGGTAGAATTAGTAAAATCGTATCATTCTACTTTACAGCTTGCCGTATCGTTCAACTTTGTGCACAAGTTATAGAAAATGTAACAGTTTGCACAGCACATTTTTTTTGTCTGGCATTAAATGCAGCGTTTTTGACATTCGCTACAGAAAAATCTGGTTTCTGCAGATTCCTACGTTAGCAGTGCTACCACCACATATTTTATAACTAGTAACATGCATTGTATATGGTACGGTTTTTGTCAGCTGACACGCAACATCACGATACGATTTTACTAATTCTACCTTAATACACTCATACATAGCTCACACCGATTTGACAATGCAAAGCAAAAGCACAAAGCAAAGAAATCTCAGCAAAGAATCAAAGCCAAAAAATTTTTACCCCTAGCGTATAGATGTTTACACATCAAAAAGTACGATCGTACCAACTTTCCCATCACTGAATCTAATCCATTGATTTTTTTTTTTAATTTTATTAATAACTATATAATGGGATAATTTTCATTAATTTTGGAGGAACACCTACACCGGATTTGTTCCCAAACAACTTCTTATGGGAACTTTAAAATCAGTAATAAAGTACCAGCCTTAAAGGCTCAATCGGACGTGACATAATCATAGCCATAAAGAGCAGCCGTTTGAACCAAACTAAAGGCCGTGATACACTATCATACAAAGTCGTGCGATCTACGAAAAATTACAATGCTGGTACGATGGAGTTTATGAAAATTTTCAAAAGGCAATAACAATTGATCACACCAGGGTTGTATATTTTCGTATATCGCACGACTTTGTATGATATTGTATCACGGCCTTAATGGGCAACACTGTTGTTGATTATAGGTGACTCGCCATAACTCTCACCATACGAACCAATTGAATTTTGTTTTGGTTATGGCTATGTCACGTCTAATTTAAGCTTAAGGCATTAGGTTCTAGAAGTACTTACAGCATTTTGTCATAGTGTCCGTGATGCACATATCTAATTTTTTGCAAACTATCCTCAGTGAAGGGAAAAACTGTGTTTTTAACCATTTTAAAGAATCTTACGAAACGCACAAATACAATTCGTAGGGATGAACAAGGCACGAAGCCGATGTAGAATGGTGATCGGCGGCGGCTAAAAGCCTTCTGTGAGCTAAAAAATTTTCGCCACCGGCGGCAAAGCAAATATGCCGGCTAACGGTCGGCTAATGCCAGGAAACAATTGGGACGAACGACGAATTTCATCCACGGCGACGAATTCGTCGATAAGAATTCTCTGCGTAAATTCGTCGTGTGAAGCACAATAACGACGAATTTAATCAGCGAATTCAGCTCTTATAATTGATAAAGTTGGTTATTGTCAGTGTGACCATATTAGTAATTATGGGCTAAATTTAGCTTATTTCTTCTAGATTTAGCTTTAAATTTTTTAAGCTCTTAGCTTCTTTTTTTAACTTTTTTAAAAACGGATTTAGCTTTTTTAGACTTTTTTAATCCAAATTGCGTATTCTCTAAAAATATACTGAAGACATACGTGATTTAGCTTAATTTTGTTTTAAAATCTGGTCACACTGTTTATTGTGTATGTAAAGAGAGTGAGAGAAATTTGTTTTTTCGTTGTTCGTCGGCGTACAAAATAGAAATAAATCTATCTCAGAGTTCGTCACGCACGACGAATTTCGTTCTACGGCGGTGTTATGTTCATTTTCATATGAACAAATGTGTTTTATTTTTTATGACGAAAGTTCGCACCGAAAAATTCGTCGTTCGTCCCAGTTGTGTTCCTAGCATAAGTAAAATCAAAGAATATAAATTGTATAGAATGCGCATCTGAGCTAAAAAATTAAACATTTTTGCTTACGCTTTAGATGCGGGGGAAATATAAAGGCTCAGTTAGCCGACTGTAATGTTATGTAACTGCAACAGTAGGAAACAGCTGATCGATATTGTTATGTGAAATCAGTGGTGTAAAATGTGTTTTACTGGCACATCATGGCCGAAAATGTTCACAAAAATGGACAATGAAATACTTAAAGGTGTACAAAAAATAAGCGCGCGTCTTATTTATACATACTACATATGTATATAAGAAGCCAGCCCGGAAAAAGTTGTCACCCCCAAATTTAAGAATTTGCGTTGTGTTGAATTGATACAAGAGGAAATGCAGCGCATTTTAACAATGAAGTGCAACAGGAAATGTTAAGGTATGCTTGAATATTTATTTGTATAAACTTAATTTATAATATACATATGTAAGTCTGTTTAAGGTTTTCCAAATAGCACAGAAAAAATGTTGATGTGGTGACAACGCTATTGCCTCGTCGTTTACCTCCACCAATGTCATGGTTGAGAATTTGGGAGCCATTGAATTGGCCTATATAAATACTAAACATCCAGACAAACATGTCTAGTCTACTAAAAGCTGAAATGATGAATCCATATGGACATCAGCAACCACAAAGCCGTGCAAATACGTCGAAAAGTATTAATTCCTTGCCCCAAGTAATGCAGAACGTTTTATAATATCTTATTTCTATATTTTGAGGGAATCCATCCAAGATTCTGTACCAAAGGCTATCGTGCATTATAGGCGATACGTATGTGGTAGAAATATTTTGTATTCGATACAATTTTTTTAAAAATTATCATCAATAAACTAATAGAGTTAATAATTTTGCAAGAGTTAATTTAAAATGTATAGGTTAGGATGGGTGGAGCTATATCACACCTCCACTCGGAGACCCAATTGGGTCCTTTGTGATTAAGTATTCGTACATTATAATTCTTTTTACTTTAAAATATATTTTTTAAACATAAAGAACGATATAGTTTTTTTCACTTTAAATGTATACAAACATTAGATAAAAGAAGACATTTTGACAGTCGAGGTCTAAGCCACAGAATACACAGAAGTGAAGAAAGTGACAGGTAAGAAAATCTCCAATCAGGTTTTTGTTAAAATTCGTTGGAAAACATTTATTGCACTAGAAAGTAGCAAAACAAAAACGACGACAAAATTTGAAGGAAAACGAGACAAACAGAAAAATACCGGTATCTTCCGTTTCGTGACACTTCTGTGTTTTGTGGTCTAAGCAATCTTCGAACACCTGATAATCATCTGGACTGTTAAGGTCACCTGTTATGAATTCGCCTTGATGCATACGAGCGCTTTTTTTACTTCATTTCTAAATTGGCCGTGAGAGTAGGAAATGTGTTACGGGAGTACTACGGTACTTTTTCATGTCATATAATATCAAAAAAAAAAAAGCAAAAAGTTTTTTCAGTTTAAACGATTTTATTTCAGTTTTATCGGTTTTTTCTCGTTTTGGCGTTTTTTTCTCTTTGCGTTTTTTTAGTTTTCGCAATTTTTTTTCATTTTGACGATTTTTTCATTTTGGCGATTTTTTTCTGTTTTTTGGGATTTTTTCCTGTTTTTTTGGGTTTTTTCATTTTGGCGATTTTTCTGTTTTTGGGGGTTTTTTATTTAGGCGATTTTTTCATTTTGGCGATTTTTTCATATTGGCGATTTTTTTGTTGAAGGATTTTTTCATTTTGGCGATTTTTACGGTTTTTCGCGATTTATTTTAGTCCTAGAGATTTTTTTTAATTTGGTGCTTTTTTTCGATTTGGCGATTTTTTTTTCTTTATGGCGATTTTTTTATATTTGCCGATTTTATATTTTTTTGATTTTTTAGTTTTGCCGTTTATGAAAATTTCAAGAGTTTTGCTCTTGCGGTCTCCAAGATACAGCAAGTTGTCAAAATTACAAAGTAAAAATTGCATTAACTAATGGAACACCCTTTAATTTAAACTTTTTAAATTTAGTGTTAATTGTTGTAGTCTGTATAAAAATACACTAACTTTACAAATTTCAAGTGTTTATATGTACATACAATTGTATGTATTTTACATGGGATTTTAACATTTTTCGTTGCTCGTTTTGGAACACCCTTTAGTTTTTAACTCTCATGTATTTGTTGTTGTAGTGGCCAAATGTCTACACATTGTGTCCAAATTTCAAGTCCGTAGCTCTTACGGTTCATTTTCACCTTTGGTCTACGGAAACATACAGAAAAATAACCGGCGGCGGCGCACCGTCGGCTTCGAGCCGGTCGACTTGTTTCTCTGCTTGGTATTGCTTCTTTCAAACACTAATACACTCATACATAGCTCACACCGATTTGACAATGCAAAGCAAAAGCACAAAGCAAAGAAATCTCAGCAAGAATCAAAGCCAAAAAATTTTTACCCCCTAGCGTATAGATGTTTACACATCAAAAAGTACGATCGTACCAACTTTCCCATCACTGAATCTAATCCATTGAATTTTTTTTTTAATTTTATTAATAACTATATAATGGGATAATTTTCATTAATTTTGGAGGAACACCTGCACCGGATTTGTTCCCAAACAACTTCTTATGGGAACTTTAAAATCCGTAATAAAGTACCAGCCTTAAAGGCTCAATCGGACGTGACATAACCATAGCCATAAAGAGCAGCCGTTTGAACCAAACTAAAGGCCGTGATACACTATCATACAAAGTCGTGCGATCTACGATAAATTACAATGATGGTACTATGGTTTATGAAAATTTTCAAAAGGCAATAACAATTGATCACACCAGGGTTGTATATTTTCGTATATCACACGACTTTGTATGATAGTGTATCACGGCCTTAATGGGCAACACTGTTGTTGATTATAGGTGACTCGCCATAACTCTCACCATACGAACCAATTGAATTTTGTTTTGGTTATGGCTATGTCACGTCTAATAAAGCTTAAGGCATTAGGTTCTAGAAGTACTTACAGCATTTTGTCATAGTGTCAGTGATGCACATATCTAATTTTTTTGCAAACTATCCTCAGTGAAGGGAAAAACTGTGTTTTTAACCATTTTAAAGAATCTTACGAAACGCACAAATACAATTCGTAGGGATGAACAAGGCACGAAGCCGATGTAGAATGGTGATCGGTGGCGGCTAAAAGCAAATATCGTCGGCGGCGGCTAAAAGCCGGCTGTTAGCCAAAAAATTTTCGCCACCGGCGGCAAAGCAAATGTGCCGGCTAACGGTCGGCTAACGCCTGGAACACAATTGGGACGAACGACGAATGTCATCCACGGCGACGAATTCGTCGATAAGAATTCGCTGCGTAAATTCGTCGTGTGAAGCACAATAACGACGAATTTAATCAGCGAATTCAGCTCTTATAATTGATAAAGTTGGTTATTGTCAGTGTGACCATATTAGTAATTATGGGCTAAATTTAGCTTATTTCTTCTAGATTTAGCTTTAAATTTTTTATTAAGCTCTTAGCTTCTTTTTTTAACTTTTTTAAAAACGGATTTAGCTTTTTTAGACTTTTTTAATCCAAATTGCGTATTCTCTAAAAATATATTAAAGACATACGTGATTTAGCTTAATTTTGTTTTAAAATCTGGTCACACTGTTTATTGTGTATGTAAAGAGAGTGAGAGAAATTTGTTTTTTCGTTGTTCGTCGGCGTACAAAATATAAATAAATCTATCTCAGAGTTCGTCACGCACGACGAATTTCGTACTACGGCGGTGTTATGTTCATTTTCATATGAACAAATGTGTTTTATTTTTTATGACGAAAGTTCGCACCGAAAAATTCGTCGTTCGTCCCAGTTGTGTTCCTAGCATAAGTAAAATCAAAGAATATAAATTGTATAGAATGCGCATCTGAGCTAAAAAATTAAACATTTTTGCTTACGCTTTAGATGCGGAGGAAAGTATAAAGGCTCAGTTAGCCGACTGTAATGTTATGTAACTGCAACAGTAGGAAACAGCTGATCGATATTGTTATGTGAAAAGTAATGAACATGTTTATAGAAACGTAATGTAACGTAACCTACTTTTCATATAAAAATATCGATCAGCTGTTTTATACGTTGCAGTTACATTCCATTAAAGTCGGCTTTAGCCGACTAAAGGCTCAGTTAGCCGACTGTAATGTAAAGTAACTGTAAAGTAGGAAACAGCTGATTGACATTTTTGTATGAAAAGTTGGTTACGTTACATTACATCTCTATAACCATTTTCATTAATTTTCACATAACAATATCGATCAGCTGTTTCCTACTGTTGCAGTTACATTACATTAGTCGGCTAACTGAGGCTTAAAGCGCAAGCAAACCAGTGTTGCCAGAAAATGATGATGAGAGAATGCTAAATTGGTCAAAAAATTCTGCTAAAATGTTCTACAGAACAAAAGTATAACGCCAGATTTAAATAAAGAAAATTATTCAAATGGCTCTGAATTTCATGTTTAAACAAATTTATTAGTATTTACGGTATTTTTATAGCAAATACAAACATAAAATAGTTAATAATTGGTAATTTTTGTATATGTTAAATTACGTTTAAAAGTTTTGAACGCGCTAATAATCTCAAAATATTATTTATATATATTTATATTATACTGAATAAGTATTCTGAATATGTAGTAAAATATTTTTTTACTTAAAATACATTGAAATTGGTTATTGAGGGGTTATCTGGACGCTGTGCTCATTTAACTTTTGCTAGTAAAGATCATCAGGGAACCTTTACCCTGCAATGCATATATATTTATGAGAAAAATCCTATAAACAGAAGAATATTTTTAAAAAATTAAAATTTTTTATTGTCAACAAATTCTGCCAGAAAGCATTTAGCAGAATTTTTCAAAAGCTGATAACTAATGAAAATGCCAGATCTGGCAGTGAAAATGCTAAAATGGCAACAATGAAGCAAACACACACTGAGAGCATTATATTCTTTGCTCTTATCACCAGCGTTGCCGTTGTGCGACTTAAGTCGCATTTTGCTACTTTTTCAACAGCAAAACATGCGGCCAATTGCAAGAAAACTATGTAAAAATATCCGAGTTTTACCAAAAAAATACCGATTTTCGGAGGAAAGTTGCGGTTGCTGAAATAAAGATTGTTTTAAGGATGATAAGTTTCCAAATTCTGCAGTTGCAAAGTCAGTGAATTACACCTTATTTCTTCATCTTTATAAAATATAATTTACAAAAAACATAAAGTATAAACATAAATTAGCGTTACTAAACAATTATCAAATAGACTTAAAGTAGCCACTTGTCAAAGATTAGATTCCAAGTGAAGAACTTATTAAGAAATACAGGATGTCAGTTAAAAAAAAATATGTATTTAAGAATTATGCATAAAGCTTTGAAAAAATGGTATAACTATGTTATCCTCTTTAGAATCGAATTTTAAAATTTTCTACAAAACTTTAAATGGTTTTTTTCAAAGTAAATTTTTTGAGTTATGCTGGTTTTTAAGTAAATAAGTGAGATGAACCATGTCCAATATCAAGGCGAATTCATAACAGGTCACCTTATCGCTACAACAATACAACAATACTAAAAACAACATGCAATTCGTCTGGCTTCAAAAAAACCCGATCTGTCAAAAACAGTTGACTAAAATACCAATACATACATATTTATAAAAAGACATTTTACTATCCATGTGCATCTACTATCAACAACACAGAAAATAATATTTGTAAAATAAATGTAATTAAAATGATGAAAAACGGTTCTGGTTAAATGATCCTGATATTTTGGGACAACGTAAAGAAACCTTACTTGCTGCCTTATTGCAGCCTCTCCGATGGTTTGTTGAACGCGAAATCAGTGGTGTAAAATGTGTTTTACTGGCACATCATGGCCGAAAATATTCACAAAAATGGACAATGAAATACTTAAAAGTGTACAAAAAATAAGCGCGCATCTTGTTTATACATACTACATATGTATATAAGATACTCGATAAAATTTTTTAAAAATCATCATCAATAAACTAATGGAGTTAATCATTTTGCAAGAGTTAATTTAGAATGCATAAGTTAGGAAGGGTGGTGCTATACCGCACCTCCACTCGGAGACCCAATTGGGTTCCATTGTTATAAGTATTCATACATTATAATCCTTTTTACTTTAAAATATATATTTTAAACATAAAGAACGATATAACATAGACTACTTAATTCATATTCTGTGCGATATAATTTTTTTCACTTTAAATGTAGACAAACATCAGATAAAAGAAGAGATTTTGACATTTGGGGTCTAAGCAGTCTTCGAACACCTGATAACCATCAGGACTGTTAAGGTCACCTGTTATGAACTCGCCTTGGTCCAATATATGTATTTATGTTTTTAAATTATCTAATTTTTTTTATAAATCTTAAGTAATTGGGTAAATTACGGCACTCGATATCGAACGAAATATGCATTTAAAAGCTATAAGAACTTTAGACTGTTGAAATCATAAATATAGAAACAAATGGAGTTCGAATAATAATTAAAATTAACTGCATTTAATTTCAATTGGAATTTCATTCGATATGAAATGCCGCAACTTGACCACTCTTTTTTTAGATTTAATGATTTTTTTATATTTAGTAGCTGTCTATAATACGTTTATACTCGTCTTATTTGCAATTAAAAACTGCATTTGTAAATACTCTACTAGCCGGTATTATGGAAATATGTTCGTAGTTAATTAATTAAGTATTTGAATTATTTTTACTTCTTTCATTTATAAATGGAAAAATTATAATAAAAAGAAAGTAAATCAACTTCAGTTTTAAATCTATATTTTACCTTAATTTTTTGATGCTGATCATTTATTTACATATATGTATACTTTAAGGCCCAAATTTTGGCTTCCTTCATTTGAACATATTTTAACTTATAAACATTTTATAAAAACTTACTTACTAACTTATAAAAAGTTTTATTAAGATTAAAGATGAAAGTAAGTTAAAATACATAATTTTTTAATTGTGATACTCCGAGAAATAATTTGAATTTGGAATCAAGGATTCGGGTGTCAGATTTTTTGGAATATTTTCAACATTTATTGGCTTTTCTATCGACCAAAACAATAAAATGATCGACATCATCGAGTCGAATATCGCCAACTGGACGAACAGCACTTTTTCTAATACCTGATATGCTAAACTGCGTATATGATTGCCCTACAGCATACATTCTGTTAAAATGATACGGGTAGCACTGGTAATACCCGTCATAGAAAATTTTATCTTGTATGAGATGCGCATTCTATATGATTTATATTCTTTGGTAAAATACATACATATGTACATATGAACATAAAGTCTCCTCATGACACAAACCTACATTTATAAACATCCACACAGGCATACATACATACATATATTACATACATTCAACCAAACATCTAGGCAAAGATATGTTAATGGACATACAAGCAAACATACCTACTTATGTATATATGCATATCGCTCATTTGCTTCAATAGTGGCATAACTCAAAAAATGAGTTTTTTGAGTTAATAATGCAGAAAGATGCAGCATTTTGTATTTTATCTTGTGTAAAAATTTCATATAAATAGCTTGTACCATCACCTCCTGAGAGAAGAATTTTTTTTCATTTCTCCATTGAGTTGTATGCAAAATAAAAACTTAAAACCCGTTTTCTGCAAAACTGGTTTTTTTGAGTTGTGCCACTATTGAAGTAAATGAGCGATATGTACATACATATTTGCAGCACCTAAAATTAAAGTTGCTCTTGAAATTGAAATTTTAACAAAAAAGATAATAACAAAATACATAGAAAATAAATACGGCAAGTGTAAGGTATTTTGTTGTTGCATAAAACCTCCACCAAATTTTTGTGAAAATATAAAGAGAATGATAAGAGACATTTCTCTTTGATATTTTAATAGATCTCTTTGTTTAAAGAAAAAGCTTTAATCATTTTTATTACGATTCTTCTTTTTTTTAGCTTTTTTAAAAACGGATTTAGCTTTTTTAGACTTTTTTAATCCAAATTGCGTATTCTCTAAAAATATATTAAAGACATACGTGATTTAGCTTAATTTTGTTTTAAAATCTGGTCACACTGTTTATTGTGTATATAAAGAGAGTGAGAGAAATTTGTTTTTTTCGTCGTTCATCGGCGTACAAAATAGAAATAAAGTCGCTTTCTATATGTAATTTAGTTTATATTTTAATTTTAAAACAAAAGTCACATAACTTCAAAACAAACATAGCATAGGAAAAAAATACAACTTGATTTTCCTTAAAAATTTGTTAACCATCTTATAATTTTGAAAATCTTTCATATGATACCCATATTGTTATACTAAATCAGAAACTTACCACGAAAATGCCAAAAGCCATCCAAAACTTTGGAGGTCCGTAATCCCGTAAATATGCCTTTCCGGGAATTTTCGGATAAAACAGTTTTTTCTTAGAATTAAATTTTCATCTAAGATAATTTTTTTTTAAATTTGGAGCAGTCTCACTAAAGTAGATTTGTTCCGAAATCTGCGTACGTACTTGTATATATTCTGAAAATTCACGAAAAAAAACCATTAGAATTCTTTCAACAAAAAAAATTAAAAATGAATAAACATACTATTTTGACAAGAAAATTTTTCCAGACACATTTCCTATACGAGTGGTCGGCTGAGCCGTGCGGCGATCACAGCCGCATCCATCGGCGGCGGCGCAATTTCGAGATAAAGTTTGGCGGCGGCTGTTAAACCGGCTATGCGCCGAACAGCTTCGTGATCTGGGGATGAAACGATACTCGATACTTTTTCCTAGAAACCATTACTTTTGGTATCGATACTTTACTACTGATTACCGAGTAGGTATCGGTAAAAAGTACTTGTATTCAGTGCTGCCAGAAAAATTTTGACTCTTGTCCCCAATTTAAAACGTCATGTCCCCAAAAATCCCCATGTCAACAGAAAAATCCTGTCTTGTCACCAAAAATATATCATTCATAAAAAACCATTACTAAGTCATATGCGCAGGGATGCGAAATAAGATTTTCACAAAGGTAAAAAAAAATTGTAATTTTTTCAGTACAATTGACCAAATTCTTAATTTTTATTTTTTTTAATGTTTTTATTAACCTAAAACGTTCATAAAAATCAATTGTATTTTTTTATTTGTATGTGTGTAAAAACTTAACAATTAACAAAAAGGCACGTTCAAGTTTATTTATTACAATATTATTAATTAATATTATCAATTAATAATGTTTAATTTTAGAAGGTACATAAAAGAGTATTAGTTTTTGAGATCAGAATATATATATATATATATATATATATATATATATATATATAAATATATATATATATAATATATATATATATATATATATATATATATACATATATATATATATATATATTATTTATTGTATCTTCAATGATGAACTAACAATAAGTATTCAAATCTTAATCTAAAGTATAATTATTAGGCCCAACCAATGTCGGACATAAACTAAGTGATAGTTATTAATAATCAAAAGTAGTGATAAAGTGATATTTATAAAAACACATTTTACTATCCATGTGCATCTACTATCAACAACACAGAAAATAATATTTGTAAAATAAATGTAATTAAAATGATGGAAGACGGTTCTGGTTAAATGATCCTGATATTTTGGGACAACGTAAAGAAACCTTACTTGCTGCCTTATTGCAGCCTCTCCGATGGTTTGTTGAACGCGAAATCAGTGGTGTAAAATGTGTTTTACTGGCACATCATGGTCGAAAATATTCACAAAAATGGACAATAAAATATTTAAAGTGTACAAAAAATAAGCGCGCGTCTTGTTTATACATACTACATATGTATATAAGAAGCCAGCCCGGAAAAAGTTGTCACCCCCAAATTTAAGAATTTGCGTTGTGTTGAATTGATACAAGAGGAAATGCAGCGCATTTTAACAATGAAGTGCAACAGGAAATGTTAAGGTATGCTTGAATATTTATTTGTATAAACTTAATTTATAATATACATATGTAAATCTGTTTAAGGTTTTCCAAATAGCACAGAAAAATTGTTGATGTGGTGACAACGCTATTGCCTCGTCGTTTACCTCCACCAATGTCATGGTTGAGAATTTGGGAGCCATTGAATTGGCCTATATAAATACTAAACATCCAGACAAACATGTCTAGTCTACTAAAAGCTGAAATGATGAATCCATATGGACATCAGCAACCACAAAGCCGTGCAAATACGTCGAAAAGTATTAATTCCTTGCCCCAAGTAATGCAGAACGTTTTATAAAATCTTATTTCTATATTTTGAGGGAATCCATCCAAGATTCTGTACCAAAGGCTATCGTGCATTATAGGCGAGACGTATGTGGTAGAAATATTTTGTATTCGATACAATTTTTTTTTAAATTATCATCAATAAACTAATGGAGTTAATAATTTTGCAAGAGTTAATTTAAAATGTATAGGTTAGGATGGGTGGAGCTATATCACACCTCCACTCGGAGACCCAATTGGGTCCTTTGTGATTAAGTATTCATACATTATAATTCTTTTTACTTTAAAATATATTTTTTAAACATAAAGAACGATATAGTTTTTTTCACTTTAAATGTAAACAAACATTAGATAAAAGAAGACATTTTGACAGTCGAGGTCTAAGCCACAGAATACACAGAAGTGAAGAAAGTGACAGGTAAGAAAATCTCCAATCAGGTTTTTGTTAAAGTTCGTGGGAAAACATTTATTGCACTAGAAAGAAGTAGCAAAACAAAAACGACGACAAAATTTGAAGGAAAACGGGACAAACAGAAAAATACCGGTATCTTCCGTTTCGTGACACTTCTGTGTTTTGTGGTCTAAGCAATCTTCGAACACCTGATAATCATCTGGACTGTTAAGGTCACCTGTTATGAATTCGCCTTGATACATACGAGCGCTTTTTTTACTTCATTTCTAAATTGGCCGTGAGAGTAGCAAATGTGTTACGGGAGTACTACGGTACTTTTTCATGTCATATAATATCGAAAAAAAAAGCAAAAAGTTTTTTCAGTTTAAACGATTTTTTTCAGTTTTATCGCTTTTTTCTCGTTTTGACGTTTTTTTCTCTTTGCGTTTTTTTAGTTTTCGCAATTTTTTTTCATTTTGGCGATTTTTTCACTTTGGCGATTTTTTTCTGTTTTTTGGGGTTTTTTCATTTTGGCGATTTTTTCTGTTTTTGGGCGTTTTTTTTATTTAGGCGATTTTTTTATTTTGGCGATTTTTTCATATTGGCGATTTTTTTTTGAAGGATTTTTTACATTTTGGCGATTTTTCCGGTTTTTCGCGATTTATTTTATTCCTAGAGATTTTTTTTAATTTGGTGCTTTTTTCGATTTGGCGATTTTTTTTTTGTTTATGTCGATTTTTTTATATTTGGCGATTTTATATTTTTTTGATTTTTTAGTTTTACCGTTTATGAAAATTTCAAGAGTTTTCCTCTTGCGGTCTCCAAGATACAGCAAGTTGTCAAAATTACAAAGTAAAAATTGCATTAACTAATGGAACACCCTTTAATTTAAACTTTTTAAATTTAGTGTTAATTGTTGTAGTCTGTATAAAAATACACTAACTTTACAAATTTCAAGTGTTTATATGTACATACAATTGTATGTATATTACATGGGATTTTAATATTTTTCGTTGCTCGTTTTGGAACACCCTTTAGTTTTTAACTCTCATGTATTTGTTGTTTTAGTGGCCAAATGTCTACACATTGTGTCCAAATTTCAAGTCCGTAGCTCTTACGGTTCATTTTCACCTTTGGTCTACGGAAATATACAGAAAAATAACCGGTGGCGGCGCACCGTCGGCTTCGAGCCGGTCGACTTGTTTCTCTGCTTGGTATTGCTTCTTTCAAACACTAATCCACTCATGCATAGCTCACACCGATTTGACAATGCAAAGCAAAAGCACAAAGCAAAGAAATCTCAGCAAAGAATCAAAGCCAAAAAATTTTTACCCCCTAGCGTATAGATGTTTACACATCAAAATGTACGATCGTACCAACTTTCCCATCACTGAATCTAATCCATCTAATTTTTTTTTTATTATTATTAATTTCTATATAATGGGATAATTTTCATTAATTTTGGAGGAACACCTACACCGGATTTGTTCCCAAACAACTTCTTATGGGAACTTTAAAATCCGTAATAAAGTACCAGCCTTAAAGGCTCAATCGGACGTGACATAACCATAGCCATAGACACAAAATACACAGAAGTGAAGAAAGTGACAGGTAAAAAAAGCTCCAATCAGGATTTTGTTAAAATTCGTGGAAAAAAGAGAAAAGCACAGTGTATTTGATACTGTAGTGTATTACTACTTACCAATTAACACAGCTAATAAAAATGTATTGCACTAGGAAGACGTAGCAAAACAAAACCGACGACAAAATTTGAGGGAAAACGAGACAAACTGAAAAATACCCGTATCTTCCGTCTCGTGACACTTCTGTAGGTTTTGTGATAAAGAGCAGCCGTTCGAACAAAACTAAATGCCGTGATACACTATCATACAAAGTCGTGCGATCTACGAAAAATTACAATGCTGGTACGATGGATTGATCACACCAGGGTTGTATATTTTCGTATATCGCACGACTTTGTATGATAGTGTATCACGGCCTTAATGGGCAACACTGTTTTTGATTATAGGTGACTCGCCATAACTCTCACCATACGAACCAATTGAATTTTTTGGTTATGGCTATGTCACGTCTAATTTAAGCTTAAGGCATTAGGTTCTAGAAGTACTTACAGCATTTTGTCATAGTGTCCGTGATGCACATATCTAATTTTTTTGCAAACTCATCCTCAGTGAAGGGAAAAACTGTGTTTTTAACCATTTTAAAGAATCTTACGAAACGCACAAATACAATTCGTAGGGATGAACAAGGCACGAAGCCGATGTAGAATGGTGATCGGCGGCGGGTAAAAGCCGGCTGTGAGCCAAAAAATTTTCGCCACCGGCGGCAAAGCAAATGTGCCGGCTAACGGTCGGCTAATGCCTGGAACACAATTGGGACGAACGACGAATGTCATCCACGGCGACGAATTCGTCGATAAGAATTCGCTGCGTAAATTCGTCGTGTGAAGCACAATAACGACGAATTTAATCAGCGAATTCAGCTCTTATAATTGATAAAGTTGGTTATTGTCAGTGTGACCATATTAGTAATTATGGGCTAAATTTAGCTTATTTCTTCTAGATTTAGCTTTAAATTTTTTATTAAGCTCTTAGCTTCTTTTTTTAACTTTTTTAAAAACGGATTTAGCTTTTTTAGACTTTTTTAATCCAAATTGCGTATTCTCTAAAAATATATTAAAGACATACGTGATTTAGCTTAATTTTGTTTTAAAATCTGGTCACACTGTTTATTGTGTATGTAAAGAGAGTGAGAGAAATTTGTTTTTTCGTTGTTCGTCGGCGTACAAAATATAAATAAATCTATCTCAGAGTTCGTCACGCACGACGAATTTCGTACTACGGCGGTGTTATGTTCATTTTCATATGAACAAATGTGTTTTATTTTTTATGACGAAAGTTCGCACCGAAAAATTCGTCGTTCGTCCCAGTTGTGTTCCTAGCATAAGTAAAATCAAAGAATATAAATTGTATAGAATGCGCATCTGAGCTAAAAAATTAAACATTTTTGCTTACGCTTTAGATGCGGAGGAAAGTATAAAGGCTCAGTTAGCCGACTGTAATGTTATGTAACTGCAACAGTAGGAAACAGCTGATCGATATTGTTATGTGAAAAGTAATGAACATGTTTATAGAAACGTAATGTAACGTAACCTACTTTTCATATAAAAATATCGATCAGCTGTTTTATACGTTGCAGTTACATTCCATTACAGTCGGCTTTAGCCGACTAAAGGCTCAGTTAGCCGACTTTAATGTAAAGTAACTGTAAAGTAGGAAACAGCTGATTGACATTTTTGTATGAAAAGTTGGTTACGTTACATTACATCTCTATAACCATTTTCATTAATTTTCACATAACAATATCGATCAGCTGTTTCCTACTGTTGCAGTTACATTACATTAGTCGGCTAACTGAGGCTTAAAGCGCAAGCAAACCAGTGTTGCCAGAAAATGATGATGAGAGAATGCTAAATTGGTCAAAAAATTCTGCTAAAATGTTCTACAGAACAAAAGTATAATGCCAGATTTAAATAAAGAAAATTATTCAAATGGCTCTGAATTTCATGTTTAAACAAATTTATTAGTATTTACGGTATTTTTATAGCATATACAAACATAAAATAGTTAATAATTGGTGATTTTTGGATATGTTAAATTACGTTTAAAATTTTTGAACGCGCTAATAATCTCAAAATATTATTTATATATATTTATATTATACTGAATAAGTATTCTGAATAAGTAGTAAAATATTTTTTTACTTAAAATACATTGAAATTGGTTATTGATGGGTTCTCTGGACGCTGTCCTCATTTAACTTTTGCTAGTAAAGATCATCAGGGAACCTTTACCCTGCAATGCATATATATTTATGAGAAAAATCCTATAAACAGAAGAATATTTTTAAAAAATTAAAATTTTTTATTGTCAACAAATTCTGCCAGAGAGCATTTAGCAGAATTTTTCAAAAGCTGATAACTAATGAAAATGCCAGATCTGGCAGTGAAAATGCTAAAATGGCAACAATGAAGCAAACACACACTGAGAGCATTATATTCTTTGCTCTTATCACCAGCGTTGCCGTTGTGCGACTTAAGTCGCATTTTGCTACTTTTTCAACAGCAAAACATGCGGCCAATTGCAAGAAAACTATGTAAAAATATCCGTGTTTTACCAAAAAAATACCGATTTTCAGAGGAAAGTTGCGGTTGCTGAAATAAAGATTGTTTTAAGGATGATAAGTTTCCAAATTCTGCAGTTGCAAAGTCAGTGAATTACACCTTATTTCTTCATCTTTATAAAATATAATTTACAAAAAACATAAAGTATAAACATAAATTATCGTTACTAAGCAATTATCAAATAGACTTAAAGTAGACACTTGTCAAAGATTAGATTCCAAGTGAAGAACTTATTAAGAAATACAGGATGTTCAGTTAAAAACAAAATATGTATTTAAGAATTATGCATAAAGCTTTGAAAAAATGGTATAACTATGTTATCCTCTTTAGAATCGAATTTTAAAATTTGCTACAAAACTTTAAATGGTTTTTTTCAAAGTAAATTTTTTGAGTTATGCTGGTTTTTAAGTAAATAAGTGAGATGAACCATGTCCAATATCAAGGCGAATTCATAACAGGTCACCTTATCGCTACAACAATACAACAATACTAAAAACAACATGCAATTCGTCTGGCTTCAAAAAAACCCGATCTGTCAAAAACAGTTGACTAAAATACCAATACATACATATTTATAAAAACACATTTTACTATCCATGTGCATCTACTATCAACAACACAGAAAATAATATTTGTAAAATAAATGTAATTAAAATGATGAAAAACGGTTCTGGTTAAATGATCCTGATATTTTGGGACAACGTAAAGAAACCTTACTTGCTGCCTTATTGCAGCCTCTCCGATGGTTTGTTGAACGCGAAATCAGTGGTGTAAAATGTGTTTTACTGGCACATCATGGCCGAAAATATTCACAAAAATGGACAATGAAATACTTAAAAGTGTACAAAAAATAAGCGCGCATCTTGTTTATACATACTACATATGTATATAAGATACTCGATAAAATTTTTTAAAAATCATCATCAATAAACTAATGGAGTTAATCATTTTGCAAGAGTTAATTTAGAATGCATAAGTTAGGAAGGGTGGTGCTATACCGCACCTCCACTCGGAGACCCAATTGGGTTCCATTGTTATAAGTATTCATACATTATAATCCTTTTTACTTTAAAATATATATTTTAAACATAAAGAACGATATAACATAGACTACTTAATTCATATTCTGTGCGATATAATTTTTTTCACTTTAAATGTAGACAAACATCAGATAAAAGAAGAGATTTTGACATTTGGGGTCTAAGCAGTCTTCGAACACCTGATAACCATCAGGACTGTTAAGGTCACCTGTTATGAACTCGCCTTGGTCCAATATATGTATTTATGTTTTTAAATTATCTAATTTTTTTTATAAATCTTAAGTAATTGGGTAAATTACGGCACTCGATATCGAACGAAATATGCATTTAAAAGCTATAAGAACTTTAGCCTGTTGAAATCATAAATATAGAAACAAATGGAGTTCGAATAATAATTAAAATTAACTGCATTTAATTTCGATTGGAATTTCATTCGATATGAAATGCCGCAACTTGACCACTCTTTTTTTAGATTTAATGATTTTTTTATATTTAGTAGCTGTCTATAATACGTTTATACTCGTCTTATTTGCAATTAAAAACTGCATTTGTAAATACTCTACTAGCCGGTATTATGGAAATATGTTCGTAGTTAATTAATTAAGTATTTGAATTATTTTTACTTCTTTCATTTATAAATGGAAAAATTATAATAAAAAGAAAGTAAATCAACTTCAGTTTTAAATCTATATTTTACCTTAATTTTTTGATGCTGATCATTTATTTACATATATGTATACTTTAAGGCCCAAATTTTGGCTTCCTTCATTTGAACATATTTTAACTTATAAACATTTTATAAAAACTTACTTACTAACTTATAAAAAGTTTTATTAAGATTAAAGATGAAAGTAAGTTAAAATACATAATTTTTTAATTGTGATACTCCGAGAAATAATTTGAATTTGGAATCAAGGATTCGGGTGTCAGATTTTTTGGAATATTTTCAACATTTATTGGCTTTTCTATCGACCAAAACAATAAAATGATCGACATCATCGAGTCGAATATCGCCAACTGGACGAACAGCACTTTTTCTAATACCTGATATGCTAAACTGCGTATATGATTGCCCTACAGCATACATTCTGTTAAAATGATACGGGTAGCACTGGTAATACCCGTCATAGAAAATTTTATCTTGTATGAGATGCGCATTCTATATGATTTATATTCTTTGGTAAAATACATACATATGTACATATGAACATAAAGTCTCCTCATGACACAAACCTACATTTATAAACATCCACACAGGCATACATACATACATACATACATATATTACATACATTCAACCAAACATCTAGGCAAAGATATGTTAATGGACATACAAGCAAACATACCTACTTATGTATATATGCATATCGCTCATTTGCTTCAATAGTGGCATAACTCAAAAAATGAGTTTTTTGAGTTAATAATGCAGAAAGATGCAGCATTTTGTATTTTATCTTGTGTAAAAATTTCATATAAATAGCTTGTACCATCACCTCCTGAGAGAAGAATTTTTTTTCATTTCTCCATTGAGTTGTATGCAAAATAAAAACTTAAAACCCGTTTTCTGCAAAACTGGTTTTTTTGAGTTGTGCCACTATTGAAGTAAATGAGGGATATGTACATACATATTTGCAGCACCTAAAATTAAAGTTGCTCTTGAAATTGAAATTTTAACAAAAAAGATAATAACAAAATACATAGAAAATAAATACGGCAAGTGTAAGGTATTTTGTTGTTGCATAAAACCTCCACCAAATTTTTGTGAAAATATAAAGAGAATGATAAGAGACATTTCTCTTTGATATTTTAATAGATCTCTTTGTTTAAAGAAAAAGCTTTAATCATTTTTATTACGATTCTTCTTTTTTTTAGCTTTTTTAAAAACGGATTTAGCTTTTTTAGACTTTTTTAATCCAAATTGCGTATTCTCTAAAAATATATTAAAGACATACGTGATTTAGCTTAATTTTGTTTTAAAATCTGGTCACACTGTTTATTGTGTATATAAAGAGAGTGAGAGAAATTTGTTTTTTTCGTCGTTCATCGGCGTACAAAATAGAAATAAAGTCGCTTTCTATATGTAATTTAGTTTATATTTTAATTTTAAAACAAAAGTCACATAACTTCAAAACAAACATAGCATAGGAAAAAAATACAACTTGATTTTCCTTAAAAATTTGTTAACCATCTTATAATTTTGAAAATCTTTCATATGATACCCATATTGTTATACTAAATCAGAAACTTACCACGAAAATGCCAAAAGCCATCCAAAACTTTGGAGGTCCGTAATCCCGTAAATATGCCTTTCCGGGAATTTTCGGATAAAACAGTTTTTTCTTAGAATTAAATTTTCATCTAAGATAATTTTTTTTTAAATTTGGAGCAGTCTCACTAAAGTAGATTTGTTCCGAAATCTGCGTACGTACTTGTATATATTCTGAAAATTCACGAAAAAAAAACCATTAGAATTCTTTCAACAAAAAAAATTAAAAATGAATAAACATACTATTTTGACAAGAAAATTTTTCCAGACACATTTCCTATACGAGTGGTCGGCTGAGCCGTGCGGCGATCACAGCCGCATCCATCGGCGGCGGCGCAATTTCGAGATAAAGTTTGGCGGCGGCTGTTAAACCGGCTATGCGCCGAACAGCTTCGTGATCTGGGGATGAAACGATACTCGATACTTTTTCCTAGAAACCATTACTTTTGGTATCGATACTTTACTACTGATTACCGAGTAGGTATCGGTAAAAAGTACTTGTATTCAGTGCTGCCAGAAAAATTTTGACTCTTGTCCCCAATTTAAAACGTCATGTCCCCAAAAATCCCCATGTCAACAGAAAAATCCTGTCTTGTCACCAAAAATATATCATTCATAAAAAACCATTACTAAGTCATATGCGCAGGGATGCGAAATAAGATTTTCACAAAGGTAAAAAAAAATTGTAATTTTTTCAGTACAATTGACCAAATTCTTAATTTTTATTTTTTTTAATGTTTTTATTAACCTAAAACGTTCATAAAAATCAATTGTATTTTTTTATTTGTATGTGTGTAAAAACTTAACAATTAACAAAAAGGCACGTTCAAGTTTATTTATTACAATATTATTAATTAATATTATCAATTAATAATGTTTAATTTTAGAAGGTACATAAAAGAGTATTAGTTTTTGAGATCAGAATATATATATATATATATATATATATATATATATATAAATATATATATATATAATATATATATATATATATATATATATATACATATATATATATATATATATTATTTATTGTATCTTCAATGATGAACTAACAATAAGTATTCAAATCTTAATCTAAAGTATAATTATTAGGCCCAACCAATGTCGGACATAAACTAAGTGATAGTTATTAATAATCAAAAGTAGTGATAAAGTGATATTTATAAAAACACATTTTACTATCCATGTGCATCTACTATCAACAACACAGAAAATAATATTTGTAAAATAAATGTAATTAAAATGATGGAAGACGGTTCTGGTTAAATGATCCTGATATTTTGGGACAACGTAAAGAAACCTTACTTGCTGCCTTATTGCAGCCTCTCCGATGGTTTGTTGAACGCGAAATCAGTGGTGTAAAATGTGTTTTACTGGCACATCATGGTCGAAAATATTCACAAAAATGGACAATAAAATATTTAAAGTGTACAAAAAATAAGCGCGCGTCTTGTTTATACATACTACATATGTATATAAGAAGCCAGCCCGGAAAAAGTTGTCACCCCCAAATTTAAGAATTTGCGTTGTGTTGAATTGATACAAGAGGAAATGCAGCGCATTTTAACAATGAAGTGCAACAGGAAATGTTAAGGTATGCTTGAATATTTATTTGTATAAACTTAATTTATAATATACATATGTAAATCTGTTTAAGGTTTTCCAAATAGCACAGAAAAATTGTTGATGTGGTGACAACGCTATTGCCTCGTCGTTTACCTCCACCAATGTCATGGTTGAGAATTTGGGAGCCATTGAATTGGCCTATATAAATACTAAACATCCAGACAAACATGTCTAGTCTACTAAAAGCTGAAATGATGAATCCATATGGACATCAGCAACCACAAAGCCGTGCAAATACGTCGAAAAGTATTAATTCCTTGCCCCAAGTAATGCAGAACGTTTTATAAAATCTTATTTCTATATTTTGAGGGAATCCATCCAAGATTCTGTACCAAAGGCTATCGTGCATTATAGGCGAGACGTATGT
Organism: Tachina grossa; assembly: GCA_949987645.1. Taxonomy (NCBI): domain Eukaryota; kingdom Metazoa; phylum Arthropoda; class Insecta; order Diptera; family Tachinidae; genus Tachina; species Tachina grossa. The sequence goes on along the minus strand of OX465274.1, from coordinate 103,182,571 downwards.
GGTAGAAATATTTTGTATTCGATACAATTTTTTTTTAAATTATCATCAATAAACTAATGGAGTTAATAATTTTGCAAGAGTTAATTTAAAATGTATAGGTTAGGATGGGTGGAGCTATATCACACCTCCACTCGGAGACCCAATTGGGTCCTTTGTGATTAAGTATTCATACATTATAATTCTTTTTACTTTAAAATATATTTTTTAAACATAAAGAACGATATAGTTTTTTTCACTTTAAATGTAAACAAACATTAGATAAAAGAAGACATTTTGACAGTCGAGGTCTAAGCCACAGAATACACAGAAGTGAAGAAAGTGACAGGTAAGAAAATCTCCAATCAGGTTTTTGTTAAAGTTCGTGGGAAAACATTTATTGCACTAGAAAGAAGTAGCAAAACAAAAACGACGACAAAATTTGAAGGAAAACGGGACAAACAGAAAAATACCGGTATCTTCCGTTTCGTGACACTTCTGTGTTTTGTGGTCTAAGCAATCTTCGAACACCTGATAATCATCTGGACTGTTAAGGTCACCTGTTATGAATTCGCCTTGATACATACGAGCGCTTTTTTTACTTCATTTCTAAATTGGCCGTGAGAGTAGCAAATGTGTTACGGGAGTACTACGGTACTTTTTCATGTCATATAATATCGAAAAAAAAAGCAAAAAGTTTTTTCAGTTTAAACGATTTTTTTCAGTTTTATCGCTTTTTTCTCGTTTTGACGTTTTTTTCTCTTTGCGTTTTTTTAGTTTTCGCAATTTTTTTTCATTTTGGCGATTTTTTCACTTTGGCGATTTTTTTCTGTTTTTTGGGGTTTTTTCATTTTGGCGATTTTTTCTGTTTTTGGGCGTTTTTTTTATTTAGGCGATTTTTTTATTTTGGCGATTTTTTCATATTGGCGATTTTTTTTTGAAGGATTTTTTACATTTTGGCGATTTTTCCGGTTTTTCGCGATTTATTTTATTCCTAGAGATTTTTTTTAATTTGGTGCTTTTTTCGATTTGGCGATTTTTTTTTTGTTTATGTCGATTTTTTTATATTTGGCGATTTTATATTTTTTTGATTTTTTAGTTTTACCGTTTATGAAAATTTCAAGAGTTTTCCTCTTGCGGTCTCCAAGATACAGCAAGTTGTCAAAATTACAAAGTAAAAATTGCATTAACTAATGGAACACCCTTTAATTTAAACTTTTTAAATTTAGTGTTAATTGTTGTAGTCTGTATAAAAATACACTAACTTTACAAATTTCAAGTGTTTATATGTACATACAATTGTATGTATATTACATGGGATTTTAACATTTTTCGTTGCTCGTTTTGGAACACCCTTTAGTTTTTAACTCTCATGTATTTGTTGTTTTAGTGGCCAAATGTCTACACATTGTGTCCAAATTTCAAGTCCGTAGCTCTTACGGTTCATTTTCACCTTTGGTCTACGGAAATATACAGAAAAATAACCGGTGGCGGCGCACCGTCGGCTTCGAGCCGGTCGACTTGTTTCTCTGCTTGGTATTGCTTCTTTCAAACACTAATCCACTCATGCATAGCTCACACCGATTTGACAATGCAAAGCAAAAGCACAAAGCAAAGAAATCTCAGCAAAGAATCAAAGCCAAAAAATTTTTACCCCCTAGCGTATAGATGTTTACACATCAAAATGTACGATCGTACCAACTTTCCCATCACTGAATCTAATCCATCTAATTTTTTTTTTATTATTATTAATTTCTATATAATGGGATAATTTTCATTAATTTTGGAGGAACACCTACACCGGATTTGTTCCCAAACAACTTCTTATGGGAACTTTAAAATCCGTAATAAAGTACCAGCCTTAAAGGCTCAATCGGACGTGACATAACCATAGCCATAGACACAAAATACACAGAAGTGAAGAAAGTGACAGGTAAAAAAAGCTCCAATCAGGATTTTGTTAAAATTCGTGGAAAAAAGAGAAAAGCACAGTGTATTTGATACTGTAGTGTATTACTACTTACCAATTAACACAGCTAATAAAAATGTATTGCACTAGGAAGACGTAGCAAAACAAAACCGACGACAAAATTTGAGGGAAAACGAGACAAACTGAAAAATACCCGTATCTTCCGTCTCGTGACACTTCTGTAGGTTTTGTGATAAAGAGCAGCCGTTCGAACAAAACTAAATGCCGTGATACACTATCATACAAAGTCGTGCGATCTACGAAAAATTACAATGCTGGTACGATGGATTGATCACACCAGGGTTGTATATTTTCGTATATCGCACGACTTTGTATGATAGTGTATCACGGCCTTAATGGGCAACACTGTTTTTGATTATAGGTGACTCGCCATAACTCTCACCATACGAACCAATTGAATTTTTTGGTTATGGCTATGTCACGTCTAATTTAAGCTTAAGGCATTAGGTTCTAGAAGTACTTACAGCATTTTGTCATAGTGTCCGTGATGCACATATCTAATTTTTTTGCAAACTCATCCTCAGTGAAGGGAAAAACTGTGTTTTTAACCATTTTAAAGAATCTTACGAAACGCACAAATACAATTCGTAGGGATGAACAAGGCACGAAGCCGATGTAGAATGGTGATCGGCGGCGGGTAAAAGCCGGCTGTGAGCCAAAAAATTTTCGCCACCGGCGGCAAAGCAAATGTGCCGGCTAACGGTCGGCTAATGCCTGGAACACAATTGGGACGAACGACGAATGTCATCCACGGCGACGAATTCGTCGATAAGAATTCGCTGCGTAAATTCGTCGTGTGAAGCACAATAACGACGAATTTAATCAGCGAATTCAGCTCTTATAATTGATAAAGTTGGTTATTGTCAGTGTGACCATATTAGTAATTATGGGCTAAATTTAGCTTATTTCTTCTAGATTTAGCTTTAAATTTTTTATTAAGCTCTTAGCTTCTTTTTTTAACTTTTTTAAAAACGGATTTAGCTTTTTTAGACTTTTTTAATCCAAATTGCGTATTCTCTAAAAATATATTAAAGACATACGTGATTTAGCTTAATTTTGTTTTAAAATCTGGTCACACTGTTTATTGTGTATGTAAAGAGAGTGAGAGAAATTTGTTTTTTCGTTGTTCGTCGGCGTACAAAATATAAATAAATCTATCTCAGAGTTCGTCACGCACGACGAATTTCGTACTACGGCGGTGTTATGTTCATTTTCATATGAACAAATGTGTTTTATTTTTTATGACGAAAGTTCGCACCGAAAAATTCGTCGTTCGTCCCAGTTGTGTTCCTAGCATAAGTAAAATCAAAGAATATAAATTGTATAGAATGCGCATCTGAGCTAAAAAATTAAACATTTTTGCTTACGCTTTAGATGCGGAGGAAAGTATAAAGGCTCAGTTAGCCGACTGTAATGTTATGTAACTGCAACAGTAGGAAACAGCTGATCGATATTGTTATGTGAAAAGTAATGAACATGTTTATAGAAACGTAATGTAACGTAACCTACTTTTCATATAAAAATATCGATCAGCTGTTTTATACGTTGCAGTTACATTCCATTACAGTCGGCTTTAGCCGACTAAAGGCTCAGTTAGCCGACTTTAATGTAAAGTAACTGTAAAGTAGGAAACAGCTGATTGACATTTTTGTATGAAAAGTTGGTTACGTTACATTACATCTCTATAACCATTTTCATTAATTTTCACATAACAATATCGATCAGCTGTTTCCTACTGTTGCAGTTACATTACATTAGTCGGCTAACTGAGGCTTAAAGCGCAAGCAAACCAGTGTTGCCAGAAAATGATGATGAGAGAATGCTAAATTGGTCAAAAAATTCTGCTAAAATGTTCTACAGAACAAAAGTATAATGCCAGATTTAAATAAAGAAAATTATTCAAATGGCTCTGAATTTCATGTTTAAACAAATTTATTAGTATTTACGGTATTTTTATAGCATATACAAACATAAAATAGTTAATAATTGGTGATTTTTGGATATGTTAAATTACGTTTAAAATTTTTGAACGCGCTAATAATCTCAAAATATTATTTATATATATTTATATTATACTGAATAAGTATTCTGAATAAGTAGTAAAATATTTTTTTACTTAAAATACATTGAAATTGGTTATTGATGGGTTCTCTGGACGCTGTCCTCATTTAACTTTTGCTAGTAAAGATCATCAGGGAACCTTTACCCTGCAATGCATATATATTTATGAGAAAAATCCTATAAACAGAAGAATATTTTTAAAAAATTAAAATTTTTTATTGTCAACAAATTCTGCCAGAGAGCATTTAGCAGAATTTTTCAAAAGCTGATAACTAATGAAAATGCCAGATCTGGCAGTGAAAATGCTAAAATGGCAACAATGAAGCAAACACACACTGAGAGCATTATATTCTTTGCTCTTATCACCAGCGTTGCCGTTGTGCGACTTAAGTCGCATTTTGCTACTTTTTCAACAGCAAAACATGCGGCCAATTGCAAGAAAACTATGTAAAAATATCCGTGTTTTACCAAAAAAATACCGATTTTCAGAGGAAAGTTGCGGTTGCTGAAATAAAGATTGTTTTAAGGATGATAAGTTTCCAAATTCTGCAGTTGCAAAGTCAGTGAATTACACCTTATTTCTTCATCTTTATAAAATATAATTTACAAAAAACATAAAGTATAAACATAAATTATCGTTACTAAGCAATTATCAAATAGACTTAAAGTAGACACTTGTCAAAGATTAGATTCCAAGTGAAGAACTTATTAAGAAATACAGGATGTTCAGTTAAAAACAAAATATGTATTTAAGAATTATGCATAAAGCTTTGAAAAAATGGTATAACTATGTTATCCTCTTTAGAATCGAATTTTAAAATTTGCTACAAAACTTTAAATGGTTTTTTTCAAAGTAAATTTTTTGAGTTATGCTGGTTTTTAAGTAAATAAGTGAGATGAACCATGTCCAATATCAAGGCGAATTCATAACAGGTCACCTTATCGCTACAACAATACAACAATACTAAAAACAACATGCAATTCGTCTGGCTTCAAAAAAACCCGATCTGTCAAAAACAGTTGACTAAAATACCAATACATACATATTTATAAAAACACATTTTACTATCCATGTGCATCTACTATCAACAACACAGAAAATAATATTTGTAAAATAAATGTAATTAAAATGATGAAAAACGGTTCTGGTTAAATGATCCTGATATTTTGGGACAACGTAAAGAAACCTTACTTGCTGCCTTATTGCAGCCTCTCCGATGGTTTGTTGAACGCGAAATCAGTGGTGTAAAATGTGTTTTACTGGCACATCATGGCCGAAAATATTCACAAAAATGGACAATGAAATACTTAAAAGTGTACAAAAAATAAGCGCGCATCTTGTTTATACATACTACATATGTATATAAGATACTCGATAAAATTTTTTAAAAATCATCATCAATAAACTAATGGAGTTAATCATTTTGCAAGAGTTAATTTAGAATGCATAAGTTAGGAAGGGTGGTGCTATACCGCACCTCCACTCGGAGACCCAATTGGGTTCCATTGTTATAAGTATTCATACATTATAATCCTTTTTACTTTAAAATATATATTTTAAACATAAAGAACGATATAACATAGACTACTTAATTCATATTCTGTGCGATATAATTTTTTTCACTTTAAATGTAGACAAACATCAGATAAAAGAAGAGATTTTGACATTTGGGGTCTAAGCAGTCTTCGAACACCTGATAACCATCAGGACTGTTAAGGTCACCTGTTATGAACTCGCCTTGGTCCAATATATGTATTTATGTTTTTAAATTATCTAATTTTTTTTATAAATCTTAAGTAATTGGGTAAATTACGGCACTCGATATCGAACGAAATATGCATTTAAAAGCTATAAGAACTTTAGCCTGTTGAAATCATAAATATAGAAACAAATGGAGTTCGAATAATAATTAAAATTAACTGCATTTAATTTCGATTGGAATTTCATTCGATATGAAATGCCGCAACTTGACCACTCTTTTTTTAGATTTAATGATTTTTTTATATTTAGTAGCTGTCTATAATACGTTTATACTCGTCTTATTTGCAATTAAAAACTGCATTTGTAAATACTCTACTAGCCGGTATTATGGAAATATGTTCGTAGTTAATTAATTAAGTATTTGAATTATTTTTACTTCTTTCATTTATAAATGGAAAAATTATAATAAAAAGAAAGTAAATCAACTTCAGTTTTAAATCTATATTTTACCTTAATTTTTTGATGCTGATCATTTATTTACATATATGTATACTTTAAGGCCCAAATTTTGGCTTCCTTCATTTGAACATATTTTAACTTATAAACATTTTATAAAAACTTACTTACTAACTTATAAAAAGTTTTATTAAGATTAAAGATGAAAGTAAGTTAAAATACATAATTTTTTAATTGTGATACTCCGAGAAATAATTTGAATTTGGAATCAAGGATTCGGGTGTCAGATTTTTTGGAATATTTTCAACATTTATTGGCTTTTCTATCGACCAAAACAATAAAATGATCGACATCATCGAGTCGAATATCGCCAACTGGACGAACAGCACTTTTTCTAATACCTGATATGCTAAACTGCGTATATGATTGCCCTACAGCATACATTCTGTTAAAATGATACGGGTAGCACTGGTAATACCCGTCATAGAAAATTTTATCTTGTATGAGATGCGCATTCTATATGATTTATATTCTTTGGTAAAATACATACATATGTACATATGAACATAAAGTCTCCTCATGACACAAACCTACATTTATAAACATCCACACAGGCATACATACATACATACATACATATATTACATACATTCAACCAAACATCTAGGCAAAGATATGTTAATGGACATACAAGCAAACATACCTACTTATGTATATATGCATATCGCTCATTTGCTTCAATAGTGGCATAACTCAAAAAATGAGTTTTTTGAGTTAATAATGCAGAAAGATGCAGCATTTTGTATTTTATCTTGTGTAAAAATTTCATATAAATAGCTTGTACCATCACCTCCTGAGAGAAGAATTTTTTTTCATTTCTCCATTGAGTTGTATGCAAAATAAAAACTTAAAACCCGTTTTCTGCAAAACTGGTTTTTTTGAGTTGTGCCACTATTGAAGTAAATGAGGGATATGTACATACATATTTGCAGCACCTAAAATTAAAGTTGCTCTTGAAATTGAAATTTTAACAAAAAAGATAATAACAAAATACATAGAAAATAAATACGGCAAGTGTAAGGTATTTTGTTGTTGCATAAAACCTCCACCAAATTTTTGTGAAAATATAAAGAGAATGATAAGAGACATTTCTCTTTGATATTTTAATAGATCTCTTTGTTTAAAGAAAAAGCTTTAATCATTTTTATTACGATTCTTCTTTTTTTTAGCTTTTTTAAAAACGGATTTAGCTTTTTTAGACTTTTTTAATCCAAATTGCGTATTCTCTAAAAATATATTAAAGACATACGTGATTTAGCTTAATTTTGTTTTAAAATCTGGTCACACTGTTTATTGTGTATGTAAAGAGAGTGAGAGAAATTTGTTTTTTTCGTCGTTCATCGGCGTACAAAATAGAAATAAAGTCGCTTTCTATATGTAATTTAGTTTATATTTTAATTTTAAAACAAAAGTCACATAACTTCAAAACAAACATAGCATAGGAAAAAAATACAACTTGATTTTCCTTAAAAATTTGTTAACCATCTTATAATTTTGAAAATCTTTCATATGATACCCATATTGTTATACTAAATCAGAAACTTACCACGAAAATGCCAAAAGCCATCCAAAACTTTGGAGGTCCGTAATCCCGTAAATATGCCTTTCCGGGAATTTTCGGATAAAACAGTTTTTTCTTAGAATTAAATTTTCATCTAAGATAATTTTTTTTTAAATTTGGAGCAGTCTCACTAAAGTAGATTTGTTCCGAAATCTGCGTACGTACTTGTATATATTCTGAAAATTCACGAAAAAAAACCATTAGAATTCTTTCAACAAAAAAAATTAAAAATGAATAAACATACTATTTTGACAAGAAAATTTTTCCAGACACATTTCCTATACGAGTGGTCGGCTGAGCCGTGCGGCGATCACAGCCGCATCCATCGGCGGCGGCGCAATTTCGAGATAAAGTTTGGCGGCGGCTGTTAAACCGGCTATGCGCCGAACAGCTTCGTGATCTGGGGATGAAACGATACTCGATACTTTTTCCTAGAAACCATTACTTTTGGTATCGATACTTTACTACTGATTACCGAGTAGGTATCGGTAAAAAGTACTTGTATTCAGTGCTGCCAGAAAAATTTTGACTCTTGTCCCCAATTTAAAACGTCATGTCCCCAAAAATCCCCATGTCAACAGAAAAATCCTGTCTTGTCACCAAAAATATATCATTCATAAAAAACTATTATTAAGTCATATGCGCAGGGATGCGAAATAAGATTTTCACAAAGGTAAAAAAAAATTGTAATTTTTTCAGTACAATTGACCAAATTCTTAATTTTTATTTTTTTTAATGTTTTTATTAACCTAAAACGTTCATAAAAATCAATTGTATTTTTTTATTTGTATGTGTGTAAAAACTTAACAATTAACAAAAAGGCACGTTCAAGTTTATTTATTACAATATTATTAATTAATATTATCAATTAATAATGTTTAATTTTAGAAGGTACATAAAAGAGTATTAGTTTTTGAGATCAGAATATATATATATATATATATATATATATATATATATATAAATATATATATATATAATATATATATATATATATATATATATATACATATATATATATATATATATTATTTATTGTATCTTCAATGATGAACTAACAATAAGTATTCAAATCTTAATCTAAAGTATAATTATTAGGCCCAACCAATGTCGGACATAAACTAAGTGATAGTTATTAATAATCAAAAGTAGTGATAAAGTGATATTTATAAAAACACATTTTACTATCCATGTGCATCTACTATCAACAACACAGAAAATAATATTTGTAAAATAAATGTAATTAAAATGATGGAAGACGGTTCTGGTTAAATGATCCTGATATTTTGGGACAACGTAAAGAAACCTTACTTGCTGCCTTATTGCAGCCTCTCCGATGGTTTGTTGAACGCGAAATCAGTGGTGTAAAATGTGTTTTACTGGCACATCATGGTCGAAAATATTCACAAAAATGGACAATAAAATATTTAAAGTGTACAAAAAATAAGCGCGCGTCTTGTTTATACATACTACATATGTATATAAGAAGCCAGCCCGGAAAAAGTTGTCACCCCCAAATTTAAGAATTTGCGTTGTGTTGAATTGATACAAGAGGAAATGCAGCGCATTTTAACAATGAAGTGCAACAGGAAATGTTAAGGTATGCTTGAATATTTATTTGTATAAACTTAATTTATAATATACATATGTAAATCTGTTTAAGGTTTTCCAAATAGCACAGAAAAATTGTTGATGTGGTGACAACGCTATTGCCTCGTCGTTTACCTCCACCAATGTCATGGTTGAGAATTTGGGAGCCATTGAATTGGCCTATATAAATACTAAACATCCAGACAAACATGTCTAGTCTACTAAAAGCTGAAATGATGAATCCATATGGACATCAGCAACCACAAAGCCGTGCAAATACGCCGAAAAGTATTAATTCCTTGCCCCAAGTAATGCAGAACGTTTTATAAAATCTTATTTCTATATTTTGAGGGAATCCATCCAAGATTCTGTACCAAAGGCTATCGTGCATTATAGGCGAGACGTATGTGGTAGAAATATTTTGTATTCGATACAATTTTTTTTTAAATTATCATCAATAAACTAATGGAGTTAATAATTTTGCAAGAGTTAATTTAAAATGTATAGGTTAGGATGGGTGGAGCTATATCACACCTCCACTCGGAGACCCAATTGGGTCCTTTGTGATTAAGTATTCATACATTATAATTCTTTTTACTTTAAAATATATTTTTTAAACATAAAGAACGATATAGTTTTTTTCACTTTAAATGTAAACAAACATTAGATAAAAGAAGACATTTTGACAGTCGAGGTCTAAGCCACAGAATACACAGAAGTGAAGAAAGTGACAGGTAAGAAAATCTCCAATCAGGTTTTTGTTAAAGTTCGTGGGAAAACATTTATTGCACTAGAAAGAAGTAGCAAAACAAAAACGACGACAAAATTTGAAGGAAAACGGGACAAACAGAAAAATACCGGTATCTTCCGTTTCGTGACACTTCTGTGTTTTGTGGTCTAAGCAATCTTCGAACACCTGATAATCATCTGGACTGTTAAGGTCACCTGTTATGAATTCGCCTTGATACATACGAGCGCTTTTTTTACTTCATTTCTAAATTGGCCGTGAGAGTAGCAAATGTGTTACGGGAGTACTACGGTACTTTTTCATGTCATATAATATCGAAAAAAAAAGCAAAAAGTTTTTTCAGTTTAAACGATTTTTTTTCGGTTTTATCGCTTTTTTCTCGTTTTGACGTTTTTTTCTCTTTGCGTTTTTTTAGTTTTCGCAATTTTTTTTCATTTTGGCGATTTTTTCACTTTGGCGATTTTTTTCTGTTTTTGGGGTTTTTTCATTTTGGCGATTTTTTCTGTTTTTGGGCGTTTTTTTTATTTAGGCGATTTTTTTATTTTGGCGATTTTTTCATATTGGCGATTTTTTTTTTGAAGGATTTTTTACATTTTGGCGATTTTTCCGGTTTTTCGCGATTTATTTTATTCCTAGAGATTTTTTTTATTTGGTGCTTTTTTCGATTTGGCGATTTTTTTTTTGTTTATGTCGATTTTTTTATATTTGGCGATTTTATATTTTTTTGATTTTTTAGTTTTACCGTTTATGAAAATTTCAAGAGTTTTCCTCTTGCGGTCTCCAAGATACAGCAAGTTGTCAAAATTACAAAGTAAAAATTGCATTAACTAATGGAACACCCTTTAATTTAAACTTTTTAAATTTAGTGTTAATTGTTGTAGTCTGTATAAAAATACACTAACTTTACAAATTTCAAGTGTTTATATGTACATACAATTGTATGTATATTACATGGGATTTTAACATTTTTCGTTGCTCGTTTTGGAACACCCTTTAGTTTTTAACTCTCATGTATTTGTTGTTGTAGTGGCCAAATGTCTACACATTGTGTCCAAATTTCAAGTCCGTAGCTCTTACGGTTCATTTTCACCTTTGGTCTACGGAAATATACAGAAAAATAACCGGTGGCGGCGCACCGTCGGCTTCGAGCCGGTCGACTTGTTTCTCTGCTTGGTATTGCTTCTTTCAAACACTAATCCACTCATACATAGCTCACACCGATTTGACAATGCAAAGCAAAAGCACAAAGCAAAGAAATCTCAGCAAAGAATCAAAGCCAAAAAATTTTTACCCCCTAGCGTATAGATGTTTACACATCAAAATGTACGATCGTACCAACTTTCCCATCACTGAATCTAATCCATCTAATTTTTTTTTTATTATTATTAATTTCTATATAATGGGATAATTTTCATTAATTTTGGAGGAACACCTACACCGGATTTGTTCCCAAACAACTTCTTATGGGAACTTTAAAATCCGTAATAAAGTACCAGCCTTAAAGGCTCAATCGGACGTGACATAACCATAGCCATAGACACAAAATACACAGAAGTGAAGAAAGTGACAGGTAAAAAAAGCTCCAATCAGGATTTTGTTAAAATTCGTGGAAAAAAGAGAAAAGCACAGTGTATTTGATACTGTAGTGTATTACTACTTACCAATTAACACAGCTAATAAAAATGTATTGCACTAGAAAGACGTAGCAAAACAAAACCGACGACAAAATTTGAGGGAAAACGAGACAAACTGAAAAATACCCGTATCTTCCGTCTCGTGACACTTCTGTAGGTTTTGTGATAAAGAGCAGCCGTTCGAACAAAACTAAATGCCGTGATACACTATCATACAAAGTCGTGCGATCTACGAAAAATTACAATGCTGGTACGATGGATTGATCACACCAGGGTTGTATATTTTCGTATATCGCACGACTTTGTATGATAGTGTATCACGGCCTTAATGGGCAACACTGTTTTTGATTATAGGTGACTCGCCATAACTCTCACCATACGAACCAATTGAATTTTTTGGTTATGGCTATGTCACGTCTAATTTAAGCTTAAGGCATTAGGTTCTAGAAGTACTTACAGCATTTTGTCATAGTGTCCGTGATGCACATATCTAATTTTTTTGCAAACTCATCCTCAGTGAAGGGAAAAACTGTGTTTTTAACCATTTTAAAGAATCTTACGAAACGCACAAATACAATTCGTAGGGATGAACAAGGCACGAAGCCGATGTAGAATGGTGATCGGCGGCGGGTAAAAGCCGGCTGTGAGCCAAAAAATTTTCGCCACCGGCGGCAAAGCAAATGTGCCGGCTAACGGTCGGCTAATGCCTGGAACACAATTGGGACGAACGACGAATGTCATCCACGGCGACGAATTCGTCGATAAGAATTCGCTGCGTAAATTCGTCGTGTGAAGCACAATAACGACGAATTTAATCAGCGAATTCAGCTCTTATAATTGATAAAGTTGGTTATTGTCAGTGTGACCATATTAGTAATTATGGGCTAAATTTAGCTTATTTCTTCTAGATTTAGCTTTAAATTTTTTATTAAGCTCTTAGCTTCTTTTTTTAACTTTTTTAAAAACGGATTTAGCTTTTTTAGACTTTTTTAATCCAAATTGCGTATTCTCTAAAAATATATTAAAGACATACGTGATTTAGCTTAATTTTGTTTTAAAATCTGGTCACACTGTTTATTGTGTATGTAAAGAGAGTGAGAGAAATTTGTTTTTTCGTTGTTCGTCGGCGTACAAAATATAAATAAATCTATCTCAGAGTTCGTCACGCACGACGAATTTCGTACTACGGCGGTGTTATGTTCATTTTCATATGAACAAATGTGTTTTATTTTTTATGACGAAAGTTCGCACCGAAAAATTCGTCGTTCGTCCCAGTTGTGTTCCTAGCATAAGTAAAATCAAAGAATATAAATTGTATAGAATGCGCATCTGAGCTAAAAAATTAAACATTTTTGCTTACGCTTTAGATGCGGAGGAAAGTATAAAGGCTCAGTTAGCCGACTGTAATGTTATGTAACTGCAACAGTAGGAAACAGCTGATCGATATTGTTATGTGAAAAGTAATGAACATGTTTATAGAAACGTAATGTAACGTAACCTACTTTTCATATAAAAATATCGATCAGCTGTTTTATACGTTGCAGTTACATTCCATTAAAGTCGGCTTTAGCCGACTAAAGGCTCAGTTAGCCGACTGTAATGTAAAGTAACTGTAAAGTAGGAAACAGCTGATTGACATTTTTGTATGAAAAGTTGGTTACGTTACATTACATCTCTATAACCATTTTCATTAATTTTCACATAACAATATCGATCAGCTGTTTCCTACTGTTGCAGTTACATTACATTAGTCGGCTAACTGAGGCTTAAAGCGCAAGCAAACCAGTGTTGCCAGAAAATGATGATGAGAGAATGCTAAATTGGTCAAAAAATTCTGCTAAAATGTTCTACAGAACAAAAGTATAACGCCAGATTTAAATAAAGAAAATTATTCAAATGGCTCTGAATTTCATGTTTAAACAAATTTATTAGTATTTACGGTATTTTTATAGCAAATACAAACATAAAATAGTTAATAATTGGTAATTTTTGTATATGTTAAATTACGTTTAAAAGTTTTGAACGCGCTAATAATCTCAAAATATTATTTATATATATTTATATTATACTGAATAAGTATTCTGAATATGTAGTAAAATATTTTTTTACTTAAAATACATTGAAATTGGTTATTGAGGGGTTATCTGGACGCTGTGCTCATTTAACTTTTGCTAGTAAAGATCATCAGGGAACCTTTACCCTGCAATGCATATATATTTATGAGAAAAATCCTATAAACAGAAGAATATTTTTAAAAAATTAAAATTTTTTATTGTCAACAAATTCTGCCAGAAAGCATTTAGCAGAATTTTTCAAAAGCTGATAACTAATGAAAATGCCAGATCTGGCAGTGAAAATGCTAAAATGGCAACAATGAAGCAAACACACACTGAGAGCATTATATTCTTTGCTCTTATCACCAGCGTTGCCGTTGTGCGACTTAAGTCGCATTTTGCTACTTTTTCAACAGCAAAACATGCGGCCAATTGCAAGAAAACTATGTAAAAATATCCGAGTTTTACCAAAAAAAAAAATACCGATTTTCGGAGGAAAGTTGCGGTTGCTGAAATAAAGATTGTTTTAAGGATGATAAGTTTCCAAATTCTGCAGTTGCAAAGTCAGTGAATTACACCTTATTCTTCATCTTTATAAAATATAATTTACAAAAAACATAAAGTATAAACATAAATTAGCGTTACTAAACAATTATCAAATAGACTTAAAGTAGACACTTGTCAAAGATTAGATTCCAAGTGAAGAACTTATTAAGAAATACAGGATGTCAGTTAAAAAAAAATATGTATTTAAGAATTATGCATAAAGCTTTGAAAAAATGGTATAACTATGTTATCCTCTTTAGAATCGAATTTTAAAATTTTCTACAAAACTTTAAATGGTTTTTTTCAAAGTAAATTTTTTGAGTTATGCTGGTTTTTAAGTAAATAAGTGAGATGAACCATGTCCAATATCAAGGCGAATTCATAACAGGTCACCTTATCGCTACAACAATACAACAATACTAAAAACAACATGCAATTCGTCTGGCTTCAAAAAAACCCCATCTGTCAAAAACAGTTGACTAAAATACCAATACATACATATTTATAAAAACACATTTTACTATCCATGTGCATCTACTATCAACAACACAGAAAATAATATTTGTAAAATATATGTAATTAAAATGATGAAAAACGGTTCTGGTTAAATGATCCTGATATTTTGGGACAACGTAAAGAAACCTTACTTGCTGCCTTATTGCAGCCTCTCCGATGGTTTGTTGAACGCGAAATCAGTGGTGTAAAATGTGTTTTACTGGCACATCATGGCCGAAAATATTCACAAAAATGGACAATGAAATACTTAAAAGTGTACAAAAAATAAGCGCGCATCTTGTTTATACATACTACATATGTATATAAGATACTCGATAAAATTTTTTAAAAATCATCATCAATAAACTAATGGAGTTAATCATTTTGCAAGAGTTAATTTAGAATGCATAAGTTAGGAAGGGTGGTGCTATACCGCACCTCCACTCGGAGACCCAATTGGGTTCCATTGTTATAAGTATTCATACATTATAATCCTTTTTACTTTAAAATATATATTTTAAACATAAAGAACGATATAACATAGACTACTTAATTCATATTCTGTGCGATATAATTTTTTTCACTTTAAATGTAGACAAACATCAGATAAAAGAAGAGATTTTGACATTTGGGGTCTAAGCAGTCTTCGAACACCTGATAACCATCAGGACTGTTAAGGTCACCTGTTATGAACTCGCCTTGGTCCAATATATGTATTTATGTTTTTAAATTATCTAATTTTTTTTATAAATCTTAAGTAATTGGGTAAATTACGGCACTCGATATCGAACGAAATATGCATTTAAAAGCTATAAGAACTTTAGCCTGTTGAAATCATAAATATAGAAACAAATGGAGTTCGAATAATAATTAAAATTAACTGCATTTAATTTCGATTGGAATTTCATTCGATATGAAATGCCGCAACTTGACCACTCTTTTTTTAGATTTAATGATTTTTTTATATTTAGTAGCTGTCTATAATACGTTTATACTCGTCTTATTTGCAATTAAAAACTGCATTTGTAAATACTCTACTAGCCGGTATTATGGAAATATGTTCGTAGTTAATTAATTAAGTATTTGAATTATTTTTACTTCTTTCATTTATAAATGGAAAAATTATAATAAAAAGAAAGTAAATCAACTTCAGTTTTAAATCTATATTTTACCTTAATTTTTTTATGCTGATCATTTATTTACATATATGTATACTTTAAGGCCCAAATTTTGGCTTCCTTCATTTGAACATATTTTAACTTATAAACATTTTATAAAAACTTACTTACTAACTTATAAAAAGTTTTATTAAGATTAAAGATGAAAGTAAGTTAAAATACATAATTTTTTAATTGTGATACTCCGAGAAATAATTTGAATTTGGAATCAAGGATTCGGGTGTCAGATTTTTTGGAATATTTTCAACATTTATTGGCTTTTCTATCGACCAAAACAATAAAATGATCGACATCATCGAGTCGAATATCGCCAACTGGACGAACAGCACTTTTTCTAATACCTGATATGCTAAACTGCGTATATGATTGCCCTACAGCATACATTCTGTTAAAATGATACGGGTAGCACTGGTAATACCCGTCATAGAAAATTTTATCTTGTATGAGATGCGCATTCTATATGATTTATATTCTTTGGTAAAATACATACATATGTACATATGAACATAAAGTCTCCTCATGACACAAACCTACATTTATAAACATCCACACAGGCATACATACATACATATATTACATACATTCAACCAAACATCTAGGCAAAGATATGTTAATGGACATACAAGCAAACATACCTACTTATGTATATATGCATATCGCTCATTTGCTTCAATAGTGGCATAACTCAAAAAATGAGTTTTTTGAGTTAATAATGCAGAAAGATGCAGCATTTTGTATTTTATCTTGTGTAAAAATTTCATATAAATAGCTTGTACCATCACCTCCTGAGAGAAGAATTTTTTTTCATTTCTCCATTGAGTTGTATGCAAAATAAAAACTTAAAACCCGTTTTCTGCAAAACTGGTTTTTTTGAGTTGTGCCACTATTGAAGTAAATGAGCGATATGTACATACATATTTGCAGCACCTAAAATTAAAGTTGCTCTTGAAATTGAAATTTTAACAAAAAAGATAATAACAAAATACATAGAAAATAAATACGGCAAGTGTAAGGTATTTTGTTGTTGCATAAAACCTCCACCAAATTTTTGTGAAAATATAAAGAGAATGATAAGAGACATTTCTCTTTGATATTTTAATAGATCTCATTGTTTAAAGAAAAAGCTTTAATCATTTTTATTACGATTCTTCTTTTTTTTAGCTTTTTTAAAAACGGATTTAGCTTTTTTAGACTTTTTTAATCCAAATTGCGTATTCTCTAAAAATATATTAAAGACATACGTGATTTAGCTTAATTTTGTTTTAAAATCTGGTCACACTGTTTATTGTGTATGTAAAGAGAGTGAGAGAAATTTGTTTTTTCGTCGTTCATCGGCGTACAAAATAGAAATAAAGTCGCTTTCTATATGTAATTTAGTTTATATTTTAATTTTAAAACAAAAGTCACATAACTTCAAAACAAACATAGCATAGGAAAAAAATACAACTTGATTTTCCTTAAAAATTTGTTAACCATCTTATAATTTTGAAAATCTTTCATATGATACCCATATTGTTATACTAAATCAGAAACTTACCACGAAAATGCCAAAAGCCATCCAAAACTTTGGAGGTCCGTAATCCCGTAAATATGCCTTTCCGGGAATTTTCGGATAAAACAGTTTTTTCTTAGAATTAAATTTTCATCTAAGATAATTTTTTTTTAAATTTGGAGCAGTCTCACTAAAGTAGATTTGTTCCGAAATCTGCGTACGTACTTGTATATATTCTGAAAATTCACGAAAAAAAACCATTAGAATTCTTTCAACAAAAAAAAATTAAAAATGAATAAACATACTATTTTGACAAGAAAATTTTTCCAGACACATTTCCTATACGAGTGGTCGGCTGAGCCGTGCGGCGATCACAGCCGCATCCATCGGCGGCGGCGCAATTTCGAGATAAAATTTGGCGGCGGCTGTTAAACCGGCTATGCGCCGAACAGCTTCGTGATCTGGGGATGAAACGATACTCGATACTTTTTCCTAGAAACCATTACTTTTGGTATCGATACTTTACTACTGATTACCGAGTAGGTATCGGTAAAAAGTACTTGTATTCAGTGCTGCCAGAAAAATTTTGACTCTTGTCCCCAATTTAAAACGTCATGTCCCCAAAAATCCCCATGTCAACAGAAAAATCCTGTCTTGTCACCAAAAATATATCATTCATAAAAA